>OX381706.1:41668353-42965247 GCA_947462335.1 Harmothoe impar | reverse complement strand
TTCAAGAATATATGTATAAAGTTATATATTAACTCTTAAATCGTTTATTATAGTTTTGCCTCTGCAGCTTTTAACCATAGGTCCCATTCACTTCCAAAGAAAGTTGGATCTCATACAGGTAAAATCATCGCTCATTAACTCTATATTGGGACAGTTATATTTTTAAAAAGAAAGGAAAAAGATACAGCAGTCCAATACTATAGCCGTCAATGCATTATATTATGTATATACTCAGAACTGTGGATTGATTATAGCAGTACATGTAGTAGTGGATTACTATGCTGCCCATATAACATGTACATTTTGAAAATATTAAGAAAATAGGGGGTACCAAGCTGGATGCAAACATATTCCTCCTTAACTCTTCCTTTACAAGACTCGCAATAAGAACACCTCTACTAAAACCAGACTTTTCAGAAGAAATCCAAATGGAATATTGGGCTATTCGAATCAGGAGTGCATCTATGACCAAACAAACAGCATTTGATAAACAGAAAGTAAGATACAGCAAATCTCCCTGTACCAAACCAATAAGAGAGATAAAGCCTCAGTGATAAAGCATCTGGATCTTTAAATTTGAAAACGTTATCAAATTTCAAGTGCAACTAAATGTGAATCCATGTCCTTTAACCACACAACCTTTTTTGCGATTGTAGTGACCCCAATACTCAGGGGGTAGGCTAGGACTAGGGACTGTCGGGGAACCGTTCAAGTATCTGACTACTAGGGAACTGTAAGGATCGTATGACTTGCAGCTACCCTCCCAAGGAACGACACAGGTGGATGTTCAGTTGTAAAGAGCCTTCTTTATTCAGGTGTTTGCAGGCGGATGGAAACGATCATGGCCACACTACCATAAGTTACATGGACATCACAGATAATAGAGACAGAACCTGAAACAGGTTGCTTATACCCAATGGGTGGATGGACATCTGGGGAACAGGGTCCAATCCAGGGTTCTGTCAGTGAGGCTTCAGTAGCTGCTAAGATGTATCCCCGTGTACCCTTATATGTGGAGCTCCCAGTGGGAACTGTCAGTGGTCAACAGCCCACCCGAGGAAGCCCGAATGGTGTTTGATATGGCTAGAAAATCTGCGATACACGCCAAAACCCACCACCTGTGGGCGGCCTTCTACAATGACTGTCTGGCCGATGGTATTGAACATTACCCATTATGAACAATGGGTATAGATCGTACCCCCCAGCTTATCCTCGCCATCCCCCAGTTGGTTGATGCTATTGCTAAGATCCGTATGCAAGCCCGGTATGCAAGCTGCCAGGGACATCATGGAAGTGTCCCGTAAAGGTCTTGACATCAAGGCCAAACATGTTCTGGATGTAGTAGTGGAGAATCCACATCGTCTATCTAACACTAATTTTTCTATAAATCTGGTTCCAGTTAGCTATACTAGTTTACTATCCATAACAAGTACTATCATATCTGGCACTAGTCAACTTCACTGTCATAATCATGGCATTAGCTTCACAAAACAGCTCAAAATCTGCTTCAACCTGGGAGAAGGAACTGTGCATTGATTGCATAACTCTATAGAACCACAGCGGTCAATCAATCCACAGTAAAAAAAGAAGAGGACTACTTACCCTTCTGCTGGATAGCCTGCAGGTGGGTAGGCGCCTCCTGCTGGAGAGTATGCAGCTGGTGGTGCTGTAGGGTAGGCATGTTGTGGGGGTGCGTATGGCTCTTGTTGTGGGGGTGCATACGGCTGCTTTGGTGGGGGTGCGTACGGCTGTTGTGGTGGTGGTGCGTACGGCTGACTGGAGCCCTGAGGAGTGTACGGCAACTGACCTATAGGGTGTGCCGGTTGGTTGGTATAGTAACCAGCAACCGGACCAGGTGGTGCCGCACCACTAACCATAGGTCCAGACTAGAGTAGTAAAAGACAAATAGACAATAGGAGTTAGTGGAATGAAGTTGCAGAATAAGATCTATAGGGGCCATTCAAATATTACGTAACAGCATAGGGGGGAGGGGGGGTCATGAAGTTTGTTACAAAGTGTTACAGGGGGGAGGGGGGGGGTCTAGCCAAGTGTTACATAACAATTCTCAAAAAATATATATACAAGAAAGAAATCTCTAATTTGGGAAAATGCACCACCATCTAACAGCCAGGTCTCAGCAACATTATGTTTCTCTCACCTCATCCCTGTAATATTGTTTACAAAATTTTGGCCCTCCCCCCTACCTGCCCTGCCAAAAAAAAGTATTGATTTTGTGAAATGGACTCATCTCCTGACCCCGATCCGATCTTGGAACGCTGGACAGGGTAGAGGATGCACAACCTCAGGTCTCCCCTTTTTGCACTAAGGGAGGGGTAAATTTTTAACAATGGGGGGGGGAGGGGTCGGTGGATTGTCGTGCGAGCAGGTCGGAATTTTTTTGGTCCTCCCCACAAGAGGGGTCGAAAATTCTTCAGTCCCTCCCACCAGGCAGGTTGAAATTGAGCGCGGCCGACCCCTTTGAGCTATAGTAACGCGCAGGCTTTTCCGCTAAAAAGGGGTGTTCATTTTTTGGTCACCCCCTCAAGAGGGGTCCAACATTTTTTGGTACCCCCCCATTCAAGGGGTCCAATTTTTTGGTCCCCCCCAAATCCACCAACCCCCCCCCTGTTGTTAAAAAAGGACCACCCCCTAAGGGAGTGATCATTTTTTAACAACAGGGGGGGGGTGGTGGGTTTCCGCGTGGAGCGCGCGAAATTTTTTACATCCCCCCGGTCAAGGGATCGAAATTTTTTACCCCCCCCCCCTTAGGGTCGAAAATCGGCTCGCGCGCGGGCCCTTTGAAGCATAGTAACACGCGGGCTTTTTGGCTCAAAACAGGTTAAATTTTTTTGCCCCCCCCCCTAAGAGGGGTCCAAATTTTTTTGCCCCCCCCGGTCAAGGGGTCCAAATTTTTTTGCCCCCCCCCAAACCCACCACCCCCCCCCCCTGTTGATAATAAATGATCACTCCCTAAGGAGGTTATAATGGTGTTGGGAGGGGAGGGGGGACAAGTTTCACCTGGTTTCAGACTTTGAGGAAATCTATACCATGCACCTGTGGTCTGTGGTTCATTTATCAGTTAGGGAGTCTTCATTTTTAGTTACAGGAGGGGGGGGTGGTGGGTTTGGGGGGGGGGCTAAAAATTTCCGACCCCTCTTGAGGGGGGGGGCGTAAAAATTCAAGCCCCTTTTTAGCAAAAAAGCCCACGCGCTACTATAGTTCAAGGGGGGGGGGGGGGCGAACATTTTTCTGTGTCTTCGGCGAGGGGGGCACGAAACGTTCCACGCGCTCTCACCACCCCCCTGTAATGAACACTCCCTTACTGGGGGAGGTGGCGTAATAATTTCAGACCCCTCCTGAGGGGGGGAGCGTAAAAAAAGTCTGACCCCCTGGGGGGGGGGGGGGGTAAACATTAGGGAGTGTTCATTTATTAATTACAGGGGGGGTGGTGAGATTTCGTGCGGAGGGGAGAACATTTGTTACGCCCCCCCCCCCCCCTCGAGAGCGCGTGGAACTTTTCGTGCCCCCCCCCCCTTGCCGAAGGTGACGACAAATTTTAGCCCCCCCCTTTGAACTATAGTAAAACGCGGGCTTTTTTGCTAAAAAGGGGTTAAATTTTTACGCCCCCCCCCCTCAATAGGGGCCAGAATTTTTAACCACCCCCCCCTCAGGAGGGGTTGGAAATTTTGATGCCCCCCCCAAACCCACCCACCCCTGTAAATAATAAATGAACACTCCCTTATGCCCCTTTTTAGCCAAAATGCTCTACGTTACTATAGTTCAAAGAAGGGGGGCAAAATGATGTGGGGGGGGGGGGGGGTACAGGCCTGTGTTACGTAATTATGGAGGGGGGGTCTGGCATTTTGTTACAGTGTGTTACAAGGGGGGGAGGGGGGGTCAAAAAGTGGCCAAAATTGTGTTACGTAATATTTGAATGGCCCCTATAAACCATTTTGTTGAATAAAATATTGATACCATCTCATATACTTCATATCTTTGACACACAATATATATATATATATATATATATATATATATATATATATATATATATATATATATATATATATATATATATATATATATACACACAGACATATGAACTGTGCAAAATGACTTAGGAAATACAAAGGAAAAGAGAAAAGCAACAAAAGTATATTTACTGAAAGCACTGTTCCCGGTTGCGAAGTAGAACTTTCGGCTTTCCTAGCAGTGCTGCAGACATAACAGCAGAGGCAGCATCCCAAAGTGAACACAATGATACTTCCTGCCAATAATATGAACCCAGCTATACGCTTACCTCTGAAACAAAAACACAAGAGTTGCAATGCTTGTATTACATGGTACTTTCTGACAGGACAACACCTGACTCCCCTTTCTCACCGGTGGTACAAAACAAAAGTACATACATCCATTTTACAATTGTCTGCTGATAAGATTGGTCAATTGAATTCAACCATGTGATCCCTTGTAAATTGCTTCATATGAAAACATTTCGCGAACTTGTTTGCTGTGGGAAGTCTGAAAGCAGCATTTCTTACCTGTTGCTGTCAGCGAAAAAGTCAGACTGGAAGCTTGAATCATATGACGTTCCTACAAGTATGGCCCCAGTGAAGCAGATAAAGATGCCGAAGACGATGAGGTATATAGAACAGATACCTCCAAAACCTGCTTTCGCAACCTGAAGCACTGAGTTAGACGGGGTTGATCGTTGCATCGTGTTTCTTTTTTTCTACCGGTGTATATCTGAAGTAGGAAAAATATCCAGGATAAGTACTTTTGAAATGTTAATGAGGATTTCTAACTCAGTCCCACTCGATCCTAGTTTTCAAAAATTAAACCATAAAAGTAAGCCCTTTCCACTGAAAGGTATCTGAAAATGTATGGAATACAGGTTTTTTGAGACGGAATAACGGTGGATGTAGCTTATTTATTTTCTGTGAGTACAGGTCTTCTTACTTATGACAAAGCAATTATCATTTCCATAAATTAATATCCAAACCCCATATATTTCAAAAACAAAGGGTGCAGTTTAGCTAGTCCTTTGCAGTATCTCATACCTGGTCCACCACTCACAAAGGTTTCCGCTCCGTGATCAATATTGAGCTGGGCACAGTGGTTTATATCTATCATTACTTTAAAAAATACATGGAAAAAGCGCAACAATCACATATGATGCCTTTCAATATCATTAGAGGTTTTATTGAAGCATACGAATCGTATATGGGTATTCAAGCTACATCTGACAAAGTAATTATAATAAGACTTTTGTGCTGAAAGATTCTTCCATGACTCGCGTCATAGCCGCAGCTTATACGCGAGGTTTTACATTAGTGTACTTATCAAAATTATTGTAACCAGCTGAACTTTAGAGCACATTGCTGGATTACAGCACCAAGTTATTAAGACTTTATAGCCAGACATCACATTACATGCACAGATCTAATTTCAACTCTATGTGTACGTCTCATATCTTTATGACTAGAAGCAAATCTTTCAAAACCGCCCACGGTAGATGTTCAGTGGTGCCAGATAATATCTTCATGAATCTGCTTATGACTAGAAATGTCCAATAACAATCAATCATAATGCCATGCTTTAGTGTAAGAGGTTATAATATCATATTGTGACATTGAGGAGTACAACAAGAATGGCTCAGCTCAAGTATCATGATGACCCAAAACAGACCCATTCCGCTACAGTAAAAACAGAAATTACGTTTGCTCTAATATGCATAATAAATATCATTGTCATTAAACCTCATATTGTGATGATTCTGCAAATGCTGTTGGCTATAATAAGTATTCTTTAATATATATATTCTTACAAGTTTAGACAATACTTCTATCATATTTCCACATAAGCACCGTGATCTGATTTCATATTGTTCAGCATATCTCATTTAATACAGAATGCAGCATTTACAAAAAAAACCGCAGATAACCAGATGAAGGCTATATATTTCACTGTGTCAGGAAAATAAAGCTGCCAGGCGCCTAGGCTAGAGCAGTCTATCAGCCTACTAATTGTGTATATATTGGCCCTTTCAATATAAAGTATGATTGGTTTGGTATTCGTTTATTTATCCTGCATATACATAGAGCCAGGTTATATTTCTGACATGCAGCTCATGTAGGCCTACATACTTATAAGAGATGGATTTCATAATAAATATACATTCAGTGTCCTTAAGGGATTGTTATTGTTTCTTTATATATATATATATGCCGCCGATAACCACCCCGGGGTTGTTGGGATATATTACGACAGGGGGAGTGCTCAGTACCGCCGCGCTCCACTAGGGGGAGCCGGCTCCAATCTCCATTATCCTCCTGTAAACCGCCATGTAAAGACGTTCATTTTTTCTCTCGAGGGAGACTTCTTGGGAAATGTCTTAGTTTAGTACAGTGTGCAATCAGAGTTATGATGGAGTTAAGAAGGATATATATATATTAATAATCTGAAATACATATAGTAACACTATAAACAACTTTTGGATGTTGATCTTATAGTCATCCAGATCCAAGATGTATATGGATCCAGGGTGTACTTCTTTTACCTCGTTTCAAATAAACCTGTATTAACCCTCTGGGCCCTATGGGCCGATTTATCGGCCCAGCAGTGGTGCCAGTGCAGAGCCTACAGGCCGATTTTATGGCTCAGTGGGATTACCAGTGCAGAACCTACAGGCCGATTTTTCGGCCACCCAAATAAGGGAGTCAAAACGGTCACATGGGGGCTAGGGGGGTGGGTAAACCAATCAGAAGAAGGCTTATATGTATGGGTAGACATCTTGGCTATGTAACCCTGCTTCTGATAGGCTTAGAGGTCGGCAAAAGTCGCGGGAATCCACGTTTTAGTGCCTTTGTTGTCCGAAATTGACCTGGATTACAAACCAAGATGGCAGCTGCTGGTGGCGTGGCCAATGTTGTGTTTCAACCTAGCACTGATTCTGAAGGAGAGGATGACTTTCAAGGGTTTGATATCCCTGAGGAAGTGTTAGTTGCTCAAGAGAGACAAGCTGCTCAAGTGTTGGAGGAGTTAGATAAGGATGAGTTAGTTATTTCTGACTGTTCTGACTCGGACTCAGACCTGGAGGGCCTGGCAGTGGGTGAGTCCGACAGTAGCAGTGAGAGTGAAGCAGAGGATGAGGATCCTCCCTAGGTGGAATTGCTCATTAGGCCATAGCTCTGGCAATTTTAGGTATATCAACACAATTCTTTCACCAGATGTGTAAAACAGCATGCTCCTTCAGATACAAGTCTTTCCGTAGCCTTCCTGGCACATGGGGAAAAGTTTTGTGCTTGCTGACTGTGGAGGTGTAAAAAATGTTTTCCCCTCCTTGAGATTTCAACAACTCCACCCCCCAACTACATTAACTATAGGGTCTTATAAAGTATATCAACCTACTCGCCACAGTGTCTGCTTTCTATACATGTTTAGTTTATATGTGGTTTCATTAGTAATCTCCTCACAACAACACATTTTGTGAGCTGCTCTCAGAGTCGAGCAGCTCACCCAGAAATAGGCTAGGGCTGAGGGGTAGTGTATATACTCAGTGGGGCTAGGGTTCACTGCACACGCCCTACTCCAGGAGGCTAGGGCCCAGAGGGTTAAGGGTTATAAAAAACTATATGTGGAATGACACTTCCCATATGCATGCGTGAGCATACATTGAGGTAGTATCACTCCCATTGGGCTGATTGACGGCCCTTAGGTAGATGGAAAATTACCTTAAGGACAAGGGATACAGGTGACCCAAAAATTAATTGACAAACAATTTCTTTAAATTCAAATTTTTTGTTCTTTATATCATATGCAATCAAAATATGAAATAAAAAACTGGGGTCCCAGGGCTAGTTTCTCCAGGATTGGCCACATGAGCTGGATGTCTATATCATTGAATTGTATGGGCTCGGCAAGTGAGCTACTACTTTTTGCACAATATGGCTACAAACACAGAGAGACCGGTCCCTTAATGCCTATGATTTGATTGATTGATTGATTTGTTTAACGTCCAGACATACATCAAGCACCTCACGGGACATGTCAAGCCTATGGGGCACAACGGGGGGGGGGGTTGAGGGGGGAGGTACTCTTTGTGGAAACTCTTTTATACTTCATTAAAAGGCAGCTTTACATATCTAGTGCCAACTTTTGAACTAATAATGATAGAAACTAGCTTTAAAAAATGCCAGAATCCTCTCAATGTGAATTGAGCCATGAATAATGAGTGAGTAATGGATGTTTAAACGCCATGTCGACAACTACGGTAATATTCATGGCGAGAATTGAGCTGAAGTTCACAAAACAGCCACTAGGCGCCTGTAGCTCTCGTCCTTGATATGATAATATCACATGTAGATGTTATTCCAAATGGTATAGTGGAAGATCTTATATCCACTAGAGAGCTTATATCTGAGAAATAAAACATACAATTATAATCATAGGTAGAATATGTGGGTAGGAGTGAGTGGCGAACTAACACAATGTACGTAATGTACGACTCAGTTTTCATTATCAGGAGGATATAGTATGTCCTTATACCTTTTCTTGTTCCACCTTTGGGATTTTTCTTTTTCTTTATATGCCCTGGTTTCTTGGTTAAAAGAATTCTATAAGGTGGAGACCCGAAATTCATAACTTTTCCTGTAAAAGTTTTTTTTGGGTCTTATGATTTTTACCAAGCGTTCATCATGTGCTCTTGTCCTAATATCCCTAATATCTAAATTATTTTCAACCATAGAGAAATCAAAGGCAGCTGTGTTCATATGCATTATCCTTGTCCTCTAGCTTATTTACACTACACTTTCTTAAGCAGGGTTCAACATGAAATTCTTCACTGTTATACGTAGCTGTGAGTCCCCTGTTGAAAGCATACTGTAAATTTTCCAATACAGACTTTGGTGTAACATTATATAATACATCACTATAATCAATTGTAAGTAGGATTATACACTTTGGCACTTGATGCCTCGGACATTTTCCTTCTTATTCTTCTTAGGAATCTCACCTTATGATTAACATTACGGACAAGGCACTAGAGTCAGGGAGACCTATTACAGTCTTGAGGTTGGCATCCGTACCAATATGTATGACCTTGGTTTCTTGGGGTTTAAAGAGAGCTGATTTGATTCATGTAAAAAGGGTAGCATGGCGAAGAGTTGAACAGGGAACAAATATTACACTTTATATTGCATGAATGTATTTGTTTCTCAATGTGTTTATCAGCACACCATTATACAACATACATCTGTGGAAAAAATACTGATTTATACAAGTTTCATATAGTGTATGGAGTTATCCAATCCACTATCTGTACTATATAATACAATCCTACCCATGCAGGTATGCACTGCCCACCAGCCAGCAGTCTGTAAAGGGTCATTAGCTCTGTCAATCATGCGTTCTGGGTGGGTAGATTTCACTATACTTATACTCCTCCTGGGTGTTTGGTATATTCTTACTATAGGTTATATGGTACATTCTCCTCTCTCCTACCACCAGGTGATCTTGAACAGTTTAAGGGGAGTGACCTAGTTCATATAACCTGCTCAGTAGTGGATTCGAACCTATGCTAGTAAATCCTCCAATCTAATGAACTCTGCCCTTATAACAGGTAAGCCACAGAGGAACACCTGTGGGAAGGATCTCATAAGAACTACTGGTTACTTATCTATTGTTATACATTGCCTAAAAATTGTTCAGCCTTATGGTGATTTGAACCCACAATCTTCTGCTTGCAAGTCTAAAGACACATTCTTGACTGGTTTAAGTCCTACCTCTTTCACAGGAGCCAAACTACAACTGTTTCTGGAGTTACTTCCCCCTCCAAAAGTATAGATTTTGGAGTACCTCAGGGCTCAGTTTTAGGCCCAGCTCTCTTTATCTTTTATGTCAATGAAATTCTAAATGTTGCTAAAAATTGTAAGGTGAAAATGTATGCCGATGACTTGGTAGTTTATTCCACTCACTCAAATCCTACAACAGCTTTACAAAATCTCCAAAGTGATCTTGATGTAATACACAGCACCTGTATCTCTCTGGGCCTTACTGTAAATGAGGCCAAAACAAAATTTGCCTGGTATTGCACCTCTCAAGCTTTCAAAAAGTGCCCGGACACCTTACCTGTTATTAATGGCAACCCTATTCAATTGGTTCAAACGTTCTCCTATCTCGGTGTTACTCTTGACAGGTGTCTTACAATGTCTAAGCAAGCGGAGGCAGTTGTTCAGAGCACAAATTTTCTCATTTTTAAATTGACCAAAATTAGGCACATGATGCTCCGTGAGACTGCCCTCAAAGTGTTTAAACAAACCATTCTACCTAAATTTGACTACTGTGCCTTCCTTTATGATTCTGCACCAAAATCCTGGACGAAAAAGATTGAACGAAATCAAAATAGGGCTATGAAATGCTGCCTCAGATTGCATAATTATCGCATCTCTTCTAAAGAACTCCAATTCAGATGTGAGGTGCCTTCCCAAACAAAGAGGAGACTTGAGCTGACGGCTTCCCTCTTTTTCAAAAGGGCCAAGTTGCTGCCTGAGATTCTCAGCCCGAGAACCAGAAGTCAATGTAGACCTCTGTTCCCCCTCAGACGCCCTCGTCTCACATTGTATAGTAGAAGCCCCATGTATAGGGGGATGCAGCTCTGGAATTCCCTTCCAGAGCAACTGCAAAAAATAGAGCAGAAATCCAGCTTCAAAGTTGCACTAAAAAAGTTTCTCGGTACCAATATGAAAGGGATGAGAAGAGCGCTGTTGATGGGCGCCCTAAACCCAGATTAATTTCCAGGGTCTCATCTGCCCTTCTCCTCTTGACTAAATGGCTGCCCCTCGTATGCTCTACAGACCGCCCCTTCATATTGGTACAAAAAAAAAAAAAAAAAAAAAAATATGTTAATATACACATTCAAATTTCTCCTTCACTTGTTATCCACAATCACATTTAAAACAACCTTTATTATATATTTATACCTCGGTATAACCCACCTCATTTATTCTCTGTATTCTATCATCATCCTCATACCTGTATATATACCTGTAAATACTAACACATTGACTACTTTAATGTAGCATTCTACTTGCCCGGTTTTATGAGCGTCTTGGTCAGGAAGACCATCTGTACTGATGAATGATCAATAAAAAAAAAAAGAAAAAAAGACATGACCACTACACTTTAAGGCCAAGGCTGTCACGTATACACTGAAGACCTCCTACGTAGGTTGCCACGTTAAGAGGTTAGCACAGGAATACCTGGTCGAAATATTTAGAACTATTTTCACCATTTTATTGAGGAAAGAGATCACTATTGCAATGTTGCATTGATATCATGGGGGGAGGGGGGTTAGGACTTTCTGTATTTCTTACCATTTTTCCATTTTTCTTTTGCAAACTTGATAGATGGTAATTATGACATTTTCTTGTACTACTATGGATAGAGGGTGGAATTAGTAAAACGCTTTGTTAAAAAAGGTAACTTAGTAAAAATGTGCCTCTGTCTGGACTGTAACCCGCACTGTTCAGACTACAATTCGGCAGTGTTACCAACTGAGCTAGCGAGTCAGTCAGTTATCTGTGTTTTATATTATGCCTATGAATGAGATCAGTGTTGAATGTGGACCAGTGTGGGTTCAAACCCCACATTATCTCATGGAATTTAATTCAAAAATCATGTAAATCTCTCACTTAAACTTATATAATATTTTCTTGCTCTACTATGGATGGAGGGCGGAGTATAAGTGAGAAAACCTCTTTGGACCTGTAGAATATGGTACATAACCTCTTCGGCTGTGCCTCACTATTCACGGGTATTTGAGGGGCTAGTACTGCTGTATGTTATACAATATGGTCAGAGGCATTTCAGACTGCCGGACCGTTACTCAAATTTTCAGTTTTTTGCCCACTTTCAGTGATTAAATGATGCCAGATTGCTTTAAAAACGTGCAAACAGCAATAATATTATGGTGATAATGCGGCCATCATGGAACTAGAAATTTCCAGCACATCTAATGGTCAGACAAAATAGCACTTGGCCTCTTCATACAATCTACTTTGGCGACTACTTACTGTATTTCTGAGTAATTAATTTATGGTTTTTACATATATATTAAATTTGTATATCATATTCTATATATCTACTAAGTAAGAAATCTAAATTTCTTATCTAAAAAATGAAATAAATAATAAATAAGTGTATCACTCTCCAAGCAGGAAAGAAAACTATGTGTTGGGAGTTGAGAGCTAATTCACACCCGCCCCAGCCTGGCCCTTATCTCCACTGCCTACTCTAAGATAATACTAATAAACTGCCCATATAGACGCTTGGTATCTCGTAGAATCACACTCATAATATGAGAATGAACACAAGAGTTTGTGTCCTACAAAAATGGCTGCCTCTACATAGAGCTCCACTGGGGAATCGTGTTAGAGCCTTATACTGTTATAGGAACATGTGATCTTTTCATGTTTTAGCATGGGGACCCTTTTGCGGACAGGGTTGGCTGTCAAAGACTGAATGATATCAATGATCAAAGCTCATCGACCAATCATTCAGGCTTTCCACACCTATAGGATAGATTCACCCAAAGATGGACATACACCTTAAGTCGGACACTTTTAACACTAAAAATAGTAATATAACCTAAAGTATTTGCCCTGTTTGTGAGTACCATGACGAACATAAAGTGTTCTTCCTACCCATAAAGTAAAGAATAGACATGTGTATCAGTCTTATCTGTGTCTAAATATGCCCTGAAGTAGGCCTGTTTCAGGGTGAGGAGCTGATGTAGAGTTTTGCTCATTATATTGTACCTGAAGTCGGACAGGGTAGTGTCATGTATAATACCGCTGTTCTATCTACACCCAGACAACATATTTGGACATATACAATAAGATATATGTATTTCAAAGAAGTACATAGTTACTACCAGGAAATAATGTTTGAAGACCTTGCAAATATATTATATAAGTACTCCAAAAGTCGGACAGCACTGTCAGGGCTGGGCATGTTGTGATATACTGGAGCAAACCTAGAAATCTTTGGAGCAAACAAATTTCAGACAGGCACACATTAAATTTTGGGTGTGAAATAGAGGAGAATTTCGATAGTTCTATCGTTAGGTTTGGTGTGCTCTGAGGGGTTTCAGGGCACATTTCTGATAGGAATTCTCTAAATACAACCTTTTCGGCTGCCAGAAAAAAATACTTTAGAATGGTGCATTCAGAGAATTTAGGGGCACACTGCTCCAGGAAAATTTTGAAATCCTACTTTTAGAATGGTGTATTATATGCACTTTTGAGGGGTATGTTGCTACTTTGGATTTATATAACTGAGAATGGTATATTCTCAGGGGTTTCGGAGCATAATGCTCACCCTGGACTTGAAACTTCTACCTTTTAGACAGATGTATTATGATGGTTTGGGCAGCATGCCGTTCTAGGAAAATTTAGAAATTTAACTTGTAAGTTAACTTCTAAAGATGTATTCAGAAATAGTCCTAACTTTGGTTCTAATTGGAATAATTACAAAATTCTTTCAGCTCTAGAAAGCCCAGACTTTCCCTAATGTCCCTGTCGCATTTTCCAAGACCCCTGTCGCACATTTTTTGCGACATTGCGACAGCTGCCCAGCCCTGACTGGCACTGTGCACTGTATCTTTCCCTCTGTCCCAAATATAAAGGAAGCAATGCTAATACTCTTCCAGTAAATATTACTTAGAATACTGTATCAGATGCCATTGGCTAAAATATATCAATTTAGGGTCAGTATAAAGGAAGAATGTACAGATTTTCTATATGGAGCAGGTTCCATGGGGTTAAACCTAAATTTCTGGTGCAGATATGTTTATTGTCTTTAATAATATTCATAGCCTGGATGAGTTATGCCATGCCTGATGTACTATTAAGACAAAGCAGTCAGTTTTCCTAATGAAAAATAAATAAAAATCAAGGTGTCCGACATTAGGTGAAATTGGGGTATCTAATTTCCTAACTTTGAAGAGGAATAGATAATTTAATACTTAACATATTGGAAGGATTACTAGTTGGCTATAAATTTTGAATACTCCTCTTTTCAAATATACCCTCAGACTAGGTATCTGTGGAATACTAAAAGAGCTATAGCTCATAGAAAATGGGTCACGTTTGCACTGCCAACAAGCGTCCGAAAGTGGTGAATCTACCCTACTTGTAAGGTAACACTAGCTAGTCCTATACCTCAATGTACATAATAATAGGCATACGGCGAGCCAGCCTTACCTAACAATTTATGTATTTTACTAAAAGGGCAGAAAGTTCCACTCGCTAGACCAGCTGGTGACAAGTGAGATCAGTGATGTCAGTTAGCATAACATCCCAGACTAGAAGTCTTTCATACATCATTTATGCTATATCTATTGCAAGATAACATTTCTTGTTAGCTAGTGTTCCACCAGTCAAACTAATGGTATACATAGCTGCATATCTTCTTGAGTCTTCTGATTGCCGATGATCACATCTTTCCAACCACATCGTTATAGCTTGGTGGTGCCTGGTGATAATTTGGCGGGTCCCCTGGAGCTGAGGCTGTTAGCCTACAGAAATACAGAAAAGAAAGCCACATTGTTATTTAGTTTAGTTTATTGATGCCCCTTCCCTCCCCACAAATACACAATACAGTGGAATGTAATGTTATTGTAGGTTTGTATACATCACTGTCAGCTATAATTAATGTAATGAGACTTTCATGAGACTTTGGATTTTTAAGCATAGTACTACTGTAAAAAATCACCGCTAGGCCACTCAAAAAAATAGAATGGTTTCTCATCACCGCGCATATCATAAAAATCTGGTTTTGGGGAAAACTTTTTTTTTTTTGCCAAATTTTGATGAAAACCCTCACCAAAATGCACAAAATTGGTCATGTTTGGTATCAGATTAAAGCTAATAATGCCAGCAATGCAGTGGTATAGAAATAACTTACATTTCCCCACTTTTAAAGATCAGTTAATTCTTAACCAATAAAATGTGGATTTTGGCCGAAGAAACCTTTAAATTATCCTGTACATTATGGCCTGCGAGTAAAAAAAAAAAAGGATTGGTGCATTCTGTGGGCATATTGCTACAGGATAACTTTAGAATTCTTGTATAATTCTACTTCTAAATTGGTTTATTCTGGTGGTTCTAAATAGAATATTAACAAAATTCTTTCAGATTTAGAAAGCCCAGATTATCCGTAATGTCTCTGTCGCATTTTCCAAGGCCCCTGTCGCACATTTTTTGCGACATTGCGACAGTTGCCCAGCCCTGTACAATATTCTATTGGTATTCTACCTTTCTGTGTTGTGATACTGTTGTGGTTGTGTCACAAGGAAGTGTCCGCTGATAGCCCCAGGTGGTGCCATCCCACTTACAAGCGGCTGGCCCTATAGTAAAATGAAAATCCATATCAAATGGGTGACATCCTTTTGTTTGAAAGACATACTAACTTTGGAAAGTTATATTGCTGTAGTTTACATGCCGTGATTATAATAATGCCATGATTATGATAACAATATCTTTTATTGACAACTGAAAAAACTAAAAATCTAAATCTAGAAACTATGCTACAATACAGGACAAAATGGAAATATACTACACTACCACACAAGACTAGACAAATGTAATCTACTAGAAAGCACATATGTACAGACGAACAGAGATATGGATACATGGTATACATACCCAGTTGGGTCACAGTTTTGTATTACAGATCAAACTTTCAAACATTATTGACCTACAAACACATTAACCTTGCTGTCGTTGTTTGAAGGCAGTATCTACATATTTCCCCAGTGCATTAATAACAATATGCTCTGGTGAAAGGACAGGGTTGTTGGTGCTTTTTTCCCCAACGCTGAAACATGCATTTTTGTGGATAAGACACGGTACCACATTTTTCTAAATTTATTTAGAAATTTCAAACACCGGCTCTTTATATCCCTGCATGTAAACCAAAAGCAAAGGGAAAATATCAATTTAACAACATGCTCTGGTGATTTCATAACCGTCTCAAATTTATCAGTTTCAGATTAGTTTGCGTATTTCGGTATAATACTTTTGACAACATTTTTCAAATACCTCTCTGTATTCATCATGAAATGTACACTTTGTGAGGAAATGTACTTCATCATCCACAGAGCCAGCCTGGCAATAGAGACAAATCCTCTCACTAGCAGGTTTGGGTGGCTCACAGTGTTGACCAGTCTCTATTCCCAGATTGTGCGAACTTAGCCTAAATTGTGCTAGGGTATACCTGTATTTACAGTTGTTTAAGTTAAAGAGATAGTGTTCTAATCTGAATTCTGTTTTAAATGTTAAATATGTTCAGAGTTTCTCATCCTCACCTGCTTCATTAATTTCACCCATAATACTAGTTTTCAGAGCCCCACTTACATTCCCATCTGCACCCAGATTTTCCACATTGTAAGCAATCATTTTTCTCATTGGTTAATCATAAGTTATAAATATCTTGCATTTCACCATTTATACATATATATTTTTTTTTTAATCGCCATAAACCTTTATTCGTTAATGCTTTATATATGTGTGTAGCAACTTTTCATTGTATAAGTACCGGTATAGTGTGAGGTTGTTCAGTATCACGTTTGATGGCATCTCGCCGCATACAGTAGCAGAGTGCGACCCCGAGGGCCAAAAGGCCTAAACCAACTAATAACATGATAACACCGGCTATGCCGAATCTGAAGATGAAAATAAAATATCTGAAATCATTATACAGTAATGCTAGGCCAATTTACATTGATTGCTATGTAATGAAATAAAACTAGAATATCATAAGACATTTCCAAACTATTTTTTAGAAAATATATTTATATTTATTCTTGGCGAAGTCTCCACTTGAATTTTCTTTCTCAGATAGTCAAAGGGTATATTCACTAAATCTCATTCTTGATTGATCTATCAACAAGAAATATTATATAGCTATGTTCTTAAGTATCTTCATGGGCATATGTATTTGAATATGAGTTTTATTTACTACAGGAGTAAGTGGAGTAAGTGTAAGTAAGTGTGTGTAAGTCTCCTTGAAAATGCAACTTCAAAGGGATCATAATCTACAAACCAGAATTATAATGCATAACTTGTTCAAATTATAATACAGCTATTCAAAGTTTTAACACATATCGATGAGAGCAACCTAAATTGTACATGTCCCTCATAATATACTCACCCGGCGTCTGCAAGGAGACTGATGTAAACAATTCCAATTATTACCAGGAAAGGACCGAAGATGAAGATCATCAATGAACACACACACTTTCCACGTGATTCTTCGGCCATCCGCGTACAGTTGGATGCTTGATACATGGTCAGATCTGGATTAATAAGTCAAAGTGTCAGCATTTGGCCATGAACCCATTTATGCCTTATCAAGAGTTCTGAAGGAGTAGTGAACAGAGACACATATATAGGCTCAAACTCCTGACTTATGTTGTTTTAGGATAGAGGAAGGACAAATCAGAAAGTTCTTAATATGTTTAAACAAGTTTAGTATATTGAAAGGTATATATCTTGGCTCCTTGGAACACTTTTTGATACATTTATAACCCTAGCGGTTCAGTTTTTATCGCCTCGTGAAGTTTATTGTCCTTTTTTCAGGTGACTCCGTGACGAAAAATCCATGATCATGAACATTATGTTTCAAATACATCACAGCAACTAATAATTTTGTTTACGCGCTGGGCCAACATATATCTTGAAGCATACCAAGAATGGATATCCTCTGAGAAATAGTTTTTGAGATACAGCCCGATGAATTTTGAACATTTATCAGAAATATGAACATTTCAACTATATACTCTCAACTTTACCCTAGTTGCCTCAAAATGGTCCCATTATTGGTTGATGTAGAGGGGGAGTGGGTAGGACACAGGAAAACCAGAGATAAATTAAATATATTGGGTATTAACAATTCTATGAAGGTTTAAATTTTCATCAGGGTGGCTGGTGACTCCGTGACGAATATTCCGGGTGACTCCGTGACAGAAAATATGTATCCCAATAGACATATGCTCCTGGAGGCAAGATTATTGGATATTTTTCAAAATTTCTTTTTTCCAGCAGAAGACACAAGAGTTACCTCACAATCTGGGATACAATAGAGACTGTGTGGATCTTCTTTATTTACTATATAGAGATATCAACCTGAAATGACATTTGAATATTTTGCTGACAAAACACACTTAAATGACTTTGGAGAAAGAAATACGGAACATATCTAGTGAAATCCTCGTGAATCAATCGACTATACCATAGACCTAATAGAAAATGATATTAGGAATAAGCTGTTACTGCCTCAGTACACATGGGAGACATGTAAAACATGTCATTTTTAGCGTTTTTGACATTTTTAGGATTTTTTGGGCCTTTGGAGGGCCAGAAAACGGAAAATATTGGGCCAATACACAAAAAATAGAGATTTCCTGAATTATTAGGATGTTTTTTCACATACACCAAAAATTTTAAGAAATTGGTACAAAACTGGTTATTCTGTAGGAGTATAAGCTTGAAAAGGGCCAGAAATAGCCGAAACAACATAAGTGGGGAGTTTATCCCACTGTATACATAAAGCATGGTATCGCCAATCTAAGCCAGCAAAGACGCCACTGCTGCTACCTACTGCTACTTGTTGTAATGCAATTATAGAGAATTCAAGATGGCTATCACATCTTAAACACCCTCAGAGGTAATATAGGGGTTGAGGTTATTGTTTTTATCAATGCAGTTGGCAGAATGATGAAATTTGTATTAATAGAGAGGGTGTAACTCAGAAAACTAATTCTTAGCTTTTCAAAGGACAACCCTCATTAAAATTCAAGATGGCTGCCATTAATGTTCTCAAAAGTAACATCGTTGTAATCCTTGGCCCTAGAAATGTATACTTCGCATTTGGAATCATGATTCTAAGTTGATTAGAAGGGGAGATACATGTTTTAGAAATATTCAGTGGTGGCCATCTTGGAAGATGGCTGCCATAATGGCTACAGTCTATATCTGCAATGGCCCTTGATTTATAATTCATTTCTATGGTCTCAGGGATGTGTATGCCAAAATTGAGATTTTTTTCTGCAGGGAATCATATATTTCTATCACCTGGTAATTTGGCAATGAGATTATGCATATATCTTCATTTTCACATAAATTATGCTAATAAGGGCATAATGAAAACTTAAGAAAGGATGCATTTTTGATCTTTACTCAAATCTGGAGGTATTCTACCAGTTCTAGACGATTTGGACTCATTTCATGATATTCGTGATGGCCCCTGGCAGATTTGGATTCTCTGGAAAAAACTACATAAGAATCACTTCTCAAAAGTTTGTCAAGCACCTAGGTGAGTACCTTGTAGAAAATGGCCTGTCTATATAATGACAGATTTGAATTTCAATGTAATTATTGATGGTTGCAGAACTACTGTGTTTGTGTGGAAAAATATTTACTGTAAACCCTAATGTAGAAGCCGCGGCAAGAATGCAAATCAGATCACTAGTGCGGCTTATAGGATCAGGACAAATCAGGGTGCGGCTTATACACCCATTTTTAAATGTATACTACTATTACTACAGTACTAACGTCGCCATTATGTAACCCCCTGTACAGCTTTAATATATGATATTCCAAAACTCTAGGTGTGGCTTATTAGCGAGTTAGGCATATGTATGCGAGGTTTTACAGTACTCAATCTTCGATGGCCATCTTTCAAACAAAAAGTAAAATTGAGTTATGCTTACCTTCTATTTTACTTGCAGCGGAAGAAACATAGGTGGATGCTGTGAGAACAACAGTGTCTAACTTTGATACACTGCCTAAAACATGGCGGGGTCAGGTATGTGGATCAAACTTATTCTACAACCACACTGGGAGCTTATATGGTACATGTTTGCCGTAGTTGAAAAACTTGCATCATAAGGATTCTTCATATAGGTCACAGTAGAACATTCTAAATAGTAACCATGTATTTTATGGCTAAATCATTCTTTCAGCTATATGAGACGAGCAAGCATACATTCGTATACCACTTACAGAGAGTGCTTAACAAACTTCCGGCCAAAGAGTTAGGTACTTAGAAGCCAAATCTTTTATTTAATTTGCCTCATGTAATATAGTGTATCCTTATAGATGAAATTAAAATATTTAGATTGAATTAAAAAATAGGAAATTCCTGGTTGATTTACCACAAATAACATTGCAGCTATGCTTATTCTCATGTAAGCCATGGCTCCAGGAACACTTGAAAATTCACGATACTGTATTACCATACTAATACAGTATCACTCCAGGCCACTCCAAAAAATAACTTGTTTCTCATCACCGCGTGTGTCACCAAAAGAATTGACAAACATAGCCATATTTAGAGTGCCAGTAATGTGTCGTAAGGGAGTGATCATTTTTCATCAACAGGGGAGGGGGATTGGTTTAGGGAGGGGGCAAGGGTTCTATAGACAGGATGTCTGACTTGGTAGACTCCCATGTTATAGCCCCCCCCCCCCCAACCCCCCCCCCCCCCCCAAAAAAAAAAAAAAGTGGGCGACCTTGTGTGCTCAGTATTGAAAACTATGGAGAATAGGGGGTTTGTGTGGTTCTCTTGTGTCTTTATTAGATTGATAGCAAATAAAAAAGAACTGGCAAAGTATTTTAGATAACGACGACCCAGATACGATGTGGCATGATACTCTTAATGTAATATATAATTATTTAGATATAGACTGTCCAATGAAGATTATCACTATTCCTGTTTATACACCAGAGTGGATGTCAGCGATGGTTATTAAGGCAATGAGGGATAGAGACAATGCATATAGAATTGCAAGGCGTTATCATACCATAGATAACTGGAGAGTTGCTAATTTCCATAGGAATAATACTGAAGAAATTATATTTAATAGTAGAAAGGACAAAGTCCAGACGCTGTTAGTACATAGGAAAGACGATCCCAAGAAATTCTGGGAGGGCATACGCAGGTTGTTACCGGTAAAGGCAGCTACTATTCTTTTAAAGCTAAGAGACAAAATTAGTGGTGATATGATCCCACCAGAAGGGTGTGCTACGTATATAAATAAGTTTTTCTCAACTATTGGAAAAAAGCTGGCAGATGACTTGCCTGTCGCTCCTGCGTTTACCGGTAGTAGGCATGTTAATGCTCCAGCGAACGACTGTGATTTGCTACATCCCATAAGTTATTTAGAGTTAATTAAATTGATAAAGGCCATCAAAATTAATAAGCCATCTGCTGTTAAGGACATAAAAAGCCATGTACTAAAGGACGCTTTTCTATGTATTACTGATGTAATGTTATGCTTATTTAACAACTGTTTACGCTACCGGTACTTCCCGACAGCATGGAAAGTGGCAACGGTGGTGCCACTTCCCAAGAAGTCTAATTCCCTTGATGTGAATGACCTTAGGCCCATAAGTTTATTAGCTATACCTGGTAAAATATTAGAAAAAATAATATGTAATAGGCTGCAGGTTCATATGTCTATATATCATCTGCTCACAGACCACCAGCATGGATATCGAAAATGTCACTCCACCCAGTCAGCCATAAGCGCACACATTTGCAATGTCTTAGATAATATTATAATAAACAAGCCTACCTTTTCCATATATTTAGATTATAAAAAAGCTTTTGATACAGTCTCACATTCTATTCTTTTTCAAAAAATTTCCCATTTTGGACTTAGCAAAAATACATGCGAGTGGTTTAGGAGTTACTTGACTGGTAGATCACAGTGTGTTAAGGCTAATAATACAATCTCTACCAAGCTACCTATTACCTATGGCGTACCACAGGGGTCCGTTTTAGGCCCTGTATTATTCTCTATTTATATTAATTCTCTTCCTGATTTGTATAATTATGACATAACTTTATACGCAGACGATGCGGTCATATCTGTCACCGAGGAAAATCATATGCATGAAGCCTTGAATATTTTGTCACAATGGTGTGTTACTAATAGTCTCACAATTAATGAAAGGAAAACAAAATGTATGGTATTTAATAATGTTAACAATGTAAACCCAATCTTTAGGCTAAATGGCATTGAAATAGAAAAGGTTCTTAGCTTCCAGTATCTAGGCTTAACCATTGATCCTGAATTTAAGTTTATACAACACAGGAAAATTGTGAGCGCTAACCTTAGGAATAAGGTCCACCAGCTGGCTAATATTAGGAACTTTGTGGACATTTTGACTGCTTTAGATGTATATAAAAGTATGGTGCTACCGACATTCGACTATGTGGATTACATGTGGGATAGGCTAAACGCAGGGGAAAACCGACAACTACAATATATACAGAATAAAGCTTTAAGGATTATATATAAAGTTAAATTAGAAGAAAACCCTCTAATGAATACTATTCAATTGCATAATGAAAGTAAATGTATGTTTTTAGACAAGAGAAGGAAAATACACCTGTTGTTTTATGCTTTTAGTCTAGCTAAAAATATTAATTATCTAGATAATAGACCTATTGCTACTAGAAGACATGAGGGTAAAAGGTTGTCGGTCCCGCCCACTTTAAAGCCAATAGTCACTCGAAGTGCACGATACAGAGCTATTAATATGTGGAATAACCTCAAGGCTAGGTACACTGTAATGGAAGACCTTTCCGAGTTTAAAAAGGCAATTAAATTAGACATTGATTCATGTTTCATGTGAAAATTTGACATATAGTAATGTCATTAATGCAACTGTCATATGTACACATCTCATCTCATCAATTCATTGGCAAATGGTCAATTGAAGAACTTTATTTTTTTACGATACTTGACTCTACTGTGATAATATACATGACTGCTTTGGCATAATTATTTCATACACCATCGAGACTGACAAAAGAAGAGGTCTTGATGGAAGAACGGCAACGCGCCGAATCATTGTAATTACATATGTAATTAATTACCTGAATAAATACATTAAAAAAAAAAAAAAAAAAAAAGAGGTTTCCTATAACAAAAAATCCTGCTGAATCCAAATCTTGTGGTCTTGATTCTCAAAAACTGACCAAAACCACTCAAAATGAGGTTTGATGATGCAAAGTATTTAAAAAATGGACCGGGTCTAGCAAAACGGGACCGGGCCCCCCCCTCTTTTTTTTCTGGGGAATTGTGCTATTTGCCAGTTTTTACGATCCGTAAATGGGACAATTATTAAGGATTTTATTAGTAACTTACAGGAGATAAAGGGACAAGGCAAGGCAATAGCTGGACTTGGGCCTGTAGAAATACACACGGCCTATTTATTACAAAAATAAAGAAAAAGAAAAATAATATTGGCCCCTGCAGCCTGCCTGGCCAGGTTCTGGTCAATGGCCGACCAGGCAAGCTACCGGCACACTGGAGGCTAGGAACAGTGGCGCCCCCTGGTGTGTCACTAATACATTACACAATATGATTGAGTCACAACATTAGTAACTTACAGGAGATAAAGGGACAAGGCAAGGCAATAGCTGGACTTGGGCCTGTAGAAATACACACGGCAGACTCCAAGTAAGTAAATGAAATAAACAATCTACACCGAGAAAGATGAAGATAAGCAACGTGATACAATCTGGTCGGTGTCTATCCTCATAGAGTAAGGTTTGGTGAGATAAAGCAGGGCTGCCATACTGGCCCAATCCCCTGCTTGCCTGATGTCTTCGATACTAAGTCCTAGTCTATACATGTACAGCGCTCCCGCCCGGCGTAATGAGTGCATGCCGGCCCGTTCTGATTGGAAACCGGCTGATTTCAAGAGTCGTTTCAAAAACTTCAATAACTTTGCGTAAGTCACCGGGACTCGGGTGGCGCCCCTCTGAAGCACGAACACCGGTGCCAACAAGTCCGTGCTGGGGAACTCTTTCAAATGTCTCTGAACCAAAGAAGCCGCACACAAAGGGGAACCCGGTGCGAACGTGATAGGTACTTTATGGACCCTCTGGCCGTATTGAATTGTCTTTGAACTGGAGATTGCCAGCTCTATGCCCCAAGCTGTGGAGCTAACAGCTCCTCGTCGTAGATAATGTCCCGTCGTGTCGGTGGCTGTGTCAGGAACTAAATTGCTCTTCCTGAGCAAACCACGGTAACTCAGTGCCAGACAAGACCATAGCACCCTGTCTTCCGGGTCACTCATGTCCACAAAAGAAAACATCTTCAGAATGTCAGCGAGTGAGAATGAGGGCCTCACTGGTTCTGGGTCGCCCAGAACTCTACGGACTCCAGCCAAAGTCATGATAAAGTCGAAGTTTGACCGAATTGGCTTCGCGTCATAACCAAAATAAGAGTTCAAAGAAATCACTCCACTGATATAATTCTGTATGGTTGTGTAAGATAAGCTTTTCGACATGTACACAACATACCTGCACATATGTGCGGTGTCCGTCGGCAGAGCCGGTATCAAAACTGATTGACTGAACTTAATATAACGTTTCCATTGGGAGCTCTTAGTTTTCCAAGTGTTCGGTGCCCAAGCCTTCGACCTGAGCTCCGCTGCCTCCCGGTCTAGCTGAAGCCTCCTTTGGACCACCTCTACAACAGAGGAACAAAGGCAAACTATTAGCGTCAGTGGCTCGTGACAGGGTATCCGCGAGCACATTATCCTTCCCTGGTAGATAAACACCCACTAACTGACAATTACTAATCACACACAACCAAAACAATTTCCTCAATAAACACATAGCCACAGAATTCACACTTTTACCCTTATTCAGGGCACTGACTACCTGAGTGTTGTCTGTAATACAATAAACTTTATGGTCCCGCCACAAATGGCTCCAGCGCTCTACTGCCTCATATATTGGGTAGAGCTCTCTCACATTGATATTCTCCGGGATATCCATGGTAGGATGAGGCCTACAGTGGCCATGAATGTCGTCTGTCATGACGATGTCATCCAACCAGTGTCCACATATCCAGTCTAGATCGGTGTACGCACCATACCCGATCCCTGATGCATCAGTGCAGATCATAGATGTATGGAGCGGGGGTTGAATAATCTTCGCTGAACCGTTGAACCACCTCGCGAACTGTCTCCACCATTCTAGATCCTCCTGGAAAGACGCGGATAAAGTCACATAACGCTTCTTCGCGCTGAACACACGTAGCATAGACACCACCCTGTGGGAAAATGTCCTACCCCCCCGGACTAAAGTAGAGCAGTGGCTTAGCACACCACATAAGCGCTGGAGTTGGCGTTTTGTCGCCCTGCGGCGACCAGCAAAAAATGCCAACTCAACATCTAACTTGTCCAACTTGTCCTGGGGGAGTCGTAGCGACATCTCTAGCGAATCCAGTTCCACCCCTAAATAACGCTGAATCTGCGCGGGGGACTGCACCTTCTTGTACGAGATATAGAATCCCAACGAGCGAAGTGTCTGGTGCAGAAAAAGCTGTGCCTCCTTGCACTGCTCGTATGTGTCGGCCATTAAAAGAAAATCATCTAGGTAGTTGACACAGAAATAACCGTAGGCATTAACATAACGAGCGACTGCATCCGATATACTATTGAAGATGTGCGGCGCCACTCTAGTACCAAAGCTCATAAAATTGTCCTGAATAAACTGGTCCTGTCCGTTCACATTCCAAACCAGACCTTGGAGCTCTCTATCACATGGCCGTACCAATACCGTGCGGTACGCGCTTCCCAGATCTGAGACGGCCATGAAGCAGCCCGGAGTCATGTGATCTGAAACCGTGTCGATGGAGTTGTAACTAAAAGACTTGAAGGTGGTGTCCATGTAATTGTTAATGCTTAGCAGAGATGGGCGGCTTGCATCTGTGATAGGCCTATAACCTCCCGATGCTTTGTGAACCGCTCCCATCGCGTGCACACAATGTGGCGGCTTGTCCACTATTGTTAACTTCCCACTCTCCAATTCGGTGCACATGATCTCGTTGATGGCCTCAAAAGCGTCTATTGTCGCCGAGCTATAGTTTAAGCAGAAATAACTGTCTATCGCGACACCCGGGTCGGTTAACTTAAAACCATGGCAAACACCATCCAACAAAAAATGGGAATTGGGGTCCCAGTTACCGCGGCCATAGACTTCTGAAGGGCCACCCGACAACATTTCCCGCCAACCATTTAACTTAAACTGTGAACGGACACTGCTCAGGAAATGAGGGGCCGAGGAGTCCCATAAAGGGGTGTAATTACTATAATTATCCAACAACTCCTCTATACTAGCCGTGCACATAAGGTCCCCATAACTACTAGGGTACAAAGAGTCCAGGTCATAATTATAATCACAGTCCTGACTGAAAACAGCTGGGAGCACTGGTGAAGCTACGGTGCGCGTACACGAGAAGTTTGTCGTCCTATCCGCAGACGCGGGCATCTCGTGTGCGTAACTTGCCGAGTCTCTCGTCGGTCAAGGCCGACCCTGCTGTTGCTGCTGTTGATGATGCTGGTGTGGCTGTTGATGCTGTTGCTGCTGCTGGGGCTGATACTGACCACCTTGATTGTCATATCCCCCGCGGCAGTCTCTACTCTTGTGCTGACCGCTGCACTCTCCACAAGCGTGCTTCTTGTAGCAAGGGTTGAAGTTACACTCCGTGTTGTTCCACTTCCAGCAGAAATCCGGGGGCCAATCTGACATCTGGCGGTCAAAACGAGGGCCACGATTGCGGCGACGTCTGCCGCGACCCCCGCCCGAACCCGACTGACTGGTACCCGCATGAGGGGATGACCCCGCGAGCATCCGTTTCACCACTAGCATGTGTTCTGCACTAAGATGGGCTTCTACTGACCTAACATCACCTGCTACAAAGTCAACCAGATCACCCTTTATCACTCTTGAAACTACCTCATGGTCATACCTAGCCAGCTGGTCGGGACCGAAAGCTCCACCCTGGCCCTTAAGTGTTATAAACCTCATGTGGGATCTATAGCCTGCAAGTGTGATTCTGGGCAGATTTGATTGGATAACAAAATCCAGAACACCATTCATACCATTCATCAATTCCTGAAAACTCATTTCATGGTACAACTTGTCAACATCAATATAACAGTCTGGTCTCAACTTGTTAGATGACCTCTTCCTCTTACTAGTATCAGACATCAATTTCAGATTCTTGAGCCAATCTGTATCAGGCATACCTTGAGCATTGGTCTGAGTGCTGAATAGACCATTGACATCCCCCTCTAGTAGGCCTAGTGCAGCTGTAGTCAGTCCAGCACTAGCCAAACCAGACTGGAGAGTGTGCTGAGCCGGATGTTGAACTT
This sequence comes from Harmothoe impar, assembly GCA_947462335.1. NCBI lineage: Eukaryota > Metazoa > Annelida > Polychaeta > Phyllodocida > Polynoidae > Harmothoe > Harmothoe impar. Next base: position 42,938,002 of record OX381706.1, on the reverse strand, counting down.
GGCCCAACTGCTGTTGGGGCTTGAACATGGAGCCATCCTTGTAGTATAGCTGTGGCTGTTGTGGCTGTGGCTGAGGCTGTGGCTGAGGCTGTTGTGGCTGTTGAGGCTGTTGGGGCTGTTGATGTTGACACCATCTCAGGTAGGCTTCATAAGAGGTGTCAGTGACAGTGTGAGAGGGGGGATGAGTGTCACCCAAACCAGGTGCCAGTCCCTCTACCTGGCCAATCCTGAATGAGTGCTCCACTGCACCCCCACCCATAGCATTCAGAGTACTGCCAGCGGTAGTCCGATCAGCTGATCGTACCCCGGTATACCCACTGAGATTGAAATTGTCAAAACTACTGCCCTCAACAAAGCCACTCCCCGGTGGCCGAGCGCTACCTCCCGGCTGCTTGGCGCTAACTCGCGGGTTCCCCGGGTGAGCGAGAGAAATGGCTGGCTGATAAAGCTCACCTTGCTGCTTTTTAATTGTCAGAAACTGCTGAAAATCCGCCAACAAAGCATCTCTGTCGCTGTCCGCGGCCTGCCCGCCATCTTGTGTGTTGATATCCGCAGCCGCGTTCGAGTCCGCGCCATGGTGAGGAGTAACCGACGCTGGTCCCCGGGTGTCCGCGTGAGTGGCGCCGGGTACCAGCCCGCCGTCCGCGCTATTGTCGCTCACCACGGTCGACTTTTGACCCTCGAACTCCTCCCGGACGCGCCTAATGTATGCGGCTCCCTCAGCGACATGGCTATTGATCGCAGCATTCGCCGCACGGGCCTGCTCCAACTGTACCTGTAAGTCTCTTACTTTCCTTTGTCGCATGAGTACAACCTCCCTCTGCTTCTCCTCACCGAGGGCATGGATCAAATTGTTTATTGTCGCAGCGTATACATCGTCTGCTGCGACTTTATCGCTGGCCGGATCATAGTTGTCCGGCTCTGCAGTCTGCTGCCCGGCCCCCGCAGTCTGTTGGCGGGGATCCCAGCTCTGCTCCCCGGGAGCTTCCTCACTCCCGGTCTCGTCGTGGTCCGCTGACTCGCCTTGGCCCGACCTAGTCATGGTCGGGGACATTGGCGGATCTGGAACTTGCTGTCTCCTCGCATTAGGTGCTCCACATGTGGGGCACACCTTATTGTTGCCATTAAAGGTGGCCCCACATTCTAGGTTGGCGCAAACCACCATCCTGCTGGTTAGTGCTCACTAAAACTGCTAGTAAACACTAAAAATAATATTGGCCCCTGCAGCCTGCCTGGCCAGGTTCTGGTCAATGGCCAACCAGGCAAGCTACCGGCACACTGGAGGCTAGGAACAGTGGCGCCCCCTGGTGTGTCACTAATACATTACACAATATGATTGAGTCACAACATGGCAAAAACCCTAAAACCGGGCCCTAAAAAGGTAAAAACCAAAAGAATAAAATCAAATATATCCGGCCAGCCGGGCCTACCTTGTCAGACCATGTTACCGGAAACCAACCTTTTTTTAGGCCTAATTCCAATAAATCATTTTCTCTTTAGATTAATTAACAATTATGTACATTCTAATTTCATAATCAACATATGCTATGTAATGGTGATTATCATTGTTTCAAATAACATTGCAGCTATGCTTATTCTCATGTAAGCCATGGCTCCAGGAACACTTGAAAATTCACGATACTGTATTACCATACTAATACAGTATCACTCCAGGCCACTCCAAAAAATAACTTGTTTCTCATCACCGCGTGTGTCACCAAAAGAATTGACAAACATAGCCATATTTAGAGTGCCAGTAATGTGTCGTAAGGGAGTGATCATTTTTCATCAACAGGGGAGGGGGATTGGTTTAGGGAGGGGGCAAGGGTTCTATAGACACAGGCATGGGATTGGGTTTTGAAGAAAAATCCAAAAAGCCGCCAAAAGATGTGATCTGCAGGGAATTTTGTATGATTTGCATGGCATAAATCCCTCTAGAGACTAAGACCCCCCCCCCTATAAATGTTAAAATATTTTTTCATTGGATCTGCACAAATCACAGGGATGACTTTTTTGGCCTTAAAAATCCGGAAATCCGGAAGAATCCCATGCCTGATAGACAGGATGTCTGACTTGGTAGACTCCCATGTTATAGCCCCCCCCCCAACCCCCCCCCCCCCCCAAAAAAAAAAAAAGTGGGCGACCTTGTGTGCTCAGTATTGAAAACTATGGAGAATAGGGGGTTTGTGTGGTTCTCTTGTGTCTTTATTAGATTGATAGCAAATAAAAAAGAAGAGGTTTCCTATAACAAAAAATCCTGCTGAATCCAAATCTTGTGGTCTTGATTCTCAAAAACTGACCAAAACCACTCAAAATGAGGTTTGATGATGCAAAGTATTTAAAAAATGGACCGGGTCTAGCAAAACGGGACCGGGCCCCCCCTCTTTTTTTTCTGGGGAATTTTGCTATTTGCCAGTTTTTACGATCCGTAAATGGGACAATTGTTAAGGATTTTATGGCAAAAACCCTAAAACCGGGCCCTAAAAAGGTAAAAAGCAAAAGAATAAAATCAAATATATCCGGCCAGCCGGGCCTACCTTGTCAGACCATGTTACCGGAAACCAACCTTTTTTTTGGGCCTAATTCCAATAAATCATTTTCTCTTTAGATTAATTAACAATTATGTACATTCTAATTTCATAATCAACATATGCTATGTAATGGTGATTATCATTGTTTCTTAATGCATGAGTGTATATTTCATGATATCATCTTAATTCCAGGCCCGTAGATATTAGGCCTGAGAAGCATAATTAAATGCCTCATACTATAGCAATATACAATTATTATCCATGAGTAAAAGGTACTCTAGGATTGTTACAGCGGAACTTAGACAATGTCATGGGTGTTCATACTATCCTTACTACCTTCAAGGGTCTCAAAAGGGGAAATTATACATTTTTTATCTTTATTAAATATGCCTAAGGCTTCAATTTTGATTGTGCTATTAATGAAATAGTTGGATATCTTTATAAATCTAACAGATTTAGGTATGTTTTAAAGTGATAGCTTCCACTTAACCCTTTAGACCCCAAAACGGCCGGAAACGGCCGTGTCTCATTTCCCCAAAACGGCCGTAGCCGGCCGCAAAACGGCCGTTTTTAGGCCCTAATTCAATTATATATCAATGAGGATAACATTCCCAAAACTTTTTGTTCCTATTTAGCATTAATCACTCATGGTATATCACTTAACATTAACCCTAAGTTAGACCATATATGACATTCGAAAAGGTTTAAAGGAAAGGGAAATAGAAATATTGTACCTCAAGAAAGCTAATTTCTTGGGGCCACACAACCTTGTGTTTTACTGGAAAATTCACAAAATAAGCCAAAAGCCTAGCACATGCACTCTATTGCTTTATTTGGACATGGTACCATCATTAATGCATGTTATATATCATGTTGATGGGTAGACCATCCATATTCAGAAAAGGATGATTTTGATTTAAATTCTTCATCAAAACTGTTATATTTCTCATGTGATTTGACTCTTAAAAGAAATGTAGTACTTTAGGCAGAAACAACAAATTTCAGCCCAAATGAGCCGTTAAGGCTTGCATGAAAATGGTAAGGACCACACATGTTCTAAGACCTGTCATGAATTCAAAATTTAACATTCCGATTATTTTTTTGAAAGGTGGCCATAGCATGAATACAAGCTTTTATGTGATGTTCAGATTAAGGAATAAAAACTTAATATTATGTTAAACAATGAGGGTGATCAATGACCAAATTTAGCCAAATTCAGAAGAAATCCTAGGGAAATGAGGCACTATATCATGTAATTGCCTGGGGTCTAAAGGGTTAAGTCTCCCTATCGAAACATTGAAGCTGCCACCTGATGGGTAAATGTGAGATTCACCGTAAATGAGAAAAAAGTACTTCACTGTACTGGTTTATGGATGTTCAATGTAAAAGTAATGAGTTTTACAGTGTCTCACAATAAATCACAATTACGGTGATAAACTGTCAAACTTAACATTGATTCTCTGTAATTTCAACGGAATATTTTTACAGTGTAGTACCCACACAGGGTTTCCACTGTGCCCTTTTCCCCCATGCTCTAACTGATAGAGATGACATCTGCCTGTAGTTCCTAATTCCACCATAAATGTTCTTGTGACGGTGTAAACCCCCCTCATTTTCCCACCTATTTGGTTTCCAAGTAAAAAGAATAAGAAAAATAAAAAAAGCTATATATGCATATATCCGAAGAGGACGATTTATCATGTTTATAGATACCACCATCTCAGCAGAATATGATTTTTTAGCAATACATGAATACTGTTGAAATCTACTCTTACAGCTGATAACAGCAGCTTTCTCTGCAAACTGATTATAATATTGGTGACTCTATGCACAAGCTCACAGCTGAGCTTTTTAAATGGCAGGCAATCTTGACACCCTAACCATAATAATCCATTTCTAATGAAAACCATCACCACTATGTATAGTGAATTTTTCAACACATCAATTTATTTATTGGTAGAATAGTGGGACATTACAGGAAATGGGTATCAAATCAAGTTAAGCAGTCAATGGAAAACCTTGTTCAAAAACTTTCATCTACTTGATGGAGATGAGGATTAAACTCTCCTACCTTTCTAAGCAGAGTAGCTGCAGCTTCTAATAGCAAACGTGTCTGCCAACACCAGAAATGATTGTTCCCAATCTGCAACGGTTAGAAAACAAGATCAGGCATGCCTCCCCTGCCAAAGTTTTGGTGGTCTTTTGGGAATAGCAGAACATTTTCACGTAGGCCAAACTATAATGATATAAAGATCAATGCAGTTCAAAGAAAGCCTTCCTTTGCAATTCCTGTGCAATTTGTGAATCTACCGGTACTGTGCATAATCAGATCGGTAACCAAAATTGAGTTACCAAGAACGGCTGTCGATAGTAGTATACATTCTTTTATTCAAACATACAAAGCAAATTATGGTACCTTGCATATTACTGCATCGCTGTTATGGATTATTTTAACATTGAGAGAAAGGGTAATGCTGTAGTCCTTTTCACCATGCTAGTATGCGCAGTTTAGGGGTTAAGTTACTACTAATAATCAGGGTGGTAAGGGGCCTTCGAGAGTTCCAGCAAGTATTAAAGTGGCTCGATCCCTTTGGTAGTTCAGCAACACACCACCAGAGGGCAACTCTCAAAGACTGTCACATAGTAGTGGGCAAGTTGGCAAAATCCTGAAGGATGGTCTGACCGAGGCTAGAACTCTCAACCTCAGCGTTGTGAGACAGGCAACAAACCACTGCACAAATCTGTCTGTGGGGGAATTTGTACCGTAAAACCTCGCGTATAAGCCTAACTCGCGTATAAGCCGCACCCCTAACTTTGACAGATTATATAAGCCGCAGAGGGGGTCTGAAAATTGTTGATTTGGTACTGTAGTATACTTATAAAAACTCTCGTATAAGCTGCACCCTATATAGGCATGTTTGGTATCAAAAGAAAGCTGAGTCTGACTCGGGTACTAGCCGCGGCTTATACGCGAGGTTTTACGGTACTCATAATCTATACAGATAGGTGTCCCAGTTTATTCCATTTCTTTTAAACTTTTTTTTTCAATCACCCAAAACCTTTAAAATATGACCGGCCCATATGTCCAAAACACATTTTCAAGAAAGAAAACATTAAGGCCTATGCTCTGACAGAATTATATAGGACTTTAGCTACTTTACAATATGATTTTATGTAGATACTTGGAAAAACACTACATAATCATATCAGATGTCACATGGATTTAAGCTTCAATACCTCAAAAAATAGCTGGGGACCTCCCTATTTTCTCAGCTTCTTTGGAGAGTATATGCTATTATGGTCTTATGGCAAAGACCTGATGAAAATCTAGCTACTCTTAGACCAAAATTTAATGATCCACCCACCTTAAGTAATTCCCCCCCCCCCCAGAAAATAGACCTCCCTACCCCAATGTTGCATGATGCACGCATTAGGGTGACCCCCCCCCCCCCCCTTAAGTACATACTTATTTGCTGACTTCCACACGTTTGCTGCCCTCCCCAGGACAACCCCACCAATTCGACAACTTTGAGATAGTCCCAGATGTGGTTTCATTAGAGGGAATTGACTAAATATATGCATGGGATCATACTTTGTAGGTCAAGAATTGCACAGTGGAAATCGTTGGCTTTGAAAAAAAGGTGTGTCTCGTGAAATTATTCCACAGAAAATAATCTAAATTCAAGGTAATTTTATCCACAAGAACACACAAGGCGCAGACTAGCTATCAAGACCTGGCCGTAGACCCCCCATCCCTGTTTTTCATGTCCGCTTTTGTATGCATTTACTATAACCCCTCCCCACCATGGAGCCTACTTTATGGAAGGCCCCTAAGGAAAATCCCAAAACAACCATATCACATGATACCAAGTTACCAAGAAAGACTGTAAATAGTAGCAAGTTGTTTTTATTTAAATATAGAAAGCAAATTATGGCGGTGTATACATGTATAATCTATTACGCTTTTCACCACATCAGTTTATATGATGATTTAAACATCGCGGAAAAGGATAATGCTGTTGTTTTTCTACCATGCTTGTATGCAGTTTAGGAGGCCATTGCCCTAGTGATGCCAAATACATACACATTTAAAGTTACACATTGATTGTATTTATCATGTCAGACTGATAGTATTATTGGCAGCATGCCTTTTTTTTAAAATTATTAACTGATTACACACAAAGCCATGCATGTTTTAACTTTCATTTACTCTTCATATATGGGGTCTACCGTTATCTAGAGCCATATTTCTATACCTTCACGTCGGTGTAAATAGCACCTGGGTTCATCTGGTCTCGATAATCATGTACATGTATAATCTAGTTGCAGAAGGTTTCATCAAAGCATTGATGAAGCCACGCCCGGATCCAGGGGCATGGACTCCCTCCAAAAAGAAGAAATCTGATGACCAACCAGTCATCATGGTGACAACATTCCATCTAAGTTTCAATCTGCCAGAACCAAAAGCCTACATGAGACAAGACTCATAATGGGTTTAAGAAAGCCCCCAACAATTTGATCGTTATTGGTAAGGGCAAAAATAGACTACCACCCATATGAACCCCAGAAACAAAAAGCAGCAATAGAAGGTAACTTCTCAAAAAGCTGCCTAAGTGGCAACAACTGCAGATATTGTCCCAGACTCAATTGAACAGGACGAATTACCTCAGGGTCTTCAGGAATTGAATACGAAGCAAAACACAATGTAACCTGTAGAAGCACCAATGTGATCTATGTGCTATCTTGTAAAAGATGCAAGATGCAGTATGTAGGAGAAACCCTAAGAAAACTAATGGACAGGTTTGTAACACCAACTACCGATATAGGTAAACATTTCAACTCTGACGGCCATAAAGGCCTAGATGATGTAGAGATCCACATAGTGGACTTTATCTTCCAAAGTTCACACAGCGATTATGCTGGAAGACTTTGAGGTGGTACCACCCTAAATCCGCCACTTCCGGGTAGAATGGCCAAATAATTGTATAATTTTCTCCATTTCAATAGCTAAAATATGGTATATTTGGCTTGAATTTTAAGTATTTCAAATATTAGACCCAAGGTGTGTGACATTGATTTTTCGAGGCCCGACTAGGCATTTAGCGTGGTACCACCTCGAGACAAAATCAAATGGAACTGGATTATAAATTGATACTAGAATCACCACCGATCATACAGAGAGTACACCTATCTATACAGCCTGAATAATATCCCAGCCCTGTATAATCTCCCTGATCAACTCAGTTTAACTAACTAGGAACAATTGATCAGATTTCTACCAGTAGTAAATGTATAACAACTGTGACTGAAACAGAGTTTCAGACCTTGATTAGCTAATTTTTGTGCCTAATAAGGTCCTAAATCTTGACTTGTTATCCTTCCCACAGAAAACTAAGGAATATGCAAGAAATATGTTTGGCAATTTAGAGTGTATCACTCTACCCAAGAAGGGATGATGTAATAATCCATTGCATCTATGGTAACAACACATGCAACGATGATGTCATCATGATGTCACAGCATGTTGCTATTAAGGAGACCTGGTCTGGTCTGACTGTTTATCATCAGTCATCAAGGTAGCACAGAAGCGAGAGGTCGACCCTCATCCTCGTCCCCCGAAATTGTACATGTATATGAGGATATCATAGATTTACAATAAAACACTGAGTGCTATTTCAGCCTCAAATTGAAAGTAAAGCACATAATATGATATAATATATATATATATATATATATATAATATATATATAGGGCATAAAATAAAATTACAACAGCCCCCCCCCCCCCCCACCGCATAGGCTCCAGTGAGAATGCCTCTGGTGGTCAACAATCACATCTCTGCAGTCACTTCAGAATAGCTTGGTGGTGCTAGTTTAGCAGGTGGTGTGTATTCTGGTGCTGATGCCGCTGTCCTGCAATGAGAGTGAGAGCACATTTTCATGATTATGGGAGGAATAAGGACTACCGTAAATTCTCGCGTAGAAGCCGTGGCTTGTACGCGAGTCAGACTCAGCTTTCTTTTGATACCAAACATGCTAATATAGGGTGCGGCTTATACGACAGTTTTTATTAGTATACTACAGTACCAAAATCGCAATATTCAGACCCCCTCTGTGGCTTATATAATTTGTCAGAGTTAGGGGTGCGGCTTATACGCGAGTTAGGCTTATACGCGAGAATTTACGGTAACCTAATGTGATCATTTAATCACGAAAGGGCCTCCTAGTGTTATTTCTGTGTTGCGTACATATCTATAAATTATTTGGACGCTGCATGAAAGGAATGTCTTCTGTTGTGTATGGACTATTTCATTAGGGAGGGTCTAGTCTTTTGGTCCATGATTTCATGTTGCGCCTGTTTGGAACTTATACATACATATACATGTATGCAGGGGCCAGGGGGTGTCAGTATAGTAAACGTGCCATTCCAATATGAAGCTATTTCGTTACCAGATACCATATAAACCGGTAAGTTTCTGTTTGAAAACGACGAGAAAGGGATGATTACATAAAACTGTCAGATGATAATTATGTCAAAAATGACTTCCAGATGAACTTTGCAATAAGCATACGGTACCCTGCAATACGTTTTGAAGAAAAGAGAGAATATGTGACAATTTGGAACAAAGGTCTTCCTATCTAGTTGCAGTCTATGACAATAGTTTACTACAGTATTGTGAGATGTGTTACCTTTCTGTGTCGTGATACTGTGGTTGTGTGAGCAGGAAGTGTCCCCGGATAGCCCCAGGTGGTGCCGCACCACTCACAAGCGGCTGGCCCTGCAGTAAACCACATTAAACACATGTTAACTGATTAATCTTTATTGATTCTATAGAGATTACATATTCTTCTTCTTCTTCTTCTTCTTCTTCTAATTTGAATAATTAGATCACTGTTAAACCAGAAATGCCCAACAGGCATATATACATACACGTTTTAATCTGAAGATTTACATTTTCCACAAACTTACATCGTCTAATTATAGATCTACAATGTACGTATTTCAACAATACAGGTTATGAACATCTCTGAATATCTTTCAATACTACCATGGCCTTTTCATAGTAATATAATGTACCTACTGGTATAGGCTGTGGTTGTTCAGCTTGACGTCTGTTGGCATCTCGACGCATGTAGTAGCAAAGGCCAAGCCCAATACCACAACAGGCCATTCCGAACAACAACATGCAGACGCCTGGTATGAGAAACCTTGGGACAAAATATAAAGATAAGAAAGGTATTTATTCTAAACATAGTACTATAATTGATCTAATCTGGCGTGAATACCAGCCACTCAACAGCCATTACCTTAATACAAAGATGCTCAACAAATGTGACTTTTATAGAAAGTGATATTTCCAAATGCAGCATTGAATACCCTACTATCTTTAAATTTGAATATACTGTTCCTCCCAATGTAAACAGGCTGATGTTAAATTGTGTTTGTCCTCAGCGTATTAATTCCCTGGACATGATGGTCAACTCACCCCAACTCTCCGAGGACACTAGCGAATACAATGCCCATAATAATCATCGCGGGAGCTACACTGAAGATGAGAATGGCGCAACCACACTTGCCCTGCGACTCCTGGCCCATCCTTGCGCAGGTTGATGTTTGATACATGGTCAGATCTAAAGAAAACAAAAGATAATTGCTGCTATAGGGGTCATAGTTAATATGCTTATTGTGACAAAAACTGTTGAGATACGCGTTATTGTTGAGAACCAATTGACTTACAAACGTTTGAATGAACTCATTTCAGAAAAGGAGATAAAAGGTCCTTACCTGATGCTTTACTTGATATGAAACAGTCTGATACATATAAACAGCAGTTCCAACGTCTGAAGTATCAGGGAAGAAATTATGTATCCTCGAAACTAGATTGTCTCCAAATCAGGAAAGGCTCCAAAATGGCAACAAAATAAATAAATTTATATGGCCGCAATAGATATACCAATGGATGTAATGATTATATAGCAAATCTTTGGTACTTTATTCAGAATTGGAACAAATCTGTCATGTCACGTATCACATTGTTTTATCAATTCGATTCCCTGTGCTACCCAGTGGGCACAGGACATTAAATGAACATTGATAACTGCATGTCAATGTTGATCCAATGTGTATTGTGCCGACTGGGTAGTGGCTCGACGGATACGATTCCTAGCAATTGTATCCATCCATTTGGGAATTGAATATATGTATTATCAATGACAGATTCAGCAAAGCTAAAAGTATTGTTTTCGAGTAATGTTCTTGTCAAATAGTAAATGTCATGTTAGTAGGGTGGCCGGAGGGTCTGGGTGATCGTTCAGTCTGTATCTGATGCTATGTTAAATGACCCTTTTATGATGTCTTCCCATTTTGGCTAGGGAGCAGTTAGGGAGTGTTCATTTATTAATAACAGGGGGGGGGGGCGTAAAAGAATTTCGACCCTCCGCGCAAAATCTCACCACCCCACCCTGTAATTAATAAATGAACACTCTCTTAGAGACTTCTAGTAAAGTTGGTATCAAGAGATCTTGTATGGGTCTATAATATACAGGCTGGAATAAGCATAATATATTGTATTACATAATGTAATTCAGGTGCAATGCTTACAGACCTTGACATTTTGAGTCCATTTTGAGCTCTATAACTGGGTGATCTCCTTTGGGTGACCTGTTCTTTGGGAGAATTCTTTTGTTCAATTATTTTTCTAGAAACCTTAAATTGGTAATTTACGTTAGACTACTGAAAATAGAGCTAAATCAACTAAAAATGATGCATTTGGAATGGAAATAAAGCAGCCTACCATCAGCCAATCTACTGGGACTATTGTGTTGGTTCTTATCAGTAAGGACACGTTTTGACACCAGGTGACAGCACTGTAACCTATGGAGTTCTATGTTGGAAAACCATTCATGGACATAGGTAAAGTCATGACTGTGACCATTTGACACTAAGGTGCCTTACTGATCCAAGAGAAAGACCATCTGTGGTCTAAAATGATGCACATGGCACCATTTCAATACCTGTCAGAAGGTGGTCCAGGGTTTTTCAACCAACAAGATCTTCTTTCCTTTGTACTGTATGGATATTGCACAAAAAGTCTCTCCTAGAGGAATTGAACTGCAAAAGCAGTGCAAAAAACGAGGGCAATGTGTAATTTAGAGTTGTATAAATATGGGTTAAATTTATGTAGTGCAATAAAGATTGATTGTGTGATTCAAATCACAAATGACCCAGGGCTTGGTTGAGATGCGGAAAGAGGATCAAAAAGAAAAGAAGGTCCACATAGGTCAAAACACCACTACTCCCCACCGTGAAGAAGGGACCATGGCCCCAGGTGCTAAGACCCGGCTAAGAAATTTCTAGGTGTGGTTATTCTTCATGGGGAGAAACAGGGTGGACCATAGTAGGCACAGGAGAGGCCGTTAGGTGGCAGCACTGAGTGTATGGCTATGGCGCACTGTGCAGAGGGTGGTTCACACCCAGGAGGGATAGCCTCTCACAATTCACTTCACCATGAACCTCATGCCATGAGTTAAATGATGGCACATGGCTCATTTGAAAGAGGAGAGATTGACCTACAAGATGAATATACATTTCTTCATTCAATGGTATTTGCAAGCATTATGTGATTTAAATACTAAATCTACACGGGTTACCATAGCAATACTTAATTAATTTTCAAGTGGCTTAAGAAGGCTTTAGTACAGGGATCATTGTATGTATGTTATGTGTCATATCCCTGAAATTCAGGTTTGCAGATGGAGGCAGGGCGAGGCATGGTCATTTTGAATAAATTTTGTGTCACTTTTGTTGACTTTAACCCCTTTCTAGGGGTCATTCATGCTCCTCCAGGGTTCTAGCCTACCCAGTGCCATTCATATATGGTCCCCCAGCCATTCCCTGTTATTTCCCATCCATTTGTTAGTGTCCCTCACCCATTCTATAACATTAACTCCAGGATCTGGTATCCCTCCTCCAGGGCATTGCACACCTCCTCTTGCACCTTTACCCATCCATTATAGCATTCAATCCATCCCATAAGATTCTGCATTCATCCTCTGGATGATTCACCTGTTTTCCTACCCATCTTCTAGGTTGTTCTATGCCTATAATCCAGAGTCACCTATTCCTCCAGACTAGCCCCTCCTCCAGGGTCTCTAAGTTCCTCTGCATCATGTTAAAGTGCTCCTCCAGTTCTTGAGTATACTCTCAATAGTTAACAAAGCATTTCTACCCGGACTCATGACCAAAATAAAAAGTGACCCACCATACTGTTTGATCTCTCTGACCCTCCTCCAGGTGCTTTCACAGTACTCCAGGGTCTCCAAACTTACCATACAGCACCTTTCATCCATCTTTGATGATGTCCCATAACTTCTCCATTAATAGTATTCTTTGAACATCATGTAACACAGCCCACAGACGATTAGAAACCACAGGTAACAGGTATCCCTGTCAGCACAAGCCAAACTACAGATCACAGTTCCAGACAGCATATTACACTATAGACCATAGTGTACACAACAGCCCATATTCATCATTTCAGCTTTTCTCAGCTTCTAGATAAGTTAAAAACAAGATTGAAAATGATTTGGAATCCCTATGGCTAACAGGAATTGTTGACCTTGGAATATTTTGTGTTATATGCCTTTGGATTTCTTTCTCCTGTCCCTAACCGTAGTGCTATATTTCTGGACTTAGGCCAAAGAAAAAAGTGGAGGGATTTTGTTTCAGGTAACATGGCCCCCTTTTTCCAATATCTTTTGGGGTCGTATTACCGGAAACACTTTTTTTTGGGGGTTTGGCCTAAGTATCCTTTACATGTACCGTGGGGGAGGGGGGGAGGGAGATTCCCCTCTCCCGATACGGTCACATGACCTAGACAGAGGGGCCGGCCAGTATTTTATGTCTAACAATGAGTGTCAAAGTATTTAACATTGTCTTTCCATATAGGAGTGAATAATGCACACTCCCCAATCCTTCATAACCCATGACCTACAACTGTGGACCCCATGTACCTAATTTGCATAGATTTTCCCGCCAAAACCTGAGCAAGAAGCTTCATTATTCTCATTAAGCTTCAATGTGGCACTTTATTATAAGAATGGCTTGAATTTAGAAACGAGTATTCTAAACTGCACAGCCCATGCACGGTAAATTTTCATCTTTTTCGGTCAGCACCTACATTAGTACTCGCCCTACGGTTTTAGCTTGGTAGGATTAGTGCTATTCTATTCACTATATCACTTTTCCTCCATTCTAACTGCCATTCTCACAATTCTCCATAGGATCCTATGTTAAAGAGATATCCCAGTGTTTGATATATTGTGATCTACCAATGATATCTCAAAATCACTAAGCACTATGTTAGTTTGATATATAATGATGTAATAAAAGCAAAGAAAATGATGATTCATAGGCTAGATTTGGATATATCAACATTTAAAAGTAGACCACCCTTTACTATGGCCATCTTGGGGAGACAGGCTTTTTTCTCAACATCTTCCTACTTTATGAGAAATTGACCAACAATATCCTAACCAATCTTCTCTGATGTAACATGTCTAAACAATAAAAACAGCTAGTCATAGGAAAACATAAAATTCACAGCAGTATTAGAAAAAATAACAGTAAAAGAAGTTCCTAGTCCTTTGACCAATCTCTATCTGAATAACACTAACCTACTATGAGGTTCAAGCACCACCTGCCAAGGTAGCCCTGGTCATAGAGCATTGGAATTTAGATCCACAGATTGCTGGTTTGAATCCCACCCGTTCCATGAGTTCTTTAGGTGGTAACCAAAATGCAAAAGATTATAGGTCTGGTAACACAATTTTATATACCATGTGGTGTAACTATCCATCAACCATTAGTACCCACATATAGTCCTAGGTGGCAGCACCATTCAAAAACTAGTTCATGAAAGAAACACCATGGCACTGGCGTAGACACTGGGATATCCCTTTAAAGGGAAAGTCTTAATTAAGACGCCTATTTTTTGTACTGGGTTTTGAGATGAAATACTCGAAAAGTACACTGCTTTAGTGGTAAAAAAATGCTAAATATAGGTACGTGCAACAATTCTACTCTTGCAACAACACACAATAGTGCAGAAGGAACTACATTTATTCCATAATACCCAAAAATACAACGGTGAGCATTTTAATTTCCACCGGCTCCACCTGTTGGCGCCTTAAACTTCGGTAGCCCTCGTTAGAAATGTGAATATAAAGGCTATAAGTAGGTATATATCACTTGCATATCACTTACTGTAAACGTATATATTTTCGCGAATTGACTACAAAATGCAATTTCACGTGTACTTAAATTCGCGGATTTTGCAATGTTTTACTAGTATGACTACACTGGATAAATATTCACTCTGTTCATATTTTCGCGGATTTCAAAATCCGAGAAAATCGCAAAAATATGTACAGCGCGAAATAAAGTATGTTTACAGTATATGTTGTTTCATTATATAAAAATGGTCCAACCACCCTACTGTTAGTGGAGTTGAACCCATAGCAAAATTAGAGTCGCCTTTGATTTGCATCCATCTCCTTTCAAACCTTTCCACATTTGGTCACATATGATGTGTGGTTGTGTAACTGGGTAAAGTGTGGGTTATTAAATTAAATCCCTGACTAATTTGAGATTCTAGGTGTGGTATTAAAGGTTTATTCTAAGTGGTTTGTAGCATATGACTGGACTAACAGCTAGTGTGTGGTGATGCCTGAAATGACAATAGGGAAACCATTAAAGCTCATCCTACATTGGTACACGTATTTCCGCATCTCGATGATGATGGTATAGTTTTAAAACCAACACAGCCGAAGGCTGGTCAGCAGGTCCACAGGGCCCATACGGACCGAACCTGGGTTCCGCATCTCAAAGACACTGGGTTACATTTACATATGTAGTCGGCACCATGTACCCTCAACAGTGCACCCTTTCCATGGGTCCATGTATAACATGGCCCATGATCAATAACAAGAATATGGCGCTAGACCCCTAAATTCGACATAGCGACCTGGGCGTTTCTTAAATTTGAAATGGAGGGGTATGAGGGGGAAAAATGAAGACTATGACATAGGATATTTCCTAAATTCGATATGGGACATGAGATTAAAGGTGACAGGCAACATAGACAGAGGTCCACGAAGATCCGTCTGAATGACAGGTTTCTCCAAGAGTGGTACCTTGGATCATATCACACAAGGCGGAGATTATTTCATGTTATTATTGCTAAATTGTATTCAAAAACGATATTTAAAGATTGGTTTCACAGCTATTTTCGGGACGTCATGATGGAGAAACACCCCATGGAGAATGAGCATCAGTTTCTCCACGGGGTGTGGAGGATGGCCATTCTAGTACTGAAGCATAGTAACTGTTTCTCCACATGAAATAAATGTCCATTTCCAAATATCTACATGGGGACCGTCCATCCTGGCCCCAAGAATACCGCATCTCTTTATGTTGAGTCTGATGTTTTAGGCGTTGATGTGTGACACTTGGTGCTAATTACTTCAAAGAGTAGGTTATGTATGTGTGGGAGTTCGTGGTTATTCTAGTTTAAGGAACAATGAGAACAGCAGTTTCCAGGTGCGAGAATAACAGACTTTACAAAAGTGAATCACGTTCCTGAACAGGGGAACACTCGGTGTGAAATCAGCACACAAATATAATCACGTTTCTTTACGAATATAGGAAACAGCCGGTATAATCAATATACCACATGGTCCGCACAGTTGGACATGGTGAAGTCTGTCGTCAGTCGGGCCTGCACTGACCGCCTTCCAGGTAAACACACGGGTCTTATATAACCACCGGTCCTTTGATCACGTGGCCAGGTGGGAGGGTCGGCATCCCACCTGAGAGCGGCACACGGCAACCTGGAGAGGACTCTAGTCCTCTCCCGAGAACTGTGTGCGCTAGCTCCAGGTAGAGAAGCCGAGTAAATAGTAGACGTTCCCCGAAAATACCGTGTATGACATTAATATGTAATATTATGCCCCTACATATGTATACATACCCAGGAATTTACAGTACATGCATCTTAAATCACAACTTCAGGTAACGGACTTTCAATAGATTTATAGTATAAAGGTTAGGTTGGACAGAGAATGACACACATAATATCAGCTTTTATCAGTCCTTTATTATTTACATATGCATCATCACCAATCAAAGTGAAACCAATCACACAGGACTTGGCGCCCCTTCATAATTCTAACATGGTTATAATACTTCGATAGTATTTGTAATAAAGTTTTTAAACTGTAAAAAGACATTATGTATTAGCCAGAGGTATATTATATATACCTTGCATTGTATTGATTTGATTTGAAATTCTTTTATTTATCCTGGCAGGATGTATGGCCTGGTAGACCGTTTTCAACAAGCACCAGCATTTTCCGATGAGCGGAAGTTAATAAAGGCAACTAAGCCTTTTTCATGGTATAATAGGAAAACACACACATTTTGGTGTATGTTCCAATTATGTATAACTTACCTATCAGGTCTTTTTATAAAGAATTTGTTAAAATTTTCTACAATAATAATGATCATTTAGACCAATGTTTAGGTTAGTACACATGGTTACACAATGTAGTCTTCAAGAGAAGACAGAAAAAGAGGGGATAGAACCCATGCTAGGTAATAGCAATGGGGAGAGTGAAGAATAGTGTCTGTTGTTCTTTCATTATTGCTTCTTTATGTATCCAGTAAATGATACTGGACACAAGTATAAGTGTCCAATATACAGTGCTGTGCTTCATTAGAAGCACAGCCATGTATATCGATGCATTATTATTTTCATCAAGTTGGAGTATTATAACTTATGTTAAACAATGTCTAAGTGGGTATAGTCAACAGATGCAAGTCTTCCTATCAGTCCTACCCTGATTCCGTTCCGTTTACGTTATCGGGTATTCAATTCCATTGAACATATACACTTTTGTTCATTGTGTAAAACATAAATTAAATGCGGCAAGCATTCAAGTATAACAATGGTAACATAATGCATTATTACATAATGCTCACAAAAACATAGAGTATATCAAGTTCGGACTGGCCCAGACATACAGGACCTTGGCATATAATGCGCTAAAAGCAAGAGGACATGTACGAGTTCAGAGCCAGGACGCTTTATAAACTATACGTGCAAGACGCTAGGCAAGGCCAGATTAAATCAGAACCCAGATGAAGAGAACCGTCTAACTGGACTGAATGACTACCGTAGGTCCCAATAAATCACACATTCCGTCATGAGCAGTACAAGTTCCTGCACACTACCCAATACTCGTGTATAACCGGCACCCCAACTCAGCAGAATCATATACCGTAAATTCCCGCGTACTACCCGCGGGTTGTACGCGAATCAACCTCAGCTTTCATTTGATACCAAACATGCCTATATAGGGTGCGGGTTATACGCGAGATGCGGGTTACACGCGGGAATTTACGGTACATGTTTCTGGATCTGAAGATTTCTATTTTATCACTGTTTTATAGCAATACAAACCCTCGTATAACTCGCACCCTATATAGGAGAACTGCTTTTTCCTCTTTGTTTTGGAGGACCGTTCCCTCCCTGACTCCGAGTTAAATACCTATATAGGAGAAGAAAGTAAAATGTCCAGGTCTTATTTTAAGAAGATTGATTTTTGAGTCCCACATAGCTTCATTGCAGATTCATTTTTCAAGGTTTGCATCAGCATCAGCTGGCTTTCTAGTTTCATTGTGTTGTCGACATCATGGCATACATTATACACTACGTCGTATGTTTGTTAAAGCGGCAAAATCATCGAACATGTCCAGTTCATATTACAAGTACTGTTCTAGTCTACCATGTGGTTAAGTTTGAGTGGTGATATTGCCCCTTTAAACGCTAATATACAACTTGCCGTCTCTGGGATTCCTAACTGTCTTTACTGCTTACGTTCTAAACAGGACATCTAGTCACTTGCTCAAGGTCCAGTGAGATATTTTACACCTCCAGCATAACAGTCTAATGCTTTGAATTGAGATGAGATATGCAGTGTGTTGTTTACTCCTTGCCGGTGACATCAGTGTAGCTTGGAGGAGGGGCCTCAAATGGTGTTGGAGCCGTTGGTTCACGCCTTTATAGAAGAGCAGAAGTTAATATTACTATTTTTCTAAACAGAAAAAAAGCATATTTAAATGGGAAACAATAGCGCATTGCTGCAGGCATACGGAAGTAAATAAGCATCAAGTATACAAAGTTAGAGAGAGAAACTATGGACATAGTATTAAGTAGAGGCCTTTTGGAAGAAACTACCCTTTGCACGCCTAATATTAACGTTTCTTGTGACAGTGTCCCCTCTCTTTTTAGCATTTATACCCATAGTTTTCTCCCATTGTGGGGTCTATTTCCACATGGTTTGTGTCTATTGACGTTGCCTAGCAGTGAGGGGTGATGTTACCAGTTTGTCATCCCTGACGCTACAGTGGTATTTTAGGAAGGTGTCTCAACTGTAGATATGCATTAACTATTCCAGTAGCTTTCCTGGCACTACCAACAAGGTAATTGATCGCCACTTCTTCATTTCCTTTAATAAAATATTGAACGTGTGATTAACATCACAAATGACTCAGGGTCAGCGTGATTAAGTGATTGAATTGATTGACTGAAAGATTGAATCTGTCGATTATTTCAGGAACAATGAATTATTTGTCGCTTATGAGAGTAGGTCAAAACTCCCCTCAAATCATGTGCCACACTAGTATGTTATCACATATCAGCCGAGCAAGTGTGCATTGGTGAGCAGGTGGGTGTGGGCAAATAGCTGGGTGTGGGCAAGCAGGTGGGTGTGGGCAAACAGGTGGGTGTGGGCAAGCAGGTGGGTGTGGGCAAACAGGTGGGTGTGGGCAAGCAGGTGGGTGTGGGCAAACAGGTGGGTGTGGGCAAGCAGGTTGGTGTGGCATCATCGCCCAGCTGCCTGTGTCCTCCACTTTACCAAAAAGCGGGTCAGTTGGAGTGTAGACAGCTACAATATCTGTATTTCAGTTTCGCTACATACCCATTGCGTCCATCGTCAGTCACTGACGGTGGTCTTGTACAGTAACAATCACGCTGCGGATGGGAGGGGGGCACTTTTCACTCTTTTTTTTTCTATTTTCCATCCCCCATACACCGCAGCAGAACCAGAAATGACTACAAGAAGAACTAGTCAGAAATCCCCCTATGGCCCGATTTGGGAGGTTCGCAGTAATGGGTTGCCACTGGTTGTCTTAGTTTTGGTGCAAATATTAATCATATATTGAACCCAAGGGTGATGAGGTAAGTGTTCAATTACCTATGTCAAGCTGGGTAGGTCTTTAGCCAGGTACACAATGTGTCTGTTGTGTATTCTTTGAACAATAAAGCCAGACAGAGCGACAGTACACAATATTGTTTGAGCGGACATATATTGGATCTTTTTCGAAAACGACTATCATACACTCAGTCAAGTCATGTCCAATCCACAATAGCACGAAACGATATTGCTGAGCCGCAGTATGTTGATACAAAGAATTACATATGTTAGTAACCACTCCCAGTTCAATTACCGTGGGCCTGAGCTGAAGATGTCTGAAAAAAGTGTTTCGCCCCCGTCGCTCTGCGTGGCTGATTTACTGCCATAGAGAAAGCATTGAGCCTCCGCAAAACATAAATGTTCAATATCAATAGTTATCTACAGGCTGCCAGAGTCCTATGCTGTAGCAAATTACCACACATTTTGACCAAAAATTTAATTCAATGATTTTAGGGATTTAAAGTGGGTATTCAACAACATTTGATAAGAAGGAGAAAATGTCATTTAATGGGCCATAGTACACCGAATAATGTGCAATTTTGTTGAAATGAGACATCCTTTCAGTTTTTGCTTCATCAACCTGTTCTGAGCCGTCACACAAGACTGAGGGAGACCCTGAGTCAAAGATGGATTGTGTGATATACATCACAAGTGACCCAGGGCTTCTAGTGGAAATATTTAAAAATGGTTTACACAACAGGATAGGTATCATAAATATTGATCTATTGATACAGTGTGCTATGTCATATTTGAAAAGTTTTTGCTTGTCCAAGGTGTCCTGAACCGTCACACTTGACTCGGAGTCAAAAACCAGAGGAACTTGGCAGACCTCCATGACAGACCTCCAAGACAGACCTCCCGTCATGAGACATCAGCCCCTTGTTTTATCATTTGACTAGCATCACCAAAGAGAAAAAATGGAGCGTGTGAGTGGCCTCACAGATGACTTAGGGTAATCAGTCAGTTCTGGCATCAGAAATGAATTCGAATGAGTGATCTAAGTTTGAGTACAATACGTTATTTCTCATTTCTGACGGCAGAATCATAATCGCCAGAAAGAGCTACCCTAATTTCATATATTGGAAGTCATATATAATCAAATTCAAGGTGGTGGCTGTAGGTGAGCAGGTGGCTGTGGGAAAGCAGGTGGCTGGGGGCGAGTAGGTGGCTGGGGGCGAGCAGGTGGCTGTGGGCGTCAGCGCCCAGCAGCGCGTAACCGCTGTTTTACGTTTCGGCTGAAAAGCGAGTCGATCGGAGCGTCAGCAGCGACACCATCGCCGTTTCCGTTTTGCTGTGTCGGTCGGCTGCGGGCCGGCGTGTGCTACGCGTCCATGCCTTTGCCGTCCATCCCCTGTCCCCCCGCCCCTGGTGTACAACCGCTATCTGTATCATAACCGCTATCTGTTAACATATAGATATAGAGTGGATGTGACTTGTTGCATAGGTCCTGGCGGTAGAATGTGCCCAGCTTTTGCCCGCTTTGGGGGTAGAAAGGGAGAAATACGGGCAAATTTGCTCAAAATGTCATTTCTATCTTCTGCTGAAAACACTTATGCCTTGAAGTCTATGGGTGTCCGAAGCGGGTGGTAGCTTTTTTTAGTAGATTTCCATAATAGCGAAAGAGAGAAATAAATTCGTGAAGATCGCAGTTCAATATCTTTAAGAAAAATTTAGATTTTTAGAAAAAAATTTGAGGAAAATGCTGTCCCCCGATCTTGCCTATCTCATGGTTTTTTCCGCATTTCTCTATCTCGAATGATAACCGAAATACAACGATTCTCCTATGTCACAAAATTGTCTTAAAATACAAAATTGGTATTCATGACAGGGGCTAATTTGACCTTTACAGATCACCAGGGTACACACACCTCTTTAAAAGCGTCTCACTTTTTCGTCTCACTCTCCCTTCAACATTGAGCTCTATGGGTGTCTGTGTGAACGTGCATCTTTTAAAGTCAGGATTCAAGGCCACTGCCCTATCTTCAGCATTAGTTCACAGAGACATGTTTTTTGGGTTGTTTTTGACCTTTTTAATTTGTCTTTTTTCACTAGGAAAAAAAATTGTATGGAAATTTTGGGAAAAACAGGAAGAGAAAGATAGTTCCCGAGATGTGTATGAGCTTTTTTTGGGAGAGAAATACCAAAAAACAAAAGCAGGGTGAATTTCCAAAGTCAGCTGACCAATCTACGTTTTTTGTAGGAAAACCGTCTCACAGAAACCCAGGGTGCCCTGGGTCAATAACCTTTCTTCGGAAGTGGCACCAAAGTTCCAGTGGGCTGAGATTCGGGATTACTAAACCACTTTATCTACCAGTGTATTTGAAAGATAATTTAAGTGACATTTTACCGATGATAATCTGGCTGCTGGATGTGAGGCGATTGATCTGGATGCTGATATGCATGTACATTGAAGCCACGTTCAGTGTAGTCTTGTGCCTGGTGGTCGGGGTTGACCTGCCTGTTGTAAGCACCGCGTGGAGAACCCTGCGGCTCCTGATGCTGGGGCGGAGGGGTAGGGTAGCGGGCTCCTATTGCTCCCACTGGCTGTGGCTGTGGCGGTGACTGTAAGTGATGGCCCGCAATGCTTCCAGGTGGGGCAAACCCACTAACAAGTGGCTGACCCTGTGTAGAGATATGATAAACAGTTTAATTCATGATAAGTATAGCAGCAAACAAACTACATTGCTTCCAAGTTCACCTTAGCTTATAATTAGGATATTTCCTTTCCTGAGCCGACCGGACCCCCTACTTTTAGAACATACTGTATTAACGCCGACCTTGGGCAAACTCCTAGAAAAGCCTGGTCACAACACACTTCTGGGGACTAGAGACAACCCGATGCCCAAATCATCATGCACAATTTAGACAATTTCGGCAGGTTACACCATTGTTATCAGGCTTTAAAAAAAAAAAAAATATATATACAATATATGTCATAAAATAAGCATATGCAATTCTTTGTGAAAGTGTCTTCTAGATTTAAATAGACTTTGTCCCTTATTTCCAGATGATTTTTCCATTTTATTTTATACATGTATAGTAAAAGAGACCTACCCTCATCGTGGCAGCACCATTCTCGGCCTGGGCACGTGCGTCTCTCCGTATAAATACACACAGTACAATGCCCAATATAAGCAGCAGGCAGCCAGCTACTATCATGATGGCTCCAGCAGTTCCTGCTCTACAACATGGGAACAAACACACTGTCTCTATTGCTGTGTATATTCATATTTTTAACACATTGGCATTTTAAAAATAGTTGTTGATAACCATTTGCATGTGTACAATGATTCACAACTAGAGGGACTTAAAAAAAGGATATGTACCTCCTCTGCAGTCTAGTATAGATCATACTCTACTAGAAGATTATATTAAGCTTGAACATAATGTTAGCATGAGGGAAGTATACTATATGCAAACAGAAATACCATTTAGTATAACATGAGGACTGCTAATATATGGGCACAGACAAGCAAATCTATTTGGCCATACCAGCTTCAATGGAATATGTACATTAGGGTGTACTCACCCGCCACCTATGACAGCAACGAAGATGATTCCCATGAACAGGATCATAGGGCCTAGAATTAAAACGAAGATGGAGCCACACAACTTCCAACGACCTTTATTCGTTAACCCTTCTTGATACATCTTCCTATCTGAAATTGCAAGGCAGCCCGTAGTAGAAACATTAAAGGTAAATGAACGTGTTAATCACATTAATATATTCAATGTAGTTAGGTTGCAGGAGTTGAAAGCCGATTCAGAACCATTCCGATGTGCCCCTGGAGGTTGTCATAAGATTCCAAGCAATACTGGAGAGAAATCAAGCGACAGAGCATCGTGCAATTACTAATTAGGTGGTAAAGCTGTAAGTAGACGAGTTTGTTACCTGATATCTTTACTCGAAAATAATCTAAAGCAAATACTGCAAGTGTAATATGTCCGTATGGATTACATATATACATTATTTCTGGGCACAAAGGATTTGTTTTGCTATTTGTCAGTTTCTTGTCCATTTCAAAAATATATCTAATTTTTAATATATGTAACATCCTTACCTCTATATAACAGCTATACGTAGGTGAAGGAAGAAGCTCAGCCAAAAGATTAAGGAAACCGTCCATAGATTTAGCATGTTTTGTAGGTCCAGCACTAGAGAAACGTTACTTTAGTGTCTTTAGGATAAACGAGTGATATCACCAATATTTTTATTATTCTTCTGATTCTATTTTCAGGGGCGGGGGGGGGGGGAGACAAAAACAAGTTAAATATCAGGTGACAATTGAACTTAAGATAGCCTGCCAAATTAAATGAGTTACCTGCATTGGACCGTTTGGAAACTGGGTGAGGCGAGACAGAGTATAATAGCATACAGTCGCCCCTCATTTCCTCGAACATTTACTACCTCGAATCCCTCACTTCCTCAGACATTATGTTCCCTTACATTTGGACTTACGTCCTCGAATAATGTGCTTCCTCAGACATTTTTGCTTGTATTTTCCAAATTCGAGGAAGTGAGGGCTGACTGTACATGTGTTAGTAGTAAAGGTAAATCTCAGCGTCCCAGGGCTTAGTAACCATTACTAATGTATTAGAGATGAGGAATATGTGTCAGCAAAGAGTGCAAAGAACATGAACTACAATACTACCATCTGATACATTATGATGGAATTGTAAGAAAGTTGGTCTAACATTAATTATATTACAGTGTACGGGTAGTATGTGTACCATTAGGACAATCTCAGATATTGATATTACAAGTCATATCCCCTGAACCCGGGCCTAATCGCATGAACAATTATAAATGGCGGCACATTATACACAGATGAAGCGTGTGATAAAACAAATGATGTCTACAGCCCTGTGAATTAACAAGACATGGGTAAATTCCTTCTGACTCCTTCAGATCATTATAATCTCACCAAGCTACATGCCTGTTCCTTCAGTACTGAATCCTTCAGAAGCCGGGAAACAGGACCATTGTTATCACCAGGTAGTGTATACATCTATATACACTCCATGTTATCGTGAATATACACCGTGTCTACTATCTTAGTGAGTACAAACAAATAAAAAGATGTGGACCTGCAATATAGTGACTCTGAACACAGTCATGAATTGAGCGAAATATAGTTTATTCACCATTAAATGCCGACGTGAGTAATAGATAGAAGGCATATTAAATCTCCGGGTAGTGACGGTGGAATATTCTCACCATCAAGTCCTCCATAACAACATTGACATATCGCGACAACAAGCACACATATATAATCTGCAGGTCTAAGTATACATATATTATCAGCGTGAGAGTTGTATGGTACTATACATGTATGTATTCTGGGGCACTGTTTGGGGAAGGTGATCGCGACCCCTACAGGTAATAGTTCATACAATATATATTAGAACATCAAAATACTTGAATAAAGAATATAGATTGTAAATACAAGATTCATTACTCTAATTTACAGCTACATGTAAACCTTGTGTCAGACAAGCTGGCGAGGCCCTTGATTATATAGAAAGGGTCGTGAAGTCACGATGAAGTCACATAAACTGTATAACTTAAATTGAAGACATCAAGAAACATACTTTTGCATAAATGTTGAACCTATATACCTGTAAGGTTACGCCATCTACCAGAGTGATTTGTCTATCATTCTTTATCTGCCTCGCCAGCTAGTCTGGGTATATTTCACACAGTCACGGCGCACATTTACAGAAAATACACAAAGTTTATGTTACATAAGATGTATTTAACTCATATTATAACACAGTATATATGAAGAACATGTACACCAGTCATTATCTAATATAAGCCTTTGGTACGAAGCACATACATATACGATTCATCCCTTTTTATGCCAAAGTGGTCACCAGGCACCACCAGGACGAGGTATATGATGTTTGCACTTTACAAGAAGTCAGAACAGGCGCCGCCATCTTGGATTCAACAAAAAAATTATGTTATGTGATAACAATAATATTAATCAAACTTTGATAGTTCCTGAGGTTGATTATAATCATACCTACCCCTCAACATGTAACCAAGGAATTCAAGGGTTCTATTGGTTTGTTACTAATACAGCTGGTTGCCTAGCAACAGCTATTCTAATTGTTTATCTGCCTAGCAATGCACATTTCCATGGTCCTGAGGTTGATTATAATCATACCTACCCCCCTAACATAGACCCAAGAAATTCAATGGTTCTATTGGTGTGTTGCTAATACAGCTGGTTGCATAGCAACAGCTATTATAATTGTTTATCTGCCTAGCAATGCACATTTCCATGGTCCTGAGGTTGATCATGATCATACCTACCCCCCGCCCCCCAAATATGGACCCAAGGAATTCAATGGTCTATTGGTTTTTTGCTTATACTGCTGGTTGCCTAGCAACAGCTATTCTAATTGCTTATCTGCCTAGCATAGTGACAGGTTATTTAATTTAAACAGAATGTCAGAGTTGTGATCTCACACTTCGTCGAACTGATGTCACGCAGGGCCTGAGGCACTTTTTAACACGGCAACAACCGCAATTCTTGTTACTGCTCTAATACATTATGCCCATTTGTCATCATGATGCATGAATGCAGCCCTGGCAAGTGACTTTCCTGTGCTGCATTAGTGTATCACACAGTTCTTTGGATTGCTTTAAAAAGCAGTCCCTTTAATATTATACTTCCGAAGGAGAGTGAAGTTGCTAGAATTACTCACCAGTGCTGCATATATGCATCATTATTACGAAGCGCAGTCTATCAAATGATTATGCGGCCCTTAAAGGGTTAACAAAGCACCAAGTTGAGAAGTCAATATGATGCGTGTGAACAAGATAACTTACTATAAAGAGAAAATGTCTTCAACTATTATCAAATAATAGTGTGCTAATATCAATGTATTCATAATCTCAAACGGTAAATAAAGGGCATTATAGAATAAAGTTTCTTAGTTCTAGTTTCATCTATAGAGGAACATTTTCTTTCTCTAATAAATGCCATGATTGAGAACATAATACGTGTTCATAGTTTTCATCAACAAAGATCAAAAGTGTCATATCACACATATATCAAGGTAAAATGATTATATGCATGCGACATTGCAGGAGAGCAGGCAGGAGGGGTGATGTTGCTGGCATTTCATTAATGCAGCATACTCCATGTATATTAGGGTCCCTCGGGCGGGGACCCTGTAGATATGAATATACTCAGTGGGTCTTGACGATGTCATGGTAACTGGGGGGAGCTTCCCCAGGTGCTGATGGGTTAGGCCTAAAAAGAAAAAAGTCATACTGTAAACATATATTTGAAGTAAGCGGTGCCTCTAACCCAAAAAGAGTTGTACATTTATATACTAGTTTGAATCTTCACTTTATATATTCAGGGTCATTTATTGCAAGCTGGGGGGGGGGGGGGGGGGGTTGGTGGATATAGGGGGGGATCATAATGAAAAACAGGCCCTCAGGGGGGAGCAAAACAGGGAAAAGTCTCCATGCCCCCCAGGTAATTATATATGTCTTGGCCCTTATCCCGGGCCATCCGGGGGGTCGGGTGGTGTGGTGGGGGGATCCAACACGACAAAGACATGTGTAAATACGATCTTTACCATCAATTTCTCCTCATTAAACCTATTTCTTTAAATGCATTAAAACGAAGCCACATCAAAGAGATTGGTATGGTTTACATGTCAGCCATTTTGTTTGTGATATCACATTTATGACTTCATGACGACGTCATGTTGTGTAGCAACATGACGTGGTCCCGTCATATTGCCAGGCAACCTTGCCTGATGACGCCATAGCATGGCGTTGGTCGTCTGACCCAACACCATGGACGTTGGTCCACTGTTTTCTATGAATGCACGGCAAACCATGATAGAACAGGTTTTTAAACCGAGAACAGGCGTAGTTCACACAGTACGGTATTATTGTATTGCCAAAAGACTAGCTGGTATAGGACGAAAATCATAAGGATAGTTTGCCAATAAATCACTATTGCACCTTTGCAATCCTCTAGTGTCCAAATCCTTGTCCGAGATGTTTGACTACTGTAAATTACCACTTATTACCCACCCCCACATCTCACATAGTACCTACACCAATACTCTGAAAGAACTCAATAACCTGCAGTTGAGTGCTGAATACATATGTCCACTTCAGTACTGTGGTATATTTCTCAAAGCCTGAATATATCCCGCCACCCCTAAATTGTCATTTTCCTACGACTCGTATATTACCCGTGGGTTGCTGTTAGGCGTGCAGCACAGAGGCCTACCTTGATGGTTGGCTGTGCTGCCTGTACTGCTGACTGCGGGCTGGGGGCGGCTGGTGTCGGGCCTCTATGTGGAAACCCGTCACGGCCCCCGGTGGGGCGCAACCACTCACAAGCGGCTCAGCGT
Source organism: Harmothoe impar (assembly GCA_947462335.1). Taxonomy (NCBI): domain Eukaryota; kingdom Metazoa; phylum Annelida; class Polychaeta; order Phyllodocida; family Polynoidae; genus Harmothoe; species Harmothoe impar. The sequence goes on along the minus strand of OX381706.1, from coordinate 42,909,762 downwards.
TCAGCTAAAAACAAACATGTTTTGCGTTATTGGTTTGGATATTTCTTTTTTATCAAGAACATGAATATACTTTTTTTTGTATTATATTTCATATACCGGTATTCATTGCATCAGGTGTGTATAAGACACGTGTTAACCTTTACTGTTTTTTTAAATCATTTTGTAGGTTAAATATGATTATGGTTCACGTAGTGCTGAGACTGCTTCACTGTTATTTATTTACATAATTATATATCATGATACATCCATCCATATGCTATCTTTTAAATCGAATTGTATTCATTTACTTTAAAAAAAAGCTTGTAGTTATCATATGGTCAAAGGGAGCAAACTGTTCTTACTGGTGTGGGTTCTGGCATTTCGGCCTGGGTGTCTTTGGCCTTACAATACATCACCACACACAATATTATTCCAAGTATACTCATGATGAGTGTAGCCAACAGAAATCCTAATCCTACATCTGTTGCCCTGAAAGCAGATGACAATTCACTTACAAGCACTCAGTTCTTCCGTATACATAGGTGTATTACATACTAAATTGTTGTCTACTAACTAACTATATGTACCAGGTAATACAACTACCGTAAATTCCCGCGTACTACCCGCGGGTTGTACGCGAATCAACCCCAGCTTTCATTTGATACCAAACATGCCTATATAGGGTACGGGTTATACGAGGGTTTTTATTACTATAGAACAGTACTAAAATAGAAGTTTTCAAACCTAGAAACGGGTTATAGGATTCTCCTAAGTTGGGGGTGCGGGTTATACGCGAGATGCGGGTTATACGCGGGAATTTACGGTAGTACATACGTCTTCCTTTTAATACTTTCAATATTCTACAAATCAGTCTTTACATTGTATTTATAAACCAACAATTGTCCGTAATTGTTGTCTAAGAAGCACCTCTTGCGAAGATCATTCCTTTGATAGACTGGAGGCAGAATTTCAAGAGGTCTAGAAATCACTTTATGAGGAACCGAATGTCAGAGGGTGGCATCCATGCCAGACTTGTAGTATGACCTGTACTGTTCAGGGTTAGGGTGGATGCCATGAGCAGAAATCGTTTTTTAAATAGGGCTTGCTAATGGCAGCCATTACTGAAAATCATGATTTTGGCAATATCTTATTATTCATGTCATGTAAGGTGTCTAAATCCACATTTTCAGGGTGAAGGAATACTATGGGAGCATCAAATTTCCCTTTTCCAATATATCATACACTGTCATAGACTGGAGGCGGAATCTCAAATGAAGCCCAGAAATCACTTTAGGAGGAACGGAATGTTACAGGGTGGCATCCATGCCAGACTTGAAGTATAACACCTACTGAACATATTTAGGGTGGATGCCACGCACAGAAATGGATTTTCAGGTATTTAGGGCTCGATAAAGGCGGCCATTAGCCAAATTTACTATTTTTGCAATATCATTAGGAATAATGATGGTAGACATGTAATTAGGGTGTCTAAATCCACATTTTCTGGGTAAAGGAACACACTGGAAGCTTTATCTTTAGTCTCCTCAGCTTATTTTGCCCCTTATAGGCTTAGGGTAGGCCTAAATGAACCAAATTCTCAGTTTTCTTTACGTGTGCCATTCCTATCATCACACTTTTATTAATGCAGCAGGAAAACACTTCCAACCAGGGTCTTTATATTCATCTTTGTCTTTGTAGATATCTAGCTTGATAGTTTATCAAAATAGCTATAATAAGAATAAGGCTCGAAGTGCCTAAGACATACTTGGGGATACATTATTGGAAGCCATCACAAAATAAATGTGGTGTAAAATGATGAAAGTTTATTCACAATGCTTTTATTCAGCACACCTGGTCTATTTAACAATTGTGATATTGTGAAAGGCTTATATCAAGATCCATCTAAGTCTATAACTTATCCAAAGTTCTAAAACCTGTAGCACCATAATGTTTCAATTCTGCGAGGGTTATCAGCAAATGGTTTGGACACTGTCTGACACAGTCGCCTCCGATAGCTGGTAAGGGGTGTCAGCCAGTGTTCTCCCATGAGATTGATGAGCAGTGGTACTCTCCAAATAAGGAGCTTGCTTACAAAGCTAATGTCCTAGCATGGGTCCTTGCACGATTCCACAGCCTTGACGGGGCTACAGTACCAGCATGGACTGGGCTCAACCAACTGACTTCAACTAACGATGAGGAAACTGTTGCAGTTGGGTATCTCCCACTCATAAATGCTGCAGCACATGAAACTGGCACAGCTGTGGACAGCCATGATGAGGTGTGTCAATATCTCCAATGCTGTAAATCCTGGTCAGTCCACTGTGATCACATTTGACCAACAACTCTATTGCAGGGCAAAAGGGCTCCAGTGGGCCAATGTAGAGTAATGTAGCACTATATTCATCAGGCTAGGAGGGTTTCACAGCATCAAATGCAGGTGATTGGTCACCATATGGCAGACTCTGGTATAGAAGAGGTGTGGAGGGAAAGCATGGTGTTTGGTGAAAACACTGCTCACAACAACATGCAAGCAAAATCATACAACAAAGCACTGCGAGCCCATAAGTTGACCTTCGAGGCACTGTGGCACATTTTATGGCCTCAGTTCAAGGCTGGGTGACAGAGGCATAACCAATGACATTGAAGAAGCAGTGAGGTTATTGATCGAAACATTCACAGATGAAGATAAAAATGAGTTGAGAGCTGCAACTCTAGAGCATGTTGCAGAAACCATTGAAATGTCTTCAATACTCAGCCTTTTGGATGAGTTTCAGAAAGCCCAGGCCCCAACAACTAACTATTGGATTACTTACTTGAAACAGGTTATGATCCTCCTACAGTTCATCAGGGCAGAGCATACAGAAAACTGGAGGTTGCATGTAACATCCTTCATTGCCATGCTCCCCTGGTTTGCATGGTATGATCGTGTAAATTACCACCGGTGGGGGACGGTTTACATAGCCGACTATATGGCACTTCCAACAACCCATCCAGAGGTGTTTGAAGAGTTCCAACAAGGAAACTTTGTGGTAAAAGAGACTGGAAACAAATTTAACCAGATCTCCACTGATCAGGCTCTTGAACACGTGAATAAGGTGTCAAAAGTTGCTGGAGGTCTCGTGGGGATTACTAGAAAGGAGAATGCACGTGACCAATGGTGCTTAACCTTCGATGAGCGCAGTCATCTTGCAAATGAAACCTACACTATGTTTGGTTTAGACAGGACTGGTGATGAAGATGCTGAACCTACCATAAAGGAGTTGGGTCCAAAAAGACTGGAACGAGATAGGTCTGATGTGGAGAAGATAAAAGAGCAATTAACCAAGTTTGAAGTATTTCAAGTGAAAAATGAAACCTGTGTGGTGTGTTAAGCAACCCACAATGTAGCATCCAGTGACATCACATCTGCACTTCTCAATGCTCAATCATGTGGTGAGGAAAAAATGTTGGCTTTTTGCTCTCAACCACCATCAGAATTCCACTCCAAAATCCCCAAAACAAAAGCCCAAACACTCCAAATGATATATGAAAGGAAATCAAAGTCAACAGCAAAACAGAAAGAACAGACTATAAGAGCAGACAGAACTCCGTTCCAGCGCCTCCTAGTATGCAAAGACTCTGGCAGAGATGTTGACTTGAAGATAGTGTTGAGCCATGAACTTTCCCCAGTACCTCTAGCATTAGCAGCTACAGATGGCTCGTTATGACCAACAAACAAAGCTGCACTTGGTACACTGCTAGGAGATTCTCAAACGCTGTCATACCTCCCAACATCGAGTCTGAAAACAGCAACAATCATCGATGGTCAAGCCTTGGTCAGGGCTATTGGGAAGCCAACTGGAGCAAAAACATTTGGTGACTTATCAGATGCATTTGTCAATTGTGCTCTGAGTCATCTTGGTGGTGTCTCTTCTCGGAGAGATATAGTTTTTGACAGGTATGATGGACACACTGTCAAAGATACCACCCAGAACATCAGGGCAAGAGGAATGAAACTGATCCGTCGAGAGATAACAAACAAAGAAGTACCACTGCCAAGTAACTGGGAGGGCTTCATTCATCATCCAGAGAATAAAGCTGATTTGACAGACTTCCTGAGCTCAACATTAATTTCTAGGGCAAAAAAAGGACCACCGAACCATGAGGTTGTTGTATCTGGGGGATTCAAGGATACACTGGCAGTGAAATCAGCACATGGAACTGATGTTACTGATCTGCAGTCTAATCATCATGAGGCAGATACACGGATCATTGTGCATTCAGCAGCCCTATCAAAAGAGGGGTTTGAAAGAATCATCATAGCTGCCCGGGACACTGATGTCCTTGTGCTCCTGATCCACTTTGCACCACTCCTCTGTCAGGAAGTGTGGCTTCGCACTGGGACATCAAAACAAAGACGGTTTGTGGCAGTCCATCGCATTCCTCTGGAGGAACAGATCCCTGCGAACCTGCTAGGCTACCATGCCTTGACTGGCTGCGATGTAGTGAGCCAGTTCTCTGGCCTTGGGAAGAAGACAACATGGAAGGTAGGACATTATAGAATCTATAATTTGTGTGAAGCTGTTGATGCATGACAAATCTTTTCCCCTCATTTTTGCTCTGCTACTTCATTACTAATGTATTGCATTTCTAGTACCATATAAATCTGAAAGATGTTGATCACATGTATTTTGCAGATCTAAAGAGATGAAGCACGTTTGCCTGGTGGCCTGGGCTCTGGTGATTGTGTCACTGCACAGACATTAAAGAACGTAGATTCATTTGTATGTCATATATATGCAGGAAACTCATACCATAATGGAAATGATGTGAGGTTGCACCTGTTTCTCAAGGGAGCAAAACAGCCAGAAAGACTCCCTCCTACCCAGAATGCTTTGATTTAACACATCAAACTTGCGCATTACCAGAGTCACATCTGGTATACTGCAATGACACCCCAACCAGATGTCCTGTCACCTATAGGCAATGGCTGGTATGAATCCACAGACGGCAATATCTTGCCAATGTTGAGAACACAAGATGCAGTTCCAGACATCGTACCTGAACTTACCTACTGCAAGTGCAAGAGTTGTGCCACCCGCCGGTGCAGTTGTAGGCAAAAGAAACTACCCTGTACTGTAGCTTGTGAATGCAACAATGGGAATTGCGAAAACCCTAACATCATTGATTGACATTATGTGTCAGACAGTGTCCAAATCATTTGCTGATAACCCTCGCAGAATTGAAACATTATGGTGCTACAGGTTTTAGAACTTTGGATAAGTTATAGACTTAGATGGATCTTGATATAAGCCTTTCACAATATCACAATTGTTAAATAGACCAGGTGTGCTGAATAAAAGCATTGTGAATAAACTTTCATCATTTTACACCACATTCATTTTGTGATGGCTTCCAATAATGTATCCCCAAGTATGTGTTAGGCACGTCGAGCCTATATTCTTATTATAGCTATTTTAATAAACTATCAAGCTAGATATCTACAAAGACAAAGATGAATATAAAGACCCTGGTTGGAAGTGTTTTCCTGCTGCATTAATAAAAGTGTGATGATAAGAATGGCACACGTAAAGAAAACTGAGAATTTGGTTCATTTAGGCCTACCCTAAGCCTATAAGGGGCAAAATAAGCTGAGGAGACTAAAGATAATGCTTCCAGTGTGTTCCTTGACCCAGAAAATGTGGATTTAGACACCCTAATTACATGTCTACCATCATTATTCCTAATGATATTGCAAAAATAGTAAATTTGGCTAATGGCCGCCTTTATCGAGCCCTAAATACCTGAAAATCCATTTCTGTGTGTGGCATCCACCCTAAATATGTTCAGTAGGTGTTATACTTCAAGTCTGGCATGGATGCCACCCTGTAACATTCCGTTCCTCCTAGGGTAAAATTTCAGAATTCTGCCACCAGTCTATCAGGGTAGCCATTACCGAGAATTACAATTTTGGCGAGAAATGATGATATTGAGTCATTTAATGAGTCTAAAGCCACATTTTCAGGGTCTAGGAATACTATGGAAGCATTAGATTAGGGAGTTGGATAAAATTTTAATTTTGAGTAAAAAAGAAAATATCTTGTATAGCCACATCGAGCATTGTGATAGCTTTTCAGGTCTGTTTGAATCATCTTCCTATCACTCATAGGTCCGGAGAAATTATGATGAACGTTCCAAAACTTGGGGGCTATTCAGGCAGTGCTTAAGCTCAATGCATTTCTGTGATATAGGCAAAGGTGCTCTCAACCACAGGACCAGTAGCAGTAGGCAGTAGCTGAGCAGGGGCTGCCTGGGGCAGTACCACACAAGTCAAGGTAACATGGAGCTAGGCAACATTAGGCATGGCCAGAAATACCTGGATTTCACATATATATGTCATTTATAACACAATTACCAAGTTCCTCATGCTACCATACTTATACAGTCTATATTCATTGATCATTTTTTCATATGATTTAGGTCACCATAATATTCTCTTCCACACCAATCAAAGATTCTTATCTTCCTCCCCTCATATCCGTATCCATGCTGACCGCCATGCTGCTGTGATTAAAATGAGGGGCTAGCCGTTTTTATAGGCCAAGAATTGAGGTCATGAAGGTATTTTTAAAGCAGAGTAACAGTAAGGCCACTTTTAGGCAGGCTGAAAATCGGGTCACAGAAACGCGCGGACCGCAGCGGCAGCAGTTCTACAGGTTATCCAACTCCCTAATTAGATTACCTTCCTCATACAAATATATTGTACCCTGTTGGGGTAGCCATTACCAAAATTCATGATTTTGGCCATAACTTGCCAATAAACTTTAATGCTAAATCCACATTTGCAGGGTATTTGAGGACATAATGGGAACATAATTTATGTTCCCTGAGGCATGCATTGCCCATTATATGCCATGTGCCCAACAATGAGCTAAATTACTGGATCTCCTGACACAACATGGCATTGCTATCCTGATTTTTCTGTTCTCTACACTAAGAGTGAATGGTAGCATAGTTTATGTTCTCCTAATGTTAAAAACTGTCAATGTATACTTGCTGATGGTTAGTTAATACTGACCAGTTGCATAGGAAATATGAGGCCAGAGCAACAAGTTTAGGTAGAGGAGCTGAATTAATTCTACCCCCTCCCCCATAAAAAGAAACACTACAAAAACGTTAACCTTCCCTATTTAACTGCAATTTTGTAATTCAGACTACGCCAGTGGATCTTGTTGATGTATTAGTGCTTTCTATTCAGCTCTACTGACTGAACATCACAATGAATGGTATTTGTGATTGATATCACAAGTGAACCAGGGCATTTTATCTTCAGTGATACCGTGGATAATCCTTTATTGTGACGTCCCTTTCTGTACATTTAAGGTTTATAAGAGTACTCATTCACTGTGTGATGTTGCGATGTTGCAGTGAGAGAAATAGGCTGAGACCAGCCACACCTCAGCCACTTTCTCCGGTATGCGGGGAGAGCGCTTTGGGGCTATTAGCCAAGAGGACTTGAACTGGAAAAGCAGTGCCAAAAACGAGGGCAAATATGGGTGAGCCAAAGATTGAGGGTGTGATTTTACATCACAAATGACTCAGGGCAAGGGTGATAATGTGATTGAATTGATTGATTGAAAGATTGCAGGTATAAATTATTTTAGGAAAAATAAACTATTTGTCAACTGTGAGAGCAAAAACATATTCCTGGTTCAAAACTACCCTGAAATCATGTGTCGCACCAGTCTGTCATAACATTTCAGGCTAAAAAGTGAGCCTGGAAATCAAGCCTGATAATTGAGCCTGATAATTGAGCCTGAAAATCGATACTGATAAGCAAGCCTCACCTCACTTTTATATAGGGACAAAGAGGATTATGTGTAAAGTGCTAGTTTGTACTTACTCACTGAGACGTACAGAAAAGACAATCCCGATGATCAAGGAAATAAATGCAAGAATAAACAGGAAGAGGGTTATGAACATTTTACATCCCTGGTCCACCATTAAATCGCACTTTGTTTGTCGTTCTTGGTACATTGTGAGATCTGAAAAAAGAAACACACATATTGAGAATCTTTAACTGATCTATGCACGCAATGGTTTTGGGATTCAATAAGCCACTGCAAACGTAGATATTTTCGCGATTTAAAAAAATCGCGAAAATGTGTACAGAGCGAAAATTTATCCAATATACTCATACTACTACCATATTCCAAAAATCGCGATTTTATATACTCGCGAAAATGCACTTTTTAGCAAAAGCGCGAAAACTTATACACGAGCAAATATGTACGTTTACAGTAAATGCAAGGTAGGAGTTGCTTAAGACCCGGGTGTATATGCGAGTTTTCTACACTTTTCTCTGCCCTTATATTCACTTAATGCTACGATACTATGGCAAATAACAGAGGTTAAATGTGAAGGACAAATGGTTATTAGTGAGGATATTAGCCCCAGGCTAAAAGGTTGTGCCCCAACTTCCGCATATAGATTCCTTCTGAGTTAAAGGTGGTAAGCAGACAGATTACAAGAAAAACTGAATTTCAGAAATGTGGATTCCATTATGAACTTCGTGCAATATTAAGGACACAAAAACATGTTCATGATCTTATCACATTGTACCGTTTTAGAATTTTCAAGGAGAATCTGTTTGTTGGCACAGGTCGATGAATTCACAGATTTACAGAAACAGACTTCTGATATAAAGCTTTCAAACATTCCTTCACGCCTCTCTTTCTTTCCCGCACACATCATTCACAAACTCTAAAGAACAAAATGGGTTGTAGTCTCCTATAGTATCTAAGGAGATTATCTTTAAACACTTCATAATGATTGATCATCAAAAACTCTCTTGTATTGTGCCTAAAGGCTTACATAATATAGCCCTATAGCCTGCACCGGGGTGATGAAAATGTCGAGTTTAGAACCCGTTCCCAAATGATCCCTTATAGAAGCTCAGTAGGATTAAACGTTGACTATTCTGAATACCCCACCCCCTTATTCAGGCCTAGGCTGCGTAGGTTGAGGGTGCATATTGGAGATTGGATCAGGAGGTAAGTGGGGCGGCTATACAGAGATGCGAAGTCGACAAAAAGTAGGACAATTTACAGTTTTAGTTAATCTTCTGTAGGAAATTAACATAATTCAATACAGAAATTCCAGCCAAAATGTAGGAATTCCTGCAAAAGTAGGAAATGTGGCATCTCTGCAATATAGTTGATATATTATTGGGTAGATAGTGGAGAAAAGGGCCGAGCTGGGAGAGATAAGGGCTGCACAGGTATGAAGTAGCTACCAGACATGCTGCACTCAGTCAAGGCTCAGTGACTCTCCATTCTCTCTCCACACAGATGTTTGGTCACTCTCCAAGCAGAATTTGATTCTTTAATTCTTATTTATTTCAGTTTTATGATAAGAAATTCCAAAAGATCTGTATTGGTAGATGCATACAATATGATATTCAGGCACCATGCATGCAAAAACCATAAATTAATTGATAAAAAATATACTGTGAGAAGTGGCCAAAGTAGACAATACAAAGAGGCCCAGTAGAAGGTTGTCCTACCATTTAGATCTGCTGTGTGCCACTAGGTGGCAGCACCCCATAACGTGTTAGAGCCTAATATGGGGGCATATTACATCAGATAAAACAATTCCTGGAGTAAATATCGTTAACAAATTTGGTTATCAAAATAAGCAACGAGTTGTAATCACATTTTCAGCGCCTTGATAGCTCAGCAAGCTTAATTTTATAGAAGCAATATTTCTAATTTGAGTTGGTATTCTTACCTTTGCACACAGTCCAACTTGAGGTTGCAGCATATGCGAAACGTTGTCCACTTATCATTTACACTTTTGTAATGCATTCTAAGCACAAAATGTAAACCTTTGCAGCTCTTCCTGGAGTGTATTGAAGATTCCATCCATGAAATACGTTCTTTGGGCAGACTTAACTGAGTGAGGTGAGCGGAAACTCAGATACAACCTTAAAGGGATTTACTCTACGCGAAATTACCATACACCTGGTGCTTTATAAAAGCTTGCCAGGGCAGGGAGGGAGTTAATTATACTGTAGTATAACGAAATTCATAATTCTATGTGTTTACCAGCTATTCTCCTGTATCGAAATATCGAAATAAATCAAAATATCGAGATCAAAATAGTGATAATCGAAATTGGAATAAACTGGATATCAGTGCCATCCCTAATGTTGTATTGTTGACTTGTAAATTGTGACAAATGTGACTGAATGCAGTGGGTGTAATATTATGTCAATTACTTGTTTTGTTTGTTTTAATGTCGATGTGTCATTGTTGTATTGGAGAGTGAATTAAGCTGGGGAGATGATATTATTGTTAATATATATTTGTGATTATTGGATTGTGGACCCACATAGTCATATATTGGACAGGGTAGAAGTGACTTTTTTGGATTCTAGAAACATATTAGCAGGGTTGCCACCGTCAGGCAAAATGTCAAGGGGAATGTTCCGGGTCAGGGAGATGTCAGAGAATTTCATATACATTATAGGCTATTTTGTCAGGGAAAAATGAAATGCATAGGCGATGAAAATGTGATTATCTCACGATGTACTCCTGTTTATAACTGATAGTTAGTTTGTGTAGATTTACTTGTGCCATTTTAGATTATACACACATTACAGACAGACATAGACATAATTCTTTTACTCATTCTCTAACCCTGTAGTGACCACAGTGGGAGGTTGCTTAGTGGGAGGTTTATACCACTTCTGGCATATGAGTACATAAGAGTCTAAACCATTAATACTGTATTTCGTTTAATCTTGACCCGGTGGCGTGCTCAACTCACTATTTTATTTTATCACTTAGTTCTATGATGACTGCATCGGGGTGTACACTGTCTTGGCGCTTGACTATGTACATATGTGCTGTATACAGAGGCGTAGGAAGCAAATCTTCATTAGGAGTGCCCAGGAGGCCTACCCCAACCAGGTGTAAGCATCAGCTTTCATGCTTGATGTCGCATATACCGTCTGGTAGAATTGTGAAGAAAAGTATTGTTTGAGCCCCTTTAGTTCTGATTCTAGTTGGGGATTCATGCCCCTCTGCCCTCACTTTTTCCTAATATAATGTGGTAGAGGTAAGTACATGGCCTCTAGAGGATTTAGAATTTTTCTGAACTCCTTGTATACTGGTACTACCGTAAATTCCCGCGTATAACCCGCAGGTTATAAGCGAACCAAACCTCCAGTGCGAGTTATACAATATTCTCAAAGTCTAGGTGCGGGTAATACGAGGGTTTTTACAAGTATAGTACAGTACTAAAACGGCGATTTCCAGACCACAAATGCGGGTTATATGATTCTCTCAAAGTCGGGGTGCGGGTTATACGCGGGAATTTACGGTAAAAGTAGCACGGAGAAAAAAAAAAGTGTCATTTGTAAACAAATGTGGAGATTTTAAAGTAGATAGAGCATGGAAATTTCTACAACTTCTATTTTTTACAATTTCGAAACTTTTTTCGTGCCAAAATGGCCCTTTTAAGGAAAAAAACACTTTTTTTAAATTCTCGACTGAGTCTGTCCTGGCACCCAGGTGGGTGGACATGAGGCACTGGCTGGGGTAAGGGGCCAGGTGGCCCAGGTAGGTGTTGAGAGTGGTGCCACCTGGCGAGTTCTTCCGTCAATACCCCAGCCAATCCTGTATAACATATATTGGATGGATCCATTTCGAACTTTTTTTCTTTTGGGGAATTTTCAATTTTGAAATATTTTCTCCCCAAATTGCCTTTTTTTTAAAGGAAATTTCACTTTTTTCAACTTTGAACTTTTTTCTTGCCAAATTGACAGTTTTAAGCGAAATTTCGCATTTTAGCGATTTTGTATTTTTTTTTGCAAAATTGGCCCCTATCGATCAGCAGACCCACCGCCCTTATCGAGTGTATACCAGCAGCAGATTTCATCCAGTGCATACCCCAGCAGACCCCCGTCAGTCAGCAGTTCCACCGCCCTCATCCAGTGCATACCATAGCAGACACCCATCGATCAGCAGGCCCACCGCCCTCATCCAGAGCATACCCCAGCAGACCCCCGTCAATCAGCAGGCCCACCGCCCTCATCCAGTGCATACCCCAGCAGACCCCTGTCGATCAGCAGTTCCACCGCCTTCATCTAGTGCATACCCCAGCAGACCCTAGTCGATCAGCAGGCCCACCGCCCTCATCCAGTGCATACCATAGCAGACACCCATCGATCAGCAGGCCCACCGCCCTCATCCAGTGCATACCCCAGGGCCAGCAGACCCCATCGATCAGCAGGTTCACCACCCTCATCCATTGCATACCCCAGCAGATCCCCGTCGATCAGCAGGCCCACCGTGGTGGATCTTCCTATGACAGAAAACATGCCATAGGGTGCATTGGTCACCTAAATTGGCAGTGTTGTCTATATTTGCCCAACTCCAGTCAACACAAAGCCCATGGAAAACCCATGGAGACCTTGGCCCACTCTAGCCCATGTGAAACCCAGACAACATAGCATGAGAAAAATAGGTTGAACTTGCATTTTTTAGAAAAAAAAAGACAAGTGATCTACAATGCAAGAAATCCATTATTAAAAAACTAAGCTCAGTACATGGGCTCAGCTCACCTGGCCACCCATGCTGAGTCCATGGGAAACCCAGGGATACCTTTGCCCAGTTTGCCCATTTTTAACCCAAGTGAAACCCAGCCGAAAATGACATTGGACCAAATCCGAAATATATGAAAACTCACATCTGGGACATTTAAGGGAATGCTCATTTTTTAACAGGGGGGGGGGTAAAAAATTTGGACCCCAGGACTGAGGGGGGGGGGTAAAAAATTTAGACCCCTTGACCGGGGGGGGGGGTAAAAAATTTAGACCCCTTGACCCGGGGGGGGGGTAAAAAATTCAACCTGTTTTAAAGGAAAAAGCCTGTGCGCTACTATGCTACAAAGGGCGGCGAATGCGCGCGATTTTTGGCCTGCGGGGGGGGGGGGAGGGGGTATGTCGATCCCTTTAGGACGAAATCTCACCACCCCCCCTGTTGTTAAAAAATGAGCACTCCCGAATACCTAAAAAATGTGTTAATTTATTTTTTTATAAATTCTCTTGAATATTTGGTACTGTTATGCAACTTCCAATATTGACTTCAAATTAAATTGGATGTAAATCGGTCAAAAATTGGTCTTTTTGATTCCAGATTTCGCGGGGAGGTACCTTGAAATCACAGCTAAATGTAGCTATCAAATAATCAGAGTATCAGTGTGTTAATGACAGAAATCGCTGATTTCCGCCGATGCGAAAATCGGGAGCCCCCACACTTCTTATCAAAAACTTATCACACCTGTCACTTTGGCAAAGACTTTGGGCCACCTTAGGGGTGATCCATTAGGGAGTGATCATTTATTATCAACAGGGGGGGGGGGGCAAAAAAATTTGGACCCCTTGACCGGGGGGGGGGGGCAAAAAAATTTGGACCCCTCTTAGGGGGGGGGGCAAAAAAAATTTAACCTGTTTTGAGCTAAAAAGCCCGCGTGTTACTATGCTTCAAAGGGCCCACGCGCGAGCCGATTTTCGACCCTAAGGGGGGGGGGTAAAAATTTTTGACCCCTTGACCGGGGGGGGTGTAAAAAATTTTGCGCGCCATCACCCCCCCCTGTTGTTAAAAAATGATCACTCCCTTAAGTATGTCACGCTTTTTTTGGCCATTTTGAAGACCCCCCCACCCCCATGTCACACTTTGTCACACATTTCCCAACACCCCCTAGAAAAGTATGTCACAAATCTGCTGATACCCCCCTCTTGCATAATTATAATGATAATAGTTATGTACCGTATTGTTTAAAAGGGCATACACATATTGTGATTAAGCAAGTCCTTCTGGACAGGATCTAATAATCTATTATCAAATAGAGCTTTTTCAGATTACAACTGTTCAAAGAGGCAGTAACAAAATAACATTGTATTGTTTGCACCCTAGATATTTTTGATAGTTAAAAAGTGTGCTAGTGCTACTATTGGGGGACAGGGCACTCAATTTTATTTCAACATGGGTGTGCGGCTGGCCCTCCCGGCAACCCTTTCTGTTAATGAGGGGGATTTCGTGAAAAGTGACCGCAGGTGAGGGAGATTTTGTCAAAAGTGTTTAGGTTTAAGCAGATTCTCTGCAGAGTGACCCTTGGTGAAAAGGGTTTTAGCCAAGTATTCTGGTGAGAAGCTCCAAAGTGACCTTTTGTTGAAATCTCTTAAAAGTGACCCTTGGTGAGGACGGTTTGGGTGAAAAGTGACCCTTGGAGAAGGGGATTTTGGTGAAAAGTGACACTTGGTGAGGGGAATTTTGATGAAAAGTAGACCCTTGGTAAGGGGGGTTTCGCTCAAATTGTAATCTTGCCAGCAAAACACAACACACCTACAAAATAAACAATCCCTGGGCGCTGCTATCCTCTCCTCTGGTATTGGAAGATTTGTGGCATCCACATACTCTTTCTCTATCAAGGGTAGTTCCTCTTGGTTCATATTCCAGGTAGCACACATGAAATTATGCTGCCCCTTAGTGGTAATGCATATGGATACGATACTAGCTTTACAAATGTCACTGTCTGGATGCAGTGAGTGTTCATCATTCTTTAATCAAATGAGCTTCCCAGTACAATCTCTTTCCTTCGTGTGTCCTTCTTCTTAGAGAGTTACAGGATTCTACAGTGATTGCATGGCACTGAAGTCAGGCAGATGAAGGATGATGAAGACTGACCTGTGTTTAGTGCAAGGGCTGGGAGTTGTAGGTCTACTACAGCAACAAGCATGTTTTTAGCCTGGAAATATGACTAATCATACAGCATTTATTTAGTACATGGTATTTAAAAAATCTGAAAGTGTGACGTCACATAATTCTAAACACCCCCCCACCCCCTTGTCACACTTTGTCACACAAAAAAAAGACCCCCACCCCCTCGGGCGTGACATACTTAATGGATCACCCCTTAATGGCCTTATCTCATATCTGCCCCCCCCCCCCCCCCCCCCCCCCCCCCCACTGCAGGGTTATCAAAGTGCCTACGTCTAGTACGAGTAGGCCTATGCTAAAGTACCGGTAGATCTAAAGTGACGATGATCTGGGAACATCCATGAATAACCCCAACACACGGTCCAGGCGTCAGTCAGTCTGACTCATAACCACTCATAACAGAACTTGAGTTGAGAACAGACTGGTGCTTCATACTGGGACAGTTGAGAAGTGGGTGATGGGCTTCCACCCCCGGGTTGCTTATCTAGGCCACCACTCCCCTGCTGATGCTGCAGTGTAGTCTGACTTCACTTGGGGGGGATTAAAATCAACCAAAAAAACACCACACATAAAAAACAGTATAGTCGATGGATGCCTTAACATAATACTCTTACCTTTAACGGCTGTTAGCCTAGCCTTTTGTGTAGCTTTAGGTAATTTTCCGTGCTTGTGGCTGTCTCTGTCTGTCTGGCGCGCCCTAAAGTAAACACTTTTTTGTTGGTGCTGCCGCCTGGTGGGAAAGAGCGGAACTCGGTCATGAAGATTGCCTCGCCAAAATCAATTTATAGTTTGGACAGCACTGAAGATTTAAACGGCATTGTTGAGGTAAATATACGTATAATAATATGATTGTTTCATCATATTTGTTTCTATTTGGTTTTCAATAATCTAGAATAAGTCATATCCAAAATAATAGAGTTTTGCCATTTATGGTCATTATTACCGTCGTTGTCACGAAGAGGCAAAACAGGGAATGTCGGCCAGATGCACACAGCAGACGAGATGAGCACCGAAGTTATGGAAAATGCGGCAAATGCTGCGACCAAACGGCGAGAACTTCGTCGTAGACGAATATTAATGGACCCTGGAGAAAGGATGCGAAAGTTGACCGGTCAAAACAACGTTAATCAAGGTAAATCCGCGCTCGAGGTCATGTCTGTATATGGGCATGGGCGATAATATGGTTTGTTTGTATATCAGCATCGGCCCAAACTGGGTCACATACTGAGTGGCTCATACGGTAACATGTTATTTTAGACCTGGTCATTTCAGACCCGTTCATTTCATCCCTACAATCATGTCAGACCCATGACATAGGCATAGATGTGTTTTTCAGAATACAAGTTACACGTACAGGCTGACTACAGGGCCGACTACAGGCTGTAGTACAGCATGGCCATTTTCCGACCAAGCCAAGCCCATAGCTGTCTGTCGAGTCGCACACAATTTCTCTAAATCTACAATCATGTAATTTTGACGTTCTGCCAGAAAGTCAATATGTCAGATAAAACTCTAAATCTTGCTTCAAGTGATGCACGGACATGTAATGGTGAGACCTACCATACATTTATGAAATGTCAGTCCGTGAAAGATGATATTATAGTTATTTTCAAAGACCACTCCCAATGGGAGTCCCATCATTCCCAGATTATTTCAGAATGGCAGCCTGTGCTCTTCAGTTTGAAAAATGATATGTATCAGGACCAGTCTACATTTCAGACTGAAGAATACATATGAAAACTTTCAAGAAGATATTTTGCTTTTTTGAAGAAATGATTGTAGTCACATGGGATGAATTAGGAACCGGAAATACTATTTGCTTATCCAACCTGCTAATTGGCCTACCTAATTTATAATAGTGGCAGAAAGTAGTCCCTGTAGACTGGGGGCCTAGTGGGGCTGCTTGTAGTCTCACACCATATTGTCTGTCGAAGAGATGTTTATTTGCAGCTTGTTTCAGACTATAAATGAGGATTTAATCAAATACTAAATTTTCCTTCTTATTCCAGGATCAGTGGAGACAAACTACTCGAGTGGTCATACACTTAACGGTGGGGATGGTGCGCAGGATATGTACGGCCGCATGGCACCAACCGAAGACTTCAGTTCTCATCTCTATGACAACCAGTTTGTGCCAATGTCTGCAACCAGCCTTCATCAGCAGCCACAGCATTATCAGGAACAGCAATCCATGTTCGGCAACGAACCAAACTTCGCAAACCTCTTCCAGTCAGAGAACCTGACAGGGATGGGCGGTGTTGGAGTACAGCCAGCTCAGACAACGTCCACAACGGGAAGATTCCCACCGAGCCAAGCATTCGTCCGTGGGCGCCACCTTCTCTGTTTAATTCTTGGTATACTGGTCAGGGTCGCTCTCATCTATTCGCTGGGCCGACGTTTCGTTCAGGTGAATATTATACTGTTGCTCAGTGTTGAATTACTGCATTTTTCACTGATACATTTGAAGAATCTTGCATGTGTTTGTCTATGTCTAGGGCACACACAAAAAATGGTCAATGGCTTTTTTTTTTTACCAAGCCTGACCATACTCATTGACACTTTTTGTTTTCATTTTTTCCCCCAAAAAATTAGGTGCGCGAAATCCATTGACCAATTTTTTATTTTTTGGTCTGGCCCTATGGAAGATTTTGTTGTTTTCTCGTCACTGTGTTGCTAATGGACCTGTGCTACCCATGCATATACAAAGTAGAAGTAGAAGTGATCAGATTAATTTAATATACAGTTGTAATTAAAACTGCCCCGTACAAGTTATCGGTCTAGAAGTTATAGATGCTTATCCAAATTATAACTAAAAGTTTTGTTTCACTTAATTGCAGTCCATCATAAACCCGTTTGTGTTCGCTGAAATTGCAGTCCTTGGATACCAAAGAGCAGTGGGAATGGTAAAGTTTTATACATGCAGTTTCTACTTTATATTGATAGAAATTATTTTCCTGCAGCTCAGCTCTAAATCTCATGAGTATGCATGCATAATATATATCACAATGGTGTCGGTCGTTTTAATGTTGTTTTAATAGTTGGGTCTTAACGATTGGTTTAAAGTATTCAGAATGTCAAAACATGTTTAAATAAGTCGAATACAGTACAGTAATTGAAATTCAAGTACCGGTATATCTTCTTCTAAACAACTTTCCCATCCTTGTTTGTAGGACCTTGGTGCCAACATTAGAGGCGGTCTCTGGTTGTCGACCCTGTTGCTGTCTGGAGTAAGGGCTGACGTTGTCGACGCATACAAGACGGGGATGGGTGTCATCACGTCTGTCTTGGATGACTTCTCGCTCTACTTTTTCGCTTTCGTCGTTCTTCATGTTGTTTGCTTACCTTTCGCCTGAGGACTGAGCCAACACATCCTCGATCCGCAACAAGAAAAAAAAAATCACTACTGTACTACTCAAAAAATACATTTCCTTTCTTATTCTATATATGTAAATAGTAATATAACCTTAAAAAGAGCTCCAATGCGTGTTTATTGCATTTTTATTTAATAGATATTATTTCTATCTAGAATGGTGTGGTGTCTTGAGATTATTCAGTAACTTTGTTTGCATAGCAAGTTGTGCACCCTTTAGTGAATTTATCATCCTGTTCTTGTGAGTTGCTTCACTTTCTCAACTAGTTTACCTTATAAAGGATGCAGCATTTAGTTCTAATTGTATATGGAAATGTTCATCCATACAAAACAGACTATAGGTATCTTATCTAAAGTTTGATGCCAGTTATTTTCAAGAATATAGATTTCTGTGCCGTTTAGAATTGGAAGATTAATTTACAGAAACACTTAGTAAGAGTGATCATTTTTTAACAACAGGGGGGGGGGTGGTGAGATTTCGCGCGGAGCGCGTGAATTTTTTTCACCCCCCCCCCCCTCTAGAGGGGTCGAAATTTTTTACCCCCCCCCCCCCCGGCAGGCCGAAAATCGCGCGCGTTCGCGCCCCTTTGTAGCATAGTAACGCGCGGGCTTTTCCCCTCAAAACAGGTTGAATTTTTTACCCCCCCCCCCCCGGTCAAGGGGTCCAAATTTTTTACCCCCCCCCCAAATCCACCACCCCCCCCTGTTGTTAAAAAATGAGCACTCCCTAATGGAAGAGAATTATTTCTTGTTGAGTGGATTTCGCTCTATAGAGATCCAGTAGCGTATATGTACTTAAAAGATGTTTTGGCTTTGCTACTTGTGGTGATGGAAACGGACTGAAATGCCAGTATTTTATGGATTTATTGGCCCTTGGTCCCAAACGTGCTTCCAAAATGGCAACTACACCCGGCGTCCTTTGCGGACCTGTAAGGTGACAAATGCACAATGGAGGTAGGAATAGTGTTTCTACATGAATTGACCGTGGTATTCTAGCGGGATCATCGATGTACCATGTAGAACGAGATGGCATCATCAATGCATCGCAGCATCGATAAACATCATGTCGTATCTGATGATTTGAGTTTATTTATAAAACCACAAAGTGTGGACATCTAATTGGTTGTAACGGTTTGTCAATATATACTAGAAGGGAAAGCAATAACATGTTATAGTTAAATATAAATTCATACGTTGGGAGACTTGTCGGTGAAGTTAAAGGGTTATTTGTAAATGTTTTATTAAATAAAAACCTATTGTTAACACATAACACTATATGCTGCGGGTATCAATTAAGTGATATTTTAAACACATTTGCTATATGCTTCCTTACACTCTGTATATAGAACACGAAGGCAACAGTCTCACACAGATACATATATGCAGCCAGGTCCCATTACCAAGTGTACAGTAGCACAGCTAGACATTATACAGCACCACAAGGACACTTTGGACCAAAGAGGTAAGAAAATGTCCACAAAAAAAGTTCCAAGTCAGGTTGTGATTTTTCAATGAGTATTTTTTTCTGGTTGATTAATTTGCCAAACTGAATATAGTGTTTGATAAATTAGGTCATATTGAAGACGGAGATGACAACTTTGTATATCAGTCATTCTGAGATCTGTTACACATACTCTGTATACTACCGGGTATTTGCAATTCGCAGTAAGCGTCTCCAGCCAAGTCAGACTTGCTGTCACATTAAGGTATGGAGATACATTATACCTGCAGTGTACTACGGTTACACTCCCTTCTTTCGGCGTTAGGTCATATACCAGTAGGAATAGGAATGCGTTACCACAAATTATAATGAAGTGTTTTACCACTTATTAAGTCTTATATGTATATGTACTACAACCGACAAAATACCTATAGATAAACGGTTGTCCTGAGGGAAAAGTCAATGGTGACAGAACTATCTGAGTTGTAGAATAACGTGTTCACAGCTGGAATCGTTCAAGATTATCAGTAGAGCTTCTCATGCCTATTATAGGGCGCATTTGTGTTACTCAAAAAAAAAATAGAATACTTTTAAATTGAATCATGTAGTAATACGGTTTGATGTGAGACTGGTAGCTAGGTTGTACAAATGTTCAATTTTTACTTTCATCAACTTGAAATGCTACTTAGGGTGATGTAGATACATAGCAGAAAGGGTTAAATTGAATTATGGATAATTAATGCAAATTTCTCCCCCTTATTCTTTTTTTTTTTATTAAAAACTAAAACAGGCTTGCATTAGTATTGATCACGTGAATCTAACGGTACCTCACTGTTCAGAACGGTAATATAGCCAATAGAAGTAAAAGTCTGACAAGTACATGGACCTCGTATAAAGAATTTACCCTTTATAGAACTTAAGCATACCGGTGCCTTACATGTTAACATAGTCCAACGATATGCACTGTACTATGGTAAAAAAAATATGTGTTTTTGACGCGATCAGCTTTATCATATTATAATCTGTATCAAAGTGTGATATGCTTATTTTTTGTTTTGTGTGAGCAAAATGAACCTTGCCACTGAAACTGCCAAAGTAGGAACACAAGGGTTTGTATGTGAGCCTATTAACTATCGTGTGGGTATAGAATGTCCATAGGACATCACCAGGTGGGACTGAAAGCCATAGGAATAATTGTATAATAGTGTAAAATAAAAGATTTCTCATGAGAAATATCTACACTATACTTGTCAAGTTATATGTCTATATAATCTTTCGACAACGAGTCCCTACCCGGTACAATGTACCTGTATTGTGATAGCTTTCAATTTACCCATGAGGCGATTAATGTACTGACCCAGATTTTCAAATAACAATCTTTATTTTGCGCAATAATGAAATGTCAGTTCAATGTCCTGCACTTGAAACATAGATGGATAAATGTAAATATATAATATACATAAATCTCCTGTGCAAAAGGGACACTTTCGAAACAAATATTATGGTATCTACTAAATACAGTGTATTAAGTCTTGTTTACATCTACATTCAATCATACAGGCATCCTTTCACCAACTTCCGCTAAAGCGCTGGAGTATATAGGAATGGACTTTGGATTAATCTACATCTGTAGCAAACTGTTTTCCGGCTAATGTCAGTCCATGATGGTAGCGGATTAGGAGAGGTCACTCCTCGCGCATCCAACTTGGGTCCTCTTTTTCAGCCTTTTTCTTTTTGGATGAAGTGGCCTTTTGCGCCTTGGGTTTTGAAGCAGATTTTTTAGCGGCACTTTTCCTTGCTGTCTTCTTTGCTTTAGGTTTTTTCACTTTAGGTTTAGCTACTTTTTTAGCCTTTGGCTTCTTGGGTTTCAATGTGTGACTGTCAATATGTGCCGGTAGACTTTTCTTACGAATAACATCAAAGTGTCCTAACTCAATCATCTGCTTCTCCCAGGTCTGAAGATCTGCGTTGTATTTATCCCTGGCTTGCTTTGCTTGAACTTCAAAGCGCTGCAATGTAAGAATTAACAGAAGGGTTATATTACACCTAATCATACAAATCACACTCGAGAGGCCTCTGTCGTCCCTAATACACTGTAACAGTATTTTCACTAACATATTCAATATAATTTAGCATTGCCCTTGTGAATAGTTTCCGACAAACTTTTTGTGCGAAAATCGTTTTCTACATTGAATATGGTATATCTGTTCAAGATATACCATTAATAACATTTTTTCCATTCATCACAATTACTGGGAAACGGCAACTTGTTCTCAAATAATATTAAATTTTCGGCGTGTATTAAAATAGTGTACTTTTATATTGATTAAAACGATAGAGAAATACAGAGTAAAAATACGTTTAGCCTCCACTTACCTCCTTGTCGTCCACTGGCATTTTCCTCCACTGTTGTGCTAAGCCTTGGACATACATCTGAAAGACCAGCACTTTTGTTATACCTGGCAGTAAAACCTAATTGAATTGTTGATAATTTATTAATAGGTACTAAGCGAGAAACGCATATTAGTCTTGGATGAGTTACAAGGGGACACCATAGCATTAAGCAACAACGGTATGGTATATAATACAGTAGTTGAAGTGGCATTGGCGTCAACACAACAATTGAAGCTGTATTTGGAAAGATGTGATTCATGTTGACACGGTATTAGACGGTACTTACGGTGATGGGCGCATCGCCTCTGTCTATGGGCATCGATTTGACGTAGTACGAGAAGCCGATAAAAGCAGGTCGCGTAGGCATGTTCAGTTTGTGTTGTTTCTGAGGGATATAATTTACATCTCACTCTGACCATGATGCACATATCATGTGAAATTAGAGATTGATAAATGGCCCTCCCATAAGTATGGCAATACAGTTACAACAAATTCCCTCTCTATGATAGATTCCTGTCAGGATTTGTCCATATGAATTAATACCCTCTACATTGATATCATTGTGTCGGTGTTGTCAAACTGTTATTGAACATACCGGTAGGCAATATTTTAGATTATTCAAATGGAACTATCTCAACTGCAAGTAAAAAAATTGTTTCAGTTTTGGAAAGCTAAGATCATGGCCGGTGTTTGTTTGTACACTAGTTCAGCGTGGATAATGCCCAATAAATATTACATTAGATTTGTACTTACCTTCTTCAGTCGGCGCTTCACGACATTTATTTTCCGCTTTTGCATATCTTCCTTCAGTCTTTTTAATTGATCTTCTGTCAGACTTGCCTTCCAATTTTCAACATTTTCATTATACGCTTGAATGTCTGCCGAAGTCGGTTTATATGCCTGAAACATAAAAGTTAATATTCATATTAAAATCAAAATGTTCTCTTAATATGGAAGAAGCTGTGCAGTGTGCCGCCCTGTTGCAGCCTGTATAATCATCCCGCTATGCAGGGGTCATATACATATATTTATATTTAGTGGTGTCTATTGAGAACAATAAACTAGTTTTCCCTGGTGAAATTTGCTTTTAGTTTGACAATCTTGTCTATCTAGTCCAGTATAGGACAGAATGATTTTACGCTGAGGATCTTGTATTACTGTAGCACATGTATACAAATTCACCTAAAGGTTGGCAATAATTTTACGTACCGATTTCTGTTCATCTGTGAGTAGTCTCCATTTCTGGGATGCGTGAATTGTTTGCTGGGTCACTTTCATACCTTTAAAACCAACAGTATATAATCAACTCAAGGGACATGGGTTCGTGATTGACAGGCCTGAGAGGACTGAGTTAATTGGCCCATTTGAATTGATTTCATTGACCAACTTTTTTCTTTTCTTTATTTGGGGGAGGGGGGGGGGGGTGGTAAGGTGCACTACTATAATGTAGTCTGTATATTGTATAATACATACATGCTCAATGTATTACCCTTTTCTCCCTTACCTTAATACAGGGCTGCCAAGTAGTACGCTTTTGGCGTAATAGTACGCTTTTTGGCCTCATTTTGAAGCAGAATACGATTTTTCATTTTGAGTACGATTTAGTACGATTTTCAGGTATGCAGTACGCTTTTTCATCAGTTTTAGCTACTATTTCACATATATTGAGTACGCATTTTGGTCCTAGAGTAGGTTGTTCCATTGGAAATTAATTATTTATTATAAATAGCATGTATTTATTGCTCCTTAGAGAGAAGACAAATGGGGAAAAAAGTTTTCGATGGCCACTGGTGGCAGTAGTGGGAAGGGATGTGAAGTAGTGCTTTAATTCATGTGGAGAAAACATAGTTACTACCGGTATGCTCAAGTACTAGAATGACCATTCTCCACACCCCCGTGGAGAAATTGTAGAATTAAATGAGACTTACCAGGGTAAGGCGATATTTGATTATGATTTTGCCGAGGGCACCACGAGTGGTGCAGAGTATACAGGAGAGATGGTATCGAGGCTAGCGCATGCGTATCGTCAGGATTTAGAGACTAAATATTTATAAGATAGAAAATTATACAGCACTTATTGTGGACTTAAATGAATTCCCACAACTAATGATTTTTGCTGCGTAAAACCAATATAAATATCAATCTCTTTGATTTTTAAGATTAATCTTTTGAGAACCAGAGTAATCACTCGATTTCTGATTAAGGCGAGGGCGGGTGGGCCTGTATACTCTGCACCACTCTTGGTGCCCTCGGCAAAATCATAATCAAATATCGCCTTACCCTGATAAGTCTCATTTAATTCTACAATTTTACCTCGGACACCACGCTAGTGGTTTCGAGGCTACAGGAGACTTCAGAGTCATTTCTGATAATTTTCATCTCCCATAAATATTTTGAGAATCTTGTATTTTCTATTCAGTAGAGAACTTTTATGCAGTAAATGTTTCTATTCTGAATAAAATGCCAAGCAGTTGTTTCGTAACACTCTAGAATTTATTTAAAAACATATAAATTCCTCCCAGGTCACAACTTTTACAATCATCACAATTTTCACATTTTATTTTGAGAATTTTTGTATTTTTGTATTTTATATTCAGCAGATAACTTTTATGTAATAAATGTTTCTATTCTGAATAAATGGACAAGCAGTTGATTCATAACACCTCAGAATTCATTTTTAAACTTAATAAATTCCTGTATGGTCTCAACCGACATTTCAATCATCATTGAATGTTAGTGGAAACTTAGAGCTCTTGTCAGTGGTGTCAACCACAACAGGGGGTTTTAACCCCTCGAACCTGCTCCAACACTCATGTGTCTTTGGTAAAATTTCCCCCACATTTCTAAGAAGATAACCGTGTTACCATCTTGAAAATTTTTGAGCAGAGTTATTAAAGTCAGACTCACCCACCTGCTCTACTTGGCCTTTAAAACCAATAAAACACCCGCACCAGTTCATCATGATGCTTAGTTTTATGACTTGTTAGTCCTACCGAAGTAGCACAAGTTCGTCATGATGATCGATTTTTATGACTTATTTGTCCTACCGAAGTAGCACAAGTTTGTCATGATGGTCAATCTTCTGACCTGTTAGTCCAACCAAAGTAGCACAAGTTCGTCATAATGATCAATTTTATGACTTGTTAATCCTACCGAAGTAGCACAAGTTTATCATGCTGATCAATATATTTTTAAATAGACAACTTTTCGATAGTTTTGAGCCCTTTTGGGCAGTGACTAATAACATTAGCATGATTAACTTGACTATGAGCAATTTAAGTGACAAAAAACCTTATTGCCTCACTCTTGGAACGGCTTAAGAACTTAAAGCTCTTGTCAGTAGTGTCACCCACAAAAGGGGGGTTTCGAAACCCCTCCAACCTGCTCCAACACCCCTGTGTCTTTGGTAAAATTTCCCCCGCATGTCTAAGAAGTTAACAATGTTAGCCCCTTGAAAATTTTGAGCAGAATTAATAAAGTCATATCCACTTCGGGGCCTTCTTCTTAACACCCTGACTTCCAGGGTTTGACACAGCCGGGGGGTTGTGTTGACTTGTTAGTCCTACCGAAGTAGCACAAGTTCGCCATGATGACCAATTTATATGACTTGTCAGCCCTACCGAAGTAGCACAAGTTCGTCATGATGATCAGTTTTATGACTTGTTAGTCCTACCGAAGTAGCACAAGTTTATCATGATGATCAATTTATGACTTGTCAGTCCCACCGAAATAGCACACGTTCGCCATGATGATCAATTTTAATGACTTGTCAGTCCTATCGAAGTAGCACACGTTCGTCATGATGATCAATTTCATGACTTTTTAATCCTACTTAAGTAGCACAAGTTCGTCATGATGTTAAGTTTTATGACTTTTTAGTCCTACCGAAGTAGCACAAGTTAGTCATGATGTTAAGTTTTATGACTTTTTAGTCGAACCGAAGTAGCACAAGTTTGTCACAAATGTTTATAGATCTAGTGAGCTATACATTACTGTCGCCCAAAGCTCACAGCAGTAGCGTTTTTGACTTGTTAGCCCTACCAAAGTAGTGCAGGTTCGTCCTATAGTAGAGTTTTTTGACTTTTTAGTGCTACCCAAAGTAGCGCAGATTGGTCGTGATGATCAATATTATGACTTGTTAGTCCTATCGAAATAGCACAAGTTTGTCATGATGAATAATTTTATGACTTGTTAGTCCTACCGAAGTAGCCCAAGTTCGTCATGATGATCAGTTTTATGACTTTTTAGTCCTACCGAAGTAGGACAAGTTCGTCATGATGATCAATTTATGTTAGTCCAGATACTCTGGCCACTTTAGCGGCCTGCTGGTGTGGGAGGGTTAAAGAAAATTTTTGTTTCGCTAAAATAATTATCGGGTGCTACCCAGGCGAACGACTACCTCCAGAAAAGGCTTTAAATTTGTTTATTTTAGCTCTGATTTCAACCACCGAGGGTGGTGGAAATTTACAGAAGAGTCCCTAAAGGAGTCGTTATAGCTAGACATTAAAAGGAATACCAAGCGAGTTAAGCGAGCCTCTAATTATGGGGCGCTACCCAGGCGAACAACTATCGCCAGGAAAGGCTAAGCTTTAAATTTGTTTATTTGGCTCTGATTTCAACCACCGGGGGTGGTGGAAACTTACAGAAGACTCCTTAGAGAAGTCCTTATAGCCAGAAATTAAGGGATTACTCCCAACCAGAGAGGTAAACGAGCCTCTAATTATCGGGCGCTACCCGGGCGAACGACTATCTGCGAGTACCGCCAGAAAAAACTAAGCTTTAAATTTGTTTATTTGGCTTGATCTCAACCACAGGGGGTGGCGGAAATTTACAGAAGACTCCCAAAAGGAGTCCTTATAGCCATAAATTAATAGATTACTCTCAAAAAAGAGTCATCGATCCTCTATTTAATGGGCGCTACCCCGGGCCTTTCTTTGTTGATTTGGCTCTGATTTCAACCACCGCTGCATACTACAATTTTTGTGAAGAGCTATTGTCTCCTATGCTTTGGGACAGACCATAGAAAGGACTTCTAGTGAACTCCGCTCATTATCAACGGTTGTTGTTGAGAGCTGCTGTCTCCTGTGCTTTGAGAGAGACCATAGGCGTCCACTCGTCAAAGTACCCCTACTTTTGAAACAGAGAATACTGTAGCAGCTAGTTCCATAGGCTACCATTGTTGTGTAGAGGTTTTTGACCATTTATTAAAATTGTAACAATTTTATTTTCTTTAATGATATACTGTCTCCTAACCTTTGGAACAGACCATATGCTACAGTTTTTGTGAAGAGCTAATGTCTCACTACTTTTGTCACCAAACCACACATATTGTTGAGAGCTGTCGTCTCATATGCTTTGTAACAGGCCATAGTCCACCAATATTTGGGTGATTCTGTTAACAATATAAAAGAAAAAATATTAGCACCAAATCATATTGTTTTTATTTATATATATATATATATACATATGCTTGTTATAATTATTATGGAGAACTGAAGTCTCACTACTCTTGAAAACAGAGGATAGTGTAGCAGCTATGCTACCGTTTTCAGCAGGTTCAAATTAGTCAAGCCAGTGGGAAGCTACTGTCTCCCATACCTTGAAACAGACCCTAGAAAGGATTTCTAGTGAACTCCCTTCATTATCAACAATGTTTGCTGAGAGCTACCGTCTCATGTGCTTTGGGACAGGCCATAGAACCGCGTTCTTGACAACTACCCCTATTATCGCCCGTTTATCGGCGATGTTTATTTTTGGTTTTTTGAGCTGAATCGTTCAAATTTCGTCAAAGTTAGGCCCAAAGTCGACGACAGTGGTGCTAAGACGATATATTTCCGCTATAAACTATGCTATAGCGGAGAATATTTTACAAATTCTTTCAATCGAAGACCGCTGTTGTCCGCTGGAGCGAAACAACTTGAATCCAAGATGGCGGCAGCGTTCGCTGAAAGCGTTCACTCGCCGATCTTGTTTTTTGGTCTTATTTCGATTATTTTCCCTCTGCATACCACTATCGTCCTGCAGAACGATAGCTTGTGGTCGCTGGGGTTGTTTTTTGTATTTATTTCGCCATAAAAGCGATAAAATACGATTAATTTTCGAAAAAGTCTGTCTGCGCTGCCGGGATAGAAATCTCAGCGTCCGCGCCATGGTTTGACATGTTATTTCGGAAATT
Organism: Harmothoe impar; assembly: GCA_947462335.1. Classification (NCBI taxonomy): domain Eukaryota; kingdom Metazoa; phylum Annelida; class Polychaeta; order Phyllodocida; family Polynoidae; genus Harmothoe; species Harmothoe impar. Next base: position 42,881,638 of record OX381706.1, on the reverse strand, counting down.
ATTCACCTTTGCGGACGGTAATCGTCCAGCAGAACGATACCTATATGTCCGCTGGTGTCTTTTTAAATGGAAACCATCTAGTTTTTCTCCCCGAAGGAGTTGTTTTATTATAAAAAAGCGACAAAAGTCGCTTAAAACTTACCCGACGATGTCATACGAAGTAGACGCTACCGGAAAACTGACGATATGCATGCGCTACCCTCGATACCATCTCTCCTGTAGCCTCGAAACCACTAGCGTGGTGTCCGAGGTAAAACTGATGTTCATTCTCCATGGGCTGTTTCTCCATGATGGCGTTACTAAAAGAGCTATGAAACCAATCGTTAAATATTGTTTTTAGATAAGATTTATCAATAATCACATGAAATAAACACAGAGATCTATTCTAATCAGTCTGAATTCCTGGTTTCTCCACTTGTGGTACCTAGGATCATATCACACTCAGCTCCGCCTCGTGTGATATGATCCAAGGTACCACTTGTGGAGAAACCTGTCATTCAAACAGATCATCGTGGACCTCTATATATCCTATTGTTATGCAATATTATGCTACTGAAATTTGGTCAGGAATGTTGTATTAATAATTATAGTGATCCTAAATCAAAAATACGATTTCAGTACGACTTTTTACTGAAGGGAGTACGCTAAATACGCTTTTTAGGCAAAAAATGACCTAAAAAATACGATTTTGGAAGTTTTTAGGTTGGCAGCTCTGTTAATATACCCTGGAAGGATTAACCGGTAAGTTAAAATAGCTAAGCTCCGACGAAGATTTTCACCATTGCATCATTTCTGGTCATTTTAATATACAGCAGTCCAACATTATAGCACTCCAATGCACTATATGGATATATATCTAAAACTGGACATCGACATCCATGTAACAGAATCCTTCTAGCAGAAAGCTATATTTAGTAGAAGTAGAAATCCATGAATATCTATATGAAGGAGAACACCATGTTCATGCCTATGAATATGTCTGTGTGTATGTTCATTTCAAAATTCAAGATTGCAACCATTCATTGAATGCCACCATGCTTTCAATGTAATCTCGAATTGCAGTTGCAGTAATTTGATACTAATTCTATTTTTCTTTCATGAACAGTTGGCATCCCATAGATTCAAGATGGCTATCAGTATCACTCATTAAATGTCCTGATGCTTGAAATGCAATCTTGACTTGTAGTTGCATTATTTGATACTATCAAAAAAACAAATCCTATTTGATTTTTCCTTCATTCAACCCATTCAAGATGGCTACCATTTACTAAATGCCACAATGCTTTCAGTGCAATGAAGAATTGTAGTTGCATTAATTTGATATCTATATAAGAAAATGTATATTTGATACCTTTTTCAAACAAAGTTGGCACCCCATAGGTTTCGGATGGCCACCATTCATTGAATGCCAAAATGCTTAAAATGCAATCTTGAAATGTTGTTGCATTAATTTTATACTGTTAAAAAAACTTTAGTTGTTTTTTTTCATGAAGAGTTGGCACCCCATAGGTCCAAGATGGCCACCAGTCTGAGTCATTGAATGCCATAATGCTTAAATGCAATCTTGAATTGCAGTTGCATTAATTTGATTCTTAAAAAAATACTTTCTTTTTTTTCTTTCATGAACAGTTGGCACCCCATACATTCAAGGTCGCTACCAGTCATTGCATGCCACAATGCTTTAAGTGCAATCATGAATTGTAGTTGCATTAATCTGATACTGATAAAAAAAAACTAATTCTATTCTTTTTTTTAAATTCATAAACAGTTGACACCCCATATATTTAAGATGACTACCATTCATTGAATGCCCCGATGCTTGAAATGCAATCTCTAATTGTAGTTGCATCAATTTAATGCTAATAAAAAACAAATTCTTATCGATTTTTCTTTCATGAATAGTTGGCACCCCATAAGGTGACTACCATTCATATTAATGCAAATACAATGCTTTAACCCTTTAGGGCCGACCAAAAAACTTCTTTCCTGGTGATGGGGGCGAGACATTTTAACAGGTACTCCCCCTAGGGCCGAGCCTTTGCTGGTTCCCATAGAGTTATGTCGACTATAGTCGATGCTCGGCCAGCCATGGCGTCGACTATAGTCGATGCTCGGCCAGCCATGGCGTCAACTATAGTCGATGCTTGGCCCTAAAGGGTTAAGTGCTATCACGAATTGTAGTTGCATTAATCTGATACTTAAAAAAAATATATTCTATTTGATTTTTCTTTCATGAACAGTTGGCACCCCATAAATTAAAAATGCACCCAGCACCCAGGTCAACAGCTATATACGGACATGTGTACCTCCCCTGCCTGTTCTCCTTCAATGCAGAGTGAAGAGGGTGGGAGGGGGTGACCATCAACAGTGCATAAACACTTTGATTGGATGACAATGCAGTTTTTATATTACAACCCTAAATTTGTGCAACGAAAATCATCAAGAAATACTGAGGATTTTTTCCTAAGAATAGCTTTTCTAGAATGGCTCGATACTCAGAAATCCTACTGCGAATAAGAAAAAGTCAAATTCTGATTCTAAACACCTGAAAAGTGAGAAATGCTGGCGTTCACGGTTTATGTAGGAAATGTACTAAAAACACCAAAAATATGCAACAAAACCCTAATTTTCTCAAGAACTGTTCAGTAGGATTTTTTCTAACTGAGGTTCCAGTGTTTTCCACCCTCATGTTACACATTGGCATAGAGAATATATTGGCACCTAGTCAGGATTTTGCCCTAGAAGCAATCTGTGAGGCAAAAAACAGCCAAAATGAGCCACTGGTCTGAAGTACAAAACTGGGCATCGATCACTATAGAGCTACAAAGAGAGAGAATCGATGTCCAGTAATAATACAGCCAATATGACTGCCACGCTACAGCACTTTGGACAGCCTCAATCCAACTTGAGAGAAGCCAATCAGTCGTTCAATGTGGTGTGGATTTTTTACATGAATTATTATACCATTAGGTTAGTTCTAATTACATTCAATAACTAAATTTATACAGTTCGAAGGTGTAGAGCAAACTCCAGTGCTTTGCAGCAATTCCAAGTGCTATGTTTGCAAGGGCCACTGAAAGTGGTGCTGTGGCCACTATTGCGGCCTCAGTGCGTCCAGTAGGCGTCTAGCCCCACCACCGAGGTGTGTGGTGGTGCTGTGGCCGCTATAGACTTGATCCGGTCACCCGACCGACCCTATCAAAACAGGTCTGACCCTACGTTTTTTTATGCAATTTTGAAGAAATTTCCATATCTTTACCCTTTTTGGGTCAATTTTAGGGTCTTCTGAGGCTGGCTAGTACTTTCATGCTTTAAAAATATATACATGTACATCCGACAAACCGACCCTATATTTTCTGCCCATGTTACCTGAAACAAACTACTACATGTATAGCGGCCTCAGTGCGCCCAGGAGGCACCTAGCACCACCAGTCAGGTGAGTGGTGGTGCTGTGGCTGCTACTACGGCCACAGCACCACCACTCATGCAGGTTTGACTGAAGAGGACCAAATACATCCGCTACATCTAACAGAGCACATCACACAAATGTTCCTAAAAATTATTTCAATACAAAAAGATTGAACGTGTGATTAACATCACAAATGACTCAGGGTGAGGGTGATAAAGTGATTAAATTAGTTGACTGAAAGACAGAATCTATGAATATTATTTCAGGAACACTGAATTATCTGTCAATTCTGACCGCAGAAACATATTCCCGAGTCAAAACTACCCTCAAATCATGTGTCACACTAGTATGTTATCACATTTTAGTCAAGCAGGTGGGTGTGGGCGACCAGGTAGGTGTGGGCAAGCAGGTGAGTGTCGGATGCAGGTGGGTGTGGGGCCATCTGCCGGTTGCCTGCGTCCTCGACTTTACTTCTTTGCCAAAAAGCGAGTCGATCAGAGTGTGAACGGCGATGATATCTGTTTCAGTTTTGTTGTTTACACATTGATTCCGCCGTCAGTCGCGGTATTGTACACACACACCCTTGGTGGGAGGAGGAGGGGGACCCTGTGTCAAAAATCACCGGTCTGTACCATACCCCTCAACTAGCCATATCAGCCCCAGCCTCCCCTGCTCACACCCCTGTACCTAGATTGTATCTGTCCACACATTAATGTAATTCAAGATATTCAAAGATAATGCAGGACCAACGACAGAAAAGGTCTTACAAAAAGTGTCTCACCTAGTATTACAAGATACCTGCCATTGACTTAGCACTGGAGTTATGTGGACCGTAATGTAGACGAAAATCAAATGTAGTACTTAAGAGTTTAATTTCTTGGAATCACATTTTACTGATTTTTTGTTACATCTTTTAAATTGCATATTTGGCGGGGTTGAGATAAGATATTTGCAATATTCTTTGGAGTACCATGTAGGGGAGTGTCTGATTGTTCAAAACCATTTGTCAATATGTCTTTAGGATGAATATTTCCTAGGTGAAATCCACTCTAAAGTTGAGTGACTGATTATCTTGAAAAGGGTGCTCCAAACCGTCGCAAAAGACTCTGGGTGGTAACCCTGAGTCAATTATATTTTCTAAATTCATGACCAATACGATATTCTGGAAATAAGGTCCCTGCAGTCTATAAAATACTCTATTTCCGCCCACTGTTTCAGCATTGTGATTTGTATTCAGACCAATTCTAGTACTTAAGCATTACGAGTCACCTACCCCTAATCAAATTGCTTTGCTAAAGCAAAGCAAATAAATATAATACAGACCTGGGTTCCTTTGTCGTATTTCCCCACAGAATTTAACGAACGAGATGACAGGTCGCTTAGGCTTTGGGGGTATTGAAGATCCATCACTACCCCCACTTACCGACCGGACAAATTCTGCAAAATACCGCCTGCATGTTCAGGCATAGATGTCATATTAACGTAGCCAAGTATTGATTAGTCAACATAGGATTAACAAAGGCCAGAAGGGAATAAAATTAGACCCTCAAGGATGGGCTGGAGGATTTTCCCTCTTTCAGTGCAACTCCACCGAACTGTCTAAACATGCCTGGATAGTAACAAGTTACAGTGACGATCTCTACCCGCATGTTTGGGAGGAGGGGGGGGGGGGTGTCAAAGGCAACGGTCACAGGTCACTGGGGCCTGTCACCTGTAAAATAAAGGCCTTCTCCTGGTTTGTCGCTCTGGAACATTCAAGTCGCCAAAAGCCCTACTTTTCATGGTAAAAAGTAGGGTTGAATGGAAAAGGAGGATCAGCGCAGGGGATAACTGAAATACCCCCTCAATAACACTGTTCCTAGAATGATTCAAGACATGCGTCTAGACATGAATATAATGTGCCAAGTTGTTTGGAAGGTATCTAAACCAGCTAGATAGTTACCTAGATACCAGTACTGTAAGGCCGGTGATATATGCACATCCTCAAGGTGCGAATAAGGATTTCTACTCGCACCTCCTCGAGGTGTGGGTAAGGCTCACTATCCGCACCTCAAGGAGGTGTAGACATCAGACCCGTAGGAGGGCCTGCTATTCACACCTCCTCGAGGCGTGGATAAGGATTCTTATGCACACCTCAAGCTGGGGAGGGGGGGGGGGGATTTGGTTTGGTTTCTTTTTTTGGGGTTGCGTGGGGGGGGGGGGGGATTTGGTGTTTTGGGAAAATCCACTAAATTCCCCCCCCCCCCCGCCTTGGAACTATAGTATAGATAGTAATGCACAGGATTTTTTGGTTAAAAAGGGGCATACCGTAAAACCTCGCATATAGGCGGCGGCTTGTACGCGAATCAGATCGTTTGTGCGGCTTATAGGATAGGCACAGAGTCAGGGTGCGGCTTATACGCGAGTTTTTGCTCCTATAGTACAGTGACTTGCTCCTATAGTACAGTATAAAAGTCACCAGAATCAGATCGCTGGTGCTGCTTATAGGATCGGCCTAAAGTCGGGGTGCGGCTAATACACGAGTTAGGCTTATACGTGAGGTTTTACGGTAGTTTTTAAGCCCCCCAACTCCCCCCCCCCCCCCGTGGAGGGGTCAGAATTTATACCCTCTCAGGGGGGGGTCGAAATTTTTTGCGCCCACCTCCCCAAACCCACCACCCCCTTACCCCCTTAATTAGACCGAAAATTTTAGAGGGGAAGAATACACCCCCGTCCCTGGCCGCTCCCCCCCCCCCCTTCAGAATTTATTATTTTTCTTCAAAAATATTAAACTACTAGAATACCTCCTTGAGGTGTGAATAAGAATTCTAGCTCACACCTCCTGGAGGTCCGAATAGTTAAACCAGCCTACACCTCCTCGAGGTGCGAATAAGAATCCTTATCCGCACCTCGAGGATGTGCGAGTAAGGAACGCTATACACACATCGTAGAGGTGCGATTAACACCGTCCGTACTGGCACCAGCAACACTGTAACTAAGGTAACATGTGTTGTAACTGGGTCCTGGCTGGTGCCTGCTTGTGCCATCTGCACTGGTCTCAGGGAGTGCTAAATTGGAGCATACCAACTCACTCCCATGGCCCCCTGAACCTAAATATTGCCATTATTGGTCTATTTAAATAGGTAACTCCCCAAGATGTCATTCTGACCGTGAACATGTTTGCCAAACAATGGGTAAGTTTATTTTAAGGCCATGGGAATGAAAGTAAGAGTTTACCGTCCAGGACTTTTGGAAAACAGATGTGGCCTTTTTTCATTATTCATTTTTCATTATTAGGGATTTCCCCAAAAAGCTCGATTTTTGGAGTTTTCTGGGGCTAACTTTTTTGAAAATTGTAAAATATTGTTCAGATCTTTGAAGAAATGAAAATAATGAAAATTTACATTAAGAATGAACTTTTCATGTGGCCCCTTTGAAGGCATGCGGGCGGTGGACGGTAAACTCTTACTTTCATTCTAAAGGGAGTGCTCATTTTGTAACAACAGGGGGGGATGGTGAGATTTTGCGCAGAGCGCGCGAATTCCCCCCCCCCTCCATAGGGGTCGAAATTCCCCGCCCCCCCCCCCCACCGGCAGGCCGAAAATCGCGCGCGTTTGCGCCCCCTTGTAGCATAGTAACGCGCTGGCTTTTTCCCTCAAAACAGGTTGAATTTTTTTGACCCCCCCAAAGAGGGATCAAAATTTTTTACCCACCCCCCGGTCAAGGGGTCAAAAATGTTAAACCCCCCCCCCCCCCTGGCACGAAGATCATTTTAATATGATGTGAGGGAGCGGGGGGGGGGGGGCCCGGGGTGGGAACCCCTACTACTACTACTACTTGCACTTTCCTGGATAGCCAGGTCGCTCGAATGAGGAGTGTTTCTCATGAGCTGTGCTTATATTTTTTGGGATGTTTTATGGGGTGTGGGTTGTGTTATTCCTTGTTGGCTTATTCCACTGGTCGATTATTTCGTCTATGTGGGTAAGTTTCTTAGCTATTTCTCTCATTATATTAATGTTTTCCTTAAATAATTCATTGATGTGGATTTTGTGTGTGTTGTTTGTGTGTATAGCTGTGCATGTATTCATTACATGGATTAGGGTCTCCTGTTTGTGGCCACAGCCCCTGCACTCCATATTGTCGTGTTCGTTCTTGTAGTTCTCCTTAATGCGGATCATCCGGTTTCTGGCCTTAAATATGGTGCTTGTTTGGTTTCTAGTCAGTTTTAGTATGTATGGTTGGGGCTGGTTATTGTTATGGGTCATTCTATGGTGTAGGAATCTTGTTTTGCTTTTTGTGTTGGCTGTTATTTTAATATTCTTCATTATTTCTTCTGTCGTTGCATCTTTTATCATTTTGTTCCATTGGGCCTTTGTTTTTTGGGCTATTTCTTCACTGTTCTGTGTAAGTCCTAGTTCCTCAAGGTTCTTTCTGGCACTTTCTGCCCATGCTTTGGGGTTGGTTGTCTGCAGTGTTTTTTTTAGGTTAGGTTGGGTCTTTGTGTCAATGATTTTTTTATAGTAGTTGAGTCTTTTTCTTTTCATTATGGTTTCAGCGTCTGGGATCCTCGTTTCTAGGTATATGTTTTCTCTTGGTGTTGCGTTTGGGACTCTGAGTATTCTTTTGATGATATTGTCAAGGATGGTGTTTATTTTTTTCATTTGTTGTTTTGTTGGTTGCCATGTTTCTGCTCCGTAGGTTATTATCGGTATTATGCATGTTTCCACTAGCTTCCATATTACTTCCATTTCTATACCTTTGAAGTTGGCATCGTTTGTGGTTTGTATGATCGTTTGGTAGGCAGCTTCATCTTTCTTATCTAGATCATTTATGTGGTCATCTAGGTTTGCTTTGTGGTTCATTATTTCTCCGAGGTATTTGTAGGTTTCTGTGTATTCTAGGTCCATTTCATTGATTTTGAACGGTTTCTTTTCCCCTTTCCCAATTAGGATGGTTTTTGATTTGTTTTTTCCAAATTCTATTCTGTATTTGTTTGCTACTTCTTGGGTTATATTTAGTAATTTTTTGTGGGTTTCTGGGTTGTTTGATATTATGGCTACGTCATCTACCCATAGTAGGCATTGGGTTTTTTGGTTTTCTGTGTTGTTCTCTGTTCTGATGTTGGCTTCTATTGTTTTGTTGATCTCATCCATTAGTACTGCATACTGGGTCACTGAGAGTACTCCTCCCTGTTTGATACTGTCTTTTATTTGTATTTTTCTGGTCAGTCCATGTTTTGTTTGTATTCTTGCTGTGAGGTTGGTATTTAGGTTGTTTGTTAGGGTCCATGTTGGTCCTGTGAGTCCTCTTTTGTACATGATGTGCATTATGCCCTGGATCCATGCTTTGTCGTAGGCTTTGGTCACATCTAGGAATGTCAGATATGTTGGTTTTTTGTTTTTTTGGTTGTCTTTTATGGTTTCTTTGAGGACTAGTATATGGTCTACTGTTGCAACTCCTTTCTTTCCTCCGGCTTGTGCTTCTGTTATTTCAATTGATTCTTTTATTCTATTGTTTATGAGGCGTTCGTACACTTTCCCCATGTTGCTGCTGAGTGTGCTACCTCTCTGGTTGCTGCACATTCCCTTTTGTCCCTTTCCTTTATAGAGTGTCTTTATAGTTCCTTGGGTCCATTGTTTTGGGATTATTGTTGTTGTATTGATATAGTTGAAGGCTGTTAATAGGGCTTTTTTTGTTTCTTGTGTGGCTTCTATTAGTATTTCATTTGGGAGGTCATCAGGTCCGGGTGTTTTTTTCCTTTTTAGTGCTCTGATTACTGTGTCTAGTTCTTTTAGGGTAAATGGTTTCTCTCTCCTGTTCTTCAGGCTATCTTTGATTTCCTCAGCTGTTTCTAGGACTTCCTTTGTGTGTTGGTCATATTGGGGGTTTGCTTCCCTTGCTTGGTATAGGTTTTCAAAATATTCTGCTGTGTGGTTCATGGCTGTTTCAGGGTCGTTTATAATGTTTCCTGATTCATCCTTTGTTTCAGCTCCTAGTTCTTTGGTTTTTAGGATTTGTTTTCGTGTCTTCCAAAATTGGTTTGACTTGGTGGCTCCTGCTTCTATTAGCTTGTTAAGTTTTATTTTAGTTGACCTTTGTTGTTCTAGTTCTATGGCTTCCTTTAGTTCCTTCTGGGTGTTTATTAGGTCGTCTAGGGTGGTTGTTATGGTTTCGGTGTTTTTTGTTTTACATGCTTCTGCGTATTCCTTTTTCTTAATTTTTTTTTCCTTTTTTATCTGTCTTATGTTTTCGTTTGTTGTATTGTTTTTCTTTGGGGGTCGTGATTTTTTAATGTGTTTTTTCATTAGTTGTGTGAGGGTTTTGGATAGGTTATCATATTTAGTTTGGTTAGGGTCCTTTCTTATTGTTTCTGCTAGTTCCTTATTGAAGTTGGTCCAACCTTCTTTGTTGTTAAGGACCCAGTTAGGTCGTTCTTTTGTTATGGCTGATTTGTTGGTTACAGTCTTAATTTCTATTGTCATTGTGTTGTGGTCAGTGGGTTTTTTTCCTCTTAGCGTAAGTGAGTTGTCAGTGTTTATATTTGTTCTTACTATTTTCTCATACATACCTTGGTCGCATAGTATGTAGTCTATGATGGATTTTTCCTCCTGGTTGGTTCTGTTTTCTCTGGTCCATTGTAGCGTATCTGGTTCGATGGATGGGGTTCTCATATTAGTCTCTGCTATTAGGTTCTCCAGGTATGTTCCATTGGGGGATTTGTTTTGCTTTATCTTACTCCCTGTGATTTCCATCTTGGCATTGAAGTCCCCTATCAGGAGGATGTTGCCTTCCCCTTGAAGGGTTTTTACGTGGTTGGTGAGGTCTGTATATGTTTTTTTCACTGTGTATCTGTCTATTTTTTCCTGGGGTCCATAGAATCCTCCTATGATCGTGTCCTTATGTTTTGTTTTGATTTTGACCCATACTACCTCTGTTTCTTCTTCTTGTTCTTTGTATATGTCTATTGTGTTTTTTGCTAGGCTGTCTTTTACTAGTATTCCTACGCCCCCCCCTTTTTGGTTTGTTGCTCTTGGTCTGTGGTGCCATGTGTATCCTTGGATCTTCGGTGGTTTGTGTGTCCTTGTTTCGGCTATTACTGCTATATCTGTGCTTGTTGCATTTAGTGTTGCTGTGATGTTTTGTTGTTTTCCTGTTATCCCATTGGCATTGGCATATAGGATTTTTAGTATTTCTTTCTGTCCTTGTGTTGGTTTCCCTGGGGGGAACCCAGTTCATTTTTATTTTGATATAGTCCCAGTAACGGTTAGGGGTATGCCGATGCATTATCATTATGTTTTTTTATTGTTTTTTTTTCAACTTAAAGTAGGAGTATATGGTTTGCAACTTAAAACAACTAATCAATCAATAATCGCACAATGTTAGACTAATGCCTTACAGTAACTCAGTGGACCCAAACGGTACTAAGGCCTAGACTCGGAGCAAGTAGCGTGGGTGTCCAAGTTAGTGACTGCAGAGGGGTTTTCGGCGACCTGGCGACCTGGGCCGTTTTCCAGGCGACTTTTCGACCTGGACCATTAATTTTTGTGACCTGCGACCTGTGGTTTTGAAATGGCCATACTAATATATAATAAAAAAGTGACCTGTGACCTGGATATTTTTGCAAAAAAAGCGACTTTCCGACCTGTAGCCCCTAAAAGAGGCGACTTTGTGACCTCAAGGGGGGACCCCTCTGCACCCCCAAGTTACCTTACAGTGCCTAGGGCCTAGGCTAGGCTAGCCTCAGCCTCAGGAGCCTGTAAGATTCTGACAAAAATAGGTACAAAGAAGCCCCCAAAACACACCGACACTGTGATGTCACTTCATCTGCTATTGCATTACACGTTCTTGTTAATTAATTCATTTATAAACACCTTCAATATTTGAATACACACCTTTGGAAAAGATTATATGGCCTTGAAACTCCACGGAGAGAGCAGCAAAGCACGCTCACTCCCGCCATTTTGATTTTCCGAAACTCATGGACGTACAACAAACTGCAAATTCAGTTTTATCTTTTACTCTCTGCAAAAGAGATGCTGCAAAAGACCAAAGTTGATGAATAAGGCTTGATGATCTGCTTATTTGTGCATCATTGAATACAATGAAGTTAAGGATGCGTTTAAACAAAAGGAAATAAAAGAATAAAAGAGAAATAAACTGCAATAATGTCTGTTTAAACATACCGCTATAGGTGGAAGCACAAATTGCGATGCTGGCACATTCTGGATCAGACGGCCAAGACCAAATCTCTATCTCTGATAGATACTGTCAATCCTCCAGCAGAGGCGTTTTATTTGATAAATGACAGCGTGCTGACCATAACCAAAGCAGCTTTGTAGTTCATACTTCAAATACCAGTAGAGTAGATGGACATAAGCGTACAGAGTGATATACTGCGCCAGGTTTCGTTACAGAATGATGCTGGCGATGCTGACCGGAAGCAGAATGGACGATCGTCGCAAGGATGCGAAATGAGTTCAGGAGAAAACAGGTGCGTGCATTCGTAATTGATTGGTAGATCTACAGAATATCACGTTAGTTCTTTAGAATATACGTCCGTTCTAATAACTCTAGTTTCGAAGATATCGAAATACAATGTACAGCCTGGGTGGGTAGTGAGCTGACTAGTTGAACTAACCCAAACACAGGCTCAGTCAAAGTGTCACTGACAGTAGTACTGTCAGTGTCACTACCCTACGCTACGGTAGGCCTACTTACTAGTAGAATGATGATTGAATGAGTATCAGTCTGTATCCGGAGGAATTACTGACGTGAGAGGATCGGGAGGCTTAGTAGGGATACGAAAGTGGCTAACTTACTAGCGATGCAAGGCCAGCGCCCGTTTCCGCCCCTGCTATTCTGTCAACACTAAAAACTATCTTTCTTAATAGGGCCTGTAGGGGGGCTGATAAATTTTCCAGAAACAAACCATCACGCTTACACATGTAGAAATGCATGGCAATCAAGAATTTGTTAATAATTTTGACCTGTGACGATGGGATGTTGGCTAAAATGCATTTCATAGAGCGACTCACGGGAGCGGCCATACTGCTCTTTGGGGACACACATATTTAGGGTATCTCACGAAAAATTACATAGTTTAGTCAATTCTTCGCCAATCCAGTTGATTTTTTTGGGATGCGTTGTACAAGACCCCTAGCTTTGTGCTACCTATATCTCACACAAATCCATCTAGGGTAATAATTTAAAGGTATTTTCAAAATTACTCTGACTTCTGAAGGATTTTATAGAAAACATATTTAATTCCTCAGAATTCCGCATAGTGTCTAGTTGTAGCTATGCAGAATCATGTTTATTATCCAATTTATGTTGTTTTAAAAAGATTGAAACCAGCGCATTTTTGCGCTTTTTCATAGCCTAAACCCCTATTTTTGTAGTGAGAGCATGAACCCCTAACTGAGACACTCAAACACAAAGAATTTTGATCCTACCCCGATAAATCCACCTCTCACTTAATGAGAAAATGTGAGGGTTCCATTCTTAGGGGTAGAAGATATTTGTGTGGAAATCTTAACATTTTCCTGGTTCTCATAAATTCGCTGTCCTGCTCTTGCATGCAGGCCCATAAACTGGGCTATTTAAACTATCAAATTTACATAAAACTCTAATAAAAACTCATCACTCACACTTCTCCAGTCCTATACTAGCGTAGTCTATAATGTTTTTGCAAATTTCTAAAACTATTATTTATGCCCCTGTCAGGCCTAATTCTGACAGAAAAGAAATGGAATTTAAATATTTTAAATGTCAATTATTTTCTTAATAATCTGCATACGGACCTAATTCTTTTTTTATATTTGTACTCATACATATAGCTTTCAGGAAATATTTACATTCTTGGGGTGATGTCAGATTTTAAAATTGGCCCTTAATCGCTATACTTACTAGTAATCTACCTAGTTACTGTTAGTCAAGCATGCCCTGACCCCGCAGCTACGGAGGAGTGGAGGAGCGACCAGTTACTAGTTACAGTAGTAGTAGTAGTCTACTATATAGTAGGGATAACATGGGGCCACGCATCTATGCGAGGCCGTATCTACTTAGTAGTAGCTGTCACAGACACAGTGCTAAACTCTGATCGCTATAATTATATGCATTTCGGTAACAAAAAAGCGGCCAAAATACTTCCTGCTAAGATATCTGATGACTGATGTAGAAATTGTCACCGATTCCGAATATGTCATCAAAGTAAATGTACAATCCCCAGAAAAGATACAGCCATGCCGGTCACCGAAGGCCTCTAAAAAAAAATTGTTTCTCATCCTGACCAAGGTCTGAAAAATATGACGATGACGTTTTTTTTTGTTTTTTTATTACTTCGCAGGATAGGATAATATGTTTTTCATGGCGGAATTTCACAATTTGGTAGTTGAGAATTTCTATCCCATTGCATTATTGGCAATATTAGCTTTAATTTGATACCACATATGCCAATATTTGACCAGGTTTTGACGTATTTTTCATTAAAAATCTAAAAAAATAAAAGTTTCCCCAAATTTCGATTTTTATGATGCGCGCGGTGATGAGAAACAACTTTTTTTTTGAGTGGCCTAAACAAGTTGCGCGGAACTACTAAGTAGGTAGTAAATAAAAAATATGAATATTTTTACTAAATCTTGAGTTGGGCGATTTTAACTTTTGACAGCTCTATCTGAAGCTAAGAACATCATGGTTTACCATAGAAGTAAAAACAATGGAATATATGTACAGATTACAGCTTATTTTTAAGAGTTTTAAATTTGAGTCTTTTTTTTTTTGCAATTTATTATTTTTCTAACTCTTTGTAACTTTAATGGGATGACGGGGAAAATGTCTACTTTCAGGATCTGCAATCAGATTTGATTTATCTACTAATCCAAAAAAGTCCAAAGCAAAATAGTACTAGTAACAGGTAGTATGGCCAAATGTATACATGTAAAAATCAGCCACGCAAATTAAAATGGACTTTATATGAAACAAAGTCTAAAACTGCCCAGTCCCACTGCAGGCCGTGGGCAATGTGTATTCACAGAATGGCTATAAATACCCTGACAGAAAATCTGAGAAAGTTGTGTTGTTCAAACATTAATAATTTCACTTCTGGTGGGTCAATTGACTCAATCTTAACAGTATTGTCTTATTCACATGACCAGCTTTCAGGAACTGTAAAAATATATAGGAAATTCGCAAGCTAAAAGATTCATGTGTCACCCCTACCACCAGGGACTCCAGAAAAAATTGAGAATTTTTAAATGATGAAATCCTTTTTCTTCTATGAATAGAACATGAAAAATGTAATCCAAATCTTTTGGAATTTTCTTTCTATCTCTCCTAGAACTAAGACAATCATCAAATAGGTGTCAATAAAATCCACCAAGCCCCTAGTATATTCTCGATATATTTGGTGTGCACTTTTGGAGTTGATATAGGGACAGTTGATAGTACATGTAGTAGGGGAGGGTGATTAGGTCAGCCAGTTGAGTGGGAAAGTAGTTATGTAAGGTGTTTGGAGGGTATTTGGAGTACTGGCCAGGCTGGACTGTGATTGACAGACTCTGTTAACATGATCATCCAATCACCTCAATGGGTGTGAGTAGAGAGTAAACCAATTGCCTTAATGACCCAATATGATTATTATGATGTTGTGGTCTGGGAACAGTTGAGAGCATGCTCTGATTGCTTTGATTTTTATGGTGAGACATTTACTCTTGAATATGCCATGTATTCATGGACAGAGTATATGTCTCAACATTACCGATTCAACGTTATTCTGGGCATGACACGCGCCATCCACGTGTCAGTATAATATGATAGCCTGCCTGCCCCCCCCCCCCCCCCCACTCCCACCCCCCTGCACTTTTCTTAACAGGTTACTGAGGGAGGACATATTGTCCACGACTGGGGCTATAGGGGTGTAAGAGGTCACTGCATGGAGGAGGACATATTGTCCACGACTGGGGCTATAGGGGTGTAAGAGGTCACTGCATGGAGGAGGACATGTTGTCCACGACTGGGGCTATAGGGGTGTAAGAGGTCACTGCATGGAGGAGGACATATTGTCCACGACTGGGGCTATAGGGGTGTAAGAGGTCACTGCATGGAGGAGGACATGTTGTCCACGACTGGGGCTATAGGGGTGTAAGAGGTCACTGCATGGAGGAGGGCATGTTGTCCACGACTGGGGCTATAGGGGTGTAAGAGGTCACTGCATGGAGGAGGACATGTTGTTCACGAAAGGGGCTATAGGGGTGTAAGAGGTTAGTTCATGGAGGAGGACATGTCCACGACTGGGGCTATAGGGGTGTTAGAGTTTATAGTCCATCCCTGGTGTGATGGCAATTTTTCGATGTTAAGTATTGGGAGTTATCATTAAATTTGAGGAAAGTGGACCACATACTTTGCTCATAACTATAGGCCATCCCTGGTATGATGGCATTTTAAATCATTTTCTACAGCGGATCTCACCATATTTGTTTACAAATGCAGCAGGGTGCTTCCGTGCTACTTGTTCAATATCATATGGCAACATATTGGATGATATCACAAACCCAAAAGGAACCACCAGGATTCATAACTTCAGAGGGTTTTCCCTGTTTTTTGATGAAATCTATTTTATCACCAATAAATTTGGTAACTTTTCTTAGCTGCAGTCACTTATCATAGGTACGGCTGGATAGGCTTTTCTCTTGGCTGCATTTCTGAGTGATAAACTAACAGTAATACTTAAAATGTCCCTCCCTAAGATGGGAGTTTTATAACAGTGTCCAGGCAGCAGGGTTCTCCCCACACTGCAACGACGCCGCCTGCCCGCCGGCGTCCTTTTTACTGCCGCCGGTGTCAAATTACCCTTATTTACCCTAATAATCGCCGCCGGTGTAATTTTAGCTTTCTATAGGTTTTTGAATTTTGAAAATCCATCAATTAGAACAGAAGTTTTTAAAATTTTAGGGCTTTTTTATTTTTGACACAGGTAGCTACGACGCCTTGGTGTGAGACACCCTGCTGAGAAAAAAAAAATGTTCATTGATTTTTTGGGGGGTGAATTATTTGGCTGAGGTCTAATTTTTGCACTATAGCCTAAAGTTCAACATTTTTCCTTTTCTATGATGTAAAAATCATCCATTTCTATCGATTGGTTGTCCCCTAAAAAATTGAACAAAAAATACCTATAAAAAAATGAGCCTACCGTAAATTCTCGCGTATAAGCCTAACTCGCGTATAAGCCGCACCCCTAACTTTGACAAATTATATAAGCCGCAGAGGGGGTCTGAATATTACGATTTTGGTACTGTAGTATACTAATAAAAACTCTCGTATAAGCCGCACCCTATATAGGCATGTTTGGTATCAAAAGAAAGCTGAGTCTGACTCGCGTACAAGCCGCGGCTTCTACGCGAGAATTTACGGTACACTGTAGACAAACATGAATGTACTAGTGTAGACTTTATGTCCTTTTTTGCAGAAGTAGTTAATTCAATATTTTAAAAAAATTCTCGTGGGGTAAGACTTTTTTTAAGACCAAAAGTTCAATAAAAGAGGATAGGAAATGATCAGTGGGCAAAAAGAGGACGCGCAGTACATGAATTACTGCATTGCTGGTATCTCCTGTTATCTTTCTGTCTGAATTGCACAACACGATGTCGGGGTTGGGGACATGAGTTGGGACATGACACATGATTGGGACATGGGGTGGGACATGAGTTGGGACATGGGACATGAGTTGGGACATGTGACATGAGTTGGGACATGGAACATGATTTGAGACATGTGACATGAGTTGAGACATTGGACATGAGTTGGGACATGGGACATAAGATGGGATATATGTTGGGACATTGGACATGAGTTGGGACATGGGATATGAGTTGGGACATGAGTTGGGACTTGGGACATGGGACACGAATTGGGACATGGGACATGAGTTGGACATGGGACATGAGTTGGGACATGGGATATGAGTTGGGACATGAGATGGGACATGAGTTGAGACATGGGACATGAGTTGAGACATGGGACATGAGTTGGGACATGGGACATGAGTTGGGACATGGGGTGGGATATGGGGAGATTGGGACATGACTTGGGAAATGGGACATGAGTTGGGACATGGTACATGAGTTGGGACATGGGGTGGGACATGGGATATGAGTTGGGACATTGGACATGACTTGGGACATGGGACATGACTTGGGACATGGGACATGAGATGGGACATGAGTTGGGACATGCCATGGGACATGGGGTGGGACATGGGATATGAGATGAGACATGAGTTGGGACATTACCTGGGACATGGGACATGAGTTGGGACACGTATTACACTACACACACATTACACTACACACATATTACACTCACACATATTACACTACACACATATTACACTCAGACATATTACACTCACACAAATAACAGTCTTTGCGAAAACATGCAGGACAGTGGCAATGTCCTTCTAAAATGCCACCGGTCCAGCAGATTCACAGGTGTGGCAGGACCGAATGTCCAGTCACATTTTGGGCTTTTCGGAACTAGAAGAATTCAGTCGGGCTTCTAAAGCTGAAATATTTACGTCAATATACTGTGTAAAACTATGTAGCTATCCTGATTTGGCCATAAATGATTACAATTAAAATGTATTTTCAATAGACAAAACCATCTGGCTATCCGGTCCTCCCGAAATGTAGCAGGTCCTTCTACATTGAAAATTTGCAGGACCGAATGTCCTGTGAGATGAAAAAGTTTTCGCAAAGACTGCAAATAAATACAAAACAAATACCTGTGTCTTTTGTGATTAGGATCACACGTTGGATATTTTTTTAAAGACGTTAATGCATTAATTTGAATGTGGTACTATAAATTACGAGCAACAACCCTTGTATAAGCCTCACACCCTGTTGGGAGAATCTTAAGCCGCACCTGGGATCTGACTCTCGTATAAGCCGCTACTCCTATGCGAGAATTTACGGTGTGATTTTTGAGTCTGTGGAGAACCCTGGTGTCTGTGAGGCACAGCTGCACCAAAATGCTGACCTGCAGTGTGCACTGCGCACAGGGGCTCACCCAGTGATCTCCCTAACACTAGCCTGAGTACCATTACTCTCGTTCCCAAATCCTTCCGAAGGAAGGCTCTGGTAACTGCCAAATGTTGGGATTTTGCTGGGTCTGGGCAACCCCTGCTGGTAGCTTGGAACCAGCAAACAGGTACAGGAAATGGAACCAGAAAGGCTGATGGTAAATCTACCTAAAACTACCATCATACATTCTGGTTCCATTTCCTGTTCCTGTTCGCTGGTTCCAGCCTACCAGCAGGGGTTGCCCAGACCCAGCAAAATCCGAAGTTCAAGGTCATTTGGCTGTCCCCAGAGCCTTCCTTCGGAAGGATTTGGGAACGAGAGTAGAGTACCATAAGCCTACACTCAACACTGCCCCAGCCTAGGGCCACTGACACTGCCTGGCACTAGTTGGATTATTTCCAACCTTACATCAACAGTACCGAGGTACACTACCTAAAAAATGGTGGGAGGGAAAGGTATCTGATTACAGAAAAATCACCATCCTTGTCTTGGTAAATAGTAAGAGGTGGGGTATTAATGACAAGGCATTCGTAAGTACTCATTTTTGAAAAACTGAGGGGCACAAAATTTAGGCCTCTGAAATGTCGCATGCCAACTTTTACGGTGTGATTTTTGAGTCTATGGAGAACCCTGGCATAGGACATTGAAATGTTCTCATGTGCCAAGCCCCCAGAACCCCACAAAAAAAGAACAAAAATCCAATCAGTTATAATTGCCTATCGGAACATTCACACATGACATCACCTGTTCCAGTGTTAGGTAGTCATTCGCTTTAGTGATGCAATGTGATCCAGCCATATTTGTTTAGGCAGATTTTCCCAAAATAATGATGTGGGTGAGGGGGGGGGGGGGGGTTAAGGGCCGGCAGTTAAATGTCACCATGTCGCCAATTTCATGCCCGGTGTCGTTTTTGGCGACATGGTGACAGTTAACTGCCGATCACATTTATCTCCTGGTAGTCTTAGATCTTATCAGATTTCTTTTGTGGGAACCTTCAACCCTGTTATTATAGCTTCACTTGAAGTTAAATCCCACTCCCTTGACTCATTAAATACAAACTCGATGCATGGTTTGGCATCCGTGTACGAATCTTGTCGTATAACCTGTACTGCAAGTGACATTGTGGTTGTGTGCACCAAATGTTGTACCAAATACGTGCAGTACGTGTATGTGTAAATACGATGAAGTGCCAGCGAGCATCGATCCTGCTTGGATTGAAGGGGAACCTCGAGGGGCCTGGGCACCCCAGGGACTGACACAGACTACACAATGTAGACCAGTGTTCATCCAGACACACTCTAACCCACCGCTACATATAACAGGCTACCCTATCTTCCACTGGGGGCCGCCATGTTGTCCCCCTGTCCCCCGACTAGTCCCTCAAATACTGCTATGTGTCCCGCTGCAGTAGGGACGAGGAGTGTGCTCCGGAGTTATGTTGCACCAGCACACACTTAGCACGTTGAACCTAGCTGGTATGAAGCCCCCTGTCCTGCTGTCTGTTACCCATCACACCCTTATATCCCACATACCTAGTCCTCTGGGGAACAAAGAGGCTAATCATCCGGACACAAAGGGGCGGGGGGGGGGGGTTGAGGAATGGTAGGATTCATTAAATCATGCCCTGTGAGTAGCAGTACTAAACTGCGTCTACAACTGTCTGATTATACGCTACACCTTCAGCATTGCTACTTAATATGAGAGTGCAGCATGCACTTTTGCAGTCATGTTAGAAGGGAGCTTCCAATGGGTTGAAAATATGTTTGCCCACGCGAAAATCAACTACCCTGGTACAAAGGAATGGCCCACTCCTCTAGTACCTTTAGTTTGCTACGACTAGCGATTTAGAGTAGAGTTGGAACCATGTCTAAATATTACCTGCACAAGGTGAGGAAAATAACAAAACATAATCATATCAGTAATAGCAGTTTGGAAAATGAAAGGGAAAGTGAATTATCCGAGGATCCAGGTCCAAATATAACGGAACATATTTATAAGGGCTGTTGCGAGGGCTCCAATTTGAGGAAGTGAGGAAGCAGAGGTAGTGGGAGTGTTGGAGGAAGTGAGATAGCATTTAGAAGTAGCCTGGCAGTATGTGCCATCATGTTGCGGATGTAGATTAGTATTAATGCTGTGTGTGCCTGTGGTGCCCCCGTGTGACGTGTGTCTACCTGCTGTAGTAGTCAGTTACTGGGGATCCAGCATCCCACTCACGTCACGCTGACATTACACTGTCTGTCAGACTGGCAGCTGGCCAAGGCCACCACACTGAGACTCTTACCACTACTTAAAGTGCCCCTCTCAGTGGCCGCTCTCTTACGTCAACCAACCAGTCTGTAACGTCAACCAAGAGGCTGAGTGGATCCCAGGGAGTAGATGATGTGTTCTGGTGTGGAGTTTTGAATAAGTTTGTCACAGACTGAGAGACGAAGGTAAGTGTGAGAAGAGACCTGAAAGCATCAGGCTCATGTATTGGTCTATCTATTTTCTAGCAGTGGCCGAGATATTGGTGTTATATCGGAATACTAGAATGAGAAGGCATGTGATGGGACGCGATAACAATGGTAAAAGAAGCCGGGTCAGTCAGTATATTTGTTGTGTTTACTAACTACTCGGTAATTAACACTTGCGGTGAGTGGCAGTCCAGGAGTATTTCTAAGATTTAATGCAATGGGCCAATGGGGCACCTATAGGAAGAATAATGCGCCACTTTCAGAAGTAATGGGCCATTTAACTATCTATACTTGCTTGGAAATTGCAACTGTTAGTAAAATGGCAGTGTTCCCACAAAAAGTATATTTAAAATGTCCTATTACTGTCTAACAATATTATGGACCAATCTGAAACAAAATGTTATTAGATAAAACTTATCAAAGGGACGTGCATAAAATCTAGAAAATATTTCCCCCATTTTCTATCAATTCCCCTGACCTCAGTTCTCCTAACCCATGGGTATCATGTATGCATACGTCTATTATTAATCAGGGAAAGAGTTCAGCTGAATACAAATGCATCCATTTGGGTTTTAAATGACATCTTTACTGGTTCTCTAGCTTTCCAATGATATATACCCAGGGTTTATCCGAAAATTCTGACACCGATTCTGGGATTTTTTTTCTCTCAAAGTTATGGTATTCTATGATGACTTACGCGCCAATTGCTGCACAATTTGCTAATTATATCGAATACGGTCTCGCCTCTGCTTGACACGGTCACTTGCACGGTCATCATCATATTATATGCGTCCTGGCAATACACCAGCTATTGACACACGTAATCTGAACAATGCGTTGTTAGCTCCTATTGTGTTTTCAGTAGGGATGCCATGTTTCCTCCTTCCCCCTGCCTACCTGCCTTCCGCCCTCTCTGTCTGTCCATCGCATTGCCACCTACCTGCATCTCTCTCTGCCTGCCCCTGCCTGCCCCCTACCTGCCTGCCTCCCCCTACCTGCCTGCCTCCCCCTCTGTCTGCCTGTCCCTGTCTGCCCGCCCCTCGGCCTGCACACACCTGGCTGTGTATCTGCTACCCCCATGTAGACCCCTGACCGGGCTGTCAGACACAGTGCAGCCTTTGTACCCCTACCAGTCCCCTCCCCGGGCCACGCTCCGGCCACCTGCGCCCCCTGGTGGCTCTCTGTCTGCTGGGTCGGATGTACTGCAGGAGGGGGGGGGGGGAGATCATAGTCTGGCTTTCTGACGGCTAGATATATACGGTATTATGTGTCTCTGCTGAGGTGTAGTGGTAAGTATGAGCTTGTCCTATCTCCAGTTGAGTTCACGTAGAGCCTCCTATCATTGAGGGTTTTTCCCGTGCATCTTCATCAGCTACATTCACTGCTTATTAGTGACGTTTGCAACTTTTATATCAATTGCTAGAGATATCTTCAGGGATGACCTCATGTTATCATAAATCAATACCTTCCTCCTGACCTTGTCCCCGCTGTAGCCACCAGCTTACCGTAAGCCCTTATATCGACATATCAGTCAGGTTAGGGTTCCATCTACCATCCTTTATCGTGGAATATTTAACAATATCCATACTTAGTATAGAAACTGTCCTGTGATACGATGCAATAACAGTGCTCGTATACAATCCTCATACATGTCATGTATACGTATCAACTTGGTATCACATGTGTCTGGTTATCTAGCTAATCTCTATAGTGTTACACTGTCCGTGCGGTGTCATATAGGGATCATGACCCCTAGGGCTACGTTACCTGTAGTCATACATAGATATCAGTGTACAGATGTGTGGAATGCCTGCTGTCCTGCTGTCCATATACTGAGGATACACTACTGTGTTGTGTCAAGTACTATTAAATACTTGTGGTAGTTACATGTGGATCATTGCTTCAGGGTGCTTATTTGTAAAGCATATCAAACGCCTCAGAACAATCCTGTCTTACAACAGGAATTGGATGGAACATAGCGTACAAGTACAGCTTTCTATAGAATGCTTTTCCCTAAGATGTGCTTTGATTTATCACATGTCCTTGTAGTATACGTGTACATACAAGAAAATAACTTGTGATTTCAGGTTGTGTTTGTTGTGTTTTCCAGATATGAGTGCCATCATGGAGTGGCAGTAGGAGGGCTGGGACCATGTGAAGGAGCCCCGTCTCGGTCGGCATCACCACCTCAAGGCGCGCGGTGAGCTGGTGGTACTGATGGTCCAATGTGGTGCTCGGACAAGTTAAGGTTGAGCCACTTAGGGGTTGCTCGCCCCACACCGGTGACATGTTTCCACGGCGGTCTCAGGTCCTCAAGTACATCTTACTCTGTACGAGCGTGTCTGTCACGCTGCTGCTGTGGCTCTCCCCGTCCGACTCGGATGGGGACATGTCGCCATGGCAGCGCCTTATGGAGGAGTATGAGATGATAGGACTTAACGAGACGCTGCTGCGTCTTGAGTTCTTTAAGCTAAAAGCACAAGTCAATGCCACGTATACATCTGAGAATAAGACCGTGGAGGAGATCTTCCGCTATGTAAAGGCAATGAAGAGGAAGATGCCTGTGAACCCGCATTACTTTAAGTACACAATAAACCCGACCCACATCTGTCAGGGCCGGGAGGTGTTCCTGCTCTCCTACATCCACACAGCACCAGCTCACCACAAGCGCAGAACGGCTATCCGCAACACATGGGGCAGTGCCAAGAACTTTGATGACCTGCGTATACGGGTGGTCTTCCTGATGGGCCGCCCGAAGGACGCGTCCACACAGGAGGCACTGCAACTAGAGAGCGACACGTACGGCGATATCGTGCAGGAAGACTTCATCGACTCGTACCGCAACCTCACCTACAAGGCCATCATGGGCCTCAAGTGGATCTCCAA
Source organism: Harmothoe impar (assembly GCA_947462335.1). Taxonomy (NCBI): domain Eukaryota; kingdom Metazoa; phylum Annelida; class Polychaeta; order Phyllodocida; family Polynoidae; genus Harmothoe; species Harmothoe impar. The sequence continues at coordinate 42,857,837 of OX381706.1, read as the reverse complement.
CAACTGTCAGCACGCACAGTACATCCTCAAGACGGACGACGATATCTTCGTCAACATCTTCAACCTGGTGAGCCACCTGCGCTCCCTCACTGTCCACAAGCAGCCCATCCACGACCTGCTTCTCTGCCTGGTCTGGTATAGGATGAAAGTCATCAGGGACCCCAAGAGCAAGTGGTATCTGTCGCGTACCGAGTTCCGTGACGACTACTTCCCCACCTACTGCTCCGGCTCTGCATATGTCATGTCCACCGATGTAGTCACGCGTATGTACAACGTCTCCCTGCAGACCCCGTTCTTCTGGGTGGACGATTTCTACATCACCGGCCTATTGGCACACAAGCTCAACATTGAGCACCATAAGTTTAACTCAGTGTACATCCTCGGCCCCAGTGTCTTCTATGATAAGTTCACAGAGGGCAATAAGTGGAGGACGTTGGTCTTTGGCCATGTACACAACCTTAACCAGATGCAGAATGTCTGGCGGCGTATTCTGGAGGAGAAGAAGGGGGTGCAGAAAAGCTAGCATTCGGTTCCCTGACGATAGACACAAGGTGCTAACTTCTAGATGGTGTTGTGAGTCGAGTAAATTATTTCTATTTCAGAGTTTTAAAGCAGGTATATAAGTTCCTCTTAATAGAAACTTACTCTCTACTGGGAGTTGTCCCATTTTAATAGTCCTCAGAAAGCTGAACCTGTACAAATGCTATAAAGTAGAAGATACATTCTATTATATAATTATTCTATATAAAACTATCTGCTAGATTATAATAAGGTTCATATTATAGTACTTCTGATATTTGGGATCAGCGTTTATTTATTTTAAACTTTACTGCCAGTGTTTGATGTGGTTAACCTAGTTTTCTAACACGGTAATACGTATATGTACCGTACTTTGTGGATACTAAGTCAGTAAGGCCTATACGCCTCAGTAGGTAGAAAGCTAGAGGCAGCAGTGACTAAGGAGATTTCATTTAAATATATTTCCTTTCAATTGCATTTTTTTTATAACAATATGATAAGTGTAGATACAATGTTGACAGAAGACTTGACCTAATTCAGTAGCCATAGGCGCATTTCTGTTTTGAGCAAAATTGTATCAAAAACTTGATAAAGATTTAGCGTTTCTTTACGTTATCATCCACCGCAAAAAATACTGCCCAATAAGAAGACTCTTAGTTAGATAACTGCATACTGTGTCAAGAAGCCTAGTAGTTTAGGCATGAATATAATGCTGCGGTGCAACGTGTTTTTTTTTTATTAAAGCCACAGTAAAGCCACTGCCTACACCTTCAAGTTAAATACATGAGTATTAAGCCTTTTACACACGCGGCACCATGAAAATGTAAGTTGGTAATGGAACAGCTATCCCACTGTTTAAATCTATATTCGGGCTATATCCTTGTAGATTTTGTGTTCTGTGTGCCTGACCTCGGCCATGATTCAACTTCATGTTCATATACTTCCAATCCAGTCTGAATTATCCAGAAATAACACACCCATTTTTGCTTATAGGCCAGTATTAAGCAAGCGGTGTCAATTATGAAAGTTTAATGTCCTCATTGACTGCCTATTTGATTGTACTTCTTTTGTTGACCAAATAGTCATGTGTCTTACAAAAGTTACAGTGATATTTATAAATGCAGTATTTCAGAGGAAGCTAGTATAATGTAATTCCAAAGATAATCATGTTAAGTGGGGGATGAGCTATAATTGTGAATCCATGCAATGTGTGGCCTAATGTTGTCGTGCACTATTGTGCTATTGTAATTATATTGCACTGCTTTATTTATTGTTTGATCTATTTATTAGCGAATAATTAACCAAACCCCGGTAGTAAGCAAATGAATAACCATTTTACAGAGCATATATCATATATGAGAAAGGGAATAGATATATGTTAAATACACGCATTGTCTAAGATTGAACTCAACGTGGTGCCAAATAGAAGTCATTTGATTTTGATTATTAATGCTTAAGGAAAACCCTGGTTGTGAGGCAGAAAGTGTATGCCAGATAGGTGTGGGAAATTTCATTATTAAGACACAATCCCTGTATATGTTTGAAACCAGTGGAAATTACAAAAAGAAATGATAGGCCACATTTTTGTATTTTTCAGGGACCTTTGCCATATTCCCTACAGTTCATTCAGTTATGTATGTAGTTTTACTGCATAGTGATTACCGTATATATCAAACCAACAGTCCACAAAATACCTGACTAGAAAATCCATACACAGTATATATTAAAATGTAGCTTGAAAAAAAAGTATCTCGTAATTGCTTAGCTGAGGCCTATGATGTGTCAGCAGTTGAAAGTGTATATGTCATTCCCAATATTTGACACATTGTGAATTGTATTTATAGAATGTTATTTTTGAATTGTGTACGCGTCATATTTATAACAAATTACCAAATGAAAAGTGTCACATTATAAGACCTCCTTTAGGATAATGTTGCATGGTGTTTGTATCTACCACTTGTTGTCTATGTAGCTATGTGTGACAAGTAACTCGGTTAATCATTATTCATTGGCAGGTCAGCTGAAGGTTAAGTAGGCTGACCTTATGCAGGGAGTACATTGGCAGTGGATAGCAGTGGTCTTGTCTAGGTAGTCTAGTGTTCCTAGGCGCATGTTCTCTCTGACCCCCTTACCATATTGCCTCAGTAATGTCAAATATGTGGCTTGAATTCCTCGGGTCATATACTTAGACACAAGACACAATTAATAACACACGAATTAACAAGTGCTTTAATAATCGGTATACATTTTTGAAACCCAGCTGATGTGCACTGCTCTTTTAATAGTATACGTTTCATTCCAGCTGAAATGGTATTGCTTTTGGGCCATGAAAATAAATGTGCCCGTGGTCCCCGCCGTGGTCGTTGCCTTTGAGTAGTTACCGACGTACCACTAGTGTAGTGTACATCAAAGGGCCTCCCTGTATTATATACGCCATACTCACCTGAGGTGAAGCTCCTTTATAAGGCTTCCTGTTACTGTTAGTCAGTGCTAATAGGACGGAAGCACCCATGTCGCTAGGTTCCTTTGTCTTTGAACTGTTACTGTTACATCTTGGATTTCTTTTCGCTGCTGCGAATGTGATCAACCTTTCTTCCATTTATTGTTTCCTATGGAGACATGAATTTCTTCATTGCACCTCAAAACTTAAATATATATATATATAGATCTAAATAAGTGTATATGTATATACATTCTCAATTTCCCTCTTCGGGGACATCTTTATAACATAGCACCTACGACCACGAGCACCCATTCCTCAACTCTCTTATCTCCCAGAAGAATTACACTATCTCTCCTAGCATCTTTCCAAGTCAAGTAGGGGAAAAATATAGACTTTGAATTGAGCACCTTTCCCTGTTCTCTTCTTCTAAACCAACTGTTTAAAACGGATGAGGAAATACTGTGCTTCTATCAATTTATTTCTCATCTGATTTTAACTCTTTACCTCTAGCTCATTAATATAACTTTAGGTAGAATTACCCTAATGAGACCATGACCTAGTGAGATCATGAACTTCCCAGGGTGCATGTAACCCTTCTTACACCATTACTCACTTGAGTAACATGTTATTCCCTTCAATATTATGTATATGCTACATACATACACATATATGATATCGTCGTTAATGTTTGCGTGGGGGCATTAGTTTTAGAGGGATTTGATATTAATTGCACATTCTGATATTACTGGGGCACTTCTGCGGCTTTTGTCACAGGAGTTAACGTATTTTAGTCAGGGTCATCACATCCAGTGAAAAAAATTAAAATTCACAAGTGATAATAAGAGTGATTTTGCTATACTGACGTTGCTTCTGGCAGGCTGGTCCCACCAGGACCTACCAAATACACAGTAATGTGTCAGATCTACCACACCCTATGTGTCCTGCATGCAATAGTTCAATTAAGGGCTGGGTCCGCTACTTCTCTATCCGTGTACAATTTCCTTGTCAGCTATACAGCAAACGTCCTAAGCGCTCCTCAGACTTATCATACTGCATGTGCCCTTTGCCTGTCTCCTCTGCTGTATCTCAAGGTTATTTTAGAATACATAATCTGAATTCATTTGTAATAGGCTTCTTGCGATGTCTCCTCCTTTTAGGTATGTTTTTGGTACTTTTCTCTCCATCCTCAGACTTAAATGTTTTTTAAATCAATACGAAGTAGTTACCACTCTATAAAAAACAGAGCAATGATGAAGCACTGCCCCTTCAACCCTATACACCCACCCACTCAGAGTACAGTCAAACTATATTTGAAGGCCTCCCATGGGTGTGGCTAGTGAGATAACGTGCTGTCCTGTGACCTATTACCCGCCCCCTCCCCTCACTTACAGGTGTTTACCTGGCGGCATCCTATGTGTTATGCATGATCTATTCACACAAGCTTGGAACCGAAACCTTATAACTTCGGCTCAATCACCACGCCCATTTGCCACACCTTTTATACTAGTGTTATTTTAGGACCAAAGTCACATAACTTTCTAGTCTGTTTCTAGTGTTCCATGTTTATATCGCTCGACCCAAGAATCACAATGTAAAATGCAATCTAATCAATTTGGATTGATTAATTCATAACCAAAAGACTTGAAACTAAGTGTTGAACAGTTCAGCAAAATCAAAAAATAATATATTTTTCTGTAACTGCCTCGATTTAGAGTTTCAACAAGCGTATCTATAAGAGGTTTATTGATTTAAAAGGGCCTTTACCAACAAAGAACATATACATGTAACTTTTCCTATGACCATTACCATTGTGTCTGAGATATAGAAAGCTAGCATATCATTTCTACACACAATACCCCTGCTTGCTATGGTTGTGCAACGATCCCCCATCCCTCCTCCCGTTGGCAAGCTGCACATCTGCGTTTGCCCCCTTGGGACCCATTGAATAGTGAAATTAGGTGCCTGCCCATCTCTTGATGTTAATGTGGTTGTGGTCTGAATGTCTGCAGGCAATACGTCGTGTTGCCCAAGTATGTGGTGCCCCCTTGCGGGTAGAGGGAACATTGTTACAACGAGAGTTTCTGTGTATGACGATGAGAGCGGATACTGTGGATATTTTTTACTACCAGGCTAAAATGAAGACATTTTGAATTATACCGTTAAATTGAAAAAAGGGCTGTCAATACATTTTGTCATAAATATGATTTTGTGTATTGTGTAAAATAGAAAATATGATTTAGGATAAAGCACTAAATAAACCTAACTCGGTACATTATGGTTCTGCCGTTAGAACCCGTGCGAGTTGCATGTAGTTTAACAATACACTATCATTGTAGTGGTGCCCATTTTGGGCCAATCTTCTCAATATATCAGGTGGTGTAAATTTATATATAGCACGGGTAAATACTTTTGTGTAGCGCTGACATACATATTTGATTGTTTTATGTTACTGACGGGGAACATTTTAACTACGGCTACCTACATGCCTTGGTGTTTAGTTCTATCACTGACCAGACGAATACGAGACTTTGATTAGATGATAACGATATCAATAGGTGGACTGAGTGGTTAAATGTTCCCTGGTACAACTTCTGCTATGGGCTGGTCTCAGATGTACTATCTTTCTGTGTGTGGTGTGTGTGGCTGCTTGTAGCTCTCAGTCCCTTACCTGAGGGTTTGCATGGCATACATGGAACCATACTCGTGTACTATATATATACAGAACGTAATCAATACACCGGCAATGTTCACTCAATGACTTTAGGTCCATATCAGAAGTTCTGGCTAAAAGCGGTAGGCTATTATTTGAAATGCATATAAATGGAAACCCATGCTTCCCAATGCGACCCACGTATTGTATGTGGTCTTCGATAATTACTCTTAAAATAATTAATGACCTAGACAGTCCCTGAATATTTTATGCTTATACCCTATATGTACTACATATAGTACCAAACTTCTAGAGGGATTACTATGTTTGGTCAGTGTGAAATTTTGTGAATCTTGCTATATAGGTGTTTGTAAGCAGATGAATGCGTCATGAGAACTATTTGCTGGGTAGCAGGTTTTTATGATATCCATGTCTGCTGGTGCTGAACCCCCTCTTCTGCTGCCACAATCAACAATCTAGTCCCAGAATAAAGATATATACAAAAGTGAATTGACGGAATATAAATAGACAAGCGTTCACCAAATTCAAATGATGCCCCTTTTTATACTATGGCAATATAAGGGTAAATGGATGTGCAATAGTATTTAACGAATGAAACTTAATGTGTAATTACTGCTTGTATTTATTGAATCTATTCATTAGGTTGGCTCTGATGGATGCTATGTTGTATAATTTACGTGTTTGATTATACTTGTGCACACTTCAATTTATGTAATTCCTCTTGGTAGCCTAATATATAATTATGTTATATTGTTATATGTAGACGCCTCAGGCACAGCAACTTATAAAGACCGACATACATATAATATACTGGTCAGACCGACATACATATGACCATAACTCGTTAAGCTACCTGGTGGATCATCGATGATACACAGAACTTGTGGGATTACAGTTGCTGAACTATCATATACGTTAGTATAGCCGGATATAGGTACGGCCGTATACCAGCGGTGCTGGATGCTAGCGATGGTCCAGTAGACAGTGACCAGCTGACATGACTACACCATACGTGATCTCATGGTTCAGTTGGTAATTCAGGTTCTGATGAAAGTGTAGCTAAGCCGAGTTTCGGCGTCTACTATAATACATGTATTATACCATGTGTTTATACATGCATTGGGTTAGAAATGATACAATAATGTATTGCTTCAGGTTTCTTATTTATATCATGTGTTTGTTATTTTCCACCGTGAATTATGATAATTAGGTGGTGAACATAGGGAGTCACCAGGATAAAATTTCTTTCATTGTTGAATTCTCTATGAGGTGTGATGGTGCCAATAGCTAATTGTATGCTTTGGGAAGTGAGACATGTATAAACTTCATGGTATTCAGTAACTGCAGGTTTTAAATTTAAAATGAGCCAAGAGAAATCCAGTATTGTAATTCTATAAATATACAGTGTACGCAAACTGTGTTCAGCTAATCATAAAAAAATGTGATTTTTATGTGACACATTTGGTTTCAATTGAAATCATGTGCAGGCACGTCCCAAAAATGGAAAAATCAGTATTTTGTCTATTATACTACATGTATAGAATAATATATTATTGTTCAAAGTGAAATATAATGTAGGAAAAATATTTGGAAAAATATGATATATAAAGTCATACTGTATTTCTGTTTGAGCGTAGTTTTTAAAAATTGCGGATAGGAAAGAAATAATGACATTTTATGATTTAAAAGTTAAAGAACTGCCAGCTATATGCCTGCCGTACGTGTTACCAACAACACGGGTAATTATGGTTAGGTTTATGAACAGTTTTCCAGATTCCTGATATACATACAAGAATGTGTTGAATTATTGTTCCATAAAAAACTCTCTGTAAATCTTTGTCTTGTGATTCTGTTCCCCGTGTGGGTGTATGTGTTGGCACTCTCTGACAGTCCGCTGCGACATATCGCACTATCGTGTTGATAGTCCCCATCATAGTGTCACCATCGTCCAGCACTACAATTTCTTATGCATTTCATGTTAATAAAAGATATGAAAATAAAATGAGTTTCTCGTTCTGTCTTATCTAGATAATTACAAATATGTACTGGGTTTAAGCTGGGCCGTCAGGGAATAAGTTCTGCATTTTCCATACATGGACTAAACAGGCCTTGCCCTCCCCCCCTGCCCCCTCCAAAAAAAAAAAAGGAGAGAAGGGGACAATACCATATAGACACAGACTTGAGTCTTAAAATATTGTGTACCAAAATGTGAGAAGGCACCATATGAAGTCTAGACCATCAGTATTTTCTAGGGGGGGGGGGGCATGCTCCCAAACCCCCCTAGTATGGCCGCTGCGCTGCACGTGGGAACAGACAGTCACTCTGGTTGGCCAGGTTAGGGCCCCCCTCTGGAAAATCCTGGATCCGACACTCGGCAGGTCATCTTTTAGTTCCCACACTCGCCACTAGGTATCCTGGCAGAGCCGAGGCTACCTGTAAAGAACTGGTGTCTCAATACCTGAAACCCAGAGTTGAGTTATGAGTTTTAAAAATTCGTTCATTTCATTTCAACCGTACATTTTCATTACAATGATATTATCTTGTGTATAAATTCCAAATAATCCACCTCTTCTTTGATAAATAAACACCCTTGACACAGCTGCTTTCCTTTATGAAATATAAATATAAACAGGCTGCCGCTAAGAGTTTCCTCTAGTTTGCGTTGGCCACCTTTGTCCACTATTACCATGTTTTATTGACTCAGGGTTACCCTGAGTCTTGTGCGACGGGTTACAGTGGCTCTCTCAGCGTAAAATTTAAAACAGCTGTCATTCATTCAAAATTGGAGCTTTTTCTCTCAATTTGTAGTCGCGCTTTAATCCATTTTCAAACGCTCCCCCCTGAAAAGCATGATTTTAATTTTGTGTCTAAAATGGTGGTAATTTGCTTCAGCATAGAGCCCTATGGGAGCCCGTAGATAACCCTTAACATTGAACATTTACATATTGAACGGGCTCAGTGCTATCTCTATGGGAGACATTCCGCCTCGCGGCCAACACAGGGTGAGATGCTTTTTTTCAGACCGCTCCGCTCCCTTCTTTGCACTCCCTCCAGTATATATACTATATATCCTGTACGTTACTTTTCATATCAGCGAGGTAATTGAACACTGCCAGTTCACTTGGATTTAGTTCAATACATTTTCAATATCTGAGGGCCAAAGAGACAACCTTAGACAACCCTGGACCTGAGAGCCCCCTAAAGTAGAGGGTGACAGAAACTCTCACAGTGCATCAGTTTGTGCTGGGTCGCTGTTGACGTTAATCATCTGTAGAACATGCTGCTCCGCGGCCGACCGACACGGCAAAACAGAAACGGAGATGGTGTTGCTGCTGACGTTCCAATCGACTCGTTTTTCGGCCGAGACGTAAAACAGCAGTTACGCGGCGCCAGGCGCTGACGCCCACAGCCACCTGCTCACCCATACGCACTTGCTCGCCCAAACTCACTGGCTCGGCCACACCCACCTGCTCAGCTGAAATATGATAACATACTAGTGTGACACATGATTTGTAGTTTTGACCCAGGAATACATTCCTGCCCTCAGAATTGACAAATAATTCATTGTTCCTGAAATAAAATTTACGGATTCAGTCTTGGCGACGCACCGCCTGCTCGAGGTGCAGCAGGGCGTACCGGTGCACCTCCTGGAACATCTTACTCTAGAAGTTGCGCCCTTGGTCGTTGTGCACCGTGGCTGGTGGACCCAAACGGCATACCAGCTCTGTCACGAAGGCCCGGGCGACCGTCTCGGCTTCCTGGTCCGGCAGGGCAACGGCCTCTGCCCAGCAGGTGCAGTAGGGTAGAGGCACCCTGAGTCGGACAGACACCTTGAGTCGGACACCATTGGCATGTAATTACATGACTAATATAAGGAATTTACCTATCATGTCAACTAAATATGAAAATTCAGGTGTTCTTCCTTCTGATATGCACAGCAGACCACATCTAACTTACTTTCTACATGGTCCTGTGACTGCTTGAATCTGGGGTATTTTTGCAGTATTCTCAACATAAAACTGACTAGAAAATGGAAAAACTGGTTTCCTTGTTATGTATGTTCTGACTTTTCCATAATAATTAGATCATTCCGAAGCACAATAGTGGCAATATATGTATCTCCTGCAATGAATCAAATCAATAAATACATATTTATTACCCACAATACTTTGTGAGAGGACACCTCTCAGCAGCATCAAATTGCACCTGAAGTCGGACACCAAATACACCTAGACTCGGACACTATATGGTACACTAGCCCATGGGTTTGTCCTCATTTAAAATGCACATTTTAATACAGAAACAAGAAATATCCATTCGCACAGCATGACAACCCTGTTTGGTTGGTATACTCCCAAAAGTTCAATATGATGCACCAATGAAGTGCTATGACTTGCTGGCACCCCTATTTGTACGTTCTAACTAGTGCATATAAAGCTTTCAAGTCTCAGATGATTTTTTTTTGTTGTTAAATATTGTGTACGTTGCAAAGTTAGTTATCAAGGGTGTGTGTGTGTGTGTGAAATTCAGAAAGAAATCTGCACACTATGTGATTGTAAGACCCCCTCCCACCATCCAAAGGTTCAACCTGTGATTGCATAGCCAAATGGACCCTGTCCCCCTCAATAGTGTAATTTTTTTTTTGATTTCCCCTCACACCAACTCTCTTTGGGATATGCTCCCCATCCATTGCCCATATCTAACCAAAGATACCTCATTGGTGAGAGGACATAGTGTCCGGCTCTAGGATCATTTCTAGGAAGAGGTGTCCGACTTTAGGTGCAGTTTAACCGTTTGAAATCGACATATTAGATGTGGATATTTTCATACCTAAATGTTGAAGTTTATTGCAATTTCTTCGGGAATATAAGCTGACAGATCTAACGTGTCCAATGATATACCTTATATCAGAATTAACATCATATAAATATGTCAACTTGAAGAACCAAAAGTAGTGGCCTCTTCACTGTCCAGGAGCGTCCGAAACGGGTGCCTTTACCCTAGTCCATGATGATGAGGACGAGCCGGTTCCGCCTAGGCGTGCGTGACAAAGGGCCCATGAGGTCCATGGCCACCCTCTCCATTGTCATGGCCACCGGCACGTGCCTCATCATGGCTCTGGGCGGATGAGCGGGTGTCTTCCTTGACAAGCAAGTCAGACAGAGGGACACCCATCGAATAATGTCCCGCCTGTAGTCCGGCCAGTAGTAACTTTGCTGCAACCTCCGTAGCGACTTGCTCTGTCCGAAGTGACTAGAGAGGGGCGACCCGTTAACCTCCCCCATAATGGGGGTGGACCCCTAAAATCGACAGGGCGACATGGCCTTTTCTTAAAATCGACAGGCGACATGGCGCTTAGTGACAAATGACAGGAGAAAATAATAGATATTGACAAGGGACATGGTCTTTTCTTAAAATCGACAGGCGACATGGAGCCTAATGACAGATGACAGGAGAAATACAAAGATACTGACAAATGACATGAGCATTTCTTAAAATCGACAGGTGACATGGGGACCCCCCATCTAGACCCCCCCCATAACTTCCTCCTTCTGGCTTTCGGGCACGACCACCTGCCATGTTACCTGCCCGGCTGGTTCAAACCACTTCCGCACCAGGATCCCGCCCCGGATCTCCATGCGAGGGACCTGGTTGGCTAATGCCCTTTCCGCGTACCCCAAGCCAGCCAGTAGTTTTATAGGATAAGGCCAACATTTAAAAAGAGAGTAGTCCAAGTGCCAAAGTCAACCTAACCATAATGTATTCTATTCATTCTGGGACAGCCCAGAGATTGTAGTTTTATAGGATTAGGCCAAATAGAAAAAGAAAGAGTAGTCCAGTCAAAGTCCCTTTTCTAGCCTCAACATATTTTATCAAATCTTCAAATGCACATTACACCATAGTTACTCAAAGTATGATATAGGATATATATATCTGCGGTTCTGTCCAGATAGGCAATGTGCCAAAGTCCCTTTTCTTGCCTTACCACAATGTATTCTAAAGATTCTGTTGGGGGGGGGGGGGCTGTGGCTGTAGCTATATAGGTGACCACCTGAACGGGTGTGCAGCCCATACAATTGGGAAGCCAGGGGTGTGTGAGCCCATACGAGGAGCAGCGAGGGTGTGCAAGCCCATACTAGCACCTGGTGACCCCAGCCAGGGATGTGTGAGCCCATACAACCCAGCTAACAAAAAAACGTTATTTCATGTCAAAATAACGTTTTAAATTTTACATAACGTTATTTCATATTAAAGAGCCCTAGAAAAACGTTGACATATAACGTTATATAACGTTATAAAATGGTGTATAACGTTATTTGTTCACTGGGAAGGAGCTTGGGACCCCATTATCGGGTATGCCAGCCCATACGAGGAGCAGCGAGGGTGTGTGAGCCCATACATGGGTCTGGTTACCCCAGTGAGGGGTGTGCAGCCCATGCATTGTGCAGAGAGGGGTGTGTGAGCCCATACAAGGTGAAGGGAGGGTTGAGCGAGCCCATATGAGGGGCAGCGAGGGTTAGGTGATCCCAAACAAGGAGTCAGATAGCTAGAAATGGGTGGGAGAGGCCAGAAGAAGGGTCAGATAGCTAAATTAGGGGTGAGAGAGGCCAAAAGAGAGGTCAGATAGTTAAAAATGGGGTATAGTGGGGACTGAATTTCCAAATATCATGACCCAAGGAGCATTTCATTCTAAAAGTTGGGAAACGGTTTTCTATACTTAATTGAATGATGTAGAAGCTGGAAATGACACTCGCAACGTTGAATTTTCAGGAGGTCTAGTCATAGGTTCAAATACAAAATGGCCACATCGTCCCATACTATCCCCCCGCGCAGACCCTAATACTATGCCACCAAACACTATAAAAATGGCATGACTGCAGTCAGGAAGGCCTTGTCATTGGCTATCAAAAGCTTCAAATATGGAGTCAATCAGAACAGCCGTTGCTGACTTATCGTGTTTTGAAGATTTCAGGCAGGAGGTGAATTTTCTTCCCAGTTCTGAATGGATGAGAATACGTTAAATTCTATCTCATGAACCGTTACCCCTAGAGACCTGGTAGTGGGTGCAAATCGAAGCTAGTCCCAAGGGCTACTCGCCTGATGTAGACAGGTGTATGTCATATACAAAACTGTGCATTTATGGTATTCACCATCATTTTTCTAACCATCGCTTGGTCTGGTTTTGTGGGCGGCAGTTTGGTTTTAGACTAGTTTCCATGGAAACGTCCATTTTTCAGCTATGCGAGTGGTCAAATCCCGATCAGCACTTCCATATTACCTTAGAAACACCGCTCGCAATATTTTAGAATGATTTGCCCTTTGGGCCATTATGACTGACATATCTCATGAAATATTCCAGACTATGTTAGGCAGGACATATCTAGTGAGCGATTCCAGACTCTCATGAGCTACTCCACACTAGTAAGCGAGGCTAAATGAGAGGTCCTATAGCTAAGAATTGGGTAAGAGAGGCCAAACAAGAGGTCAGGTGGCTAGAAATGAGGTAAGTGAGGCCAAACGAGAAGTCAGAATAGCTAAAAATAGGGTGGGCAAGGCCAAACAAGGTGTCAGATAGCTTGTATGGGTTCACACACCCCTCGCTGCCCATTGCATGGGCTGCACACCCCTCACTCGGGTAACCAGACCCTTGTATGGGCTCGCACACCCTCGCTGTTCCTCGTATGGGCTGACATACCCCATGCTGGGGTCCCAAGCTCCTTGAATGGGCTCACACATCCCTGGCTGGGGTCACCAGACCCTTGTATGGGCTTGTCAGGGTCATGAGGTCCTTCTATGGACTCACATATCACTTGCTACCCCTTGTATGGGCTCACACACACCAGGCACTCGTTTGTATAGGCTAGCACAGCCCTCACTTGGGTCCTTAGACTAGGTACCACAGGTATTTTGAAGATAAATGGCCTAAAGATTCGGCAATAGTATCGTTAGAAAGCTTGAAAAGATTGTGAAGGAAGGGCATCAGTTATGTTGTGATCCTTTGAATGGTTGATTTATTATGATTTTTTTAAGAAATAAAGTTTTACCTTATATTTGTCTTTCTTTCCTGATTTGCCAATTGAGCATTTTCAGGTTGTTCATACATCAAATATAACACAGCCAGATTGTGCTTGATAGCTAATTCACGATAAACCTTATGCTCCCTTTGGGAAATGATCTTGGTATAACATATATTTGCACACAAATTGACATAATGTGCCCCTCAAAATGCTATTTTGCACAGGAAAGGCTAGTGAAAATAGGCATTCTTCCATTTTCAGGCCATATACAACTTCAGGGGTTTTAGGTTGAGCACCTTTATATTGTGGAAAACATATGTGCAACTGGTATAGAGTGTCTTGAATTTTTTTTCATCACATTCCCATTGAGATTTAGTGACCTACTGATGTTTAGAAATGACAAAATCACTTATTTATAGCATTGTCCCAGTCATAAGCCAGTGGTCACCTGCAGGCCCATCCTATATAAAGGGCAATAGAATCACAACCAGTGGTCCGATTCTCTTGAAATTCGAAGCGTAGAGTATCTTGAAAAAAGATTTTGGGAGAGGACCCAAGAAAAATTCACCCCCCCACCCCCCCCCCTAAAAAAAAAATTCCCAATTTTCTCAGAGACAAGCCTATATATATTTCTATAGATAAGGGAACACAAATAAATTTTGCATTTTTGGGGGCAGTTCCCCCTTTTTGAGGAAGGGGAAGAGTTGCATTGAGATTCTACCATCTGCTCTATTCCCTTACTCTACCATGGAAGTCAGCACACAATCATATCTTAGGAGTCTATTTTTGATCATAATAAAAGCAGGGTTAGTATCACAATGCTTAAACTATAGAAAATAATATAGATCACAAAGTGGTGTTTAGCTTAGTTTTATGCTAAACATATATGTACACAGGTAGAGTGAGTGGAGTGGTGGTGGCTGCTAGCCCCACTCACCTGTCTTCTGCCATGCTTGAGTACACCTGGCCCCAGCTGTAAGTCCAGTAAATAAAGGTACTGCATTCAAACTAATTGCAAAGAAAGCTTGATCATTGGTTATCACCTACTTCAAATGAGTATGCAGCAAGAAAATTATACACCACATTCATCCCTAGGAGTGCCTCCAAAACCAATATGCCAACAACAAAAGTCAAAGTGAGAGAATAATGCATGTATGGGATAAATCATTATCTCCATATAATTAATCTCTATAGATATGTATCGAAGGATCTATTCTATCAACATTTTGAGATTCATGTACTAGAGTCAAAACACCTGGTACCAGGAATTTTGAAGCGAAAAGGGGTGTTTGTATGTTCAATGAAGATCCATAGCATGTGAAATAGCAATATTCAAAATATTGATAAGAAATACTTCCATGGAATTCCAACTGAATGATCATATCATATAATTATAATATGATCCTCAGAGCTAGTGAGTTATTTAATGGGGTCTGCCTTTGGGAGAATAATTATTTTCCTTATGCTAGGGGGTTCCAACCAGTCAGCAGAGCGTGTCCCCAGTGCTACTACTGTGTGCATGGACCAACTGTGGCACCTACTTATGTAAAGGCAGGTAACAGGAACCTCTCAGTTAATGCAAAATCCGGGAAAATCTATGCATATCTCATTAAATCAAAGCCATGGCCTTATTCTATACATTCAGGGGCACATCCACATACCACCCCTTTTTTTATATCATGTTTGGTTCATAAGTTGTGGTTAAAATAGAATTATATGTCGCTATACAAAGGAGAAGGAATAATAAAATTGAAAGAGGGGTGTTGTCCTCTTATAGTCTATATATAACAGAATAGCTTGCATAAATAAAATCTGGCTTAATTATTGCCATTTTCCCTGGATTTTAGGCCTAGTAATGGTCACATTAAAGTTATCAATGCAATACATTACAGTAACAAAAGCTATCTCCCCGGAAAGACCTTGAATCCCATTTTATAATGATAAAATAATTAGGCATGTATGCCATATAGTTACTAGCATATTAACACCCAAATATCATGTATTTTCCTTCACCAGGCCCTCTGGCTGCATGCAGGGTGATTACTCACTGTGCTACATGCCCCAGTATACCTATATATAGGTGCCACCGGCCTCATAGGTTCAGCAGGCTGCTGGCAGGGTAAAATTATAGGAATTTTTCCATATTCTAATGGCTCTCCAGCATTTACTACTCAATAATTCTTTGTTCTTCTTTTTGCATTGGGTTAGTTTTGGCCTTTTCTGTCGATTGCCCATTTTACTAATGATGTAGAGTATTTATTATTCAATGGAACCCCCTACTTATGCATGAGCTGCCACATTGTTCCTCCAGTCCATGGTAAAGGAACCACAGAAGGTTCATCCATATTTGTATCACTGGTGGCCATGTCATATTCAATCCACTTTCCCAACAGTAATCTGGTGCTGAATATTTTTTTCTGTCAAGCAAAGGTGCGAAACAGTTAAGAAACATATAAGAAACCTTTTCTTGCAATTTTGTTGACTCTAAGCTATATTCTTCCCTTCACTTACTGGAATGTGGGTCTGTATTAAGTGCCTGTACCTAATTGTGCTCCCATACACTTGCAGTGCATACACCTACTCAATTTAGGACATGGCCAGGGGGTTATCATACTTATTTTACAAAGATTATTTCCTAGATTTAGTCTCACATCGGCCCCATCCATCGAATTGCATAGCTGTTTCAACATGGGTATTCTAGAGAATTCGAGCTTCATGGCATGGTGCGGCACAATCAATTCTTTTGAGAATTACTTGTCTATTTAAGATGTTTTATTATTGTTAATGCAGCCATAATTTCAAAAAAAAAAAATTCATATTTGTGCCGGGGATACAAATAAAGGTTTGAATCATAGCTATCCAACGGTGCCAATATTGTATAGGTCCAACCCATGGTGGAATGGCAAGACCACTGGAAAGGAAAGGTAGGAAAATAGCCTGGTAGAAAACAGGTGACAAAGTGTCTAACTGATAGAAAATCAGCCTTCAGTAAAGACCAATTTCTATAGACTAAGGCTACACAAAATCACAGCATTGATAATAGAAATCACCAGGAGATCCATATCTTTCTGGTGAGTGGTCTGCTATCCCTGTATGATTATTGGTCTGGCTGTGAAGAGCATGTAAAGATTGCTCTTATGCTCTGTCATTTGGTCCTTTTCACGGGAGCGCAGCGCTCCTCTGGGGTACCTACTTAGACCCTTGTATGGGCTTGCACACCCCTTGTCAGGGTCATTAGGGCCTTGTATGTGCTCGCACACCCCTCACTGGGGTCCCCAGATCCTTGTATGGTCTTATATTGTGGCTAGGCTAGAAAAAGGAAAATTTCCTATAAAACTACAATCTCTAGGCTGTTATACTTTGAATAGGCTAACTATGGTGTCATTCTCTCTTTTTAAATTTTGACCTTATCCTATATCCTGGGCCCTCCAGGAATTAATAAATAAAGTTAGGCTAAAAAAAAAGGACTTTGGCACCTGGACTATCCGGACAGAACCACATAATTATATATATAAATATATATGGTATTGTTACCTACCGGGTAACAGGGTATATTGGCCAGAGCGGGAAAAGGTGGTTCGTGTATTACTCACCAGGGGGTGTAGGGTCCTGGTCACTTGTGGACGGCTCTCACCTGTCATTGTTTGGTCGGCCCCACCGAGGGAACATTGTCTCATTTTTTGGACAATATACATGCCGTTATGCTGTCCAGGCCTTCTTTTGGTTATAATTTCCTAACTAACTAAATGTGTAATGGCGTCTCTCTATGTCACAATTTGACAATAAAAACCCAAGACTAATAAATCTTTTGTTGTCATTTGATGAGAGATGAGATGAGGATGAGATACAGATAACAACATATCAATAGTACAGGTACATGTAAGTAATACAATGTCCATAAATTTCATGTCCTAAGTGGTGAAAAGAGCGTCACCCATTATACATAGCTATGCGGTATGCCTTATTGGAAAAAAACTAGACCATGACCATATATTGGTCATTTACATAACAGTGAGGATAATCCTTTTTCACTTTTTCTTTAAAAGTGTCCTTTTTCTCTAATAAAGTATAGACAGTCTTAAGCTTGTTCCATCTACGAACAGCCTCTCTATGGAAGCTATGTTGCACAGTGGGAATCCTAGAATTTCTTTGTACATAGCGCAGACCATTTGCAAGCCTAGTATTTCTAGGCCTAACATCCATATATCGAGGCATATGTCTAATATCATAGGCATAGGTGAGTAAATGAATATCTCTCCTATATATTAAAGGGATACATCCACTCATATGTTGCATTTGCACAGTTGAGTAAAGGGGGTTTTCTTCAAGCTTAACCTTATAGATTATCCTCATTGCCTTATTTTGTAACTCCCTTTCAAAATTACCCTTCCTGTTATCCCAGATAATATCAGCATAATCAAAAATGGGAATAACTTTACTTTTGAATAATTTAAGCGCTCCATGTATATCTAGATATTTTCTAATTCTTGCTAATTGAATTACCCTAAAGTTAGCATTTTTAATTGTATTTTTTCTTTGTTTCTCAAAAGTTAAACTGTCATCTATTGTTACACCCAAATAATTAAAGTCATCTACTCTTTCTAAATTTTGCCCATCTAACTGAATGCCATTATTAGGTAAATTTTGTAGAGGAGGCTTTTGACCAAAAATCATCCATTTGGTTTTATCTTTATTGATAGTAAGGAGATTATTTTTACACCAATTCCTGACTATAGGAACAAGAGTCCGTAGATCCTCAATGCTATTGACTGACATAGCAGCATCATCAGCATAAAGGACTGTTTTACACAAATCAGAACAGTTTGGTAAATTATTTATATATAACGTAAAAAGTATAGGGCCCAATATGGATCCTTGGGGGACTCCATATTTTACCGATTTAACCCGTGAAAAACAATTATTAGCCAATACTCTTTGTGTTCTACTAGTTAGGTAGCTTAAGAACCAATTGCAGGTATTTTGTGTAAGTCCAATATTTTTTAATTTATTTATTAACAATGGGTGTGAGACTGTATCAAAAGCCTTGGAATAATCCAAATAAAGGCTATATACTTCTAAATTATTATCCATATCCTCATAAATATCATTTAAGAAAGTTGAAATTCCTGTTAGAGTAGATTTTCCCGGCCTGAAACCATGTTGTGCAGAATGCATTATGTTTTTATCCTGCAGAAAGGTTCTTAACCTACCCGCCATTGCCTTTTCAAATAGTTTACCAGGCAATGGTAGCAGACTTATAGGCCTAAGGCTAGTAACCAATTTGCAATTTCCCTTTTTGGGGATTGGCATAACCGTGGCCATTTTCCATAAGTTAGGAAAACAATTTCTCCTTCTGCATTCATTAAAAATGAAAGTTAATTTTTCCGGCGCGCAAGTAAAAGCTATCTTAAAAATAAATGCTTTCACATCCTTAACATTAGATGATTTAGTGCAATCAATTTTCTTCACGAATTGTAATATTTCCTTATCACTAAAGGGAACATCCAATAACTCAGTGTCATCTGGTTTATCAATGTCCATTTGATGTATCACAACAGGGGGGTGTTGCAGCGCAAGCTTCTCCCCTATTTGTGAAAAATAATTATTTATATAATTTGCAACCTCATTGGTGGCAATCTCTAAATGTGTATCATTGTCAATAAGCTTAATTAATACAGACTTACCCTTTTTGGGTAGCAATTTTTCAATTGCCGCCCAAAAGGCTTTGAGATCTTTGTGTTTTTTATCAATTAAAGTGTCAATAACCCTTTTTTTACTAAGGAAAGAAGCCATTTCAACCTCGTTACGCTTGGCTTTGGCCATTTCTTCATGTATAATTAATTTGGTTCTATGAAACCTATTGAACATTTTATCCCTCTGCCTCATTAGATCCAATACATGTGGAGTTAGCCATTCTTCAGTATGCACTGGTATCGTCATATTGCGTAAGGGTGCAGAACTATCAAGGGCAGTGTGTACATGTTTCAATAATAATAACCACAATTTATCGGGGTGAAGTGAATCATTAAAGTCTGTCCAATCAGCATTTTTATATCTGTTTATAAAATCATCCTTATTTAAGTTTTTATACGATCTGGCTCTAATTCTTTTCCTTTCAATTTTGATATGCTTATGCTTAAAGGTAATAAATATGGGGTAATGGTCACTATAATTTAGATTAATGGTACCAAAATTACTTATAATTTCACTATTGGTATAAATGTGGTCAATTAATTTGGAAGAGGCACCCACCTCACGTGTAGGTGTACCTATTATCTGCTGAAGGCCATTGTCATCACACATTTTGGTAATCTCCGCACAGCGCTTCCCATTGAGGAGTTCTATATTCATGTCACCTGCTATTACAAAAATGTTATTACCTAGTGCATTACTTATTACGCTATTGATATGATCCGTGATGGGTTTTGGTTTGCCCTTAGGATATATAGCCTATATTTTACTTTGGATAACCATCCCAGCTAACAAAAAAAACGTTGTCCTAATGTTTTTTCGTTGACACAAATGTTTACAAAAAAATGCAAACGTTTGTTTTCATCTTACCGTAGAACCTCGCGTACTAGCCGCGGCTAGTACGTGAGTCAGATCGCCGGTGCGGCTTATAGGATCGGCCCAAAGTCAGGGTGCGGCTTATACGCGAGTTTTTCCAAAGTATAATTTCCCACATCACCATAGACTAACCATAATACGAGCTTAGGAGCTACAGAGGGTTGGGGGTGGGGGGGTGTAAGTATGTGCTGCCCCCCATGGCCCGTGGGGCCTCCATGAGTGTTCACAGCTTTCTCCCGTAACGGGCCACCAGGAGGACCCTGGTACTAAGTATGGTTCATAGCCTTAGGCCAAAGTTAGGGGTGCAGCTTATACACGAGTTTTTCCCAGGATCATTCAGAAGGCTTCTGTGGCTTATATGATCGGTCCAAAGTCGGGGTGCGGCTTATACGTGAGTTAGGCTTATACGCGAGGTTTTACGGTAATAGGTAGATGTCATCGTTTTCGTTGTACTAGAGGGGGTGGTGGGTTGGGGGGGGCATAAAAGAGTTCAACCCCTCTTGAAATGGGGGGGGGGGTATGTATAAATTCTGACCGCTCTTGAGGGCGGGCAAAACATCATGACCCTTTCTAGCAAATAACCATTTCCGTATCGCTATCTGCCCCACTGGGAATCGAGCCTGGGACGTTTGGGGTGCTTGTCCAAGGACTTGCCTACTGAGCCACTGGGACAGCCATGATTTAGAGGGGGGGTAAGGACCTTTAGCACGCTCTACATACCGTATAAGCCCCTGCTTATACAGATTTAAAGTGCTATATTGACCAGGCTTACAAACGTCGCAGGCTTTAATAGTGCTGCAGCATTGGAGAACTAGGAGCATTATTTCTGGCAACACCCATAACCAAAAAAGGTCACTATAATTATATACCACTGGAAAGCTCTGATCATGGGCTTTAAAGATATGGTGAGCATAAAAAGAAAGGTTGCGAGGAATCCAAGATGGCCGCCAAAATTCAAGATGGCCGACAAAATATCAGAATTCTATCTCCCATGACCCAAATATGGCTTAGAATATTATTTTAACACTGTCTACCCCCCCCCCTATTTATACCCAAGGAATTCAATAATTCTATTGGTTTGTTGCTAAGACAGCTGGTTGCTTAGCAACAGCTATTCCAATAATTTATCTGCCTAGCAACACATATTTCCATGGTCCTAAGGTTAATTATAATCATACCTACCCACCCTAAATTGGACCCTAGGAATTCAATGATTCTATTGGTTTATTGCTAAGACGGCTAGTTGCTTAGCAACAGCTATTCTAACTATTTATCTGCCTAGCAACACATATTTCCATGGTCCTAGGTTGATTATAGTCATACTTATGCCCCTAAACTGGACCTATGGTTCTATTGGTTTGTTGCTAATACAGCTGGTTGCATAGTAACACCTGTTCTTATTGTTTATCTCCATAACAACACATATTTCCATGCTCCTGAGGTTCATTACCAACAAGCATGGCAACAACTAAACAACCTTGGCTCCATGTTATTGTGTGGTGTGAGGTCAATAAAGAAACATAATGGCTGTTGCTTAGCGAGGAGGTATAGCAGCTAGCTGCATGTGCACGGTCCCTAAGAGCCCTTGGGCTTCTTATGGTTAGGGTAGGTATTGTAATGATACTTGATTGCATGGGGACCCTTCCAGAGGCTCTGGGGACCCTCCCAGCAGCGCTGTGGACCCTTCAAGCAGCTCTGTAGACCCCTTTACTGACTCTGAGGACTTCTTCAGCAGCTCTACGGACCCTCTTCAGACCCTTCCAGTAGCTCTGGAGACCCCTTCTAGGCTTCAGTGACACCGGGAAGCCCTTCAAAGACTCTTTGGACCCTTTCAGCAGCTTTGGGGACCGATCAAGTAGCTCTTGGGGCCCCTTCAGCTGCACTTGGGACCCTCCAAGCAGCTCTTGGGACCCTGCCAGTGGCTCTGGGGATCCTCCCAGAGGCTTTGGAGGCCATCCCATTGCTCTGGGGACCCCTTTAGTTACTTTGGGGACCCCTTCAGCTGCTCTTGGGACCCTCCTAGTGACTGGTGATCCTCCCAAGCAGCCTTATGGTCCCTTCCAATAGCTCTTGAGACCCCTTCAGCAGCTCTTGGGACCCTCCACGTGGCCCTTGGGACCCTGCCAGCGGCTCTGGGGACCCCTTTAATTACTTTGGGGGCCCCTTCAGCTGCTCTGGGGACCCTACAAGCGACTCTGGGACCCTCCCAGTGGCCTTGTGGTCCCTTCCAGTAGCTCTTGGGACCTCTTCCGCTGCTCTTGGGACCCCTTCAGTGACACTGGGGACCCTCAGAGCAGCTCTGGTGACCCTCCTAGTGGGTCTGGGGACCCCTTCAGCGGAATCTGGGACCCTCCAAGAGGGTTTTCAGGGGCTCTTGGGACCCTCCAAGCAGCTCTGGGGACCCTCCCAGTAGCTCATGGGACCCCTTTACAGACTCTGGGGACCACTTCAGCTGCTCTGGGGACCCCTTCAGCTGCTCTGGGATCCTACAAGTGGCTCTAGGAACCCTCCCAGCGTCTCTTTGGACCCTTCCAGTAGCTCTGGGGATCCCTTCTGCTGCTTTGTGGACCCTTCCAGTAGCTCGTGGGACCCTTCTGGTGGCTCCAGGAGGACCCTTCCAGCAGGTCTGGGACCCTTCAAGTAGCTCTTGAGACCCTGCCAGCAGCTCTGGGGACCCTCCCAGAGGACTTGAAGGCCCAGGGAGGTATCTTAAATGATTTTTTACCCGTATGTGTGGTCATGGGCCTGGACATCTGACCATATAGGAGTATGCTGATTTCTAAAAAAATGACCCATGTCGATGTAAAATCTCAAAAAGTATACCAATATTGGTGCATTATATAACAACTAATAACACTATCTAATGTCTATGTAGGCCTTGGCAGAGGCAGTAGGTACCTCTATCTATATAGTTAACAGTAAAATGACTACCATTAGATGTAGGCCTATATGTTTATTCTAAACAAAGGATGTGGTGGAGGGGCTCAGTTGATCCCTATGTCTTGATTATCATCTATTCACCCAGTGAGTACCATGCCTAACCTTAATTAACTGAGGTGGCTACACAGAGAGAAGAAACCGAGTCAAAAGGGAGTCCAGGCTTGCCTCCAGAATGACTCCCTTTTCTGACTCTCTTTCTGACTCTCTTAATGAACCTGACTCCCTTAAAAGGGAGTTATGTGACTCCCCTAAGAGAGCCCAGGTTTTGATTCCAAAATGACTCCCTTTTATGACTCCCCGCTACAGACAGAGTCCAGGTCTATGCTGCAACTCCCTTTAGAAAGGGAGTCTAGGCATAGTCCTGAGGGCTCCTTTGGAATAGAGAGTCATAATTTATAGGTAATTCCTACCCCCTAACCCTCTATATAACCATTTCAATAGCTGTCTCCCTAGCTGATGTTTCTACATTATGTTGGTGCAATGCCTCACAAGGAGGAGGGATCTCAATAAGATCCCTCAGAGCACATTAGTTAATATACAAAGGAACATATGAGCTTTTGGGATTTAACTTTCTCATGTTGCTACAGATTGGGTGTTATACATCATGCTTATGCTACAGTTTTAAATTAACTGTAATTATTTCATAAAATGTAATTCTGACATTACATGTTGATGCTACAATGATATACACATATCACCATAATTATCAATGTCACAAATAACATGGATCTAGAGATCTGAGCATGCAGAATATTACCATTTTAGGTATAGTGCTACCACCTAGCAGGCTTAACTGTAACCAACTGTTTGACTCCCTTGGGGGAAAAGGGAGTAGGGACCCTTGACTCTGATTAGAAACAGAGTCAGATGGCTTCTTAACATATATGCTAGATGGCATTACATTCATTGTACAGTAGTGTCACCTAGTGGGTTTCCTATTTCCGTTTTGTATGCTCACCTCTGTGACTCCCTTAGGGAGTCCAGGTAACCTCAGCTGACATGGACTCTGTTTGATCTAATTCAAAAAGGAGTCAAGGCCGTTAGAAGGGGGAGTCAGACGGTGTGAAAAGTGAGCCAAAGAGACCCTGGCTCTCTTTTTATAGCCTGGACTCCCCTTGTGACTCGGTTTCTTCTCTCTGTGTACCCATAAGCGAGGTGGCCCATAACAGAGGTGACTCTGAAAAGATATACCCAAATAGGTGTACACCACTCCCCTCCCAAGGGGCTGAAAAATAACCCATATCCCTCCAAATCATGACCACACCTCCGGGTATATAGTTGGAGCTGAGATACCTCCCCGGGCTTGAAGGCCCTTCCAGTTGCTCTGAGGACCCCTTTACTTACTTTGGGGCCCCTTCAGCTACTCTGGGGACCCTAAAAGCGACTCTGGGGACCCTCCAAGCAGCCTTGTGGTCCCTTCAAGTAGCTCTTGGGACCTCTTCAGCTGCTCTGGGGACCCCTTCAGTGACACTGGGGACCCTCAAAGCAGCTCTGGGGACCCTCCTAGTGGGTCTGGGGACCCCTTCAGGGGCTCTTGGGACCCTCCAAGCAGCTCTGGGGACCCTCCCAGAGGCTTTAAGGACTCTTCTAGTAGCTCTTGGGACCCCTTTAATGACTCTGGGGACCCCATCAGCTGCTCTGGGGACCCCTTCAGCTGCTCTGGGACCCTACAAGCGGCTCTGGAGACCCTCCCAGTGGCTCTGTGGACCCTTCCAGTAGCTCTGGGGATCCCTTCTGCTGCTTTGTGGACCTTTTCCATGGCTCATGGGACCCTTCTGGTGGCTCCAGGAGGACCTCTTCAGACTGTGGTGGTGCCTCAGGTGGCTGCGGGTGCATCTTCACTGATTCTGTGAGCACCTCTGCTGACTCTATGGCCAACTCTAGTCCTGGAAACACCCATACCAGCTCTGGGTATGCATACCATGGCATTAGTAAATGTCCACTACTTCTGAAAACCTCTTTGCTGGTATCAATGAATACTCCAACCCCTGTACCAGGGATGACTAGATCATCTTATCCTATATCAGGGATGACTCGATCATCTTCCCCTCTACAGTCTGGATTCTATCACAGATGTTGCAAGTTGGGGGGGGGGGGACTGCTGGTTCAGAGTCACCTATCTTAAGTAGTAATACATAGTTACAAAGCTGCACCTAATGTCGCTAGCATTTCCATTACCACTGCCTTATCTCTTGATTGTTTCTACTCTCAGTCAACAAAACTTATAGGATTATAAAAAAGCAAGTTGTTAATCTGTTTTTAGCTGTTACTGTAAAAATAGATTGTATATCAAATATTGAAAATACTGAATGAGTTGTAATGACAATACTGTGAACATTGTGTCGATGAGTTTTCATGGATCTGTCCTTCAGGACTACTTCTCTTAGACTTGGTTTTGTCTCAGGATGTCCAGCCTTGTACCCTATTGCCATGCATGTTAGATATTTTATTAGTCGAAAGGACTCACCATTGAAGGGTGAAATTTATTATCATTTAAAGAGCTGCTGGAAGGGTCCACAGAGCCTCTGGAAGGGTACCGAAGTCCCCAGAGTCACTGAAGGGGTTCCTAGAATCACTGAAGGGATCAACAGAACTGCTGGAAGGGTCTCCAAAGTTGCTGGAAGGGTCCCCAGAGTCACCGAAGGGGTCTACAAATCTGCTGGAAGGGTCCACAGAGCTGCTGGAAGGGTCTTGAGGTCCCCAGAGTCACTGAAGGGGTTCTTCGAGTCACTGATGAAGGTCAACAGAGCTGCTGGAAGGGTCCCCAGAGTCACTGAACGGGTCTACAGAGCTGCTGGAAGGGTTCACAGTGCTGCCATTGAATTCCTTGAGTGCAGTTTAGAGAGGTAATCAACCTTAGAACGGTGAAAATATGTGTTGCTAGGCAGATAAATGGTTAGAATAGCTGTTGCTAAGCAACCAGCTGTCTTAGCAGCAAACCAATGGAACCATTGAATTCCTTGGGTCCAATTTAGGGTGGGTAGGTATGATTATAATCAACATCAGGACCATGGAAAACTGTGTTGCTAGGCAGATAAACAATCAGAACAGTTGTTGCTAAGCAACCAGCTCTTAGCAACAAACCAATAGAATCATTGAATTCCTTGGGTCCAAATTAGGGGGGGTAGGTAATTTTTAGATAGTAGTCTAAGCCATACCTAGGTCATGGGAGATGGAATTCTGATATTTTGGTGGCCATCTTGAATTTTGGTGGCCATCTTGGATTCCTCGCAATCTTTCTTTTTACACTCACCATATCTGAAAAACCCATGATCAAAGCTTTCCAGTGGTATATAGTGACCGTTAGTCTTTTTTGGTGATAGGTGTTCAGCTAATCAGGCTTTAATGCTGCAAGCTTATAAAATCTTGCAACGAGATGATTGTTTTCTGGCATTCTATTATATTTTCTGATTGATTCAATATATTATTCTAATATAACCCTAATACTTCCGGTCAAAATTATAAGAGGATTGTTTTTGTAATATTCTATCGTTTATGAAATCAACTCTGGTGCATAATTATACATGCAAAGATTATGTAAATACTCCAATTAGAAGCAGAGTTATGACCAGATAGGTGGTACTCAATGGTTTTCCATCTCTTGCCCCGACTCAAATTCGGGCCCCAGTGGCATTTTGGACCCGGCTTACATTCGAAGCCTGGCTTATGAACAGGAAAACTAATTGCTTCTCACCATTTGTATTCTAAGAGTTAGTATTAGAGACCTTTAGCAACCAAGCCAAAGCTAATAAAATGTAGACATGATGTAGGTGTTTACCCTTGCAAAACCTTTTAAAACATTCTAGAAACGTTTTTTGTTAGCCGGGATGGTGCCATTCTATAGAATTAATCAAATAAGTTATGGTTAGGATAAAAAGGGACTTTGGCACCTGGGCTACTCTTTCTTAACCCATTGAGGCCGAATGTAGACTATACTCTACATCCATGCCAGGCCGAATGTAGAGTATTTAATACACCATGGGGGGCCGGATGTCGATTATAATTGACGTAACAAATTTCTGGCCGGCCTGAATGGGTATCATAATACCATACTTTGAATAATTTGCTGTAATGTGCATCTATACCTGAAGCCCCACCACCCTCACCCCACCCACATATGGTGTTATGGTTTCACCAGCCCCATCCAGCCTCCTCCAGCTGATAGGGAGCTGTGGTCAGCTTATGTAACCGTGAACTGGACTGAATGAATGATTATAAGGGAGTACTCTATCTAAGTACATAATAAGCTCCAGCTCCAGCTTACTCTGAGTCATATGTGAGGCCACTCACACGCGTTTGGACCAAATCGGCTTCAGGCGACAAAATATCCTATAGTTTTCCAATTTGCAATTCAGTGTGGCGACATTTTTGATCGGGGGACAATATGGAGAGTCAAGCGAAAGTCAAACTATAAACTCACTCTGATTGGTTGTGTTAGCTGTTGATATGATTGTGTTCTTGTCCAATAACACAATAACATGGACGCGGTCAGTGGCTCAAAGAACCTACAGACGATTGTCTTGTGGAACCAAATTTAGACTAAAAAATCACATTTTATTTCTTATTCCTCAATTAAACTAATTTCCATAATAATCACTCTTCATCATGGGATACAATACATTTAAAGCGTATTTACCATTTTCAGTTAGGTACTGATATGAACCATTGTTTGATATACGACCTTATAGTAGGGGGGGGTGATAAACCTACTTTTCTTCGGGGACAGGCTCAAATTATGCATTTGGGTCCAAAAACACGGGAAATCACAAAAATATTTTTTTCGGACCCCTGTGACCCCCCCGTACATAGGGTCCGAAGATCGACCAAATAGTGAGAAAACAGCCAAAATTCAGGCTTTCAGATTTCTTCTAAAATCAAATCATGACTTCATGAAAATGGTCAGAAACCTTCATATGGGACCCAAAGAGACCATTTAAAGTCATATTGTTGTGATTGTAGAGGTGTTTCCCCCTCTGGGAAGGTGGTTCGTCCTCGGTAAAATACCGATAAATCAGCTATTTTGAAGGCATTTGCTCCCTTACAATCATATCCCTATACTGCCATCAAGGGTCCTCAAGACACCTAATCAGGCAGATTAAACCCTTCTGGAGGGTCCCCTCTTTCTGTCAACTCCCTTCTATGACTCCCCCCCTCCCAGCACCAATAGCCATCAGATAACTCCCCCCCCCCTTCGCCTCTATATTACCCTATACTGAAATAATGTATTAACATAAGACCTGTCTGATAGTTTGAACCTTTCTTGAGGGCTCCCTGTTCCTGTTAACCACCCCCTATGACCCCCCCTCCACCCCATCCCCACCCTCACCCCTAACTAATAGCCATGAAATACCCCCCCCCCCCCCAGCTCCATACAACCATCAGCCCACCCCTCCCTCCATGTGGCACAGTGCACAGCATTGCCTCTCATGGTATGTATCATGTGTGGGAGTGGGACAGTGGTGTGGTTAAAGAGCCCCCCCCCCCCCCCCCACAAAAAAAAAGAGAATGAGTGAGCTGGGTCCTTGAGATCACCCTGGTAGGTGTATCTACTACAGCTGGTAGAGGGATACTGTACTTCGAGTCAAAGTTGGGTTCAATATTTGGTTTAATATCAAGATATGTATTCATCTGTCCTCAAAGTTTGATATTAGGTTCTACCAACTTACCCTTTACCCCATATAGGGGATTGCATAGGTCTACCAAGCACCATGCCTATGTTATATTTTCATATATCTGAATATTATAGCAGCACCCTCAGATGTTGCATGTATGCCCGTCTTTGACAAAATCTGATCTTAAGCACTGCGCATGAGGTATCAGGGTTACCTACCCCTCCCCATAATATAATTGCAAGGTTTATTACTGACTTCAATGATATTCAGGGTTCAGAGTATTTACCTCAGAGAATTGAATTAGATAATTATCTCTCGTCTTATGTCTAGGATACTAACCATGCAAGGTGTGGACTGAGAGATATGGACACCAGTCCTTATTTGGAATCATTTGCAAGGTCCCCCCCCCCTCACACCTCTACCATCTAACATTCTATGCATTTAACCACTTGGTTAAGGAGGAGAGTCAGGGTTTTTATTTATTGTTGTATCAGGTGATTAGTGATGTTAATATTAGATCTCTGCTATAGCTATTATAGAATTACTATGTATAATAAGTGTAACAACATGAAGCAGTCATCTTGACTATGAATACACATGGGGTGAGGTACTAGGCATATAATGGAGGGGGGGGGGGGCTGTGATCATTGGTAGGGTAACTCAAAATGAATATAGAGACCTTTGAAAAGGGTATCATCTATCTGATCTAAACTCATTTTGATATGTTGATAATTCAAATATATTGAAGCAAAGCCCCTCCAAAATTTGGGTTATATTCATGCAAACACAATAATATAAGCTGTAATAGTCTCTTTGGGTCCCTTATCAGTTTTCTGTTGAGGTGGTAAATCCATTCATGAATGTATGATAAATTAATCATAAGAGGTCTGATGGTTGGAGTTCTTAGATAGACTGAGGTCGCCCTCCTCTTATGTCTGTATAGGGTAACGGAGGAGGTCTGGGCCCCCTCCATATCCCCCACCCCTCTTTTAAACACATCACTGTCTTACTCCCAAAACAGGCTAAGGTTTCTGTAAATGACTATTGATGTTCAAATATCCTGACATTCTGAGTACAGTGTAACATAGAGGCCAGGGTGGAGGGGGGAAGGGAGTTATCTGATGGTTATTGGTGCATACTATGGGGGGGCGGGGGGTTAGGGGGTCATAGGGGGTAGTTAACAGAAACAGGGGGCCCTACAGAATGGTTCATGATGATGTTTTATGGCAGTATAGAGACCTGATTGTATAGGAGCAAATGCCTTCAAAAAAGCTGATTTATCGGTATTTTACCATGGACGCACCCCCTCCCCAGAGGGGGAAACACCCCTATAATCACAACAATATGACTTTAAATGCTCTCTTTGGGTCCCAAATTAAGGTTTCTGACCATTTTCATGAAGGCATGGTGAGGTTTGAGTAGGAATCTGAAAGCTTGAATTTTGGCTGTTTTCTCACTATTTGGCTGATCTTCGGACCCCATGTACGGGGGGGTCACAGGGGTCCGAAAAAAATATTTTTGTGATTTCCCGAGTTTTGGGTCCCAAATGCATAATTTGAGCCTGTCCCTGAAACCGTACGACAAAATTAGCGATTTAACACCCCCCCCTACTTATAGCTTTGTTTTGAATTGAGCCACATCCCGTAGTTCCTGAATGTGTAGCAGCAGCTCATCCTATAACTGCATCCCTTGCTGTCAGTCCTGTATTTGGATCTCTTTGGTTGTCTCCTCTTGTCTGTCGGTTTGTTTTGCATGCACAGTTAGACCGGTCTTGACTGTGCCTGAAGACATAAGACATACCAATTGCCTCTTGCATCTGACATGAAGTCTTTCCACATTGCACTTTAAAAAAAACAGTTTATTTGTTGACATTTGTCTGACATTTTGTCATCATACATATTCTCAGCCCTCCGTTTTGCAGTGCCTCCAATCGGTTTATGAGGTCAGCAGGGCCTGAGTCAATCTCTGGTATGATTGCTTGTTTGTATAGATCGATATCATCCTGGATGTTTAGGCAGTACCTAATAAGTTTGAATTGGGTGAGTTTTGCAGGGTTTTGTTGCAAGTCTATTCAAGTTGTTGTGTGCCAGATAGCATTCTATCTAGCCATATACCTACGCACTTATAATCCTATACCTCACCAAGCGGAATATCTTTAACTTTGATTAGGTGACCGAATGTACTGTTTGATTTTGATAGAAGGCAAACCACATAAACTTGGTCTTTTCAACATTTGGGGTGAGTCAATTTAGGTCAATGCTAGGACATCTGGTTGCCTAGCAACAAACATTCTTGTTGTTTATTTCCTTAGCAACAGACGCTTATCCACTCCCAAACCTATTTTAAAGTACACCTACCCCCCTAAATCAACCCTGGGGAATCCATCGGTGTTATTGGTTTGTTGATATGACATCTGGTTGCCTAGCAACAAGCATTCTTGTTGTTTATTTCCTTAGCAACAGACACTAATTCACTCCCAAACCTATTTTAAAGTACACCTACCCCCCCTAAATTGACCCTGGGGATTCGATTGGTGTTGTTGGTTTGTTGCTAGGACATCCGGTTGCCTAGCAACAAGCCTTCTTGTTTATTTCCTTAGCAACGGAAGCTTATCCACTCCCAAACCTTTTTAAAGTACACCTACCCCCCCTAAATCGACCCTGGGGAATCCATTGGTGTTGTTGGTTTGTTGCTAGGACATCCGGTTGCCTAGCAACAAGCCTTCTTGTTTATTTCCTTAGCAACGGAAGCTTATCCACTCCCAAACCTTTTTAAAGTACACCTACCCCCCCTAAATCGACCCTGGGGAATCCATTGGTGTTGTTGGTTTGTTGCTAGGACATCTGGTTGCCCAGCAACAAGCATTCTTGTTGTTTATTTCCTTAGCAACAGAAGCTTATCCACTCCCAAACCTATTTTAAAGTACACCTACCCTCCCTAAATCAACCCTGGGGAATCCATTGGTGTTTTTGGTTTGTTGCTAGGACATCTGGGTTGCCTAGCAACAAGCATTGTTGTTGTTTATTTCTTTAGCAACAGACGCTTATCCACTCCCAAACCTATTTCAAAGTACACCTACCCCCCTAAATTGACCCTGGGGAATCCATTAGTGTTATTGATTTGTTGCTAGGACATCTGGTTGCCTAGCAACAACCATTCTTATTATGTATTTCCTTAGCAACGGAGGTTTATCCATGCCCACACTTATTTCAAACTATACCTACCCCACATATGTAGACCTTGGAGAATCCATTGGTCATATTGGTTTGTTGCTAAGACACATGGTTGCCTGGCAACATCCCTTCTCGTTGTATCTTCCTTAGCAACTGTGGTTCATCCACTCCCAAAGCTATTTTTAAGTATGCCAACCCCCTAGATGAACCCTGAGGAATCCAGTTATTGATATTGGTTCACTTGTAGGTCACCTGGTTGCTTAACAACTAACATTCATAACATAAGAATGAAAAGATCAAACATTTCTAACTATAGATTTAGCCTAAGGAATATACTTTTAGTCTATGGGAAGCAGTTTTACAAAGTACATTACATTTTCATATGCTTATCAGTGTTACGATTATGTTTATTTCTCTATGAATGTGTTGGTAGTATTCCTCTTATTGCAGCATATTGATCTCTAAAACAAATGTCATCAAACAAATAACTAGTATATGTAAAGATATTTTGTACATTCTTTTTACCATTTTCTATTATGGAAAGGAACGCCTTGCCTTAGTCCTGCATTATTTACAATCATAATCAATGAACATTCTATTAATTATCAATATACACTCTGAAATGCAATAATAATTTTAAATTTGTGAATTTATGAATATAATAAAAGTATTCACATAGAAAATTCTTCCAGGCCCGAAAATAGCAATTTCTCAGAGATGACAATACAAGTGAATCTCACTAAAATCTTTAGAACTGTTTCAGTAGCATTTCTAGTTTGGACGTCCAATAATGAAATCCTCCATAGCTTCATGCATGTTTCTACCCATGATTGAACATCAATGGTTTTCATCCATCTGTGAGGGGGGCAGGAACGGGTGCTGCAGTAATTGCTCTGCAAAAATCATAGTGTAGAGTATATCTAGTGTCGCAAAACAGTGTAGATAACAATGTGCCAACAAAATAATGACTGAATTGGCCTGCCTTTGGGACCCAGCATTGGGGAGGGAAGAGGGTGATCAAATTTCATGGCACCCTACCCTACAACTCAGGTTCGTGGTAATGAGACCAAAGCAGTTGACTCCTATCTGGCATTGAATAGGGAGGGAAGGGGGTAGTTGCAATTCAAGTCTCGACCCTCGACCCATTTAATTAGCTGGCTTAACACAGAGCTTTGGCTTCTCATGCAATCTTTCAGCATTCTCCTCCATGGTCTACTACAGGGAGTCGGCAACTTGCTTGTAGTGATCATGTCTGGTATGAAGCCCATCCTTAAGCTTCCCATATTGATGACACCATCTTCTCTTGTCTGGCTGCTATGTGTGAATTGTCTGGTGTATCCTAGGGGTGTACCATCCACCTGTGTGGTTTAGGATGTGAATGTTTTTGTTTAGTGTCAGAACAGTCTCATCGATAATTGGCTGCAGTGGATGGGGGTGAGACTGCTTGTTGAAAACATGGACATACCGTACAGTGGACACATGATGACGTTTACACTGAGGTTGATATTCTCAGCTTTCCAGATGAGATCAATCCCTCTGCCAGCATCTTGTCTACGTCAGCTTCTAATGCCTCTTTCTTAGACATTGGCAGCCATCGGTAAGGCAAGCATATTGGATGGGACAAACCAGTTTTTATTCGATGAGACACTTGATTTGTACTTCCCAATGGTTCAACCGGCACAGCGAATGCATCAGAATTATTGCGCAATAGAGTCGCAAGCTCTTCTTTGCACTCATCTGTATCCAGATGACAGTCTGCCAATAAAGGCAGCAGGTGCAATGGTAGACCCGATTGGGTGTCTCCAGGGGACCCAACGTCACCCTGTTCTATGACAGTGGCAGTGGAGAACCTTAGTGACCCAACCTGTATTGTCTTGTCCTCTGGATACCTAACCAGCAATTTGCCAGTACCAGTATCAAAGATGGCTCCATACAATGAACAAAGGTCTAGGCCTAATATCCCATCATCTGTCAACTCTACAACAGTTGGGGAGACAATATATGTCTTATCTTCTATAACTATTGGTAACACTTGCCGGCCATGTGTCTGCATTTCAGATCCGTCAGCAGTAGTAACCTGCCCTGTCCCCAAAAAAACATCAGATTCTGCTGCGAGCGATCGATATAATTTTCCACCGATCAGGGAGTGACTTGCCCCTGTATCTATCAAGAATTCCACCAAATGCCCCCGGACCTGCACAGGCAGGTACCACCATTTTCCTCCCAAAGGAGAAGGTTCTCCTGCAAATCTCCGCACACCTCCCATTCCACGCAGATCAAATCCCCTGCCCCTGATAAACTCCAGGCATAGATCCTCTGGTCGGAGTTGGGCAGATAATATGTACCAATACAATCCTCCTCTTGGGCAGTATCAGGGAGCTCTTTACTCTGACCACCATCAGCGCCCATTCCCTAGTGCACCATCACAGTCGGCCGATCAGGCGCAACTGTGGTTTTCACCAGCGGAACTGGTACAGCAGAACTACAGAAAGGGGTACCCTGGCTCATGCTAGTACGGGTCAGTGCATTGCCACAGGCAGCAACCCTCTCTAGTTTTCCGCAACAGGTGGTGGGACATCAGTGCCAACTCCCAGTTAATCACATCCCGAGACTGCAATGGCAGATAACGTACCTGCTTTACAGTCTCTGACCCAGTGACCGAGTTGTTTGCACTTGAAACCGGCCTCTTTAGACACAGTTTTAGTCCCTAACTGTTGCTGTGCCTGGCCTCTCCCTCTTCCTCTTTCTTACATCTCTACCATAATTTCTTTAATGGCAGCTTTTAGGGCATTAACTACAGGAGTTTTAGTCTCAGCCTCACTCTTTTGTTGAGAGCAGCCCCGACCTCTCCCTTTCCCCTTTTTGTTAGATGTATGAGAATAGGCCACCTTCACTGACTGTTTTAGAGGGAGACAAATCCGGTTCCCAATCAGAATTGTTCACCGGTTCTCTCCGACTTTTGACAGCAGAGACATTGATTGCTTTGGTTCTCAGCAAGGTGCGTTTACAGATACAATCATCTGTGAGAAGAAACAAGTCGTCTAGGGACATGTCTGTTCTCCACAGATGGGCCAGCTCTGAAGCCAACACATCATCCTATAACCCATCGATAAATCAACAGGCTAGTTTTTTCACTAGCCATGGGTCACTAGGAGACATGCCTTTGAAGGCTTCATCCGCCAACCGGCGCAGATCCATCCCAAATTGGCGATATCAAAGGACAGGAGGGCATTCTTGCCAGGGCCATCATGCAATGCTTGTCTGAAAGCCCAAATGGAATCAATCTCATCCCATTCATTGGTTTTCATGTCGTCCACAAAACGGTCCAGCCATTTTTTCCATGGGATCGAGCCATCATAGGGTTTCGGACGAATAGCATATTTCTTCGCAGACATACTGCTACGATCAATGCTACTCAACATTTCCGATCGTCTAGATGCCCAGATCTCCAGAGCAGTCTTCCCCTGAGATGGTCCCACCTTCGAGTCTATTTCCGAAGGTGGAGCATACCCCTTCTCAATAGAACTTTTAGCTGCAGTGTCTCCCTTCACCGGTTTTTCAACTGGTTCTGGGTTCACTTCAGCCGGTGTACCTTTCCCAAGCTTCTCAGACTGCTCACTCGAGGTTGCCAATAACTCCCTGAGTCTGTCCTGCTGTTGTTCTACTGATCTGTTTATCTTACTCATTGCAAGGTTCCTTTCGGTCAAAAGGATGCAGGCATCAGCTGACTGATTCTCCAACCTCATAACTGCCAAAGCCAAGTGTTCTTTTTTCATTTCCAGATCATGAACCTCAATATTGACAGACTCAACAAGTGCTAAACCATCCCTGTGATCCTCTAGAACCTGATTCCGTTTTCTTGAGTAATTTTCCTCAAAAATAGACTGCTGACAGTTCCTAATAAGGTCTTCCTCCAACTGCCAACGGACATTGACCAACCCAGACCATGACAGCCTGGTGTTACCAATAGTCAGCTCATCTAGGCTATCTAGGCCCAGTTGTTGCTGATCACTGGTAATGTCCAGCAGTCCATCCCCATAAGGACCACAGTCCAAATCCAGGTTCATAATCTCCCCCCCATTGTGGCCAATTCCTCCCCCAGTATGCCTTCTCTACGTAGATCCACCAAGGTTGGTGTGTCTCTGGCAAGTGACCTTCTCCTGGAGGCCAGCAGCAGAGTTTCTTTCAACTCTTACTTCCTCCTCACTATCTGTGTCCACCTCCCTCTCCCCTCCTGATACCTCCTCAAGGTCACCAGAGAAAGGAGATGCCGGCTGGTGGACCACAATATCATCCTCTCCTAGGATAATCTGGTTACTCATTGCATACACAAGTACAATACCAAACAACCAAAGAGGCATAAATTCCTACTATGCAAGTGGTCACGGCACCAGTGACCACTTGCATATTAGGAATGACCAGACTCCAGCAAGTAAGAATAATCCTCTTTATTGTGTAGCAAATTCCTTGTGTTCACAAAGTACAGATCTTAGTGTATATCTAGAATAACCAATAGTTGAGGATAGGGCTGGT
This sequence comes from Harmothoe impar, assembly GCA_947462335.1. Classification (NCBI taxonomy): domain Eukaryota; kingdom Metazoa; phylum Annelida; class Polychaeta; order Phyllodocida; family Polynoidae; genus Harmothoe; species Harmothoe impar. The sequence goes on along the minus strand of OX381706.1, from coordinate 42,821,361 downwards.
CAGACAGAGGTCTCTCACTGTACACCACCATGTGGCTCTCAGTGAGGCCAATGTCCAACTGGCTGGGTGGTAGCAGGCCCAGATGCACCGTGTGGTATCTGGCAGGGATGTAGCTGGCCAGTCGGCTCGCATGTGCACTGCGGCGTCCGGCACTGATGCCGACCACTCAGCTCACACATGCATTAAAGGACACCATACCCTTCGTTCCTGAGGTGCAAAACCGATGCTTGTGGCATTAAAACAATTTATGTTTTTTAAATCCTATCAAAATACCAATTTTTAACGATTTTATGAGCCTTTTATGTAGCAGGACCCCCCAAATAAATTTTCCTGGTGTTTGTGCTGCCACCCTATGGTAGTTGTGTGAACTAGAGGTCTGCTGGGCCGTGTGACGTCACACGGCGTGGCAACACATAGATTGCCAGCCCTGCCATGCTCTTTACACAGAGGTGTAGGAGTGACACATTTTACACGGGTTTAATCACACTTAGATTATGTGCAGCATAAATCTGAACATATCCCTGGAAAGCTGAGATCGGGAATAGTATTATATGAACTTTTTTTATGGAAAAATAAAAGAAAGAACATGTTTTCTGATTGACATTCAACACATAATATATTGGACGAAAGCTCCCGGGGAAAGCTCCCAGACAGTAGCTTCGGATTTTGGATTGTATGTGTCTACATACTATATTTAATGTACCATAATAAAATTCTATCTAAAAAAAACATTGATGGGAGATTTGCACTATGCAGACCCCCTTCTTACTTCACCATAACCCACCTTACTAACTTACCCTACATGGCATGTGTATTCCCAGGGGGCCGTCAAGGGAGCCGTCAAGAGCCAACCCCCCACCTCCCCCCACCTGCTACATCCACCTGCACACAGGACATTGGCATTTTCGCAGCTTTTTTTCTCTGGGGGAGGAGGGGGTACAGGGGTTGGGGTAGGCGGAGGGTTGAAGTAGTGAGCAGCAAGTGTCACAACAATGAAACATGTAAGCATGAAAACAAATGTGAAAAGAACCCATTCAGAGATGGTATGGGCCGCCAGCAGGACACACAGGCCCCCAAGCTGGCCATAGTGCTCAATACTATGTTAGAAGCTCAGTGGAGATTGGTGTGTGCAGTCAGCCTTGACCACGGAGTTGCTAAGGGTCAAACCCCCACGCCACCTACTGTCAAATTGGCAAAGTAATTACCCCTCATAAATGAGTACGGAAGGCTCAGAGGTATGGATAGAAAAAGTGTTAAAAGAACATTTGTAATGAGGTCGTGAAGCAAAATAAAGCCCGGACATCATAGATAACATCCAAAGCTATCTAAATATCTAATTTTTATAATTTCGAGCTAAATGCCTCCTGGTGTCCTTTAAGGCATCTGGCTCGGGTTCCAAACACCCGGCCCACACGCGCAGTGTGGCGTCCGGCCCGCATGCCGAGTCGGCTCACATGTGCAGTGTGCCTTCTGGCCCGGGTAACCACTCGGCTCACACGCGCAGTGGGCTCACTGGTTCACCTGCACTTATCCCACTCTGTCTAGCTTACCAATGATAGTATTGAGGCATCTATTGGTACCACTACACCAGCAACAAACCAATAACACCAATGGATTCCTCAGGGTTAATTTAGGGGGGGTAGGTGTACTTTGAAATAGGCTTGGGAGTGGATAAGCCTCTGTTGCTAAGGAAATAAACAATGAGAATGCTTGTTGCTAGGCAACCAGATGTCCTGGTAACAAACCAACAACTCCAATGGATTCCCAAGGGTCGATTTAGGGGGGTAGGTGTACTTTAAAATAGGTTTGGGAGTGGATAAGCGTCTGTTGCTAAGGAAATAAACAACAGGAATGCTTGTTGCTAGGCAACGCAGATGTCCTAGCAACAAACCAACAACACCAATGTATTCCCCAGGGTCAATTTAGGGGGGGTAGGTGTACTTTGATATAGGTTTGGGAGTGGATAAGCGTCTGTTGCTAAGGAAATAAACAACAGGAATGCTTGTTGCTAGGCAACCCAGATGTCCTAGCAACAAACCAACAACACCAATGGATTCCCCAGGGTCGATTTAGGGGGGGAGGTGTACTTTAAAATAGGTTTAGGAGTGGATAAGCCTCTGTTGCTAAGGAAATAAACAACAAGAATGGTTGTTGCTAGGCAACCAGATGTCCTAGCAACAAACCCATTACACCAATGGATTCCCCATGGTCGATCTAGGGGGGTAGGTGTACTTTAAAATAGGTTTGGGAGTGGATAAGCGTCTGTTGCTAAGGAAATAAACAACAAGAATGCTTGTTGCTAGGCAACCAGATGTCCTAGCAACCAACAAATAACACCAATGGATTCCCCAGGGTCGATTTTGGGGGGGGGGGGTAGGTAAAGTCAAATGACACCTAGGAGTGCTATTCCTGCTATGAGAGGTAGATTTTTTGAAGATTTGGCGGCCATCTTGGATTTTGGCCGGTTACACCCACTGGGCACACTCGGAAAATTTGGCAAGATCAAAATTCTGAATCCTCATCAAATTTAGGTCAGATTTAGTCTTGTTGCAAAAACTTTACCCAAAAAAAACAATGCCATTCCATAAGCTGGTGTACTATGTGTGGGTGTACTTTCTAAAGGAGCGTTTTGTATCTGTTGGGGTGGATTCAAATCTCTATTATCTCGATCCAAAAGAAGGTAGCAATACTACAGTGGCCCATGAGGGCCAAAAAAAAGTGGTTTTGAAAAAAAAAAAAAGTGATTTTGAAAAAAACGTTTTTTTTATAAAAGATGTTTTTTCAAAGCTTTTTTTTTCAAGAAAAGTTGCTGTCAACTGTCAAGTTGACAGTTGACACCAGGTTTTTGAAAAAAGTTGTGTTTTCAAATCACTTTTTTTCTTGAAAAGTTGCTGTCAACTGTCAAGTTGACACTTGACACCATGTTTTTGAAAAAAGATGTTTTCTCAAATCACTTTTTTTCTTGAAAAGTAGCCGTCAACTGTCAAGTTGACACTTGACACCATATTTTTGAAAAAAATATGTTTTTTCAAATCACTTTCTTTTCCAAAATAGTTGCTGTCAACTGTCAAGTTGACAGTTGACAGCAACTTTTCAAGAAAAAATGTGATTTGAAAAAACATATTTTTTTCAAAAACATGGTGTCAAGTGTCAACTTGACAGTTGACGGCTACTTTTCAAGAAAAAAAGTGATTTGAGAAAACATCTTTTTTCAAGAACCTGGTGTCAACTGTCAACTTGACAGTTGACAGCAACTTTTCTAGAAAAAAAATTGATTTGAAAAAAACATCTTTTTTCAAAAACATGGTGTCAAGTGTCAACTTGACAGTTGGCAGCAACTTTTCTAGAAAACAAAGTGATTTGAAAAAACATCTTTTTTCAAAAACATGGTGTCAAGTGTCAACTTGACAGTTGACGGCTACTTTTCAAGAAAAAAAGTGATTTGAGAAAACATCTTTTTTCAAAAACATGGTGTCAAGTGTCAACTTGACAGTTGACGGCAATTTTTCTAGAAAAAAAAGTGATTTGAAAAAACATCTTTTATCAAAAAAACGTTTATTTCAAAATCACTTTTGTTTTCAAAATCACTTTTTTTTGGCCCTCTTGGGCCACTGTACTAAACAGCTGATTTGACAAAAATATCAATATTGCAACTTCAAGATAAGATCATTAGGTATTGATGGAGAAGCGGGGAAAATAAGAAACGCTTCCAAAAGACCATGGATTTCGAAAAAAAAGGATCTAAATGTACGGCTGCCTGTAGCAACGGCAACAACAGCTTTTTATGGTTGCCAAGAAAGCTCTTGATACATGTACGGTGAACATGTTAAACTACTACTATTACTCTATATTTGTTTAAAGCTCGACTCCTTCACTCTCATGCACTCACTGCTTTTACAAAATACCCCCCAGGGCCGTAACATATTGGCCATCATGTACAACAGGACCGGAAGGAGGAATGGATCAATAGGTCTAGGTGGATCCCACACGCTATTGGAGCACTTGTACTTAGTCCACCGATACATGGCAATTTCTGATCCCGTTTTTGCTTTTGTCTCATTAATTTTATTCATAAGTTATTTCATTAATGACCCCCTTTCCCCCAAGATCTGTCTCTCTCTGTATCCATCTAAATCCCCTTTCGGTGTTTTCATGGTCTCTCATTTGTGAAAATGGCATTTAAGGTATTTTGGAACCAAACCAAACTAAATGTAAATATATTCCTAGAGAATACTAACACAATGGGAAGGATGTGCCAGTTCCTGGTGGACCCAGTATAAGCAGAGGAAGGTGATGTAAAATCAATGACCACCTCCTGGTGGTTAAGGGTGGGCTTATCTACTTACAGAGTTACTCACAATGGGAGCCATCCAACGTGTCTGTGGTCAGGGGGTTACGGTGATCAAAGAGTGGTGCCTGGCTGCTCTATAACGGTGTAATGGGTCCACTATAGAAACAACTCCATGAAGGACCAGTGCTAGAGAGACATACTGGTACATAGATACTCCAAGTATCTGCAGTGAAGGTGCAAACAGCGGGGGACAAGATGGCAGATCATCTTGGATTATCATTTACAGTGCCATGGGATGTAAGGGTGAATCTGGCCTGCAGCCACCAACTTACCTTCTAAACATGGCACCTGCAGTCTGATATAGACCTTGTGGTGATGACCTGGGGCCTGGAGGAACAAGCCTTAAGGTGCCAAGAAGGAGGAGCTGGGGGTGGGGGTGTGGTTGTGTTGCAGCTAGCCAGGTGTGGGCAGGGTGATGGGGGCTGGGAGAGAAGACAGATTAGGATGGAGTTGTGTGCACACAATGATGTGTGAACCCCCTGTTGGGATATGGAGATTGAGACTGGGTGTATTCATGACCAAATATGGAGTACCCAGTGACTGCAGTGTCATATGAATGAGGTAAGTTAAGTATGGTATAAAAGTGTCTACCATAGTATGTGTGTGCGAAAGATTTGGGTAACGTTATACTTACCAATGCTGCGTCAATAGAACGCATGTCCATTGTATTCTCTGTTCCAGAGACATTCTGTTAATTAATGTTATATTTAAGTCCAAGTAAAGAAAGTCGTGTGTCCAGGTAATATGGAAACATAGAATAGGGATTTTAATTTTTTTTTCAAAAGTTTCTTTTATTTTACCGCTTTCCTCCAGGAAAACAGGGTAGACCGGGATACCACAACTTTCTTTAGGCTTATCATAAAATGTTTGGAAAAAAAGTTAAATTTAGGCAAACATACATTGGTTCTTGGATTTGGTGTTTAACAGCCTGTTATGTCATAAAAGAATATAATCAAAGATTTATATAGGCCTTGCAAATAGCAGCACTCCACTTAAGATGGTTTATATTGAGCTAAAGGGAAATTAGTAAGGCTCCAACCCAGTTACTACTCTAAAAACTATGGGTGTGGACCACCAAATTCGACATGGCGACATAGCTATTTCTTAGGATCGACAATCGACATGAGGCCTAGTGAGATTTGACATGAGGCTTAAAAAACATAGTGACAGGCGGCATGAGCAATTTTTAAAATCGACATGAGACCTGGGCATTATCAAAGGACATTGACATGTGACATGCCATTTTTTAAGATCGACAATCGACAAGTTTGTTTCAGGTCACCCAATAGACCCTATCTAAATAGGGCCGATCCTACGTTTTTTATGCAATTTTGAGGAAAATGTTCGTATTTATTCTCCAATCCTATGCAAAAGTAACATTAGCAAGTAATGCCACATCTACTGTCAATGATAGATCCATATTGTTGGTTGTCTAAACTGATGTATGCGGTTCAGGGTGCCTCGGTCGGTGGGACACCTTCCCCGGGCATGAGGCACATTGAACCACCCAACGATTTTAAAAGTTGAAAAGAAATACAAAAAAAAACACAAACCTGCTTTGCCATACACTGTAAAAAATGTGTGTTCTAGGAACATGGAAAACACAGGTGTGTTTCAGGCAACATGGTCCAAAAAGCAGGCCAGTTTGTAGGCAGCTGCATGGCAAGCAAAAATAGTAAGGGGGTGAAAGGGCTTTCTGCCTCTGGATATATACATGTACCCCCAACCTGTCGTGAGGGGTCAGGTAATTAAGGGGCTAGGCCTGGTTTAGTATAAACACTTCTCAAAAAAAATCTTAAAAATCGTAATTTGTCAGGAGAAATCGTAATGGTCGTAATTCGGGTTAAAAATCGTAAAATTACGAAAGAAATCGTAACGCTTAGCATCCCTGAATTATAGTAATGTCAGATGGCAATGTCATACCCTGCACTTGTTATATTTGACTCTAAGAGGGCTCTTCAACTCGATTTCAAGACATTTCCTTGTTGTCCTACGAACTTATCTCGAATATCAAGTGTCGCAGTGTATGCCATGTTGATTGCTCATCAACAACAGGAGTTATTACGCTAAATATTATTGTCTGTTATTGGACCCTCATCGTCTGTGCTGCTCTGGCGAGGTTATTTGAAGCCTTGCCTGGTTTAAGAGTTACTGGTCGTGTATCAGGAAACCACAGGAACCCCACCCACTCATCCTATTTCTGAGTCCCATTGTACTCTACAGCCCAGCGGCTCATTAAAACTGCAAGCTCGACAACACGCTTCTCACCAGGCCGTGCGGTATATAGTGCCTATACATTCTGTAGCCTACCTGAAGACCGCCGCCCAACCATTTGGCTCGGGGGCATTTTCACACACTGATATAAACGGAGTCAGATTGATCCAAACATAGGGAGACTGCGATATTATCACACTAAGATAGATAGACAAATGCCAACGCCCATTGGTACCGTCTCTGCCGTATTCCACGGGTGGGGGCTGGGGCCATATCCCACGAAGCCGCAGGCTGAGTGGGATATGTGCCAGCTCCCACGAGTAAAATACAGCAGAGAGGTATCAATGTAGTTGGCATTTGCATTTTTTTTTTTCAAGCCATGTAAGGAAGAAAGGACATCTTTTTCTTAGCCTATTGATACCGGCCACATATTGTATTCAATTGGGGGCATTGAATACGGCCCTTCCTATAGTTAAGTATAGTAAATCTTAAGTAAAAAATAAATGTCCTAGATGCAATGTGGAAATAAATATACAAGCTAACAGCACCAACTCGCATATGAAATGATAACTGTGTAACATTAGCCGAGTTACAATAATGCTATGGCATTAAACGCCCATAGACACATTTAAAACCCGTTCACATATTTTCAGGGGAGCTATACATTACATTAGGATATGAAAATATAATTATGGGGTCATATCAAAGTGCACCAAACAATTATAACGTGTAGTTTGCTTTATACTACAGCATAAATGGAGGCGATGTTCTAAAACGGCCAATAGTGTATACATAAGGCAGTTGTTCTATTACTGTGTTGCAGCTGAACGGTGGAGGCTGCAGATATATCATCTATTCACCTGCTTAAATCATGACTTCTGCCTACCCACCGGAAATGGAAACTTCCACACCCAGAATCGGACCCCGCCGTTACTATGGGAACGCCGGATCCCACCGGTCACACGTGAAACGACGTAAGGACACGAGATCTGCCCCCAGAGAGAGGACTAGAGGGGGGAATGATCACGTGGGGTACGGACCACTGCAGCCCAGGCCAGGAGGGGTGTGGAAACCGGTGGGTAGATACCCACAAGGCCGCAGTAGAACGCCTAGTGAACTCAGGTATCAGCGGACATCGACATCCGGTTCCAGACACAGCCTCGATCTGGCTGAGGTGGAGGCTGACGCCTACCGGGACGAATATGACGTAGTGGATGTCCTGGATCTGGACATCGATGTATACGTCAAGGACGGGGTTCTGAAGGAAACAGAGGTCCGCCAAAACGACCAACCCTTGCCAGGTGAGTTATTAAACGGACGTGAGACTCATGGAGCATCCCATGTCTCTGAAATAGTGTACAGACCTCTGTTGTAATAATTATATGATAATGTTACATAAATTATAGTGGCCCATGCCCATAGTGAGATATGCGGGCACCTTAGGGTAAAGGGTAGATTCACTATGAATCGACAAATACCCTGTGACGGACAGTGAGTTTTGAGGTTACTCATGTTCTATACGACTTCTAGTGTTTGTGTTTTGGAAAGAATAATATCTACACTTGACCATAATTCACAAATAAAGAGCTTAAAAGGCCTGAATGACCAAAAAAATCAAATGTCCGTCTCAAGGTATGTATCTGACTCCAGGTGAATCTACCCTAAGTTCGGCTCTCCCTGCTCATGGTTTTGCTGTTGCTGAATTCCCTGACCCAACGTTTCTCTTCAAAATAGAACCACAGTACCCACAGTCTACGGGTAGTTCGGGAGAGCGGCCTATCTAACCCATCTCTTACATCAACCTGTTACATAATCTACACTAGGCCCTGTACCTCTCCTTGCCTCAGTGTCCTGGTGACCACAGACGCTCTCATTGTCAGGTTTCATTTCCCCATTTTGGACAGTAGATTTACTGCCATGAACTACACTGACCAGTCATTTTTTCATCACCGTGTACCCTAATATCCGGAAAGTGTAGAGGGGGCTCACACACTGTTTATCCCAATGCCCTGAAACGAAACATAGTGGATACACTGGATATATGCTGTGTTACGGTGTGTATATATAGTTCTTACACGGATATCGTTCGCACAGTACCTACATTCATGCTAATATCATTTAATAGCTCTTTTCAATGATATTTCCAACCAAAGAAATGAAAAATGGCAGACGGTACGTAGGTACAGCGAAAAGATCTACATGCCACATGGATGACATTGGGATAACTGTATATAGTAGGCGTGCATTGTGTAAGGACTATAGTAATAAAGATTATCTGTACAAGTAGAGTTGGCTTCAACCTTAACCCGTTGGATGGGGGTATCCCATTGTACTAATGTTCATCCTACAGTTGGATCTCACCTTTGACCCTCGAGTTCAAAGTGGCATGAATCAGTGTGAATGCTGAAGTACTATAGATTGTCCATTTAGTTACATGGTTGTCTTTAACTGCATATTGCCCCCTAGGCATAGTTAATGGAATATCTCTATGTTAGCCACTGCTTTGCCTCTGGGGATTATGTTGAGTGTAGAAGTGCATCCTTTGTTTAATATCCCCTACCAATAACGAGAATTTGAACCACATGTAATTAATTGAGAAATTAGCAATTTCGGCTTAATCACGTAAGTTACAGCCATGATGGAGCCTTCACCCGTCAAAGATCGATATTTTAACCAAATCGTCAGGTTATAGCAACAGATGCAAAGCAAAGCTTTCGGCATAACACCGCCTGTACCATTACTCGCCAGGCCTGCATCCGGGGGGGGGGGGGGGGACTGTACCATGTATTGGATAACCACTGCAGCGCAACTCAGAAAAGCGGTGGCGGTGAATTTCCATTAGATCCTGAAAAGAGGGCGGTCAGATGTTGTCAAGGCCCTGATAAGTAGGGCCGTTAAAATCATATCATTGAATTGAGCAAGTTCATTTGCTGAAAGGGATGAAACCGCAAATGAAGTGCAAATGAAGTACAATGCTGCATATTAACTTGCACGACACGGCCACTGAATCAAACCACATAGATCTAGGGACTACCGTTGTCATATAACGCACCATTTACCACCACCCATCAATAGGTTTGGCGTTTCCTCACTTCAGTTGGCTCCAAGGCAGACAGGCACGGCTTTATACCAGTAGATAAAAGCCTCCCCCCAGAACAACGCTTGGACGCCATGCTTGGGACCACCGCCGCTCTTGACTCCCCGCCAAAACGCCCCCCACGGACCAAACCTAAATCTCGTCTGCCCGAAGGGGACCTCTCGTCGCTAACCCGGAAGGAGATCCCACTACGTGCACTGGACGGGGCGGGTCGTTTCCTGTGGGCAGCCGTTGCTAAGGGCAATCTGGACGCCGTGAGGAGAGTGTTTAAGGAGAGGAGGGGTCAGTATGTGGATCATCATGGCAACACCGTCCTCCATGTTGCAGCAAGAATAGGACAAAGCGATATCTTGAAGTAAGTAATTGGTATTCTTATCCCGGGATTCTTATGAAACCATTTCTATAGGGCTTAATTATAAGTGGTTTATTGCCAGCTGATGGCTTAGTGGATATAGGCCCTATTAGGGGCGCTCCCTCATAATTAATTTAGGCCTATACTGGTCAGCCCATTGCCCACCTGAATATTAATATCCATAAACATTTTCCTTTATTATCCTGATACAAAAGCATGACGATTATCATTGAGGGAGAATAGGTTACACACGTACCTTTAATATTGACATAAAGGCCTACTGACACTTTCTATAGGTGGTTGCTGCGCTCTTCCGGCGTGGAGGTGACGTCACGGAACGCCCGAGGGGAGACGTGTGGTCATGTTGCCGCTAAACACGGCCACGTGGACTGTCTACGTCACGTCATGTTCTGTGGCTCGAAGCGCCCCCTGGTGCTGGCCACGGAAGGTGACCGTCAAGGTTTGACACCTGCACATTTGGCAGCCATTGTTGGGCATGCGCAGATAGTGAGGTGGCTGGTGAACACGTTTGGCACGCCGGTGGCCACGACACGAAACAACCTGGGTCAAACCCCGCTACACTTCGCCGCCGCCAAAGGTGTGAAGTTATACTTATTGATTGATTAAAGATAAAAATTGGTTTATGATACCGTTTTCTTTATAGTGTATGTTCCTGGTGCTGAGTGTATGGTATTTTAGTGCTGAATCATGATGTATAGGTTGTATACGACATTGATTCACCTGACCAGTGGTGGCAGATGTACGTAAGGCCCATACCATGATGGCCCTAGACCGCTACATTCGACACAGCGACATGGACCATTTTGGGGATTAATGACATGGGGCAGGAGTAGAAAAAAAATATAGTAACATGGGACAGTTCTCAAAATTGATATGGTGACATGGGATTTTCTTAAAATCGATATGGCGACCTGGTCATCTCTTAACATCGACACGGGACATGAAGACCCCATCAAGGGCCTCACTATGGGCTGTATTCGGGTGCCTGCAGCACAATATAATCTCCTTTTCTAGTTTCATGTGATGAACTGTCTCTAATTTACATAGAAATTATCTTTCTAAACTTTTTTTATATGGTGTAGTTGACGTAGACGATAGTTACACTCTGCAGACACCGCATATTCTCACGGCCACCTGAAACTAACTGTGTGGGCCTATTCTGATTTTTCGGCCAGGTTGTTTAAAATCCACAGAAACCTTGTCCAGGTTGGGGGACGATGTTGTGAACGCTCAGGACGAAGTAGGTAAGTTTGGTCTACCATTCAGCTATCTAATATATTATTTGGATTATTTGCGCATTCATAAATTTCATTTAAATATGACATTTTAATCCCTGTTTCAAATTATTCTATCGTCCTATACATGTTATTGCTATTGTATTAGGTCATATGTATAGGACAAAATCAAATGCCCCTAAAAAATCATGTGCAGACACCTATCGGGTAATTGCAATTAACCGGTCCTAGATGGTGGACACTGAAAGAGTTGATTACACTATAATGTTTACGTGTATAGGGACTTGAAGGCTGTAAAGTTGTATATTTGTAGTCTCTCTCTGTCTGATGCCCTACCATCTGGACTTGCAATTATCCGATGATATGCTGTAGAAAATGTGTGAGGAATCGTATTAGAATTGAAAGTAGGCCCTTATAAGGTAATATGATTGGTCCACAACAGGTATTAGGGTAATGCAATAACCTTAAAGGTAGTCATTCTGACAACCTAATCTTGTCATTATGACAACTTTGGTCTGAATGGATTAGATCAGATGTGACGACCTTAGGTGACATCACAATGATGACCTAAGGTTGTCAATTTTGTTGTTGTCAAATGACACTCCTACGTTTTTCAGCCACCATCGCAAGCAGGATTTCAATGTTGTACTGGTCAACGTTGGACTATCAATGTTTGTACAACTGTGGGGCCCAGGTGAGCTAAACCTATGTGCCGAACTTAGTTTTTAATGGATTTCTTGCATTGCAGATACTTTAATTTATCCTCACCTGGTCCCTTTTGTCTATGAAATGCAAGTTCAAAATATTTTTCTTATGCTATGTTGTCTGCCTTGGTTTCACCTGGGGCAGAGCTGGACTAAGTGGGCTTGGTGTGGGCCCCATGTTGGCCAGCCCAACAACTTCACTTTCTGGGCTAATTCTACCAACACAACTTTCATGATCATGTTTCAAAGACCCTTCCCTAAAAGAGTGGGGTCACATGTGAGGCCCCTAGCTTACAAACAGCCCCTATCTTACAAAAATGTGTAAGATAGGGACCGTTTGTAAGATAGGGACCACCTGCAGCCCCTACCTTGCAAAAGGTCCCTATCTCACAAATTTTTGTAAGATAGGGGCCACTGATAAACAGACCCTATCTCACATAAATTTGCAAGATAAGGACACTTTGTAAGATAGGGCCATGTCAGGCCCCTATCTTACAAAAAGTCCCTATCTCACAAAATCCCTATCTTACAAAAAGATAGCCTAGCACTTTATCCACGTCAATGTACCCAGCTGACAAGAAAACAATATTTTATATGGAGAAAAACGCTTGAGAATACTGTAAACATTAATTTCTGCGCTTTACATGGCGAAAAATATGTCCCGTGTGAAAATTTATACAGTAATGAAATGAAGTGCCAAATTTCTGTCAAGATCGATTTTTCTGTCAAAATTCCAGCAAAAGCGATTTTTCGTCGAAACTCCCTAAAAGTATGAGTGACCTAATTATTGATTGATGATCTAATTACTTGATCAATTTATCATCTGCATGGTCACATCATTATGACATGGATTTAAAAGGTCGGAAAAAACTTCATTGGTGAAAATGGATCAGTGACCTAATTATTGAGAATGACATAATTTACATATTTGCTTAATCATTTGACTATCACCATAGTCTCATTCTCATCAAATGCCTTGAAAGGGTAATAAAACAACTCATTAAGAATAAGGTATGACTAACCTAATTATTGATTGACCTAATTCGTAATATCTTTTTCATCAACATGGTCACAATTTATGACATGGATTTAAAAATTATAAAAACTTTGCAATAAAAGATGACCTGATTATTTGATTATGCTGGCATCGTTAGGGTCAATAGGGTGCGTAAGCCTACCCGTTTACTTTTAGTTGTGCGGGTGATGAAAACCCTCGAATCAGGACAGGAAGCGATGTCACGCTATGGGAGTTTTTGGAAAAAATATTAATTCTCAGCAAATATAGATCTCTATTGGAAATGCTTTCAGATGTTTGTGTGTCAGACTTGCCCCCTGCGGTACCATAAATGTGGTACAAAAGGGATGCTTCTGGAGGAAGAAATCTGTAAGTTTCTGCAAGCCCCCATACTTAATACATACCGCACTGTGGCTTCCTGTCCTGATTCGAGGGTTTTCATCACCCGCACAACTAAAAGTAAATGGGTAGGCTTACGCACCCTATCCCGATGGGCACATAACATTGAATCAACATTGAAAACTGGTTGACAATGTTGATTCAATGTTGATTCAATGTTGATTCAACATTGAACTGAATTTTGTGCCCACTGGGATTGACCCTAACGATGCCAGCATAATCAAATAATCAGGTCATCTTTTATTGCAAAGTTTTTTATAATTTTTAAATCCATGTCATAAATTGTGACCATGTTGATGAAAAAGATATTACGAATTAGGTCAATCAATAATTAGGTCACTCATACTTTTAGGGAGTTTCGACGAAAAATCGCTTTTGCTGGAATTTTGACAGAAAAATCGATCTTGACAGAAATTTGGCACTTCATTTCATTACTGTATAAATTTTCACGCGGGACATATTTTTCGCCATGTAAAGCGCAGAAATTAATGTTTACAGTATTCCCAAGCGTTTTTCTCCGTATAAAATATTGTTTTCTTGTCAGCTGGGTACATTGACGTGGATAAAGTGCTAGGCTATCTTTTTGTAAGATAGGGATTTTGTGAGATAGGGACTTTTTGTAAGATAGGGGCCTGACATGGCCCTATCTTACAAAGTGTCCTTATCTTGCAAATTTATGTGAGATAGGGTCTGTTTATCAGTGGCCCCTATCTTACAAAAATTTGTGAGATAGGGACCTTTTGCAAGGTAGGGGCTGCAGGTGGTCCCTATCTTATAAACGGTCCCTATCTTACACATTTTTGTAAGATAGGGGCTGTTTGTAAGCTAGGGGCCTCACATGTGACCCCACTCTTTTAGGGAAGGGTCTTTGAAACATGATCATGAAAGTTGTGTTGGTAGAATTAGCCCAGAAAGTGAAGTTGTTGGGCTGGCCAACATGGGGCCCACACCAAGCCCACTTAGTCCAGCTCTGCCCCAGGTGAAACCAAGGCAGACAACATAGCATAAGAAAAATATTTTGAACTTGCATTTCATAGACAAAAGGGACCAGGTGAGGATAAATTAAAGTATCTGCAATGCAAGAAATCCATTAAAAACTAAGTTCGGCACAAAGGTTTAGCCCACCTGGGCCCCACCGTTGTACAAACATTGATAGTCCAACGTTGACCAGTACAACATTGAAATCCTGCTTGCGATGGTGGCTGAAAAACGTAGGAGTGTCATTTGACAACAACAAAATTGACAACCTTAGGTCATCATTATGATGTCACCTAAGGTCGTCACATCTGATCTAATCCATTCAGACCAAAGTTGTCATAATGACAAGATTAGGTTGTCACATTGATTGGGTTGTCAGAATGACTACCTTTAAGGTTATTGCATTACCCTAATACCTGTTGTGGACCAATCATATTACCTTATAAGGGCCTACTTTCAATTCTAATACGATTCCTCACACATTTTCTACAGCATATCATCGGATAATTGCAAGTCCAGATGGTAGGGCATCAGACAGAGAGAGACTACAAATATACAACTTTACAGCCTTCAAGTCCCTATACACGTAAACATTATAGTGTAATCAACTCTTTCAGCGTCCACCATCTAGGATCGGTTAATTGCAATTACCCGATAGTTATGTTATTTCAACACCCGTTTTTTCAGTCGTATCGGGTTACTTACACACCCTATTCACTTTAACATGAATGCCAATTGTCACATTTATAAGTTTGTTGGTGAAGAAATGGCGATTTAGGGACTGGGCAAAAGTGTTTGCAAGTTAGGGGCCTGGCCTATGCCCTATCTGACAAACGATTTTGCAAGATAGGTGCTTTTTAACAGATAGGGCCCTGACATGGTCCCTATCTAACAAAAAGGATCGGTTTGTAAGATAGGGGCCGTTTGTAAGATAGGGGCCTCACAGGGGTTCTAAATGGGCAAGTATCGTTTCTGAGCTTACACCTATAGATGTCATCATTGAGAGTATTTGGGATTTGATATCATATAGACATTTTCTTGTTTTTATAACAATGAGGCATAAATTCACAATCCCTTTAAAACCATTGAAATGAAACAATTTTCACAGTATGTTCATATTATGTGAAATTGTCTACACAATTTTGCATATGAATAGAGAAACAAGGAGCATACTGATACCGACACCTTTCCCCCGGATATGATCATAGAACATAATCCCAGGACTCCCTCAGGTATCACTATCAGACACTGTGTCTCCTAATGTGATCAGAGTTGTAGTTAGTCAAGGGATGCATTTTGCTTCTCCTCCTTAAATAAAGGATGACATTAAATACAGATAAATGAATCAACCCACTGGAATACTTGTTGGGAACTACTCTATTATAGTCATCAACTACATAAAGACTTTATAGCCTAAATAAATATTGTGTCTGCCCTCCCCCCCCGCACCCAATTATGTGTTCCCCAACTAAAGGAGCCCACCTTGGTTCCACTTAGATCTGAACAGGGCCTGCGCACTTCAAATCTGGGCAAGCCCACATGGGCCCCTGCTATCTCCCAGGTCAAAACTGAAGTGGGCCTCAGTATGACGTCATTACGACGTCATGCTAACAGCGACGTTGGCAAATAGTAGAAATGGGCGGCCAAAAGGCAGTAGTAACAACCCCAGCTAACAAAAAAACACGTTTTCCAAACGTTTGCAAACGTTTAAAAACCGTTTAGATGCAAACCTTTCCTATAGGTTTGTATGAAAAAGGTTTTCCTCCAAAACGTTTGCAAACGTTTGTTTTTTTGTTACCTGGGACACGATGTCGGAATGCTGGGCCTGACAACAGCAACGTTGGCAAATAGTAGAAATGGGCAGCTAAAAGGCAATAATAACAACGTCAATGCCAACACCAGCTGACATTGAACCAACATTGGTACGACGTCGGAATGCTGCGCCTGTTATAGACGATTCAGAGCAGCAACATCATGCTTAATTTGGAATGTTGAGGACAAACTCAGGCAACACTAAAGGATCTGATGCTCTTGAAAGTCTGTTTTTGACATGGTCTTTCTAGACCAAAGGCGAAATCCATATCAAAACTCTTTTCTTTTGCAAACGCACAATGTTTGTTCAAAATTAAAGTGGCATACTCACCGAACATGTCCCAATCACAGCTCTCATACTGTTTTAGCCTACTATGTGGTCAAGTGCGAGTGGTGAGATTGCCCCTTTAAAATGTGTCAGAAATAAAAGGTAAGAAAACCATGTACTATTTTTGCAGGTTGCACCCCTGTGTACTATGCATGTCAGGAGGGCCAAGTGCTCACCCTGCGACACCTGGTGGATGTGGCCGGAGCTAGTGTTTCCATAGCAACCAATGAAGGGTTGACTGCATTACAAGCTGCTGCACAGACCGGAAGGGTGGACATTGTGCACTTCCTGTTACAGAGGGGTCGGCGAGAAGTGGACCTCGCCTACCAAACTAAAGATGGCGCTACTGTCTTCCACATGGCAGCTGGTAAGTACTTTGAGGACTCTTCCCCATTAAGAAATCAAGATAGTTCATCCTTTAAGAATGTATCTGAAGGAAAGTGTATGTTATTGGGCATAAATGTCAAGATCTGTAGACGTCATGAAGACATCACTTGGTTGCTATGGAAAGACACCATGGCACATCTGCAAAAAGTAGCAGCTTTAGGATGTCATTCTGTTTCAAACACACTCCTCCATTAGCAATTTATGGATGGCCTATTGTAGATATCACTGAGGAACGGCCAAAAAGCAACTGGAATGAAACCACTGAAATTCACTTTGGTCTAGGTCACTGATAACAGGGATAACAATGAAAGTTCTTGTTTTCGCCATTTTCTAGAAATATAACTATTATGATTGGGTAAGTATCAATTCACCCAATATTTTATTTTCTATGTATTAGCCTACTAGTGAATTATATACAGGGCAAAGCATATTTTATTCTTATTTTAGGGTCACACAATATTGTTATGATGTTTATCTAGCATGTCCGTGCAAGGGAAACCCCACAGGAAAATGTTCATTATATATGATTCTTATTGAACCGCTATCTGATATCACGGAATCTGAAGTTGAAAAGCGTTATTTTATAGGCAAAGAATAGGTTCTCAGTGGTTATATACCACTTTTTCTTGATGTTGAAGACATGTATTACCCAGAATACATAAATTTAATGATGGAAAAAATAAGCTTTCTGATTACTTTGAACTTTTCATTAGTATTGGGTGTTTCATCGCATTTTATGCATTTAAAATGTCAAATAACTCAGAAATGAGAAGTAACCCAACAATTTCATTATGATTTTTGAATTAAGCAGTTGGTATCATACCAGTTGCTCTCTGAAAGTGCAGAAATGTTCCTCTGTGTATTAAATCCACCCCTTCTTAGAAAACACTTCTTTTGAAACAGGTCTCAGCCATGGAGTCAGTGAGAAAGTTACAAGAGCCTTGCTGTAATGGCCAGACAGTATCGAAATGAACTGTTTTGGCAGGAATCTGGCTTCTTGGGCTACAAACATATGTGTAGGTTTAAGTGAAAACAGAACAGACCATTTATACCTTATGCAAGTGAGGTCAGTTTGGCAAGAGATTTCGGATATACCTTGTTTTGGGGATCCTGGCGAGGCTGACAAAGGGCCTGGCTAATGAGTTTCCTATGCATGGGAGTCTTATAGCTGTGGTCAAAGGTCAAATTGAGAACTAAAATAAACAAACTTCTCACCTCATTAGCCCCTTCTTCCAGTGTATTTAATTGAAGTGTTAATGAAACCACCCCTTCTGTCTCAACATTAATTTTCATGGCCTATTATGGCATCACCAAAAGGATGAGGCTGGCCTCCTCCTGTAGGTGCTAACATTACCACTAATAAAGGTCTTAATAACTTAACAGTCAGAGGGCTCACCAGGATACTCCAGACAAGGATAGCATCAGATTGACTGCTCAAGGACACAAGCATTTTGCCGATACAAAATCCCCCTCTCAATGAAAGGTATTCTTTCAATCAGCACTTGTGTTAAACATGTTTACTGAGATGTTTTAGCCTTGTTCTATCCAATGCCTGGTCAGCTAACGGACAGGTAGACATACTGGCTCTTCTGCTAACACACAAAGGGGCTGACTATGCTGTGCGCTTACGAGACATCAAAGGAAGTGCTTGTGCACACGACGCTGCCGAAAATGGTCATGTGTCATGCTTGAAGCTCTTGTATGCTGCAGGACTAGACATGCACCAGCCTGATGAGGTAAGGAGACTAGCCATGTACCATCCTGATGAGGTAAGTAGACTAACCATGTACCAGCCTGCTGAGGTAAGCAGACTAACCATGTACCAGCCTGCTGATGTAAGCAGACTAACCATGTACCACCCTATTGAGGTAAGCAGACTAACCATGTACCAGCCTGCTGAGGTAAGCAGACTAACCATGTACCAGCCTGCTGAGGTAAGCAGACTAACCATGTACCAGCCTGCTGAGGTAAGCAGACTAACCATGTACCATCCTATTGTGGTAAGCAGACTAACCATGTACCAGCCTGCTGATGTAAGGGGGCTAGACATGCACCAGCCTGATGAGGTAAGCACACTAGACATGTACCATCCTGCTTATGTAAGGGGACTAGACATGCACCAGCCTGCACATTTTACCGTATGGTATATGACACTGATCATCGGTTAGCTAAATGTCATGTGCACAGTTACATTTTCTCAGAAATAGGCCATTATGTAAATTCACAACTATGTAGATAAAGCCGGCCATTAAGTAAATTCACAACTTTGGTATTATGTGCCTGATCAGGGTAGCCATATCTTTCCAAATCATGGTGTTAGACAGTAATTTAATAGGACTATATATCACTAGCCATAACTTATTCTGTGGCCTAGTTATTTCTTATGTGTTGTAAGACCTTAAGACTAAATGATTAAATTAATTATCTAGTTAATTAACCGTCTAGATCTATATACAAGACAGACAGCAGTCATCTTTACAGGTAGATTCTTAACTGTGGTTCCAAAGATTCCTTGTATTTAATCAGATTCTTACCTAAGCACGTCTCTACTGGATGTACCTTGGCATATGTAATAATAATATTACGGTAATAGTCGTTTGTTAATTGGAATAGACTAGCACTAATTATTAACGGGCAATTGTGTGAAGCAACAAGTGATTGGCAAAGGGCATTGAAATTGGAATTGAACCTTATACATACATGTATGTATTATAAGACCCGGAACCACTTTTGACCCGGCTTATTAACGGGGCAGGCTTATATTCGGGCCCGGCTTATAAACGGGGAAATACGGTATAATGGTATTTGAAAATATATTACATGTGAATGTATATATCGTATTGGCTACAAACAATGCATACATGGTCGTGTATCCCGGCAGGATGGAGAGACTCCGTGCACATTGGCTGCCCGCAGTTCTAACAGCACCTGTGCTGCCTTTGGTGAAGAACTGGGGAGGAGGAGGTGTGCTGTCATGGCACATGGAACCAGCACCTCCGCACTGCCTCACCAGGACAGTGACACCGACTCCATCCTAGCACAACTACAAGGTACATGGACATGTTGTTATACAACAGCGTTTTGCATGTAAACTGTGTGAGCCGGCCTGGAAAAAAAACTCAACTAGCAATTTGATGCTGGTCCACCGCAGTTTAACATTAGGATTACATTAGTGTCTGACGTTGGCACTCTGCCACGTTGCTGCAAGTTTGGTATGTTGCTACAATCTGTACCTCGACGTAGGCACCACATTAAATATTGACCCGGATGAAACGATGTTGCTTTGATATATTTTTAGGTAACACAGATTAGTACATAATTATACAACCATGGGGTATACTATAATTATGTCGCTGATACAACGTAAGGGACTACTACCAGTGGTTGTCTGCTTTGGTCGAGGGTAGTGACTAATATATTTTAAGTAGCTGTGTCATGGATAATGTAGTCTATTTAATCCAGAAGATTGCCTACATGGCCCTTTCTAAAATATCATTGGTCAATTCTACAATAATTCCTACAATTTCATTGTGTAAGAGAATTATTTTTTAGCTTATAACTTTATACTCAAATTAGAGCAATTTTGTAATGGCGTTATACGCCACGTTGTTCCAATGCGCTTCGTAAGACCATGTCACTGCAACGTTATAAAATTCACACCTGGCATGAAGACGGTGAATGTAGCACAGTTATGTTTATAACACCTCTCAGTGAATGCCCGTGCACACAAATGTAGTGGGTGTATAGCTGGGTGTGACAACTGATACATGCCACACCGAAGGGTGACTACATAGCCATAGGTGTGAAAACAATACCCCCAAACTCATTAAAAGGTCTGGCCTTGATGAAACTAGCTCTATCATCCATGTGCAGCTCACATTGCATCTATCTTTAGCATTCACTGTATACGGGTGCAAACAGAGCAACCTTGTGGTACTGGGTCCTGTATGTAGACCTGTTAGAACAGTATAACTTCTGTTTGGTTGATCCTCTTAGAGTTGGACGGTCCTCGGCTGATGAAGCTGATAGAGGAACAGGCAGCTCGCTACCAGCACACCAGACCTGACCAGACCAGCTTTATACGGGAGGACACCATGAGGTCTAAAGTAAGTACATTACTATTCCATCTGCTCGTGTCAGTTTGATGTTTCTGCGTAGTTTTCCCTCTTCTTTTATTGGGGGTTGGAGGTAACTTTTCTTAAAACCGAATAATCAATTTGCTGCCACAGGAACATGCAAAATAAAAGCACTTTTCACTACTCAATCAACCTGACAATTTCGGTAGAACGTGTTTGTGTTACATGAGATGTCACTTTATGTCAATGAACTTACTTAAAAACTGCATCAACATTAAAAAAACGCACGAACCACATCTACGTGTAGTAATAGTATGAATACAACATGTCCACATTTGTTATCCACAGGACAAGAGGAGCTTGTTTCGCAGACTGAAAGACAAATTTGACGAGGAACGGCAGCAGCAGGAAGCTTATGAACAGAAACTGAAAGTGCTAAAAAAGGAGTTTATACTGAGGGCTATGGCTGACACAGGTTTCCAAGGTAGACCCATCCTCAAACTACAAAAAGGTATGTCCCATTTAGTGTAAATCATATCTATAATAGTGTAAGAAACTAGGCAATAGTGACTGACATATACAACACAATTATATATTTATAATGAGAACTGCAATATTCCACTTTCCTTGTCGTCATGTGGACACAGGGCTAATGAGAACTTAAAATAGGAAATAGGTCTCCTTATCATTAAAGCAATTTTACAAAGATTGAGGCAATCAAACACGGGAGCTCACATTATCCATGGTAATTCATGTACACCAAGGGACCCTAACCTTAGCATGGGGGTCAGTCAAATAATTGCAGATACAACTTGATACTCACCCCTACTAACATTGTGCAATTGATGCAATTATTTGCAGTTCATCCGAGTACTTGTATGATAATTATAATTATGTATTTGTTGACAGAGCCGGCGCCATCTGTATCAATACTTAGTGGCATTCGCACAGGCCTGGGCCTGAGAACTGACGTCATCCGCGAGAGAAACACAAAAGGGTGAATACAATATTAATACCCATATACCTTCTCCCTACCCTTTCCCTTTATATTCAATATTGGGATTATGATATTGGTATACCTCTAGTTTGACCGCCAATGCTGGCCAGGAGTGATATTGACCTCATGTAGGTCCAACATCTTATTTTGGATGTTGGTCCAACATCTTATTTACCAATATTAGGGCAATTTGATACAGTTATCACCAATATTGGTCTAAAGCCATTGTGCCAAATAAGGCAGGCCAGGGGACAGGCTAGGATAAGACAGGGCAAGGGACAGGCTA
The DNA here is from genome assembly GCA_947462335.1 of Harmothoe impar. Lineage (NCBI taxonomy): Eukaryota > Metazoa > Annelida > Polychaeta > Phyllodocida > Polynoidae > Harmothoe > Harmothoe impar. The sequence goes on along the minus strand of OX381706.1, from coordinate 42,799,109 downwards.
GGATCAGGCATGGCAGGGGACAGGCTAGGATAGGTAGAGCAGGGGACAGGCTAGGATAAGGCAGGGCAATGAACATACTAGGAAAAGGCAGGGCAGGGGACAGGCTAGGATAAGGCAGGGTATGTGACAGGCTAGGATAAGGCCTATTATGCTCTGTTAGTCTAGACATACACTGTTCATGTATTTCTATGTGTAATATCAAAATTTGAACAAAATACCATGATTACTCTATCAAACATGAGAACTCATGCACCCTATAACATATTATGTTGCCCCAGTCAACTGTAATATAACATATAACAAGCAGGGATATCCATAGAACAGTGGTTTAGAAGAGGAAGTGCCTACCTTAAGTCCATGGACCATTCAAATTTGAATCCTAACTGTTTCCTGTGCACACATTCCTGTGACATCATCAATTTGTGTGATTCACATATAGTCACTACTGACTATCTTATGACTAATATGTGACTAAGTTGTATAGTCCCCTGACTACGGGGGTCAAAATATGGTGGTATAGTCACTACTGACTATAGGTATTATTATCAGTGCACAACTGAACACTCCAACCTGCTCAGTCACCCACACACAGTCACTCACCCACCCATCCTTCTCACTCACCCACATCCTTGCTCACACACTGACTCATTGACTTCCGTGCCCCCTCACTTACACTCTCACTCGCTCCCCTCTCCTCTCCCACTCCGTTACCCGACCTCATTATCACCCACCCACTAACTCACTCCTCCATACCTTTGTGCTTCTAGCCTTCAGGGATACCTGTCACAAACTTCAATGCAGCAATTGACAGAGAGAGTGATTTTCCCCCCAGTTATCCGTATGCAGGATGTGCAATTACTATTTATGTCAGAACATAGGCCTATTTCAATAAGAGGCATATGCTCCCAGAAGTAAGTGTAGCTGCACTGCAGTGATTTATGCTGTAGATTAACAGAATAAAAATACATGTATATTTCTGGTTTTGAAACCTAAAATATGTCCTTTTACCCTGTAAATCTAACAGTATAACTCACTGTGCAGCTACACTAACTTCTGACAGTGTAATATCCCATAATATTGTGCATATCTGGCCATATCTAGTGTGACACACGTCAGCTTCTGTAGTAGGAATAATACAAAGGGCGATAGGCTACTATAATTTAGGACTTACCGTAAGACCTCACGTATAAGCCTAACTCACGTTTTAGCCGCACCCCCAGTTAACCCAGATAACCCTACTGTCCTACATGTAGGACACCTATATGACATTTAACAAGAGATTGTTTACTAAAGATAAAATCCATAGATCTTAAATTGTGTTTTTGGTTCATAAAGCTCAAGTCTCCAAGTTCCCAGCAATTTTTGTCAAGGGTTGCCATGGTTACCGTTATGATGTCAGACTGAGGTCCCAAAATCCATACATCTTGGAAAATGATAACCAGGAAAATGCTGGAAATAATTCCTGTGTTATCTAGAACATTTTCCAAGCCACATTTATCAAAATGTCATAACATGTGAAAAAAACATGTCTGAGGATGTGTGTCTTTTTTTGTGAACATGATGTTAAGCAATAAAGGTATAATTGGCTCATTTTCCCAGCCGTCCTTACAGAAGGACAGTAGGACTATGGGCTACTGAGTGTTACGCAATTGTTGGCCAACTGGTCAAAAAGTCAATATTATAATTCAGTGTGAGTGGATTGATATAGTTACTTTGAAAATAGGTTTACCCTAATTTTAGTATGCTGATTTTGAATTTGGTGTGCGTAGTATGATGTAGGGGTCAGGGAAAGGTCAAAATTGAGGTCAAAGGTCAGGAAAATGTACGCATAGTGAGTGCTTCATTAATGTGAAGTAACTCATAACTCAGTAAGCCAAATATTGTTAGTCTGTACCATTGTGAGGCACCAAGCTTAATGCAATTTATTTGGAAAGATATAATTTATGCCTGAAAATAACATTTTTGTAGCGTAGCAGTCTGGCATGTTAGCCATCTTTGTGTAATCAGAGGTCAAAGGTCAAGGTCACGCCTAAATTTTAGTTACCATGAAATTTCAATGAAATTTCAATGAATTGAGTATATCTTAGAAGAAAAATTACATAGAGCTCTTATATGTTGTTGGTGTTTTGAACTAAATTAGTCCTCCAGTTCATATTCATAAGATGACCTTGGGCCAAGGTCAATGTCATCTTTTCAAGGTCAAATATCAAAATGTTGGTCAGAATTATGTAGTTTGTCCATATTCACTCAATATACATACATTGTAGAAGGAATATGGTTAATTTCTTAAGAGACGCCATATTGTAGCTCAAGACTTGACCCTTTATGAAGGTGTGTAGATACCATCTACGTACCATCAGACTGAAAGGTCAAGGTCAACCCTAGTTACCATGAAATTTCATTAAATTGGGTATATTTGAAAGGAAAAACTAGCTAGATCTTTGATTTGTTGTGTGTTTTTGGAAATAGCATAGTTCAACAGTTCATGCTAAAAGGATGACATTGGGTCAAGGTCAAGGTCATATTTTTGAAGGTCATACATCTACATATTGGTTGAAGTTGTACCTGATACAGTTTGTCAATATTCATCTTCTCCGATGTCAACCATGAAAACATTGGCAAAAAATCCATAGATCTATATTTAAATAGTAGTTCTTACTGGCTGACTAACTTGTACTAACATATAAAATGCAGGGTTAGATGATAATTTTAGTGGGGCTAGCTATGGTTGAAAATGAGCTAAAGGCCAGGTTAACATGTGTTGCTAGGCAAATAAACATTTAGAATGACTGTTGCTAGGCATCCCACATCCTTAGCAACATGTTTATAACTGCCCTGAAACCATTGGGTCCATTTTAGTAGGGTTAGGTATGATTGAAAGTGAGCTAAACTCCACGTAAACGTGTGTTGCTAGGCAAATAAGCAATTGGAATGGCTGTTGCTAAGCAACAACCTCCCTTGGCAAAACATGAATTACTGCAACAGAACCTGTGGTATCATTTTAGTGGGGTCAGGTATGGTTGAAATTGAGCTAAGATCCCATTAACCATGTGTTGCTAGGCAAATAAACAAATAGAACGGCTGTTGCTAAGCAACTAGTTACCTTAGCAACAAACCAATGAGATGGATGTATCCCTCGGATGCAATATAGGAGGGCAGATGTACTTAAAACTGTTCTGGCAGCAACATTTTTAGAGTGGGAGACAATATTCAGCTACTATTGATAACTATCTATGGGTTTACAATAACATAGGCCCAGGCAGAGGCCACAGGACAGTAGGGCATAACCCTACTGTCCTACATGTAGGACGGTAAAGAACGCTAATTATCTCGGCAACCGCTAAAGATAGAGCTTAGAAATTTTGTACAGGGCATACATGGCCATATTTTGGTCCACTTATCAATTTTCAGTGGTCTCTGATAATAACTGCCACACTAGGTGTAAGCGGGTTAAGGCCGATCCTATAAGCCACACTGCCGATCTGATTCGCGTACTAGCCGCGGCTTATACACAAGGTTTTACGGTAATTAATATTTCAATACCCACACAAAAGTATTATTATGCAATTGTTGCCACATTCTTGACCATTTCATGCAAAAAGCTAATACTTTGGTATCATGCATTTATCAAAGGAATACATTTTATCTTAAAATATCTGGACCATATATATACTGGGGAGCGAATTCGGAACCCATTGTAATGGCAAAGAATGAGATTGCCTGTCAAATCTCTTCATGCAATATCTACCCCCGCTCGTAAAGGTTACATAATATCATACCTTATAACATCAGAATTAAAGAGTATGGCCCAACAATGCTCCAACATCGGCCCAAGGTAGGCTTTTACTAATGATGGCCTGGCACTGAGGCAGAGGTCAACCTAGATGTGGGCCAATATCCAAATTCCAATGTTGGCCAGACATCTCAGTGGGATAACATCATATTTTCAATTTCATACTAAACTAATGTCTACTTTCCTCATTGGGCCATGGTTGGTTTAGGATGGGGCTAATCATGGCTGACATAGGGCCAACGTATAGACGAAAAATACAGACAAAGAAGACTCAGTATTGGCTGATACCACACAAGTCTATATGGATAATAGATTGGAAGTAAAATGAATGGTAGATTATGATTATACATACTTTGAGTGTCCTGATTAGCCTGTTCATTTTCCAATGGTATACCAATCGTTAGCCATGGTCCCACAATGAGTAAAGCTATACTAATTAATTAAAATGAAGGCGTGGGACTTCAGCTGTTAATCGAATTTACTGTTTCAAATTACGAACCAAGTTTGCTCCTGATGCATACAGCTATGTTAGTGCAAACTATTAGGTCAGGCCTATTAGAATACCGTATTTTCCTGAAAATTTATCCGACTTATAAATGGGGCAGGTTTATTCACGAGGCAGGCTTATCATATTTTACAAAGGGATTTTCTTCAACCTCTGGGCAAATTCTCTTAGTAATTCAGCATTTTAGTGCAGTAGAATTCTAACAATTTCTATCTAAAAAGGAGTATGAGTATTACTATGACGTGTGAATTACCTTGATTTTGTGAGTAAATACTCAAACTAGAAGCGGAGTTATGACCAGACAGTGGCATAGGAGAAGGGCCGCCCTACCCCCCTCCCAATCGCAGAACAGGGGGCCTGAACATGTTTGCTCCCCCTAATAAAGAATTGTCAATACCATACATTATTATGATTACAAGTGAGGGCGCAAAGAGATCACAAGTGATCTCTAGTGATCTCTTTGCTAGCCCTCACTTGTTTGAGAAGATACTGGATTTAATATTTTTGCAGGTCTGTTTTTTGGAACACATTAGGCATTTGGAGGTGTGTTTAGGATTTATTTCAAAGTTAGGAAAGGGGTTTGTTTACTTGATAACATAGAGGTTATCAATGACAACACAACAATTCCTTGTTACAAATGCAAACTGATTTTTATTAATGATCAACAGGGCAGCAATGAATTGAAGGTCACAAAGGGATCCGATGTCCCCCAACCATGGGCTTTTCTAGTGTATTTTCAATGGGGGGAATAAAAGCGTGCACGCTTTTATTCAAAAATGACCACATATTGGGCAATAAAATTGAGTTAGAGCAAAATCAGAGGGAATTAGGGGGAATGAAACAGATAGGAAGTCAAATATATTATTTGTGAACATTCTGACTCATTTTTAGGGAAATCTATTTTTTCGTCCCACACATCGGATATACTCACTTTAAATATTTACATATTGAAGAGGTCCAAGGCTTTCTAGATGTGTAGTGGAATCTCTAGATATATCTGAGAGGTATCAAAAAAGAACCATTGAATTCCTTGGGTCCAATTTAGGGGGGGGGGGGGGGGGTAGGTATGATTATAATCAGCCTCAGGACCACGGAAATATGTGTTGCTAGGCAGATAAACAATTAGAATAGCAGTTGCTAGGCAACCAGCTGTATAAACAATAAACCAATAGAACCATTGAGTTCCTTGGGTCCAATTTAGGGGGGCCCAGTAAACAAAAAACGCCATACAACATTTTATAACGATATTTAACGTTATATAACCTACCTCTTAAGGCTCCTTACTATGGCATAACGTTGTATAAAGTTTTTAAACGTTATTTTGACGTAAAAAAAACTTTTTTTTTGTTAGCTGGAGGGGGGGGGGGGGTAGGTATGATTACACTCAACCTCAGGGGCTCCGGAAATTTATTAAGTTTGAGAGAGTTAATCATGTTGTTCAAGACTAATTATGGTAATCTCTTTAATTAACCAGGCTTGTATTCGGGGCCCGGCTTATAATAATAAGACCTAGTAAGTAGCCTTTTTGACCCGGTTATAAACGGGGAAATACGGTAGTAGGAGGCAAATAATTAAACTTCTAAAGTAAGATGTTAAAATTGATGTTACGTCAAGTATTATTTTTTTAATGACCCTCGTTTATCTCTAATTACCGCCGTATTTTATTTATTTAAGGTTTCCTTCCAGCGGGCCCCGAATGACCCCGGCGGAGATGTTGCTGCAGAGGACGGATGTAGTTCCCATGAGCACCACCAGGAGTTTGCGGATCATGGCGTCCCAAGTCAGGGACGAGGCTGTTACTGACGAGGAAAATTTGGCAAATTTACTGAATTCAAGGTCAATTGACCCCAAAAGCAGAAGAGCTGAAGTATTCCAAGACCTGTTCTCTCCAATGAGACATCCCGATGGGCAGGTTGGCAGGTATGCTGGGGGATACGTACCCTATGAGGAGTCAGACATCGTACCGCAATATCCAACCCAAAGTAATGTCACAACCCAGACTTATGCCTCTATAGAGGAAGTTATGAAGAAGGCGAGTGAGATGAAGCAGACTAGGGAGAAAAACTTAGACCGTACACCTTCCCAAACATCACCCTTAGAGGCCACTTTTATCGGCCAAGCACATTTTGGTGAGCAGTTGAGATCTGAAGATGAGCAAAATCAGAGGAAAAGTCCACAAAATCGACCCTCTGTGACTGATGACGTTACAGAAGCCATCAAACAAAAGCCTTTGGTCAGTCCAAAAAGCACATCCCCGAAGAAAGTTCCAACCAAAAGGGGTCCTAAACTGAAGCAGATGGTTGACTATAGACCTTTGAAGGATAAAGTGTCTCTTGAATTCGAGTCAATACAGGAGGTCGAGTCAAACAGCTCAGGTGTCGAAAAGCATTCGAATCATTCAAGCTTTGAGATGCATCTGCACGAAGCTGGATCAAAGAGACAACTGGATCAGCCACTTGGTGAAAGTATAGATTGTCAGCCCAGCATGCACAACTATATACCTCCGCCACCAAGCTTCCAAGATAACTTCAATACCGACCACACAGATACTGGAGACAAAGGTCATCCACTTGACAACCTTACAGTAGAATATGTCTACGATCATGCACCACCAACAAACAGACAGACAACATTTGCAGGCGTTCTAGCAGAGCTCAGCCAGAGGGGAGCAAATCCCAAATCACAGACACAAAATAAAGTACACTCTAGTCCTGAGCTAAAGCTGCCAAAGCCGGTCGTCCATGATGCTACCGAAGAACATGGTCAGAAGAAGATTCATCCGCGGATCGATGTTTTGAGGCACATTCTGGAAGATTCAGGGATTATGGCAGCTTATATGAATATGATGCATGGTCAGGGCGTGGACAAACCACACAAACCTCCAGTGAAACAGAAGTCAACAGAAAATGAGGAAATGGAGAGGAGCAGCGGAGGTGTAGTTCAAAATGACATGCCTGCCCCACCTCCCCCACCACAAACTGCCACTGACCGGATCAAGACACCAGCAGAGGACATATCGATGTCTCCAAGTCCCAATTCTAGTCAGACTTCCGGTTATATTTCACCTGGTATAAACACTCCTCCCGTGACCTTCCCAATCCATAAGGTCACAGGTCAGCAGTATAAGTTCAACAATCCACCACCGGCGCCAGCATCAAACGGGAAGGATGAAGAGAAGGTAGCCGGAAGCGGACCCACTACCAACGTTCATGATAAACATATTGGCCAATTACAAGGTTCGTACTTTTTATCTACACGCACATTCAAGAGATGCCTACACTATTAAAAAAATCCGTTAAACCAACAGAGATTCACTGGCACCACCAGGTGCCGGATTTTCATCATAAAAATAATGGTCACCGTTGTCTTAAGTTCACCATGATTATAACGGTGGTTTCAGTGAATCTCCATTAACTACAGAATACATTGCTGTTATTTTAATTCAGTGCCTAAGCAATAATCATAATGGAATTTGTGTAATTTATCCTAGTATTATTCAGTTCATTTATCATGTATACCTAAAACCATGGTCAATATGATTCCATGCCCAATTTGGTATAATGTCCAATCAGCAATATCATCTTAGTGTCAAGACGTCAGGCCTAATCATTAGGGATATGTCTATGAGAACCTTTATAGAATGCTTCATGTCACTTTGTAATGCTAGTCCATGAGTAGAGGTCACTCTAGGATAGCTACAGGGCAAACTTTACAGCTGTATCTCTATATATATATTTCTTAGCACCACTAAAATGGTATTTATAGTATCTACTAAAATCTTCTTTTGAACCAAACTACTACCTGGTGTGATAAAACTGAACACCAATTAAACATAGCTTCATCGTTAAGATTCAATATATTGTGTTTCACTGTACTGGATTACAGATATGGCCAAAAAAAATAAAAGGTGTGTTTCAGGCAACCCGACCCTGGTTTAAAAAAAGGGCCGACCCTAGCATTTTTTTTCCAAAATTGGAGAATTTTTTTTTTTTTTTTGCAAATATTCATATTTTTTCGGAAATTTTAGCAATTTTTTGGTCAGGAAGAACAGATCACATATATATATATATTGCCTAATTAACTGTCCAGCCTCAGGAAATTGCTTATTAACAAGAATGTCCAATAATTTCATGATATTCCTAGTTATAGTAAGAATTGGTGAGTCGTCTTGATGACCCGCGAGTCGGTATGACAGTCCGCGACTCATTCAAGGTACCTCCAACATTTAAAAAAAAAAAAAAAAAAAAAAAAAAAAATCCGACCTACCTACCCTAAATTTTTGGACCATGTTGCCTGAAACACACCTTTTTTTTTTTGGCCTATTTAAAGTAAAATTGATCAATACTTTTTGTGTTATTTACCCCAAAACCATTAAAAACAAAATATCGATCGACTTAACAACGTATCCCATCGGCCAGTAGATGACCAGCTTTAGGCGGGTTATTTCAAAGAGTAATGCAATGAAAGAATAAACGGCTCAGTGGTAGACCTTACTTAGATTAACAAAGAACATAGCCATACCATATTTCAAAATACACCCCTACCGACACATCCACAATCGTTCGTTAATCTTGGATTCAATACGACTTCTTAACTAGAGCTATGAAATATAATATTATATCAACACAAATTTCAATTTTAATAAAGTAATGTCGCGCATATCAGATTTCATCTTAACAGATATCTCTCTTTCCACTTTCTAGAGGGCTCTCAAACTCTGTGGAACGTCAACTTACGTCGCCCACCTCCAAAGCCCGAGATCAAGGGTCAACTGAGCGAACTGGAGCGTTTCTTTAAGGTATTAAAGTTTAAATTTGTTCATCAGTTACAAGAAAAATATATTTGGTGACTAGGATCAAATTAGGACCCTTATCGTTTACTAGTACCATTGTTTGTTGCTCCCATGCATATCGCAAAAAATAGAGAGAACCGTTTTCGATGGCTCAGAAGAAATTTGAAAAGAAAAAAATATTGTATATAGCAGGTCGTCCCGTGGTCGCCCACTAACCGATGGAATGGGTTTTGTCGGCCAATTTTATGATTTGAAATGTTTTTGTCTGAGAAAATAATTAATAGCAATTAAAATGATTGATAACATTTATTAATAGGAATGCATTAAACCTAACACAGTCACGTTGCATTCCTATTAATAAGTGTATCACTAACCCAGATATAACAATGAAAAATCGGCCGACAAAACCCATTCCATCGCCTAGTGGATGACCGGCTTAAGTCTGTTATAATCATATGAGCGGGCATACACCACTCTCTACTATGTACACGATGGTTTAAATGGTACTACAAGCAAGCATTATTGTTACAAATTATACATCTTATTTTTCCCTTGGTGTTTCAGCTACGAAAGGATCGGACATCATAGCTGACAAACTGCACCTACATACCATATACATCCATCAGTGCCGTGTATATATCAGACGCAGATTTAGAGGGGCGGACTCAGCGTACGCCCAAACCCCTTTTTGGCCCAAACTTTGTGATTTTTAATATGAAACTTAATTACTGATTTTACAACAATAGGCCTGTGTCCCCCAGGATTGGTACCGACAAATCCGTTTTGGCACTGACAAAACCGTTTTGTCGGTACCAAAACGGTATTTTCGGTGACAAAACAGTGTAATGTATCCTAGTGAACACAGGCCTAAGGCCCGCCACCCCCTTTTGCAAAATCCTAGATCCCCCATGCGATATTGTGGAGACCATTTAATAACAAAAGCCATTTTTTGTCCGATCTTGGTCGAAGATATATCTATAGGGTTGTGGAGATCTTCTGCCATGACAGCCTTGCAATACTGGTGACATCTTAGGTATGAATATATATTCAGAAAAGAAATAATGCAGATGACGTCTCATGGTGTCAATCCATATCTATAATGGCCTTGGACCTTTGAAATAGAGCTACTCTATATGCATGTACATAGGTATCTTGATATTCTAGTCACTGTGTGATATCAATTAAAAATTAATTATAGAGTCAATCAATTATCCTATGAACGAGTAGCTGCATCGAAATAAGTGTTTTCTATATGATGCATGAATTCTGACGAGTGATATTTTGTAGTGAATATTATTATATTCGATATATTCCCTTAATTTCTACATACTATGCATCGATCTGTTGTGCCAACAATTTGTCTTCCGATATAGAACATTTTATATACCAGTTTGTAGAAATGTGTATATGAAATGAATATACATCAGTTATGGCCGCACTGCATAATAAGGTTGTTACATATCAACTGCCACTATGTACATTACTTGTAAATATGTAAATAAAATATAATTTATTTAAAACTTCATTGCCTATCTAACGCCTATTTTCATTGCCTACCCATTATTGAAAAAAAATCATATCGGGGATAGAGGCCATACCACAATATTATAGCGAGGTAGTAGATCTACAGAACATTTAACACAACATATAATATCGATTGCCAAACGACAAACGGCCTGATAAATGCTTGTGGACACAGGATAAATTACTGCCCATGACTGCCTGGGGCAAACATGGACGAGGTTTATTTGATAGAATAGAGAGCATATTGCCCAATTTCTTCACAAAATAAAACAAACTTGTTTGGTTTTAAGATAAGGGCATTTGTCGTTTGCTTTTGAAGGATGATGGCTTACATAATTTCTATATATTCCAGATTTTTATCATCCACCGGTGTCCACAGGCAGACAAAACATATATTTCATATTTTGTATTCAAATGCACGTTTTGACGGACGACACACAGCCTTATAAATGTTAGGCAGGGAAGCAGGCCCATCCACTCTGTCTTATATTCGTGATATGGTGTTTCATGCACAAGCAAGCATTATTGTTACAAATAAATTCAAAAATGAATACAAATTGATCTTTTCTTGATTAGACATGCATGTATCATGTAATCAACAAAATGATCGGGAAATATCTCATCTAAATCTTTCAAATACATCAAATAGGTCACACCATTCATAGTCAACACTGTATCATCTTCAAAAATGCAATGCTTTCCCATAACATGAAAAATTATAATTTAAGAATCTATTCTCCAGTTTTTTTCGGTGCTCTACTTTTTCTCCTATCACGGCTCCCATTATTTTTACCATCCTGATCCTTACTCGCATTTTGCAATGAGTCTTTTTCATGCAGCTTCTTGGGTGCTTTATCTTTACTAGGACCCCCTACGGGTTTGGGTGGCGATGGTGAAGGGCTCTTGTGGTTCTCACTGGCGGCACCATCCTCATCCCCTTTACTGGGGTCACAGTTGATCACCACCAGCCTGTAAATCTGCAGCACCAGAACGAGCATGTTTTTGAAGGTGTAGAAGAGGATGGTGTACGTCAGTGACATACTAGCTATCATGACGTAGAGCCGGATACAGAGGAAGGGCCCGTCCTGTAGCAGGATGGTGGTGAGGATAGCCCAGGTCTCTGTTTCACAACATGCACAGCACAACCACGCAAACAGACCCCCTTTCTCCTCCCTGCCCGCAGCTTCCACATCGCCGTCTTGAGCATGCGCAACGCGCGTCTTCCGGGATTTAGTGGCTGTTAGGACCAGAGTGTACTGCATCAGACTGAGTGTCCAAGCCGTTAGGATGATGTAGATTAGGGACGGTCTGTCGATCACAAATTGCTCCTCAAACAAGACGAAGATTTCACTGATGTCAGAAGCGATTCCGATGTATACGAAAAGGAGTTGGGAGAGTTGGTCTCTGGTGATGTTGCCCTTGGGCAACATCCAGCGTCCTATGATGAGCAGGAAGAGGAGGGTTTGTTCTATAGCCAGCACCCACATGTCACGGCTCAAAGTAATGGGGATCTCAATCTGTGAAAAGAAACATACTAGTATGAATCAAAATGCGCTAAATCCATTATATAGACTTTACAACTAATACAAACCAGCCGATAATAGGTTGGTGACTTGCAGGTGTAGCAGGTGTATATATAATTCAGGCAGGTATAGGGGCAGTCTCGGACCCTGACTGTACGTTTACAGTCTGGGGGTTTATTTATAGACCCATACCTACACTGGCCCTTATACACTATGCCATAGTCTATGATACTGTGTCTCAGCAATCAGGAGGATGTGGGTTCGAATCCCACTGTGGCTCAATCAGTATCTCAATTGATATCTACATAATAGGCCTGAATTGAACTAATATACTCAGTCACATCTTTAATAAGTAATATTACTATGTCACTGTAGGTAGGGTTATGCTTCAAATGGGTTTAATAGTTAATGTAAAAAACGAACCACCTATTGTGCCAAGGTGGGATTCGAACCCACACACCTCATTGAAAAATGATCCAGGATTCCGGATCATTTTATTTAGATATAAATTTGTCCAGGCCCAGTACCGCCTGATGGCGGCACTGGGCCTGGAGAGCTCGAGGCTGGTATAGGGGAGGCCCGGGAGGGGAGGGGTATTTCAAATGGAATTGCCCCATGGTACATACTGAATCTATATCATTTATTGTCTCACATGATGTTCTTAGTAGCATTACTTTCAGCAGTACTTTCAATTAGATATACACGGCTCGTCTGAGGGGACACACTATGCACCTTGCAAATGTGATATATAGCCTCGTGAACCTAGCATACTAATGCCGTAGGCCCTACTTACACCTTCTATGCTCGACAGTCCTGTAGACGTCTGGTTGTTGTTGACATTGTTGCTGTTGTTGGTTTGTGTTGTGACATTGGTGCCCACACTTTGTCGGCTGGAGAGACGATCCAGCTCCAGCAGCCATATGGCAGGGACCACCGTGCAGAGGTACAGGAAGACGGATGGACAAAACCTGGGGAAATGGACAAGTGTCTCATTAAAATCATGCATGGTAAAGTAAGATATAAATATCCCAAAGATTGGAAAAAAGATTATGTGGTATATGCCATAAAATAATATAAGGCATTAATCTGAAAGCCAGCTATTCTCCTCCTACAAGACATGGAAACCGGAAATCACGGTGGCAACTCTCATGGTACATGAAATGCTACAATGGGGGATTGAGAACTTGGAGGGACCCATGCCGACATACAGCCCCGCCTTCCTTTGTAATTCGGGGGTGGGACCTTCCATGGCCCCCTTCCCCACTGGCCTATAGTCTATCAGTGTCCTTGCAGTGTGTCTTGCGATGAAAGAATTGGCCCTTCTCTACCATGCCATCATGTCTACCATTACGTAACTATGCATACCATGCACCCCTACCATGTCCTCCTGCCTTGCCTGCCCTGCATGCCTTATCAATAGACCCACCATATATCCCCTTCGAATACCCTATTATTCATTACCATTTGCTCTCTACGCCCTTCTTGGTGACCAGTTTAAGCACAGCCTCAACAATGAGTGCTACAAGGCCCAGGAGGAGGAACCAGTAGCGGGGTCCCAGCACATCAGCCGTCCTCCAGACAGTGAGCAGGGTGTGGAAGATGAACAGGAGGCGAGAGAAGATCACCTTGACCCCGGCCAGCACCACCAGGGCCACCCTCATCAGCCGCTTCCTCATGGTACCATCGGGGGTATGGTCATTTCTGGTCTCAGGTTCAATTGCTATATCCAATGATACATCCTTGGTCTTGTCCTTTGTTTTTCCTTTTGGTGTATTGTCATCTTTAGAGTGTCCCTTTTCCTCTTTCGGATGTTTTTTCCGTCCCTTTCTGCTCTGGGTTTGGTCAGGGTTATCAGCCATTATTCGGGCGGTCAACACTGCCAATGGTTATGAGCATGAGGTATCAAGTCTACATTACACAACAAGGTGGACAAGGTGCCTTACCGTTTGTGATCCATCCCTGACCACATTATAATGAACTTCAAATCTGATCCGTGCTACTCATATCAAGTGTGTGTACTTAGCTCCAACTGTAATATTTGCACTGACCTCCTTACAGTATGCCCTCAGATCAAGGAAATTGCATTATCCTTTGCGATTTGCTTTCACTCATACATTCCCCTCCCTTGACAACGGTTCTAGTATATGTGAGCGAAGTATCAAGCATACACATTTTGGCAACAGACTTAGGGGATGTGTGACCGTGAGATGACAGGGAGACTTCCATAGCTACAGACAAATTAAGAAACACTTTGGTTTTGGTCTGCAGCCAAGTGAACTGGCCTTAAGAGGTCAATTGGTATTCATAAGACGTAGCATATGACATGGGTTGAAGAGTAGGTGTGGACTGCCCGGGTGGAGGTGGGGGGGGGGGGGGTACTCAGGTCTGATATGGTTACCCACCCTAAAACGACCCACGGGGGCAGTATTGATCCCAATATTGGTCTCAATATTACACTGATAATAATGCATCTGGAAATGTTAGTCACTACGGACTACATTTCTATAGTCACATGAATGCAGCAAAAACGACTATACCAAGTTAGTCATCTATGTCTAATACAAGTTAGTCATATAGTCAACCTATATTTAGCCATTAAATTGGCTGATTTGGGCTATATAGTCAAGTGACTATGAATTTTATGGTTTCATGGTCTAAAGTAGTTACTATGACTAATAGATATAGTCAATCATGAGAAATAAGGGGAACTTAAGTACTGAAGGCAGGTCAAGGTTCAGCAGGGTAGAGCCAGGCAGAGCAAAGCTACACTGTAAGAAGTTACTGTATTCAAACAGCACAATGTGCTGTACATTTACAGCACTTTTTGCTGTAGTTGGTATTACAGCACTATTTGCTGTATAATTACAGCATCATGTACTGTAAATTGGGTCTCCGGCAATGTTGCTGTACATTTACAGTACATTGTGCTGTAGATTTCCGCCGCTAGGTGGCAGCAGTAGACCATTTCTGTATTAATTATTCCACCCAACCCTTTCCCGAGTCAAATAAAGCCTCACAAACTCTCAAGACATCGTAGAATAAGAATGGATGAGAGAGACTGAATGCAGTTATCATAAATTGTATTGATATTTGCATAATTGTGTTGAATAATACAAAAAAACAGCAAAAGTATAGAATAGACACCACATTGGTGGGAAAAGTTAAATGCTTAAGTGCACGGACTGGGTAAAAGGTAGTATCAAATACGGTTCAGCTGTATTGAAGCAGGATTAAACCATTACATTGTGTAGTGTGTATTATCCTAGCTGAGATTGAACTATTATGCAGGAAAGTATTCTCCATGCATGCGTATTAATTGATATAAATTGATGAGAACAACAATTTGAAACCTACAGTAGAAATTGCTGTAACTTTACAGCACCCAATTGCTGTACATGTACAGCAAAATCTACTGGAACAAAAGTTGCCAGCAACTTTTGCTGTAGGTGTACAGTAGAAGTTGCTGTAAATTTACAGTAGAAGTTGCTGTAAATTTACAGTAGAAGTTGCTGTAAATTTACAGCAAGTCAGTTGCTGTACACCTACAGCAAAATCTACTGGAACAAAAGTTGCCAGCAACTTTTGCTGTAGGTGTACAGTAGAAGTTGCTGTAAATTTACAGTAGAAGTTGCTGTAAATTTACAGTAGAAGTTGCTGTAAATTTACAGCAAGTCAGTTGCTGTACACCTACAGCAAAATCTACTGGAACAAAAGTTGCCAGCAACTTTTGCTGTAGGTGTACAGTACTTACTTCTTACAGTGTATGTAGAGTAGAGCAGGACAGTGCAAGGCAGAGTAAGGCAGAGCAAAGTAATGGAGAGTAGAGCAAGGCAGGGTAATGTAGAGCTGAGTAATGTAGAGCAGAGCATGGCAGAGCAGTGTAATGTAGAGTATAGTAGGGTAGATCAAGGCAGAATAAGGCAGGGCAAAATAATGTAGAACAGGGCAGGGCAGAGCAAGGTAGAGCAGAGCAAGCAGAGTAGATCAAGGCAGAATAAGGCAGAGCAAAATAATGTAGATTAGAACAAGGCAGAGCAAAACAGAGTGAAACAGATCAGAGTAATGTAGAGGAGAGAAGGGCAGAGCAGTGTAATGTAAAATGAGGCAGAGCACAGTAATGTAGATTAGAGCCAGGCAGAGTAAGGCAGGGCAAGTCAGAGCGGATTAATATATAGTGGAGTAGGGCAGAACAAGTCAAAGCAGTAGAGCAGAATAGCACAGAACAAGATCAGTCTTACTCTACTCTACATTACACTACTCTGCATTACTCTGCCTTGTTCTGTCCTGCTCTACTTTATATTACACTGCTCTACCTTACTCTGCAATGATGTACTTTGCCCTACTGAAATCTACATTGCTCTGCTCTACAGGCTAGGATAAGGCAGGCCATGGGACAAGCTAGGATAAAGCAGTACAGGGGACAGGTTAGGATAAAGCAGGGCTTGGGACAGGCTAGGATGAGGCAGGGCATGAGACAGGCAAAGATAACGCGGGGCAGGGGACAGGCTAAGATAAGGCGGGGCAGGGACAGGATAGGATGGGGCAGGGCAGGGGACAGGCTGTGTAGGCCTATCATGCTCCGTCAGTCTAGACCTACACTGTTCATGTATTTCTATGTTATCAAAATTGGAACAAAATACCATGATAACTCTATCAAACATGAGAACTCATGCACCCTATAGCATCTTGAGTTGTCATAGTCAACAGTAACATAACATATAACAAGCATGGATATCCATAGAACAGTGGTTTAGGAGAGGATGTGCCTCCTGAAGTCCATAGACCATTCAAATCTGAATCCTAACTGTTTCCTATGCACACATCCTGTGACATTATCAATTTGTGTGATTCACATATAGTCACTCCTGACCATCTCTATGACTAATATGTGACTAAGTTGTATCAAAATGTGATCGTATAGTCAGTACTGACTATTAATTTTATTATCAGTGAAGGGGGTGGTGACTATCGTCCACTATCAGTACCCTCAAAAATTGGGGGTGGTAATTCCAGAGGAGGGATAGTAATTGGGTCTCAGTTAGGTGTAAAGGATAAAATGTATGGAGTACAACTTATTATCCATGCCTACAGTACTATTTGCATAAGAAAATAAAGGTAGTATTCTATTATTAATATGTGATCATAGAGTGAGTACCCCCCCCCCCCCAGGTTGACTGTTGGAGGATGGGGCACATCCAGGTCAATGGGAGGTATCATAGTAGTCACAAACTGCTTCAAAGGTCCTCACTGACCACCACTAAAAAATAAAGTTGTATAGGGTCATTAGTTGCTTGCGTGGCTAGTAAGTGCGGGGAGACTCCGATTGTAGAAAAAAACCTTTGACTCCTTTAGCCTGCAGTCCCATGCCCAAGTTGTAGCATTTTAACTTATGTTGGCCAAAATAATTGATTTGAATACGTTATAAAGTACATCCATTCTTAATTTAAAATGCCTGTGTATAATTTCCAGAAAATGTGACACTTTAGACAAACACTTTAGATATATCTAACAGCTCAATTAGACCATTTTATGATTTCCATGCTGTTACGGCAATTGTCAGGACATCCATTTCCAAGGCACCAAATTCCACACAGTTGTCATATCAGAAATTGTACAGATTTTGGTTTCATAAGGGATACCAATGTGACAGCGAATTTCTAGGGGCATAGGGCCCCTTTTTGGGGTCCTGGATCACAAAATTGGGTAGATTCCCCGTTGTCCTTGCATATATCATTTTGTATTGTTGTATATTGTTTCAATGACTACGTGTGTGTTTATCTGAGGAAAAATGCTTTTATATTCAGGAGTGTGTACTCAAAGAGATTAGCTTGCCAATGGCCTCTAAAGGTCAAGATTGCTTTAAGAGGTTAAGTGGTCGCAGTTTGAGGGATTTCAATTTTCTTCCTTTGGCTGTATCATTTTGCTATAACTGATTCAGGACACTGAGGGAGCTTCGAACCTTAGTAAGGGGGTGTGACTGCTTCAGTTTATCTTTGCATAACTATACGTATACGTTTGATTTAAGGGCATATAAGTCATACACATAATTCAGAAAATGTTTTGAAATAAATTACTCCTCGAATAGGCCCTATGCTCAGTAAATGCCACAAAACACTGAAAGTAGGCATATGTATATTATCTGTCATGTTTCATCAGATTAACAGGTCGTTTGACATTGACCTACCTACCTACATGGGGCAAATGCTATTTTCATCCATTTCCAAGCTTCTATGGAGAATACAATTAATAACCAGTATTAGATTGTAATATGGTATTTAAGAGGTTGCCACATTGGTTGAAGTAGAGAATAGCCTTTCAAATGCCTCCCTTTATATAATGTAACATTGTAAGACCATTAATCAGGCCAATAGCCCCAAATATAGTTACCACACATAAACACTAAATCCGTAGGATTCCGAATAAAAATGTATATGCATACTTGTGTAGTCAAGGCCTTACCTACTGCGATTATAACGTCATACATGTAACTGCAAATCACAGTAAAAGGGTGTCACAACAGAAAATCTCCATTCAAGGATATAAGATTCAATTCGCACACTGTTAAAAAGCAGAGACATGCGGTAACCCAATGCAAAGGTCGTCACTGCAGACGAACTTAGGGTCGTTATACCTGCAGAAGCACTGGCTATTAACCCATTAAGGCCGGCCAAAGCAAATTTATTTTAGCCAAGGGGCCGGATTTTTTTCCATTTTTTTCCCTAAATCCCATAGAGTTAAGTCAATTATAGTCAACATCCGGCTCTTCATGGTGTAGTAAATAGTCGACATTCGGCCTGGGATGGATGTAGAGTATAGTCGACATTCGCCCTCAATGAGTTAAGGTGGTTGCCTACTTTCGTAAACAAGTCCATTGCAATGATTTCTGCGCATCTGACGTGTGGAGCTCCCGATAGAGCAGTAAGAAAAACTGCTAGACTGACCAAGCAGCGAACTCACAACCCCAGTGTCTAAGTTCAGAGCTGATCCCATTACACCACTGAGGCATGGCTACATATATGCTTATACTGGTACCTACCCCCAGACTACATTTCAATTTATTGATTATTGTTCCTTTTCATCTTCAATTGCCCAAAACCATTGAATTATGCACGGGACCATTTGTTGAAATGGATACCATTAATTGAAAAAGGATCTGAAGAATATCTTAAGGAAGTTAAAAAAAAAAAAGATGATACTTTTACTACCATTGCTCTCAAAATAAACAATTTTCTGGTTTGATCTTAGAGAACTACTTTTATTTTTTTAAATTCTATATTTCAAAAAGTAGCTCGGGACTCCCTACTTTTCTTTTCACTTTTCAGTTCCTAATAATGTAAGGTATATTGAGTAAATATTAGGAGTAAATCTAGATACTTTTGACCCAAGATAGGCAACCACCTTAAACACAGCTAGTGGAGAGCTTACTAGTTGGTACATATTAAGAGCTTACTAGCTGTTCTTTTGAACCTAGTAGCAGGTGCATAGCAGCTCTTATTAATAGTTGCAAATGCAGGGCTGCAGATGCACTGATTATCAAGGGATGGTAATGCAGGGCTTACTAGTATCTGCATTTTAGGTGATTACTAGTTGTTCCATAACAGAGCTTTATAAGGGCTGCATTTGCAGTGTCTAGTAAATGGTGCATAGCATTAGTACCGTAAATTCCCGCGGGTAGTACACGGGCCTTTACGGTAGTTGCAAATTCAGGGTTGCAGATGCACTGACTATTAAGGGATGCTAATGCAGGGCTTACTAGTATCTGCATTTAAGGGACTACTAGTTGTTACCTGACACAGCTAAATAAGGACTTAATTTGCAGTACATAGTAGCTGGTGTGTAGCAGCTATTATTAGTAGCTGCAGATGCAGGGCTGCTGAAGCACTGAATATTAAGGACTGCAAATGCAGGGCTTACTAGTTGCTGCTTAAGAAAGGTTTATTAACTGTTGCCTAACTATAGCTCTTGCCCAGTGGGCACAAAATTCATTTCAACATTGGATCAATGTTGAATCAACATTGACTCAACATGGACAACCAGTTATCAATGTTGATTCAATGTTCTGTGCCCACTGGATGCAGTGGCTAGTAAATGGTGCACAGCAGCTCTTATTAGTAATCGAAATCTAAAACGTTGTTTTGACGTAAAATAAAGTTTTTTTGTTAGCTGGGTGAGTGAACAAAATGAGTTTTTTAATCAATGAGAATTGCATAGTCAACGGGATTGGGTGATTTCAAGAGCTTTTAAATTCACCAGACCTCTGTTGCTTAATATAGGCTAATAACTGTTGCTTTGGCAGTGGCTAGTAAGCTCTTATTAGTAGCTGCAAAATGCAGGGCTGCAGAAGCACTGACTATTAAGGGCAGGTACTGCAGGGCTTACTAGCTGCTGCATAATAAAGGCTTATTAGCTGTTGCAAAGGCATGCATTAGTTGCCAGTAGGTGGCAGCAGTATTCTCTTTTTGAAGTGTTATACTCTTTGAGCTTTTTGATATCATTGTAGTAATGACATTTACTAGTCATGTGTGTACCAAAATGTGCTAAATATGTAAACATAGAACATACATCAATTGCTAAGACTTAAAATATGCTTAGGCATGATTTATAACATAGATTACAACCAAATTTGATTGAAACACCATTTCTGTGTATAATAGTATATTACTTAAAGCTCATATACTACAGCATTAAATCACACCTTTGGCCGGGTCGACTACTAGTGTTGCATTATTATAAACCACCAAGTAGTCAACTACTAGTACTAAGTGATGTATTTGAAGCTCATGATAGGAGCTTATCTGCAGTGACTAATAGCCACTGCATATGCAGCTACTACCAAAGGCTGCAAAAACCCAACTAGTAAGTGCTGCAAGGTGTTGCATTAGCCACCAAATTAACCAGCTAGTAGGTGCTTCATTCACAGTTCTTAATAGTAGCTGCACTTGTAGTGACTAATAACCACAGCATAAGCAGCTACTGCTAAGGGCTTATTTTGCAGGGCTGCAAAACCCCAACTAGTAAGTGCTGCAAGGTGTTGCATTAGCCACCAAATTAGCCAGCTAGTAAACGGTGCACTCATTGCAGGGAGATGGCTACTAGACGTTTAGTAGGTGGTGCTGTGCGCACTGGGTGTTGTTCCATTGCGCTTCATCTGCCATAGGAATCATCCTGATCCGATAAACTGGAGGGTCAGGGCGATGTATATAAGATATATGGCCTAGTGCTAAAACCAGCGCATTCAGGGAGATCGGATACAAAAGGGCTCAATCTGTTATGAATTTGCTGCCTTCACTCGTGACCCTGCAATAGAATACTCTTTTTTGGACACATACATAGGTGTCCAAGTAAACCTAGCGATATAAATTTTGAATATAGTATCAATTGTTCATTATCATGCTTTACATCCATATATCATGAAGACGTCAATCTGAGATGAACACATTGTACATGTATGCCAAGAAAATTATTGGTCAAACACGACTATGACGTTGCCAGAAAAAAAAGCCTACTTACCATTCCCATTCTTGACCGTGTCTCTTTATCATGACATAAATCAGTTCACAAAGCATGAGTCCAACGCCAATTAGCAGGAGGAAGTAGGCCTCGTTGTCTTTGGCAATTACAGCTCTCCAGACAGCCACAAAGCCATGAGCCGTGAGCAGGAGTCTGGGTATGAAGGCCAAGGGTAACGTGAATATCCCCATGATGGACGTATCGTCAATATCTGTTTAAGATATTGACGCTATACAACCTTGCTGCATGTCATGAACTCCCCCAAATGAAAAGTCTGTAACAAGTCTAGGGCAGCCACGTAGAGCGCCTTCCTCAAAGACCTTACAGACAGGCCCAGGTATGTAACTCTAATTATCTCGATGCGGGGACCCAGTGTATGGTCCCCTTCACTCCCTGTGTTATGCTGATTTCTGTGTGATCATGATGTCACAGTTACCCGGCCTGTAGTGGGTTCAAGTGTGCTCTGTGGCTGTATGCAAGCCGCTTAAGAGGCCTTTCCCATTCATATCCGTGTCTCATGCTGTAACCACGCAATGATCCTCATGGTAAATAGCCCGCAGTATAGCACCTCTCCACCCCAGGTCAAATAGGGGATCCAGCTGGAGATAGCTGGGTTATTCCGCCTTAGCTAGATGTCCAGTGTACTGCGCCATTTGCAATTGTACCCTTCTGTATTCTCTATGCTCTCCAGCCAATATTTGACTTGACAGGGATTTGATCTTGGGTCCTCTGCATCATGAAAATCCACCATGCTAACCACTACTCTATGAGGGACAGGTGACATAAGGAATGCCCAGGTACAACCCACTCACAATACTCACACCCTGCTTGTACCCTAATCTCGGACATGAGATTTGGCAGAGCTGGTTGCTGGTGACTAGGAGGATACAATTGGTACCAGAGGAACAGAGGTATCTCGACTGATAAACCTATTACTTGCGGAGTACCCCAAGGATCGGTCCTAGGGCCTCTATTGTTAATGATATATATAAATAAAATTGTAAAAGTGTTAAAACATGCGTCATATTATATGTATGCTGATGATTTGGCTATTTTTGTAAGTAATGTTGACCCGTTGATAGCGCAGCAGCTCCTTCAGGAAGATTTGACTAACTTGAGTTTGTGGTGCGATGACCATAGACTAACTGTAAATTCTAGTAAAACACAGGTACTATGGTGTTATGGTGATAAGGATGTGCGTATCTTTAACAACTATGATCTGGTGCTGAAAGGGGAAACCCTCAAGGTCGTGAATGCTTTTAACTATCTAGGCGTCTTGGTCGACTGTAATTTAAGTTTTGAAAAACAGTGTAATAAAGTTTTGGCTTCAGGGAGATGTAAACTCAAACATCTGAGACGACTAAATAAGTACATGGACAAGTATCTGTCTTTACTAATGTATAAACAAATGATCATGCCAATGTTTGAGTATTGTGATGCTATTTTGGAGAGTGGACCGTCCCTCCTGTTTAAAGCCGTTGAAACTGTACAAAATCATTGTCTCCGATGCTGTTTGGATATTACTGACCCGAGGCTTATTACTATAGACGACCTCCATATAACTTGTAAGTGTGTCAGGTTACTTGAAAGGAGGAATGTGAGCCTCCTGGGTATTGTGTATAAATTCTGAACCTGAAAATGTGATAGTACCTGTACGTGTCCTCAGGAATAACGGTAAGAGGAAGCTGAAATTACAGCGACCAAAAGGGCAATTATACAGAAATAGTCCGATGTATATAGAGGCACGCTGATATGGGACAAATTAGAAGCTGTAACCCAGAATATTGAGAGCTATGAGAGTTTCATAAGAGAAGTTAAAAAGGCTGACATACAACGACGTTTAAAGTGATGTTAAATGCTGATGCGAGAGTAGTGATTGAAGATCTGTCAATGGTCTTTTTCAAGTGATGAGAAATGTAATGTTATGCCGCGACATGACTTGATATTGCTGGAATGCTAGCTGGAATGCTTGTGTAATATGTGCGAAGGTGTAATTAATTAATGCTTGGCCTATTCTTTTCTGTTATGATACTCTCTTCATTGCCTACGTGTGGTGCCCTGTGTTTAACGTGTAGTGATTTATGGAGGATCTCTATTTGTGTATAAATGCTTTGATATTATAATTGAAATTGTGATAATTAGTGAATCTTGATCAACTGCGATCGCTGGTGTTGGTATATATCTTTTCTCCTGACAGACTTTTGAAAGGCTCAACTTGTTGATGTAAACTTCTGTCAATAAACCTTTAAAAACTCAAAAACTCAACTCATGGTGATGCCACCAGTATCTCGCTAGTGCCTAATAAGGGCCGCTTCTCGGGTGGAACTGTTCATATGGCTCAGTCTCATGAGTTTGTAACAGTTGAAACGTCTTTGACCGGGTGTCGTCTTAGACCGGGTGTCGTCTTTGACCGGGTGTCGTCTTTGACCAGGTGTCGTCTTTGACCAGGCAGCATTAGAATAGCAGAAATGAGGTCTATGTAGTAAGAAAAGCGGGGAAATAGTGCACCCATATGTTGATACACGTTTATAGCAAACATTAGTCAATTTTGTTATATTTATATACTGAGCATACTATGCATAGTACAGCATAGTACTATTATTTCACTCTACTCGGTCAAAGACGTCACTTTATAAATATATAACTTTGAGCTTAAACAACTGCACTGTGCATAGTAAAGTGCAGTATATAAATATATAAAATGTTACTTTATGTTTCCAATGAATGTGTATTAACATATTATTGCAGTATCTCACCGATTTCCTCACTATATATGCCTCATTTATTCCATCTTATAACTCCCTGGTCAAAGACGACACCCGGTCAAAGACGACACCCGGTCAAAGACGACACCCGGTCAAAGACGACACCCGGTCAAAGATGACACCCGGTCAAAGATGACACCCGGTCAAAGACGACACCCGGTCAAAGACGTTTCAACTGTTACAAACTCATGAGACTGAGCCATATGCTGGGGTTGAAATTGCATATTTCGAGATAAGATCTCATTTTAAGCTAGAACAGTTTAGGATTTCATAGCTCTGATCACCTTCACTGATGTATTGACCACGGCCATTACAATATAAATAAAGAATGCAGTACAGCTGCAAGGGGCTGAGGATGAGGATTAACACGAGGCAGTAAGGCATGGAATCAATGGGGGAGGACCACTCAATTCGACACGTCGACATACCAGGTAACAAAAAAGTTTTCCAAACGTTTGCAAACATTTTGCAGGAAAACCTTTTTTCATACAAATCTCTAGAAAACATTTTCACCCAAACGTTTGGAAAACTTTTTTTTTTGTTAGCGGGGATGGCGCTTTGTGAGCTAAGTGATATATATGCGACATAAGGAATATGTGAGATGAGAACCTCTGCCCACCTGGATAGTGTAAGGTGGGCGGCGGAGAGCGCCAATAGGCCTGTGTCCACTAGCATTTATGAGACTGTTTTAGCTGGTTTGTCGGCCAAAACATATTTTTTCTTCAGCGCTAAAGCAGTCCCATAAATGCTAGTGGACACAGGGCTATTGTGTAGCGAAGTCGAGGTCACATCCTCTCACCTTGCACTACTTGAGAGAAATTAACGAAAAGGTCGTAAAATGCCTCTTCGCATTCTTCGCCTCTTTCTAAGTTTTGAAATGTCAAAACATACTCTACAAAAAATTTAATGTGTACTAATCAATGCCCCCTGTATCTTAATATATATTTGATCGTTTCTAATTTTTGAATTGTCAAAATATATTCTACAAACATGTGTATTAAGCAGTACCCCTGGTACCTGAAACCTACATTTTCTACCGGGAACATTTGATTCTTAGATGATTGTGTAATCCTTTCCGTCTTATAATCTGTCATTCATTTTGACAAGAAAATCTTAATATCATGTTAGACAGGACTCCAATCTCAACTACTATTCATATTCTGGAGGGGTTTGGTTATTTAGTGTTGTCAAAATATATCAGGCAGTAGTACTGAGTGGACAGCAGCCTGGAGGTTTTCAATTGCTCAACTCACAAAACACAGTCTACCAGTACCCGGTGTATCCCTGTTGATGTAACTAATTGCTGAATAGAATGTTGGAAGGATCTATTTCCTTAAATTTAGACACACGAAATGTGTTGGAATGCTACCAGTACACTCCAAGAATGAGACTCTTAACAACTAGGCAGGTCTGTGGGGTGTTTCACAAGGAGAAAATAGATACAATTAATTTTACATGTTTTTTAAGACCAACTTAATATCACCCTATGTTAATTTTATCTTGGTGTTTCGCAAGTTTCAATTGTATCTATGGTCATATACTTAGATACAATTGAAGATAATAATGCGGCTTGTGAAACACCAACATAAGACTAACATTTGGTAAAAGTAAGTCAACCTTAATTACCATGTAGCATTAATCTTAAATACGCTCCCCTTGTATGATGATCACATAGGATCAACATAAGTGTTGTTTAAATGTGTATAACCAGTTTATTTTCATCCCGAATAAACAGATATTTGAGGGATTCTTGTGTTTGGTATGACACATATATTGCATGAAAAAAACGTGAAAAAATATGTATGGAAAATATTAGCGGGCATGGTATGAGCTCCACGCTAATATGCATTGTGAAACACTTATACATTAGTTGTATCTAGATTGTAGGCCAAAGACCCTGTGGGGTGTTTCACAAGCTGAAATAAAATACGCTCAATTGTACATGTATTCTACAATCAAGTTGATATTAATCAATGTCAGTTTTATGTTGGTGTTTCTAAAGCCGCAATATTATGTTCGGTCTTATCCCCATTTACAACTGAAAATAATATTGGATCTTGTGAAACACTTTTACCCTGTAAGTTTAACGATTGTATGTGTATCTATATAGCATGTATGTGTGGGGGGAGGTGAGAGAAACATGGACGCACCTGACCCTAACATACAATGAACACAATGCCAGTTGTATGTGCCACTCGCCCAATGTCCGCTTCTAATGTCTTTTACTACCTTATTTGCATGAGAAATGTATACAGATTTCACAGCATCATTATGTGTATGATAACACATATATTACATGAAAAAAATGTTAAAATATGTGTATGGAAAATATTAGCGGGCATGGTATGGGGTGCACGCTAATTTGCATTGTGAAACACTTATACATTAGTTGTATCTCCATTGTAGGCTAAACACCCTGACTTAACTTCTTGGTTGTATACCTTTGTGAAACACTTTTATAACCACTTTACAATTGATAAAACCTAATGTCGGTCTTAACAATTGTATACAATTAACTTATCCTTTAGAAACACTTATTCTACAATTAATTGTATACCCCCCTTGTGAAACACCCCACAGACTTAACATCTTGGTTGTAGACCTTTGTGAAACACTTTTTATAAGCAGTATGCAATTGATACAACCAAATGTCGGTCTTAGTGGTCATATACAATTAACACCTCCTATAGAAACACTTATTCTACAATTAATTGTATCCCAGTAAACACACTTACGTATTTTAACGTTCAAATAACGTTATCTCTCAGTGTAAATCACGTAGCTTCACTACGTAAAATAACGTTGAAATGTAAGGGTTATTTTAAGTTATTTTACGTAGATTTACGTATATTTTTGATTTTGCAGTGTGTATTTATTCATAAAAAATGATGTTTCAAAATACAACAATCAAAATGCATCTGGACATCATGGCGTTACATATCCAAATTTGTCATAGATGCAGTAAGGGTCTATTGCCCTGCAAATCATGGTTGAATAGTTATACAAAGGTATAACTAAGGACACACTCAGGGTGTCAACGTAGGATCTGGTTAGTACAGGTGAGAACACATAATTATTGATAAGTATGCAGAAGCTTAACATGGCTTCTAAATTCCTTGACACTCGCTTATACTGACACATCATTCCTCCCAATAAAGGGAGTAAAAAACAGAGACACAGAGTGGCCCTAGTGGACCGGGTTAGAAGCCTGGTTCAGTAAAACAGGCATAATTCAGGATGGCGCTGGGGATAGTTAGTTTGACTGCTATATATGGGGTGGTACTGATATTAAATAAGTACTACTCGACAGTTGTCTGTTATATAATATGAACGTACCTGAAACGTTATATAAACGTTCTTCTGGGTTTATTTAGGTAAATTACTTAAAATAACCTAACCTAAGTTATTACCCTCAGAACGTTATATAAACTTTATTTCAAAGATTTTAAAAAAGGTTAGAAAAACCATAAAAAAAGAGAAAATAGAATATTATACTATTCATTTATACCCATGTGACTTTAATACAGGGACTTGAACTCATAACCTTCATATTAGGAGACAGACACTCTACTGACTGAGCTAGGGAGGCAGCTGTTTGAAGGTGGTTGATAGCGACCCCATATGTACATAGCTCTTTATTATAAAGGATGTCATGTATTAACTAGGGACCTTCTGCAACCATGTAAACGCTAATGAAGCAGTCCTGATACGGTAAAGAATGCCTTGGGAGTAGGCCCAGCTAACAAAGTAATTTCTAGAACTTTTTAAAACGTTTGTATATGGTTTGAAAACAAAGGTTTGTGTCAGAACAGTTTGAATAACAACACTACTGTGATCTGTAAAATGTTACTCTTCTTTGTATGTGCTTCATGAGCCATTGCCACCTTACTCTGGTAGAGTCATATGGCTATGGCTATGCCCTTTGCAAACATGATGCATGAATGCAGCCTGGAGATTTAAGGCAGGTTAGGGTCATAGATCCAATATGCTTTGAATATTTTCATAAATAATTATCTTTTAATGTGTATATATATATATATGCATGTATACCACGCCACATTGGTACATGCTTTGGCGAAATTGGTAAAATCCCAGTTGGCTGGGTATAGCTGGGGCTAGAACCCTGGCCCTTCAGACCAGAAGGCAGACGCCATAACCAGTACACTAAGGGATCTGTTATAGGTATGTCCATAGAAAGGTATATCTACCCTGTCTGACATTGCTTTTACCATCTTATCATCTTTTTTTTAAATTTCAAACATCAAACCAGTTTTACTGGAAAGATAACATTATATGGAGTTTTGTGTTGAAACGCTAGTTACCTTTGAGTGGTGTTTCCTCAATATAATATATAACAGAGCACTGTATATATGATCCTATTGCAGGTCACTCAACCAGGTCATGTCTGCACTCTGACTGTTGCTGCCCGGGCTACTTAAGACCTTTAGCAACCACGTAAAAGCTCATCAAACGCAGACGTATCCTATCCTTTCAGCACTGCTATGTCTGCGTTTTATAAGCTTTTACGTGGGTTGCTAAAGGTCCCTATTGCCTTTAAATGACCTATGCTCTTATCTAATTCAAGTTATTGTCATGATAATAATCCCTTGAGGCTTATATGATCCCTCAACCATCAGCCTTGTTAGCTCATCACGGAGAGCCTGGGACTCCAAATCAATAGATCCTGGGTTCGATTCTCAGCCTGGCTTTTATAGATGATCATCCAAAGTCGTCTGCAAAAGTTTGCATCCAAAGCTTTTGCAAACCTTTTATAAATGTTTTTTCCAAACCTTTTCCAAACGTTTATAAAATGTTTTTTGCAAACGTTTTTTAGTGTCAACGTTTTAACGTTTTCATAAACGTTTTATAGACATTTTCCCAAACATTTGAAAACCTCCTACAAACGTTTTCCAACCATTAGGAAAGCGTTTTTTTCTTAGCTGGGGGGACCTTTAGCAAAGCCGACGTAGCTCATTTAACACAGACGTATTCTATGCTTTCAGCACTACTACATCTGTGTTTAATGAGCTTATATGTGTATTGGTGGTAGTGCTAAAATCTATGTTACGTCTACGTTTTATGGGCTACGTCAGGTTTGCTAAAGGTCCCTAATATCTATAAATATAATCCATTGCCATATGAAGTAACAAACAACCGCCAGCTTATACATGAGTCAGTGGCCATGTGCCTTCAGTACTTGGTATACATCGTTGGTACTCCCAGAAACAGGTATCAAACCCAGAAGGATTTGTGCTATACAGATTGATGGGAATCTATCTGAAGAAACTGATGCTGGATTCTGGAATTTTTTTTCAATGAGATTGTGGATTGCATCATAGGTTCGAATCCTACCTTGGCACAAAAGGGAGTACTTTTTAAAAATATTATTTATTCAATCCATTTGAAACTTCAATCCACCTATATTGCCATATTGAATATTTGTATAGGTACATTATCGTGATTCAGGTGCATTATGCAGATTTCAACAGTCCTACTAATTGTGCCAATGTGGGATTCAAACCCATGATAACCCATGATCTTTTACATTAAACAATGTCAATACTATTACGTAAATTAACCTGCAAATTAAGTGATATAAACGTGTTTTAAACGTTACATCACGCAAATCTAGGTAAAATAACCTAAATAAACCCTTACATTCTCACGTTGTTTTACGTAGTGAAATAACGTTCTAATAACGTGGTTGTGTTTACTGGGATGTCCCCCTTGTGAAACACCCCACTGAGGTGGTACGGTAGCTTTAAGATAACATGCAACAGAATTGGCTCAAACTTACCGCAATATCTGATAAGATCTTTTCACGGACTGTTGCATCATCCCAAATTATATGCCAGGCCTATGCCCTTGCAGTTGGCGCCAAGCAAGCAGGAAAGGGTAACCCGTTTTTCAGGTGAAAAGATTAGGCCTTTGTCCACAGGACGACATGGGAAGTGGACGATTTCACCTGTTTGTTGTCCAGTATTTTGTATACATTTGTGAATACATTTCCCATGAATCGTCCACTTGAAATCAAGTTATAGTGTGTCCACTAGGCGTGATAATTACGCCCTGAACTGTCTATAACCCAGTAGACATTATTATGGCATAACGTTATATGAAGTTTTAAAACGTTATTTTGACGTAAAATAACGTTTTTTGTTAGCTGGGAAGGCCTGTTTCCACTAGAATTTATAACACCGTTTTGTCGCCGAAAAACACGTTTTGGCAGTGACAAAATGGTTTTGTCGTCGCCGAAAAACACGTTTTGGCAGTGACAAAATGGTTTTGTCGTCGCCAAACCATGTTTTTCGGCGACAAAACTGTGTTATATAATCTCAGTGACCATGGGCCTAATAGGCATACGTTAGGGTAATAAGGTATTATGTCTGTGCTCACTAGCATTTATTGGACCCTTTGCCGTTCGTCAAAACGTGCTTTAAATGGCCCAGGTGAAATATAGGATTTGTCTCCCTGCGGTCACAAGTGGACGACAAAATTCTCAAATACAGAATTGGGAAAGCAAATGCTGGATAGTGGACGTTAAAAGTGGACGTTAAAATATTTAACA
The DNA here is from genome assembly GCA_947462335.1 of Harmothoe impar. NCBI lineage: Eukaryota > Metazoa > Annelida > Polychaeta > Phyllodocida > Polynoidae > Harmothoe > Harmothoe impar. The sequence continues at coordinate 42,768,129 of OX381706.1, read as the reverse complement.
TGTTTGATTTTTTTATGCAGAAACTGGGCGGTATGCTCTTTATTCTATTATGATACTTCTTCCATGTATGCCCTGGGCAGTCTGGGCAGCAATTTATCACGCCTAGTGGACACAGTAAAACCGAAATTCATCTTGGCGATTTAGATGAATATATGTACCAAATATATACATATTGCTGGACGTCAAAACGGTCATATATTCCACTTTCCTTGTCGTATAGTGGACACAGGCCTAAAAGCCCTAATTTGAAATTGAACATGTTGATTTTTTGTGAAGAAAGTGAGCGATATGCTCTTTATTCTATTGTAAAACCTCGTTCACCTGTATCCTGGCCAGTTTGAGCAGTAGCTTATCACCCGTAGTGGACATGCTGTAACTGTTATATTGGATGGTGAAAGAGACTAAAAATTAATATACCGCCCATTGCTGGACGACATTAGGCCTGTGTCCACTAGCATATATAAAGCCGTTTGTCATCAGTCAAAAGGGGAATAGCAGTCTGAGGGTGTTAAATGTGGACGACACAAGTGGACATTTAAATATCTAACATACATGTTTGATTTTCAGTGCAGAAATTGGACGATATGCTCTTTATTCTATTACAATAGCTTGATCATTTATGCCCCAGGCTGTCTGGAAGGAAATATATGACGCCAAGTGGACACACCATCAGAAGAATAAAAGTGCAATATTTCTAGCAAATACACTCAAATACGTCCCCAAATATGCACAAGCTACTGGACGTCAAACAGGTGAAATCGTCCACTTTCCTTGTCGTATAGTGGACACATGCCTAATTGTGTGAAATCGTTCATTTTCCTTTATTAAAGATGGCATATCAGCTAATATCAGGTAAATTTCTGCTACAACAATATGTTTAATATTTAGGTAATATTCTATCTTTATGCCAACTTTTAAAGCAATGTGATATCTCTAACCCAGTTGAAATAATAAAAATCAGTCAATCTGAGTAACTGTCCAGCGGACTTTTATAAAAATGCCCCTGACCATATTGTGTAATATGCAGCAGGGTGACCAGACCCACAAGTACCTTCAATTAGTTGTCGTAGTTAAAGCCAGCGACCCAGAATGCATGAATAAGTGTGTGTCCACTATACGACAAGGAAAGTGTAATATTTCACCTGTTTGACGTCCAGTAATATGCATACATTTGGGAATATATTTTCTAGATATAATTATTACACTTTGACTGCTGGTAGGCTGTGTCCACTAGGCATTATAAATTGCTCCCCAGACTGCCCAGGGCATTCATGGATGAGGCATTATAGTAGAATAAAGAGCCTATCGCCCAATTTCTGCACCAAAAATCAAACATGTTAGATATATAAATTCCTACTTTTGTCGTCCACTTTTGATGCCCCCAGAGTGCTATCCCACTTTTGTATTTGAGAATTTTGTCGTCCACCTGTGTCCACAGGGAGACAAAACATATATTTCATATTTGTATTCAAATTCACGTTTTGACGGACGACAAACGGCCTCATATATGCTAGTGGACACAGGCCTATAGTCAGGGAAGCAGGCCCATCCCACTCTGTCTTATATTCGTGATATGGTGTTTCATGCACAAGCAAGCATTATTGTTACATTATTGTTATTGACAGAGCTAATGACCTTTGACAGACCGCTGGCTGGTGGGCAGTGTGTATCTACATGGGTAAGATTGTATTCTATAGGCCAACTAGTGGATTGGATAACTCCATACACTGAGAGAAACTTGTATAGATAAGCACTTTTCCCACTAATATATGTTCTAGACTGGGCACCTGGCAGCTTTCCTTTCCTGCCACTGTGAAATTTAGCATTGATTTCATTTTCTGTATATTCTCTATAAATGCAGCATTCTGTATTATATTAGGTATGGTGAATTATATCAAATTAGGTAAAGTTACTCATGTGCAAATATGATAGAAGTGTTGTCTAAACAGTGTTTGGTGAAACACCATCTTTAAAGGGCCGATGATATCCGCACGAGGAGCTTGTGCTATTAGCGGCCCTTATTCGCACGAGGGACCGGCGAGAGAGGCGACGGCTAGATAGGCGATTTGCACGAGGAAACGGCGAGAGGCGACCTGGACAAATTTATATCTAGAGAAAATGATACGGAAACCTGGATCATTTTTCAATGAGGATTGTGGGCTCCTTTTCAAATATAATCAACAGAATAGGACACTATATGATTGTGTAGGCCTATATATGATACTTGACATCTATATACGCTAACTTAAATAACCATGGGATGCAGTACAGGGGGCAGGCATTATGACCCCCCCCCCTGCTGCTCTAAGGTGAATATACTTAATGTTCCATCATTTCAATAGCGATTTGGAAAACAGTTAAATCCTTTAATATGTATATGCACCGTACCCTATTTGAAGTAATCAGCACCCTCACCCTAATAAGCGCCCCCCCCCCCTCTTTGGAGCTTTTTCTATAGACTAGAATAAGAGCCTCGATTTTTACGATTGTAGAGACAATTCAGTGGCGGATCCAGGATTTTGGAAATGGGGGGGGGGGGGGCGCATTGGAATAATTCTTCCTCTCCAAACTTTAGACTTTAGCTCGTGCGAATATCGCTGGCGTCTTTGAAGGGAATACATCAACCAAATAAACTGCCCGTTGCTGGGTGAGGAATAGATGAAACGGTCCACTTTCCTTGTTGTCCTGTGGACACAGGCCTTATGGTGTGTCCACTACGGGTGGCAAGCCCTGTATCCACATGACGACAAGGAAACTGGACGATTTCACCTGTTTGACTTGCTGCTATATGTGTACATATATGAACTGTTGATATCCTAACGCGCTGATTCCACTGCCGTCGATGGACGAATCCATCCACTTTTTGGACGGATCTGTCGACGGAAAGAGCAATGGAAGCAGGTTTTATCCATCAAAATGACCCAAAAACGTCGACGGATGTGCTAATTTGACTTCCACTGATCTGTCGACGGCTGACGGACATGGGAGGAAATGGACGGAAATCTCAATATTACTTAAAAGTAATATTTTTTCTGTCGACGTTTCTGTCATTTTGGTCAACATTTCAGTTATTTCCATCGATGGATGGGACATTGTTGCTTCCACCAATCCGTCCATCGACGGAAACGTCATTGGACAGATCTGTTCGTCGATGGAAACATCCACGGACGGATTGGTGGAAGCCACAATGCCCCACCCGCCGACTATAATATAGACAAAACGTCGACGGATATGGACAAAACGTTGACAGATCAAGGTTGGTGGAAGCAATTCATCCGTCCTTCGGCTGTTTTTCTACAGATTTCCGACATCCGTCGACATTTCTTAGTCTGTCAGTCGACAGACGGAGAAAGGGCGAAGGCAGTGGAGTCAGCGCTTAAGTGATCATGGTCATTAAGGTATTAAGTAATATGGGGAATCCCAAAGCTGATAACAATTTGATTACAGTACACAATAATTATTCTACCAGAATTAATAGATAATTAGTCAATAGGCATGCATGTATATGATTAGGATTTAGGCCTTAGACTACATAGGCATCCCAGTTGACACTAGCTAATAGAATAAAGGGAGAAGGGTGGTGTTATTTCATTAGATTCTGAGCATTGAGGTATTTTAAGTAATAAAGGAGATGGATACATAAGTCCCATTGGTAGCAAATCATATATTAAATATTCAAGCAACTCAGTCAAAGAAAGGTCCCCCTCCTCCCACGCAATTTAGGTGTGTGGTGGATCTTCTTGGGGTGACCCTTTCCTTCTCAGGATGTTGACATCCAATTTAGGGTAGGTCCGGTCCTGTTTGGACTCCGACCATATAATTCCTCACATATAGAATTCTAAATCCTAAAGTATAAAACCATTCCAGTATGTATTGTAGCTTATTGTTGATTTCAAAACACGCTCCTTAGTGAATAAAAACCGGTACCTCTCCTCCCAACCATGTCTTTCTAGTGTCGTCCACTTTTGGACGGATCCATCCACTTTTTGGACGGATCCATCCACTTTTTGGACGGATCCATCCACTTTTTGGACGGATCCGTCAACTGACGGGTTGGTGGAAGCCATTTTCCCCGTCATCACCCCGCCAAAAGTGTGACGGATCCGTCAGAATGGCTTCCACCAGTCCGTCCGTCAAGTGACGTCAAGTGACGGGAATATCTAAAATTTTTTATATTTCCGTCCCTTGACAGATCCGCCAAAATGTGACGGATCCGTCACCCTCTGACGGACGGATTCCCATTTTCCTGCTTCCACTGATTCGTCCGTTGATGGATCTGTTGCTGGACGGATCAGTGGATCACTTTTTTGGGTCCTTATGACGGCTATTTGGCTTCCACTAATCCGTCCGTCGACGGATCCGTTGGTCGGATCAACGGATCCGTCAAAACAGGTGACTGATCCATCAAATATGGACGGATCCATCGACGGGCGGAAGTAGTGGAAGCAGAAACGTGACGGATCCGTCAAAATTGGACGGATTTGCCCATTCGGTCGACGGACGGAGAGGATGGTGTACATGACGGATTCGTCACCTGGCGTTGGTGGAAGCAGCTCTTTACAGAGTCAATTTTCAGGTCCATGAGTTAACGCTGATGTCGGCGATTGGTGCTAGAGTTTGCTAGTCAATTCTTGGCTACATTTCAAGCCAAAGTAAAGAAATTTAAAAGAAATAATTATGTAACCTGAAATACTTTTTTTTTTTGGCCTTACTTATCCACTGGGTGACATTGGTCCTAATTCATCAGAAATTCAAACACTTATAGTCTCACATCACTGATTATTTCAATAGTATAGTGGGCTATATATGGGGTAGATATAAATGTATATACAGTTTAAACACATTTATATCATCCGGACTCTTTTTCTGTCAAACGGGCCCTCCGTATCACGTGAAGAAACAGCACCGAGGTCACATGCAAATACTAGTACATCATTTCCATTACCAGGCTTGCCTATTTTTGTTTAAGGTTTGATGAATATATTTACAATCTTATTCCCCCTTGCCAAAATAGAAGGAAGCAGGAAACTGCAAAAGAAAATCACGATAAGAGACGGTAAGACGGAAAGAAAAGTTGATTATGAAAAGTTTCCCATATCAAGTCTTCAAGCCTCTCCTTGTGTAGGCGTGGAAGTAAGTGCGTGGGTTCATTCCGCCACTTTCCCTATCTTCGGCTGTGATGAACAGGTGCAATAATTCCAATACATGCTTTTACACCTTGAGTTCGCAACTTTGCAAGTGGAACGACGACTAATTACTCTCATCAGCTCTTCTGTGATATGACACTGTCTATGTTGAACAATACCATGCAACCGGACGTGATTTAATTTGATTCAACGTGTCTGCAATAATTAAAATGATTTACATTAATTGTGGACACCTGCAGTATACCTGCCCACCTGCTCGTATCTTATTGTGAGTTGACACAAAAGCCCACGTGGTACTTTCTGACGTATGATAATGCAGGATACTTATGTATATATAAGAGATGATGTAGCACCAGACTGTACACGGTGAGGGATGTGGGGACTGATGAGTTCATCCAATAGATAGAGCTGCTCCTCTAAGATTATAACCTGCCAGTCAGCTGCTCCCCAGCAGCAGTCCAGCAGTGACCAGCATACTTATTATAATACTCCAACCTGTGAAAGAAGCAACCGTGATGTCTTATTGTCTCCTCGCAGGTAAGTCGTTTTATGTTGGCCTTTCTGTAAATTTGATTACACTTTGATTATCTACCGGTTTCTTACTTGATAGCAGCAACCTTTACATGCTATTTTGAAGTTAGACGCCACCAATCATATGAAACTTTAAATCTGATATGCATCATTTGATTACAATGCGGAGCAAAACAGTTAGACGTCGTCAATAGTATACCAGGTCGTCAAATGTTTCTACCACACATAGGACCTCATCTGATCGTAGTTTGAAAGTCCCTCCTCTTGAAATCAGAATGACACCATATAACATATGTTTTATTGGAATTCATTGTGAGGTTTTCATCGCACCAATGACTAGTTACGCTATCCATGTCTTCCTGTATGGGAGCTCTAGCTATAGTACCAGGTTGTAGGATCGTCATTCCTTAGTGCTATCGCCAAATCATCAGTGTTTATATAAATGGATGAGTGATGTAAATTAGAGACAATTGTATTAATATAAATAAGAGATACTAATGATCCCAGTACTGGCCTGTGTGGTACTCCACAGCTTATGGGTCTGTTTCCTGATATGTCTACCCAGTCAACCTTGCTTAATGGGGCCCATATGTTTGATTTGCCCACCCTGGGTTTTTGTCCTTTTTGCTACCAGTGGAAGCCTATATGGATCGGCCCTGATTCAAGGTGCCCAGCCCTAGCCCAGATTTAGCACAAACTAAAGAAATGTACAATAAATGGTGATTCCTGGAGGGAATCAGATGCCAGTATGTTTTGAAATATTTACAATGTATTTATGAAAAAACAAAGTGTACCTATCTCACCAAAGAGGAAATTAGACCTTCTAAATTTCAACATGATATGGGTGAAGAGCTTTTGCCGCTATAAATTCGGAAGTACATAAGAAATAGTACAATTATTTGTTAGTAGTGGTATTAAGAATGATAACATGATATTTCAGAATGTATGTATATATTAATTACATATATTGTTTCTTCTCATCTTGATATTTTTTTATTAGTCAGATATTGAAATGAAGTACACTGAGACCTTAAATGCAAGTGTCCCACTTTAGCTGAAGGCGTTAGGTAAAGTGGGACAGGCAGATTCAGGTTAACCCTTTCCCTGCCGATACTGCATATATGCAGTACCACTGTAAAACCGATACTGCATATATGCAGTACTGTATTTTAGTACCCAAAAACCGATACTGCATATATGCAGTACCAGGGCACTATCTGTAGTGTAGTGCTGGTTTTAGTAGGACATATTCATCTGCAAAATCCCCGGTGGTTGGGAACAATTTTTCAATGGTGGATCGGCAGGGAAAGGGTTAAGCGGGACACTATATTAATCCCCTTTCTCAGAGTAGCATTACCCGATATGCCTATATTTTGATTTATAATGAGAAGAAATATCATAGCAAATATCATAACAATACTTAGTTGTGTAAATAGTACCAAATTATTAAGCAGAACAGCCAGAATAGGGCTTTGTTCGTGCTCCAGATTATGGTTTATCTAGTGACTTAACTTATGATCATTATTTAGATGAGCTAACCACTGACTTCCATCAGCGAACCATTGACTTCCATCATAATTTAGATAATTATCATGAGATTTCTTACCTTTAATGATTTTTAATCATACATTATGATGTTGAATGGTAAAATCTGTAGCAAATTCATTTAGAATTGCTATTTGATATGTATTGAGGCTAAAACCATAGAAATCATTAACCAATACTACTTTCTTACAATTTATAGAAATTATTGCCATTTACAGTTACTTATAGTGATTAATATGCCTCTGAAATGCTCCTGCATTACTACCTCATTAATAAAACATTTCATTTTAGATGCTTACAATTAAGAGTATGAGCTATATAATTGTCCATAACATTATTTAGCACTTTGTGAAAATAATTTGAGGATAGAGATTCAGTTGGGGTACAAATAATGTTGTCATGTGTCATAATGCAGTGCAGCTAGCACACAGTTAGGCACAGATGCACAGTATTCTGGCAGTTTTACATTTATACTCTGTGTTCTTGATTCATCCTGTAAAGGACCCTACATAAATTTTCTTAATGTTTTTGATATAGTGCATCAAAACATATATCTCACCTATCTCAAAAATTGACATTCATCATTTTTGTCATAAGGGTTATAAAGCATGGGGGCTGATTCTTATCAATTGTCCCACTTCACATGAAGCAAGTGTCCCACTTTACCAAAAATACAAGTAAAGTGTAACGCTTCAATTTTGAAATGGCATCTCTAAGAAATGGGCTATTTAGGCCACATTGGTTAAGGTATTTCATATGTTTATATTTTGGTTTAAAAGAATAAATACTGAACCTTTTTGATGTGTTTAACATTTTCTACTATTCACACCAAATGTGTGAATGGTACATAAAGTCAGAGTATGGTTTAGGTGTCCCACTTTACCTGAATAAACCCTATCTGTGTTCAGGAGGCAAGCATACAACTCGTTATGAGCAGAGGGTTGGGACGTGACATCCCTGAGCGCGCCCATACGTCATAGGGTAGGAGCTGCTCGTAGACGTATCAATTAAGTATCCATGTCGAGTGCGAGGTTATTATTGAGACTCCAGAGATCCCTGCTTCCTGAGACCGGACATGAGCAATTGGACATCTTGTTACCTATGCATTAAAATGAATGAGTAGCAACTGTAATTGTTTTGATAATTGTATATCCCTGAGTGGAACTGATTGATGGAAACAGTGACGAAGATAATTATTGGCTTCATATTTCCTATTGATCAATCATTCATGTTTCTTCTGTGCATTGTTGATTCCCTGCGGGCCTAAGAATGAGGATGTTGTCTTTTGAAAATCACCCCTGCAATGCAATAAAGAATTTGAAATTTGTCTTAAATATGGGTTAGGAGCTAATTTGGGGTCGATTTTAATTTTTCTGTCACACATTGTATTTGTATTTATAATAGGTATCCCAGGTCATTTTCAAATATTATTGTTGCACATATGGAAACTGGTTAGATGGATAGATCATGATAAAAGATGAAAACAGTTCAAATATCAAACAAATCGGCCCAGCGGTTTGGATTTGGCAGCCATTTAAAAATGTAAAAGTGTGGTTTGGACTTTGGTCTCAACTGGATTATGCAGGCAAGTTTTCAAGCATTCTGAAACCCCTGAGAAAATTGATGGATACAGAAAAATGCTTGATCCCTAATCACAGTATATATCTCCTTTACACAATTAAGAATCAATACATGCAAACTTGAATTTTTATTTTTACAGACCCTCAAAAGTGTGATATATTACAAATGTTCTCATGGATCTTGCACAGAAATGGTTGAATAGCATATACGTTTGGTAGCATCCCATTCCCCAACATATCAGATATCCCGTTGATTCTCTGGTAATCCCTTCTATAGGAAATGGAGAGTGTGCCTATTTTATTTCTTGATAACCAAGGTTAACTTCACAATTATCATTCAAAAATGAAAAAAACACTAATTGTCCAATTGTCCCTGAACAGTGAAAATGACTAGTCTCCAAATTAACACCACACAACTGTTGTTGTATATATCAAGTTGAACTCTGATATAGGCATAGGTCTATATGGTATACATCAATTCCTGGGCATTTTCACCCATTTAAACTATTGCATAATACTGAGTTATCTGATGAAAATGATGAAATTCCTTGAAATTGCTGAAATATCACTGATAAAGGGCTACTTTATAGCATCTTCACACAACATTTCTTCTTGACCCCGGAATCAAACTTTTACTATCAACCTATTTATACTATTCCTATAAGAAAACAACATAATTATGTAATTTTAGGGCCATTACATAATGATTTACAGATCCTGATATTGTGGTTTTCTATGCTGGGTACAAATGGGGTTGAAATTGGTATACAAATGTCTAATTGAATTTTATTGTATGGAATATCAAGTATGAGTGTCCTGAGGGGTCATACCTATTGATATTACATGTTATGTAACTTATGTATAGCAAATATGTGAGGATATGTGCCTTCAGACCTGGACTCAGGTGCAGGGGCTAGGCTCTTTTTTCTGCTCTCACTCTTATGCTGTTCAACATATCAACTATGATTGTTCATAGTGCATCTCAAATAGCAAGGAAATACCTTTCAAATTACCCCAAATATGTGCATAATATTATAGCATTTTTTTAAAGTGGTGAAAATTGCTGAAAATTGCCTGAAAATTCAAGTTTTTTTTAAATTTTAAAATACTTCTAATAGGCATATCCCCACATGCTATACCTCAAAATGACACCCTGAATGCCCTGCTTACAGTGCTATGTACACCTGGGACTGTTTCACTAATGGTGTGGGGATGTGGGCAGTGTTTATTCAAGGATGTCAAGGGGGTTGAGCCCTTTGTTCTACTTACGCCATTAACCCTATCAAGTAATTCCTGTGCATCTTAAATAGGCCTACCCCTACTTATAATGTCTCTGAGAATGTCCTGATTACAGTGGCATGGCTACTCACTGACAGAATGAATCGTTTTCCTATTTTTATCTAACTTCACAGCATTAGTAGGGGTATTTAGCATCAAGATACAGCTGTCCTGATACATTAGGGCGATGCGGAGACATTAGAGCTTTCACTAGGATGCTTTAAATATGTGATACACCAGATAGTTTGGAGAGGAGACCATTTCTAAATGTAGGTGTTTTGGTGAGTATACACTCGAGGACATGGCCAGTGGCTGCCTACCGGGATACCTATTTATAATGCCTATATCAATGTGTGTTTAAACTTCTAAATCCATTCGACATTTAGAAATGCATAAATCCAAGATCAGAGGGCCTGTTTTTGTAATAGAGTGGGGTCGCGCACCCTATTCTGACATGATTTTCTCTCTATTCTATGCATTTCTAAGTATCAGTAGCATTTAAAGGTTTACGCACACATTTGTATAGGCACGACGACTACAAATACATTGTGTACCTGAAAAATGAAAATTGGCCCCAAATCAGCTCGTAACCCATTTTTTAAACAAGGAAAAGAGAGTCACCTCATTATGTTCATTATGTTCTCTGCAGTGTTACTTATTTCATGTCAGAATTACATAACTGCTGTCAATGCTACATATTTTCTGTTTTACTTTATTTCCCCACGTGCTAAGACATGGCCATGTCCTTATTCCTTTGCAGGTCTTACCATGGTGCTCTGGTCTGGTTGTTCAGCCTTACCAAACCCACACACCCCCAGCGCCGTCCCAGAAGGCGCGTGTTCCAGAATGGATTTTCTTCTTCTTACCAGCATTGATGCCATACAGAGTGCTTCCAGGCTATTGAATATTTTTGTGAGTTTACTTCAGTCATATATCTTTCTCATATTACAGTTGTGTCTTTATTATAATGTTGCAATATGAGTTTGAGTTTAACAATTCTTTATTGGCGCAAAGTTCATAATACACATTACGTTTTTCAACAGAGGCCAAGAACATAAGCTCAGAACATCACCACATGATTACATAATGTTACCACGTCATTTACATAAGGCATAATTAGTATTACATAAACAGTTAATCACATTAATATAAACAATTCCGGTCAATAAAGCAGATAAATTATATGATGGCAACTTTAAACGTCATCACACAGAAAACACAGGACGAACAACATAGGCAGTAAAGTGAATAGCAAGATACAGCGTTTTCCCACGAGCTGGACCCAGACCTTTGGCTTATGAATATATCTAGAATTCCAGCAGCCTTTTCCATCAATACTAAACTCCCACGTACCAACTTAAGACAAGTTAGGCTAAAGCTGTATAAAACTAATTACCACACAGTCCAACTACTCTATAAGTTAAATACTGATTCTTATCACAGTTCAATGTTATTGCTTTTTGAGCATAGACATAAAGCACTCTAGAGATTCTGGCTTTTGTACATCAGCATCGAGTTTACACCACAAGAATTACCCCCTGTATGAGGGACTATTCCTATACTTTGCCCCCTGTGGTCTCTGTAGCTTAAAGGGTTAGACCTCTAGGAGTAGAGCATGTAGTTCATAACTCTGCTACTAAACTGTGCTACTCAAATTCCAGATCGATTTTTACTTCACAAGTTTTACACCAGAGGGCAAAAGTATGTGACCCAGGTGATTTTACCCCAATCCAGGTGACCCTTCAGATGTGGCTGTAAACAAGTCCCCATGCACACCAAAGGCCTGCTAGTAGACTGAGTGTGCTAACAGCCTTCAGACATACAGTGTAAAAAGTGTTCTAATTTAAACACATAAATTTATCCACACACATTTAAGTTCAACACTTTCACTGAATCTCAGCATCTAAACACTTTCTTCTGTCAGCAGGTAGGCCTACAGGGATATGGCCACTGGTGATGGATGGGCCTACAAAAGTGAAACAATAGTGGGCAAGGCCAGTTTGGCTGGCTCACTGGAATATTCTGGACAGCACTATCTACTCATTATTCTGGACATTATCTAAATTACCATGGATGTTAAACAACATTATAGGTACTGTATTTGACTAAGAAGAGCTTGTATATGGACGAGAGCCTGTAGAAGGGGTAGGAGAATAATACCAGTGGGCTAGCCAAACTGCCATCACACACCATTTTTCACTGGTGAAGCTCACCCATCACTGGCGGCCATATTCCTGCACATGTTTACACAAAAAAGATTAGATTTTGCCATCAATATGTTTGGGTGAAAGTGTTTAAAGTTCATACACATTTTTTACAGTGTATGGGTGAAGGGTGCAGTGAGCAGTGGGACCAGGTGATCATGCTGTCCTGGCCAGGTGACTTCAGTAAGGGGACCATGTATCAGGCTTTGCTTGGAATTAAATAGTCTATAAAAGAATAATAAAACTATAGCACCCTCTTAGATTTGATGGTTACATATTGGCTTCTAGGTATACAAGTTGTGCAATGATATCATTGTGTATAGATGTTCTTTTTTTACCCAAAATGATAGCATGTGGCCTATTCAAGGGAGAGTATACCGTTTTCTGTGGGCACACTGGTGGCAGTCAGTACACTGGTGGGTATCACTAGTACTCAATTCTATACCACTGGCAGAGTGCAACTGCTGGTCACACCAGTGCAACTAGTTTAGACCAGAGGACTGCTGGAAAGGAACAACAAGCAAACTATTTGTTGGTTGCCTGAGCCTTTATACATGGGGTACTGGTGCTGGGGAATACAGGCTCACAGGGCTAGGATATACCTGCATGTGGTGGATTCTGTTTGGGGGCTTCTAAATATAACTGGAGTGTTATATAAACTCAACAACCCTGCCAGAGAATTTTACGATTTAGGTTGAGTTTGCTGGCCCTTTAAATTCACCTTATCATTTCCCCTTAGAACTCTTGCGTGTACCTTATGGAAGTTGGGGGGGGGGCGCTTGGGGTTGGGGGAGGGTGTAAAGGTGTGGGCTCTATATCCACTTTATAGTGGAGTCAACCACGAACGATGATTTTGAATTGACAATAAGCTCAATGTGCTTCTACTATCCTGTTGGATGTGTAGAATAAATGGTAGGTTTAAAAAAAAGATAAACCGATACCTGAGTTATATTGAGCTGAAGACTGGCAAAGTTGGATGGGCTGCCTAAGCTGGCATTTGTTTTATATATACGTCAAGATCGTAATCATTGTATTTCCTTTTCAGTGTCATAGACCAGATGTACAAGAACTTGTTCGGCCCGATGGGTCATGCCAAAAATACATTGATGACGTGTTAAGCCGGGCCAGTGGAAGTGTCAATGCTGCTCCTGTGTCTTGGGTCAACCTCGGGGCCATGCGGACAGCTGAGAATTTAGTGGTGAGTATTTTTCTTAGTTTTACTGGAAGGACTTTCATAAGATGTCACGTACTCTTTGCTGAACTACTTCCTCATGAATTGTGTCAATTATTTCTACAGTGAGCTAGGAGCACCTTTTGCAGCTGCTTTTCTACCAACTCCAAATCTAGTTCCCCTTATGTCCTCTGATGTCAATTTTTGGACAGACCTGGTATGTACTGGACATACTCCTGGGGGTCGAGAGGCAATATCATTGATATATAAGCCAAGGCTGATTACAGCTCTTTTTCCACACATGTGGCCTAGGAGGATATCCTGTATAACCCTCCCATGAGGTTATCAAACATATCCTCTGTGTGTTCTCATAGAAATACAATGATCAAAGCATATGCTCGAAGAGTGTAGCCTCATTCTGATACAGCATAGCGATATATAAACTAACCAAGAACCAACACTCACAGTTGGCCTCTGGGGTCAAACTCCTGGAGTGCATGGTACTTCTGGTTTAGACCTCCAGACCCTGGGTACAGACCCCATGTAGAGCAGAAATTTTGATATACCTGATACACATTTTATATTTCTTTGGCTATTCAGATATTTCAAGAAAAAAAGAGAAAAGAAAAAAGAAAGGAAACGGGGGTGCGGGGCCCTAATTAGCTAGTTGGCTTTTCTGATATTTCAAAAAAAAAAGAAGAAAAAAAAGGGGGGTGCGGGGTGGAGCCAGAAAAGCCAATCAAAAAGGGCAAACTTACCAATTATCCCAAAAATGCTGTGTAAACTCAAGAGAAACTTCACACAGGGAATAACTGCCCCTCCTTAATAGCCTTAGTGTAAGTTACCCCTGAAAAACATACCCATATAGGCGTAGGCCACTTCCCTCCCTAGGGGCTGAAAAAGGACCCATTTCCCTCCAAATAATGACCACACATCCCGGTATGGTTGGACCTGAGTTGACCCCCCGGGGACAATCCCTCACCAACATAGGCCTGCTCAAACACACATGTGGCTGGTTGGTCCTGCTGCTAGCATGCAGGGTACTTCTTGTTGGGATTGGGACCAATTGGGTTAGAACACCTCCTACTCATTGAGCTAAAAAGGCAGAAGCACTACATCTACTATTGGCTGTTTAGTATCATTGCATGAGTCCAGGTGGAGCAGTCGGTTAGCTGTTGGGCTCAATGTTCTGAGGTTGTAGGTACGGCTCCTGCTAGATACCCGGGCTCTCAAAGAGAAAAAGAGCTCTTAAATATAACCACCTCCTAGGGGTGTATTGAATTATAACCTCATGATGCCCTGAAACTCATATAGAGAATCATACATAATAAGTCCATATCGATGTTTAAGTCGCTATGTGGAAAACATAGAAAACTGGATTTAAACAACAGGAAAACAAAGTAGCGACTTAAACCTACAGCCCTGCTATAGCTACTTAAACATTCAGCCCTCCTATAGTGACTTAAACCTTCAGCCCTCCTATAGCGACTTAAACCTTCAGCCCTCCTATAGCGACTTAAACCTTCAGCCCTTGCTGAGCTAGATAGTTTAACCTTGTAGGGAGGAGAATTGAATAATGCACCAGTAGTAGGGAAAGAGACGACACCCCCAGGCAAAAAAAATACAATTTTATCTTAGCTTCTATGCTATAGGATAGAATCTAAAATAGCGACTTTAACTGGAGCGACCTAAAGCAGGAGTATATAATTATAGGGGAAGGATGTGATTATATCAAGTCAAATTATGTATTACAAGGGGAAGTTTCTCTGGGAAAGAGGGTTTTTTGAAGGGGCCTATATAAAAAAAGGGGCTTGGATTTTTTGGGGGGAAATAGAAGATAGGTGGCGCAGCCTTATTCATAAAATATCTCTAAAGGATTAGGTCGCTATTGGACACCCACAACGGATTAGGTCGCTTTTGGGCACCAGAAAACCATTCAGTAGGAGTGGCAGGAGGAGTGTACCAGGACCGAATGGGTGTCTTTTACTGAATAAGGGTCTCCCTCCCTGCATTGGCTAATACACTCACCCTCCTCCCTCTTATTGAATGGTTGTCTTTTACTGAATAAGGGTCTCCCTCCCTGCATTAACTAACACACTCACCTTCCTCCCTCCCACTGAATGGTTGTCTTTTACTGAATAAGGTGTGTAAGACGTGGCATGTGCTCTCGCTAGATCGCGACCACAGAATAAATCTCAAAACTACCGCCTAAACCTAGGAGGGGGAAGGCTCTTCCATGCTCCCTCCAAAGTCTCAGTACCTTTGCTCCTATTGGCTGAAAATTGTTTTGCAACCAAGGTAGCGGCCTCTGATTGGTCAGAGTGTTTTTGCCGCTCCCTGCCATGCCTAACTTGCTTAGTATCCTTTTTTTTTTTCTATACCCTCCTTAGGGCAAGACAAAAATTAACAAAACAAATTTTACTGAATAAGGGTCTCATTCAGTAGGAGGGAGGAAGGTGAGTGTGTTAGCCAATGGAGAGAGGGAGACCCTTATTCAGTAAAAGACAACCATTCAATAAGAGAGAGGAGGGTGAGTGTGTTAGCCAATGGGGGGAGGGAGACCCTTATTGAGTAAAAGACAACCATTCATTCTATACCCATACACTTCCTAGAGTAGGCTAGACAGATTAGGTCGCTATTAGGCACCCCTAAACGGATTACGTCGCTATATTGCACCCTAAACGGATTAGGTCGCTATAGGGCACCCCAAACGGATTAGGTCGCTATGCCAGCCCCTTCCGTTTTCCTCCTGCACATGTCATATTTTCTTCCCAACCTGTATATTTCCATACTTAGCTGTCTGGCCATAGTGACTTAATCATTCTGGCCCTCTGAATAGCGACTTAATCCAGGAGATTGCCTAAGGTAACCAACTGGAGACCGGTCAGCTAATAACGCTTTGCACACTCAACTAATGACATTGGAATATGACATTATTGATAGTCAACAGTGCTGTTATACAATAGCAAGAATAGGGGGAGGTGGCAGCCATTGTCTATAGCATTGTCTATAGCAAGAATAGGGAGAGGTGGCAGCCATTGTCTTCCTAGGTCTAGGGAAAGACACGGCTGACTACCGATTCCTCCTCAATGAGTTGTGTAAAATTGCTGCTCGGATGATAGCTTAACGTGGTCCGAAGTATACTGTTGTGGAGGGCGTGTAATCAGGGAGCAAAAGCCTGCCAGTTGGTGTTCCGCAGGGGTCAGTCTTTGGCCCCTTGCTGTTTGTTATTTACATTAAACAGTTTCTTGTTTGACACACTGCTCATACTACATGCACGCTGGCGATTTAGCGTTGGTTACTTGCAATGCTGATCCTGGGATTTTGGCCGGGATTATGATAGTGTCACTCAATGGTGCTCGGACTACAAGCTGACTCTCAACTCAGATAAAACCCATGTTTTGATGAATATATCTGACCTAGATTTTAGTAGGCTTTGGTGGTAAAACACTGCCTGTTGTTGATAATTTCAATCACTTTGAGGTGACCATTGATTCAAATCTCAGCTTCATATCCCCATTATACATTTTGTACAAAGATGATTGCCTGTGGTACGAATCAACTGGCGAATCTGAGGGTATTCAAAAGATAATTGATTTCTATATATCGCTTCTGCTATACAAACAAATGACATTTCCCTGTCTTGAGTACTCTGATTTTGTGGTTGAAAGCGGACCTGAAGACCTAAAGAAGGGGATACAGACTATACAAAATCATTGTCAAGGATGCCGTAAAGGTATATATGAGATCGGCCTCTAGTAACAATTGACGACCTGCATGCTACCTGTACCTACACATATCTACTGGAGAGACATGCTGTTAACATCTTGAGAAATTTGGAGTTATACCCGGTGGGTCCACCATTTTAAATTTCGCTGGTTGAGGTTAAACCCACTTATAAGACATACCACTATATATATGGGGACAAAGCTCAAACGCCGTGTCAGCTCTTATCAGTGGTTGTCGCCGTAACCAGCGTACCTCTCTCCTGACCCCTATAGGGATAGTCATCTGTATAGAGGTGCTCGGGAGTCGGACCGTCTCCTGTCCGCTGATCAAGAAAGTGTAACATAATTATCAATTGTTCATGAACAAGGTAAAGAATATGAATTGATTCAATCTGGTTCCTAAGTTTACAGAGAGATCTGTTCCCACTGACTTAGACATCACATTTCCTTCACAGTATATATATATATATATATATATATATATATATATATATATATATATATATATATATATATATATATATATATATATGATGTGTCGTATGGCTAATACTAGGGTACTGTGGTGCTATGATATTCCTTTTCGACTATCAGTCCTCCATGCAGACTGTCCTGACCTAAAGTGCTAATGATGACTCGGCTAAAAGTACGAGTCTCAGAATTAAGTTGCTGAATCTCGAATGGTTGTCAATTGTCTTTCTCCTATGAAACTCTTATTGCTGCTACCTGATTCTTTGGGTGTTTTTGCTGTGTGGTTAGTCTGAGAATTACCACTACTTGACTATTTACTGCTTTTACCAGCATTTATGGATGTTATTTATGAGTGTTAATATCACAAACTTGGCTTCATTTGAAAAATGTAAATGCATCTTGCAAAATTTATGTCAATAAAAGATTACTAGACCTCGGCCTCTATCCTGTAATCACGATATTGAGAGGAACTACATGTGTTCTTGTATCAGGACTCAAAATCCCTTCAATAAAATGTGCATGGAGATGGTCAAATAAGATTTGGCCAGCTTTTGTCATTTAAATGAATATGGATATGTAGCCAGTGGGGTGTTTCACAAGCCAAAATAAAATACCCTCAATTGTACATGTATTCTACAACCGAGTTGATATTAACCAATGTCAGTTTTATGTTGGTGTTTCTAAAGCAGCAATATTATGTTCGGTCTTATCCCGACTTACAACTGAAGATAATATTGGATGTTGTGAAACACTTTTACTTTTACCCTGTAAGTCTAACTTAAGTCGGTCTTAACTGCCTAAGCTACAATCGATTAGTTGTAACAGCAAACATGGTATGGTATGGGGTACACACTAGTATGCATTGTGAACCACTTATACATTAGTTGTATCTCGATTGTAGGCCAAAGACCCTGACTTAACATCTTGGTTGTAGACCTTTGTGAAACACTTTTATAACCAGTATACAATTGATAAAACCTAATGTCAGTCTTATTAATTGTATTCAACTAACGTCTACTATAGAAACACTTATTCTACAATTAATTGTATACCCCCTTGTGAAACACCCCACAGGGTTCACTATATCAGGTATATTTTGCCTCCCATGCAGGAGACTCTGCGGGACCTGCTACATCGCAGCTCGGACCTGTCGTCCAGTACAGGGACCCTGCTCAGGCTGCACAACCATTGTGAGTGCCCCCTGACGGGGGGCTTACACACCAGCTGCCCACACCGGAGGTGGATAGCCCCACTCACCGGCAGCTACTGCAGCGACTCCGATCGGCTCTTCCATGAAACAAAGAATAGGATACACTCACTTGTAGTTCATACAAATGAAGTGGTATGTCTTTATCAACCATATCATGATATGAAATAAAGTAAATATAGTGTGAACAAAAGTCAACATATTGATTAGCTTGATTTACTATAAACTAATAAAGCTGTGATAGAATAACATACTGTTTTGCCACATATTATACAACAAGATCTGAGTTTGAACTATAAACACACTTTATCAAATTAAAACTCAATAATTATTCAATTCTCTCACAGGTCAATATGATGAATTCCCCATCTGGTAGCAGATCACGGCCGCCATCTTCCCGTGATGCACTTCCGGTTAGAGATACTGTACGGAGACTGACCTACAGCCTGGTGACCTTGACAAACATTGTTAAACAGTCCAAGGTCACTCTAACCACGGTTTGTCATATGTGTGGTTACAGACCTAGTCCCTGCAGCTATCTTCTGGTCTAATTGCCATAAAACGATGCCATTTACACTATTCCATTTTCATCATCTCGGCAAAATCATGCTGCATAGCAGCAATGATATTGGTTGTTGTTATCCAATTTTCAAGAGGAATCTGGTTCTTCACTCACCATAAAAATAGTACAGGCCTTATACTAGTACTAATATAGTAGGCCTGATGCTGTTTTAATTGAGACATGGCCAAACAGTATGTGTGTCTAATACAGTCAAATGTTCTTATAAAGAGGGCCTCGTCCCAGACAAATTTGCTCCTTATAAGCAATGTTCCTTATAAGCAAAACTAAAGATGTAGAGAATAGAGAATCGGGACCATGAAATGGGCCGCTTACAACAGGGAGGTGCTTGTATCAAACCTCTTTATAACGAGATTCCACTGTAGATATAATCCAAGTTTCTTACGAAATGAGCCGAATGAAGGCACTGATTGTGTATACCAATAATGGTGTTATTAATAATAATCATCTTATATGTCTACCTGAGTGAGCTGTTGATAAATGTATTCAGCTGCATGTAGAACATCTTGTTCATAATAAGTAAATACGATTGAATGGACGACGTTGAAACGTGTTAACCAAAGCGTTATAGGTGATATTGCAATAAATCTAATGATGTACCTCCTAGAATACGTTTTTGAGAGTTTTTGAAATTTATGCAGATTTTCTGTTTAGTCATGATGGCATGCTGCAATCTATCAGCATAGAAAGAAATTGCCATATCACACTCGTACTATACGTAATATAGTTGTTCCTGGAAGTTTTATGGGAATCGCTTTGCGAACATGAGTTGTTACTTATAACTGAAATTGATGAATAAGACTATTGTATATTTTCACCTCAAGTTTACCAAATTTCACCTAGAGTCGACCGTATGCATATCCCCTCAACCCAAACCATGTGAATAATTTTGAAATTGTATTTAATTCAACAAGATCAATTATGGTATAAGTTTGCTTGTGATTAACAGTTGCATTGTCAACGTTATGAAGCCAGTCTTAATCAAATAGTACATGTACTCTCAAATAACTCATATCAATATTTTCGTCGTAATACTTTGAATTACCTTGATTTTGCTTATGATGTCATCTGCTTATGATGTCATCCCAGGGTTGAATTCCTCCTGCCTTTGCCACAGATGCTATCTATAGAATTCAAGTAAACCAATATGGATGTCAGTGTCCTCCTCTCAAAACTCAATTTGCTTAATATTTTGTGTTTTGTCACAAGCGGGACCAATGTGTACGTCTCCTACATCAATGCAAAATAGATTACCACCTAGGGCACAGAAAATACAATTGCTACATTTTATATAACTTAGTTCTTGAAATAACGAGACGCTATATCAACGTGTTTGCTATGACAATTTAAAAAAAACGTTCTCCAAAATAGGTCATATGAAACCCCTAGCTTGTTTTTAAAAAGACTTTTCTTCCGTATCCTTTCCCGTATGCAACCTGTAAGGTATTTTTGGAACTATGCTGTAGCATGCTAACCAGTATGGGTCCCCCAAAGATGGTCACAGCTTTTTCCATAAGTCCTAGGCATTATAAAAAATCAGGTCCCCACTTTCAAATTTAAGACATTGTGGTATTATTGGCTTAAAATTAAACAGAAAAGTGTTAAATTTGACCACATCAGTACCATGGGTCAACCACTTTGGTACCTTGAGGCACCCACCTTGGCTATTGCTACACCCATTTCACAGGGTTGCTAGACTGCGCAATGACATACAAGTTTCAATTTTTTTTATTTTTTTTTAATGCAAACGTAACAACCTAAAATATAACCTTTTTTTCAAACATTTCATAGCAATTAACAATATACTAGCCAGGAATACAGTCATCAAGCAGAAAGCCCTGCGGTCCCGGGGGTTGGCTCAGAGTTTACCTATTATTCGTTAGGAAGTTGAGCAAAAGGACAGTTGTGGTCAGTTGAGGAAAAACATGCCTGAAGGGGGGAAATGGCTGTTCAAAGTTTAAGCTAGAGGCTTTAAAAAGAGTTATATTGAGCTAAAATATCCTAGATAGTCCCAATATAGAATGTTTTCAGTGAAGATGGAATAATTCGAAGCATATCACTGAATTCCGCATGAAAAAATGGTCTAAAGCATATTTTTTTAGTACATTTCTCATTGTTTCACCCACATACTGCCTCCTTGGGGCCAAAATCAGTACTAAAAATCCCCCTGGAGGCACATTTCACCGTGATGGTCCACAGATGGTTATACACAGTAGATTAGTCATCCATCATAGGGAGGAAGAATTAAGTCCCCAAAATTGTAAATTATCAGTAAGCTGAATTTCTCTCTGTTCTACTAGGGCTAATAGGGTAGATATTAATTCAACAGCTTTTTATGGTTGCAACTTGGCATCTAAAACAGGGCAAAGTGGTTGACTCAAGTAACATGGCCTATCTGTAGTCAATTTATTTTTGAATAAAGAGCTGGCCGGGGCCGGACAGAAAATTGGAAGTACTTACTAGTGAATACTTCCGAGTTTCCATCCGGCCTGTCCAGATCTTCATCTGGGAAAAAATCGGATACAGCGGAATCCACTTTTTAGAGAACGAAGCCTAATTTTGCATTAATGGAGCTGAAATATCAACATGCTACATCAGCCTGACGCTGGTTCGAGTCAGGGTGATCAGTGGACCAGAAGCGATGGCCTATAGGACAATCCTAAGTATACTATATAGACTGTAAAAATATTCCGTTGAATATACGGAGAATCAATGCAAAACTTTACGGTGGATCATCGTAAATGTGATTACGGTAAGGCAATATTAAGTCAACCAATTTTACTGCGAATATCTGTAATCCAGTACGGTGAAACACAGTTTATTCATTTAAGGTGAAGCTATGTCTTGTAAAAATATTCCGTTGAATATACAGAGAATCAATGTAAAATTTTACGGTGGATCATCATTTTATATCATTACAGTGGGGCAATGTAAAATTGATCAATTTTACTTTGAATATCCGTAATCTAGCACAGTGAAACACAGTTTATTTTACAGTGAAACACAGTTTATTTATTTTACAGTGAAGGTAGGTTTAATTGATGTTAGTGTTATCACACCAGGTGGCAGTTTGGTTCATGAGGAGATTTTCATGGATGCTATAAGAACACCATTTTTGTGGTAATAAGAAAAATATATAGATAAATAGTTGTAAGGTTTGTTCTGTAGCCATCCTAGAGTGACTTCTTCTCAAGGACTGGCATTACAAAGTGTCATGAAGCAAATATAAGGCTCTCATAGACTGATTCCTAATGATTAGGCCTGAAGTCTTGACACTAAGATGATATTGCTGATTGGACATGGTACCAAATTTGGCATGCAACCATATTGAGCATAGAGTTAGGTATAGGTGGATAGATGGACGGAGAAATACTGGGATAAATGAGTTAAATTTGATCTGTGGTTTATTGTCATCTTATATATAATATTTAGTATAAATCCCCCTCGGGGTTTTGTTTTTTTTGGCAAGAAAAAACATTCAATCACCTGTAACCCAGCAAATGGATAGCTCCTCAAAGGACCATAACTGTGATAACCATCGCAGTGGAATTAAGTTGTACAAGCCCTGCCCACACAACAACTCAGTGACGACTGGCCTG
Organism: Harmothoe impar; assembly: GCA_947462335.1. Classification (NCBI taxonomy): domain Eukaryota; kingdom Metazoa; phylum Annelida; class Polychaeta; order Phyllodocida; family Polynoidae; genus Harmothoe; species Harmothoe impar. Next base: position 42,745,088 of record OX381706.1, on the reverse strand, counting down.
TCCAATGAAATGGACAGTAACTATGAAACACTTCCAGAATACTATCTAATATATGCCAAATCCCAAACGGCAATTAGTCTAATTTTCTAAACGTAAGTTCATACTGAACAACTGGACTGCTGTTATCCCCACATGAGAGACTGAGAAAACATGGTCCTATATGACTTTTTTACAGTGTAGCGTACTGACCACACAATGACCAGTGCTCTGGGCGACAACCTGTCTGCATACCCCAAAGGTGGACGAGGGAACGAACGTAATAAAGACTTCTGCAAAACCAAAACTGAGCCATGTTTGACTCTTTTTTTTAAGTATAGATCCACAACATCTGCACAGAGAGAAGTAAAGGCGTCGCCATGACTCTTTTACCATAGTCAACTCTAGTTGACTCTGGTAGCAGAGTCATGATGACTCTGGTGGAGGGGTCACAGCTACTCCAGTCATACCCCTTGCTCCTTGTACAAATTGACTCTCCCTCTTGACTCTTGACTCTTGATCAGTGAAGAGTCAAGTGAAGTTGACTGCCCATAGCAGAGTCATTTCTAGTTTGACTCTTCATGAAGAGTCAAATAAAAAATGTGTTGACTCTGATAGTAGTTGCATATGAAACCACCTGGTGGGGCAACCAAAACTAGTTTGGTACCAGTGGCAACCACAAGGCAGATCCACTATCTGTACTCTAGATAATTTTTACATGCCACACAGTTTTGATTCTTTATAGATAGGTCCACTATGTCCAGATAGTGTGGTTAAGGAATGTCAATGGATAGGCTTGTGTGAGATATAATGACATAACACAAGAGCTATACTTTGGACATTTTAATACAGTTTGGTAAATGCAGTTACATTTGTAAGTGAGTAGGCCTACAAGGTTAATAGAGGTACATAGTTAATACAGTGACATGTAATAGTAAAACAGTGACATGTAGTAGTAGAACAGTGAAACAGGTAAACGAGTACAGTTGTTTACACAAAGAGGTAGTATCAACTCAGTCCATAGTTTTAGGTGATGCAGAAACATAATGTTATTTTCTGGTTATGATAAAGGGATGTGGTGGGTGGGAACTAAAAAGTGCTTTGTCTCTGCACGAAATCCTGAAATGAAAACAACCACATAGACCCACAATGCACTGGGGGTGGAAGTGGAACTCTCCAGTAGCAGGAGAGGGAGGGAGAAAACATTCCCGCCCTGTGCTGCAGGGAGGGAGGAAGGGTTCCGCCCTGTGCTACCATTACCACATGGTTTCCAACCATGTCCCAATGTGTGGCACTGCTAACTACTTCATATAGATCTGGTATTGGCATCTAATATGTGGCAAATGGCCTGTAGAATGTAGTGTGAGACAGATATAACTTAGCCCTTTCACACAGGGGGGAGTGGTGGACATGACAACATGTCTTGTTATTGCCCTGTTCTGGGCAATAACCTCACCTACTCACTTCTCTCACAGGCCTCACCTGGCCTGCCCACTAATTATATACACCTATTGCCCCCACTCTACCCAACAGTACAGGATCCACCTTTTATGCAGGCCAATCATGTATTCAAGTATCGATTTTGACTCCTGCTCTTTTGAGGGGTCAATTGCTGTTGACTCTTCAGGAATGGAGAGTCAAACTCATTTGACTCTCCTCCACAGGTGTCACGTGGGAGACAAACTGTGACTCTGGCTGTCAGAGTCATGGCGACTCCTTCACTTTTCTGTGTGTGGTCAATGGGTTATAACAAAGAGACAGAGGTGCAATATCTATTATGCGTTCTCTTTACATATAAGGGGTGCACGCTTTTGTGTCTAAGGGCTGCAACCTTGGATTAAAAATTATGTTTCAATATCAATTACTTTCATGCAGGTTACATGCAATGTCAATGGTGGCCATCTTGCTATTCCCGATTGCTGCAAAATAGTTATGTTAATGCATGTGGTATAATTTGATAAAAAGGCATGTTTTTATTTTTCATGATGAGTCCCATATTTTGAACGTGTATAATATTATTATGTAACTGATAGACTATCCCCTGTCCTAGCCTTCCTTCCCATCTCCCTAAACGTATTTTCCAAGTGCATAGTCTTCTCCCAGTCCCACGTACCTCTCTGCACTCCACCCTAACCCTGCTTCCTGGGTAGATATATATACGGCCATCTGCCTCGCCTCTCCCCATACCAACCCACATAACAGACAGGATGAGCCGCGGTCGCCGTCAGAAGCTAGCCGAGCACTGCCCCCTCTGGGAGGAAGCCCCTTCAGGAGTAAACCAAGTTCCCAACTGTTGGTATTTGAAATTGAAGAATACCATCACCACTTAACTATATAGGAAACACTAGCCACCACCTAGTTTGGCCATTTCTGTGGTCATCTCAGAAACATGTCCCTCCACATGCCCCCTGGTCCTTGTCTCCCTGAAATATAGACATGAGTGGCCACAGGAGGTTGTTGGGTTCTTGAGTGATGGAGTACCGCAGCAGAGGAGGGTGTAAGGGAGGCATGGACCGGGCTGAGGGGTGGGGACAGGCCGGGAGAGGCACCAGGGAGGTACGGCGCCCTCACCATGGTCAGCGTCCAGCTGCCTTCTATTGGATATTACCCCTACTTGTCATACTACTAGTGGAGACAGGCACACCCCAGAGTTTGTAAGTATTCTCAGGTAGTTATTATCAAAATGGGTTTAAACAGTTCATGATTACTTATAACTATGTATAATGTGTGACGTGATACTCATTTGTGGACTGAGCGAGATGCATGGAGGACAAGTAAGTCGGGGCTCTGGATGGTGTGTGGTGGGTCTCCTGTCAGACTCCTAATGATTTAAACCAATGTCCGTGCTGTCCTGTCACTTCACAAAATTCCCATGTCGCCATGTCGATTTTCAGAAATGCCTATGTCTCATGCCACAAAGACCCAGAAATGCGCACGACGGGTGTAGCCTTTCGAATTTGGCTGTGTCTCATGAGATCAGGCCATTGTTGTCGTCTTTGACCAGGTGCAATCTTTGACCGGGTGCAATCTTTGACCGGGTGCCATCTTTGACCGGGTATCAGAAAAGTGTAATTTTTATTTATTTTTGTATTCTGTGATATGTTAGGGGGCCAAAAAAGTAAATGGCGGTTCTTATGTAAATGGCATAACGTTTGTCTGCCCTATATTTCCCTTTTCCTTGCTAGCCGGTCAAAGATTGCAACCAGTCAAAGATTGCACCCAGTCAAAGATCGCACCCGGTCATAGACGAAAACATTGGCCCATGTTCGTGAGACACTTAGTCAAGTGGTCCATACCCATTAAGTCTCTTGATGTTTTAAAATGATAAACTGGTGATACTTTATCTATAATATTAATTATTATAGTTCCTCCCTAATTGACATTTCTATTTTAAATTCAATAAGATGAGAAGCTTCTTATACTGAGAGTTTCAATTGACATTATCCTCAGAATGGTATATTGATATTAAATGTGGCTGTCCTGTCCAGCAAAGAATCGCCATAAGAGAATACGATAATTGACACTATCTAGCCGTGGCACAATTCGTTTCATTTTCTCCTCCCAGCAAAGTAGTTTAGTGGTTGAAACCTCTATTAATTAAAACCACCGCTGAAACGTTTTCCAGGGGTGAATGGTGTTCAATGTAAGAGATTCACACATCGTGGCACTGATGGGGCTGGTGCCATGTTGTGTCACTGGATGTTCAGGTGTGTCATAGAAGGAGGTAAAAATTGGAGATAAAAAGTCTGGCCCAACCCATAAGCATTATCTATAAATATCACAGCGTTATTGAACCACGCCCCCAAGATACGGATCAAATTAAAAACCTCCACGGTGCATGTCTCGGGTGGTCGTTTAATTCTAGGCGGGATGGATTGGTTATGACACAATCCGATGGCACGGAATGTGATCCAATTACTTATCGGCCTAAATATATGATAATTATGGAATTGACAATGTAAGTGAATTGGCGCATCGTGTGGTCTATGCGGTCACTAAGTAGGCCTACACCCACACAGTTAAACATACATGTTCTTCTCCATGTTGAGCTATATCTTTACAAGCGGCCCTCACTTCTTCGAATCTAGAATATGCCACACTGTAAAAAAAATGTCGTCAAAATGACGTTGAATCACTGGCAACTTTTGGGACATAACTTTCACCGTTATTTTAACAGTGACGGTCACCGTTAATTTTACGCAGAAGCGCTGTTCATTTTACACAGAATCACTATTCATTTTATGTTGAATCACCGTTAATTTTACGTTAAATCAGCATTAATAGATTCACAGTATTCAAATATACAGAGAATATTCGATAAGCCTCACAGGGAGTCTGATTATGGTGACTTTAGTTACTGTAGCATACATCTAAAAACTTACGGATAAGCCATACTTTGACTTTGTCCTTATCCTATACGCACCACTGACGATCTGACTTGCATACTAGCCCTGGCCTATATGAGAGGTTTTACTCTATAGGATTGATACAAGGCAGAGTTTCCAGAGGTGAGAATATATGCATAGTATATTACCACAAAAAAGGTGTATAGATCCAGACAGCTACTTTCTTCTGGATATTATCAAGTGATCATGGTATTTTGTCAAACCTATCACAAGATTGAATTGTTAATTTGTCAAACATATAGATTAATTGAAAATTACCATTATTTCAACATGTATACTCAACTTCAAGGGCTCACACTCTCCAGAAAAATCTTCTTACAAACCAGGCCACCTATCTATGGCAAGATCCACTATATGTGGCTCCCTCTGGGATTTGACATTAGAAGATGAATTTACGTTGAATCATTGTAATCCAAACCAGGTTAGCATTTAACAAGGATCCACTGTGAAATGGCTGATATTTACGGTGCTTCATTGTATTCCAAATAACGGTGAATCAGCGTTAAATTTTACAGAGTGAATCAGTGAAAAGTACATCTATTTTTACAGTGCAGGGCAGTTGCCAGTTTCCAGGAAGTTGCCAAGGAGAAGTCATCTTCTTCCGCATTCCACAATGCATGGAAAGCATTTGATCATTAAGTTGTTCTCAAATAAAACTGAGGCTTATGTGACCACGGTTGTACGGGGGAGGGGTGAATGTCATTTGTAATGTTGTTGTAATTGTGTTGCACAATATATAAACAGTTGTGACACTATCTGCATTGCAAGGAATATAACATAACCACACAATATGGTGGGAAATATACTCAATTTGCATACGCCTTTTAGAACCTCATTCAGTAAGTTTAGCTGTTGTTATAATTAGGTGGAGGTGTTACATCACTAATTTTGACCACGCGCCCTAGTGTAGCGCTTATCAAGCCCTGCATATCTTCTGTAGGGCTTAATAAGCGCTTGCCAATGCCTCTTAAGCTGGGCTGTGCCCACTGCGGCTCAAAATATACATTTGAATCCCAAATAAAGGCAAATCACGATTGCACCTGTTTGAACCCTTGATCTTCGTCCGGGGACACGAGGATGGGCCTAATATAGTCCAAAAACAGTCCAAAGTCAGACTTTCCGATTTCGAATAGTACTTCACTGATCCATGGTTTCATGAACACTATAATAAAAAAAGTGTACATGTATTACAAGCCATATTGCTATAATCATAAGAGTATACATGTAACCCCTTTTGGGAAGAATAGTGCCAAGAGTCATCCTAGCAACTAGCAAACACGGTGTAGTGCTGCGTGGGGCCACACAGATATGTCTGCACTCCCTATCTTTTCTATAGTAACTGGCTGTGTCTCACGACCTTGGGACAATGTTTTTGTCTCTGACCAGGTGCCGTCTCTGACCAGGTGCCGTCTCTGACCGGGTGCCGTCTCTGACCGGCTTGGCTTGATGAGGTCAAAATACTAACAGCAGGAAGCTAATTATAATTATAACTATGATTATATAACAACCGCCATAACGTTTTTCCAAATCCTTATAATTATATATATGTATAATTCTTTTTAAAACACCTTTTTCTGACACCCGGTCAGAGACGGCACCCGGTCAGAGACGGTACCCGGTCAGAGACGGCACCCGATCAGAGACGGCACCCGATCAGAGACAAAAACATTGTCCCAAGGTCGTGAGACACAGCCAACTATGTGTGAACATCACCTCAAATGTAGGACCCTTATCACTGTTGGTACGGTAATTGAACCCGCAAAATAGCACCCTTTTCACGGGAAACAGCAAAAACCATAGGCCTACCCTATAATCAAGGGTGGCCGAGAAAAATATCCTTATCAAGGGTGAAAGAAATTAGGGCACAAGAGGTAGGCCTAGGCCTAGGTCTAACCATACACATAAATATGATTCTGTCTTTAACATTAAAAAAGTCCGGATTGATGTGTCACCTGCTACGTCTGAGTGACAGTGTATTTGTGATTTGCCGTGTAACGGACCCTATACTGTATAGTTTGAGCCTGTCCTTAAAACCATAATGTCAAAATTAGTGATTTAAGACCCTCACCTAATAACACTTTATGTATAGGTATGCAAAACAGGTTGTCATTATAATTTCATCGATTTGTTCCCATTTTCATTTGCAGGTCGTTGAATAATTTCCTTATGACGGGCCCAAAGGTTTGTATAAGCCATCATTATGTGACTTTGACTGGCATGTATAGGCTTCACTAGTATAGGTTCCCTTATACCATAGCGGGCACGGAGAACAAAGCATTTTACACCTCTTGTATACTGTATACAGCTAGTGGCATAACGTAGTTATAGGACTAGTACCAATCTGTAGGGGTATTCAGTGAAGGAGCCTATATAAGGCTGCTTCACTGTATTTCGCGTACAGATTGGTACACGTCCTATAACTACTACGTATACAGAAAATCTAAATGCCCCGGCTCTTAGCCTGAACTGGCTATCCCAGGTTAGTCATAGGGACATTGGTAAGACATAACCAAGTGCTGTTCAAAATCACTGAGGCATAACAACATATGACTAATGCCTTACTCAAAGGGACTTTGCCTAAAACCCGTTGAAATTGAGAAGACTAAGGTGAGTTGGTCAGTACTAACCAACCTGACAACATCAACTAACCTAGGTTGGTTGTATAGGGAGCCAGAAAATGACTAACTGGGTTAGGCTATAGTGATTGGTCGGATGGGGAGCCATAGAATATCAGTGTAGAGTAAATTTACCACTTCCAACCGGTCTGGTCCATGCTTTTTTAATGAGCTAACTTAAAGTTCTGATTGTTCCAAGATGAGTTTGTCCATAGCTTTCAGAAATGTACCAGAGTGTAGTTTAGGCATTGCTCTTGATAATAACAGTTATAATATTTTAGGAGGCCATTTATTCGGTTATTGTATTTTAATTCCATGATTCATCAGAACTCAGTTATTTTGAATTTTGAATACTGTAGCTTGACTGGCATGAATGCATGTAGCATACATAAATATGTTACAACTATCAGTAGAGTAGAAAACGATTCATTATAGACGTGGAATAATGAAGACAGAGTCAGTGCTATACCTCAGGTGAATACAACTGCATCAATGAGCTTTTAAATATATGACTTGTATGAGCAGCGAGGACTAAATATGATAGTATAGACATGCAGTATGGAGGATTAATTTAGTACTATTGAATGTATATATATCGGGGGCTCTGCCCCACATCCCCTTTTTCTCCCTCTTTTTACTCTTCATCCTTGCGCTCTAGGCACTAAACAATTAAGCCTGGTATCCTTAACCCTGTAGTAGAGGGGGGATCCCGGGAGGGGAGGGACATTCGCAAGGGTGGGGGGAGAATTCTAAGGCAGAGATTACAGGTGAGAGAATTCCAGGGGAGATTCCACAGAAGAGAATGCCATGGCTGACTCAAGGTATGAGGTGCCTGCAATATATATATATATATATATATATATATATATATATATATATATATATATATATATATATATATATATATATATATATATAATAGTTTATTGTTACCCGATTCATAGTAAACCAGTAATTTAATGTCAAAAGCGGTTGACTCAAGGTAATGTATTTGAGGTCAGAGTATGTCTAATGTGAGAAGCCCTCCTTGGAGCTGTAGAATATACACCCAGAGGTTATATGTACCATATATGATATAGCTCCCCGGAGGTCTTCCATCGCATAAGCTTCTGTTAGCTCTTATATTGCAGTGGGTAGCGCTCCTCCCCCTCTCTTCTCCATTGGTGGAGTCCACTGAGCCGTACCAACCCACCTGTTGCTGCATCAGTAGGGCCTTAAGCCAGACCCCTCCCTCAAACGTCCAGACTTAACTCATAGCTACCTGAAATTAGAATTGAAAACTGAATGTTAAGCACAAACCGTCAATAATTTTAGTTGATAAAATGCGTTATTGTTATAGACGTAACCAAAGTAAATGTATGACAGGGGATTAACCCACTTTTGTAATGACACCGTGTGTTGTGTGAGAGAGGGTTATATATATGAGTTGGTTGTGAATATATACAGGGTGTCGGGTGTTTGACAGTGATGGACAGCCCGGTTTCAGGTATAGGAGTCACAGGCCATTGACCTAATGTTCAGCTGCTTGTTAGCGATGGTGTCACAACACAGCTTACACTGCCTTCATACACTGCAGACAAATACCCCTACCACCAGAGGAGAGCCCGGCCCCAGGGCTAGATTAATGGTGGTAATGTAGGTAGAGAGCCACCTAGAGAGATGTGAGAGGCGGCATCACTATTACACTATCAACACTGGACAAGATGAAGAATGATTTCAATTTTGAACCAAAGATACTAGGCGGGGGAACAGGAAGAGGGGGAAGCAGGGGGGAGGGGGGGGCTAGAGCACAGACACACACTCAAAACTTTCTTATTTCCAAAAGTGTCCTATGGACTTTGGCCCCCAAGATAACCCCCCTCCCATGTAACACCCTCAAACCAACACCCTTCTGACTTTTGGAGCTTGTACTCACAATTTTTAAACATTTTCCGCCACCCCTTGATTGTTGATTATTTTAGTCAGTGATTAATCCTAGGATGTGAGGAGACGACATGGAGGCATCAGAAACGATGTCAGGTACACACTCAGAAAAGTCAGCGTCATTGTCGAATGTTTCAGCGACAATGACGCTGACTTTTCTGAGTGTGTAGAAAGAGGTGATACCTATATGTAAGGTGAGACAGGCAGATAGACAAATGCAGAGAGACACATGCATGCCTACCTATAATGATTGATTGATTGATATTTTATTTATTATTATCCTGAGGAGATATACATACGTTATAGAGTGTATTGTAGTATTCCACAGCTTTTATGGTGTAGTACCAGTTGTATGAAGCAATAGTTAAATGCTCAGGCCCTACGTTTTTTTATGCAATTTTGAAGACATTTTCATGTTTTTTTTACTTCTTTGGGGTCAATTTTAGGGGATTCAAAAAAGTTGGGTATTACATTTGTGTTTAAAAAAATATTTTAAAAAAGAATCCGACCTAAAGACGCAACATTTTCCTCCCATATTACCTGAAACAAACCTTTTTTTTTGGCCTCATGGCATTTACAGGATGTGGCACTGTCCCCGTTCTTAAGGGACGGCCACACTACCTCTTACCGGTAATTAATTTTACATGAAGTGTTAACACATAATTTAGAATAAATATTACTAATTATATATACACATATATAGGGACAGACAGAAAGAAAGAAAGAAATATTGAAATAAAGAAACATAAAGACTGAGGAAGATAGACAGAGACAGAGAAGGGCGTCTATCACAAAGCTTCACACAGTTTATACCCAGTGGTTGCTAAAGGCCAAATCCCACAGGGCGATCTATGCTGGAATCTCTCTGCGAATTGGGGATCTGTTGCGAATTGGGGGCCTGCTCCCAATTCACAACAGATGTAACTACAATGTGTTGATATAACTGCAAGGAATTTGTTGCAAATTGAGCGCAATCTAAGATCTAAATAATTAGATATTTTCCCTTGCTTAAACAGAATATCTCTGCAAATTCATTATACACACACTAGCCTATAGATAGAAGATCTGAAATGTAAGGGGGGTCACTCCCAATTTTGAATGATGCACAGACATCGTTTTCCAAACCCTTCTCAAGACTGTTAGATATAATCTGCCCACAATTCGCCATGCATAATGTATCATTCTAAATGGTATATGTATGTATATCTCTGCTGCATTAACTCATGGGTAAGCACAACTATTGTGGAGTAACTCCCCTCAAATACAACAATTAATCCTTACAAATAGAGTCACTTCAGTCAAAATCGCAAAGATGTTATCCCATATTGCCTGTATCAGTGGGATTTGTACTTTGCATAGGTATGTAAGAACCCTTGCCAATTGGTGTATAAGCAACCCTGGAAACAAATTCCCCTGAATTCCCCCTGAATAATACGGGTTGAACTGGGGTCAGTCCCGGGATTAACCCGGGTTTAATTCATGTCATATCACGGGATTCTGGTGATAAGGGGTGCATGGGTTCGAATCCCGTACTAATATACCTGAATACTTCTGGTGAATGTGTCTTGTATGATTTATCTAAACATTCTTACAAAAATATGCACATACATTGCTTTTAACCACCAACCATCCAACATATCAGCATGTCCTAACCGGGAAGTGAACCTGTTACCTTTGTATCCATAGTCCCGTGCTCTAGGCTCTCACCTACCAAGGCATGTATTGGGACAGGTATACAAACATTGACCAGTGGTGACTAGTACAGAGAGTAGGGACTTTAAGCAACCATGTAAAGGACCTTCAGCATTAGGGACCTTTAGCAACCACGTAAAAGCTCAATAAACATAGACATAGCATATCCCTTTAGCATTACTACATCTGCGTTTAATAAGCTACGTCAGGTTTCCTAAAGGCCCTAATGACAACGTAGCTCAATAAATGCAGACGTAGCCTATACTCTTAGTATTGCTACATCTACATGAGTAGATGAGCTACGTCAGGTTTATACTTTTAGTATTACTACATCTATGTTTTTATGTTTCATATTAAATTGTATTTTTCCCTGTAGGAAACACCCTAACCATCAAGAGCACGTTCATTAGGGACCTTTGGCAACCACGTAAAAGCTCATAAAACGCAGACGTAGCAGTGCTGAAAGGATAGGATACGTCTATACTCTTAGTATTGCTACATCTACATGAGTAGATGAGCTACGTCAGGTTTATACTTTGAGTATTGCTACATCTATGTTTTTATGTTTCATGTTAAATTGTATTTTTCCCTGTAGGAAACACCCTAACCATCAAGAGCACGTTCATTAGGGACCTTTAGCAACCACGTAAAAGCTCATAAAACGCAGACGTAGCAGTGCTGAAAGGATAGGATACGTCTAGGTTAAATGAGCTACGTGGGGTTTGCTAAAGGTCCCTAATGCAACGATTTCTGTGCACCTGATGTGTGTAGCCTCCCTATACAGTAGTATGCAAAACTGGGAGGTGGACTGACCAAGCAGTGAATTCACAACCCTTGGTGTGGGAGTTCAGCACTGATCCTACTGCGCCATAGAGGCTGGTCTGCTGGTGGTCATACCTGTGAATATCTGTACACTACCTACTGCTGTATACATTATTATTACTTTTTATTTTCAATTGCCAAAAACAACTGAATTATGCACGGGACCATATGTTATGATAGATACCATTAATTCAGAAATGATCTGAAGAATATTTTGGTGAAGTTTAAGAAAAATGATGATACTTTTACTACCATTACTCACGGAATCGATCAGTTCCTGGTCTAGTTTTGGAGAAATAGCTTTACTTTTCGAAATTCAATATTTTAAAAAGTAGCTAGGGACCCCCTACTTTTCTTTTCACTACTTCGTTTCAAAGTATGTAAGGTATATTGTGGAAATATTTGGGGTGAATCTAGATACTTTGGATCCATGATAGGCAACCACTTTAATGAGCTTTTACAAGGTTGCTAAAGGTCCCTAGTGTCCTGCTTTCCTCTTTGTAAGCAGCTACTCTCTGTACTAGTCACCACTGGTCAGAGTTTGTATACCTCTCCCAATACATGCCCTGGTAGGTGAGGGCCTAGAACACAGGACTATGGATGTTAAGGTAGCTGGTTCACTTCCCAGTCATGGCATGCACATATAGACTCCTATTCATATTTATCTTTGCAACTCTTTTAAAGTATATTATGGATAGCACATGATACAGGTAAAGAGGGTTGCTTAGGTTCGAATTCAATAACTAAAACACTTGCATGTTTCTATTCGTTGTGTGCTGTGTAAGTGATTAAAATGTTCACATAAAACCATCCACATACATTACATTTAACCCTGGCATGTCCTGAGCAGGAAGTGAACCTGTTACCCTTGTATCCATAGTCCCGTGCTCTAGGCCCTCACCTACCAGGGCATGTATTGGGAGAGGTATACAAACTCTGACCAGTGGTGACTAGTACAGAGGGTAGCTGCTTACAAAGAGGATTGATTTTAAAAGGTTTTATGTGAATGTAGACTAGTCATATGTATTAATGTCTGCATGGTTTATGATTATTACATCAAAAATATGTAATCTGTGGGTGTGTGCTGTTAATGAACAGGTTATTCTATATCGTGGACGTTTATTGACCACCCTGGGGATTCGAACCCACAATCTCAAACTGCATTAGGGGTGAATCCCGTGATTTAACAGCATTATACATGTAAAATCACGTCTTAAAATCACGGGATATCACGGGAATTTTTGCTCACAGAATCGCCAAAAAATCCCGGGAATTTCTCGTGACTTGTTACCAGGGAAGGCTGGTAGAACGCAAAATGCATAGAATGCAGAGGTTCTGGGGGTATAAATCGGCCTGTGGGATTCGACCTTTTTCTATACAGTGTAATGCGATCCCAGGTTCTACCGAGTCTGTAGGAGATAGACTACCCTCTAACAAATCACCTGTCAGTGCTGATCATCCTTAACACAGTCACATTAAGTATGTCTCAAACAGGTATACAGTACGGTCCCACTGCTCTAGACGCCTACTTAGAAAAGGCCATAGTATATATCCATCTATAGGTAGCCCTAGCGTCCACCGCTGTCCCATGGAAATAGAGTGAACCAAAGTCTCATAGTAGGTAGGCTAATGATAGACCACGTTCGCGGATCTGTATATGTTGCAGTGCTAAACAACCCAAATGAAACGATAGATTTCTCAGCCATGGAACATCTCACAATAAGAAATGAAATATCAGGAGAAAGAAGAAGAATGTGCTTTTCATATTCCATTAAATATAATAGCTGGTCCTTCTATGGATAATAATAGTTTCGTTGTAAGGAGAATACAATGACAGTGCGAACAACTATATTGGAACGGTTTTTGCTAGGATAGGAATTGGTGGGAGCTGTACAAAATTGGGGCCCAATTACATAAAGTTCACTTCATTCGGTTATATCTCATGTACATGGACTCTCCTGACTGAAGTCTTTTTGCAGATATATCTCTTTATCCTCTGTGACACTAGTTACTATTCTATATCGATCAGGACACACATAAGTCATTTTCCAACCGTTCTATACATGAATATATCACCTAAAACCACCTAAAGCCCCCATCACTAAATAGAATAGAGCTTTCTGATTAAGAATATTTTGGTTTACTTTAGAAATGTGTTGGCGAAAATTGGCGATAGGTCTTTCCCTGGAGCATAGCAATCAATGTAGTAATAATGTATATATCTGGGACAAGTAAATAATCATGGTATTGATAGGTAAATCCATGCAGATATATAATAAGGTAAATATACTTGATGATAGGTTAGGAATCATGAGAATACTTACAATTCTTTGGACTCTGGACTCTGCCCTGACGGAGCTACCTGCACTGGTGGCCGGGCTGCATACCCAGCAGAGTGCTAGGGGTGACAGGTCGACTTGGTCTGGTTTTCTTTTTCAAAAATCCACAGAAAATCGCATATAATAAACAGATCAATAAAGATTATTGATCTGAATTCGACTTGATCTCATCGTCATTTTGATATATCTTATTAGGCATTCCAGTTATTCTTTAAAATTCCGTTGTCCTACCTACTCATAGCTGCATTGCACTGCAGCAGGGGAACAGGCATATGTGTACGAAGAGAACACCATGAATGGTGCTACGACCAAAACTGTATTGAATAAACCGTTATGAGAAACATTACATAAAAGGGTGTGAGATGACATGATTTAACGGTATCCTTCATTATTCCAAAAGGGACAATTTCTGATCCTCTGGTGATATAAGAAATCCGAATATTAGAAACGTGAAGAAAATATTGTGCTGTTGTGGTGTATATCGCCAAGCATTTTAGTATGCACTGATGTAAAAGTGTGCAGACATGAGCTTGGCTATATTTGTTCCTATGGAAGATCTAATTCTAATTCTACATATCTTAGATCGCCCAGGGCTGAATAATTTTAATAAAGGAAAATGGGATGGTCTAGCCTACAATGCATTTGTATTTAAAGGCCACATATATCAACTGCATGTTTGAAAATGTTGATATACCTCAAACTCACTCATTAACAAGTACCATCCACGTGTGAGGACATTCTGATTGATGGCTATAGTTGTAACAGAAATATCAGCCCGATTCCCTGCTATTCAGCTGGTGGTGTACTGGAAACAAGCCATTACCCGGATGGGAGGATGACACCGGGGACGGGGAGGGTCAGAGGGTTTGATTGGGTGGTCCGGCTTAAGCCACACCTGCCTGTAACGTCGGAGCCTATCATCCTCTTAGCATTCACTCATTGCCAACCTGAACGCACAGACAAAAAGGGGACAACTTCCGACTCACTGAGCATGAGTGAAAGTGACAGCCACATTGGGTGGACCTCTGTGTGCTCCTCTGGGCATGGTGCCTGAATCTACATTTATACTGAAGTCTCCCCCATAATGTCGTATTTAGGTATATCATTATTATGTATGGTATACTGGGGTGTTTAGGACCATGTAAGGTACTTGTTTGTGTATAGATAAACTAGGATATTCACTTCTACATCTCTATAAGTATACTGGTATACACTCACTTACTAATATTTCAAGCCATATACATACGACATAAGCATTGCCTTAAACATGGGATACCACATCTCTTCCCCAATGAAATAACCTGATTCAGTACTGCCCTGCCTAGGGAGCGTATCAACCCCTGTTATCAACCCTATTAAAGTCGAATCCCACAGGCCGATTTACACCCCCAGAACCTCTGCATTCTATGCATTTTGCGTTCTAGAAGCCTTGCTTATACACCAATTGGCAAGGGTTCTTACATACCTATGCAAGGTACAAATCCCACTGATACAGGCAATATATGACAACATCTCTGCGATTTTGACTGAAGTGACTCTATTTGTAAGGATTAATTGTTGTATTTGAGGGGAGTTACTCCACAATAGTTGTGCTTACCCATGAGTTAATGCAGCAGAGATATACATAAATATACCATTTAGAATGATACATTATGCATGGCGAATTGTGGGCAGATTATATCTAACAGTCTTGAGAAGGGTTTGGAAAACGATGTCTGTGCATCATTGAAAATTGGGAGTGACCCCCCTTTACATTTCAGATCTTTTATCTATCGTGTGTGCATAATGAATTTGCAGAGATATTCTGTTTAAGCAAGGGAAAATATCTAATTATTTAGATCTTAGATTGCGCTCTATTCACAACAGATTGCTTGCAGTTATATCAACACATTGTAGTTACATCTGTTGTGAATTGGGAGCAGGCCCCCAATTCGCAACAGATCCCCAATTCGCAACAGATCCCCAATTCGCAGAGAGATTCCAGCATAGATCGCCCTGTGGGATTTGGCCTTTATGTGTGTGTCCACTATACGACAAGGGAGGTGGACGATTTCCGCTATTTGACAGTTCAGTAAATATGGATTATATTTAGTTGATATGTTCCTCTGAATCGTCAAGTTTAAGTCAAGTTATAGTGTGTCCACTTGGCATGGTAAATGGCCTCCCAAACTGATCAGGGCATATTTGAACAAGATATTATAATAGAATAAAGAGCATATTACCCATTTCTTCACAAAAACATGTTAGATATTTAAATGCACCCTTTTGATGCCCACTCTTGACGCCCACCCTTTGCTATTCCACATTTGTATTTGAGAATGTTGTCGTCCACCTGTGTCCACAGGGAAACATATATTTGAATTTAGCACTGAAATTCACGTTTTGTCGGACGACAAACGGCCTGACACAAGCCTATTGGCATGGTCACCATGATGTATGAATGCAGCACTGGCAGTATAAAAATACTTGGACAAAACGGAATCTCTATATATGAATACCAACCACTTGGCATAAGGGAGTGGGTTTCCAACCAACAGGTGTATTAAAACTCCATGAGAAGTTTTGCTCAAAAATTAATTGAAATTACTTGAGTTTCTATACATGTGATGATTTTCTTCATATAGTTTTGGTCATGTTATCATTTTCCATATACACCCCGAACCCTTACCGATGACGTCATACTTCATTAATCCATTTTTAGTATAGGTGGTGGGAGTTCCTGTGCATCTGCGGAGTTTCTTTCACTTTGCCCCTCAAGGGGTCGAAATTCGGTTGCCCCTGACCCCACCCCCGCCAGGTCGGGAATCCCCGCGGAAATCGTTTGTGCACGTGCCATTTTGTGGCTCGTAATGCATGCACTGGGGTTTGTTTAATATGATCCCAAACTTCGCACAGTGTTGTGTTCCACAGTATCTAACTACAAGAAACTAATTCAAGGTCAATCGTCACCTTACTGTTCGTTTATTTCCTCTCGTGGATAAGAGTGATCAAATTCTCCATACGTCCTCGCCAATGTTAGTTCAACCCTAAGAGCCAACTTTAGAAAAATGAGACACAAAAAGGATACTAACACGTTTCCGTCGTGCGGTCTTTACAAGTATGTCTTGTGGATTGGTGCTCGCCTTGGGGGTAATGGTTTTAGCATGTGAGACATGTGCAAGGCATGGCCTCCCACACCCCTCCTATCACAGACCCATTGTGCACACCACGGCTGACCGCCCGCGCGCAGCAAGACGTGATTGACTCCCCGCCAGACACATTAAGATGAGGGGTGTGGCTGGAGGATGGAGGGTGGTAGTGGAAGGTCCACAGCATCACAACTATGTCTATGAGTCCCAGCCCACACGGGTCCACATACAGAGAGATAGGCAAACGCATATATATGGGGTGGGGAAACATAGTTCTAGAAAGTCCTCTTTTAAAAAAGATCGAATGATAATTTGATCACTGTTACTCGCGGCGCTATGTTTTCAGTAGTGTTTGGTGGACACTCCCCCCCCCCCCTCCCAGTTTAGTTCATGGCAGTAAATCTACTGTCCAAAATGGGGGAATGAAACCTGACACCGAGAGCGTCTGTGGTCACCAGGACACTGAGGCAAGGAGAGGTACAGGCGCCCAGTGTAGGTAATATAACAGGTTGATGTAAGAGATGGGTTAGATAGGCCGCTCTCCCGAACTAGACTGCCCCCCCCCCCCCCCCCCCCCCGCTTTATTTTTTTCAAGTTCCTGTGCCCGCCCCTGAGAGAGTCATGCATTTGCGCGCTTGTGAAATATGATGTCTGGTCCCCACCGCTGTAGAAATTAGCATGCTGCATCACCTAAAGTGCATCAATGTGGTTGGAGAAACCCACTTTTTTAGATTTAATTTGTCGACAGAACTAGTTATGAACAACCCGATATTTCAGCTGAGCCAGTAGATCTGGACATAGCCTACACGAAAAGATTTATTCGTGCCATATAGCCAAAGTATGAAACAGTTTATAAAGTACTCTGGGCGTCAGAAATGTGTGATGTTTGGTGACTTTAGTCACAAGCCTCAACCGTGGTTCTTCATAATTGCATCCCCCTGTGTAGATGGTAGGGCTTGTCTTCTCAATGACATATTGCCCAAAGACATTAAAAAGATGGGTAAATAAAAACACTTCCGGGAGCTGAGTGTTTTGAGCGCTCCGTGTTCACCCCGTGACTTGTACTTGGACATTAAACTTAAGGTACTCCCTAATGTACTCTCCTGCTATGGGCCTCACATTTATTGAGGGAATGAAGACACTATTTCACACTGGGGTTTTCCCCGACTAAAAACTGCTTGGTGGACAGGATGGGCGGCGGAACAACACACCGTGTTGTTCTGTGTATACCGGCGTGCACCGTAAATTGTTATTGGTTTCAATACGCCGCAACCCGAGACGCGCCCTATGTTTTACCGAGGAGGCTCTCACCACAGAATCGCCGCGAATCTGGCCGAGGGATCATAAGTAAATGATATTGTTGTCGGAAGCGGGTCCTACTTGTGTCCGGCGATCCGATGTCCCATCTACTGGTGTCGGGCGGGCGGGACAGACAGAGGGGAAGACGGGGGCAAGACTGTTATGAAAATAACAGATTCATGTCATACGAAATGCCTACCGCTATTTGCCCGCGGGCGAAGTGCCCAAACGACTTTGGTTGCATGGTGCTTCCTTGGAGCGCATTTACGTCTGAAAAAAATGTTTGGGAGAAAGAAAGGGGGTGAACAGAATATACTCTATCCTGTAACGCTGTCTGTCTCTGTCTGTCTAGCCGTATGTATGTCTGGATGGGTGACCTGTGGGGTGTTTCACAAGGAGAAAATAGATACAATTAATTTAACATGTTTTCTAAGACCAACTTACCATCACCCAATGTTAATTTTAACTTGGTGTTTCACAAGTTTCAATTGTATCTATGATTATATACCTAGATACAAAAGATAATAATGCGGCTTGTGAAACACCAACTTAAAACTAACATTTGGTGAAAGTAAGTCAATCTTAATAACCATGTAGCATTACTATTAAATACTCTCCCATTGTAAGATGATTACATAGGATCAGCATAAGGCCAAATCCCACAGGGAGATCTATGCTGGAAAATCTCTGCGAATTGGAGATCTGTTGCGAATTGGGGGTCTCCCCTCAATTCGCAACAGTTGTAACCACAAGAGGGAGGTGTAACTGCAAGGAATCTGTTGCGAATTGGGCACAAAATAAGATCTAGATAATTAGATATTTTTCCTTGCTTAACAGGGAAATCTCTGCGATTTCATTATGCACATGATACATATCAATCATGCAGAAAGTCAGGGGGGCACTCCATTTTTCTGATTATACACAGAGAGCATTTTACAACCAATTTTCATGAATAATATACATGATCTGCCCACCACTAGACCTACATGATGTATTGTTTCAAATGATAAATTAACAGATATATCCCTTCTATAGTAAACCAACTGTGAGCACAATTGTTATGAAGTAACTCCCCCGAAATGCAACATTTAACCCTCACACATAGAGTCAATGCAGTCCAATATGCAGAGATTCAGTACCATGTACATGTGTACAGTGGGATTTGAAACTTGCAATATGATATGGGAAACCCTGCGATTTAGAGTATAAGCAAGGCCCCTAGAACGCAATATGCATAGGACGCAGAGGGTCCTAAGCCATAGAACGCCCTGTGGGTGTTGGCCTATAGGTGTTGTTTAAATGAGTATAACCAGTTTATTTTCATCCTGAATAAACAGATATTTGCAGGGATTCTTATGTATAGTATGACACATATATTACATGAAAAAACTTGAAAAAAGCTATAAGGAAGATATTAGCGGGCATGGTATGAGCTCCACGCTAATAGGCCTATGCATTGTGAAACACTTATACATTAGTTGTATCTCAATTGTAGGCGAAAGACCCTGACTTAACATCTTGGTTGTAGACCTTTGTGAAACACTTTTTATAAGCAGTATACAATTGATACAACCAAATGTCGGTCTTACTGGATATATACAATTAAGTCCTCCTATAGAAACACTTATTCTACAATTACTTGTATATGCCCCTTTTGAAACACCCCACCGGGTCACCTCCTCTATCGAGTACATTGAGAGACCGTGGTACTGGTATCTTTAATTGTTTATCCATATAAATTTCTAGCGTCAGTTTTGACCAACTTTGTAAAATAGATACATTGGTTTCATATGTTGTAATTAAATGTGTAACTTAATACGCTTCCTTGGACAGTGCATTTAGTGTGACCGGGCAATCGCAAGAAATCTATAATGACACTGGGCCGAGGCCAAAAGATATGAAAGGTTTTGTTTCAGGCTACATAGTATGAAAATCTAGGCAGGGTAGGTAGGATTTTAAAAATATATATTCTTTTTTACTTTGGCCTGGTAAGTACCCAAAAATTGACGCACAAACTTCAGCGCCGACTCACTGACAATGGTGTTGACTCCTGGAGTATAAGATTGACTCTTGAATAGCCCCTAAATTACTTTAAATGTTAATATGTTTTCAAAATTGGATAACAATTTCTAGGGTCGGCTCTGGTAGGGTCGGGTAACTTGAAACCCACCTTCTTTTTAAAAAATTAGGACCTAGCTGCCAGAAGAAAACGGATATAGCCAATTTGGGGCTAGGGCTAGAAACATGTTGTAATATGTTTAACATGCGTCGACGATATATAGGTAATTGCATGGTTCATGTACTTGAGGTCAATGGGGATCAAACATAACTTATAGACAAGTAGGTTCAGGTAGAACCAACCTACGGCTAACCAGTTCCTATACATCATAAGGGGATCTAGCGGAGGCAATGCAAAGCGCATATATGCTACGTGATAATTTACTTTTGTATATGTTATCTTTTACCCGCACAGCCAAAAATAATTTTCTCATTTTCAGAAAATATTTCTTGTTTTAAGTAAAATAAACTTAAAACAAGTTTGTCCGTAGGATAACAAAATTTTACTTGAAAGCATGGTTGAGTTTAATAAACTTAGAGTAAGAAAAACAAACAAGAAAAACAAACAAGAAAGAAATTCTTAAATCAAGTATTCTATACTGGAATCAAGATGATATTTCCTGACATATTTCTCAAAATAAGATAATCTTTCTTACAGAATGGACCTTTTTTCTAGAAAACGTTTTTCTTAAGTAAGTTTTAATATCTTATTCAAGTAAATAAACAAGATTGATGTTCTTGTCTGGGAAAGGGGTATGATTATATTTAATTTTAGTCTTAGAGAGAAAGGATTGATGCCAGAGCATCAGAAAGAGGTTCATCAGATTAAATGCAGCTTTTTGTAGCTACAATAGAAGTTTAAGCAAACAGACCTTTATTCAAAGTCATTTCACTTTATGTAATGGGATAGGTAATCCTTCCCTTTATTTAAATGATATTACCAAGCAAATGGTGTCCCTTATCATTTCTCCCTAATAGTTATTATAATTCATTCACTAGAACAAGGGTTCTTACATCAAATTAATCACTAACATATTTCCCCTTTTCCCACATATTTTTACCCCCTTCTGTTTCTTTGGGACTTATTTTGAGGCAGAAATGTATACCCTGTTTGATAAGAAAGTTGTTGTATTGCATAGTGGTGGCCTCTTGTGGCACAACATGTAACTAATGTTCTTAATTTAAGAAAATAATTCTTATTTAGTAGTATGTATACTTGATCCCTATAGAACCTAACTGAACTCACATTCCACACCTATAAAATTCCCAAATAATGGAAGGAATTTGATGAAGGCATTAACCCCTTCACCACTGGATTTCTTGTAACTCAATGTAATTTTGTGCAATATATTGGCTTACCGTGTGGAAGGGGTTAAGCATGGTCATAACCATCACATAATAGAGTATACTTGAACATTTTTTCGCCCTAATTGACACTTTGGATTCATGGTTTAGGTTTTCAAGACATAGCAATCTTAAATCTAGAAATAGAACTTTCTTATTTCAGCAATATAAGATATAATCTTGTTGGGTGCACAAATTACCAGTTTTAAGAAAATTTCTAAAGAAAAATAATCTTGAATAATTGTTTCTAGAAGAATACTAGAAAAATGTAAGATTTTTTTTTTAGCTTCCCCTTTCTGAAAACAAGAAAAACGTAAAAACTCAGAATGAGTTTATTCCTTGAATCGAGAAAATTTAATCTTGATTCTAGTATTTTCTTGGGGTAAGAAAATTATTTTTGGCTGTGCGAATAAAACACTTTAAAAAAACATGCAGGGAAGGTCAACAACCAGAGTTCGCCAGTTTAGCGAATGGTCACAGAGGTAGCATTAGACAAAATAGACTTTGGCGTTTGGTGATTTGGACTAAAACAAATTTAAATAAAGATGAAACACAGGCAGATCGTGACAAAAAAACAACAAGATTTTGCTTCTAGTGTAATTGGACGCTTTGAGCGCCACATTCAGAGAAGACGCGACGGGGACGCGAGGATGACACAATTAAGGGATGACAGGGATCTTCAGTGAAAACCAACGTGGCTCAAAAAACGTAAACATAGGCCACTGTCTTACGTCTACGTAGTATGAGTTACCGCATGGTTGCTGAAGGTCCTCGGTAAGTCTCGCGTTACGTGGACATAAAGGAAACGCGACATCTTCCAATCTGACTTTAATCGACAAAAAAAAGCGGGTTCTGCAGCGAACGCGTCGCGTCCTTCGAGGGCGTCTGTCCCTTCCCAATGAACAGAAAACGTTATACAACGTTAAATAACCTGTACTGCCTATGGCTCCCTAATATGGAAAAACGTTATATAACATTAAAACGTCATTTTGACGTAAAATAACGTATTTTTGTGAGCTGGATTGTCTGTCTCTTGCGTCTTTCCCGAGCCTATGATAAGGTTCTTTAATCACTTGTGTGTATGAAGGCCCCTCGTAAGAAGGGCGCGCTAAATGCACCTCAAACATGTTGAAAAAAAAACACCTTGGGCACGAATCCTTTCTCAAGACGCACCTGTTATGGACGCGCGTCCGTTTTTTTTATAATATGCAACGGTGAAATAGACGCGCACCCACGACGGACAGCGTTAGTTCTAAGTAACAACTGATTTATTATTATTAGTTAAGAATTAATAAGGTAGCATCTCGTTCATTGTGAACAATTCCGGTTGACAGGGAAGCTAGGGGCCATAACCCATTAGCCAATTTGGATGTATTATCGGCCGATACACCCTCAATAAACAGGCCGAATATGGTATAGTTTTGCGGATGTATCAACCGATAAAGCATTTAAATCAGCTAATGGGTTATGGCCCTTAACCCTAACAACACTTGATGTAATTCAACCCATATGATCAACATTTGTCATCGATATAGCAAAAAATGTGTATAATTGGTGGAATGACCCACATCCCACTGGGCACAGAACATTGAATCAACATTGATGAATGGTTGTCAACATTGATTCAATGTTGATTCAACGTTGATTCAACATTGAACGGAATTTTGTGCCCACTGGGATGTATCGGTAAAGAGACAGCACTGGTTGTGACCTTTCAGGCCCACCTGTCCTTCGCGGAGAGTGTAGCGGCAGGCGCCCAGGCCAGCATGGAGGAGTGTCGATTCCAGTTCCGGTGGGACCGCTGGGACTGCCCCCGATCAGCAACTTCCGTTTTCAGCGGCCGTCAGACCAGAGGTAGGTCTCAAGGCAGTACTGTATGGATAGTACCAGAGATCACATATGAGAGAGGTGTAGATGCCGATACATGTAGATAGATAGGAAGCTCAAACTATATCAAGACATATATGATCACATAATGGGAATTTGCCTACTCATCTCATTTCGCGACATTGTGAGCTTTACTTTGATACCAAATATGCCTATATTTCCACATTTTTAATCATGTTTTTCACTTGCCCGCAAAGATCCCTTTTATTTTTGGAGATGCGCGCGGTGATGAGAAACAAGCATAGTATTTGGGGTGACCTTAGTAGTTTAACAATTGGGAGTATAATGTAGGCTTGTTCTTGTTGAGCAGCGTCCCGGGAGGTGGCGTTCGTGCAGGCCATCAGTGCGGCGGGCGTGGTGTACACGCTGACCAGGAACTGCAGCCTCGGCGACATCGAGAAATGTGGCTGTGACAACAGCAAGAAAGGCCAACGAGGTGAGAGTCCACCCGAAACTGAAACCGCCCCGTCTCCAGCGACCTCAGCCAAAGGCGGCGGGGACAGGTCAGAAGGCACGGCCTCCCCCACCGCCGCGCCATCAAACGGTGATTCCATAACTCAGAGTCGAGCATGCAATATGCATGTACATGTACCTATCCTGTAAGCCCCCTGTCTAGAATTAACCGTACGCACTCACTCCTGAGAGTTCATAATGAATATAAGTGACATGTCTGATAAAACTACAAACATTATGCAGTGGTGTACATAAGGAATCTATTGGCTAGAAGTATTGTAGATTGCATGCAGGCTTTTCTAGGCTTCTTCCTTTCCTGGTCATTCAAATATCAATGATGTCATCATAGGGCTTTGGAGATAAACATGCCTGTATGGGGACATCCATCCCTCCATGGCGATACTGTGACTCGAGCATATGGGATGCTGGTGAGGTTATAGGGGAGGGGGTAGATTCCATGGTATATACTAGTATATGTCCCGGGGGGGGGGGGGTAGTTGTCCGGCCACATGGGTGGTTGAAATGCTATTGTCATCAAACACAGTAATGGTAATTATGGGGCTCTGATCTGAGGAAAGACCTCAAAATGATGACATCAACTTTGAATGGTCCGTGTACCACACCAATGCCCCCTCCCTCCCCATTGTTGCCGAGTTGTTCTTCACCTTGCTAAATCTCCTCAAGATTGCTAAATATAGCCAAAGCACTGTGAACTAAGACTATCTTAGCTCGCTTTTACTCATATAGATATAGATATAGAGGTTCCATAATACTATAGGCCATACGAAAGCAGTCATGTCTATTCATATGTCAAATTATCAGTCTACATTAATTATGTTACTTCTTCTTTTCCATAAACATGTATACGGTTCACTTTTATTCTGACAGGTGGAGTAAACTGGAAATGGGGAGGATGTAGTGATAATATACGATTCGGTGAGCGAATTTCAAAACTCTTTGTTGATGCCTTGGAGACGGGCACAGATGCAAGGGCGACGGTTAATTTGCACAACAATGAAGCGGGGAGAAGGGTAAGTACCCGTGTGTCGTTCACTCAAAAAGTAAACTTGTCTCCAGACTCTTCAAAGTAATGGTCATAAAATAAACGAGTCAAAAACTCCTCTAAGTGACAAGGAAGTGGGTCTTCTAGCTGGAGATAGAAGACCCACTTGGCATGTGCCACCTCCAGATTCTATTTGTGGGATGGTAACCTGATAGGTTAGACAACTTTTGACTTGTTTATTTTATGATAGTCACTTTGACAAGTCTGGAGACAAGTTTACTTTTTCAGTGTTGTATGAGTCAAGTACATGTACACATAAGGCGGGTTTTGAGTTCAAGTTGAGAAAACATTACACTCAAAAAATGAAGTCTTCTGCAGACTATTCTATGTGACAAGGTAGTGGGTGTTCTAACTCGAGTTGTCAGATAAAGCACCTACTTGGCATGTGCCAGCCTAAAGCCTGACATATGCCAGTCCTAGACACATCAACCAGGGCCTGATTTAGGATTCCCCCTGTAGGTGGTATCAGTATAGCATGCATTATGTATAAAGTGAGGGAATGAATTGCATAATTTCTATGTTGATCTTAATCATAATTCTGGAAATACACATTCATGCTTTGGAGAATCTTGAGAATTATCTACTGGGGATGCTAGAAAAGGTAAAAGATTCAACGTTTTGATATGATTAAGACAAAACAAATATGTGTAGGGCATAGAAGCCTCTTTTGTGTTTATTTCAATAGTACAATAGCTGCAAGGAAACTCTCATTGGTATGACACATATAATATGTGTTAACAGTCTGTTACTGAGGACTAGAAATACTGTCATACAGACATTCAGGACATGGCAGGGGTTCCCCTAACCTATATACCTCTATGAATTAGCTATTACAAACCTGAGAGACATGGACAGTAATTATGCCTAGGCTCAGAACCCAGTGAGCTCCACCTGCAGTGAAGTAGAGGTTATGGCTGTGTCTCACGACCTTGGGCCAATGTTTTTGTCTCTGACCGGGTGCCAGCTCTGACCGGGTGCCAGCTCTGACCGGGTGCCAGCTCTGACCGGCCTGAATAAAATCGGGTTATTTAGGGCAGATGGAGATAGAATTTGGCTGAAAAGGTTAATGGATGTTATAAGTCTCTAAACTAGTCATTAGTTGTCCATTTTTGTCATCATCTGCCCTAAATAACCCGTTTTTATTCAGGCCGGTCAGAGCTGGCACCTGGTCAGAGCTGGCACCCGGTCAGAGCTGGCACCCAGTCAGAGACAAAAACATTGGCCCAAGGTCGTGAGACACAGCCTTATAGTGCACATGTTAACCCTTGAAGGGCTGCATAGTGCTTTAAGGTGCTATGCACTATGTGATCATAATGCATGAATTCAGCCTTGGTAAGTATACTCACCTAACTGTTAATACATTTCCAAAGGGTCAGTGTGATGTATGAATGGAGTCTTGACGAATAGACTCGACAGGTTTACACTCATGCATCATGCTGACAAAAGGATTGAAACACATTTAAAGTAGTTTGCAGGACCTAAAACCGAATGAGAGAGTATAATTATATAGTACATCTATCAAAGGAAACAAAGAAAAGAAAAGCAATCAGCATTTATCAACCCTGTGTGACCAATGATAACAGGCGTTCCCCTTTAGAGAGAAATACCCAGCGGGATAAAGCGGGCTCCCAATGTCCAATAGTTTAATTGTCCACTTGACGTTGTTTTGTATTGGGCACTCAATGGACACAAAACCCCTCAGCAACCCCATCCATGGTCCCTTGACCTTGACCCTCAATGTCGTCTCCTGTGCTCCTCTCAGTCGGGCTACCTCTAATTATTCTAGAATGAGGGTCCTTATAGTACACTTATCAAATGGCAGATGTTTACCATTTTCCCTTGCAGTCTTAGATATAGCCCCTACACAGATATTATGAATACAAATACATTGTGTAACTGTGAAATAAAAACGACTCCAAATTAACTCCTAACCCATCTTTAAAATCTGAGCAATATGGAACAAAATAGTTTGCAAACTGATGATAAAATGAACAGCGTGGCAGTATTATGATTAATTCTTTTATTATTATATTGGCATAATTCACTATTGTTTCTGTTTGCAGGCGGTTCGGCGGACAATGCGGCTGCTGTGTAAGTGTCACGGCGTCTCCGGGGCCTGTACCACCAAGACCTGTTGGCAGCAGTTGGCGGACATGAGAACCATCGGCAGCTTCCTGAGACGCAAACACGACCGAGCCATCAAGGTCAACTTCCACAATGGCGTCATGATGCACAAAGCTGCAAACGCCCTCAAAGACATTCCACGCATTCGTAAAACAGACCTGGTGTATCTGGAGAAATCACCAGACTACTGCAAGAAAAACCAGAGTTTAAACGTGGGAGGATGTCTGGGGAGGGAATGCAGTCTGGTGAAGAATGGAGAGAGGGCCTCTAAACAGGAGAGGAGGAGCTGTAAGGTCTTGTGTACCTCCTGTGGCTTCCAGATCAGGAAGGTGCAAGTGCAGGAACGCACAAAGTGTAATTGTAAATTCATCTGGTGCTGCGAGGTGAAATGTCAAATATGTGATGTCACTAAGGACATTTACACTTGTACTCTGTAGGTCAAGTGCCGAATATGTGACGTCACTAAGGACATTCACACTTGTACTCTTTAGGGCAAGTACCAAATATGTGACGACACTAAGGACATTTACACTTGTACTCTTTAGGGCAAGTGCCAAATATGTGATGTCACTAAGGTCATTTACACTTGTACTCTGTAGGGCAAATGCCAAATATGTGATGTCACTAAGGAATTTACGCTTATACTCTGTAGGTCAAGTGTCAAACATGTGACATCACTAAGGACATCTACCCTTGTTCCCTGTAGGTCAAGTGCCAGATATGTGATGCCACTAAGGATATTTACGCTTGTACTCAGTAGGTCAAGTGCCGAATATGTGATGTCACTAAGGACATTTACACTTGTACTCTGTAGGTGAAGTGCCAAATATGTAAGGTCACTAAGGAGTACAAGTGTAAATATCCTTAGTGACATCACAAATTTGGCACTTGAAGTCTGTATGTCAAGCAAAACATATCTGATGTTAGTACAATGACATTACGCCTGTACTCTCTAGTTCAAGTGCAAAATATGTGACATCACTAAAGGAATTTATACTAGCACCGGTAATATCTATAGGTCAAGTGCCGAATATGTGATGTCACAAAAAAACATTTGTAAACACTTGTGGCTGTGTCTCACGACCTTGGGCCAATGTTTTCATCTCTGACCGGATGCCAGCTCTGACTGGGTGCCAGCTCTGACCGGGTGCCAGCTCTGACCGGCCTGAATAAAAACGGGTTATTTAGGGCAGATGATGATTAAAATGGGTAACTAATTACTAGTTTAAAGGGTTATAACATCCAATAACCTTTTCAGCCAAACTCTATCTCCATCTGCCCTAAATAACCCGTTTTTATTCAGGCCGGTCAGAGCTGGCACCCGGTCAGAGCTGGCACCCAGTCAGAGCTGGCACCCGGTCAGAGACGAAAACATTGGCCCAAGGTCGTGAGACACAGCCTTGTACTCTGTAGGGCAAGTACAAACTAATATATGTCACGATGCACATTTGCACGTGTACCCTACAGGTCAAGGATAATATTACTCATTTTCGAAGCCCATGTATATATACATGTACTTATGTCGCTCCCTGATAGATGGTAAGTTATTGTATTTTTTTAAGTTATTGATTTTTAACTGCAGATCTATTTTCATAATCATCTGGAGTCCTTGAGCTAGATTTAGAAACGATGGCTTTCATGATACTTCAAGGTACAGCACCAGCAACACTGGCAAATTATATTACGTGTGTTTTTTGTTCCCAATAGGTGCATGTAACATCAAAATCAGAAGCGGATATTACAATTTAATTTCCATCAGCTCTCTGTTATTTTCAGATTTAAATCTATCTTTATAAGGCTTTTATTTTTATGTACTTGCTTTGTACTTGAAAATAGAGAATGCACACCAGGGGATATCGGATATTGTTTCATCATCCTCAATACATAATTTGTATTAACCATTTAACCATATACAATCCGACAATGTTACTTTCTTTTATTTGAACTGATGTCATTATCATTTATCTGATGAAAAATAGTAATGCTTAAGATTTTTTATAATCTATCCTCAAATCAGCCCTGACGGAAGATATTCTCTGTTAATGTAGGGAGTAAATAAACACACTTAGATTGAGTTGTTGCATTGCTTGTTGCTTGCCATTTTTAGGACCACATAAATAACGATACGGCTCCCATGATGCAGTTCACCCGAGGCGATTTTATTCGGTCCTGGTCGGTAGTTGCATTCCTGCATCCCAGGTAACAATTTGAGGTTAGTTTAACGTTGGTTTAACGTCATTTAAAGAGTGAAAAAACGTGTGTTTTATACTAGCCTAACTCCATTTCGTGGACTCAAATCAACGTTGAATTAACGTTGAATAAACATTAATGTAATCCCCCATTCCAATGCAATAAGTTTCATTTACTGTCATGTATTTATTTTGTATTGTTTTTCTAAGCTTACACAGCTCCGGTTAAAAGAATTATTCAATAAAGATAATAAAGACCACTAGTTACTGATTCATACAGACCCCCAAAGGGGTTATAAGTATAGCCTATATCTATCTTTTGATAGTAAGACTTATGCAAGAGTAGTATAGTATGTATCGGAACGGGACTATAGTTAAGTACTGTTTATTACTCAATCGACATGCAGCCAATCAGAGGCCTCCATTTGGTCACGTGACCGGAAGTGACCTACTTAGGGGATTAGTGGTGACGTCACGTGACCTAGTTAGCCAATCAGAGGCCGCCATTGGGTCACGTGACCGGAAGTGACCTACTTAGGGGATTAGCGGTGCATTCTGGGTAACCCTGCAGCCAATCAGAGGCCTCCATTGGGTGACCGGAAGTGACCTACTTAGGGGATGGTGCATTCTGGGTAACCTACTGACCTACTTAGGGGACCGGAAGTGACGTCACATGACCTAATGGCCAACCGGAAGTGACCTCATTGAGGATCACGTGACCGGAAGTGACCTGATTGATCACGTGACCGGAAGAAGAAGAAGAAGAAGAAGAAGAAGAAGAAGAAGAAGAAGAAGTGACGTCACGCGACTTAATGAAGAGATGAGCGTCTTTAAGGGGTCACGGGCTTTAAAATGTGATATCTTTTTTTTTTTGGAGGAGGAGGCGAGTCTCTTATTTTTTTTTGGTAAACTAATAAAAAACACCACGATATAAGTTTTTTTTTCATTTTTTATTGTTTTACGAGCGACTGGAAGTGACTTATTGAACTAGTTAGAAGCGTTCTTTAGAGTGTATAAGGGGGAAGGAGGGGAAGGAGGGGAGGGGAGGGGGGGAGGGGGGCCCTTTTAACATGCATGGGGAGGGGGGCGCTTTTAGGATGCATGGGGCGAGTGGGGGAGGGGGGGAGGGGGGGGAGGGGGGCACTCTAGGGGGGGGCACTCTAAGGGGTGTGTTTGTCTCTTTTAAGAAAGAAAAAGATTTTCAATCGAGAGACACGCTTCTTCCTCTCGAGAGGAAGAAGCGTGTCTCTTCGTGTTTTTTTTTTGTTTATCACGTGCTGCGATGAGGCGATCAGCTGCGACTGGAGGAAGTGACACTTTAAGAGATCGCGCGTCTTAATTGTTATGATATATATATATTTTTTTTTTTTTTACTTACTAATAAAGAAGACGTATGAAAATAAAACACAACAATTCACATGTCCGTCGTTCTCGTTGTTTCTTGCTTGATAAAGTCAAGTAATATCGCGATGCCGAGGCCAAACTTTCCCATGTCCTCAGTCAACACTCGAAGGAGTTCAAAAGGCGTACCGCCGGCGCCGTCAGCTTCATCTTGCCACATTTTCAACACTCGGAAGGCCCACTCAGCGGGACTTCCTCCGTATTCGCATTCTTCAGCGATCTTATCTAACCTCTCAGGCGACAATTTTAAATGGTCCCCCACCTCTTTCCACCTGCTACCCAGACGTCTGCCGAGGGTGCCCAAGTGCTTATGCATCGCGCGCGAGTCGGGGTTTTCGAAATCCAACCCCTGTCTGTGGAGAAGGGCCATCCACTGAGCCAACAGTTCCATGCGTCTAATGCGGGTGAAGACGCGACCGAGCTCGCCCCATCTATGACGATGCGGGGTTTCACCCCACCACACTCGGAACATCGCCGTACACAGCTCCTCCGGTGTCTTGACACTGCGCTCTACTAGAGCATCCATACGGGCGGCGCTGACTTTTAAGCTACTGCCCAACTCTCTCCAACAGCCGCTCAACTCTTTACCTAGTTGACGAAGCAAGGCGTCGCTATAGGCTAACCGCCGCTGTCCTACCTGTCGGGTCTCCCCATCATCGGTCTGCTGCCTCGCGCCGCGTCTCACGTCGTCAAGCTGCATTAACTTTTTTTCAGGCGCACCGGGCGGTGAAGGCGAGCTTGAAAGTGGAATAGCTTGAGCCATCTTGTCTCGTCTTGGCGGCGGCGGCAGCGGCGGCGGCGGCGGCGGCGGCGGCGGTGGCGGCGGTGGTGGTGGTGGCGGTGGTGGTGGTAGTAGCCGTTACTGGGGTCAGAGGCGATATGTTTTTTTTCCAACAGAAATGAGAGCTTTTTATACAGAGGGAGTTTAATCCCATTTCCAACAGCGCTCCAGCTGTCTAGCGCCCTGTCCGCATGACGCTTTTTCAGCCGCTCCGCTCCTTAAGAGCTTAGATGACGAGGGGGTGTGGCATCGCTATCCGTGGAGACCAGCTGAAAACGGTGTTTTTTCCTCACTCATAGCCTTAATACCTCCTACCCCCTACCCGAGGACGTCTCCCTCCCTCTGACATTCATTGTAACAAACGTCAGAGGTCAGGTGAAAATCGGATTTTTTTTCATGCACAGCCTTAGGCAGCTGTCACCCCTCCCTATTGAACTAGCCGGCCGCCCGCCCGCCTGGCCGGCCCGGTCTACTCACCACGGCAGGAGGTGGCGATTTTTGTCTTACACTTAAGTCGCTCACCACATGCACACGCCTCTACTCACAGACAGACACGTTCGTCTTAGGGGGGTCCTGCTTCACGCCACACGCCTCCTGTAGTTTTTTTTTGTATACACACTGTAAGCTCATCACCGTTACCGTTAATCCTTTATACAGCTAACGCGCGCTGAATGGCTGAACAGGGTGGTAAGCGGCTTAGCTCACCACAGTGGATCCCTCAAAAAGGGATCCAGCTGAAAACGTCATACCTTATGTCTTTGTGAATGGCCGCCGCCGGTCAGTCGACGGCAGGCAGCAACCGCTTAACCCTTTATACAGCTAATGCGCGTTGAATTGCTGAACAGGGTGGTAAGCGGCTTAGCTCATCATCACAGTCGATCTCTCAAAAGAGGGGGGGGGAAAGGGATCCAGCTGAAAACGTCATGCCTTATGTCTTTTTGTTTCTCTTTGTGAATGGCCGCCGGCCAGCCGGCGGCAGCTGAACAGGGTCGGTAAGTAGCTTAGCTCTAGAAGCGAGAAGGCGTATATAAGGGGCTTGGAAACCTCCATTCACTCACTCATTCTTTTTTGCTGCTCTCTACAGTCACCACCATGAGCAAAAGACAACAGCTAGCGGCGTTCAAGAACAAGAAGACTACGCGGAACAGCGTTCGTTTAGCGTCAGTGCCTGCTCTTGCTACTGAACATGAGACTACCGCCGCAGCCGGTTGGTCTTATCACCCTCCTGCTGTAGCGAGCGCTCGCGGCAGTAGTAGTAGTAGTAGTAGCAGTAGCACTAGTAGTAGCAGTAGTAGTAGTAGTGGTAGTAGTACTAGTAGTACTACTGGTAGCAGTCGTCGTGCTAGCGACGTTGTTACACTCGCGACGGTACACGTTGCTGCTAAGCGCGCTGCCGCTGCTACCGCCGTCCCGCCTGCCGCTGCTGCTGCTGCTGCTGCTGCTGCTGCGCCTGCTACTGCTGCGCCTGCTACGGCTGCGCCTGCTGAGGCTGCTGCTGCGCCTGCTACTGTTGCGTCTGCTGCGGCTGCTGCTGCGGCTGCTTCTGCTGCACCTGCTGCTACTGCTACTACTACTGACGACAACGCTCCTGGCACAGCGCAGTACTGGCAACCGGGTTTTTACCTCCCCACTACTGTTGATGACTTTGATGACCTGCCGCACGTTGCACAGCCCCTCTCCTCCACCACTACATCGACGGACGCCCTCGACGCCGCTCGCGCTGAGAGTTACAGCTATTCGGACACTCAGCCCCTGAACCGAGAAGAAGAGGAGGAGGAGGAGCAGCAACAGGGTGAGACAGAGAACGACGCTGACGACGAGGCGTACGAAGAACCCGAAGGGCAAGGGGTGAGCGGTACGTTTTTCGGCTTCCCTCTTCGACCTTTCGACCTCACTTCCTCCACTGCTAGCGCCCCCCCGTCCGGTCCGTGGCGACTGCCCTCACCGCCACCTTACGAGGGCGGCGGCGGCGCTTCATCTTCTACCGCTACACACAGCACGGACGGCGTGTGGCTGCGCTGTTCCAACAACGAGACCTCCGATACCACCAGCGCTGACGCTGCTCCTGCTATCGGTTCTGCTGCTGATTCAGCTCACGCTGATGGTGTTACTCATCCTGCGGGTGTGAAACGTTCTAAGGTGAGTTCCAGAACAACAAGGCCCACTAAGAAGAGAAAAATACAAGAAAAAGAAGGAGATGGACGAGAAGAAGCAGAGAAAACACTCGGGTTAGAGTTCTGCTTAGACGGAGCTTTGACGCTGGAGATCTGGGAGGACGTGGCTAGACTGTCTAGGAGGCCGCGCTACACAAAAGACGGCCAGGTGAAAGAGGCGTCTCTGACCAGAAGCAAGCGAGTGCACTTCACGGCCGACGCGCTGCGCGAGCTCATAGCACGCATCGCCGATATCCGCGCAGTGGTGCGCATACGCGACACAGCGGCCGCGCAAGGAAAACCTAATCACACCCCCTGGTTCGCAGTGCTGGATGAGGCGGGCGAAGTGTACGCAGCTGTGAGCTACTACAGCGGTAAGAACCTCGTCCACGTGCGCAAGTACGAAGGTCCTGACAAAAAACCCACACAGCAGGGGGTGACGCTGTCCGCCAGAGCGCTCAAAGAGTTGGATGACAAAACAGAGATCATTCTGAAATATCTCGGCATAGATTCGGAATGAGAGACGCTCAACGCTCACGCGCGCACACACACACAGCGTTTGACGTACGCTGTATGAGACAGACAGACAGACAGACAGACGGATACACAGACAGCAGACAGAAAGATAGTTACATAGACGACAGATTGATAGATGGCTAGATAGATAGATAGATAGTTAGACGGCTAAGTAGTTGGTAACCGAGTGAAAAAAAACATGACACAGTACGTATGCGAAAAGTGTTTCAAAATGTTTAAAAGAGCGTACAACCACGAGAGACACGTAGAAAATTGTAGAGTAGTAGCTAAGTTTTGCCCTCTATGCGGCGAAGGGGATTGCCGAAAGAGCGCTTGTCGACGCGAATCTCTGGACGGGGTGACCGTCCCTCCGCGCATATGTGCTGTACCGAACGGGGAGGAAACGTTCACGGCGAATTGGCCTGCGATACAAACGGGCGTCAGGATGCACGGGACTCGCGTGAGTGTAACAAACTTCAGGCTACCAACCGGCGAGTTGAGTGACGCTGTAGATACTATGCGTCGCATTCACTTGACACAAAGATTCAGATACAAAGTGGGTTTCTCGGTAGGCTTACTGTTACAACACAGAGAAGACAAGAGCAAACTGCGCTACTTCCACGCCTCCCAGAACAACGCAACTCTCATACAACCGCTCCCTACTGTAACTAATTCAGAAACTTTGGAAGAGCTCCTCTCAAAGATGCAAAACACCGTCGCTTGCGAGGAGGTACGGAAACTTTGCGACGCTGACACCAAGTGGCACGTTCTTTTTCCTACCAATTTGAACATCTGCGTTTACATGGGACCGGGGGAATTCCCCATAGGCGGTAGGATCACTCAGGCCGGTCGAGTTGGAAAGAGAAGCGGCATGTTAGATTTTCCCAACAAGGACAACCTCTGCATCTTCCGCTGCATTTCCTTTCACTTATACAACACCAGCAAGCGCGCTTCAGATTTGTTACGTCAGTTCTGTCCCGCTGCCACACCTGAATCCTTTCCGGGTCTGAACATCCGCGACTTACCCGCGTTAGAGAACTTGTTTGACGTACAAATAGCGGTTTACACCGCGTCGCGTCAAGTGCCGGGGCGGAAGTTGAGAAGACGCGTTACTCTGATCAGACCGCCTTCCAGAACTGTGGCCGCCCGAGGTAAAGTCAACCTACACCTGACGGCGAAAGGCGGTTTGCACGTCTCTCTCGTCACGGACTTCAACGCGTACGCGGGCATATACGAATGTTGCAAGTGTAAGGCGGCGTTCACCACCGAGTTCTTGCTGAAGCGACACAGGAACCAGCTTTCCTCTTGCCGACAAGTCAAGTTGCGCTACGTAGGTGGCATCTACCAAAATTCGAGAACGATTTTCGAAGCGCTAGCAGACTTCTCCATTTTTCCCCCCGACGGACATTCCGGAATCTACCCTTACAAGATCGCCTTCGATTTCGAGGCTTTCTTCAGACCGTGCAAAGAACCGTCGACGGAGCACGTGTCCCTGCTGTGGGATCACGTCCCTTTGTCGGCTAGCGTCGCATCCGACTTTCCGGGGTGGGAGGGGCCCGTCTGCTTCGTCAGAGCGTCCGACGCAGATTCCGACCCCTTGTTGGACCGAGTTTTAAATCACATAAACGAGAACGCCAAAGCGATCGGGGAAGCTGTGCTAGAACTTTACCGACCGACGTTAGCGAAGTTAGATGCGGCGATAGGTGAAGCTCTCCTGCTGGAGGAGGCGACGTTCACCACCCCTTCTCCAAGCGGCTTCGCTGCGGCTCAGACCAGACACCCGTTAGTTCAACTGAAGAAGCGTCTTCTGAGATACATCCGTCAAGCTCCAGTGGTGGGCTTCAACTCGGGGCGTTACGACTTGAACCTGATCAAAATACGCCTTCACTCGTTCTTCGCCTCCGGAGACCGAAGAAACCAAGAATTCAGCGTCATAAAGAGAAGCAATCAATACTTGGCGGTTTACACACAGCACACGGTTTTCTTGGACGTAGTCAACTATTTGGCACCCGGTTACAACTACGCGACCTATTTGCGAGCTTTCACCAGGAACGAAGAGAAAGGTCACTTTCCTTACGAATGGATGACGTCTACCAGGAAACTGGCAAACAGAACGCTGCCGCCGAGATCGGCTTTCGACAGCGAGCTGACGGGCGTCAAAATGTCCGAATCCGACTACGCCGCATGTCAGAAAGTTTGGTCCGACGAGAAGATGCAAACTATGGAAGACTACTTGATCCACTACAACAACAAAGACGTGAAACCTTTCATAGAAGCTCTGAAAAATCACGCTAAATTTTTCCAAGATCGCGGCATCGACATGTTGAAAGACGGAGTTTCTCTCGCCGGTTTGACTTTACGCTTCCTCTTCCAAAACCTAGAAGACGCGTTCACAACGTTTCCCCAGTTCGACGCCGTCCTCCACGCTCTGATCAAAGAGAATCTAGTCGGCGGTCCTTCCATCATCTTCCATAGATTTCACGAGAAGGGCACCACGCGGATAAGGGAGCACAAGTACGGCGAAGAAGCGAGACCGTGCCAACACATCCTAGGACTAGACGCTAACTCTCTGTACTTGCGCTGCATGAGCGAAGCGCACTGCACGGGCTATTACGCGGTGAGACGGCCCGAGACCGAGTTCAAGCCCGAAATCAGGCAAAGAAACTCTCACAGCGCTTTGGAGTGGTTACGCTTCGTAGAGCACGACCGCGACGTGAAACTGCGCCACGCTCTGAACGGCGGCGAGATGGCGGTAGGCTGTCGGAGAATTCGCGTGGACGGATTTCACGCGGCCTCTAATACGGTTTTCCAGTTTCACGGGTGTTGGTTCCACGCTCACGAGTGCATACCGTCGCACCGATATCAGTGCGCTTCACTGAGAGAGGAGAGACGCGACAGAACGACCAGAGTAAGCGCTTACTTGAAAGCGTTAGGTTACAAGCTGGTCGTCGTGTGGGAGTGCGAATGGCGAGAGATGAAGCGTCGAGATGAGCGGGTCAAGGCCTCCCAACAACGCTGGAAGGTTGACGCTTTGAAAGTGTCTCGAAACGCGATGAGCGAGAGCGACATCCTTTCCGCTGTGAAAGAGGAGAAAATGTTCGGTTTAGTTCAAGTGGACATCACTACGCCGCCTCACCTACGAGAGTACTTCGAAGAAATGACCCCCGTTTTCAAGAACGCGACCGTTTCAAAATCGGACATAGGCCCTCACATGTCAGACTTTGCGCAGGAAGAAAAGCTGTTGAACACGCCTCAGAGATGTCTGATAGGGAGTTACCACGGAAAAAATATTCTCTTGGGAACGCCGCTTCTCAAGTGGTATTTAGAGCACGGTTTGATAGTCACCAAAGTGCAGCTGGTGGTAGAATACCTACCTAAACGCTCCTTTGCCGGTTTCGCGGACGAAGTGACGGCGGCGCGAAGACGTGGCGACGTGAACGAGAACGAGAAAATTCTGTCAGACTGTTACAAGTTAATGGGAAACGCTACGTACGGTAAAACAATCTGCAACAAAGAAAAACACACGGCGGTGAGATACACTGACAGTCGGAAGTTCGAACTATTGGCCAATTCGTGGCGCTTCAAAAAGGCGTCCGAGTTGACTTCCGATCTGTTTGAAGTCGAACTACAACCGAAAACGGTCAAGAACAACCTCCCTATTCAGATAGGGTTCATGGTATACCAGTACGCGAAGTTGAAAATGTTAGAGTTCACATACGACTTCTTGGATAGATTCGTCGATCGGCGCGATTATGCCCTTTGTCAAATGGACACCGACAGTCTTTACATGGCTCTCAGCGGTGCCACGTTGGATGACCTAGTGAAACCTCGCCTGAGAGAGACGTACTTCAGAGAGAAACGAAAGTGGCTTCCGACAGCGGTGTGCGACGAGCACTTAGAGCTTTTCGTGAAGACAAAAACGGAAAGAGTGCGAGAATGGTGTGCGCCGCCCGGCGGATGTTGTGAGAGACGGTACCTTCACGATCTGAGAACTTCGGGGCTCATGAAAGCGGAGTGGGAAGGTGACGGGATCCTAAGTCTCAACCCTAAGACTTACATTTGCTACGTCACGTGACGTAAGTAGGTCACGTTACCATGGTTACCAGAATGCCGGCCTCTGATTGGCTGAGAGCTTCTAAGTAGGTCAGTAGGTCACCCAGAATGCTGGCTTCTGATTGGCTGAGAGCCCTAAGTAGGTCACGTTACCATGGCAACGGGTCACGTGACCAAATGGAGGCCTCTGATTGGCTGCAGGTCGATTGAGTAATAAACAGTAGTTAACTATAGTCCCGTTCCGATACATACAATACTACTTGCAAGGCTCAAGAACCACACTCTACTGTCTGCTTGAACAAACCAGGGTAGCTGTCTTTTATAGGGGCTCCACAGTTCAGCTGGGTGTATATCTATCTTCCGATGTTACAAAGTGATGATGATTCATTTTAAAGCCCCCTGGATAGGGGACAGGCACACAACGCCTTCTATAGGCTGTGCCAAAATAAGGAAAACCTGCCTAAGAAACTGGGGGACTCCGAATGGAACTGGAGTGATGTAAGGGACTACAGAGAGGGAGTAAGGGAAGAAGGCTGGCTATTAGTACTGTAGAATTTAGAACTCGTGCCAATTACTTGGCAACACTGTATGTGTAGGGCTTCCAGGAAAGCCCAATGAAAATATGAAGTTCCCGTTTTTAGGGTGAGACAATGGATTGAGTGACACATAACAAGGACAAAGACATGACAGGACAAACAACAAAGAACAAGAAGCCCACAAAGTGTGGGGGTGAAGGCCTAAGCCCTATAAGGATGAGGGAAAAAAAGTTATAAAATGTATGAGATGACCTTACTAACTCTAAAAGGTACTTATACCTACTTAGACCTATATATATTACTTAAACTACCTAACCTAATGGGTCCTAAAACGGACCTGATGAAAGACAGTAGAGACCCCCAGCCACCTCTCACCAGAGAAGTCTCTGGTTGTCTCTACAGAAAAGGGCAAGGGGCTTATAGCCCTCTTCTGCTGCCCTGCGTATGATTTCCACTGCCATCAGGCGTTCTGATAGATGAGGACATACGTCTACTGGGTTCTCCAGATGGGTGATGGACCTTCTGTTGGCTAAATCACAAGAGATTAATGTATGAGCTACAGAGAATTGTGCTTCGCCACAGGCACAATCAGACCTATGAGGAATATCCCCCCATCGCCTGTAATCTATGCGGAAGCGAGTAGCTGCAGATTGACAGGCCTTAAGTGGTAGAAAGGGGACCTCGGGAATAACAGACCTGATGAGTGCATTCTATATTCAGGAGTGAGAGTATGGATTTCTTTTTGCATCCTCCTCATCTCTAGCATCATCTCTGTGCGCCTTCTCAGTGAACATTTGGTTACTAAGAGCAGCTTTGATTTGCCTCTTTGACTTATAGGCATTTCTGGTTGGAAGGGTAGGCATAAGAGCCGCCTCCTTGGCCAGGGCATCTTCTCGTTAATTATGTCTCAGGCCGACATGAGGTACCCAATGGAGAACCGTTATAAGTCCTCTGACTTGTCTAGCTAAGGCTACCAGCTGAACTTTTCTACCCAGTGGTTTTGTTGAGGGTCCATTGACAAGGCTCTGTATGGAACCTAAGGAGTCAGTATGGATGATTAAGTCCTCCCTAGCCCATTCAGTGAGGGCCATATCAATTACATGTAGCTCAGTTGATAGCTCCCTCTGTTACTCTCTCCTGCAGGGTGACTGGGGGAAGGCCATCAGGTAAGTGAGCTGCTGACCCTGCCCTCCCTGTGTCTGGCATGACACGTTACAAAGTGGATGTGTACCATAACATTTATCGTAATACAAGCTTGATATCATTATTTTGATTTATTATTTAGCATAGATAAATCTATACACTGAGTGTTGATGTAAAAGATGATATGAATATGAGAAACTATCATTATGATAGCTTATTTCAAACTAATTTAAGAGGGAGGGATCGAGCCTAATTCCATCATCAGCTAAACTGGTGGATTAGCTTTGAATCACTAAAAAAACGTTAAAACAACGTTTATCCAAATGGTTAAATGAACGTTGGTTTGAGTCCACAAAAAAACGTTAAGCCATGTTCAATATAGGTTGCTAACTGTTTTCTAACATAAAATTAACGTCTCTAAAATCACTTTTTTCGCAACAACGTTGTGTCAACGTTGAAATAATGTAAATTAAAAAACGTTAGTCCAATTAATCAAAAGTGAACGTTGATCAACGTTGACCAAACGTCTCTTGTTACCTGGGATGTTGTCATTGCAAGTTTCTTCTCACGGATGGCACCAAATGCCTGCAGCGAAGCTGTTGGTTCCTTTAAAAAGAGATGAAATTTATATAAAAAGAACAATAGGGTGATCACACAAATTAATGCAATTACATTGTTATCCACTGTAACAAGTAGGCCCGGTAACGAGTCGGTTTGAGCACATCCCACACTTACTTTACAATCACTGTTACAGTGTTAGGGATGATACATGTTTTTGGTACAATTCCTGTCCGTCCTGGATGGTAATGTAATGAGGGAATGCATACTGCTATGCATTCCTATACAATGTTACATGATATTGTATAGGAGTAGATGACAATTTATATTCATGAAAATAGTAGGACTGCACCACTAATGCCAGTCAATTGCATCAGCGCTAAAATGTCTACTTTATTCAATATCTGGTACTGGTCACTGAAGCTTATCTATGTGTAACCACCTGGGAAAACCAAGCACCAGCAGAAGCCTCCTTCCGCTGGTCTTTGATAAGCTTTCTGGGCTGTGCTGGTAGGTGACCATGATGCCAGATGTTGTTCTCTGCACGGGTCATGGACAAAAAAAAAGATATGTAAATTTTATGCTCCCATTGGTTAGTTGTTTACCAAGCACTCATTGATTATGTGTATACCAAGTACCATAATACAGAACAAACTTCCCCGGAGTCCTCCCTGCTCCTGTCTTCGTCGTCTGGTTATGATGAAAGATCAGGTCGCCCCAATTATCATAACCATACCACCCACCTTGTTGATCCTCATGGGTGGTAGTGTCTTTGTTCGTACCCGAAGGGGGTGGAACAGCTCCATACTGAGATGGACTATCCCCAGAAAAGGGGTTCAAGGTGTCATAACTAGTGACTCCCGACGTATTCCCTGCGGAATATGCCGTCGGGTCAATAGTTACCGATGGACCCGGGGGAGCAGATACATAATACACATCCTTCTCGACCTGTCCCCCGGAAGGGTAGCGGGTGTTGGTTTTTAGAACTCCCTGGAGTGGAGGGTTCTCTACTCCTTCCCCAGGGGTGAGGGTCACCTCTGGGTCTGGTACCTTTTGGTTGCCTAGGTAGATTTCCAACTCTACCCGTCTGGCTTCCAGTATGGATACTGCCTGCATGCTCTCTAGCTTCTTCTGACTTAGCTCTTCGTTCGCTTCGATGATAGCAGTTCTTACTGCCTCATTGTCCTCAACCTGCTGGTTACGGGCTTCTTTGGCGGCGTGCCATTCCCTAGAGTATCTTTCTAGGTCCGCCTGATATTGCTGTTGACAGGCATAAGACTTCCGGTTAGCTTGACCTAACTCGGATAATCTTTTCTTCTCATCCCTCAGGATTTCCTGATTCTTTTCCATCTGATCTTGGATCAGCTGGTTGTCACGGGTCAATTGATCCGTTCTCCACTCCATATCTTGATGGACCTGCCTATTTTCTAGGATGTACCGATCCCTTTCAGAGATCAACGAAATTAGTTCGTCATGCAGAGCGTCGTACTGCTTGTTCATTTCTTCTTTGTTCCGGTAAGCGTTGTCCCGGTCCAAAGTGTCGTCCTGATTGAGATCAGGTCGGGTCCCGACGACTGGACCTCCTTCGGGTACGACCCGAAGGGGTTTCGGCGGTATTTCCAGTACCGTCGGGTCCAGAAATGAGCCTTTCTGGTTTCCTCCCTTCTTTCCTCCGGGAAAGAACACTGAATCAGTCGTGTTGAACAAAGAACGGCCAGTGTTCAACATGATTTGACCCCGAGTGGCAATGAAGTTCGGTGTGAACCCCTTCGCCTCTTCTGGATCCAGTAGTCCATTCTGGTGGATTCCAACTCTCCTTCCTCCAAGGTCACCCCTGGATTCAAAGTTCCTTCGGCTTCACGTATGAAACCCTCGAAACTGGTCGGAACAACTGGGTTGTTCCGCTCCGGGACGTTACCGTCCCCATCCTTCTCTACTCCGGCCAGGTTCACCTGACTGCTACTCGAAAACTGATCCTGGTCACGGCACCAGTGTAGTGGTTCGGAATCTCAGAAAGAGAACAAGAACGTCAGTTTCCAAGTGCGAAGTAGAAAGCGTGTTTTATTCAACGTATCCCTATTACAATTGAATCTAGTCTTAACCCGAAGGGTAAGACGAAGCAGTCCTGGTTCAATCTAGTGATTGGGGTAGGGTAATGCTGGGAGTCAGCCGGGCCTGCACTGACTGGCGACTATACGAGGAGGGGAGGTTTATATACCCCCTTTGGATGTGAAATTGACATGGTCACGTGTCGGTTGGCTCCCGCCTGAAACGTGGTGCGCAGTACCCGAGAGAGGACAGTCGCCCCCTCTGGGATACCGCCCACACTAACGCCAGGCGGGAACAACCCGAACTTAACCCTCCTCGGTCACCTGGATGTAAATGATTACCGTAGTAAACCCCTACACTTGTATTTGTTGAACCAGATATCCTAGGTCCTGCTAATCAACCCAAGGCATAATCATACTCTTCCTACCCAATAATGGAAGTATCAAGCAGGCCTATCATCATCAGGTTTGAGCCACATGCAGCATAGACAAGTGTCTATGGTGCACATTGGCCTTCAAA
The DNA here is from genome assembly GCA_947462335.1 of Harmothoe impar. Lineage (NCBI taxonomy): Eukaryota > Metazoa > Annelida > Polychaeta > Phyllodocida > Polynoidae > Harmothoe > Harmothoe impar. The sequence goes on along the minus strand of OX381706.1, from coordinate 42,702,061 downwards.
GACATAGTTCATACCTACATGGGGCACATGAGTCTTGTATTGAAATTGTAATGCCACAGAAATAGTGTTTACACTGGATAGCTGCTTAGAGAACCTCCTTTTCATCATTCAAATATATATTCTATCTTATTTCCAAACTGTGAGACCATCTATTTATTGTTTTCTATTCTACATCACTTTAACATTTTATTGTATTATTATATAATGTAAATTTCATCTGGCTTTGTTGTAAAACTCTAGATATTGTATAGTAGTGACATCTGGTGTCAATCATCAGAACTATTAGACCAGTTGCCCTGCCAAACCCAACCTCAGCCCTCATCGGCCCGGAGTGGGCTAACCGACGGGCGCCCGTTGGTTTAGGGCACTGGGTTTTGCTGTGGCCCCAAGTGGGCTGCCCGAATTGGGCTAAGAACGGGTTTTGGACGGGTTCCCTGTCATCTGGCCAACATGAACCCAAAGCGGGTAGCCCTCTTTGAAACTGATCTGAGCCCGAATCGGGCAGCCCGCTTTGAAACTAATCTGAGCCCAAAATGGGCAGCCCGATCGGGGCCACACTTCAGCCCAGCTATCTGCCCAACATGAAACCCAGCTCAGTTTTGCCCGACTTCAAACAGCCAATCCGAGCTAAAACCAAATTGGCCCCGTGCGGGCTTGCTACTAGGGTGTAACTTACATGCAGTCCTGAGATTTTCTATGAGCACCAGATACAAGACTAGGTAAATTACTCTACACTACTGCGTAGTTCCTACCATTGTCACTGCCACTGTCATTGCAGAAAATTTCGAGGCAATGACAATGACAATGACAATGGCTTCGGAAGACTCAGAAGAGATACATGAGATACGTACACATAAACTAATCAACATTGTATTTCTACTACTAGGGTTGACACTACTTGGTTAACAGTGGAAATAACAGTACTTTCAATTCCTATTCCTACATAAGACTAGTTGATAGACCAGAATTAAATAATGCTACATATAGGTACAAGGCAGTCACCTGATGGGTATATAAATAATATGTCATATAGTTTGAGATTTCTTTTGATTCCGTATGAGCACCAGATATATTTTGTCATATGTGAGGGTTTGTGACTAGTCAAGGATTTATATATACAAATATAGGCATACATACACATATATATACACACATATACATCTATATGTACCCATATACCTGCACACACATATTCGCGCCACATATGCCTACACACACATCTTCTTGTTGTCTGAGCACCAGCTAGAGGACTAGAAATGAGGACCTGCATTTTGGAACCTACTGTTAGTTTTAATGTTACTATTCTACTGCATGTGGCCTATGCTTACAAGTGGATGATTTATACAAAGATTAATTGTGTGACTCACATCACAGGTGACCCAGGGCATGAGTAATGGGTGAATTTGTTTGGGGTCATATATGTATACATATATAATGGAGTAACTGACAGATGTATGTAGTTGATTCCCATATAATACAGATGTATCACCTTATTTATAGTATGCAGTATATGATTATAATTGTCCACATGGCTTGCTTCATACCACTATCTCCCAGTTGCTTAATGCCACCAAGCAGGGTCTCAGACTGCTGGTCGCGTATAGGCCCCTTGTGCAATCCCCACCGGCTGCTTCCATCTTATTGTGGTGGGTACAGCTAACGTGTATGTCTCTCCCGCCCTGTCCCCTGCAGCTGGTTGAAGTTGTCACCACAACACCGCCGCCGCCCCAGTTGCCTATAGGTCTTTTGTGGGATCTGCACTGGCTGCTTCCATTGGTTTGTGCTGGCTCTGTCCCCCACGCCTCTTGTGCCAAAACAGCTAGCGTACCTACTGTCTGGTTATACTGATGAGGGTGTTCTTACTTTATGGGGGTAGACCCCTATATTTGACATGGCGACATGGCCTTTTCTCAAAATCGACATGGGACCTAGTGAAATGTGACAGGAGGCTTAAAAAGTTAGTGACAGGACATGGACATCTCTTAGAATCGACATGAGACATGGGGCACCCCCCCCCCCCCACCGTCTATACCACCTACTTTGCTATGGCCTGCCTTTATTCTATGTGCACTACTACCGACCTTTCTTTCCTACCCAAAAACGTCTCATAAAAGTGTCTCACCTGCTCTATAGCATTGCTGGTATAGGGAGTCTGTGTGAACGTGCATCTTTTAAAGTCCGGATTCAAGGTCACTGGCCTATCTTCAGCATTAGTTCACACAGACCTGTGTTTTATGTTATTTTTGACATTTTTTGATTTATTTTTTTCACAGGGAAATAATTGATTTGGCACTGTTTGAACAAAATAGCAAGACAGACATTGTTTCAGAGAATCCCACCAGCGTTGTTTCATGTAGAAACAAAGTAATATGGAAGCAGGGGGAAAGGTTGAAGTCAGGTGACCAAACACCGATTTCTGGGGGAAAACCGTCTCACAGAGACCCAGGGTACCCTGGGTCAATGAACATTGGTCAAGTGAAGGCATGGATGGCTATGATACCATGGTACATGGGTAGCAAAGTGTGCCTGTTACATATTCTAGCTAGGAATTGCATGATTTCATTATACGGGTACTGAGTGTAAGTAAGTACAAGTTATAACAATTTCAGTATAAATGTAGGTATACATGTGTGACTTAGTTGCTAGTTGGATACAATAAATCTGACTTAGAATTTTTATGGATGATAGCCCTAGCATGTGCTGACAGCTGTACAAGTGTTAATTCCTTAATTTGTCTAATATACATTGGATAAACCGTGATAGCTTCGTTAGCATTTCTGCATCAGTAATATTGAACAGCTCGGAAATCTTCAGCTTTGGCTCCCCTCGCATGTAGTATGGCTTTATATAAACCCAGCGTTCATTATCAAAGTAGGGGCATACAAGTATATAGTGTGTTTCGTCCCCAATGTCTCCCCTCGCACATAACTGGCAAAGCCTATCTTCTATATCTACATTGTTATAGCGGCCCAATGTGACCGGGAGCTTATGGTTTCCTGCTCTAAATCTGCTGAGACGGATAGCGTATCGTTTGTCAATATTAAGGAGATAGGGTTCCATTTTTTTATCTGTTTTGAATAACTTATAGCTACGGAATATGGTTGAGTTTGTTAGAGATTCAAGCCAGTTTGGCCGTTGCTGATCTTCGCTAGTAAGCCTTATTTTCCTCTTAAACCAATTTGAGTCGAACTCTTTACAATGCCAGAGAATTGACAAGCCAAGGTTGTTCAGCTCGCTGTGTATTTTGGTAAACCATTTCGATGTATAAGTTCCTTCTTTATGGAGCTTTTTCATCAAAGAATAGACCCCAAATGCTATTTTTTTCTCATTTCCATTATCTAGACTTGCCCAATAGTTCAACATCCTTTGGTTAATATGGTGTTGTACTGGTAATTTCCCTAGTTCACCACGGGCTACACTATTGCTAGTGTTTTTATGCAGATGGAGCATGCTCTTGCATGCCTGGGTATGGAACACTTCATGTTTTTGAGTGTTTGAGTATCCCCATACCTCACTCCCATATAGTAAAATTGGTAAAACACAACTATCAAACAGGTGACATTCAATATCAATGGGGAGTTGGAGCTTCCTGACTTTGCTTGTGATGCTGTATTTGGCCTTGTTTGCCTGGCTCAACTGTTTATCTAGTGTTTTGCTGAAAGACCCATTGCACTTAAAGGTTACGCCTAAGTAGGTATACTCACGTGACATCTCAATAACTTCTGGGCCAAAGTGCCAGGTTGGTACTTTCGTTACTATGCCTTTGGAAAATACCATCACTTTTGTTTTAGATGTGTTTACGGTTAGCTTCCAATTCTGACAATAATTATACAGTGAATCAAGTGCGGTTTGCAGATCCAACTCGGTTTTACATAGGATTATAGTATCGTCGGCATATAAAAGGGTGAATAGATGCATGAAAACAGTTATGTCTTCTATAGTATGTTCTACCTTCACTCCCTTACAGTGCTGCTGTAGGTGTGCCTCCAGGTCATTAAGGTATATTGAGAACAGGAGGGGTGAAAGGCTGTCACCTTGTCGAACCCCCACATCACAACTAAACATTGAGGACATGCAGTTATTTGACCGGACACAAGACTTTGTCTCTGTATAAAGGTTCTTAACAATATCAAAGACCTTCCCTGTAATACCTAGAGTTATGAGTTTCGACCAAAGGTGTCAGGGGCGAGTCCAGAGGGGGGGTTCTGGGGGTCAGGACCCCCCCCCCCTTTTGGAAAAAAATTTGAATTTTTTCAATGATAATTTGATCCGCCGCGAGTCGTGGCGCGTCACTTTTTGGTACTTTGGTGTTTGGTGGACACCCCCCTTTGCAAATTCCTGGGTCCGCCCCTGGGTGTGTCCTGTCTACTAGGTCGAAGGCCTTTTTGTAGTCTATGAAGGCACAATACAAGCGTTCACCTTGTGAGGTAAGGTAATCTATAAGTAGATGTAGAGTGAGAATATGGTCAGTGGTGGCATAACCATGACGGAAACCTGCCTGTTCTTCACCTAGCAGCCTATTTGCATCGAGATAAGAGCTGAGTCTCTTGTTTAAGAGAGATGTAAATAATTTGCCTATACAACTGAGTAGTGTAATACCCCTGTAGTTGTCTGCTTCCTTTGGGCTGCCCTTGTTTTTTGTAGATTGGTACAATTATGCCTATCTTCCATGCTGCAGGTACTGTACCTTATATGAGAACTGCGTTGAAGTATTTGGCAATCAGAGAGATCATCTGCTGGGGGCTGTTTTTAATGAATTCGTTGACTACACTGTCAATCCCACTACTGTACCCACTTAGTAAAGTGCCACATTAATGTCATAAATACCTTTAAGTACCAACTGGCACTTAATATTTGTTTCCCCGAAGGGTAATTTACTGTAAAAAACAGGAAAAACCTGATTCTACTTACCAAACGTCTGCACATGCCAAGTTGCATCCTAGTAACTGACGCGGCGCATGCGCAAGCCTCCTTCCACCTCTCCTGTATAACCTTGAACCACTAGAGTGGTGACCGAGGTAAAATTCAAGATAAATCCCGGGATAAATCAAGATTATTCAAGATAACACACCCCAATCCATGAAATCCTTCCTGCAACTGGGCTGTAGGCCCGCACATCTCTGATGTACGCTAATTAGCTGTAGCCATGGAGACGGTTCCGTCGCCTAGATGTGCGTCACAAATTCGCCGCAAGTGACTTGGTCCCCTGACCAAGTCATGCCGCTTGGTCTATAGCATTCAATGGGAGAGTCACTGCCGTGAGTGAACCAAAGATCAAAACAATTCAGCTGAAACCTGTGAAAGTTGTCTCACGTCTCACCTTTGCTGAAAACACAGCTCCCATTGACTTACTACGGGAATAAAAGTAGACGAAAGGTATACGCTTATTGCTTGTACATTGATGCTTCGGTACACTGATTTTTTGTACGGGATAGTGTATAGGAAAACACTACATTTTTTCTAATATTGACCGTTTTGGACAATAGGACCCATTTTTTTAGTCCAATTTTCAAAAGTTAACTTTGGGTGCTCATCCTGCAAACCCCTCGTAAAAGAGTTCATAAATCTGGATCATTTGTGTTCCTTTATCAATTCATAATACCCCTTACAGTTATGTAACAGAGGGATCCTCCTTCTCTTTTGTAGGTCTCCAATCAGCTGGGTCCAGGTGTGCCTTCATGGCAGCAGTGTCATAATTCTTGTACTGCTGTACCTGGCTAAATGTGACATGGCTAAGTAATAAGTAACGAAGGAAGAGCTACTGTACATATAATTTTTTTAATTTGTGATAATAATTTATGAACATTACATTTACAATGGGAAATGTTTAGTACACTGTACACAGTTCTTAGGTTATTTATTTAACAAACTAGATACAAAGCATGCAACTTTGGCACACCTATTCCTGTGAAACCATATTTTCTAAACCACTCACAGATTTCAGGAATTGCTCTTCACTTCTAAAGCTTAACTACTAAGCCAAGTGGGGAAATATATTTCATCCAAATAGATTGATCTGAAGGGTACAAGTATATCACTAGTTCAAACAGTCTGAATATTATTTAATGGAAAACTATGAACAACATGAATATCATACTATAGGTATGTGATCATTTTCTCATACTTGTCATGATGAAGGCACTTCCGATCACAACCTAATCCCTTGAAGGTGCACTCTACACAATAGCTACACACAGCAATCTATAGTAAAAACATGGTGTACACATAACTGGGCAGTGTAGCGATAGTTGGCGTAAACTACCATATTGGAGCCGGGTATTATAAAGAACAGCTCGCTAAATAGGTGAATGTAATTAAATATGTTCTTCAAAGATTTGGATAATCGCCGGGGCAGAGCCTAGTTGAGATTTATAAGCGGAATTCTGGTGATGGTATGTATAGTTCTGCCGCTAGTAAATTTTATTTTGAAGCTTAGACTTTATGTGTATGCCATATTAATAATCGTCTATCCTTTAGTAACGCCCCGCATTTCCTTCTTAACGAAGACCACAGAGAACCATTGATACTGGATGTAAAACTCATGTAATTCTCAGCTTCAGTTTCTTTATGTACAATATGGAGAAACTTTTCATGATCCTAGCTAAGCTAAAAACATACAAATAGAGGTCTACTGCTGTACAAGGTGTACAGGATCCATGTCTAAAACATAGACAATACTTTTGATTTCAACATTGGTACAGATCACAGTCTTGTTCTGATATGAAGTCAAACTGCACACGTTAATTGTACAACCATGTCTATACACAACTGACATATGATGGTATCGAGCTGCATCAAACCGTGACCGGCACTTAAAGCGGACTCCCGGTATGGGGATATTCTGATTCTACTCGCTGTCGGCCATATTGACAGGCATTCCCACCTCGTGCAACATAGACTGCGGCACTTGTCTCCCTAATGGGTAGCGGCCAGCCTGACGCGTGAGACTAAGTGCATGGTGAATCGCACTGCGCTGGTTGCCACCATGCTAGTTCAGAGCACCAGGAACCAGCTCCACTACTGGGTGAGTCCAGAGATGCCACTCCCTTTCCACAAAAGAGTAGGAAATTCTAAGATTTTAGGAAATAAATTCAATTCAATACTGAAATTCCAGTAGGAATTCCTGCAAAAGTAATTGGGTGAGGGCCTCCACAGCACATCACAGCAATCTCTGAGTCTGTCTGTGGGCACGCAATATTCGTGTGCACACAAAATAATTATCCATATTAACCTTTTGAATTCTTATGAGGTCACTTTCATACAAAAAATAATAACTCAATAGAAATGTAGATGTTCCCTTAACAATGAACTATTCATTGAATAAAAGTCATTCACATAATTATAAAATGTGATTTGTAGACATCTATATTCATCTAGTGATTTAATTATATGGATAATTAACACTTTTCTGTTAAAGTGTCTAGGTCACTCTGAACCCGTCTTCTTTGCAGTCTATATAATAGAACAGTTTCCGTATGAGCCAACACACTTATGCTAAGATGTAGAGAAACCGTTTAAGATCAATTCGTTTCACATTTTTAATTGTGTTATTAAGGGGGCACAATAGGTAGGATTATCAAGTTGTTCAAAGTTGCATCGCCAACAGAAAACATCTTTTTAAAGAGAAATGGGGGGAAATCAACATATCTTGGTAGCTATGTAGCAGCTATGCAGACATAAATAATTGGAATATCTATGAAAAAAACGCATTGGAGAGTGGTAGTTTTCATTCAAATCATGATAAGAGAGAATTATACTGTTTTCCATTCTGTAATGCTGTTCAAATAAAGGTAGATAAAAAATAACATTTTGTTCCATTCACATTCCTCACCCATTAAAAAGCCATAAAATTATATATGCTCAACTGATCTCGTGCATCTTGCCTATTGTCTCCCCTTATCACAGGTTGTAAACAATACAATACAGAGCTACCATGTATACGTTAAAAATCGAAACACTATATTTCTTAAGATCAGTATAATTTCACCGGTTATGATTTAGTTTTTTCACGGAATGTGCTATCTTTCACACAATATGCAGTTGATATAATACATCTTAAAAGAAGAGAAATACATATAAGCTATGGTGAAATAGTCAAGTGAATATTATACGGATTATGAAGCTATACGAGTCCTTGTACAATCTTTACACATAATCATGAGTGTCTGAATAACAAAAATCTTGAGGTTTCTAAATAAGTATAGCATTAGGAAATAATGGGAATCTACATTTACAAAGACGGGTATAACAAACCGTTATTGCCGTACAGCAAGGATCCTTTGAATATGAGCAGCCAGCGCTATACTCCAACTAAATCTTCAGAATCCAGAATCCTTGCCTTTAGGAGATGTTTAAATTACCATGTCATCAAAGCATCCATTCCACTGTGAATTGCTTTTGGATTACTATATTTTGTCCTTTTACATGTAGTAGTAAGGGCACCATCTCAAGAGACACTACTTTATTTAAGTATACCCGGCATATACATATGAGAAGACCATATTCCAACCTTCTATGAAAAGTACTCCAATAAGTTAAATACAAGTGCGTCTGTGGCCCCATAGGCTTAACATACATGACTATTATATACAGTGGGTATGCGACAGTGGACCAACTTTAAAACAAAATCATCTGCTGCATTGCATTGCAAGCAACCTTGACTGAGATAAATTCGATCGTTGCACGACTAGCCAAGTTTGAAATAATGTAAAAACAATGCTCATAACACATACATCCAATTGCTTTTATGATTCTCATTTGGTCTGGTAACTCTCGTGTTTGAATATACACCGTAAACCAATACGTCTGCTAGGAAATACTCCAAAAGTATTACTATAAATAAATAGATTATCACAAATGCCGCTGGAGTTTCGGATGTGGCCTGTCCTAGAGAATGAGACAAAGGCCATGCATCAAACAACAAAGATGACATCAGTACAGATGGCAACATTGGTGGGACATGAATAGCAATATAAACGCCTATATGATATATGTTATATGTAATTGGTACAATGTCTACTTTCTAAGTAGTTGCTTGCGTTGCTGCTCCAGCAGTCCTTCGAGGTGCTCCGAGCGCTTCTGTGCTGAGTGGTACTGCGAGCGGAGCTGGTTTACAACCTCCTCCTTCTTTATCATGGCCTGCTTCACTCTGTAGATGATAGAAATTAAAGGGAAATTGTTTAATATTGACTTAAATAGAGTAAAAGCACATATCTTAACATGTTCATGCCTAAAAATGATCAGAAAAGTCAAAATCTTAATCAATATTAAAAAAACTTCTTAGCTCATATATATATATGTATATGCATATGCATATGTATATGTACATGTACATATATGTATATGTATATGTATATATAAATATATATATACAATAAAATTCCGCTATAACGAATTCGGTTATAACGAATTTTCGGATATAACAAACAAATTGCTGTGCCAAAATCCCTTTCCATACATTCCTATAGTAAAGGAATCCCGTTTTAACGAATCTTTTCATATGTAAATTCGTTTATAACGAATTATTTTGGGATTTATATTGATCTCATTTCTTATTCTGAAGGGAATCGGTCAGTCTAGAGCAGGTTCAAAGCAAGTTTCCCTGGCCTTCAGCGCATCCTGGGTGAGTGCGGTAGGTCGGAGAGTCTAGGGTAGAGGTTCAAAGAGACCCTCCTCGCCCACAGGGCTTCCTAGGTGCTGGGCGGGTTGGCGGAGGCAGGAGGAGGGGGGGGGGGGGGGGAGGGGTCTGTGGCAGGTGTCAGGGCGACTCTACCAGCTCCATGGCTCCCTGAGCGGCTGGGGGGGGGGGGGGTAAGTGGGGGGAGTCTAGGGCAGGTTCAAAGTGAGTCCCCCCGCCTCCAGGGCTTCCTAAGCGCTTGGTTAGATGGGTGGGGAGTCTAGGACAAATTCAAAGAGAGTCCCCAGCCCCCAGGGCTTCCTAGGTGGGAGTACAGAGGCTGATCTCCCCTCATCTAGGCACCTCAACCTCACACCCACCTGTCCCCATGTATACCCCTCCACAGGCCGCTACCTAACCTGTCCAGAACGTCTCCCCTCCTTCATGTAGCCCAACCCACCTGTACATGTACTTTGAATATGTATATATCCTGTTATCTAATAATCTATACATTTCAATGAGTGTGTAATTATACGCCTATATTGTTTATGAATACAATAGGGAGTATGGGGCACGTTTTCTGGCAGGAATAAAGGTTCTAGGATGCTCTGTTTGGATACTACGAAATTCGTTTATAACGAATTTTATTGCTGGCCCAAACCACTTCGTTATAACGGGATTTTACGTTAGACTAGGATATAATCTATTGACTGAATCAGCTCACATATATATACGTTAGACTAGGATATAATCTATTGACTGAATCATTGACTAGGATATAATCTATTGACTGAATCAGCTCACATGTCTACATATGAATACACACCTTTTGTGAACCTCCTCCATCTCTTCCTCCTTTGTCTTGGTGACAACATCAATCTCTGCCCGGGCCCGCTCAACCTCCAGACGGCTGCGCGCCTTCATCTCAGACATCTCATTCTTGAGTCTCTTGTTTTCCTCTTCAGTCGCAACAATGCGGTCGGCAAACTCCTGTCGTATCACATCAGCCACACGGTCTCTCTCCTCATTTCGCTTCTCCAGCAGCTGCCAGGAAAATTGGGGGAAATCATGGAATTTAGGTCGTGTTAGTTATTGTCATTACAAATACATGAACACCATAATTCATATTTGAAAAGAACTTACATCTTTAAGCTCGTCCGTTTCTCGCCCTTTCTGTTTTAGGGTGACCTTCATCCGCTCATTTTCGCCCTCAAACTCAGCTAGTTTTGCCTGAAATCAATTAAGGGAAAACATTTATTCATATTCCAAAACTAAGTTTATTGTGGCTTCAGCAGCCAACATTATCAGTAGCAGATATCTCTGGAACGTCTCTACCTATGACAACACTACCTTGGTCCCAACCGCGGGTTAGGGCCAGGTAGGGCGGTCAGTCACAAGGAGCTGCAAACGAACTGCCGCTCATTATAGTTAAGTGTACGCTCAGGAATGTCTCACAAACTACCGATATGCTCATTGATATGTTGATTTAGCTTATGAAAGACACTACATTTAATATATAGGCCAAGAAGAGGAACTATCATCTAGTCAGTAGATACCTTGCATATAAAAGCTTATATTTAATCTTAACCTAGTTAAAGGGAGATAGCTGCCATGTGCTGTATATTCACATATACATGTACCGTATGTACATAGTATTATTTGTAGCTGGCCTGGGGTGTATTCAGACTGGAACGGGCGATCCTGGCAATACTCTATACACTTGTTTCATCAGTAATAGACAGTAGATGGCGCTAGTCTCGACCTGGCCAGTTTGCCCTGAGTACTGGGGCAGATCTGGTTACCCACTTTCTTGGTCAGCAAAGGAGGTTGAGAAAACCCCCACCCCCCCTTGTGGTGACAGGACCAGACATTGGAGGAGGGATACCTACCCCAGAGATAATATTTTCAGGCCTGTGATAATAGATTAACACCATCCCCTGTGGTGGAGTAAGCTACATTTAATGACTGAGCTTGGTGCCCCTTAATGGCCGTTTTTGTGTATGTTACCAGTCCCCCACCCACACCCATTCACCCCCTCCTCTTGTCATGGTTTTAGCTTCAGCAGTTATAATGACACGTATATTTATCATAGTCTAAATCATTTTTGACATAAGATATTGGAACAATATCAGAGGCCTAAATACTTACACCATTTCCCTCTAGACAAGAGAAATTTCTAAGCTAGGGGAGTATTATTTCTATATGATTATTGACATATTGTGAGAGGTGTCTCTGCCCCCATGTTAAACCTATGGGGCCCAGGGGCAGGGCTATGGGTTAGCCCCTGTAACCAGCTGCTCTACAGGGGCGCTCCCTAGTGGAACATGGCTGATGAAACAAGTGTATACGACCATATTGACTTGGGAGGGGGGCATACCTTGGTCTCATTGTATTTTTGTGTTGTGAGTCTCTCCGACCTTTCTAGTTCCATTATTTCTCCTTCGTATTTGTCACGGAAACGTCTGGAACAAAATAAATGTAATGAGTATCATATCACTAGGGTCTATATTAAGCATGTTAATATACATGTATACTCTTTGATATTGCATTTTTTTGTACCAACATATAAGACAGGAACATATGTACTGAAAAATATATCGATTAGTATTGGGTACAATACTGCTTGTCTAGATATGGTACAGCTTAATACATTGGGATACCTGATGGAGAAAGTTGATCTGTAGCACCATAAAGAGCATTACCAGTAACCCTATTATCTACACCCTGGGGGAGGGGCATATGGGCCTGAACTCGCGCTATTTTTTTGGTTTGTCCTTACTTGGTCCTGTTCTCAGCGACCCGCTCACACTCCTCACGAGCCATCTGGTTGTCCTCCTCCAGACGAGCGATCACTTCCTCAATCTCTTTATCTCGCTCTCGTCGTACCTTTTCAAATCAAAAAAGCAATGAATATTATCATCTACATTGATTGATTATACCAGTACATTTGAAGACATTAGAGGTAATGGTGATCATGTCTGAAAGATTAAGATCTATAAATACACTGTCTATACATGTACAAGATAAATCCTTACGGAAGTAAAGAGCCAAATCCCATCTTGAGTTGTTATTGCATGACAGGGATTGTATTACAGGCGTAATAGAAACTAAGAATACTTTGTTATATCAAAGATCAGTCTCTGGCACGCACCTGTTCTTTGAGATCACGTTCCTTTGCAATAACCCACGTCTCCTGTTTCTTCTTGTAGTTCTCTTCCCATGCTGCTTTCTCAACCGCCAACTGTTCCTTAAGTTGGCGTAATTCAGTCTGGTTGAAATACAAAAATAAAATAAGTTACATTCATTCAATTTTTGTACAACCACTCTCTTTTTTTGTGAACATCATATGCTGTATGCATTTAAGCGCCCGGTCTTATCATACAATTGAATGCCTAAATACGCCCTTAATACTTAAGGAGACCAATCTTTTTTTAAACCCCTGTTCTTAAACACGACAGTACGGTATAAACGGCTACAATGCACGCTACTGACAACGATCAGGATCAGGTGTTTTATCTCTATATTAGACTTACAGTATGTCTACGCTCCTGCTCCTCCCGTGCCTTCTCGTACTCCTTTCGTAGAACCCCAGAGGCGTTACTGTGGTTCTCCTCCAGTTGGCGCTGTAGTTTGTCCAGCTCCGTCCGCTGGCGGCTGGTGGCCGAGGCGAGTCGCTCCTTCTCGTCCTGCACCTCCTGGTACAGGCGGCGCCGCTGCTGCTGGTACGCCTCCTCCTCCTGTTGTAACTGCTTCTCGTACCTGCATGTAGCAACAGGCCTTAGTTAGAGTACGTCCACATTACATGATGGAAATGTCCACTTCTATATGTGTATGTAGCACTGGTAGTGTACTCATATTTATTCGGAATAAAAACACATTTTAATCCTTAAACATTGCAGAAAATGCATGTGTATTTTATGCTTGTTTAACCTACTGAATAAAACACATATCAGGCATGTCTTCTTGACATTGGTCATGAAGTATTACCAAATCCTGTGAAAAGTTTACATTGAACATAACATTATACACATACGTTTGGCGCGCTAGTTCTCGTTCCCGTGCACAAGCTGCTTCTTTCTCCTTGGCGAGTTGGTCTCTGAGCTCTTCTGTCATGGATATGTAGCGCTGACCGGCTCGCTCGTCTGACTCGAGTAGCTCAGCTTCTTGAATGGATTTGATCTTCTTAATCTCTGCCTTATGCTTTGCAATCAAACGCTGGATTTCTGGTTCCAACCCTTTGACTGTCATCTCCTGAAACCCCATACAATGCTCACATTACGACGTGTGGACTCGGATATGAAAGGTCTGAAGTGGTAAGTGTCCATAAATACATATATCTGGAGCTTTTGTCTTCACAAAAAAACTTAAACTTTTACACGCTCTGGTATAATAATGGCTCTATTACAACGAGACAATTACCTTGATTTTCTTGGTTTTTTCGTCAATCCATTTCTCCCGTCGTAGTTTCTCGGTAGCTGCTTGCACTTCTTTGATCTTCTTCATTTCGATATCGTGACTGCAGGAGAACAAGCAAGCCAATGTGATATGGTGTATCTGAACCAGAAGTCGTGGAGAGCTCTCTTACAGCGGAGAGATATCAAAGTCACATACATTTGTATTTAGAAATCAGAGAACACTTCAGAATCTTTTTATTTTAAAATGATATCTGAATGAACCTTTACTTACTTGTCTTGCATTAGCTTTAATTTGTCCGAATATTTCTTGTCTATTAGTTTCAACTCTTTCACCAAGTTTTCACACTTTTCACCAAGGGCCTTTTTGTCGTCGATCAACTGCAAAGAACATAAAACATGTTTTTGTAAATCCAATATCAAGAAGACAATGAATAGGACACATCTAATGGAAATATTGTATACACTCTTAGGGGTTCTATAGCACCTCCCATCACTCATCTTGTACATGTACTGTGTCTTGATGAAAGGTGAGAAAACAACTTTAGCAGAAGAGCGTACAATATTTTGCTGATTCAAATCTTAAGATTAGAGAGCTTCATTCATTCACAAATAAAAAAGTAGTTACACAACTATAGTAGTCTAACCCATTTTATAATCAAAATAATGAGAGGGGGTTTCTATTAAATAGGCCTACAAACACTCAAGAAACGAAACTTCTTTAACATATTTTTGATGCTTTGTTCTAACCTGCCACTATGCTATTTGAAAATAGTGATCTTTGTAATTAACATAGAATAGTATTGCTTAGTATAGTAGGTGGTGAGGGCGGTAAAAAAGTGGGCAGATACGTATCTATAGGCCTATGGTAGTGTTTTCTAATAGTAGGCCTAGGGTCTTGTAGAGAAGATTAGGCCTACGGTACTCGGAAAAAGGATAGAATATGAACCCCCCTGTTCCGTACCTATAGGCCCATATAGGCCTACTTTTATGGACCCCCCCCCCCCCACCTAAGGCCTAAAGAAGGATACATCGTGTACATTTATCCTATAGTAGGTCTACATAATTATGCTATAGTCCGAATAAAAAAAAGTAGCCTTGTAACTTGTAAGCCTGTTTGACAATGGTAGGCCTACATCATCCTTGAAATAAATTGTATTTATATTACGGCAAACTATAGTCCTATATCTATACCCCCACCCCCCCCCCCAGCCACTTTCGTACCCCTACTAAGCCTCCCGATCCTCTCACGTTATAGACATGTAGGCCTACCCATTCTACCGCCCCCCCCCCTCCCCTTTGTCAGCGTGGGAAAGGAAAGGCGGCAAGGAAAGGGGTTAAGTCTGTCCGTAATCTGGCTAAATGGATGTGGGGGCAACTATTTGCTGCGACAGATTCTATGAAAAAGGTTAGAACCATGATTGTATCCTTCAAGATCTATATAACTACAAAAACAACAACCCTAAGGATACTGACGCCGTATTACTATGAAAGCCAAATAAAGTCCTAAAAAATATTATTTATTTTCAATGACATGAGCGGCCTCCATTTAGCCAGATTACGGATAGCATCTTCGAAGGAAAGGCGAGTGCTTTGGCGCCCCCTGCCAATTTGTGACGGTACTAAGATGTTGCCTAGCAACATGGCAAAGCCTGGCAACGTTGACAGAACGCATGCGCAGTGGGCACCTGGCCGCCACTCTTTTCTTTTTCTTGTTCATCGTGAAAAACTATGGCTTTGCATTTAGGAATTACGCTATTTAATAAAGGATCTACCAACACAAAATGTATACAGCAAGGTGAGGGCAAACACAAGGAACATACAATCAGTCCGTTATTTAAAGGAAAAGATAATTTGAGTGATTAAATAGATATTCTATTCGGTCTGATTTGAGGGAGGATGACAAAATGGCAAATTGTCAACTTGGCATCATTTCTGTGCTCGTCACACTGGCTTATGATTTGAATTTGTGATGGTGTTACAGCATATTAACATATGTGCTATGTCCTATTGGAAAGAGGATGGTTTGATTAATATAGATGGGAATTTTTTATAAAGCAAAATTCAATTGTACAGAAATTAGAGCTAGTGGCACGTACTTAACCTGAAAACTAGAAAAACATGAAAATTACTTCAAAGTTTGACAGTGATTATTACCCATTTATAATTGACTGAAAGTTATAAATTTCAAATAACAGGAAACTCCAAACCTCCAAGAGAAACATTTTGATGATATGTCCCATTATAATACCGCTATTACATAGCGGCAAAGCTTTTTCTAATGCTGGATGGTTTTCCCATAGCTCACAGTGCTAAGGAACGCCATTTTGGCTTGAATCAATGCGCACAGGCCTGTTTTGATCACTTAAAAGTGGAATATTTACTGTAATAAGCAGAATATTGGCTTGAGACCTACATCAAACGATAGATATAATCGATATTTAAATATTATTCGCAAACATAACTTGTGGATTCTGAATATTTACTGTTTAGAACCATTTCCAAATGTTGGTCTACCCCCCCAAAGGCAAAGAGAGGTGCTATACCCATTATAGGGACGATAGTGGTCGTAGACTTGATAGCGTTATAGAGGGAAACCCCCTCTCAATAAATTTCAGTAAAGATCATACTGGTACTTAGATTCTGTATGGTTAACAATTGATTATCATTGGTAAGAAAAGTACCTGGTCAATGAAGGATAGGTGCCGTTTGATTGTTTCTTCATATTCATCTTTTTGCACATCTAGTCGTTTCTTCATTTCCTTCTCCGTCTCGCGTGCATGGCGGACTGTCAACTCCCGTTGCTGGTTCTAAACAATGTAAAAATAATCCATCTATTAGTTAAAGGAGCACGTAACCAAAGGACATGATAGCCATATCACATGACAAAGACATGCAGCATACTATAGACGGGTGTTATTAAATACTCGTCCCCGTCATCCTATCATAATAGAAATGAACTTATCTATCAAATATAAAACACAGTATCAATATATTCATATCCTCTGGTTATCCACCTCTATTTGGCGGGGCTAAATGCTGTCAAGCATACTACAGCTGGCATTTCTGCATACTACAGCCAGACTAGATCCTCATACACCTAGCACCCCACGGTGACTGTATAAATGAGACTGTGACTGACCGGTGCCTTCTGCAGCATGCTGACAGAGCGCTGCTTCTACCACCACCCCGTGACTTTATAACTGAGACTGTGACTGACCAGTGCCTTCTGCAGCATGCTGACAAGAGCGCTGCTTCTACCACCACCCCGTGACTTTATAACTGAGACTGTGACTGACCAGTGCCTTCTGCAGCATGCTGACAAGAGCGCTGCTTCTACCACCACCCCGTGACTTTATAACTGAGACTGTGACTGACCAGTGCCTTCTGCAGCATGCTGACAAGAGCGCTGCTTCTACCACCACCCCGTGACTTTATAACTGAGACTGTGACTGACCAGTGCCTTCTGCAGCATGCTGACAAGAGCGCTGCTTCTACCACCACCCCGTGACTTTATAACTGAGACTGTGACTGACCAGTGCCTTCTGCAGCATGCTGACAGAGCGCTGCTTCTCGTCTAGCTCCAGGCGCTGACTCAGCATCTTGTTGGTCACCTCCGACGCCGCCAGCGAAGCCTGTTCCAATTCAGCAATCTCTTCAGCAGATGGACCTAGGATCGGTGGCCGCAGCGACAGCTCATTTGAGAGAACCTCTGCGCTCACAACATCATTACCCCGGCTTGCAACCTATGAGGATCAAAATAACATTTAGTTTAAACCTGTTTTAGTAGTTAAGGACAACAGTTAGATACTTTTGACGAGTTGTAATTCATTCTTTGCTTGTAAAAGATTGTGACTTGCAATTCTGAATGCCCATCTTTTATCGTACCATATATCTATAATTTATTATCTTTAAAGTGTCTAATTACTAGGAAAAGAACTAACGAATAGGTTAATTATAAAAGTTATGTTCCACCTTTAAAACATTAAGGATAATACCTGATCTATTTCGTCTAACCGGTCTGCCGTTTCAACCTCATCCAGGAAGGAGATGATGCTCTTTAACTTCTCGTCTGTGAGAAAGCCGCTCTTCCTTATATTGTCTTTGGATGGGTCGAGTTTCTTCAGTTTGTCGGCTGTCAGCAATTCCTCCCGTCCTTCATCGGAATCGCGCTTCTCCAGATCATCAACTGGTGTTCATTATAGAAAAGTGTATGAATACTAAATTAAACTTAACTACCGTTCAGTCTCCTTGTATAACCCTGATGAAGACCTCTGAAGGTCGAAAGTTAGACTCATAACTAAATTTGTCCGTCTCTGTTATTAATGACTAGATAGTGAAACCCGAGAAGGGTTTTGGGAATATTTACACATCTCAACTTTAATCGGAGAACCATTAACCAGTTCTGGAGTATACTTAAAAAGACATGCATTTCTAACCGGCACCCTACTCTGGGAGAGCCCTATAACCCGCACAGGTTCTCATATAACCCGCAGGTAGTAGGACAAACTGTACAGTAACTGCGTGTGTGGAGCATTCTTGTCAAACTTAGTGGTGGTTGATCATGTTAACAAATGAACCATGGCCAGGTGGCAGGCTGGTGTATGTGGAAAGGCCCAAAGAAATGCTACAATTTTTACTTGGTGGAGCCACAAAACACTGGTTGCCAGGGTGGAGTAGGCACTCCCTCT
The DNA here is from genome assembly GCA_947462335.1 of Harmothoe impar. NCBI lineage: Eukaryota > Metazoa > Annelida > Polychaeta > Phyllodocida > Polynoidae > Harmothoe > Harmothoe impar. The sequence continues at coordinate 42,683,342 of OX381706.1, read as the reverse complement.
GTTGAGGAGTAAGGGAAATACTCCAGTCCAAGAGGCCTTTTAGCAGTGGAGCCTCCTGGGGAGAGTCCTGAGAATTGTAGTCGATCTAGTGATACTGATGAAAATGTACAAAGGGCTTTATTAATATACAGAGGAAATCAATCATAATGATGGACGCCGACACTGATCTAGAACCTAAACCTAATCTGTATTGTACTTAAAAAGCACTCACGCCAATTCCTGGGTGTCTTGTTCTTGTTGTGTTCTTCCGTCTGTAACTTGTCTTCTTCCTCTAGCTTCTTCAGGGTCTCCATCAGGTCTTCCAGGGTTGTCTTTGTGCCGCTGGTGGCCAGTGACCGATGATCCCCCATCCCTGCCTCAGCGCCCACAGCAGCCGAGCGCTCGGTCTGCAGGGCCGTGATGGTCCGGTCATCCTCCTCCTCCTCCATACCCAGCACCGCCGGCCTCTCCTCATCCTTATGTACTGACGGACGGGGGCTGTTGTTCTGGTAGTGTTAAGTACCAAGAAGTTAAAACATATTAATGAAACTGTGTTCACTATTCTACCCACATTATGTAGGTGCCTAGTTGCAACTGCAGGGAGATTGGGTAAGCAGGAAGAGTTAGAACTTAGAAATGCATTCTCTGGATGTAAAACAGGACAGACTATAATCTTGAGCGACTTATAGAGATATTTAGTTACTCTAGTATGTTATTTCATGCATATATATATATGTGGCCAAACACTATTATGATCTAATTAAAGATCACCTAAACTAGCTCGAGACCCCGCCCCCTCTAGTTTCTTTACATCTTTGAACAGATCACGTATGCCTCATTTCCTCTTAACATATGGGAGCCAGCCACCTTAAAACAACTGACCTGGAATATGTCATCGATGCGCTGCCCGTTAGACCCAGCAGTGCCAGGCCTGGGCTGCCCTCCCACCGCCCCAGCCACCTGCTCATTGTCAGACTCAGAGGCGCTCTCCCGCTCCGTGCGGGCTGATGTTTGGGGCGTCCTTTTCTTGTGCATGTTGTTTGTTTTGTTTTGCGATGGTCCCTTTGTTAGCTTTCCTGATGGTTGCAAGTATTTAACCTCTGTCTCCGCCTTCCTCTCTGTTTCTTTTCGTCTCTCTTCACGTTTTTTGTGCAACTCCTGATAGGAAAATTCATTTTCTTCTTTTAACATCATCTTATGATATTATGGATATTGACTACATAAGAAATATTGTCTTGAGCATTTCAACAGTGACTTCAATGACCGAACCTATTACAGTAGTATAATATTCCATTCTGAATAAGACAATTTTAGAGGGATTAGATTTAAATTACCTGAATTGCTTCTTGTCTAGCCTGTTTGGCCTTTTCCTCCCGGATCCGCTTCCGTTGTTCTGCACTCTGGTGAGATGTCGGTAGATAGTCTTTACTTTGTGACAGCTCTTCAGCCTTCTCCGCCCGCTTTGTGTCGAGCAACCGCCTCATAGCCGCCTGACCGGCCTTTGTCCTCTTCAGGTGTCGGCGGAACCAGCGCTGGATCCTCGTGGCCGCCATATTACTCACACGCCCGTGGTCCTCTGCCGTCCTGCGGCCTGATCCATTCGGCATCTGCGGCTGTCTCACCTGATTGACTGGCGTCTTAGGTTTTATATTTTGATAAGAGTTTTCCATGTCCATAAGTGCCATTTTCGTGCCTGGCGACATGGCCTGTGAGGTCATATTATTTGCGATACTATTGAGTTTGTGGGACTTCTGTGCCCCAGAGTCATTACCATATGCATTGTCACCATACAGGGAATTGTGACTGCGGCTAATTTCCTCCTGAGACATTGGTCGCTGGTCGCCCCCAGATGAGACATGCTCGAAATTGAAATTGATGTCTTCATGAGATGGTGCACGGTGGTCTAAGTTGAGGCGTAACTCCTCGCGTGGAGAGAGGTGGGTGTGGTCCCCAAGGTCTTCGTCATCTAGGGTACTGGAGGTGCGGGCACTCACGGGCTGGAAGACACTGTGGGAGTAGCGGCTGTGGGAGCCGCCAGTGGCCTGTGACAAGTGATCACCTTCACCGTCTGCAGACCCGGTGCTGCGGGCACTGTTTATGGTACTCGGCTGCAGCTGCAACACAAACAAACATGTTCATGTTGGGTACCAACAGTCCGAGAGAATCAACGATAGGCTCAGTTATTCAGTCTGAGCACAATGTAGACCGGTAGAATGATTAACTGATTGATTGATATCCAAAATGTCCAAGTGTGCAATGACACCCCAATCACTTATCGCAAGTTAGCAAGGTAGCCATTCACAAATAGTTGTCTTCTTGCCTTGAGGTGAGGGAAAAAACAACTACCAGGGCACGTCCCCTACTCTTTTCGAAGGATAGCAAGTGTTCTTTTATTTGCCTGGTCCTACATGCCTGGTTTAGGACCCTAGTAGGCAGTGTCAGACAAACCCCGGCCTTTGATATCTCAGACGTAGTGCACTGGGGAGAGATCACAAGGAAGACCACCAGCAAGAAGGCCCGGCCCACACATATGGGCAGCGGCTGCGAATACAGCTTGGTTAGTGACAATCACACTAGTCCACCAAGTGACCCCTCAAGTTTTGTCGCCTTTTATAAATCTGGTATGCTCATTGGTATTATAGAAGGCTCCCAATAAAATTATTCTACTCCTTCATGCCCCCATCCTGAAGGTACCCAATAACACATAATTTGACATGTGTCTGCCTGTGTTCATAATACACCTGATGTAGTCTGTACACAGCTTATACGAGGTACCAGTTGGGGTTGTGAGCCGTAGGCGAGAGCATTTATATCAAGGTAAGTATAAGATAGAGTAAACGTCAGACACGGTAAGATAACCTCGGTTAGCCTATCTGATGAAGCCTGCAGGTTAAAGTGACATGGTCCAATTGTTTGTCATATTTTAGATCCTGTTTAAATGCGTTTCAAATGTTAGTACAATATCATATTTGGAGGGTAGGGCCCAATAAAATTTCATCTATGATAATGGGCAATAAGAGCCTAATTAGAGGTTCAGATGTGGCCCAAGTATAGCATTTTGCAGTATATTTTCAATGGTGGAATAATAGTGTGCACTCCAAAACTAGTAAATTGAGCCATAATCTGATAATTAGTCGAATTCTAAGCTGAATTCCAGGGAATGAGATTAAATAAGGTAGCTAGCACATGAAGTATGGCCATAGGGAAAATTCAGGGTGATTTTTAATAAAATTGATTTTTGAGCCCTCATCATCGGACCATGTCACTTTAAATTCTATACCTCTGCAAACAATACTCTTTTCTTTTTTTTTACTACGTGGTACATATATTATTTTAGAAATGAATCAAACGAATCAATTAATATCTAATAGGCCTGTAGCTTAAATGTTACATGCCCCATTCTGAATGGAAGCATATCAAATAGATGTTACACATATATACCATCTGTGTGTAAGTTCATATTTGTTTCCCATCCATATTAGGTGAATGGCTTACTTACCCAGGCTGGGCGGGGTCCTCCGGCTGCACCTTTCTGGTGTGACTGGGCACGGTTTGCACCAGGCCGCATGATCTTGGGCTGCGTACTGCTCTCAAACAGGGCCAAGAAGTCATCCCTGCCAACACAAAATTAACCAATTCAAGCAAAATTCAGCTACACGATACCATGAGGATGTTTCAGTGCTGACGTTGTATTTTAATTCAACAGGTTTGGAAGTGATATCCTATTTCATGCAATTGGTGCATTTAAATTTGTAGCTAAGTAGTAATTCCCTAATGCAAGTTTATTTAGCCCATTCTCTGTATGTAGTGTTTAAAAATTGTTTGTTTACTCCTGAAGGAAATATAGTGTAATATATGTACTACTTTTTTTATTAGATCGTTTCCGAGAAAATTGATCAAATGCTTTAAATTTCAGTAATCAATGGTATAGACAAGTGTACCACTCACCTTGCAGAAACCTTTGGTGCTGCAGATTTAGTTGTTGATCTATGACTAGAGCTGCCCTTTCCATCTGAGCGACTGCTCAGCTGTCGTGGGGTGCTGTGACTGTTGGCAAGCTGTGACGCGCTGTGACTGTTGCTAAGCTGCCTCTGTGCACTGTGACTGTTACTCGTTTGTCGAGGAGTGCTGTGGCTATTGCTCCGTTCACGGCCACTGCTAGACCCCGAGCCGGCCTGCCGCCCGGATATCCCGTTGACAACATTCTGTGAAGAATAATTTTCATGATTTTATTTTATGTACATGTACATGCCACACCAACTAAAAAAGTTGGTCTACGGATTTTAGTTTTGAAAAAGATGGTGAGGGTGGGTGATTAAAAAAAAAATTTGGGCCAATTTTCTTTTTTGCCCAGTATAGATCCAACACTCGAATTTGTATTTGCTCCAGACCGCTGGCCACAATATACGGGTAACTTCATGCATGATTAAAAAAATAAATTGATTGCCCCAGAAAAGGCTAAACCGAGGTCTGGATTTTGCCAACAAAAAAATCTACTCTTTCTCTTGGTCTGGCCTTATAAAAGTCAATTTGTTTGAACTCTCATGGCTCCAGTGTTTCCCTTAGCGCCTGTACAGTTAAAATAAATCACTTTCATGCATACCTGAATGAGGTCGAAACGTTGGTCGCTGTAAAACTCGACTGACAGACAGTACGAGGTTGGGAGTGCGGGTTATACAAGGGTTCTTAATAGAAGTTCAAGTATGGTACAGTACAAAAGTAGCAGTTTCAGACCTTAGGTGCGGGCTATACAATACTATGTGGGTATAAAAATAGATCACTATACAATATGTGCTCCCCTGGATTTGGGGAAATTGGACGGGACTCACGAGTGCAGTTTTGTCTCTCTGTCCAGGTCCAGAACTAGGTCGCTTCCCAGTAGAGGCAGATGACTTGGCTGAGGTTGGGCGGCGACCTGTGCTGATCGGCGACAGAAGCTGAGAGCCTGTCAGACTTAGGTCCAAGTCATCAGCGTTGAGACTCTTCCTCGATGACATATTTCTGTATTAACACAAACAGGAGTTTCATGAAATGCATATTAGAAATTTAAAATCTGTATCCTATACATATTTCATTTATTTTGATGACACATTTTAAGGGTTATTACATAAATGATATTTGTTAAAACCTCACCTGTGTCATAACTGTATGTCAAATTTGAGAAAAACAAAAGCGCGCTGGTCATACATAAACATACACAAAAGTAGAAAAGTGGTATCTTTAATATGAGAAATTACATTCAAAAGTATGCATCAACTCAGAGTCAAATGTCTATATGGTGTACATGTACTACAAGGGTGAGTCTTCAGCCCTAAACTATTTAATACATAAGCTTTTCTCTCAGATATTGTAAAGCATCTTGACCCAGACTGTGGAATAGGATGAGCATTGTCTACCTCCTATAGTGTATATGCAGATGATTTGGTTTGAATGTCTTCATTGCCCGACAGTCTACAGAGACAGCTTAATTGATAAATTATTTCAATACTGTAGGAAATGGCATTAGAGAAAGAATCAATAGGCGTGTGATTTACATCACAGGAGACTCAGGGTGTCAGGCTACTTTATGCCTTTACCCAATCCCCAATCACAAAATGGATGGCAATTATGAATTCACCGCACCCACACTATTACATATTCCAGGGCGATGCACCCAATTCAATTAATTTTCAATGGAGTCATGAAAAGTGAGTCCGATAATCGAGCCTGATGATCGAGCCTGATAATCGAGCCTGATAATCACTGTTTGTTTCCCATACCCCCCCCCCCCCCCCCCCCCACAATGGATCAACTCCTCAGATACAGGATACTCCCACTGTAAGCGAGCGATGACAGTGCACACACGAGTTGTCTAGTAGGCAAGACTTTCTTGTGCACTCAGCCTATAGCAAGACAAGCACACATTGGTATATAGAACTTTTATTCAATTCAAAACATAATAAGCAGTGGCGTTGTCTAGAATGGTGCACACTGCTTCAGTATGGAGTTCAATGGGAGAACAGAATATGTGCTTTGTTGATTCAAGAAAGTGCAAACATTTTAGCATGTTTCTTTTCCAAGAAAAAATGCAATATTGCAGGTTCAGTGAATATTGTGGGACAGATAACATGTGAAAGCAACAAACCATGAAAAAATGTAAAGATTCACATGGATAGTTGATGAGATATGATTGTGTGAAGTTGAAAATTTGAAAATCTCTTAACCAAGATTTAGAATTGCCTCACTAGACTCAGGGGTACACCCTGAGTCAAAAATCTAGCGTGTGATCCTAATCACAAAAGACTCAGGGCAGGTGTCGGTAGTGTGCTGTCTGTAGTGTGCTGTCTGTAGTGTACTGGCTGTAGTGTGGTGTCTATATTGTGCATGCCTGTAGTGTGCTGTCTGTAGTGTGCTGTCTGTAGTGTGCTGGCTGTAGTGTGCTAGCTGTAGTGTGTATTCGATTTCATGTCCACAGATGGCAAACTGGTCTGACAAAAAACGTCTCACCTACCCAGAATTCTGATTCCCCATAGGTTTAACACTAACTGCCGAAATCGACGAAATGTTTACAGCAGTACTTTGATGTTTGTCTACAGTTACGAAAAAATGACCTTTTTTGGACAGGTCTACTTTGAGATAGAATTTCAGATAGAACCAATGGACAGAAACTGTTGTGGTTTGTTGCATTGGAACAGAAAACAGTTCAATTGTATCTGTGCATCACAGCAATATCGAATGTTGTTTTTTTCTGTGAGAAATATTGATTTTCTTTTTTTTGCACAGATCAGTGGAAAGCGTCTCACAGAGGTGTCGCATAAGACTCTGGGAGCAGTAGCTCCCTGAGTCAATAACACAAATAAATAAGTATGGGGATACAATAGTAGAAAGAGTGGAATCATATATATGTATTAGGTTTGATACTAATACAAGACATAAGGATATGTTCTTTGACACCTATGACCATCTATGGGATAAGGATAGACAGGCAGTCTAAGACATAGGGAAACCTGATCCTAGAATGGCTCTCTGAGATTTGACATACTCACACTCGGCTCTGCCTCATATGATACAACCCAAGGTCCCACTCATGGAGAAACCTGTCGTTCACACAGATCATCGTGGACCTCTGTCTATTTATATGAGCGATAGTAGATGTATACCCAGTATAGGTCTACAGTCGGCCCTCACTTCCTCGAATTCGGAAAATGCAAGGAAAAATGTCTGAGGAAGCAAATTATCCCAGGAATTAAGTCCAAACATAATGGAACATATAGGGGAGGTTGCTAGGCACCTGTCAGGGGAAGTACGGGATCCGAGGAAGTTAGTGTTCGAGGAAGTGAGGGTTGACTGTATATCTATACCAGATAGGCCTTTCGGGGCTCTGCCCCCAACCCTTGTTCTCTTTTTTCGTTATCAACACTACAATGTCACTAGGTACAAACTTTTCCATTTCTTTAGAGTTTTTTGGACGAGGCATAGGGGAACCCACCCTGGGTTGTGTGTTGTCTTCCAACCTAAAAGTTCGGTGCGTCAATTAGGTTTATTCCATATGGAACTTGGGTCTTGAGTTTCAACATCCAGTTCCGTTCGATCTTATTTCGCAGGATTTGTGCGTTGTCGGAGCGTGGAGCTCTATGTATGAACTCCACCACGTGGACTTCCACGTCTTTTAGGCCTTGGTGACCGTTGCTGTTGAAGTGGGCACCCATTTGTGTGCCCATCTTAGCATTGGTTATGTTGCCAACATGTGGGTTGAAGCGGTCCATTAGTCTCCACAGCGTTTGTCCCACATACTGCTGTTTGCATCTTTTGCATGAAAGGCAGTATATAATGTTGCTGCTCTTGCAAGTCAGCTGGGTCTGGGCGTTCCTGGTATAGGGCCCTAACTAAGCTCTCAGCTATCAATTTTGGAGGGTAGCTTCGGCATTTGAAGTGTGCTACCTTAATTAAGCTTCGCCTAATGAAGTCATCCGTATGGGTACAGATCCGTCGGATGAGAAGGAATTGACCATAGGGTATGACTCTCTTACAGTGTAAGGGATGGGCTACTGGTAGTGCAAATAGTTGTGCGCTTCAGTGCTTTTATTGTGGAGGTCTCAGTGTTGCCGAAAACTTTTTTTTGACTCAGGTCACCTTGGCCTGCGTCATGGCATCTTACGCAGGCCATTTCCTTCTCATGCAGGCCATGGCATAAAAGATATTGAAAAAGTATTTCATATAACAAATTTTACAAATATGACCCTATCTTCGCTTCTAATTGACTGATTTGAAAAATTCTTTCACCATTGGGAAGCTGAGATCATGGCAGGCCATTCTGGCCTGCGTCTAAAGGCCCTACGCCGGCCATTAAGTTTCTACGCCGGCAAAAGCCGGCGTGCCGGCCTCATTTCGGCAACACTGAGGTCTGTGGTTAGGATGTTGCCTACCTTAATCACCTCTGCATCAAGGAATGCTACATTGGAGGATGATATCTCTCTTGTGAGCTTCATTGAGTGGTGTGACTCATTCAGATGGTCGATGAACTGGTTCAGAGTTTTTTCCCCGTGGTCCCATAAGAGGAAGATATCATCAATGAATCTGACCCACATTGTGGGTTGCAGTGGGTAGGTGTAGACATATTTGTCTTCATAGTCTGCCATGAATAGGTTTGCAAAGCTTGGTGCAACCCTGGTTCCCATGGCGGTGCCCCCTACTTGTAAGTAGTGGTCCCCATTGAAGTCAAAGTTGTTGAACTCCAACACCATTTTCAGGAGGCTCAGGATGCTCGTGTTCGATGGTTCTCCCGTGTTATGACCGCCGTCCGGTCTGTATTTAGCCAGCCACTTGGCTATTTAGCATCTACCTTCCTCGTTGGGGATGTTGGTGTATAGCGCACTTACATCTAGGGTACATAGTACCGTGGAATCGCTAATATGGGTTTCTGCTTCCGCTAGTTTCTGTAAGAAATGGCCCGTGTCCTTCAGTTATGACTTTGTCAATTTAACTATTGGTCTCAGGACTGGGTCTACAAGAGCGGAGATTCTTTCGGTTGCACACCCATTGGCTGAGACAATTGGTCTGCCAATAAAAACTCGATGTTACCGGGAGCCCACCCACCTGTAGACCCATAGGGCCGACCTGTGATTATATATGAGAATTAATCCATTGGCATGATCTCCTTATTAAATCATCACCCTTGTGTTGTCATGTGAGAGGAGGTTGCACATTGGACAGCCTATCTCACTTGCTAGATCTCCTTAAGATCCACCAGCCCGTGGATAAATCTCTTTTAAATCAATGATTTATTAGAAAGAAATTAGTGGCACAGCCACAAGCCTAATTTATCACCATAAATTAAGACGCCTGATGAGGCCCGAAGGGCCGAAACCTATATTGATACATCACACCTGAGAAAATAAAATCTCTGGATTCTACTAAACAAATGTTTGGACAGTAAATACCTATCTTTGGAGAGTGTAAATACACCCAGATGGAGAGGGACAAGCTGATTGGCTAATTTCCCTTTGTGATGTCACTTCCTTTGTCTATGACAGAGGTGGTCAAGGAGATCACCATAGCAACGTAGTGGGCCAGAGCTAGTATTTGCTCACTTGATTAGGTAGCGTCATGGTGGACGGGAGTCACAACCACTCGTCTCCATAGTCCATTTCTTTAGAGCCCCGGAACCCCCTCCTTTTTTTCATGTTATAAGAAACACTATGTGAGCATATCACGCATAGACTTTCTGAGACACCTTCAATGGTTTTGACTAAGTCTATGGGTTCTATGCCAGGAATACCAGTTGTTTCAGGACCGTGGCTGTTTTAGCCCCATGGTTGCTTCAGCCCCAGTCATTTCAGCCCCATGGTCGTTTTAGCCCCATGGTCAGGTCATTTCAGACCCCCCAAAAAAACAAATAGTTTCTGCAGTGAGAGTACCAGGCCAAGTTTGAGGGGTCTTTTGTTCGAATACCTGACTCTTCAGAAGCAAGCACAGATCGGGTGCAGAGATTTCGAAACAACCTATAAGACAAGTCGGAATAAGAACATTTGGGGTGCAAAGTGTAAGACATTTTGTAAACAGAGACACATAGGTTGCAAATGATGTGCATTGAGGGGGGGGGGGGGGGAAACTCACCTACAGACAAAAAAACAGTCTAGGTCAAGCTATGTAAATAATCTCACCAAACCAGGGTACAGGGAATATTTATTAATATACCAGCGCCTTCGGCACTGGATAGTGAGGACAGCAGTTTTGTAAACCAAAATACCACTGAGCCTACAAAAATAAACAGTGGATAGAAAAAAAATGCCCATCAATCAAGATGGAATTAGCCCCCCCCCCCCCCATTCCATTTTCTTTGGCTTTGCCCTCCCTCCGGGTCGAATATTGTGTACCTTTACTTTAGTCACACCATGAGTCACACAGACATTTTCATTGAAAACTGGTGAAATCTCTGCACCCCGCCCCCAGCTCTAACACGGTTTACATTTTTGCCCCTCGCCATGAAATGCACACACATTATATAAATGCCATAGTAGGTACAGTTATGCCTACTGCAACACTGGTCAGCAGAGTTTAGATGTGAGCCTAGGCGAAGTAGGCCTAGGCCTATCTTTATTGTAGGCCTCCAGTATGTCAGCTTTTGTTGGCTATCACTTTATGTTAGAGGCATAGCCAGCCTATGCTCACATTGATATATAGGGGTAAAGATGTGCCCATGTGACCTGTCGGTTTTAAGTTATGCCCATATCACATAACTCATTAAAGCCCGAAATGCCAATGCCATCCATATAGGCCTCATGGGCCGGGATAATGGGTCTAGACCCCTAAAATCGACAGGGTAATAGGCCTATGGTTATTTTGCGTTGGCATTTGGGGCTTAGTGGTTAGATTGGCATTTCTTAAAATCAACAGGTGACATGCGAACCCTCCTCTATATGCCAATACCCATTTTTATGGGGCAATTCTAAGCCAGCATTGCCCCTCCCCCCTTACCCTCTAAACTGGGTAACACTTTTCAAACTATTGATCCGTTATTATTGCATGAACATGAAGAGTTTTATAGGCTACCGATAATTTGTGCTTTTGATCCCTAAATAGGACCCTTAATAGTCCCTGCTCTATTTTTGTATAGGCCTAGGTCTGCACCCCCCCCCCCCCTTCCACTCAACAGAAGTCTGTTCCTCTGGTATTTCCTTCCACAAACCGGGCCACAAATGGACGGATCCAGAAGTGGTGCCTACTGACGGGAAAGGATCGAGGGCTTTAGTTTTATTATATGTTATTTAATATGTTTTGGTTTTTTAAACAATGCACCCTATCCCCTCGTACCTCCAGTCTCCATCCCTCCTCCCACCCTGGCCCATCATGTCAGCCGCGCCGAGGGAGCGCGGGAAACTGTACTCGCAGCACCTAGCGTCTGAATATTCAGGACGCATTGCTTAGTAACGTGACGTTACTGACGTAACCAAGCAGCATTTCGAGGATGACTGCTGCACCCCAGTCCCGAAATACACAGACAAATTTATCCCACTATCATGGTTTAAACAAATTCCCGTTTGTTTATCATGCTCATCGTTCTTAGCTATAGATCTACACCAATAAATGCAGATATCAGATATGTATAATACGAAACGGTCACCAAGTTTTAGTTCACGTTTTAATCAAGGTGGGCGCTCCCCTGCTGCTGGGGTCGCTTGTTGCTGGCAGCCCCAGCGCAGGTGCGTGCTTGCTGGAAATGCAAACATTTTAATAACTTTTTGATCTTGGAACTCTGAGAGACGGTTATGCCATGTTGATTATGTATTTAGCTTTTACAAAATGCAACCCATCAATTGGTATAAGACAAAGAAGGCAGTAAAAGGGATAGACTTATGAAAAACAAAAGTCTGGGAAATCTGTCAAGCTCGTTGAAATCAACGTCCGTTTTGACGTTTCCGGAACCCACTTCCGGCGATCGGACCTTTTTTGATATATGTAGTCTCATCATTATAAATCCCCCAACCCCCTAGCTTTCTTTCTTTCCTTTGCAGTTATTTATTATCAAAAAGTCGGGGAACAGCCCCAGAACCGCCCTTTCTTTTCTTATTATTTACGGTTAATTTCTTTTCTTAATTTCTGGTTAAAATAATATGTAAAACGTTAGAACCAATATTATTATATTCTTCAAGATCCATGTATGCCTACAATCATAATTACAATAAAAAGTGTCTTCTTCCGAAATTTCTTCTTTTTTGCTTCCGAAATGCCTACTACCTAAAATATAGATCTCCTGCTTCCGAAATGTTTGCACCCGATCTGTCCTTGGCCTTGCTTCTGAAACTGTGAAAGTATCAGTCACCTTTTGTTCCTGGGTCTGAAATAACTGGGCCATGGGTCTGAAACAACCATGGCATGGGACTGAAAGTGAAACGACCATGGCTCTGCAACGACCAATGCCCCGGTCCATGATGGGGCTGAAACGGCCACAACCACGGTCCTGAAACAACTGAAGTTCAGTTCAGTCTGAACTGGTTATCCTATGGCTAGGCTAGGCACTTTAATACCTAGGCTAGGGCTAGGCTAGGCCCTATCTTAGTACCGTACTCCGTAGATCTGTGACACTGTATTCTGTAAGTCACTAAGTCTAAGACCAGGCGATTGAAATCGAATGTGTTTATTTGCTATTTTAGCAACTTGGTAGGCTTACTGATAGTAAGTTGAGAAGTCTGTTACCACAGGCGGATCCCCGGATCGTAATCAAGCTTACTGTCCTAACGTGTTATAACTCGGCCTAAACTACACTACAGCCAGTCGTGCAGTGGCACTGTAGTGTAACCTGGCCCGGTGGCAGACACTCGTCTGGACTGAGAGAGTGACTGACTCTCGTCTTGACAGGAGTAAACAAACCGTAAACCGGAGTGTCAATAGCGATATCTAAAGTGACAACATAACAAAATGCACCAGGAAAGTAAGACTTACACTTTGTCCAACTACAGTTCCAATCTCTTATTAATCCATGTTGCCTGTTATGAATAAATGGCGAGAAATTTGACAGAACCTGCTGCTGCTCGCTGCAGAGGAAGTTCGAAACACACTCACACCTGCGCGGTATGCTGATATCCCATAATAATCGGACTACTTGTATTCCTAGAATGTGTTAGTACGCGTAGACTCGATTTCCTAGAAATCATGTTTATTGCCAGAATTACGTCACGTAATTGTAACTTAATTACTAAAATTGCATTATGTGATATTTTTGTTATTCTCAGCCCTTAATATACCCCTAAATCATTGATCAGAAGGTTTTACTTTCTCGCGTAATGTTACTCAAATTGCAGATGAGATGCGGTGGCAGGTTTGAAGAAGGCAGCCATATTGAAAGAACAAAGCGTACGAGACCGATTTTTGGACCACAATTTTGGTCCCATATAAACACTCTGTGTTTCTGCTAGCATTGCTTGAAATGCATCAACTATCGGTCATCACGTCTTCATAGCCATGGCAGATAGGAGGAAATTACAAGGTCAGTTATCGGGGTTTAAATCTTGGGGTAGAAAATCTCAACACGCCATTTTTGTTTTCTTGTACATGGCTCTGTTTCCAATATGTCAAAGAGTTAATGAGCAAATTATAGCGTATCCTAGTCTTTTGCATTCCCACAAGAGACAGTATCTGGATCTTATAGATCATATGCACACAGAAATGGGATATGTATTGGTCACATCGTATGTGTATTCGCGGAAAAAGCATTGAATTGGAGGCAGGTTAGTTGAAGCGCATCATCCCGATTCGCATCCAGAGAGACTGGACGACTGATGAATCGATGGGGCCGTGGCTGGTCTGCTGCTGACTTGAGGTGCAATGGCATCAATGTAGATAACTCATGATGCGATCAGCGTAGCGGGATATCAAGCAACTTACGACCTTTGACAACTACTGAACCGTTCTGCAGTATCCCGTGGACCACAAATCGTGGTGTCTTCAGAAGTAGACACTGACTCTCTTTGAAATTAAAGCCGGCTATTCAGCCTTCTTATCTAGGTCCTACCTAGCCTAGCTCTGGGCCCTAATATGTTTCTATGCCACAACGATAGCACTGTCACAAATGCAATTCTCTCCACTGTCACAAATCCAATTATCTCTGAAAGTCTTCAAGAGTCTATGAATAATATATGGCATGCAAGCTCAATTGTAGGGTATTTAAATGTCACTACGATGCCTTTATTTTTAACCCTGAACATCATGTTCATGTTACTGTACAATACATGTTAAACCACGGTGGTGGGGTAAAACCGCAGCACACTGTGACTGGTACAGTGGTACAGGGGTAGACAAATCATATTTGAGCATGTGTGCCAACGGGCACAGAATCAAAATAAAGTTGTGCCTAGCAGGTATACACTGTGCCTAGCTAATTTTCTCCCCATGTTTTTACATGAGCATAGGAAGCGGTAAAAATCAAAGTTTCAGAAATTTGGACACCCTGAGCTACACATGACGATGATGTGTTGAAAATAAGTAAAATAAGTTATGTGTGAAATATTTGGGAATAACTTTGAGATAAAAGCTGCTTAAAGGGTATGACTATAAAAGATGGCAAAGTATGTGAGGAGAAATTAGCAAACATCTTCATTTTGTCAGCTGTGCCCACAGGGCACAACTTAAAAAAAATGTTGTGCCCTGTGACTTTTTTGTGTGTCACCGGGCACAGGGATTTGTCGAGCCCTGTGGTAGGGCCGCTTGAGCTTCGCCCTCGTTTGGCCAGTCTGCTGTGGTTTATTCTACTTACCCTTTAATAACCATTGTCTATCTATTACTAGTCTAATGCCATATGAATGGTATAGGCCTACCATCATATAAATTCATAGTTGATGAACACCCATCATTCCCATGCATGGTCGATCTTGAATATATTATTAATGAGTAAATGACCTTAATGATTTTTTGATTGACTGGTTGGTTTACTTTAAGACCTAGACTATTCTAGTGGTTGACGGGCTATTTTACCATAACATGCGTGTAATTTACGAGATTAACAGAACATTCCGATAAACCGGTACATGTAATACATATACATAACTTATAACCGACATGTTAATCTCCTGCTTTAGAGCATTGACCGGAATTCCAAGGGATAATGATGATAATAACATCAACATGATCTTTATCGCAACCTTACATTTTGCTATCCAAAAGCTAGTAAAGCGAGAAAACCGGTATAAATGATCATTCAATTGATATCTCAACGACACACAGATGCATAGTTCTACTGTTTAAATATACTGGACTACTGGTGCCTTTAGAAATTGGACCATATCAAAAAAAAATTAATAGACATAAAAGTAAAAGAAGAGCTAATCATATTCTTAATCGGCTGAGGTGACCTCAAAGCTAATTATCAGCTTCAGATACGGTATATGACAACAGTATTCGCATGATCATGTAGCTTATGTCAAATAGGTGCGGAACTGACCTTGTTGTTAGACCCTTAGGCATATTTCCCACTTTTTTTTTGGGGGGGGGGGGGGGGGGATATAGCCCAAAAAATAGCCAGGAAGTCCCTGTAGAGATGGTGTATGTTATGTATGAGTAATCAGAAATGACCACCTTGGTCGTAAGACTGTAATGATACGAGCCCTTCACTGGTTGATGTTTTCTATCCCTCGCTTGGCTTTCAAATATAGAAAGTAAGTTGGCATGTAAAATCACGTCAATGTGAAGTTTTATGCAGAGGAGTCATAAACTCCGCATTTTACAACGATCAAACCACATCCCAAGTATATGATATATGTACCTCTGATAAGGCTTGGTGCCTCCCCCCCCCCCCCTCGAATATCGGTCGGAAGTTATATGATATTCAGACATTTTTAACATATTAAATGATTGTCTTGCTATCTATTATTTAATTACCGGTAACATATATTTGTTAATGAATATATATATCAATGATATTAACAAATTGTCCGTGTTAAGCAGAGCAGTGTAGTGTTGGCACGCATATATTACATATCATCCCTGGTACCGTGGTACTGTTTTTAGGCCTTATCTAAAAAAGTGTCTGTGCAAAGCATGGTCAACTTCCTATCACTGACAGGATCTGGTCCCTGGATCACTAGAGTGTGATGGGGAGGTGCACATCTTATGGAGACACATTCAGGTCAAAGTGACAAATCTAATGTACACATGGGAAATAAGCGAAGGTTACCATTGGCAGGTACTGCAGTCACCAACTACCGTAATAGATACAGGGATGAACGTCTCCAAGTTTTTCAATCACAAAAAATATAATCAGGATATTTAGCTGTAGGCTCTCTTAGGATATATTTGATAATTACTCAATATGAAATCAAACAAACTTATTTTGTGTGTGTAATGATACGACAGCAGAATCATCACTGGTTCATCCTCAGTGATCCTACACATACACAGACAGGCTACACCACACTGATCTCAACTGTCAAGTTTTTCTCAGCAAATTTCAAGTTAACCTGAAAAAGCTTGAAGCCCTCTCTTCTCTATAGTCCTATGCATTTACACACTTCACATGAGGCTTAGCAACTGAAACTAAGGTGCTATGCATGGAAAGTGTATGGACAGATTTCTCATGCTCCTCAGCAGGAGATAACGTCCATGACCACATGGACATGACAAATGCTTCTCCTCAGCAGGAGACAACGTCCAGGAGAATATAGACATGACAAATCCTGCTGCACAGCACTAGATATGTGTCTATAGATGCATAAACATTCATTGTGTAGTTATGATGTATGTTATATCTTCAAGTTTTTTTTGACATCGTCGACTTTCATCCCTGTAGATATTAGTGACAGTTACAACATCTACAGAACTCAGTGCTCGCACAGAAAAACACTTAAGAGAATATGACGAGTTGTCCATTTTCAGCAATGTAGAACAGTAAATTTCCATTTGTTAGGCCACCTTATTTTGATAACTTGGATCACAGGCTTTTGGCTCCAACTTTTTCGAAGGGCAGAGGGGGAAAAAAAGAAAAAAAGCTGCCCTGTGGGAGGGGCCGGATCAAACAATTTCCCGAAGGGCAGAGGAATAAAATTTTTAAAAAGGGCATAGGAAACATCATTTTTGGGTAATATTAGGAAGATATGTTGAGTAATATCCCCAATCTGAAAGGCCTCATTCTACCTTTTACTGGTCAACATGTACTCTTTTTTTTTTTAGGAAAATTCTCAAAAAAAAATCTCGGAGGGGAAAGGTAAAAAAAAAAGACAAAAAAAACTTCTTTTTTTTTTGCAAAATGCCAAAAATCTCGGAGGCGGATCCGTAATCCAAGTTATCAAAATAAAACGGCCTTACGCCTCATCAAACACGATTCGACTACTGTAGTGACTAAAGGAGGGGAGTAGATGGCGGGGATCTGCCTGTCGCATAAAACTGCATACAATACCATGTAAAAATGTACTCTGATGTCACTTCTAACCAAATTACAGTAAGAAGCTCTTTGATAAGCCAACCCTTCTGCGGGAGATGAGGCCTACCGGTAATTCAGCTCCTTGATTTGCTGCTTAGTTGCGGCAGATTCATGTTACATTTCATTAATGAGACCGGACACTGAGAGATTTTGTAATGCATTTATATGAAATTAAGGAATGAAGGTCTCACATTCCGCTGGTTATCTTGTGGACGAACAGTTAGTGTATGACTGATACTGTTAACCAGAGAAAATAAAAACGTTTTTAAAAAAAAGAGTTGCGGTCGGCCTCCAAGGGAGGTTTTCCTGCGGGACAAATTTGAAAAACGTTCTTAAAAATTTAGAAATGTATGGAGAAAATAAATGCAATACCCACAGTCAGTAGATAAAACGGGCGAGGGGCTAAAACATCCCAAAAATCCCAAAGTAGATGTTCGGCTCGTAAGGTTTTTCTTAACTATGGTCGATTTCGCTTATAGCATTCTTTCAAAGAAAGTTGTTGCATAATCAGAGGTTTTACACCATGTTTAAGGGGGTGGTCACTTTTTAACAACATGGGTGGAATTTTTTCTTCAAGAGGTGTCCATATTGTTTTGGTCCCCTGCCTCTCAAGGGGTCCACATTTTGTCTACCCCCCCCCCCCCCCCCATGTTGTTAAAAATGACGACTCCCTAAGGCCACACCAAGTAAAAAAAAAGTTGGTCTACGGATTTCCCGCACCATATTTGAAAACGGAAATTTTTATATTTTTTTTAAAAAATTAGAAATTTTTTATATTATTTTTGGTACCCTTTTCTGTCATCGTTATCCAGAAAATATATTTGTAAAAATTAGAAAGAGATTTTCCCTCAGGAAAAGAAAGAAAAATTCGCCCGTCCCCCCTATTTTGAGGTTGAAGTCCATTGACAAAAAAAAAATTGGGAATTTTTTTTTTTTAATTTGCCCTACCGCACCTATTTTTGGAAACCTAAGTCCGTAGACCAACTTTTCTTTTTTGGTGTGGCCTAACCAGTATATATACACATTTGCATTCTATGCCTCGATAAAATACTGATTCTACTGATGATATGTTTGATAAGACTAGTTATGGCGTTGTTTTCTTTTACCAGATGTATAAGGGAATCGTTAACCCATTGTATGTTGGGATTGTTATGTTTTTCAGGAGAAATAGAACGTTGCTTGAAGAAAGTCACAGAAGGTGTCGAAACCTTTGAAGATATCTGGCAAAAGGTAATCGATGTAAGTATCTTGGTAGCAAAGCTGCACCTTTCTTGGTAAGGTATACAGAGGACGAAACAATAAAAAAGCACGAGAGAGTGGCTTGTATTGAAACTTTCAATTCCCCCCGTGAAGCTCCAAAAGATGTTTTACCGTTCGGCTTGAATCACATCTTTTAATTACTTCGCCTACATTACGAATTGAGTGTGGTGCTACTAGGTTGTTACCACAACTGTGTGGGTCGTTGGTTGAGCAAATTTGCTGTGGATAATTGTCTTGAATAACTTTTTTTTCTGCGTGATGTACAAATTGTGCTCCGCAAAGGGAAGGAACAAAGCACAACACGCGAAAGTATTGCATTCATTATTGGGAAGATTTGCCTCGTGAAGATTTGAAAAAGAAAAAGAAATCCCCCGTACAATTTAATTTGTATCCTATTCAGAAAAAAGGTTGTGCGGCTAAAATGATGATAATTTACTATTACCAAGATGCAGCTTAGGTATAGCTAGGAGGCAAGGCTGAAACCGATTTCAACGTGGTCCCCATTATAAGTGCACAATGGAGAACCGACAGGCCTTTCGCCCACCTATTGTACCAATTTGGCAAATTGGTTGAATTGCTATAAACAGCCAAGACACATGGCTGGTACCTAAGCACATACAACAAGATACAAAAGCTGTGTCTGAGTCTGAAACAGTTGGGTTGAACTCTCTGAACGGATGAAATTGGTTTCAACGGAGGTCAGCTTTTGGCGCTGCCATGCAATATGCTTTCTCAAGCCTCATAGTGGACACCGGCTGGTGTTACTTTGGCTAAAGAACCATCGCTTACCCTTGCCTTTTGCATATATGGTTATATAATATCTCTTGAAGGAGAGGGACTGAATTGGCATTATAACTTTACTTATCTATTACTACAGGGCTGTGAAATGTCCTTAAATTTTACATTCTTTTGCTATTTGAACTTTCACAGATTTATTCAAATTTCAGTTGGTTCTTTTGCACAAATAACTTTAATTGTAATGCCTCGCGGAACAGTATTTCGGCATTTCACAGCTCTGTACTCCCGTGCTGAATCACGGGTCACCCCAGAAATTATTTATGGAATACCTGAGCCATTCGGACAGTCGTTGTCAAGATGTTGGCGGAACTAACTGAGAGATGGAATTGCAGGGCGTGTGTACAGTGCTGCATGATGTACATGTGGAATATGGTTACTTGCCGCTCTTGTTAATTGTGCATGTCCCTGTCTACCAGCGCATCATTACCATGCTAACCATTCCCTACTGCCCATAATTGTATCGTCATCAAGACGGAGTAAGGCAACCAGGGTTCTCCACAGACTCAAAAATCACACCGTAAATTCTCGCGTAGAAGTAGCGGCTTATACGAGTCAGATCCGAGGTGCGGCTTATAGGATTCTCCTATTGAGCTTGGCATGAGGCTTATAGAACTGATTAATGATACCACATGCGAATCGATGCATAAAAGTCATTTCTCCTTACATTAAAAACCTTAAAATTGCAATAACTTCTGTTCTAATTGATGGATTTTCAAAATTCAAAAACCTATAGAAAGCTAAATTGACACCGGCGGCGATTCTGGGGTGATTTGACGCCGGCGGCAATGAAAAGTACGCCGGCGGCCCGCCGGTGTCGTTACAGTGTGAGGAGAACCCTGAGGCAACCGATACAACCCACCCCAAGCGCTAGCCACCTTTGCTATGTGTTTTGGCCTTAGATAATGTAGCGAAAGCTCCAGCTATGATCTAATAGATACCATACTAGAGGTATTCCATATTAAAAAGAAGACGCTACTTGTACTAGTGCGGATAGTAGAAAATGTTTTTGTCTATGAGAAGTTTGCCATATATATTTTATACCAGGGTAGACACAAACGCTGGTCCGGGAGCCGATGGCCCGTAGTTTTGGGTCCGGGCCCATATTTTTCTGCAAAATAGCATTCCTACGGGCCCGGGTGGCCCACAAGAGTATTTTGAGGATATTTAAAGAAAATTTGACTGACAAGTATAGTCATGCAATATATCGTTGGAAAGATGGAAATGTGCCTGACTTAATCATATTGATTACACTTTTTCACAGAACAATCAAAAATATACATCTTTTTTTCTCTGAAAGAAAAAATAATTTTGACCATTGGCCCACAGATCTTGGTCCAGGCCCGTAGTTTTTTAGAGCTACGGGCCCGGATGGCCCACAGCTGAAAAAGTTAGTGTCTACCCCTGTAATAAATACGGTTACACAAAGACGAGACTGAACACTTGTCCATGTGCGTTTTATCAGCCACACCAGGACATTTAGACACCGCTTACGGTACTTTGTATCTGGTAAATTAAAAGGGCACATTTTGGTATTCTAACCACCAATGAGTATGGAAAATACCCCCATGCTTGACTGGCAAATGCATTTACCTTGACCTAAGCTAGTTAATATAACTGCACAGTTCCCATACATATATATGCGGACACTGAACGTGCAAGGTGTCTGCTATGTTCTGTGCATCGTGGCATGTATATTGTTATCAAATTGTGTATGTGTAATCATAGTTCTATTCAAACACATCTTTACCGAAAGCATTCATTGCAATACACGATGCAGTACAATAAAAGTAATTGTAACTTAACAGATGAGTATTAACTCTTCGATCCCACCTGCGATTTTGTTGTTGATAAAATACGTTTTGGAACATTATGAATTTCATGTATAACTTATTCTTGCAGGTACATAATGCCGCCAACAGCAACCAAAAGGAGAAGTATGAAGCGGATCTCAAGAAGGAAATTAAAAAGCTTCAAGTGAGTTTTAAAAGTATTTCAATTCGAATTTAATATCCGGATGGGATGTGCATCAAGCTCTATTAATATGGGTTAAACTGATGTAATGTCTAGGGAACCCCAAAACAATCCAAAAATCCCCTTCTCTATCTGGCCCTGCATATAAACAGGGGTGTGAAATGTCCGCGGAAACGCGGAAATCCGCAGTTTTTATCTCCCTCAGGACAGTTCCTGAGATTTGTCCAGATCCAATGAGATATATATATTTTCCTTTATGTAGGGGGGGGGGGGGTGGGATAGTCTCCGGAGCAAACACCGGCAAATCCATACGTTGTGCTACTCGTCACTGCTGGGAGCCAGAGTCTGCCGCATAGTAATTTCTTACAAGTACGATTTAATACGTGTGGGGGGCACTGACCAATCGCAGCGCTCGTACGTCCCATGGTCGCCAATGACGGCCTACGTAAAACGGTACGCGGCAGACACTGCTCCGAGTAACATAGCGTAGCGACGTGGATGGATAGGCAGTCGTTTGCTCCGGAGACTAGGGGGTGGGACTTAGAAATATCATCAGATCAGATCAAAATACATGAAATGACAATATTTGGCTTTTAGATTTTTTTAATTTCCTTGGGGGGAATGCCCCCCAAACCCCCCTAGTATTGGTAAAGGGTTTCAAGTAGATGAGTCCGTCCTGCACCCAGCCTTGTCACTTCATGCAGCATCTTCACTGAAATGATTTCCTCTGAAGACTTCAGAGGAAATCATTTTTTTCCATTTCACACCCCTGATAAAGCCTTGGTTTCTGATTATAATGGTGCTGCGCACTTTTATTTTCGGTAAATTCAACTTTTCTGTTTATTTGCTTACAGCGGTTACGAGACCAAATCAAGACATGGGTGGCATCCAGCGACATCAAGGACAAACGAGTCCTGCTGGAAAACAGAAAACTCATCGAAACAGTAAGTCTTCCACCATCCTCATTTACTTCGCCATACTTTGCTGTACATTATACATGTATATGTTAAGATAAAAATAAATAGGTTTTGCCACTAGCATTTGTTCATTTAATGTAAATATGTACTGATGAAAATATCTCTCTTTCTCTTAGCAAATGGAGAGGTTCAAGATTGTAGAACGGGAAACAAAGACAAAGGCGTACTCAAAGGAAGGGTTAGGGGCAGCAGCGAAACTAGACCCGGCGCAGAAGGAGAAAGATGAGATCACAAATTGGCTATCAGTAAGTAGAGATGTTTCTGAGTGTAAAGGTGTACCTTTAGTTTGTACCTGATACTGTCGTTAACCTCCCTCAGTGTGCTTTACAGTGGACTCCTATTGTTACTTGTGTCTCAAGTAAAACGTACCTAGAAAACGTACTAAGCCAAAAACCGGAGTGTGTAGGACTAGGCTTTGTTCACGCCTTACTTCTAGTCACCACTCAACCATCGAGGCACACTCACTCTCGCATAGCCACACCTCTGTATAGAGCAGGGTTCGAGTCCCATAATAACATGTAGTTATTTTTACCACAAAATATTGTATCTAAACGTGGTAAATATTTACCATTGTTGACTCCCCCCGCTTGCAGTCTGCCTTTGAACTTTGTCCTCTGCTTCATATGTGTGCATAACAGCGCCATATTGATCTTGTCTAATGGAATTTACCTATTTTCATTTACAGCAAAGTATAGACAACCTAAACATCCAAATAGACACTTTCGAAAGTGAAATAGAAATTTTAATGGCGAGGAAGAAGAAGTTGGATCGAGATGTGAGTTGATACAACATGTTTTTTTTTTAAATTACAAATATTTTAACTACGGTAGTAGTAACATGAGATATGATTAACTAAATAATATGTAAGAATGCTAGAACAATCTGACTTCCAATACCCGGTAGTTCTCGTGACTTAATTAAAGCAAAGAGCAAATTATAATATACATGTACTAATTTCAAAACAAAATCTGTTCTTTAGAAAGCGGATCGGGTGGAAGAGCTGCGGGGTTGGCTAGAAAAGCACCGGTTTCATGTCAGTCGATTAGAAACATTAATGCGGATGGTAGATAATGATGCAATTGACATTGATCAGGTGAGTAGGATCAAAACAATAGTCAGTTTGTAACCTACGTAAAGGTAGACTGCAGCGCTCTTGAGTGCCAGTCTTAACACAAGTAATTAAATTACGTTTGTTTATTTGCATCGCTCAATCGGATTTTTAAATGGATATTCTAAAACCGTTCTATTCATTTCCTCTGTATGTTTCTTTTCAACCACGTGTTTTTACAAAAAAAAAAGTAATTTGATTAAGTATCTCATCTCTGCTACTCTTGTTTTTGCTGCCTCTGTTATAATGTGTTTTCAATGCATAGATGCATGGCCTTTCACAGATTAAAAAGATCAAGGAAGATGTCGAGTACTATATTGACGCCAATCAAGAACCGGACTTTGAGGAAAACGAGTTTATCTACGACGACTTGGACCTAGATGACGTTGGTGCTGGTGATTTAGGTGAATATTGCAATATCTTCTGTATCAGACAGTGTTACATACGTAACTGTGGGATGATACGTTTTTGGCTTGCTTTATAGGGATTTACATAGTTCTTTTGATACTTTGGATTTATAGCAGAAATCGCTTTTGAAGTTTAATAAGGTTGTAATTGACATTTTTTCCAAAACAGTTTTGTGGAACTCAGATCTTCATTAGACCAGTCTTGCACAGGTCTTTTAAACGTGAGTGGCTTCTCACGTATAGCTACATCTGTATCCTCAATATACAGGGTTCGCCGCAGGATGAAAAAGCACACCGTAAATTTTATGTAAATTGGATTAATACCGAGTGTCCGAAGCCCAACGAGCCATGTTTTTGCCTCTACTGATCTCTCGCCAAGAAAATTTTGAAAAAAATCAATACCAATTGGTGCATTCTAAAGCACTTTGGGGGAAAAGTTTGGGGGGGAAAATGCTAAAAAAGGGAATAACTTCTGTTCTAATTGGAGTATTTGCAAAATTCAAAAAGCTATGGAAAGCTAGAAGCACACAGGCGGCGATTTAAATGGCATTCCACACAGCCGGCAGTAAAAAGCACACAGGCGGCATGCCTGTGTAATCCCTATGTGCGGAGAACCCTGATATAGATACCCGAGGATCCCATTAAAGCATTGTGGCTTGCACAGACCCATATGGCTAAACAACAGTTTATTTCTCCTGTTGAGTTTTTGAATATTTATATACAACCTTATTAAACTGATAACGATATGGAGAAGAGATTAAAATGATCTAGGTTCCTTTTGCCACGATATTCTGTCCTATCTACTGTACAGTTAGTGTTGTTTTTAAGAAGGGTTGCCACTGTCGAGGAAATTGTCAAAGAAAAATTATATTTGTTCCAGGTCCGGAAAATTTCAGGGAATTTTGATTCTAAAAACTGACGGTGTAGATGAAATAAATATACTAAATATTTGGCATTTGCAAGATGACTTAAGAACATAATGTTAAGTAGCTATTAAAGGGAAAGAAATGATAAGTAGAAAGAAAAATAAATTATTTGCTTTTAAATTAACGTCAGGATAATTGGGAGCTATAATAAAAGTATTGGATTTATGTTGAGATGAACGGGCATTTTGACAAAACGTCAGGGAATAGTCGGGAATTTGATGAGAACCTCGTCAGTGGCAACCCTGTAATAAGTACAACAACATGCGACCATTCAAGTATGACGTCATCACTCTTCAGGCATTTTACAAGTCCCCCACCCCAGTGTCATCATTTACCCTTTTCATGCAATGGTATAGTATAGAAACATGATGGTCCTGTCATCATCTCCCATACACTCCCCTACCCCTTAGCGAGGACGTCATACTTGAATGGCCCCCATCTCTTGAGTTGTAGACCTAGTTCTCTAGATTATCGGATTTCATTTAAGTGCTTGCCTCCAATCCCCCTGTAGAAATTCATTTCCAATGCAGTCATTAGACATGCTTTTTAATTCCTATTATGAAAAATTAAGACGAATTTTCAGACGAAGATGGCCTTCCAAATATCTCCGGGACGCCAACCTCAACCAATTCAAGTTCACCTATACCTAGTCCGGGTATTGCGAATCATTCCAAGGACAAGTCTGAAGACGACCAAAGGAAACGACACAAATCTCAGTCTGAAGACCGTAGTAGTGGGCAACGGACACTCTCGACGAGTTCGAATGGCAGTAGCAGTAAAGTCCCTGCAACACCTACAAAGCAAACTCCAAGGTAGGTGCAGTGGGATCTAGAGGGATGAAGTTTTGGATTTCAAGTTTTATTATGCTGTAGAAAAGACGTGCAATCACCTCTAGAGGACCTCTATTCTCAGGCCTACATCTGCATATTTCAAGTCTTTTTGAAATTGATCAGCACTGCATTCAACATCTGTAATTCTGTCATGAATTAAATGGGAAATATTGACTATAGCTTACGGTGTGTCGCCCATTCTGTTGTGTTTTAGTAATAATGCAGCGTCTGCAGCAGCACCAAGTGATAGCGGCAGCGCCACCTCGAACGCCACCTCCCCGTCTTCAAGTCAGCCCTACGCTGCCGCCGCCGGTGCCCACCACAGTAGCAATTTAGGTAAGGTTCTCCCCATGGCATGTCCCTCCACATAGTGACCCATGTCAACATCTCCATCTCAGGCGACTTAGATAAGACAAGCTGTATCTTGACATGTCCTTCTATCTGTCGATGGAGTTATCTTCATGCTATTCTGCTTAAGGTGGACCTATCCTCGTTGGTAAGATTTGAAACAGACAGGCATGCTATCAGTGACTTAAGACGCTCGTCATGCTAATTGAAACTGAAAAGGGGTTAACTTGCAGGGAAATGTCGATACCCCCAGTATTAAATTCAGTTAAAAGCAAAGCGCAAACATGAGTCTCTTTAGACTTGTTTCTCGTTACTGCAAAACATATACTAACTAACAAGAGATCATTAGGCATGGGGACTGAACTCCAGTACTGAATGGTTGTCAGCCCGTACCTGCGGTGCTGTGTGTGTGCCGCTTGCCCTTTCTAATGGCGGGTGGTGATTCTAGGTACGTCCCAACCGCGGCTACCCCAACCCACCTCTGCGCATGGCCACCCGCCGCACACACCGGCCGCCCCCAGCAGGCCTCCGCAGCCCGCTCCTCCTCCTCCTACCACTACTACTACTACTCCCAATGCCAGGACGGTTACCAATCATTGGAATGGTAAGCCCGCCCCTACCAGCAGCAACTCTCATATGGCCAGTCCTATCGCCTATCGGTCTGTGGAAGAACTATCGCTCTGTGTTTGACCATGGATAAATCAAATTGCAACCTTTCAGAACACGTTTTCGCTACCCATTACTGAACTTCAGTGAGTGTGTGGGTACATGCGAGTATATATGAAACCAACGAAATATTAGCAAAAATAATTTTCAGACCTCTTCTCTGCAGCCATGAAATAATCATTCAGGTGCATGCCTAGATTTCGAAAGTGGTAGTGCTCCAGGGAATCTCATTTGGGATTGGAAAATGGTTTGGACTGAGTCGTATGAAAAGTACTCGTTTTATAGTCAGACGCCTGGCTAAGGAACATGTGTTACGTGTTTGTCAGTACGGATGGTCAGGGCTAACTCCCATTCTTGCTTTGGTTGCAGAAGTACCTCCCTTTCTATTGTGCACTACCTTCTTTTCTGTTATCAACGAGAGCTTATCATAACCTTATCATTTCTGTGTTGTTGATGTCTCCTTTTTTGTCCGTGCATGCCAATAACATAGGCTGTGACCTGAAGAGTCACCAAGGAGTCTGAACTATTTCTTGGTGAAATCAAGCAAATTACCTAAGTTTAATAGCAAGAATGGCTAGTACATGTATACGGTGAATGACATTATAATGTGCCAGCAAAAGCAGGGACTCCATTGGTGACTGTGTCTGGAATTAAATTGATTGCTGAAATATATAAGACCTCATTTACTTTAATTAAGATACACTAGCTTGCATGAGAGTACTAGGACTTTTGCTTTTGAGTGTTCTTATGTGAGCACTTGACTGTACTGTACGGCCTTCGTGCCACCATCGCACAGGCCTGATATTTACTATATTTAAAGTAAATTCATATCCTTTGATATGTGTAGATGCACCAACATTTGGATTTCACCCCACTTATAGCACGTCTACTAGTATTGTGATAATAGCTGTCTATCAATAGTTCTTTTGTTAATTTATGTTCATGAGCAAAAGAGTCAAATTATACAACAAAAAACATTTAAATACATTTTAAACCACTTAATGATGAAGCCTCAAACAGTTTAGGCTCTATGATTTGTACTCATAATATTTCAACGCGTCAGAATATACACACAAAAAACCTACTTTGTAATCTTAATGTGGATGCCACGAAACCGTAATATATAAATACGTTTACGATGTGTACTCATGATCTTCCCACTTGTTTGATCCATACAGAAAAGTCTATGAACTCCATGGACCATTCAGGGGCAAGTTCAGTTGTCAACAACAACAGTTTAACTTCAAACAGCACGTCGTCTTCGGTCTCTGCAGCTGCTGCCAACTCGTGTTCATCTCCAATGAGTACGGGAAGCCAGCAGTCCATACCACCGACACCCTCCCCCTCCACTACGCCCGTCACCTCGCTACCCCAACAGCAAACCTCACAGCCGCCGCAACAACAACAGCAGCAACAGCAACAACAACATCAACAAGTCTCTGGATCCTCAAGCTTACCTGGGTCCACAGTTGTAACAAATAACTTGTCGCCGCTCTCCAACTCGCAATTGTCAGCGCCAACGACGCCTAACAAAATTAATGTGATGAACGGGCCAAGCAGTGCTGGTATGCCATCGTTAGAAAAAGTAAGTGCCTGCACCTATATCCTTCCCCATATCATGATAATGGTAGAAATTTAAGAGTTTAAAGAGCACTTCATTTTAGTAGAAATTTGTAAGCAATTTGATGGAAATCTGTGATTTTCCTGTGTTTTCTGGCAGTGAAGTATCTCTCCCAACGTTTACTACTATGTCTATATATGATTCTATCCATTTCTGGAATTAATACCTGCCAAAGTTATAATATGTATCAGAAATATAATCTCAAAAATGTTGTCTATTGCAGCAGACGGCAGAACAACTAACAACGCTCAAGTCCATGGCTAAGCAAGTTGTTGAGATCGCCGGTCTTAGTAACCAAGTGAATGACACAGACGCCCAATTAATACTAGGAGCACAAACGTCGGACCGAAGCATGTATCGTACGTATTACTTCTATTATTTTGAGAACTTAATTTAATAGCCTGAAGATCAGGGTTAATTTTTGGAATTTCTAGCCCAATTTGGGGTTCGCTCTTTATCTTTTCCTTATAGCTGGGGGTCAGTCTCGAACTAATGTTTTAATCTGTCTATGATTGGGATGAAAGTCGGGACCTCCCCAAAACTCGGCTCAGCTTTAATCCTGAATTTTCTAATAGGTTAAATCACCATAGATTCGCTTATGTATTTGTGGCAAGTTGGTTGTCTGCTTTTATCAGTCCATATATCCGGAGTTTTTGATATGGTGGAGTTTTTTTGGAGTGATCTATGATTTCAGAGAAAGGCAAATGCATCACATTGGGATCCGCAACACCTAATGTTTAGATATTTACCTGTTCATACATGTCTCTTTACATTTGCTAAATTTCAGGAAATATTTTCGAAAACTTGCCTTCTTCACAAGCACCTTCGCAACCCACGGCACCTTCGCCAGCCGATCTACAACAACAGCAACAACAAACCCCACAACAGACTCCGCAAGTTCCCCAACTGCCTCAAGCACAGACGTCGTCTGTGCGGCTTAACCCCATGCTGGGGGCAGCGCCCCTAGGGCCCCAACCTATGATCAAGGAGCATTTATATCAGTTGGCCATGCAAGAGGCAGCTTACCACCACTTGCCTCACCCCTCGGACTCAGAACGGCTGCGGCACTACCTCCCGCGCAGCCCCTGCCACACCCCGCTTTATTACCCGCAGGTTCCCCCTCCACACTCAGACACCGTGGAGTTCTTCCAACGGCAGTCGACAGAGACTCTCTTCTTCATATTCTACTATATGGAGGTGAGTGTGACCCTTGTCTTAGTAGTGGCTAAAATCCTAATATTGATGAGCGTGTATCATATATAGTATGGTAAAGCATTCTGCCATGTGTATATCTAAAACAAAGGATAAAAGCGCGAGAATCAAGGCAAAGGTATACTATTAAAGAGAAAAATATAAACCAATGACTAAAAGTTCAATTCATTTTCATGGCAAGTAAATGTCAAATAGAAGTGTCAGATTTTTTCCTCCATGGTTTATTGAATTAAATTGTGCTGAATCTAAACTGATGGTGATATGCAATGAAATAAAGAATGAATGCATAAATCATTACATCACAAAAATACCTACATCACTGACGTTTAATATTTAACCTTTTGTTCATTTATTTCAGGGGACAAAAGCACAATACTTAGCGGCAAAGGCACTCAAAAAACAGTCATGGCGGTTTCACACAAAATATATGATGTGGTTCCAACGGCATGAAGAGCCAAAAACAATTACAGATGAGTATGAACAGGTATGTAACATCCAACCTGCTAAAGGTAGAACATCAGGGGGGTGAAAAGGTGCGCGGATTTTGTGCTCCACATGACCAATCTCGTATTCATTACATGCAGAGGACAAAATGTGGTTATCGTGTGCGTGGTTGGGGGAGGTGGGCATGACAAAATTATTCAAATTTCATCATTTAAATCTATACAACTTGAGTGCATATCAATATTTACATAAAACAACCATCAACCTCCATAATGCCATTCAGGCGTTCCGTAGGTGTAAGCGGACTACGGTACTCGTGTTACAGCTTAAACCTTTCTAATTGAAAAAATATTCTGTTGTCATTATACAGTCTTGTAATATATAATATTAGATGATGACGTATATCAAGCTATAAAGGAAATCAGACTTTCTTCACTTATGCACATAAAATTCTGAATATTTGATCAGTCTTTCATGTTAATACATTACCTTTCATTTCATTGCAGGGCACATATATCTATTTCGATTACGAGAAATGGGGCCAACGGAAGAAAGAGGGGTTCACATTCGAGTACCGGTACTTGGAGGATCGAGACCTCAATTAGTGTTTCGCTGCCTCTTATCTTCTCACAGAAGTTAAATGTCATCGCCAGATCTAACTTATGTGTGTGTTTAGGAAGCAAGAGTCGGGGATAACCCCGCGGAGTTCCTTCATCCAATTCAACAGTTCGTCGCATCAGAAAGCATCATACATCTTTTATTCACTGCGTATACTTTACACAAACATTTGATATACATTTTACAGGAAACCCCATGGACAGCTACGTACCAAATGTTTCTGTAAGCTATCGCAGGTTCGGCTCTCCTTCTCAGCATGGATGGTGAAAGTATCAGTGAAGAAGTTGTTAGCGAGAATTTTGCATCTTCCCAAATAGTGTGTCAGTTACAATAAAGAAAAACAGAAGAAAACTACAATATACGAGGAAAAATTATACGGTCAAATTACTACATTTCCTGCATTATGAACGGTACAACCAGTTGGAAAGTGAGCAGTCCAAGAATGCATACCAGTGCTCTTTTCAGGAGGTTATTCCAGGCTTTTGCTGGTGTTGGAAGCTGGAAGCCAACCGAGGACAAACCCTTTTGGTTTTAGTCTTATACATACTGTATACACTACGGTTATTTTTGTACAGCACTGTGGTGGTCGCGCTGTGTGGCTGCCCTGTTCGGCCCCGGCACGTGGTGTAGATTACCACAACCGGGGGCCACTGTACATAGGGGGCGCATACACACATGTGGTGATCACTATGGAGAGAAAAATGCTGAAAAATCACAAAATAAAAAAGAAAATTGTCTGTGTATACATTTTGTTGTTTTTGTTGCCCATCTCATTTTTTTGTAGTGTACATAAAATAAATGGTTGAATACGGAACGTATTGAAATACGAAGCAGGGCTTGTCTTCTTGAATACCTTTTATTTCACAGTATAGCCTATGAGGCCTTATCATGAGGCCCACTGTGGCACCGCCATGTCTGGGAGACAAATAAAAATCAATGCTCATAAGAGAACTTTGAGTTATCTCGGT
The DNA here is from genome assembly GCA_947462335.1 of Harmothoe impar. Classification (NCBI taxonomy): domain Eukaryota; kingdom Metazoa; phylum Annelida; class Polychaeta; order Phyllodocida; family Polynoidae; genus Harmothoe; species Harmothoe impar. The sequence goes on along the minus strand of OX381706.1, from coordinate 42,651,820 downwards.
GGTATTATAACTTTTTTTTTTGTGCAATTTAACTACAATGTTTAATCGGATTGGTGTAAAAGGGGTATTTTAGCTCGGCCCTGATAAACTGCCAAATCCAAAATATGCTCATACCTATCAAGCTTGTCCACGATCTAAAGAGCCAAAGAATATTGAAAAAATAATTCTAAATTCCATTTTCAAGCACAAGAAGCTGGTGTTTCATCCAGGACAGGGATCCTACCGTTAGGGAAAGCACCAGGGGGAGGGATGTTTTGATCCAGGTCAGGGAAGAATTTTTAGGAAAGATTTTATGAAAATAATGTTTTGTCAGGGAAAATCTTTGAAATACCAAAAAAAAATCACCTGTTTTCTTGGAAAAGGCCTGTATTTTACTATGATCTTGAAGAAGGAGGAGGTAAACATTTTGCACACACACAATACTTTTAAACACCTGTTATTAAATTATGACCACCCACTAGGTAAAAGATAACTTTAAAAGGAGTGCATATTCATAGTCGGAGGGCATTTAATAACATTGGTTACATCACGATTGTCAGGGAAACTTGATATAGCATCAGGGAATTTAAAACTACCTTATCGGTGGCAACCCTGTAAGAAATTCTTTCCGGCAATGAATAACGATGCTAACAAATCTGGATGAGAATGGCTAGATTGTACACAACCAGCAATGACTGAAACTGTCAACCCCTGGTGCTGTCACCGCTATGTCTTGACGAACACATAGCTTTCCAAAATGCATGGCCGACCTATGATAATGCCATTCTTCAAAATAATTGATGTACGGCAATCACGGTTTTAACTTCATGAGTCAGTCTCACCTATTCGATACAAGTTCAAAATCGATGACTGGCTGACGTCTACCAAAAACCCTCCTTGTGGCGGCATACCCCTCTAAAACAGGAAGAAAATACGCCCCTTTATACTGGGACACTACCCTTATTATAAACTGTGATCCGAGCTACCTGGTCATAGACGTCAGCTGGTCATAGATTTTGAACCTGTATCGATTTGGTGAAACAGTCTTACATTAAAACCCTGTAGTTTAAAGTTTCTTCGATATGTAGGTTTGGGTCTCCAGGTGTCTATAGACTATACGCTCCATCATTCAAGTAGGTGACGAGATGGAGACATAATCAACAGGATACACCCACTGTCTCTGGTGGCCTGTCACCAATGACAGATAGGGGCAGTTGTGTTCATTATATGATTGCTGCGACCAGACCATTTTGCCACAGGTGCATTATAATGTGTAAATAATCAGGTTATCCAATCATAGCACAGGAGACAATCTCCAAGCGGTATGAGTCTACAGTGTGTGGCACTATGGAACCTGAATATGTCGGGAGAGTGGAAGGGATGGGTGCTTTATTGCAGCAGCTGGTCTACCACGGACACCAGGTGGTATAGATGATAAGGCAACGCCCTTTGTGTAGCCTCATAGACTTGCAGTATGTACCTGTTCCCCAGACGCTACTTTTCAGAACAGATTACAATAAACATCTTAATTGGGCCAAAAAATCTAGGTTGGGAGGTTGGTTGTTTTTTTAGGGGGAAAATGCATTATCAATTGATATTTATGACCCAGTTGTGTAATTTCATATTCATTTATTTACTACATGTGTATCAGGGGCAGACGTACGTAGGCATTTTAAAGTAGGCAGTATTCGGGACTTAACTTTTGAAATTCTGTACAAATTACAATAGCACATGACACTGAGCGCACAGTGGTCTGAAATAATTACCATATTAGAGAGCAATTAAGGTCCAGCCCCCCTATCAAATCCAATGGGTAAGACCTTTTTGGTATTGAAAAAAAGGTATAATATAAATAATCTGACTGGGCTACATTCTTCAGACAGAAATAGTGCATAGACTTAACCAAGACTACCCTGTAGAGACACCAGCTGTATGCCCATACGCACGGCGACACTTAGCACAGTACCTAATGGGTAAGAAGGACCACTTTCCCCTGCCTGTACTTTCATGAAGAGAGGTGTGACGCTAAGAACAGAACACATTAAATGGTCGTTTCATGCAGACCGCCATTTTGTCCCTTTGGAGATAGCCATGATACCACTGTTTCTCATAGACCCATCTTGACATACCTACCCACGTCATTTGGGTATCAGGTACCAGCTATGAACACCTCATCTGCCATTGCCTGTTCCACCTGCGTCTGATAATGTGTCAGTTCCCTATGCAAAATGGTTCTACACCGACCCGTTACAGCCCTGTAGGATCAGTGAGGCCAGGTGTGGACGTCGTGTATAACTATGCCAGTACTCTGTGGAATGCATGGTCACTCATACCGTTACCATCTTGTCTCTGCTACCTGGCTAGCCGTGCAGAGGACCTGCACTCAATGGATTGCACTGATATGTGGAGAATGCACTGTGTGTATTCTAATGAATAAGGTATGCCTTCTGGTCGGTAAATGGTGCGTCCTATGGAGCATTGTGCAGGAGGATACCACAAGTGGAAAGCTACATGTGACCAGGCACCTCATATTCGAGGTGAACTGAAGGCATGGGATAACTGGTATGCCACTCATGCATCCCCTTTAACATCATCAGGAGAGGATACAGGAGTACTAAACAAATTACATGGATTTTGAATAGTGCGTGTCATGTTTTCATAAATCACATAGAAAGGACGGATGGTTACATACATGTACATACATAAAGGGCAATCTACAAGGATGTTCCTCGGTACTTGTACCATGCATTTAACAAAACAACAGTGAACTATGTTCTTTAAAACACACATTAATCTCTGATAAAGAATCACAAAATATGAATAGACCTCGGTTAACTTGGATTGTATTATTCTTGGTGTTAACTACAAACATACGGCTACGGGTTAATGCCCTGGAGGAAGGTGTTAGCACCCAGCACCCTGGAGGAGCGGCCTCCACCTTACAGCTCCGACTGCAGCCCCCACAGGTGTCCATCGTCCTGGTGGGTGGTCAGTCCTCCATCCAGGTACAGTACGCCCTGCTCACCCCTCAGCTCAGGCTGCTGGCCCAGCCCCAGGACCCCAGCCTGGTCAAGGTGCTCACAGACCATGTCCTGCTCAACTCGAGCAGCTCCAGGGGTGCCAGCAGCAGCCCCCACCATGAGCGGCTCTCCTCCCTGCAGCTACTCGGACTGCGGCCAGGCAGGACCAAGCTCGACCTTTTCCTGCTTCATGACAGTAACCGCTCAGCCGTCCGGAGACTCCTGGCTTGGGACTTCGAGGTGGTTGTCGTTGAGCGACTCAATGCCTTTAAAGATGGTTTCCTGTATCTTCTGCTCGCCGCCCAGGTGGCAGCACTGGTCATGCTGGCTGTGCGTATGCGTGGTGCTGCTGTGAAGGAAGTGCTGCGACGACCGTGTTCACTCTTCTCTGCAATATTCTGCCAAGCTGTGCTTGTACCCTTGGTTTGTAGAAGTCTCACAATTACATAATACATTTTAACTGAGAGTATTTCTTTAATCTGGACTGCTGTGTACATGTACTTTATGATGTCACCCATGCATTAGAAGTGATTCAATTAATCAACCCTTTAAGTACCGCATAGTGCTTTAATGAGTTGCACCCTTTATCCCCGGCCTTTATCTTTATGGTGCATAAATGCAGCCCTCTTGGGTAATTCACCAGTGCTGCATTTATGCATCATATTGACCCTCCGGGACTTTATCAACCCAAGTGAGTCACTCAGCGTGATGCGCGCATGCAGCACTGGTGAGTTACTCGATCGCCAGGGCTGCATTCATTCACCATGACGATAAATGGCGACAATTACCTATGGGATTAGGCTATGCATTACGCCAGTGCGACCCTTAAAAATGTAGACATATTTAAATATCTACGCCAAACTAATTCCGATGAAAAGGGGCATCCTTCTTTAGGGAGCAATGTCCTTATACATGTGGAACATCCTGTTCCGCATTAGCGAGATACAGTGGCTCCACCTTCTGTACCACTGGCACCAACTTTACTCCCTGTGCTCTCAAGAACCAGCTCATCAAATCTCGTGGACAAGTTAGGGTACAAATAACAATGATTGGTAGTTCAAGTGAGTCGTTGTTGAATGGTTGTTTTGTCAACTGTTCGGATTGGGGGAGTGGTTAGCTCCTCAATTAATGTAAGGGTCCTGAGTTCGCGCCTGGGAGAAAGGGTACCTGAGATTATTAAGCGCCTGGTTTTGCATAAGCGCCTGTTGTGGGCATGGGTATAGATAACCTAACTCAATATAGGCAATCAATATGTCATTTTAAAGGGGATTCCACGTACAATTCAATCATCTTACTCTCTGAATTGATTTATGTATTTGCCGTTTGTTGATAATGACTTTAAAGTTACAAGCTAGAAAATGTTGCATAAAATCTTAGGATACATATATATTACTGTAGTGGCCTGTATAGCCATCAATTTTATGGGGACTGTATGGCGGATAGGATGAAAGGTGTAGGCCTAAGACAATGTTATCCTCCTAACAAATGATTTAGCACCTTGGTGTATCAGAACCACTGTATATACATGTCAGAGTCAACGTGTGAAAACTACTATAACTGCAAACAATGGGATTAACAACTGACCAGGGCAGCAAGGTGCTAAATGCTTAGTTTATGGGACTGTCTTTGTGTTACTTTCCACTAAATTTTCTAAACAATATGTGGGTGCCTAACTTCTCCAAATATATGAGCGTCTGGTCTTGAAAGAGCGCCTGTCTTGAAATAGCGCCGAGGGTAACAGGCCCGCCAAATTGAAGAGCGCCCAGCGCTTTTTCGCGACAGTACGGTACCCATATATCTATTATAGGATTATAGTAATTAATGATACAAGTTGGTATTATGTTTCTGGTAATCTGTTTCTTATTACATTGGGTTGTACCTCAATATAATGTAAAAGCTATAAACAGAAATGATAAGAGATATAAATATGTAAATGTATGGTTTTGCTACCACACATGGCTCCGGAGGGATTAGAACTGCTGTACCTTGTATCATGAACCCAACGTTCTAACCACTACCCTATCCTGGACAGGTGACATAGATATGCACAGGTAGAACCCACTCACAATACCTACAAAATATTGTACCCTAATATTGGACACGAGATTTGCCTGAGCTGGTAGCTGGAGAGTAGAGGGGATACAGAAGGTACAATTGCAAATGGCGCCGTCCACTGGACATCTCGCTAATGCGGTACAATTTCATTTATTCAGATTTCTATCGGCGTGTCGGTGGCGTTGGGCCTGCCGCTACACTCAGTGGTGTGTCTACTCATCCTGGGCTGCTGTCCCACCGGGCCCCTCAGCCCCATGCTGACCGTCGTGCAGCAAGGCCACGTGGAGCTGGCCATCCTAGTGACTCTCATTGAGACCTGTTTCGCCTACGGTAAGATGCTATCATAGCAATTCTGTAACCCACTGCATTACTGGGCCCTATATGAAGTTCGGACTGGCAAAAATAGTTGTGCTCAACCCAACATTGTCGGTAGCACTATATAGGTCCAGCTGGCTTTTCAGGTGATACAATCAATTTATGCAGATCATGTTAAATGTATACCAATTCCTTTGAAACAATGTTAAGATAATGGCCCTTTAAAATCTGTCTCACAAAATTAATATTGAGCGGCATTAAACTTTCTAGTGTATTCAATGTATTCAAATTGAGTCGTCCTGCACAGAGCCTATGCTTTTGTCTGTTTGTGTAGTTTAACGTCCCACTGACTATGCAGGTGAGACTTACGCAAGTTTCATTTTTTCACAAGTAAAAAAGTAGGCCAAAGGCCTACCTTGGATGATCGTATCCAGGATGATCGAATCTATGAGATGAGCCAAAAGATAGAAATCCCGCTCCTACACATTTACCGAAGCAAGGGTTCTATAACCTCCGACACCACATAGACATGGTGTGAGAGGGACAGGCCTTTGTTATGCTGTAGGTCTACCACAGCATGGGAAAGCGCAGCCATAGGTAAAGTCGGAAAGCAGTGAAAACTCCCGGCTCATAAAACTGTGCCATCAGTCTGGAGTAATACATCCAAGCCTGCCAAACTACTCTCCCCCATTAAGGCCTATGTAATTGCTTGGTAGCAGTATAGTTTGGTACTTGTATAAACCATGCACCAATGCATGCGTCTATCCTACCAGTGGGCTGGGACATGATACGTGCCCTACTGCCCGCGCCCTACCATGTAAGTAGTATATAGGAATACCCCGCCGTCTCAGGTAAACCACTATGTAAGTAGTATATACAAATGCACCGATGACACAGGAGGCACAATAAACCCCCTGCTGTAGGCTCAAACTAAAACAATTGTATATATCTACTATGTTCACAGGTGCTATGCCCCTGTGGCTGTTTGCCTATGGTAACTTCCTGGGCCTGGCCTACGACCACGTGTCTGCGCCCTACTACTTCATATCGGGCGCCCTGGTGCTGGTGGCCGTGCCCCTGGTGGTGGGGCTGGGCATCCAGAGGGCTGCCCCCGGCACGTGCCAGGCCCTGGACCGGGCCGTCCCGCCCTCCTGCATGCTCCTCATGTTGCTGCACTTCACCGTTAACGCACAGGACTTCGCCGCCCTCTGGCACGTGGTCACGTGGCGGCTCCTGGCCGGAAGTGGCCTCCTGCCCCTACTGGGAGGCATTCTGGGCACCATCTGTAGCGCCACCTTCAGGCAGGAGTTGCCGCAGTCTAAGTCGGTGACCATTGTCACGTGCGTGCAGAATACCCTGCTGGCCAAGGTGGGCTGTGAAGTTATTTCAGATATATGTATTTATGTATCGGGTTTATGTATATATATATATATATATATATATATATATATATATATATATATATATATATATATATATATATATATATATATATATATATATATATACACTCAGCATCCCACTCAGCCTGCGGCTTCGTGGGATACTGCCCCAGCCCCCACTCGTGAAATACAACAGAGACGGTATCAATGGGCATTGGCATTTGTCTATATACTGGCTCAGATTATTTCGTCAGACATATACTATGGTTGTGGGGTTGAAGGTGGGGATGGGGAACTTGGTGACTATGTGGATTATGTGTATCTGTATGACTTGTAACAGTTATACATGTGTCGAATATAGGGGTTGGTTGGGGTCCTGCTAAAATTGTCCATTTCATAATTCGAGGCCACATATTTTTTCCTAGTGGGAGGGCGAGGTGGTGAGAATTTGTCACAGCCTATTTCTGACGGGTACGGGAGAAACTGCTTCTGTGAGAAAAAATAAACCCACAATAGGGAATCTATGAAGTTATGCAGGAGGGATACCTGTCTAAAGTCTCTCATACTACCTCAGATGTACCACTCCCCCATTCCTCCTGTGTCCAAAAGGCATCCCTAATGTCTTCATGTGCGTTGTGTGTAGGTGATTATCCAGATGTCGTACCCTGTGCCTGACGCCTCAGTGATGGCTCTCACCTTGACGTGCGTGGACTTCTTCACCATCTGCTACATGCTGATGGCCTACGTGCCGCACCTGTGCCTCACCCTGTGCTGGCCCGCCTACAGACCCCTGCACCTGCACGCCGGTATAGGAGGCCTACAGGTAGCACTCGGACTTATACACACATGCAGTCTGTGATTTACGCATGCATAACCAATGCTCTGTTTGATTAAGCACTATGGGGAAATTATGAATGGCCCGAATATACTAGGTAACTTTGGTTAGAATGAGGTGTCTTTGTTAAGCCATCACTGCGCGTTACAGATTGACCACAGTAAAAGGTCCGATGACAGAAGCTTATAGGATTATACCTGGTAACACAGTCAGAAATGGAAGGGTCTACAACCTAATATGGGGTTTAAAAGTTTAAAACGTCTGGTATTGCACTCAAGGGAGTGATAACCGTTCTACAAACCTACCCTTACCCCCCTCCTGATACACACTGAAAACATGTTTCTACTCAGGTATCATAATATCTTTTCCTCCTATGTAGGACTCCATTGGGGACAGGATAGTGCGTTCTATGGTTAAGGCCGGTGAGATCACATTTGGTAAGTTACAACAGTCTCCAGTCTTTAAGCGGGTGATGGGCTCCGACACGGTTAGTGCTCACCTCACAGACAGGGACCACTGTAATTTTGGGTCCCTAAAGGACCGCGTCATGTACACAGGCAGCACATTGGACAGTGCCTACCGCAGGTAAGCTCGTCAAAAACAACTTAGAGAAAATACCTCTGCTATAAACCTAGAATCCATAGAGACCATAATGTATATCTTTATGTGGAAAAATCTAATTGTAAGAAAGGTCAGAAGAAATATTGCATATAGAGAATGAGTCATTTCTTATCTATCCTGGACTTAACAATGCAAACTTGTCATAATATGATCACATCACATTAGTTAATTCCACAAATAAACCAGGACTTGAGTACTGTTTTTTCAGTGGCATTTCATCGGCTTCCAGAAGCTCCACACCGAGTGGATACCCGTTGAGGTACTTCACTGACAGTAACCCGGAGTTCCCCGACCGGTCCTACAAGGGGTCAGCGGCAGCTCGCATCGACTCACTAGAGAGCCTGGATTACGAAATGCTCAGTGAACCGCAGTACGCGCACAGCCAGTCAGACGGAGGGGACGGTAGTGGCAGATCACTCCTAGGGCAGGTGGGACAAGCGGAGGAGGGAGCGAAACAGGAGCAAGAAATAATGAAACTGCAGAGAAAGCCAAGTCCTGAGCGTCCTCATCTACGCATGGTACCTTGCTTTGAGTCTTTGGACATACGTAAACCCCTGCCTCCATTACCCCTACCACCCACACCGCCCTACCTCTCCAGGCGCCTCAGCTGTAGTGACGAGGCCCTCACCCGCAGCGACTCCAGGGTTTCCCCGAGGGGTTTATTTTCTGGAGGGGTGCGCTGCCCCCAGCGGACACGGCATACGTCCGCAGCATCATCTAAGTCCGTGCGAAGCGACGCGACACAAGACACATCGGTGAGTTCACGGCCATGTGACATGGAAGACCTGAGTGAGTCCATCTCCACCATCATGGCTTCGTACGACATGTCTCTGGCGGCAGCGGCAGCGGGGCGCAGCACCATGGGTACCAGATGGCGCTGGGACGCGGCAGGGGGGAAGGAGCTGCAGTACTCACCCCCACCCCCAAACATCTCCCCAGCACGTGGCCTCAACAACGACCTGTCGTCTATAGAGGAGGAGCGGTCTGTAGACACCAGCTACCACTCTGACAGTCACCCCAGTGAGCTGCACCGCTTTCTGCCCAGCTTCCAGGACACACCCAGCCTCACTTACTGAGGCATGGCTGCTGTATACACATCATCAACATTACAACAACCAGAGATGCCAATCAGTCGTCGATGTAGGAAGTGGAAATATTACAAATTTGGTGAATTTCTGTAGTAATTTAACATAATTTGATACAGAAATTCAAGCAAAAAAAAGTAGAAATTCCTGCAAAAGTAGCAAAAGTGGCATCTCTGAACAACCTTTCAATATGTGTGATTCTCATATCCGAACTTGAGAGGCAACTATCTATATACATGTTATACAGAACGAAATATACCATGCGATCTTTGACAATTATTTTGATAGCATTTAACAAGTAGAGTGTAAGTAATTGTCTCCAAAATTGAGAAAATGTATTTTCTAATATACAGCAGTCCAACATTATAGCACTCCAATGCACTATATGGGTATATATCTAAAACTGGACATCGACATCCATGTATTAGAGTCCTTCTAACAGAAAGCTATATTCAGTCTCATCAAAGTAGAAATACATAGGTTGCTATATGAAGGAGAAGGCCATGTTCATGCCTATGTGTGTGTCTGTGTGGGTGTACACGAGTCTGTGTCCATGAGTGTCTGCATTCATGCTACAGGTCATAGGGTGTTTTTAGGGAAATTTCCCTTTTTTGTGATTTTGAACTTTTTTCTCGCCAAATAGGGGGTTTTTAAGCAATATTCACCTTTTTTTGCGATTTTGGACTTTTTTCTCGCCAAATCAGGTGTTTTTAGGCAAATTTCACTTTTTTTGCGATTTCGAACTTTTTTCTCGCAAAATCAGGTGTTTTTAGGCAAATTTCACTTTTTTGCGATTTTGAATTTTTTTCTCGCCAAATAGGGGGTTTTAAGGCGAATTTCACTTCTTTGCGATTTTGAACTTTTTTCTCGCCAAAGCTGCGGAATCTGCCTCCATGCGTGATCCCATTGATGGACTCTGGATAGACCCATGTATAGTGAAGACCTACATAGTGGACATAAGGTCAAGTTAAAAAGTGCAAGTCACTTGTTTTGCAACTTGCACTGAACTGAACCTAATAGCCCTTGACTGGATTGTCAACAATCAATTAAACCATGACCAAACTCCCTCTATTTCAGAGACCAAATACACTATCAAATGATTTATATTTTTTCAAAATAACACCCTGTGTAGAATGGCTCGGTATTCAGGAATCCTACTGCGAATAAAAAAATGTCAAATTCTAATTCTAAATACCTGAAAATTGAGAAATGCTGACGTTCACGGGTTATGTAGGAAATGTACTAAAAACTGCAAAAAAAGGCAACAAAACCCTAATTTTCTCAAAAACTGTTCAGTAGGATTTTTTCTAACTGAGGTTCCACTGTTTTCTACCCTCATATTACACATTGGCATAGAGAATATATTGACACCTAGTCAGGATTTTGGGCTAGGAGCAATCTGTGAGGCGAAAAACAGCCAAAATGAGCCACTGGTCTGAAGTATAAAACTGGGCATCGATCACTATAGAGCTACAAAGAGACAGAGAATCGATGTCCAGTAATAATGATAAAAAGGAGCGGCTTATTGGCGTGAGGGGATGCTTATCATATTGAATACGGCAATACATACATATAATAATGTAGACATTACAAAATTACAATGGTAACTGAAAACAGTTTATTGCTGTCATGAGTTAGTGCATGATATATCACGTGAAGCTGCAGGTGTAATATATCACTACGCTACAACATGGACCATAGTCACAGCGTGTGTAGCACAGTACAATGCCAACCTAAAACCTTACGGCTTTGGCACATGCGATCTCCCTGTAGCCATTACAACAGTTAAACTTCTTACAAATGGTTGATTTTTCATGCAGCTAAAGCAAAGACTTTTCTCTGGGATATTCTTCATATCATAAATGTGAATTTGTCTGCCAATTTTATCAATGCTGCACAATACTATTCTGATGTTTTGATATTCACGCAAGGCATATTTGTTACACCGAGAAGACCTGTTCTATGTTAATGAGACGTTAGCATACAGGAATGACTGTAACCATAGAGTACGATGAAATAAAGGAATGTTAAACTTTTATATCATAATAACAATGAATTTGGACAATGTGTTTGTGTAAGGTAAAACCTTGTGTACACGCCACGGTTTATCCGCGAATCAGAACCCCAGTGCGGCTTATGAGAATTTCCCAAACTCAGGGTGTAGCTTATACGAGGGGTTTTGCTAGTAAAGCACAGTAGCCATAATCAGATCCCTGTGTGTTATATAAGATTTCCTCAAAATTGGGGTGCGGCTTATATGTGTGTTCGGCTTCTACACAAGGTTTTACAGCATACACATCCATGCGACATAACAAGTTTGATGAAACCCATAATTTCAGTGAATGGTGAATGTCAATACATTTGTATATGAAATACCAATACCGGAATACATTTTCATACTTACTGGTAAACACTATCATACATCTCAATGTCAACTATGACAGGAAATGCCTCGATCAGTTGTGAGAAAGAATGCATGTTTATATTAAAGCATAAGGGATTAAGGAAAAACAGGACCATAGTAGTGTGTCATATCAATTAATTGGTACACACTTTGAACAATGAAATAGGAAACAGAAACATGTGAGCAACAAGTAATTACATAGTGGTCTGACTATTCTGACTATTGCAAGTTGCATTAATCAATTGATACGATATGACATTACGGTAGTATTCATAAAATATTGATATGAAGAAACATGTTAGTTTAGAAATAACTAGGTAAGCACAATTCTCCATCCGCCTTATAGCAATATATATCAAGAAATAGTAAACCAAAAGGATATCAAAAGACAATCTAGCTACCCAAGCATTATATCTACGCAGCCATAATTCAATGAGAAAAACTAATACGTTGTCTTGAGCAGTGTAAGCAAAATGCATCCACACCCATAAAACTGTGAGCTACTATGAACGGGCTCTCAGAGGTGTTATGTAATAAATTCTCATCTGCTAGAAAATACATGAATGAGTATAGCATAATAATGGAGACAAGAGAACAATTTAAAATAATAGAAGCCCGGCCATCGGGTTGCCCCTCATATTCATCCCAACTACCGTAGTCTCAAACTTGAACTAAATTTCCAATTTTAATTTTTCTTTTCTCAAGCTATGTAATCCATAGCCCACCCCCCCCCCCCCCCCCGCTTATTTTTCATTCTTCTCAATATGACCATTTACAGTATTGTATAGGATAAACGATTATGTATATTTGAGAACGTTATCATGTAATAACACTTTCCTTTTGCTACTAACATGCGCATTTATATACATGTATGATAATAGAAAGCACTACTGTCGACATTATCCATAATATGTCTTAAGAGTAATCTTATAACGACAGATGTAGCAATTTGTCTACATTACAAAAATATCATATGTTAAAACAGTATTGCACATATCCTTTAGTAGACAAACAGTTTTCCATTTCATGAGAACCTCCAGTGAGACAACAAATATTGCATATTCCATGGCTGGTTCAGCTTAACTTGTGTTACCCCTATTTGTCCTATATACTCACGTAGCAGTATATCTTTGAAAAATATGGAAAGTAAAATAATGGTCGCAAATGATTTATACATGAATTCTATCAAGCCAAGATAGTAATAACTAATATTACATTCATGATGTAAAATATCCTATAGATGGCTATTTACAATGGATGACATTATGGATTTCAATGATTTTTTAATGATTATGAAATGGTTTCTTGCTTATCTAAAATATATAGCTTATACTATGTGGCGACGAAATACCGGTATATCCATTTCTTTGGCTAAAACCTTCCGCCAATATAAAACACCTACCAGATCAATATCACAACTCATGTGTAGCCATTCTGTTAAGAGATGGATATATTGCAAGGATTTTAATGACTGATACCGTATTCAACGTAATCAGCGCCCATCTTTATTTCCCACCGCAGTGTTGCCGAAATGACACCGGCACATCAGTTTTTGCCGATGTATTATCCTAATGGCCGGCCATGATCACAGCTTTCCAATTTTTTTCAGATTATCCTATTAGATGCAAAGTTATAGCCATGTAACCATTATTAATCAATTTACACATTTTTCAATACATTTAGTTTGTATATATCAACAGAATTGAGTTTTAAATGAACTTTATGATATCAATAGTTTCATATGGCCTATGTAAAGGAGAGGTGGCCTGTATATGATCTCGCCACGCAGGCCACATTGGTGTGTATAGAAAGTTTTCGGCAACACTGCCCTCGAAATAACATGCTCAGTAATAACGTTGAATACAGTGCTTGGCTCATGTGGATGGCACACTTGGCTTCGTAGCCTGTAATCTCAAGTGTCAAGTCCTAGGTTTGTCCTACCCCACATCCCCCACCTGCACCTTTTCCCACATTCGGTAATTTAATCTTCCAAGCAATGCGACACAAATTGCCACCCTTTTTATGCATGCCTATTTTATAAAACTAATATACACACTTTTCTGGGACGTTGGAAATGTAAATAATCTCCTAATGGCATGCTTCATTCGTAATATCATCTCACATGGTAAGCTTTATAAATATGTGACCCCCAAAAACTAAATTAAAATCGACGTCATACAATCATTTTCAATAAAATAAACATCTTCGCAAAAAAGTCATGGCACAGTGGGGAGATTTAAGCAAAACGGTGCATGCAAAGACAATACACTGGCGACAACGTCTGGAACTATGAGCAATCTTTCAAGAAACCATGTGAAGAAACTTCTTTAGCTTCTTTATTGCCTTTCCACCACGTTCACTTTTCCTTGGGACTGGGAAGATTTCATCATCATCACGGTTGTTGGCGAGAAAGAGACGAATGTCGTCAAACGCTGACCGGAAGGTGAGCTCGAGTCGCGGGAATGGCAGTACAGGTATGGACGGACGAGGTTCTCTGATGAGTTTATTGAGTTTCTCGTAATATTCATCGTCCATGACCTGTGGTGCGAGCCGGTACATGGGTGACGATGAGGCTACCGGGGAGGGCATGAAGACTTCATCCTCCCCTCCATCCTCTTTGTCAGTGTCAGAATCACTACTGTCTAGTGTGTTTAGAGGCACACTCTGCACCGAGCGCACGTTGCGGCGTAGCACTACCCCTCCCGTGGACGACTTACTGGGGATGAGCACTCGGCCGCTCTCATTACTCCCTGTTCCCGCAAGATGCTTCAGTTTGCGACTGGAACTTTCAGAGTCTGAGTCATTGGAGCTAGTTGATACAGAATGCGGTTTGAATGCCGATATCCGATTTTCAATGATGGGTCGCTCGCCTGTAACCGGACGTGCTCGTGTGATATTAGCTGGTTGTGAAACAGGCCTGGAGGTGTATGCACGCGTCACTACGGCATGCTTGGATATCGTCCGTGAGACGGGCTGCTGGTCAGGAGACCTTGCAAAGCCATTAGGTGTATTGTTATTGTTTGGTGCCAGGCTTGTGATGGGCCCGGTGAAGACCCGCGTGACTGGTAACTTGTTACTCTTTGCTGCCATGACAGGCGCCTTAGTAACATGGTTACTCCTAGTAGTAACAGGCGGCTTCACATCCTCCGCCTCCTCTGGGTAGTTCACATAGAACACGCTGTTTGCGCGGACTGCGTACGCCTGCTCAGACAGCTGCACCTCAGGTTCTTGCGCTAGAATCGATGTCGCAGATTCCGATTTTAAGCGCCGGATGCCCTTAAGCAAAACCTGATCTGAAGATGAGGAACTTGGAAGGACCTTCCCTTTAATCCAGGCTGGCGGGTCCAGAAACTCTCTCACCTTGGGACTGTGTGGAGCTTTAGGCATTGCTTTCTGAAATTTAGGTGAGTTAGTCAAGGGACTGTTTGGGGCTTTAGGAGTTGCCTTCTGGAATTTAGGCGAATTAGTCAGGGGACTATTTGTGCCTTTCTGGAATTTGGGAGAGCCGAGTTTGAGCGGGCTGGTTGGCGTGTTAGGTGGAGATGACCATGGTGAGGCCGATGAAGACAAACTGCTGGGAGTGCCTGGTGGACTAGTTGGCGTGTTTGGGGGCTCAAGGTCCTCTATTGACAAAATGTCATCAGGCGTACAAACCTCAGCGACTGAGTTACTGTGACAAAAAGAATACAAATAAGAATTTAACCAACAGAAAATGTTCAAGGTTTTAAGTAAACCATGAAAGAGGTTAAGAACTTAAACTCAGATTAAATGCTACTAAAGCATATATACAGTGCATGCACATTTGCACAGGAGAAAAATGACATGGAAAAAGTAATGAAGTAGATCTATAGATAAAAATAAAGGAATTGGCACTTTTCATGCACTACCCGCAACAGAGAGTAAAGACTATCAAGAAGGTCAACTTTAGGAAATTGTACTCTCATGTTATTATTCTATAGCACCATGTTAGGATATCTATGTAACATATACTCATCATTATACTACATTACACAAATAAAGTTGTGGGGAAAATCACCATCTTGGTCTCGCCATGGAGGACGAACGCTTAGGCCGCAGGAATCGTGCCTGTTGAAGAAGCCGGACCCACTGGTCCTTGAGCATTTCGGAATCAGCGCACTGTGAAAGGAGGAATAAAACTAAGAGTTATCAAAGACACTATCATGTTATCTTTTATGGTGTCTATCGGACATAACAATTTTAAACAAAGCTTATTTTACTCTGGATAAAAGTACCGTATAGGAATTACTTGTCTACATAAATCTAGTAGCTAAATTTCAAATTTAATATGAACCAAATTTCTCCTCTCAAACTCACTTTCGGCTTAGGCCTATAGGCATGTAGCTGGATACATTATCAACCAATCAGATAACAGCATGCATTCACTGCAGAATTCTTAGGGTGCATTATGTAACAGCTGGTACCCATGTGACCGCTGTTACATGTATCAGTGCTTGTCTCGCTGGTACACCCTTAAGTAATGGAGGCAGCCACAGGACGACCAGCTTGACCCCTATAGTGTGGACTTCATGGTAACAATTATAGGAGACGAAGAATGCACAGTTGGAAAGGGGCGAATGGAATACTTGAATAAACTAACTACATGTAGATACATACAAATACATGGTTCCTGTCCTTCATGGTGATTTCGAAGGGATGCTCTCGGGGCACGTTGTTGATGGGTTTGATAGAGATGGCCTGCCCAAGGTCGATCAGGCCGGCTCCTTCTGTGCACTGAAATAGAAAGAGGATAAAACATGCAGAGTGAAAGTTGCATTTCAAACCAGGCAAATAAAAGAACCCTTGCTGTCCTTTGAAAAAGAGTAGGGGGCGTGCCCTGATAGTGGTTTTCTCGCTCACCACATACTAGTATATGCAATCATCCATAGATGCGATCATTGCTGTGTAATATTGGACGATCAGTTTTCTGAATATCTGTTCAAATTGAGTGAAAAACTTGTGAAAATCTGGTTTGGCTAGAAAGGCCCCACTGGACGTTAAACTACTCATTCAATCGGTGGTGGCCCTAAATTGGCCTAGCAATAAGTGTTATAAGAGGTCGAATGGGGTTAGGAGGTGTGCGCGAAATCAGGGCCTAGAAGCATGTCTCTGGCGAAATACAAAGTTAAAAATTATTATACTTTTACTTTGGTACCGTAGGCTACTGTAGGAAGTCCTTAAACTGTTTCTTACTCCACGGTCCACCTCTGGAATTTACAAGGATTTGCTGCTTTTTTAGCAACAGGGAGGGGGCGGGCCGCGGGGTTAACAAAGTTGGATCCCTTGACCGGAGCCGGCGGGGGGAGTCAAAATAATCCGAGAATCCGAAATAATTCGAGGGAAAAACCCGAGCGTTACTATGCTAAAAATTACAATGTGAAAAAAAATCTCATCCTCATATCTCATAGTTTGTTGGTATGAGTTCTAGTCCTGATACTGTGAAAGTACTTGATAGTGTAGTTCAGCAAACCAAATCATTGGTATCTGAACTATAGACTAGGGTAACCAGTTGTTTCAGGACCGTGGCTGTTTCAGCCCCGGTTGTTTCAGACCCATGGTCATTTCAGCCCCAGTCGTTTCAGCTCCATGGTTGTTTCAGCCCATGGTTGTTTCAGACCCATGCCATGGCACAGTCATTTCAGACCCAGGAACACCAAGTCAAGTGACTGCATGGTATTTTCGGAAGCAAGGACAGATCGGGTAAAGACATTTCAGATCCAGTATATTTTGGTAGGCCCTAGCCGTAGCAGACATTAAGCACATTTCGGAAATGAAAAAGTAGAGAGCAGTGCATTTCGGAAGCAGACAATTTTTTAGATTGTTGTTATGATTATAGATATGTATATTAATATGCATGTTTATGTTATGATAGATCTTGAAGAATACAATAATTTTGGTTATATTAAATCTTACACATAGACATAGTGTTATTATAGACATACTTTAACCAGAAAGAAGAAAAAAAAGAAAGGGGGGGGGGGTTAGGTAGTCGAGGCGACTCCATTCACGATAGCTCATTGGAGGCTGTAGGCCGATCAGCTGCAGAGGGTCACGGCAATGACTAGGGTTAGGGGGCATGCACAGCCCCCGACTTTTGATTAAAAAAAATAGAGATACGTGTACGTCCTGACTTCTACTAGTTGAATGTCTATTTGACTCTTGAGTGCTTCGGTAGGCTACTCACCGTGTCATCTTTGTAATAATGCAACTGGCCGTCTTCAATGGTGAACCAGTACTTGTTCCATGCCCACGTAGTGAATTTCCTTTGTTTCTCAAGATAGCCCTGAAAATGAACGGGCTCTAGTATTTCTATCATATTGGGAGCAGGCATGTTTCCTCATTTAAAACGTTATGTTGGTAGCTCCTAAAAGTGGAATTCGTGTCAACAAAACGTCAAAACCACTCCAAATTGGGTGTTGTCGCGTGTTTACAAGTTGGCATTATGCCCAATTAAAGTGCTCCAAACTCAACCAACTTTTGTCCAAACGATCCTCTCTGAATATAGCATCAGATTCGCACACTGCCATGATCATATATCCACGAGAATGGGTATAAAAGAACTTTAGAACAGTCCCATAAACTTTGTCTGAACTTTTTTCGTTCAACCGGAAACGCTCCGCATGACTGGCTAGAGTGATAGGCCACAACACCGGCTGCACTTTCTAAGTGAATGCGTTACGACGTCAAGGGGGCCGACTTTTCCCGCCGCTGCCACCGCGGAAGCCACTGTGCCGAGCGTCCCTATCTGGTGTTATCAGTGGATCATATCTATGAGAGCATGACAACGGTACGCTGGAATAATGTTGGGTGCATGCAAACAACTGTAGGGCTGACAAAAAAGAACATGACCATGAACCACAGCAGGCCTAAGTTAATTGCATTTCTTTTTATGAGAACTAGGCCTAGTAGGGCTGCAGCCCAGGGGGGCCACTCTCACATTTATGGATACCATGTGCGTACATCACCCTAAATTTTGACCCCTTTTACCGGGACAAATATCCACCAAAACACACCCCTTTTAGCGGGATAACCCCCTTAAAATGGCCAGAAACGGACCCCTTGTGGAAGCAAACTCTAAATTGGCCAAAATTGGACCCCTTTTAACGGGATACATCCATGAATTGGCCAAAATTGGACTTCTTTTAGTGGGATACCCCCCACTAATTGGCCAGAAATGGACCCCTTTTAGCGGGATACCACCCTAAATTTGAGGACAAATTCGCACAAAATATACCCCTTTTTACATGAACTTTTGGACTTTTTGATTGCCTATTCTTGGCCTAAAAACATGCCCCTTTTGCCCCAAAATGGCCTATAAAGGGCCCCTAATGGCGGATCCGGCCGGACCCGCCAGTGGGGCCCAAAAAGGACCCCTTTCCCGGGTTTTTGTGTACGCACATATTTACTATAGAACATATAGGAGGTGGCCCCCCCGGGGGCTGCAGCAGATGCCCCAAAAGGGCTATATTTCAAGAGTTTAATTCGAGAAATTACTAAAAGCTATGGCATATTTTTTTAATGTTTTCCAAGGCTTCTGGATGAGGAAAAGTGATGTTGTGGTATTGGAAGCTCGTGCAGGCACCAAAAACTTTGCACTTTCCTGTTTCAACCACTCCAAAAAGTAGTATTTTGATGGAGGGGTGATACATTCTTGAAAATGGTGTATTTCTGGTTGTAATCAACATAGAAACATGATTTAAAGTTTAATACATACATTTCTAAGGTCAGGAAATTCAGATTTACAATAGGCTATATGAGACCCTATGTGGCAGCCATCTTGACTTTTTAATGAGGTCGGGCAGCGAATATATCTGAAATTCTTTTAAAACGGGGGTTTTCAGTTGTTATGCAGAACCATTTCATTGTTCAGGAAACCTGTATTTACAGAAGGCTGTGTCTCACGACCTTGAGCCAATGTTTTTGTCTCTGATCGGGTGCCGTCTCTGACCGGGTGCCGTCTCTGACCGGTTGCCGTCTCTGACCTGGTGTCAGAAGGAAGTCTTTTTTTAATTTTTAACATATACTCATATATATTATGATTTGTAAAAACGTTATGGCAGTTGTTATGTAACTATAATTAGCCTCCTGCTGTTGGTAGAAGATAACTTAACTCCCAAATGACATCCCGTCAGAGACGGCACCCGGTCAGAGACGGCACCCAGTCAGAGACGGCACCCGGTCAGAGACAAAAACATTGGACCAAGGTCGTGAGACACAGCCAGTAATGAATAATTCAGACTTGAGACTTAGCATAATATATCCAGCAGCCATTTTGAATTTCTAATGAGATTGGTTGAACTATGTCCAAAACCGGACTGACAGTTATGAATTATCTGATCCTATCACATAGAAAAACATCCTGTCAACACAGAAGCACAATTAAAATTCAAATGATGCATTTTTTGGGTCAAGTAATTAAGCTTCATTATTCATTAAAAGCTATATAAGTGGCAGCCATCTTGGATTTTCAATGAGGATAGGTACTGGAAGATAGATCTGATTCTTGCAAATACCTGTTGTTTCTGGTTCTCCCTAATATTGATGCACTAATGGCTTGTAGGGAAAGCATGAGTGAGCTATATCGCCAAATAATGCACGAGCCGAAGGCGAGTGCATTACTAAGGCAATATAGCTCACTCATGCTTTCCCAACAAGCCGTTAATGCATTTATACCACCATTTCTTCAAATATGTGAACAGGGCGTTCTGTTGGCTGTAAAATGTGCTGCTCACTCCGGGATTTGAACACGGACCGGCCGCGTTGAAGCCACGCGCGTTACCACTAGTCCATCTCGACTCTCCCGGGGCCTACAGGCACGTCATAGACCATACCATGTTGACCCCCCCCAGAGCGCGGGCCGAGGTAGACCACCGCCACAGTCCCCAGCGTTATGTGTGTCGTCTCCATGACGCATGAGGTTAGGCACTCGCGTTTGGCCTCAGCGGCCGGGGTTCGCAACCCGGACGATTCACTCTAATTTCGTAGCCAAAATGGCTATGCCTATCTTTCATTACCTTGTTAAGATATATAGAAGCGTCTTGGTGTAAAAAAATAATTCTGAGCGTGCGTATATCCTGAGATATACGCACTGCAAATATCCACTCCCGGCACGGGAAACGCCAGAATCGTGGTATAAAGAGAACTAACCATGAGAATTTTCAATCCTCTAACTCATAGGCGTATTTGACGCATGTTACACCATAAATTGGAAGTTTCCATTATTTCTAATCTATTGAAATTTTTGTAGAAATTTACAAAAAGGGGAAATTTAATTAGTCTGGATATCCCAGAATTGCCTTACTCACATGTAAACTTCTTGAGACAAATCTAATTATTGGATCTCACAGAGAGAAACGTGTCTGGTATTTTCAGAAAGACTGAACCTCAGGACCAGTGATATAGAAAATATTAGAAGCCTTCCTATAGTTGGGCGGCACAGATTATATATGATTATGGCCCAATTACTAGTTGTTTCATTTTTGTCATTTGTATTAGTGCTGTAACGTTATTAACACGAATTAGTATAAGCTCTTAGTTGTAAGATCCTCTACCTATAGTCTAATACTTTATAAATGTTGTGGATTTTAAGTTCTGTACAACTACCCTTTCCTATAAAATACATGCTATGATTCAGACTTCTAAGATTTGACTTACTGCCACAAACAAGCGACACTAACAACATCTACATTAAGATAATGTAGAATTCATAACTAACATTGAGTCAATGCATTGTTTACTGTTGAACGCCAAATGCATCCATATACATGTATATGTGCATTCTGCAGAGTATTTTAAAGATTTCATATGTCAAGCCAATTGAACACAAATGTTATTTTATGATTACGACAGTTTTAATGTGTATTATACGGTATCATAAGGGGACCTATATTGACGTAGGTAATATAGGGCTATATTGTTGGGAACACACTATAGTAGTTCCTCCCCGTCTCACCAGGGGAGGGGGTATACTCACAGGATTTCCCGCCGTTCATCAGAGTCTCCTGTGAACGCGTTGAGAGTACATCAATTTTTTCTGACTGACCTTGCCTTGTTAGACCTCCAGTGGTGGGCCTCTTTTCTAGTGACATTCAATGGTAGAGCCCATATGTTTGATAAATCATGTCGGGTGGTGGAGGTAACAACAGATGCCTCGTCCACTATTGGTTTTGGTGGTCATTCCGAGGACGACTTCTTCTGGGGATTTTGGAATGATTATAATGAAAACTGTGTACATCAAGTAAAAGCCCCCACTGACAATGTGTTTATAGACAATATTAATGTGGGAGAGTTGTGGCCAGTGTTGGCTGCGGTACATCGGTGTTGTGCCGTTTGGAGAGACTGTATTGTGTCTGTGGTAACAGACAACACGCAAATGTATCATGCCTTGAGAACCGGTAGGAGGAAGAATGCCACCACTATGGCTTGGCTTAGAGAGTTGTTCTGGGTAACCTCCTTCTATAATATTTTCTTGAAGCCTTCTTGGATATGCTCTGAGGATAATCTGTTGGCAGATTCGCTGTCACGTTTAAAGAATCCTGATTGTATGGTAATCTGCTGTGATTATATCAAAGACTTTAATTATTGTTGCAGACCTGGACTCGTTGCGCAAGGATTGGGTAGCAGTGCGCTCTCTATGTTGGTATGACAACACGATCAAGACTAAAAAATCTCAATGGAAGAGATTCTTTGACTTCTGTGACATGTATGATTTGCTACCACTACCTACAACCATAGAGTGTGTGTGTTTATATATAACACACCTAACTAAGTCAGTGTGTTTTACGATGATTATTCAGTATGTATCTGCAGTGTGGTCGCTACACAAATACATGGGATTTATTCATCCAGATCCTCACATTTCCTCATTCAGTCAACTTTAAAAGGAGCAAAAAGACTTTTGGGAGATGAAGCAAACCCTGCATTGCCAGTGACGCCAAATGATTTGTTAGCTATGTATAAACTGTTGGATCTATCAATCCCAGCTGACCTCAAGTTCTGGTGCGCCTTGGTATTGTCATTCAGGTGCCTTCTACGTGTTAGCCACGTCACAAAATCTCCTCACACACTCCTCGTATGTGACATTGTGTTTCATGAAATGGGGTTGGACGTCATGGTGAGGAGTTCAAAAACTGTGCAATATAAACAACGTCTAAATAGGATACCGGTAGTGGAGTCACCTGGCAGTGTGTTATGCCCGGTGGCAGCCCTACACCGCTACATCACAAGTACCGGTAAGGTGGAAGCCGAGCCACTGTTTGGTTTCAGTTATGAAACATACAACTCAAGATTGAAATCTCTGTGCATATCAATAGGACTAGTAGGACATTATTCTTCACACAGTGTGCGTCGGGGTGCTGCTAGCTACTTGTCAACATTCCTACCACTACACGAGGTGAAAGCTTATGGTGACTGGAGGAGCTGGTCAGTCCTGCTCTATCTGGCTGACGACTATAACTCGAGGAGGTTAAAGGACAAATTAGTATCTGAGAAGTTATCTGTCTTCTCTTAATGTGGGCAAATGATTGTTGGGTGTTGGCCTTCTCACTTGTCATGTTTGGTGAGACTCGGGCAAATGTTCATCCTAGTATCTCGTCTTTGTTCATATAAGAATATGGGACCTATATTGACGTAGGTAATATAGGGCTATATTGTTGGGAACACACTATAGTAGTTCCTCCCCGTCTCACCAGGGGAGGGGGTATACTCACAGGATTTCCCGCCGTTCATCAGAGTCTCCTGTGAACGCGTTGAGAGTACATCAATTTTTTCTTTAATTAAATTATTATTCTTATTGTTGCATTTCATGCTTTGACGATTGTGCATTGTTCCCAATTCACTTTATTAGGTATATTATTAATAAAGTGCCTTCTCACTTGTCATGTTTGGAATGTTATTTTATGATTACGACAGTTTTAATATGTATTATACGGCATCATAAGTGGGAAACTATCTCTAGAAATTGTATAAGTAGGGGCCTATATTTGAAATCAGCATCTCAATATATGATATAAATCCTGCGGGGTGAACATACATGTTGTTTTGTACTTGTCTAATCTGTGTTGTTCAATTGTTATAATTTTGTCTGGGAATTATAGCTAACAACTACGACCATTGCTAGAAGGGAACTCTCGAGCGCGCCGTCCAGCATCTGATCTAGTGGTCTCGGGTGACGCTGACCGCAAACCAATGGCGCCACCTGTCATCACACGCTGCAACCAGCGCCGGCACCGACTTAGCTATCTTCACTACAAACTTGAAACAAGCGAACTTGTTCCTGATAAATAAATTACTCATTATAAGCCTATAGACTATAAACGCCAGGATCAACAACATTACAGCCAGGATATTCATTTGTTTATGGACATTTTTGATTCTGACAACTGCTACGAACTCTTCAATATTAGTCATTATCTACATGATTGAGCAGTTTCTACATTAAAGTATCTGATTTTATTGTATTTTGTATGTAAGACTGCATGTATTTGTATATATGTGCGTTTTGATTGTATTTTTGCCTTTCAGGACTTGGACCCTAGATAACACATTGTGTAAATACACTTGTCTTATCTAGGACTTGACATTGCATGTTTTGGAGACATTTGTTCATAGTCACCGATTTTAGACATGTGGTTTACATATAAATTGTGAAGATTTGAGTGAGTTAACAGATTGCCTTGAGGTACCTTGATTATTTCATAAAATAATTATTCAAAATTTAAATGTCTTTAGGATGTTCAAAATTGCCGATCTTTTATATCGAGGGTTTTGAAATGAGTTTTTACGTAAAATCGCCGATTTCAAAGGCCATCTTTCTTAGGTAAACGGGTCTATGAGGTACAGCGGGTTCATCTGCGATTCAATCATACTCTATGTGTCAGGTTATTTTGTGTATTGTAGGATATTGTATAAAAATATTGTTTCTTTTTGTTGACTCAGGGAGCTACTGCTCCCAAAGTCTTATGCGACGCCTCTGTGAGACACTTTCCACTGATCTGTGCAAAAAAAAAGTAAATCAATATTTCTCACAGAAAAAAACAGCATTCAATAATGCTGTGATGCACAGATACAATTGAGCTGTTCTCTGTTCCAATGCAACAAACCCAAACAGTTTCTGTCCATTGGTTCTATCTGAAATTCTATCTCAAAGTAGACCTGTCCAAAAAAGGTCATTTTTTTGTAACTGTAGACAAACATCAAAGTACTGCTGTAGACATTTTGTCGATTTCGGCATTTAGTGTTAAACCTATGGGGAATCAGAATTCTGGGTAGGTGAGACGTTTTTTTGTTAGACCAGTTTGCCATCTGTTGACATAAAATCGATGTGGGGTGGAGTGGGGGTTGGGGTTTGGGGTGTAGTTGAGGTTAAGGGTGGGGCACACTACAGACAGCGAACTACAGACAGCACACTACAGACAGCACACTACAGACAGCACACTACAGCCAGCACACTACAGACGGCACATTACAGGCATGCACAATATAGACACCACACTACAGCCAGCACACTACAGACAGCACACTACAGATACCTGCCCTGAGTCTTTTGTGATTAGGATCACACGCTAGATTTTATTCACATTCAGTGTTGGTAGAGGTTTAAAAATCTCATCTGCAGCGTAACCTAGCACTGAATGCTTTTAGTTTCAAATTCTACAAAATTGAACTATCCCTCTATTCTCTTCACTGATCTGCTACGGTTGGACTGTCAATTATGATATAAACAGTTTTCGAACTAAAAACATGGGATTTTCAAGAGCCACTATATAATTCTTGATAAGTGTCCTGGACAGATCAGAAATCCAACTGGAGCATATGGTGTAACAGGGGAGCTTGTAAAGTCTTCTACAACATAGGTCTCCCATTCTTTAAATATCTCGTGATATATGGATCAGAGATAATCTACGATATAAAACACCCTTAATGTGTAAATATGTTAGTCGATACATAGGATTACTGCATAATCTATGTTTATGTATAAGTAACCATCTGATGTACCTTCTAAAGCTCTAGATGAGTGTTCCCTAACTAATTAATTGATTTTGGTCAAATATGTGTTATACATTGTGTTATCACATCCAATTTTACTAACACATCAGTACAAAGGTTATTTACATACATATTTTGTAATTATGTGTAATCGTCAAATTGTAAAGTTTTGTTTGTTACTGAATGTATATGCGTAAATGTTATTGTATAAAAGTTACTTGTCTAAAAAGCTAGGTGTGTGGGATACTAACAAATAGATATTATGAATGTAACTTAGGTGCCTTAGCATCATCACATTATGCTAAATTATTTTGCAAATAATTTTTCCTGGAGGAGGGGATTATGTGATATTATGAAGACTTAACCTTAACCGCTATTAATATACATGTATAGTCGGGTATAACAGATACAACATCTCATTTATTGTATATGATTATCATCTATTACAATGCATGTATAGACTTGTACGCTAGTACCTACTGTCACCACTGGTGGCGCTCCACTACTGTTTGTGTATATAGGGAGCCCACACTGCA
Organism: Harmothoe impar; assembly: GCA_947462335.1. NCBI lineage: Eukaryota > Metazoa > Annelida > Polychaeta > Phyllodocida > Polynoidae > Harmothoe > Harmothoe impar. The sequence goes on along the minus strand of OX381706.1, from coordinate 42,625,584 downwards.
GGCACTGAACACTCTAGGTCAGGCTGCAGCAGTACATCTACACTGTTTGCATGTACGAATAAACCCAACTTACACACCTATTGCTATACTACCTTTGTCACTTAGCTCATGGTTATTATTGGTGCAGATCTCTAGTATATAAATGCTAATAGACGATGGCCCGATATGACACCACAACGTTTTTATGTTCCATAGGGGCCTATGGCTCAGTCTTACGACCTTGTAACAATTGGATAGTCTTTGACAGGGTGACGTCTTTGACTGGGTGACGTCTTTGACCGGGTGACGTCATTGACCGGGAAGCATTATTATCCCAGCAAATTGGCGCCAGTTTGCTCCAGCCTGAGCAAGTGTATGACACCAGGTGTTAAAAACGTGTACATGGTGTCAGCATGGTGTCAGGCTCAGGCTGAATCAACCTGACACTTGGTAGTAAGATGGTGTCAGGCTCAGGCTGACTCAACCTGACACTTGGTAGTAAGATGGTGTCAGGCTCAGGCTGACTCAACCTGACACTTGGTAGTAAGATGGTGTCAGACTCAGGCTGACTCAACCTGACACTTGGTAGTTAAATGGTGTCAGGCTCAGGCTGACTCAACCTGACACTTGGTAGTAAAATGGTGTCAGGCTCAGGCTGACTCAACCTGACACTTGGTTATATTTCTACTATAGGACCTACATCATTTCATACTGGGACAGATATCTTTATTCACATCAATGTTAATGTAGTATTTTTGAAGCATCTTGTTGTGTGGCATATATTAACTAGTGTATTTTGTCTTGTGCCTGGTCTCCACACCATAGTGTATCCTTTCCCCTATCACCACTTCATTCTGAAAAGGAGAAGATGGGTAATTCAGATATCCTGTGCATGAGATAATAGTGAAGCTAAGTAATTTGTACATGTGTATAGGTTCTGTGTATAAAAACCTACACTTATCTTCAAAACTCAAATCCCCTTGTCCAACATTTGATCTGAAAAATAAAATACAATACAGGTATACAGAGAATTGACAAAGGAAGGTAGAAGGAATGTATGCAATAATAAGATCAGTTTAAATAACCATAGCTCTGTAATGTATAGGCTTGTGCAATAGGTACCCAATTACTTTGTTTCTACAAAATTCAGAATAATCAGTATAAGCAGAGCCAACCTACCTCACAACCTTCCTCCAGTGTCTGTCAGTTCAAAATGGCAGAGGGAAACCCCCTTGAGGACAAAGAACTTTCAAATTTGAAAATTGACCAATCAGAGAAGAGGAAAGGACTGAGCATACATTGCGTGAGCATGAGTCAATCTGAGTGAGCTTCCATTTATAAGCATGCTCTCAGAGTGTGAGGATGCGTGAGCCTGAGTGACCTCCACAGGACAGCTCTGAAGGTCATATAGCTATAGCAGTGCCCCTATTATCACCCAATGCAACATGTTTTATCCCCATCCTCAGAATTCGCATCAACCCCAAGCAAGTATGTGCTACCACTTTGATCCCTGCACCTTAAGCTTACTTATTTTAGTAAGAATTGATCCAAGGGTTATCTAAACACTGTGTGAAATCAAGATTATACCACTGCAGTGCTATATCCCATAGAGAAAGGTAATCATCTTTTATGACTTCAATATGAATACAAAGTATTGTTGATTGTAATCAACATTTTCCCCATTATCACATGTTTGCAAACATTAAAGAAATCATAAAAATCCATGGGATAAAACCAATAAAATCAGTATTTTCATTATGTGTCCATTCTACATGGGACAAATAGTAGACTTATACATACAGTTTCCACATTCTCTCAGCTGTATACTTGAGTGAGGATGCGTGACATGAGTGTCAGCTCACGCATAGCTCACGCATCCTCACACCTTGTTTTGGGAATAGGATTAAGCTAACTCAAGCCTGGCTCATCTTCACTCAAACGAACTCAAACTATGGGTTACATTTGAGTCAGTAGGTGTGAGCTTGCGTGAGCTTTGAGGAAGCTCACGCAGGGCTGACTCATTCAGACACCTAGTGTTTAACGCAAAATAGGCTAACCCAGGCTCACGCAGATTGACCCTAGCTCACGTCAGTTTGCTGGGATAGCATAAATTAGGCCTATATAGTAAGAAATGGGTGGAAAAAGTGAAAGGGTATTTTAACACTATATAAAAGGAAATTTATTTAAAGTTTGTATATTTATATGTAAGCCCTATTACGTGCATTATAGCATTATGTTATATCATTTCCTCTGCCTGGTCAAATACGGCACTTTCTATATCACGTGGATTTGAAGAGCTGCACTGTCCAAATATTATGCAATAACCATTGGCATAAACTTTTTCAAATAGTAGAGGTGTGGAAAAAAAAAAGACGTCACCCAGTCAAAGACGTCACCCGGTCAAGTCGTGAGACTGAGCCCTATGTGTTTTAATAGGGCTTACGGAGTAGTACTGCAAAACCCGACCACCCAAACCATATGTCCATAGTGCAGTTGTCTTAAGTGTATATACCTAAGTAGCCATAAGAAAATGTGTTTTTACATGTTTATTACATCATTGTTCAACACTTAATTAAGGCATGGTTGTTACAAATAGATACGTATATACTTTGTACAAATAGCTTACATCGTCATACATCTTTTACGGTTATACACTGTAGCTATGTATTGAATAAACACTTTGTGCTATAATTGAATGAATTATATTACCGGTGGGCATAGCGTGGGTATATCGCAACGATATAATTGTCATTATGTAATTGAAATTATTCATAAATGTTTTTTTCTCATTTTAGAGAATTATTTGTTGTGGCCTAGGCCTAATCTTAACCATAAATTGAATTTTCAGGAGGTCCCCCCTTTTTGGAGCCATGTTGTAAACTCCAGTCAATAAAATCTGGAGTCATCTTACAAATTTACTAGGGTCACATAATGTTGTTTATAGAATGTTAAATCTGGGGAGCCTGCATAAGGCTCCTGAGGACACTTCAGTCCCTTCTTCTTTAAAAATAAACACCTTGACAAAGGCTTACAAAAGCCGAAACATGTCGGTCTAAAATTGAACAACCTCGTTCTTTGTTTTGAGCCATCCAAAAAGTTAACTGTGCAAAATTTCTAGAGGAGGGATTTTGGGAGTATTTACCAACCTTGCCATGAAATTATTCATGTTAAATTTAATTGATGATTTTACCTGTCAAGTACATGAGTCATACCCCTCATCTGATGATGATCAGTCGGATTCGCAATGGCAAGTTTGTGACAAGTGTGTAGAGGATAAAAACTCATATAGGCCTACTTAGAGATAAAACATAAAAACAAATGAAGATAGTCATTCGAAGCACGCCATATCAGCTATTGCACACATTATACGTATACATAATCTTAATTTGATATTGAAATCAAAAGACAATGGGAGTACGGTCAACGCTGAATAAATACGTGTATTAAAATTGTGACTTTGTGGCCCAGCCACGGCATTTTTGACAAAGATAATAGTTGACAATTTTAACTCAGAAAATGAAAATATAAAAACGTGTGAATGGCAGTCTACGATTCATAACTTCGCTAAAAATAGTATACACTATCCAACTTTGGGTGTCATATCTTGATGACAACACAAAGCGCATAGGCCTATACACATGAATTAAGGTCCAATTAGTGTTAATGCTACATAACATATATATGATTCTTTAGTCAAATTTATCTGAATGCAGACTCACGTCCACGCATAGGCTGTCAAATCCTCCGACACAAAAGCAAATACACCAAGGATGAACTTAGGACCCAACCAGTATAGCATTCTATATATAAATGTATGTATGATATGTAATTAGATTCTCAGATCTGTAGAATATGGACCTAGTTATGGCAGGGCAGTATTTCATAATTTGATGCCAAAAACTCCTTCATCCATGTCACGTCACTGTAGGGTGCTGGTCTCATATGAAGAGACTGAATCCATCTGTAAAACAATGGAATTCATACATTTAAATATTTGGGGTTATTCCTGGTTTACATGCAATATAGGAATACGTGTAGTATGTAATGGTGATGTTCAGATTTATGCTGGTAAGGATATCTAAAATAATTTACAATTACAATTAATGAAATTCTGGAGAGAAATAATGCCCATCTATAATTGGAAAGGGAGGAACGGATATACAAGGTTCACCGACATACACGTATGATACATAGATTATTCTCTAAATGATTTTCAATGACGTAACATGTTTACTAGGATGCAAAGGTTCTGCTCTAGGATTTGCACACCGTAGGTGTGGTGACCGGCAACCAAATTAGGATTAAAAGGTTATTGTCTAAGATAAACGGGACGGGATAAACGGAGAACGGGATAAACGGAGAACGGGATAAACGGAGAACGGGATAAACGGAGAACGGGATAAACGGAGAACGGGATAAACGGAGAACGGGATAAACGGAGAACGGGATAAACAGAGAACGGGATAATTGGAGAAAGGGATAAACGGAAAACGGGATAAACGGAGAACGGGAGAAAGGGAGAACGGGAAACCGGAAGAAAGGGAGAACGGGATAAACGGAGAACAGGATAAACGGAGAGCGGGATAAAGGGAGAGCGAGATAAAGGGAGAGCAGGATAAAGGGGGAGCGGGATAAACGGAGAGCGGGATAAACGGAGAACGGGATAAACGGAGAACGGGATAAACAGAGAACGGCCTAAACGGAGAACGGGCTAAACGGAGAACGGGCTAAACGCAGAACGGGCTAAACGGAGAAAGGGAGAAACAGAGAACGGGAGAAACAGAGAACGGGAGAAAGGGAGAACGGGAGAAAGGGAGAAAGGGAGAGCGAGAGAAAGGGAGAAAGGGAGAAGGGAAGAAAGGGATAAACGGAGAGCGGGATAAACGGAGAATGGGATAAACGGAGAGCAGGATAAACGGAGAATGGGATAAACGGAGAACGGGATAAACGGAGAACGGGATAAACGGAGAACGGGATAAACTGAGAACGGGATAAACGGAGAACGGGATAAACAGAGAACGGGATAATTGGAGAAAGGGATAAACGGAAAACGGGATAAACGGAGAACGGGAGAAAGGGAGAACGGGAAACCGGAAGAAAGGGAGAACGGGATAAACGGAGAACAGGATAAACGCAGAGCGGGATAAAGGGAGAGCGAGATAAAGGGAGAGCGGGATAAAGGGAGAGCGGGATAAACGGAGAGCGGGATAAACGGAGAACGGGATAAACAGAGAGCGGGATAAACAGAGAATGGGATAAACGGAGAATGGGATAAATGGAAAACGGGATAAACGGAGAACCGGAGAAAGGGAGAACGAGAAACCGGGAGAAAGGGAGAACGGGATAAACGGAGAACAGGATAAATGGAGAGCGGGATAAAGGGAGAGCGGAATAAAGGGAGAGCGGGATAAACGGAGAGCAGGATAAACGGAGAATGGGATAAACGGAGAGCGGGATAAACGGAGAATGGGCTAAATGGAGAACAGGATAAACGGAGAACGGGATAAACGCAGAACGGGCTAAGCAGAGAACGGGCTAAACGGAGAACGGGATAAACAGAGAACAGCCTAAACGGAGAACGGGCTAAACGGAGAACGGGAGAAACAGAGAACGGGAGAAACAGAGAACGGGAGAAAGGGAGAACGGGATAAACGGAGAACAGGATAAATGAAGAACGGGCTAAACGGAGAACGGGCTAAACGGAGAATGGGAGAAACAGAGAACGGGAGAAACAGAGAACGGGAGAAAGGGAGAACGGGAGAACGGGATAAACGGAGAACAGGATAAAGGGAGAGCGGGATAAACGGAGAACGGGATAAACGGAGAACGGGATAAACGGAAAACGGGATAAACGGAAAATGGGATAAACGGAGAACGGAAGAAAGGGAGAACGGGATAAACGGAGAACGGGATAAACAGAGAACGGGATAAACGGAGAACACATAGGTACCAATATAATCCGACAAAACGAAAATCGCAAATATCTTCGCTGTGTACGCTCCGATCGGCCCGATTTTCGGAAGGGTAGGAGAACTTCAAAATCGTTTTTGGGTCAAAATCGTTTAGGGGCTCAAAATCGGTTTTGGGGGCAAAATCGGTTTTGGAGGCAAAATCATCTGCAGCTCATGCCGCCCCGCGGCCAACCCGACACGTCGAACCAGAAACGAAGCTGCAACGAAGATGGTGTCGCTGCTGACGCTCCGATCGACTCGCTTTTTCAGCCGAGACGTAAAACAGCGGTTACGCGCTGCCGGGCGCTGACGCCCACAGCCACCTGCTCGCCCCCAGCCACCTGCTTTCCCACAGCCACCTGCTCACCTATAGCCACCACCTGGAATTCGATTATATATGACTTCCAATATATGAAATTAGGGTAGCTTCTTCTGGCGATTACGATTCTGCTGTCAGAAATGAGAAATAACGTACTGTACTCAAATTAGATAATTCATTCGACTTTCTAATGACAAAAGCGGTATGTGTGAGGCTTGTGGTGGCCTGGTAAGTAGCAGAGAGCGGCATAGGAAATAGCAGACGACATTCACTATATAGTTAACCCTTTGAGGCCAACATTACCCATTACTATATTCGTATTACAAGGTGTACAGTGTGTTGGGGATGGGTGTATATAGAAGGCCTTAAAGGGTTATTATCCAGGTGTCACAAACATGTTGCCACTTCCCTTTAAGGGCCGCAATGTACAGATTAAGCCACCGCGGTGGTACTGGGGAGCTTCTATGGGAGGTGTGATAACCTTGGGCGGGCTCCAGTGAGTTTTCAAATGCCATGTACCTATTGAAAACTCAGCAGACCGGAATGAGCAGTGCATTCTGGGTGGGAGTCATAGACCATATGGGGCTAGGTATATTTTAGCGGATTGTGAGCTAGGCAATGCTGAGGAATGGGAGGAGTCAGCGGAATTAGTTTATAATCACCCTGGCAGAGGGCAGCAGTTCAAGGGGTCTAGTACTAATCCTACGGAGAATAGAGGCTATGCTGCTAGGGTGCTCGGTCCGATCCCTCAATGCTATTTCAATGGGCGCGCAGCTCGGCTGTCTGAGCTTACGGGGCTTTGTCTACCTTAATTCCTGACCGGACACATAGTGCCGGTCAATAAACATACATTTGTCATTGGCAATGAGATCGACTGCATTTTTTATTTCATGTACTCCTAGTTACAAATATACACGGAAATACAATATCCCACTGCACGGTGACGTGCACATATGTAGGACATATCAATGAATATAGTCTCTAAATAATATGCACTCCTTTTAATCCCGTGCAAAGTAGAACAGTGTCTAAAACGTGGTACAAATGTATAGTGCAGTGCCTATGATAGTTATATACCGAGCCTAGATTGATGAGAGGTACTAGAAAGGTGTGGCCACATACATTAATGCATAAACGCAGCACCGTATTTAAAAGCCATAATTATTACCAATACATGTAGGTAGTCGGTATGAAAACCTAAATGATATAAAGTACAGATGATCATGATCTACAAGTCTGAATTGTCAAGTCAGGAATATTGACGATCTAAAATATAATTGCGTAAACGATTATCTATTCCAAAGAAATTAGGGCTAACCAAGCTAATCTTTTATACTCTGCATTTTTTTAAGGTTGCTCCATGTAGATTAATTTATGAATATTGTTAACGTTAATGCATGTACTTATCACTATGGTGTTATACTTTTTTTAAAGTTGCAGGTTATACATTATTTTAGCTTCAGTATTTTTAAAGTTTTAGGTTATATATTTCCCACAGACAGAAAAGCACACATATAGCAGGTGCGGGTTTACAGAGTGAGGGAGTACGCGCACACCTTTTTTAATGCAAAAGAAATCGAGGGAGTTTTAAAACAGTAGCACGCCCCCATCCCCACCTCTTTTTAAAATTCTGGATCCGCCCCTGTGTGGCATTCGTCGCAAACTCTGATGCTTGCCAAAGTTATCAACTAGTTTATGATCCTGTTTTCTAATTACCCTCCCCAGATGGCGCCTCAAGTTTCTCCACTTTGGGCACTACATTGCAGATGAGGCCCAGGCCCAGGAGAACAACCCTTGCCCCCTACTGGTTTACAATCTATGACTAGCTCCTGTATTTTCCTTCATGGAGAATTCTGCAGACTGCATGTAGGATAGAACCCCATAATTATTAAAGATTTATCATCCTATCGTTTATTTAAAATGATCGGGCGATGATAGATATTTTACACGACTGTTTGTTCTCTGGAATTGTGAATCTAATTACTATCCTAATAATCGAGGGATAACAGATAACAGTCTGTATTTTATTAGCTATCTCAGTGTCATAGTGAAATATAGAGGAGCTACCTATAGTATACTAATGTGGTTTCTAAATGGCGATATGATCTCTAGGCAGGTGCTGCTATGAATTCTTCCATAGTCGGAATGCTTGATGTAAGATAAGAGTGGAGAGGTGCTCCCATCCACCGTCTACCAGAACACATACATTGATTATTACCCATCAGCTCCTTTGAGGCCACCAGTGGGTCGTCTTCACGACCTGTAAGGGGGTTATATACAGGGACACTGTGATTGTCAGACATAAGATCCGAATATTACATTGACAAGATAACAAGATTACTGAGTATGATAATACAGTTGCTAAATTGAATCGAATAGACTTCTTATAATTCGGTAGGTCTACTTTGCAGTGTCATTTATGCAAAATTTTATGTACATGCATTGTAAGAAATCGAGATATTGTTTATAATCGTGGAACGCGGACGTAAATTACATGTATTATCAAATGGTAGATTATTTTCATAGGCAAACACATATACATGTATGTATAGGGGCACGGTATTAGGTGTAAGGAAGTAGTTATAATATTACCTTGTCTTTACAGACATTATAGGGGCACGGTATCATTATTAGGTACAAAGAGATAGTATACTAATATTACCTTGTATGGATGTATTGTTCGTCAGAGTCTGATACTCTTGTCCTCTCTTCATATCACAGTGTAACCATCTGCAATATGAAAATATCTCCATGACTAGCAATGCCCTACATATACATCAACCCATGTTTATGCGTTGATATTTCAAATCTTATGCAATATAAGATCACACATATGACAAGCAAATACTATCAAAAGTCGCAATATCTCCTCATAACTCTACCCATGTTAAATGCGATGTTTTCTATTTTGGTATTAAATGATCACTATATGTAAGACATGTTTACATGACATTTAATTCCAGGTTAACCATCTATATATTCAACTATGATGATCCTGCCCCTCAGGAATTGGGGTGCCTTTATGGACATAATTATTATTGATTAAAAGACAAATGCTTACAGAGTGAGTGACAGTGGAATGATGCACATGAAGGCGCCCAGGGAGAAGCAGAAACCAGGCCAGAAGTTGAGTGTGTGCGGGTAGATGGTGTTGTAGATGGCTGCCCCGACCATGCCGCTCACACTCTGTAGAGCCCCCAGGGAGGCGTACATGGCACCTGGCAATGACAAGGCATAATGATATAGAATTTACAAGTATATGTAGTATAAGGTGTGGTAATCGAAGCAGGCCATTTACACACATGGAATATATACTATCAGGTATTAGACAAAGGTTTCATACGTTTACATTGCTCTCCATCAGTGGAACGATGGTCGATCGTATATCACGTAGGCAGCACTGCCACCGTAGTTGGTAGGGGACGGAGAGAAACAGAGCACGGAGACAGAACAGGTCTGGTCTAATATCACGGGCCCACTTGCTGATTTTTAGCTAGTAGTATATGGAAATGGTTGCAATAGCAGTGGGGGCAGGTGGGGGCAACAACAATAAATAGGACGATGGTAAAGGTGAATGAAAAGAATACTTACCAAGCTCAGATGGATCCACTAGTTTTGACACCAGGGCGCGAACAACCCACGTTCCTCCCTTTAGCAATGCTAAGAATGGCACTGCAGCAGAAATACACTCACAAAATTAGACCTCACGCACCAAAGAAAGAATATGGCTAAAACAACTACGATAAAAGAGGAGATGGCATATAGTTATCTTTCATAACCCCTTTAATTTATTTTATTTATAATGATGATGTAAAATACATGGACTGTGATATTACACACCAGTCTCAGGCACATGTCGATGACAAATACAAGCACATATCTGTCCAAATGCACAGCAGCATTATGGGTCTATGTTACTGTGATAACCTCTGATGTATACAATGCCACTTACTTATCCACACCATGACGGTGGTGGTACAGAAGCTGAGGTACAGCTCAGACACGGCCGAGGACACGATGCCAATCATGATGAGGGTCGTGTCCCTCATGTGTAGAGACTGCTTCATAAAGGGGATCACAAAGAGCATGGCCAGCCCAGGCAGGAACTGGAGGGTGGCAGCAAAGAACCCGTACATGGTCTGAGACCAGCTGAGAGGCTGTCTCCGCAGGAACAGGTACCCCACTTTGTAAATACCTGCAGAGAGCATGAGAGGAAATGTCTTATTGTCGGATACAATCTACTAGGCTACTAAGAGATTCCGGCAGTACTGTTTAATGATTATGGGTAGAATAATTTCAATTGGTGTTGGAGGCTTATCTCAATAGTAGTGCACGGTAAATTAAAGGGGAAACATAATAAAACGAAAGTGATGCAATAATACTCACAGTTGAATGAGATCATCCCTGTAAGTACCACTAATAAAGAAGCTATCAGTCTCAGCCTCCCATTATCCTCCCGCTTCCTGAATACACAGCTGATGGTCTCTTTGAACTTTCGCCCAAACGCCACCAGGTAGTTCCCGGTGAGTATCTGGTCAGGGGACTTTGGTGGCTCCTGAAGGCAGGCAAAGCAGTACACTGCTGCCAAAAAGTTAAGTAAAGCTGAGAGGCTGAAGACGGTGATGTAATTGGTGTGGTCTAACAGAGCTCCACTGCCCAGTAGGGAGCAGGCCGCTCCCACGGCAGCCACCCCCTCTGCTATCATAACCCTCTGTGTTCTCTTATCAGCCGTGGTCGCTTCTCCCAGATAACTGAATAAGGCCATGAAGCATGCAATCCAGCCCCCTGTGAAGCCGCTTATTACCTGCCCTATCAGGGTATAGCCGACATAGCTGTCCATGTAATGAGAGTTAATGATGAAGCTGATACTACACAGCATTTGGCCTACACATGGTAGGGCAATGGCACCCCGTCTACTGACATTGTCACTAAAGGAGCCATAGAGCAGGGCTAGTAGGATAGCTGGTATCTCATAGCAGAAGTTATGGTAGAGAATCCAGTAGGAGGCCGCCCCTTGGACCACATCCTCCTCGTCCGTGTGGTTAGCCTTGTGTAGATGGTCACACACGTTGGCAGGGAAGCGTTCATTGCATACCTTGGCATAGACTAGAGCATTGAGGGTAGGGTCCTGCAAGGAGGCGGCCACCACAAACAGAAAGATGACAGGCTCTATGTTGATTAGCCTGGGCTTCCAGCTTGGTGTTCTATTTGCCGTCACCACGGCCACATTCTCCCTACTCTCTATGGGGATGGGCGTAGGGGCCTTGGAGAAGATGACCACGTCGTTGTCCTCCTTCTGGTTGGTGTAGCGCCCCATGTTGTAGGGGTCTGGTGGGGCAGCGACCCCTCAGTTAGTATTATCCAGCAACAGGTGATCCAACGTTATTGATGGCTGTCTCTATTGGTCATCATTGCGCCTGTGAAGACAATCAGAAGATATAATGCCAATTCCTGGAGCCTAAACAGACAATGATTATACAAATATGGACAGACTACCCATGGTGCCTTGTCAAATAAATACTGTGTAGTTTAAAACCCGCATAACCCGCATCTACAGTCTCAAAATATTACATACATATACTACGAGGTTCAGGCTTCAGAATACTAAGATGTTGTAGGGACTCCAATGCCAATTATACGTTATAAAAAGGAAATAGAAACTGATTGAAATTTAATGTTTGTAACAGCCTCAGACTATGTGGTATATGCGGATTTCGGACAACACGAGATGTGTACGTCAAGGCAGCAATGGATGGCTTGTCTTCACAAGTAATACTTACAGTAAAATGTGCTACATTTACAATAATTACCAAAATAGTCAACTTGTGATCTAATACAACAAACATTTAAGAGACATACCAAGGGATATGGCACAATGTACATGTAAATGTGATACATCTGAATATTTTACATGTTCACAATAAATTGCGAAATGCACCTTGTTGATACACATAATTTGATACACATAGCGTTTTTTTGATACACATAGCGGTTGGATGGTTAACCTCTATATGTAGTTGATACAGATAGCGGTTATGCTACAGATAGCGGTTGTACACCCCTGTACAAAGGATATTGGCTTAGTCACGGCTGAGCACACTCATCTACCGACTCGTGATCAGCCTAGACTGTCACCAATATCCTATGTATAATGTACAGGGGTAAGAGGGGTCTTGAAATGTCGCTTAGGCCACTAAAAACAACTTGTTTCTCATCAGTGCGCAGATTTCCCCTTTTCTCGAATTTTCATGGAAAAACATGATAACAAAAATGAACATCAATCATGTGGCCATATTTGGTATTGCTGAAAATGCAATGGGCCAGAGGAAACACGTGTATTTATAACTCCTGAGTCTACCCATTCTGGCCCGCAGCAAAAAAAAAAAAAGGGGGGGGGGGAGGGGTCGACCTCGCCATGATGAGAAACACATGGTTTAAAAAAAATTGCCTTAAGGTCTAAAAGAGGATTTTGTATACAGGGTAAGCGCTTTCTTAAAGGGCAGCATGGCGTGGCGCTAACTATAGAGACGACACGGTCTAAACAACAGAAGCAGTTCTGCCCCCGGAGTTCTGCCCACGCCCTTCCTCCTGCCTAGAGCCACACCCACTGTACATGTGGTAGTAGTAGAAGTATACTGGTATATACGTGCCATTTGGGAACCGGGGATGGACGTCATCAGGTGTATCAGAACCATGGGGACGCTAAAGGACGAGTCAGATTACCACTGTGTATAACAGACACATATCCACATATAGGCCTAGGCTGACAGTTCAAAGCTACCCAACTGTACACTCAAAAAGTAAACTCGTCTGCAGACTCTTCTAAGTGACAAGAGAGTGGGTCCTCTAGCTGTAGTTGTCAGATAGAAGATACACTTGGTATGTGCCAGCCCAAAACCTGACTCATGCCAGCCCTAGACTTGTCAACCAGGGTCTGATTCAGGATTTTCCCTGTAGGTGGCATCAGTATAACATGCATTCTGTATAAAGTTGGGGAATGAATTGCATAATTTCTATGTTGATTTTAATCATATTTATGGGAATACACATTCATGTTATGGAGAATCCTGAGATTTATCTATTTGGGATGCTAGAAAAGGTAAAGGAATCAATGTTTTGATATAATTGAGACAAAACAAATATGCGTAGGGCACAGACACCTCTTTTGTGGTTATTTCTATGGTACAATAGCTGCAAGGAAACTCCCATTGGTATGACATCCACATATGTGTTAGTAGTCTGTAACTAAAGGGTAGAAATACTCTCAATATAGACTTGGGGATATGGCAGGAATTCCCCTAACCTTCATACCTCTATGTTTGTATGAATTAGCTATTATAAACCTCAGAAATGTAGAGAGACATGGACAACAATTATGCCTAGGCAGAAACCAGTTAGCTCCACCTGCAGTGAAGTAGAGGTTATAGTGCACAGGTTAACCCTCTAAGGGGTGCATAGTGCTTTAAGGTGCTATGCTCTATGTGATCATAATACATGAATTCAGCCTTGGCAAGTATAACGCCCAACTGTTGATTCATTTCCAAAGGTGCATGAATGCAGGCTTGGCAAATAGACTCACCAGGGCTACATTCATGCATCATGCTGACAAAGGGATTCAAACACATTTAAAGCAGTTTGCAGCCAATAAAGGGTTAACTATTCTGGGTTGTCAATTTGACGACCTTAGACTTGACACTTGGAGTGGGCCACTGCCTGGGCTAACATTGTCAGTTAGATGACCCTAGTCTTGTCTTGTGGGATGGTAACTGGACAGTTCATCAAATAGACAACCTTTAACTTGTTTATTTTATGACCGTCACTTTAAAGACCCTAAACTCTTCTTATAAGACAACCTTTTGACAAGTTTGGATCCCTTCATTTTATCAGTGTAGATAGGATTTATTTTCCTTTGATTTATTCTCCTTTGTCCTTTGTTGAAATCAAAATGGGTCTATTATGCCCCCATTTGTTTCCCAAAAAAGGTGTTTCTCCATGTTGGTAAACTATGCTACCTGCCCTTCCCACAAAGCAGGTCCTACTGAAGATTGGTTTCTAATTTCATGATTTGGGTCATTACAGTAAAATCCGTCCCTATCCTTCGATCTATGGAAACTCTCTGAAGGTGTGAAATGCTTTGTTTTAGCCCTCCACCGTGGGTTAATATTAATGACTTTGTAATTGTAATAACCCGTATATTATAACACTATGTGGTTATGACAATTACGTCATAGTTGTTGGTGGTCGTTATATCAAATCATGTCTACCGATGCTACAACCCGTTGATCCCGTGTTGGTCAGCAACGTGCCTGAAATATCACCTCCATTAGTGACCTGGGTGTCATACAAAGCTGAGCACAAAAGGGAACGTTCACAAAGGACGACACCGGCCAGAGGAGGAAGATGGAGGGGGGGGGGATAACACTGGCAGCGGAGGGTGTCGTCAAAACCTCGCCCGGGCCATACAATCGTGCAGGCGGATTTGTCGAAAATAAGGTCAAATGGGTGGGAACCTTGAAATGTTCCCAAAAAAGGTGAGGTTGTTTGCGAACGTGCCCCTACCTGTGCCACAGCTCCCAGGAATCAGCTCGGATAATTGACCGCATAGACACAGTGGGAGACCATACAGCCCCGATGCAGCCAGGCGGATCAATGTAACACTGGCTGCGTTCGGAAATATTTCCTTTTATAGTGTATGTTGGTCTGTATCAAACCAGTTCTGAGGATTAGCTACACTCACCTTATAACGTGTCCACACGTTCTACATTTGACTAGAACTGTAGTAAAAAAGCTACATTGTATGTAAAGTCTTGGCGGGAAAGTCGCTTTAAAACTCCAAAATTAATGTAGAATACATTGCCAGGGGCCAACCCTGCACTGTGTAATGGGTTGGAGGATAGGGGTTCACTAAAACCAAAGTACCCCAAAGTGCCAGAAGTGTCGCGCCATGGGTCACGGCATTAGAGGCATTTTACATTAAAAAATGAAGATGCAAGGGGTCCATACTACAAATAGGCCCACGTTTTTCCAGATGGAGAGAATAATTCGATATGCAGTATCGATAAGAAAAGAACTTCTCTCCATATACTACGGAACATAGAGGCCCATTTTAGGGCAACATGCTATAATAATGCTATGATACAAAAGTAAGGGATTTAACAGGAGAGTTCGCCCTCCATGTGACAGAGGCAATGACATATGGGTCCACATGGGTCGACCGTGGTGTGTCTGTGTACAGGGGGAGGTGGGGGGGGGGGGTACATCCAGCTTCACTTGGGGTCTCACCTGGATCCAAGTCACCTGACTAGACGGGTCTAGTTTGTATACGAAGTCGTCCCCTGGGACCATGCCAAGTAAACCACACAGCATAACAGCACATGCCCACCATTATACAACAATACACCCACAGCACCATTACTGCATCGAAACAATGTGATGCATACAATGAGTGCATACGTGTGTACGTTATATAATATGTACGCCATGTACGTGGAATGCTACATAGTTGATATGAGGAATGCAACGTAGCTAAATTAATAATTGACATAGTTCGTGCAACTAGAGAACCTGAACGGGGACCCTCATGGAAACATAACATATTACATATTAATCGGTTTGATTTCAAGGAGATGCCACTGTACAGGATGCAGCGTATGCTTAACAGAGATGTTGTGGAAACATGGTGTACTATAGTTCCTGTATGACTCCGTATACACATGTACCTTTGTAAAATATAGACTATATGGGGGCAATACTGGGATGGCTCGCTAGCTACGGTCAGACATGTATGTGTCAGCTGCTACATCCAAAGGGGAATGTGTCCAAGATACACCTAGATATCACCTGAAGTTGGCAACCTTCCTAGATGTACAAACTGACGCAGTGCATACCTGGAGAGATGTATGCTATAGCCTTTACAGGTGATCTCATCTCGATCTACATACCCCCCCCCCCCCCACACACACACACTCTCTCTCTCTCTTTCTCTTCCCATACCTGGGTCACCATCTAGTCTTCAAGATACTGCACTGTACACATAAGGTTGGATCTGGGTTAGTTGGGTGTAATGATCACAACGCCCAATGGCGTATAGCCTACCTGTATTTACCTGACAGACTGTGTACAGCATGTATTATGAAGGGTGGAGCAGGGCGAGCCTTTATAGTTGCAATGTAGCCTTAATACCCAACACCGGCTCTTCACCCTCAGGTAGTCTCTCCATATATAGGCACACACATATACACGTATTTATAGAACATTGTGCTACCAGTCATAATCACCTCAGGACTACCAAGTCCATTCAAATGGTAAAGGGGGTCACAAGCAGCCCCCCTTTCTCACGTACAGTGTACACCTTCTCCTCCAGGACGGTATATGTCCAATTGCGACCAGTACTATCATACATGGGTTCTTAAGGTAAACATCTCCATGGTTTAGTACTGGATCCCTACCTGTCAGCTGGTATGTTATAGTCCCTCCATGGCAGGTATAGTGTGTTGGTGTGGGATCTCCAGGTGAGTGAATGCAGGTGTGGTGTTGTTGGTGGTGGGCTGCATTCGGTGCTGGTGCTGACGCTTGGTTGGTTACCCTAAACGACCATCAGGTGACGCCAGGAGGCCAGGGGCAGCAAGGGGGAGCAGGAGGAGGTTTTGTGTTCTGGTCCGGTTCTGGCAGTATGACTATGATGGTACTCTTGTACCTGGTCATCTTCCATAGTCCACCATCTTGACCCCCTTGTATAACCACGAGAGATGGATCCAGGTACGCTTTGGTTTCAGTCCCTGATACTGCATGGGCCGCAGCCCAACATTTGAAACATTCTCAGATTGTTGTTGATGACTTAATGTGGGCCTTTGGAATTATTAAAGGGAAGTAGGTTGATAATTAAAGTTCCTAAGGATAATTTAGAACTTACAGACAGGGAAGTTGATATTATAACTCTTGGTATTTCCCGGGGGTATATCGTCATGGATAGTCCCCCATCCATCATATATACAGTTTCCATGTTACTTGGTCAGAAGGTCTTGGCTAAGTGCATAGTTCCCTCTTTTGATAAAAAAAGAGAAAATAAAAATGAGAGAGATATTATTAACTCTTCGACCTTCACGTCTACACGTCATTGTGGTTTGACAGTTTGACCTGAGGAGGATAGTGTCAGGTAGCTTTACCACGTATACCTGACCCTTGTTGTGGACCGAGTTACTTATAAAGCTGTGGACAATATTGTGTGTATAGTCACAGCATATGACGTTAAACTTTAGACTTTATGGTGGGCTAAGGCTGCCCTGGATCTCAACTACCATTCTAGGTGCGATTCCTAGACCTGTGTTTAACTATTTACGTAAACTATGTACGTCAATATCGCTATCAAATAGTTTTCACCAAAGGAACTATATGTATAATTAATTTAAACAGATGAAGGCAAGGGAGGTAACGCTGTGCACACTTTGTGGATATCCTTGAATTAAGAGTAGGCCCACATATATGAAGATTAAAGCAGTTCCCAATCATCAAATAAACACATGCTTAAGACATGTCATTTGAACACCTCTGCTAAACATGTTTGACTCTAAATATGATTTATCTAAATATAACTGCAGGAGCTTGCACAAGGTCACCTATAATCCAAGACGACACAACACATGATATTTGCACAATATTTTATTATTCAATTAACACGCGGGAATAACAAAATATTAAATTCCTGTGAGGTTAATGATTCTCACAGTACCTTTCTAGTGATACGTAGATCACTTAGAATAATTGACATATTAATTGTTTGCACCAGTAGTGCTAATTGATGAGACAATATAACAATGTTGAAATAATGTAAACATACAAAGTCAATACAATGCACAATAATACATACATGTCATTGGAGTAAACCTTTAGCGCTTGGCACATGTTTTAATTATCTTTTAATGTAGGGTGTGGTGGGTGGGACAAAAAAGAGAGGAGACGCGTCCTGCGTCGGATAAGTGTAAGAGTGACCGCCCGGCGGGCGGGAGGGCTTAAGTAGTAGAGATTATGCTAATTCCTATGACGTCACTGTTGCCGTGCAAGGGTGGCATGTGAGCGCGCCCGGATTAAGCAGTGATTATAAATTACTGACCAATCCAAGACGACACAACACATGATATTTGCACAATATTTTATTATTCAATTAACACGCGGGAATAACAAAATATTAAATTCCTGTGAGGTTAATGATTCTCACAGTACCTTTCTAGTGATGCGTAGATCACTTAGAATAATTGACATATTAATTGTTTGCACCAGTAGTGCTAATTGATGAGACAATATAACAATGTTGAAATAATGTAAACATACAAAGTCAATACAATGCACAATAATACATACATGTCATTGGAGTAAACCTTTAGCGCTTGGCAAACTCGAAGGCATCCCGCAATAGGTTTGGGACAGGGTTATACATGTATGTGGGAGTGTATGTGTGTACGGCTGATGATGACCAATGGCCGTGTTGCTTAACCTCCTCCACAGTAGCCCCGGCCAGCGCCGCAGTTTGGCTAGCCCCTCGGCGGACTGAGTGGGGAGTAAAGTCATTCTTAAATGGAAAGTTTGTCTGATTCATGGCGCGGCGCAGTGACGCCATTAAGTCACGAGTGGTCAAGGGTTTGTAATCCGATTGTTTAATGAAAGCCGGGGCGTCAGGCCCGGCCGGGATCCGGAGGGTCATGTGGCGATACTGTCTGACGGGGCAGACGCCCGGCGCCCCCGGTAGGGGCTGGATTGGTAAGCACAAAGGGGGGTCCTTGGATGAGTGCGTCTTTGATGAATGTATTACCACCAGTAATCCCCCCTCCGAGGGAAGAATGTCTTTTCTGGTGAGGGTGTGCTCCGCCCCCCAGTCGGCGGACGGGGTGACGGCAACATTGCTCTGCCTCACAAAGGTAAAGAACGCCATGGACAGAGCCGCGGCGCATACAAAGCCGTCGGGTCTCTGTGCCTGCATTAAGGGTATTACAGTTAACAAGTGCTGTGGTAATAAAGGCGGTGATTGTTTAGGTACATGAGTTGATAATTGTGTAGCGCCTTTAAGCACCTGCTTAGGCATGAAGTGTGAGAAAGCTGATACATCAGCGGGAAGTAATTCTACATACATTTTTGCCCCCGAGAGGTAATTACGTACAGTGGCACAGCTTTTCATCGTATTGGCTAGATGTTGTACATACATGCTAATTACATGCGGTGTAAGAGTGAAAGGCGATACATTAAGTTCCGCCAGAAATTTTAGGAATTTATCACGTTGTTTCTCCCTGTTTAATCTGGTGGGTCCGCTGACGGCGGCTAACAATGTTTGGCGGCTTTGGAGATACAGAGGGTGCGCCGCCAGATCTGCAAAGAGATGATTGTTATAGGCTAAGGGTACATATGTCCCTCGTGAGGGTTGGGGTGACACGTGTCAGCCCACGCGCGGCCACCTCTCTGGCCGCTATTGAGACAAAGGGCTCGCCCAGGTGGAGCCGGGACAGGGCGTCACTTAATATCATGGTTTCTCCCGGGTGGTGCTCGACCACCACCCTGACGTCACGCGTGGCAGCGAACAACCACACCTCTCTCGCGCAGGCGCCGAGCCATTCATCTATGGCGCGGCCCGACGAGAGAGATGCGGCTGAACTCATGTTGTCCGTTGCCACACGTATCTCGCAGCCCCTGGGGGCTGTTTTACCTAGTGTTTTGAGTGCGAGTACTAGATTAATTGCTTCTTTTTGACTTATATGATTGGTGGTCCATTCTGGGCCGTACACTACATCATAGTATTCGGAGCTACTATACGCCCCTGCAGCTTCTAAACAGGAGTCGCACTCAATGTCGAATACTTGTCTTTTTTCCGGCATCAAGTGGACCCCATTACACTGTGCTGCGTACATGGTGAACCATCGCAAGTCTAGTTTCATGTCTAGTGGGATTCCCATTACTCCACTAGCGGGGGCGGCTCTGAGAGCTTTCAGTACCCTGTTTAGGAATGTCCTAGCAGGTGGTACCGCCGTCGCTATGTGGAATAATTTCCCAGATAACCTTTGTAACTGCTTTTTTGTAGCTACGGCTTTTTTCAGCCATTTTGTGACCTCTTTTGTGACCTCTTTGAGTTTTACCTGTGGGATGGAGATTGACATTTTTACAGTGTCTATTTCATAACCTAACCAGACTACCCGGGTGGAGGGGTGAACAGTCTTCTCTTCTGCTAGTTCCAGGCCTAGTTTTTTGGCCAGGCCCACAAGTGTGCTGAGAGCCATTTCACCTTCCTGTTTTGTTTTTGTCACACCTGCGTAATCATCGATGTAGCATAGGATAGGATAACCTCTATTGGCCATCATGTGGCCTACCGCAAGTGACACCCGTTGCATATGTGAGCATGAACTGCGTGACCCGAAACTTGGCGCCGCGTCACAATAATATAACCCGTCAAATGTTATGCCTGCTAGAGGGAGGTCTAGGATATCTAGACGCATCTGGCGGTATGCTGCCAATAAATCTGTTGAAAAGATGTGACAGCCCGCCCCCTTTGCTATAACTATATCAGTGAGGGTTGTGATGGTTGGTAATGTGTAGCTTATGGTTTTTCCCTGGAAGTTATTTTTAAGGATACCATCGTTTACGCTTTCATTGTGGGGATATGATAGATCCACAATTACCCTTCTACTTAATGAGTTCTTTTTCTCTCTGGTTAGGAGGGGGCTGGTTTGGGACCAGGGCTTGAAGGGGGGTTGGGCGAATGGGCCTATTAGAGTACCTTTCTCCAGCTCTTTAGTTATGAAGGCCCTGACGTGGTCAGGATAATCATTAGCGGGGCCGTGATTAGTGGTACTAGTTGTTGGGATTTTTTCCCTGCAGTAAGAGCTTGGCCAGCCATATGCCAGATATTGGCATATTTCTTTATCATGGTAGTTGACAAGTTCCCGTTCCCATACCTCCACGTTGAAGCCTGATTCTACTTTTACTTTGGCGCCCATGTAGTTAGGGAGACCGTAACTTTTTACTGTGTCATAAAGTTTAGCTATCTCGGGGAACTCGGCCTGTGCCTCGGATGAGAAGTTAGGCCAGTGAGTGTCGACAAATGGTTTATACTCGAGGGGACCTTGTTTTTTGACATCTATCTCATATTCTACTGTTTGTAGGATTATGTTTGATTCGTTGCCGTTTAAAGTGGGTTCACCTCTAAGTATGTTGGTGGAGAGAGTAGCTGCCTTATTGACCTTTGAGTGGGAATCAAATACAACAATGGGGGTGTTGTTACGTGCGCCGCTGTGGGGGGGGGTCGACTTGCTGCCGGCTCCGCCCTTAGGGCTTTGTGTTACATAACCTGTTTTGGGATTGGGTACTACCTGCCGGCGACCACCCTCTACTGGGTCGCCGGCCGGGCGTTTTTTGCAGCTTTGTTTGCTTCCGCCCTACCTTTTTTGTTACACTCTGTTTCCCCGTGGAAGTGGGCCTCAACCGCATTATTGAGGCACCAATTGCAGACATGTTGGCGTCTATAGCCGGAGGCTGTATGGTCGCCCCCCAATTTACACGTCCCTTTATTGAACTCCCTACATGGGGTACTGGGTTTTGCCGCCAGGATATCCGGCGCTACTACATATAACTGGCATGCTGCTGTGGTTACCTTTGAGCCGCTGCCGACGCTAGTACTAGCGACAGTAGCTGCCCTTACATTTGTACCTGTTATACCTATGTCAAGAAGGTTTGCGGAGTCAGGCGGGCTAGAATTAGCCATCTTGACTCTCATAAGATCAATACCTGGGCTCTGCCAAGACATGGGGGTTGTTCTTATGTCTGTAATCAGCTCCTCTGACCATGCCCTGACATTTGCCCATTTATAACCCCTCCGTACATCGTCTGTTATGGCCTGGAGGTGTTTCATAATTTCTACCTTGTCTATATCTGGGGTATTGGGATTGTCATGATATTGAAAGATCCCCCACAAGTAATCAGGAAAGTTCAGTTCGCCGGGGCCGGTCTTTTCCCTCCTGTCACCCTTTGTGACGTAGTGGTGGGCATGCATGAAGGGGTTGTTACCTGGCCTTGTGTCTTGCGCCGCCATGTGTAGAATGTCGACTAGACGCTGCCCTGGGTTGTCCGCGGCGCTGGCGTAATCCGGGTAGAACTGCTGCTGCTGTGGGTGGGGTGGCCGTGGTAGGGGTGGCGGGGGTTGGGGGCCCACGCCCGGCCATTGTGGGGGCCAGGAGTACGGCCAGGTGTACGGGCCGTTGCCTGGTTGCGCCCGCCGTGCCTCCTCCTGCCTCGCTGCCTCCTGCCTCGCTGCGTCGTGCCTCGCGGCCTGCTCGGCGACCTGTCTCTCGGCCTCCTTACGTTCTGCCGCAGCTCGGGCGGTCGCAGCTATTTCCGCTTCTGCCGCAGCTCGGGCGGTCGCAGCTAATTCCGCGTCCTGGCGGTCCTTTGCCTCCCGTAGTTCCCGTGCTACCCTCTCCTCCTGTGTCTCAGCAGGCGGGGGGGGTTTTGGGCCCTGGAGGACGGCTTCGGCCAGCCGCTTTAGAGTACTCCCCATGTCCTCTATTTTCGTGTTGAATTCGTCCAGCCTATCTTTCTGCTGCTGTTCGAATCGGTGGAGAAGCTCCTTCTGTGTGAGCTTTTTCCCTCCTGGATGATCTTTGTCCTCTTCACCTTCACTCTGACTCATAGTGCCGGTGCGGCCGCGGACGGTGGTAGAACAAAGAGAGGAAACGCGTCCTGCGTCGGATAAGTGTAAGAGTGACCGCCCGGCGGGCGGGAGGGCTTAAGTAGTAGAGATTATGCTAATTCCTATGACGTCACTGTTGCCGTGCAAGGGTGGCATGTGAGCGTGCCCGGATTAAGCAGTGATTATAAATTACTGACCAATTACCCTAAGTATATAGGCCAGAGGGAGTCGATTCAGCATCCCCCATCATATCATTAGACTGATGGTGTACGTGTTATTCTATTCTTTTGATGTGACGAGCCAATTGACCTATATATGCATAACCCCACAGTATAGAACATAGTATAGCGATGATATGAAGTCGTTGTGGGTCTAGTTGTCATTAATAACTGGTTTATTTCATGACATCATATAGTAGTTACCTGGTGACAACCGTGTAACATTGCACACAGTAACTCAATTCTATGTTGTTCTGATCCTAATGCAAAAGGTGTGTATGCAGGGGGTCACCATAATAAACGGTGGCTTAACAAACCGTTGTCACATGTGCGCAATTATATATTAATTTGCATACAGTGTGGGTTCTATGTTTAATCAAAGCTGTCTAAGTAAACGGGGACTTTGCTCAAGCACGTAATTCTGCACGTATTGAGGTTGACCTCTGACACGTCGTTAGCTGGGGGCATTGTGATGGAGCTCAGACCCAATGACATAGGGGCAGCCGGTGCATATTTAACACACATAAATGACACATATATATGTACATGGATCTTCTGATCGGACATCAGTGGTTGTAACTTAGACAAGGCAGAGGACACCAGTTTTAGTCTGTTGACTGACAATAGTTGAGTTCAAAGCGGCCAACTTTCAACTAGTGAAATAACCTGTAAACAGACTAAACAGAGTGCTTAATTATGTTTATTTTCACATTTATAGATCTAAAATGACAAAACAAACCACTGTCGAATCCTGGTATGGGGTATATTCAATGGGGCGGTAAGATATGGGGTTTCTTGGTTAAACCTAATAATATGGCACTGTCATATTCAATAATTCTTCTACAGCTTTTTTCTACAAGTACACATTGCAGTACGCATCGTGATTTTAATTAAACTCTCTGATAGCCCATCTCTGTGGAGGTTAATAATTTGATAATTTGAGGGGTAGGTGACATCATGTGGCTCCTATAAGGCTCCTTCACTGTATTTCGCGTACAGATTGGTGCACGTCCTATAACTACTACGTACAAATGTATTGTGTCCATGTGGGCCCGTATGTACCGGTATATGTGGGTTCTATCAGGACACTGATTGTCTTAATGCTCCGGGCCCGTGATTGGTTCTTGACTCACCGAGGGTGTCCTTATGACACCATCCCTAACCAGCTGCCTACACCCTCAGAAAAGTGAGCATCATTGTCGCCGAAAGCACTCTCACATGAAAGCCAGGCAGTGCCAGACTTTCAGGGGAGAGTGCTTTTGGCGACAGTGACGCTCACTTTTCTGAGGATGTAGCCTGGACTGGGGTCTGTAGCGGCTATCCCAGGTTGGTCATCGGGATATTGGTC
Source organism: Harmothoe impar (assembly GCA_947462335.1). Taxonomy (NCBI): domain Eukaryota; kingdom Metazoa; phylum Annelida; class Polychaeta; order Phyllodocida; family Polynoidae; genus Harmothoe; species Harmothoe impar. The sequence continues at coordinate 42,601,106 of OX381706.1, read as the reverse complement.
GGAATGATAAACTGATACATTGTGTATTCAAAAATGACTAGGGAAAAACAAAATATGATTAGGCCTACCCAAGAAGACTTTCCAGTAAACAAAAATACGTTATACAACGTTATGTAACGTTTCCCTGTGGCTCCTTATCGTGGCAGAACGTTAAAAGCGTTATTTTGACGTAATATGACGTATTAATTACTGTTACCTGGGTTAGCCTTGTCCTCATACTCATAGGAATGGAATGACTAAGGCGGGTTGACCACTACTGACTATACCTGTTGGTATTAACTAACGATGGTTGGTCGTATAGGGAGCCAAAAATGACTAACTAGGTTCTTCCCTATTCTGGAGCCTAAAGATTATCTGTGTTGGCATGCCCACATCTGGGATTTGGTCCTTATAGTCTAAGGTTACCATTGGGAGCCCAGTTGGCCTTAGCCCACAAACCCCATTATTTAAAATACATCTGATTATTCTCAGAAATGACAATTTAAAGTACAATTCTCATGTTGTTTTGTCAAGGTGGGCTAGATCTATAGGCACTTTAAAAACGGGCAAGCCTATATATGTGGCCAGGTGAGGGAAAACGTGCCTCCGGGGGGGATTTTTAGTACTGGTTTTGGTCACCAGGGGGCAGTATATGGGTAAAACACTGAAAAATATACTAAAAAGTGCTTGAGACCAATTTTTCATGGGGGATCCAGTGATATGCTTAGAATTATTTCATCTCCACTGAAAACGTTCCATTTTTGGAATGCAAAAGGAACATTTGTTGCCATGGAAACATGGAAAATTGGCATATATGGCAATTTCTGGTTGCCATGGAAACACTCCATTATTCCAAATGGGAATTTTTTGCCTCAAATGATTTTGAAAATTTCACAAGGAACTCAGAATCAAAAACAGACCTCAGAAATTCCCTCTAGAACCAATTTTATGATAAGAACATCTGATGTTTTTGGTTATTTTTCAACAAAACTGTATTTTTTACATTATTAGTATTAATTATAGGATATAGTGGATTTAGAGCTTATTTGCCATTTTCAGTTGTACACACCAACCCCGGTTTGACAAGCAGTTACAGCAAATCTACTTGGGATATTTTCGCTCAAGATATCTCATTTTAAAGCCTGTAACATAAACTTTGAAAAGCCATTTCCCCCCTGGAGGCACGTTTTCCCTCACCTGGCCACATATAGGGTGTTTACCCCCTATATGAAATATACATTGCATATAATTCTATATCCCCTCTATGGAAAGGTAAATATGTCTGGAATACAAAGCAAAAAACAGCATATTGCTACCTGTCATAGGTTCCATGTTTCATGAGTATATGTCAGGCAAGGTTGGTGGTTTTACTGGAAAAAGTTCCTATACTGCAGAGGTTAAGAAGGTGGTCGTTTAGGAGTGCCAATTGACAGCAAGACTCAATAGCATGCCTCAGTGATCACCACTACAGCAGGTAGCTATGTACCCCAATAGTGGTGTAGAAACACATGTAATACATGTATAATATTCACTCAGAACACAATAACATTGTATTCTATGGGAAGCTGATAAATGTAGCTTTACATGAATATTATTACATCTTATGTATTCCTTGTAATAGCTGTGGGAGGATCGAAAGATCACTGAAATAGGGTTTTCCAGCACTATGACATGTCTTTACATATCCTAATTTCCGCTGATAACTACTGGAAATACAATCTAACATGTAATAACTCTCTGAAACCTTATTGATTACCCTTTAAGATGTACATAACTCCGTTATGGTTATAATGATTTTTCATGTCATTCTGAGCTGATCAAGTCTAATTTTCAAGTGCAAATGTATATAGGAAAAAAATTGAAAAATGGAGCTAGCACCCAAATATCGGGTAAAGCCTCCCCTACGCCCTCAGTGTATCAGCATTATTTACATTAATGCCATAATGTGCAAATTTACGATCAAAAACAATGTGCCCAACTCAGACACTCCACAAAAAGGGTCACTCAGTGCCATGACCGCGGTGTGAGTGCTTTTCCTGAGAATGACGATAGATAATGCTTATAAGAATTGAGAAATTCAGGTAGCCCCATGCATGGGCTGATAGCCCAAAGCCCTGGCTTTCACAAGGTGTCAGAATATTTCTGAGATTCCTTTTATTTCCTATAAAGATTCATTGAATACTTAACTGAAGTAGAGAAACGATCGTTTTCACAGCTCTCAGTGGTTCAGGTAAACACCCTACTATATACATATGGGGCCCACCACTGAGCCCTGGCCATAACTGCTCACTGGGAAACCCATATAGACCCCATTAAGAGATTCAGCAATGATGCGTGTGCCTGCAGATTGGTCAAATACGACCTGGCGACCTGGCCCGTTTTGAAGGCGACTTTCGACCTATGGCAATAATATAAGCGACCTGGCGACTTTTGGACAAATTGACAATCGGTTAAAGGGCATATAAATGCGACTTTTTTTTTTACCTCAAGCGATCTCAGGGGGGGGGGGGGGTGACTCTGCACCCGCATGAGAAGGCACGAAGACTTTGGATGCAAAACGATGTAGGCGCCAAAGTATGGTAATTGACTCCAGGGTGTCTTTACAAAAAGCACTGTATGCTTCAATTCTGGGATGGAGATATGTCGTTTTGCATCCAAACTGTTCGTATATACTTATACAAGAACATATGCTCAGGGTTACCTTCTAGATATTCAGAAAACTGCATTTTGCCACATGGCTGATAATAGTATAATCTCCAGAAAAACGTCCTATGCATGTCCATATTTGAGTCCTGAGTAGTTTTTAAAGCCCAACGTATACAGTGTCACACCCAACAGGCCTAACCTAAGACCTCTGCATGGTTCTACCATAGTAATCTGTGCCGCCTGTTATCCCTGTAGTATTATCCGATGAATGGTTCCATCTCTCTGGTTGGCATGTCGGCCTGCCTGTCTGTTCTATATAGGACGCACAACCTGCAGACTGCTCTGTCAGTGTAACGGGCTGTTGGGTCAGGGAACATATGACCCACCATCAGATCGTTTTGTCATTCAGACGAGGTGCCTCAAAGATATAAAATCAGTTAAAACGCCCCAGAATTAAGTTACGAAATAATATTGCAATTGCTTTCATAAACCATTTTCCTTGTACTTTACATCATTCTTTATGGTATCAATGTTTTCCTTATTGTGATTGGAAGGTAGGAATAGACTAAATATAGTGGTTGTATACAGGTTGCTGTGTTTTGATTTCAGGCTAAATCCAATGGGGTTGTGATGTATCCCTAACATGTCTTGATCTCTGTGAGTCAACAGTTATTCATTTGTGACAATATATTGCAGTTTACATCCTAAAAGGATGAATGAGAGCCTTCCAACTTTCCACACCTGCGTGCAATCATGTGGATCATGTTATCAGTCTAAAATGAGAAAATCACTTAAAATTAGCTGGATATAGCAGCTCTAATAAAAAAATAAAAAAAAACTGTGAAAAATAACACAATAGCTAAATAACCGAGATACACACAACAGTGTTCGTTTATCAGTTACAGGGGGGGGGGGGGGCATAAAACATTCTGACTCCTCTTGAGGGGGGGGGGGGGGCGTAAAAATTTAAGGCCCTTTTCAGCAAAAAAGGCCAGCGTGTTACTATAATTCCAAGGGGGTGGGGGATTTTCGGCGCCTTCGGGGGGGGGGGGGGCGTGAAACGTTCCACGCGCTCTCGAGGGGGGGAGGGCGTAAAAAAATTTCGCCCCTCCGTGCGAATCTCACCATCCCCCCTGTAATTAATAAATGAACACTCCCTTAGCTGATCACATTATCAAAAACTTTATGCACGGGGGGAATCTCATCTCATCTACACAGTGACATAGGGCAAAAAAAGAAGAAAAGGTTTGTTTCAGGTCACCCGACCGACCCTATCTAAGCAGGGCCGACCCTACGCTTTTCTATGCAATTTTGAAGGAATTTTTATATAGTTATACTTTTTTGGGGTCAATTTTAGGTTTACAAAATTTTGAAAAAAAATCTCCCCATTTTTACACTTTTTTTCGGTCAATTTTAGAGGGGAAGTAAAAAAAAAAAAAAAAAAAAAATTCCGACCTACCGCCCCTAGACTTTCTCCCCATGTCACCTGAAACAAACCTTTTTTTTAATTTGGCCTAGGACGATATATAATCAGTGCAGTAAATATATTATGCAAGAATCCTACGTGTAAATCAGTGTAATATATTATGCTTCTGAGTAATATAGTTCATTTTTCAGTTAAGTCCAATAGCCCGCATCCACCCCTGCTCAAAATGAATTGCTCATCTGTAATTTTCATGAATATCATTTCAGTATTTCTGTTCTTTCCAAATTAAAAACACATCTCCCGGTGTCGTCCATGTATGCCATATTACCCGGCACTATAAACCTGTATGTATCTCACGTGCCGCCCGGCTTCAGGAACCAGCAGCCTACATCCGGGCCTCACACTTGACGTGTTGGTCACGTGACGGGGTCAGGAAGGTCTCACCTTGCAGGTAATTCAGCTGTTACATGTGTGTAGTTACTGATGAGACATCCAGCATACTCAGAGAAAAGAACCGAAAGCGGATAGAAAGGAAGTCTCAGTCTTGCTGTCAGATTGACTGCTTTTTGTCCCCTAATAAAGTCAAGTATGTGGGTCATTGCCGTCCAGTACAAGAGGGCTTCCTTTTCCATTTAGGGGGTCCATATTTTGCTTTAAAATGACTTCAGGACTCGTGTAACTGCCTTAGGAAAGGGACTCCAGCTCATATTTGGTAATGTCTTGAACCAATGACGTGTATCCTCACCTACTTCACTGTAATTACACCATTATGTACATTTTGTGTAAAGACTACTGTTAACTTCCTTCTCCACGATTAACGCCAATGTAGGCCTACTACTATTCTATGTTGTATTTTATGTGGTACTAGTATACAGATTAAAAGCACACATTACGACTTGATCACCATGGCTACTATATGGCTCTTTATGCTGCTGCCATCTGTCGGTGTCATATTTCAATTACTCAAGGCTCTTGGAAGGAAGTCCACAAGCGTAACGGGGTCTGAAACATCATAATGCAGTTGTATTACCTCAGACCCCAGGATCTTTACTGTATTAAGGGCAAACATCTAGAATAGACTGTTGGTCCAGACCAGAGCTTCATATACTGTAACCACACGATTTGGTCTGCCCATCATAATAAATAATGTGGTTTGTTAGATCAGCGAGATAAAGACTATGTGTCTCTGGTTAAAGCAAGCAATGTGACAATACCCCGGGAAAATACTATTGTAGAAGACTGGTAATATGAAGTATTGTCGGAATGATGCCTGTTATCACTGTGCGTGGTACAAACCTCATCTACTACTAGAACTTAAACAACAACAGTTGACTCGAATAAATCATACTTTTATTTCTATGGATCTTGCATATTATATCATGTCTATCATACTTCTATAGTAAGTCTGTCTAACATTCACTAGTGATTATAATCATGTTAGTTCATGTAGAACAAGAAGCATATGGGACCTGTTCTGCTTGTTTTAATCTGAGAAACAAGGCAATGATCGCAGTCTACTTTAAATTGGTAGCGTTGACTCATGCATCGTAACATTCATCAATCACCATAAAAGGTTTATTATATAACTGGGGTATCCAACATGTTTCTACTCTATTTGATTCATGTATCCCGCAAAACACACTTTGTACTTTGTCTCTTTCGCCTTCGTTATGGTACCTGGAGAGGTTGGCCCCAAGGAGAAAACGGGCCCAGATAGATGACGGCCCCATAGAGGGCGTGTGGGGCCCTTATCCCTCAAACGAGCCCTTAACCCTCAAACGAGTATCCGTTTGAGGGTTAAGGGCACACCACGGGCCCTTATCCCTCAAATATGGCGTTAAAGCACAAACGGCCTTATCCCTCAAACGGCCTTATCCCTCAAACGGCCTTAACCCTCAAACGGCCTTATCCCTCAAACGGCCTTAACCCTCAAACGGCCTTATCCCTCAAACGGCCTTAACCACAACTCTTCCACCACATCATATATAGCGTTTGAGGGATAAGGGCAAGTTGATATTTTAGACCAGTTAGGTATATAGGATCACTATATATAGTGTTTGAGGCATAAGGGCAAGTTAGTATGACTAGTTAGGAATATTAGGGCACTATATAGTGTTTGAGGGATAAGGGCAGATTATTGTTTTAGTACAAATAGGTATATTAGATGACAATGTAGTGTTTGAGGCGTAAGGGCAAGTTGATATTTTGGACTAGTTAGCTATATAAGATCACTCTGTAGCGTTTGAGGGATAAGGGCAAGTTGATATTTTAGGCCAGTTAGGTGTATAGGATCACTATAATTATATAGTGTTTGAGGCATAAGGGCAAGTTAATATGTTGGACTAGTTAGGAATATTAGAGCACTATATAGTGTTTGAGGGATAAGGGCAGATTAGTCTTTTAGTACAAATAGGTATATTAGATGACAATATAGTGTTTGAGGCATAAGGGCAAGTTAATATGTTGGACTAGTTAGGAATATTAGAGCACTATATAGTGTTTGAGGGATAAGGGCAGATTAGTCTTTTAGTACAAATAGGTATATTAGATGACTATGTAGTGTTTGAGGCGTAAGGGCAAGTTGATATTTTGGACTAGTTAGCTACATAAGATCACTATGTAGCGTTTGAGGGATAAGGGCAAGTTGATATTTTAGGCCACTTAGGTATATAGGATCATTATATATAGCGTTTGAGGGATAAGGGCAAGTTGATATTTTAGGCCACTTAGGTATATAGGATCATTATATAGCGTTTGAGGCATAAAGGCAGGTTGATTCACAGGTGGAACTAGGTGTAAAGCTCACTTTAATAGTGTTTGAGGGATAAGGGCAGATTATTCCTTTAGTACAGTTAGGTATATTAGATCACTATAAAGTGTTTGAGGGATAAGGGCAAGTTGATATTTTAGACCAGTTATACATTATATAGGTATATAGGATCACTATATAGTGTTTGAGGCATAAGGGCAAGTTAATACGTTGGACTAGTTAGGAAAATTAGAGCACTATATAGTGTTTGAGGGATAAGGGCAGATTATTCTTTAAATACAAATAGGTATATTAGATGACTATGTAGTGTTTGAGGCGTAAGGGCAAGTTGATATTTTGGACTAGTTAGCTATATAAGATCACTATGTAGCGTTTGAGGGATAAGGGCAAGTTGATATTTTAGGCCACTTAGGTATATAGGATCATTATATAGCGTTTGAGGGATAAGGGCAAGTTAATATTTTAGGCCGGTTAGGTACAAAGGACTGTTAAATAGCGTTTGAGGGATAAGGGCAAGTTGATATTTTAGGCCATTTAGGTATATAGAATCATTATATAGCGTTTGAGGGATAAGGGCAAGTTAATATTTTAGGCCAGTTAGGTATATAGGATCACTATATAGCGTTTGAGGGATAAGGGCATGTTGATATTTTAGGCCGGTTAATGTATGGGATCGCTATATAGCGTTTGAGGGATAAGGGCAAATGGATAATTTAGACTAGTAAGGTATATTGTATCACTATATAGCGTTTGAGGGATAAGGGCAAGTTGATATTTTAGACCAGTTAGGTATATAGGATCACTATATAGTGTTTGAGGGATAAGGGCAAGTTAATATGTTGGACTAGTTAGGAAAATTAGAGCAATATATAGTGTTTGAGGGATAAGGGCAGATTATTCTTTAAATACAAATAGGTATATTAGATGACTATGTAGTGTTTGAGGCGTAAGGGCAAGTTGATATTTTGGACTAGTTAGCTATATAAGATCACTATGTAGCGTTTGAGGGATAAGGGCAAGTTGATATTTTAGGCCACTTAGGTATATAGGATCATTATATAGCGTTTGAGGGATAAGGGCAAGTTAATATTTTAGGCCGGTTAGGTACAAAGGACTGTTAAATAGCGTTTGAGGGATAAGGGCAAGTTGATATTTTAGGCCACTTAGGTATATAGGATCATTATATAGCGTTTGAGGGATAAGGGCAAGTTAATATTTTAGGCCAGTTAGGTATATAGGATCACTATATAGCGTTTGAGGGATAAGGGCAAGTTGATATTTTAGGCCGGTTAGGTACAAAGGACTGTTAAATAGCGTTTGAGGGATAAGGGCAAGTTGATATTTTAGGCCAGTTCGGTATATAGGATCATTATATATAGCGTTTGAGGGATAAGGGCAAGTTGATATTTTAGGCCACTTAGGTATATAGGATCATTATATAGCGTTTGAGGGATAAGGGCAAGTTAATATTTTAGGCCGGTTAGGTACAAAGGACTGTTAAATAGCGTTTGAGGGATAAGGGCAAGTTGATATTTTAGGCCACTTAGGTATATAGGATCATTATATAGCGTTTGAGGGATAAGGGCAAGTTAATATTTTAGGCCAGTTAGGTATATAGGATCACTATATAGCGTTTGAGGGATAAGGGCAAGTTGATATTTTAGGCCGGTTAGGTACAAAGGACTGTTAAATAGCGTTTGAGGGATAAGGGCAAGTTGATATTTTAGGCCAGTTCGGTATATAGGATCACTATATAGCGTTTGAGGGATAAGGGCAAGTTGATATTTTAGGCCAGTTAGTGTATGGGATCGCTATATAGCGTTTGAGGGATAAGGGCAAATGGATAATTTAGGGTAGTTAGGTATATTGTATCACTATAAAGTGATCCTAAATATGTAACTTGCCTGAAACATCAACTTGCCCTTATCCCTCAAACGCTATATAGTAATCCTATTGACCTACCTTACCTGAAATATCAACCTGCCCTTATCCCTCAAACGCTATATAGTTCCTACATACCTAAATTCCCTGAAACATCAACTTGCCCTTATCCCTCAAACGCTATATAGTAATTCTATATACCTACCTCACCTGAAATATCAACCTGCCCTTATCCCTCAAACGCTATATAGTGATCCTACATATCTAAATTCCTTGAAACATCAACTTGCCCTTATCCCTCAAACGCTATATAGTGATCTTATATACCTAACTGGCATATAACATCAGCTTGCCCTTATCCCTCAAGCCCTATATAGTGATCCTACATACCTAAATTGCCTGAAACATCATCTTGCCCTTAACCCTCAAACGCTATAAAGTTATCCTATATACCTACCTCATCTGAAATATCAACCTGCCCTTATCCCTCAAACGCTATATAGTGATCCTACATAACTAAATTGCCTGAAACATCATCTTGCCCTTATCCCTCAAACGCTATATAGTAATCCTATATACCTACCTTATCTGAAATATCAACCTGCCCTGATCCCTCAAACGCTATATAGTTTTCCTACGTACCTAAATTGCCTGAAACATCAACTTGCCCTTATCCCTCAAACGCTATATAGTGATCCTACATACATAAATTGCCTGTAACATCAACTTGCCCTTATCCCTCAAACGCTATATAGTAATCTATATACCTACCTTACCTGAAAAATCAACCTGCCCTTATCCCTCAAACGCTATATAGTGTTCCTAAGTACCTAAATTGCCTGAAACATCAACTTGCCCTTATCCCTCAAACGCTATATAGTGATCCTACATACATAAATTGCCTGTAACATCAACTTGTCCTTATCCCTCAAACGCTATATAGTGTTCCCAAGTATCTAAATTGCCTGAAACATCAACTTGCCCTTATCCCTCAAACCCTATATAGTTATCCTATATACCTACCTTACCTGAAATATCAACTTGCCCTTATCCCTCAAACGCTATATAGTGATCCTATATACCTAACTGGCATATAACATCAGCCCGCCCTTATCCCCCAAACCCTATATAGTTGTCTAATATACATAGCTTACCGGAAACACCAACCTGCCCTTATCCCTCAAACGCTATATAGTGATCCTACATACCTATCTTACCTGAAATATCAACCTGCCCTTATCCCTCAAACGCTATATAGTGATCCTATATACCTACCTTACCTGAAATATCAACCTGCCCTTATCCCTCAAACGCTATATAGTTATCCTACATATGTAACTTGCCTGAAATATCAACTTGCCCTTATCCCTCAAACGCTATATAGTAAGCTTTTACATCTAGTACCATCTGTGTATCAGTGCGCCCTTATCCCTCAAACCCTATAGTCATCTAACATGCATAACTTGCTTTAAACATCAACTTGCCCTTATCCCTCAAACGCTATATAGTGATTTTATATACCTAACTGGCATATGACATCAACCTGCCCTTATCCCTCAAATGCTATATATAGTGTTCCTACGTACCTAAATTGCCTGAAACATCAACTTGCCCTTATCCCTCAAACCCTATATAGTGATCCTACATAACTAAATTGCCTGTAACATCAACTTGCCCTTATCCCTCAAACGCTATATAGTAATCCTATTGACCTACCTTACCTGAAAAATCAACCTGCCCTTATCCCTCAAACGCTATATAGTGTTCCTAAGTACCTAAATTGCCTGAAACATCAACTTGCCCTTATCCCTCAAACCCCATATAATAATCCTATATACCTACCTTACCTGAAATATCAACCTGCCCTTATCCCTCAAACGCTATATAGTGATCCTACATACCTAAATTCCTTGAAACATCAACTTGCCCTTATCCCTCAAACGCTATATAGTGATCTTATATACCTAGCTGGCATATAACATCAGCTTGCCCTTATCCCTCAAACCCTATATAGTTATCCTATATACATAGCTTACCGGAAATACCAACCTGCCCTTATTCCTCAAACCCTATATAGTTATCCTACATATGTAACTTGCCTGAAATATCAACTTGCCCTTATCCCTCAAACGCTATATAGTAAGCTTTTACATCTAGTACCACCTGTGTATTAGTGCGCCCTTATCCCTCAAACCCTATAGTCATCTAACATGCATAACTTGCTTTAAACATCAACTTGCCCTTATCCCTCAAACACTATATAGTGATTTTATATACCTAACTGGCATATGACATCAACCTGCCCTTATTCCTCAAATGCTATATATAATGTTCCTACGTACCTAAATTGCCTGAAACATCAACTTGCCCTTATCCCTCAAACCCTATATAGTGATCCTACATAACTAAATTGCCTGTAACATCAACTTGCCCTTATCCCTCAAACGCTATATAGTAATCCTATTGACCTACCTTACCTGAAAAATCAACCTGCCCTTATCCCTCAAACGCTATATAGTGTTCCTAAGTACCTAAATTGCCTCAAACATCAACTTGCCCTTATCCCTCAAACCCCATATAGTAATCCTATATACCTACCTTACCTGAAATATCAACCTGCCCTTATCCCTCAAACGCTATATAGTGATCCTACATACCTAAATTCCTTGAAACATCAACTTGCCCTTATCCCTCAAACGCTATATAGTGATCTTATATACCTAACTGGCATATAACATCAGCTTGCCCTTATCCCTCAAACCCTATATAGTTGTCCTATATACATAGCTTACCGGAAATACCAACCTGCCCTTATCCCTCAAACGCTATATAGTTTGTGGGTTAAGGCTGTTTGAGGGATAAGGCCGTTTGAGGGATAAGGCTGTTTGAGGGATAAGGCCGTTTGAGGGATAAGGCCGTTTGTGCTTTAACGCCATATTTGAGGGATAAGGGCCCGTGGTGAGCCCTTATCCCTCAAACGGTTACTCGTTTGAGGGTTGAGGGCTCGTTTGAGGGATAAGGGCCCAACAGGGCGGCCCCACAGGAGAAAATGGCCCCATAGTCAGTTGATATCTGACCTATAATTTATAGTCTAAAGCACCATCCCTCAAAAGGACAGGGGAAAAGAAAACAGAGACATAATGGGGTGCGGGGGGCAGAGCCCCGATAACTTCAATACAACCTCATCATGCTTTGGAACACCAGGCTGGCTGAACATCTCATGGGAGCCAATCAGGGAGCGCGGTTGCACCAACCCCTTCCTCCTGGTTTATTCCAGCACCCCTGACCCACATTCGAGTCTTAATCAAGCCTTAAAAAGTCTTAGTCTTAAAGTCTCAATAGTACTCACTATTACTAAAGAAGGGAAAAAAGAAAAGAAAAATGGGGATTGCCCCCCCCCCCCCCAATGATATCAACATATGATGCCATCTACATTTGGTGAGTACCTATAATTAAGACTTTTAAGATTAAGACTTGTTAAGATTTGATGCCATGTATTGTAATAATCATTGTATTCAATGGATCAGCTACACAAAGACGAAGGGCCATGGGATATTTCGAAATGATGCCTGGCATTTGCAGGCATCCAATATTTACTTTGGTTTTAAGGCATATATCTGGCAGCCTTTCAGCTGTATACATACATATCCCCCTAATGGCCACCGTCCATATGGTAACTTCGGCCGATAAAGTCCATACATTTCCTATATAACTTCGGCCGATTAGAGCCATAACCTTCCGCCATGGCAGTCGCCGGTACCATGCACCTCCTATACAATCCATTCTGATTCTCGTTCGCCTTTGGTACTTTTCCCCATACCAGTGAAGCCAATATGTACACACAGTGACTAACACCGCGGACTAACAGGAAGGTTTTACCACGTTTCCTATACTAGTAGTGAGGAAGTAAACAGTAAAAATACACACACAAAAACATGAGGCTACAGCTGTTGTACCTTTCTTAGAATTGGGACTTGAACATATTATTCTTCAAAATTATCTCTTGGATATAATACATGCACCAAATGTACACAATACAGATATCAGACCTGTTGTGACTGCTGTGCTCTGATAGCATTGAGCTGAGCCCTGAGTCCAGCCCTGAGGAGGCCGTTGGGCAGGGATCCAGGTACACGGTGGTGGCCGTACCGCCGGGTCTGGTCCAGCACAGCACGCAGGGGGTTGTCTGTCTGCAGCTTGCAGTGAATGGTCCTGGCTGTCGGACCGGCACATCCACAGGCCACAGCAGGGAACCGGTCAGCAAGGTCAGCCAACAAGATCTCCTCTGATAAAGAATAAAATATATGTGTTTGAATAGATGTGCATTGTATATTAACCATCAACGTTGGAAAACCATCTAAAGTATAGTGCAATTCATTATAGTTAAAACCTTTGTTTTTACCAAATATTATAGAGAGCAGCATCCTGACCCTCTCAGAAGCATGATGATACTGTGAATAACATTTGCCTTCTTTTACCTTCTGTCAATGACGTGTCACGATTTCTCTGCTCAAAGGGGAACTTGTTGACATGGTGGGTCACCTGTAGCTTAGTCCCTGGTGTAAAGTCAAATTTGATGGAACCGAGCATCCTGAGATCCTCTGCTAGCACACTGCAATAATAGAAACAAGAAAATACAGGCCAGGACTCCAGCAAGGTTCACAGTTATGGCATAATTAGGCCATCACTCATATGCAATGTTGTCATTCTATACCAATGAATACAACAGGAAAATATCTACAGCTGCTCCAAACATTCGAAAATGACATAATGATAATTCCAAAACGTCAGTTCATATTTTATCACTCAAATCGACCTTTTGCAGGTGAATGTGAAAATTCAGAGATTTACTTGATACCTTATACTTTTTATAAAATGTACAACCTTAGACATTTGAGACACAACCAATGAAGGAAATGCGGTCAGTTAAGATGCCATTGTTCACAAATAAATTAACTCACATGGCCCACTCATATCCTTGAACAACGGCAGCAATGAGTTCTGTCTGTGCATTGGCACCATCCAGGCTCCGCCGGGCAAAGGTTTTCAGAGACTTCAGTTCCTGAGGTTGAAGCTGCTGTTGGATGTCTTCATTGAACCACCCATTAGCCAGGGAACTATGGTAAATGTTCAGCAGGTACTGCTTGATAACCTCAACAATCTGCTGATCCTGTATGTTTTTACTCAACAAGGCTTGGTTTAAGATTCCCAATACTCGCTTCGTTATAAGCTTCTCTGACCAGTCATCTTCTGAGGGGTTAGAACAAAGTTCCTCAATGAATGCTTCTGACAGAAGCGCCTGAAATGCCTCTGTTGAATGGCCATATGTATCAGTCTCAATCTGTTTTAGAAGGATAAATAGGACTCTCGATACAGCTTCAAATCCAGTCTTTGAGTAAAACTTCTTGAAAGTGGTGGTACTATGCAATTGTTGATGAGATATAGTGGACAGAAAACTACCACTTTCTGGGTATCTTCTCTTGGAGTATGCACTCACCATGTGGTATGCTGTGTTCTGGTACTCAAGTTGCCTTTCCATGAACCTTTCAGTTGTCGGAGCTGAATCATTTTTTTTGAGTGATACATTGTCTCGCCACAAGGTTGCCAGCTCATTCTCAAATGTAATGCTTAACCCGAGTTTTCGGCTTTGCTTCAGTCCCATGTCGTCCACTGTTAGGTCCTGATCAGCTGACAGCTTATGCAATAAATTGACAAAGCTTAACAGGGACTCAGCATCACCACTACATGCTGAGATGTCAACACCCCTTCTGATTAGCACATTTGTCTTTGGAAAGAAGTAGCTGCGGAGCTGTGACCTCTTTAGGGCAGTGAAAAGTGCATCTATGATGCTCAGAACCCTTAGGCTTACCCGACATTCCAGCCAGTCATCCACCTGAGTGAACTGCTCCAGTTCAAAGAGGAAAAGCGTTTTGAGAACGTAGCTACTGACCAACTGTAGTTTATTGGTGTCAATGTTGTCAATGAGTGTTTGAAAGAGGGGACCCATGTCCTCAAATGAAGATGGGTTATAGAGAATGCCGGTGAGGATTTTGCAGACTCTCATCACTTTTGCAGGGACGCTGGCATGGTCATAGTGTGTCATCAGTTCCATCTCAGCAGTAGAATGGGAAATCCTCCATAAGGTCTGCCTGTTCTCGCACTCTGTTGTTTCGTGTGGCCCAGTACTGACGACATACCATCCTTTCTGGGCAGCACGGTAACAGTTGATAGTATCTACATGATAATGTGTAATACGATCTGGAAAGTCACACATGCTTGGCCACCCATCCTGCCCAATGCTCAATGTCAGGTCCACAGAGACTTTCTGTTCCTGTGGCATCTCCTCGCAGGGTGGTACAATGATGTCCAACCTGACTGCAGGTCCATTTTCGGACACCTTGATTGAAAAATCTCTGGAAGCTGGGAAGATATCTTGATCAGCGTCACCAATCCTAATGTAGACATGCTCATTTGGATTGAGTTGGAGTATGTCAGACAGAATCCCTACATCTACAACTTTTCCAGATCCACCTGGAAGTCTAGTCTCATCAATGTTGGACATATCAACTGGTGTCGATTTCACCGACCAGCGTATCAACTCACAGAATCTTTTGCGGATCTTATGGGGCAAGAGATACCCTTGGTTATCAGTGAACTCTGCCCAATCCTCTCCCTCTTTTCCACTCTTGTTTAACTTTACCTGTGCAAAACCTTCAGGAACATCTGCAGGATTGTCATCAAACACACAGGGTGACTTGCCCATCTGTTTGTCAAGGCGAGGCGTGGAGAGCTGGTCCAGCCGCACCATGAAGTCAAACTCATCAGGCTGGTTGATTTTATAATGCTCATATGTGCTACCAGTAGATAAGATGTACTTGGAAGCAAAACGGCTGTCCAGCATACCTACATTTGTAGCAAGTCGCTGTACAAGTCGCTCTATAGTAGCTTCTATATTACCAGGTGTATCCATGCCCAGCAGGTTAGGGCCTCCGCCACTGGGAGTCATGGTCTCATAGTAACTATTGAGAACTGAGTTGGAGAGCTCCTCCAGCTTGGTGAAGTAAGTATTGAGGTAGTCGAGCTGCTCAGGGCTGAAGGTCACCCCGAGTCCTGGTAGCAAAACTGGAGGTATTTCATGGACGTCACCCATCTTCAGAGACCTCTATAATCTGTTTGAGTATGAAATATTTTCATGAGTTTCTATGATATATATGCACATGAGTATATTTTGCCTACATTGACTTTCACAAATACAGCTATGGCTTGGTTACATGTAACTGATTTGTCATAGTGATAAACGTGATTTCCTACACTGGTATATAATTACAGGCCTATGTATATATGATCTAGGCCGACAATCCCGAAGAACATTCAATCATATGGAATACAGTGAAACCTCCATAATCCTACCACCCCACTTCAGGAAAAACACGGCTGGATGTTGAATCTGCCGGAGTAGTGAAGCATATTTTATATGTTTATGTATAGAACTGTTCCTGACAGAAACAGCCGTGTTATTGAAGGCAGGGTTATCGAAGTCTCACTGTATGGGTCTGTAGGCCTACCCCACGGGATATGGTCTAAAATAACGTGAGCTATATGGGTCTACAGTCATGACACGGGAGAGACAGAAGTAAATACAGAGACAGAGAGGGACATAGCGACAGAATGAGGCACAGTCATACAGACAGGGACAGATAGAGTGGACCCAGCTAGCACCTTACATAAAAATAACTAGTAATTTCATGATATCATTTTTCGTTCTCAAGATGTCACATACGCAAGAAGTTTTTACGTGCCCTTTTGCATGGGTTCTTGATGTAACAATATTTATGTGTATTTTATATAAACATATTTATATAAAAGAGACATATTTATCAGTGATACCTTTGGACTTAACAATAATGGCATATATATGACTAGCTGTAAAAGATGTAAATGTAGACACGTCAAAAAGATGTGATATGGAGATATCTACAAGCATGTTCTAGGGATGACATTTATACCAGTTTTGAGTATAACCCCTCCCCAGAAGTGATTATAAATCGGATTGGATAATTAGGATACCTCTGAGAGAGATTATAGACATCATATAGTTATGTCCATTTTATGTCAATGTATGACATGTCCATGGGCACTCTGCATAGGAAACAAACACCTGCTCTGTGAAAGACACTTTCCAGGCATTTTCCATTCCTTACAAACACATTTATCCAAGCCATGAGGCCCAGATGTGATATTAGCCCAAAGCCAGAATTTCTTCTTATACAATTGCAAAGGACACAGAAAAGGTGTCCACCCATGTGCCTTAGTTATCCAACAATAGTTCAACAAGTTACTGTAACACAAGTGGCACCTTATATATCACAGAGGAAATTTAGTCCAACCTTGTCCCTTATTGTAGTTTATACAACTAATTTGATCCAACTTTTCAATGAAGAATGAATGAATGCTGATCAAAATATGACAGCCTTGCAAAATGAGACCCCTAGTGTTGGAGTCCAGAACTATAATAGGTCATATTCTGACAAGATTGTGACCTCAAAATAATAGGAGCATGGATTTATTCCAATATAACATATTTAAGACATCACAATCTTGTCAGCATATGACATCTATAAGTCGACATTATTATATCCTATCATAGTTCTGAGCTCCAACACTAGGCGTCTCATTTTGCAATGTGATCACATTTTGATCAGCATTTCCCCATTCTTGATTAAAAGTTGGATGAAATTAATTCTATATACTGCAATAAGAGACTAAATTGGACTAAATTTCCTCATTAACATTCAATATGTTACTTGTGTTACAGTGACTTGGTGAAGTATAGTTGGACAGCCAAGGCACATAATGGGACACCTTTTCTGTGTCCTTTCAAATTGTATAAGAAGAAATTCTGGCTTTGGGCTGATATCACATCTGGGCCTCCTGGCTAGGATAATTGTGACTGTAAGGAATGGAAAATGCCTGGAAAGTGTCTTTCACAGAGCAGGTGTTTGCTTCCTATGCAGAGTGCCTGTGTACATGTCATACATTGACATAAAATGGACATAACTATATGATGTCTACAATCTCTCAGAGTTATCCGAAATATCCTATCTGATTTATAATCACTACTCGGAGGGGGGTATACTCAAAACTGGTATAAATGTCATCCCTGCAATATGTCATGTACATATCTCCATATCACATCTTTTTGACATGTCTAAATTCATACATTTCAGACATGTTTTAGGCCTACAGCTGGTCAATTGTATACATCATTATTATTAAGTTCAAACATATCGTTGATATGTATTTTTTAAAATGTAAATATAGTTATGTAAAATACCCATGCAAAGGGACACGTAAAAACTTCTTGCATATGTGACATCTTGGGAACGACAATTGACATCATCCAATGATGTCACCACCAATCAGAAAATGATGTAAAAATGCTGTTATTTACATGAGTTTTGCTAGCTGGGGAGTAACTCCCCCGAATATATTATATAACACAACACCTTGCTTGCATGACTATATATAGTGAGATATGCGCGGGATAATAGTTGAGATTTACAATATCGGCAGCAGTTGCCCCTTGCTTTTATCTCAATAAGCAACACCCTCAGCCCCATTTTTCACATTGTGGGATTTGACCTGAAAACATGACTACTACACATCAGAATACACAAGATTATAGTTCACTACACCCATCCTCCTAGCTATAATCTATAAACATCAAAACGCACCAAAGTATACTTTATCCTATACTATAGCTAGTATTTTGGTATGACTTACCTGCAATGGTGAGGGAGCTGTAAACCGGTTAGATTCCCGCTCACTACTGTGATGTCTTCACAGCCCTGGGGGAAGGAACCGACATACCTGGGCAAGGTGACAAGGTGCTCCCTACACAATACCATGTGTAGGTTGGCTGTCCAGTGGCACGACATCTCCTGTACCTCCATCTAAAAAGTCCATCCTGGGTCCTGTTTCTATACAAATTTACGGGCGTCCGTAAATTTGCGGACATCCGTAAATACTCTCCATATATTTAGGCCTATACGTTTTTTTGGTATTTAAGCATACAAATACGGACCTCCGTATATATTTGCGGACATCCATATTTATTTGCGGAGCTCCATAAATATATTTGTCGAAGTCCACTCATTTGTGGAGAAACAGCACCCTGGCACCTTTATGGCCCTGCACTCCACAGACAAAACGGAAACCATATGTGTTAAAAACGTACATTTACTGTGGTTGTGCAACCTTTCCATCCATTAAAACTCGGAATAGGACAAATTATTTTTGTATTCTGAGGACAGCTTGGAAATTAGCTATCTGACAGTGAACGGGTGGACCTTAAACCCATGAACTTCCAACCATAGTCCTTCGCCACCTGCACCGCAAATATGCTAGACTTATCTCCACCTTTAAAGGGAAATCATTGTTCGCAGTCTTTGCTGTATGTATTCATTCGTGAACTGTTGGGCTATGAGGCTATCGGGTCCTGCAAAATGTTAGCCGATGCAAATATGAAAATCTACAGGACTTAACGTGCTGCAGAGTGAAACAGATTCGAGAGTACTGTTTTTCCATAACGCAGGTGGCATAAGTGGCAGGGACCGCCGCCTTTACCTGGGGTTTCCCCTGCAGAGGAATCGGCCAATGAGAGAAGTCGACCGTATCTTACATGCATGCACCATCAGCACTGCCATATTTGCTTTAACCCGTTTGAGTTGGGCTTAATAGCCAAATCCCACAACGCGAAAAATGGGTGGAAAAGTGTTTCCGAATTGGCCTTCTGTCAGCAGGGAGCTGCTGCCAATTTTATAAATCACAACACTTTTACTGCATACATGGGAACCTCCAAATCCCACTGCATCCAATTTAGGGAAGCAATGTGCTGTCTATTGGACTGCACTGTTATGATGTACAAGGGGAGTTACTTCATAGTATGATTGTTACTGATTATTTCTTATAAACTTGCCTATAAATATCTGGAGTGGCCCCCCTGTATAAATCATACCTCCGCCAGGCTGTAATAAGCAACATTTTTCAGTGTAGGCCCTAATAGGGAGAAAATATCAATCTTGTTTGATATTTGTGATTAGCCAATACACAGGATATACAAGAGAGTTATATGTTAATTATTGGCCAACCTTAGCCAATATAGGGCCAATATCCCCAACAGGGCCAAATCACAACATTTTCTGGCCCTCTCTCACGTTGTGGGATTTGACCTTAAGGGATTTATTACTTATCCTAACATATTTCATATAGTTAAATCTTTATTTAGAATTTTAGACATTGAGTTTTTGCAAGTAGCACCCTTCAACAAATAGCAAAAACGTAAAGGCATGAGAGTAATATTTGATAGTGTGATATTAGGTAGTGACGTTGATGCACCGTGTATTGTACTGTTAACCGGTGGTCGTGACAGTGGTGAGAGATGATAACAGTGTGTGAGGAAGTATCAAGGATGACTGAGAACATTGGGCCTCTTATAAGGAATTCTCCATCTTACATGGCAGATTCTCTTGTTTGCTCTCAGATCAAAGTAAACCCACTGAACAGTACTGGGGAAATGAACGTTCACAACTTGAGTGAATCGGGTGAATCTGGGAAGGTGACCATTACTTGGGAAAAACTTAGGAATCCCTCTAGAATTCATCCCGGGAGTTCCTGTGAAACCGGAAGCAAGTTTTTGACCCAGGAGATACTAGAGACTTTCTGACGATGTATTCTCATACATTTATCCCCATACTATCATACAAGTTTGAACTTGGGATATTTCCCAGTTATTACCAAGATTCACCTTTCTTGATGTACTGCCAGTTCTACATCCAATTGACATGTTCTATGGTGAGGGGCATTTCCTGTGCTTTTCTCAGGAAATGGACTTATGCAAAACTAGTGACATGTCCATAAGATTTCCACAAGTCTGGACTCTGGATATTCCCAAGTTATTCCTGAGATATACCCTTATTGTCATACTATCAGTTTTCTATGACATTGATATGTTCTATGATGAGGGGCATTTCTTGTGCATTTCTCATGAAATGGACTTGTGCAAAACTAGTGACATGTCCATAAGATTTCCACAAGTCTAGACTCTGGATATTCCCAAGTAATTCCTGTGATTCACCCTTGTTTTCTTAATCTTAGTTTTGTATGACATTGATATGTTCTATGATGAAGGGCATTTCTTGTGAATTTCTCAGGAAATGGACTTGTGCAAAACTAATGACATGTCCATAAGATTACCATAAGTCTGGACTCTGGATATTCCCAAATTATTCCCCAGATTGTTGCTCTCTTGACAAAACTTAGGGTATGACCCCTGTTGTGTAGATAAAGGCAACACACTGACCCTGCCACAGCTTAGTTAGCACCCCCCCCCCTCCACACAAACACAGACATGTGACATCCTTCCCTAGGGGCCCAGGGCTGCCCCCAAGCCTAACTCAGCTCCTGGCCTAATCCTGTTATGATAGTATAGACACTGGGTATGTTACCTAGACAACAGGTCATGTGTTAGAATGCCTGCCTATATCATAGTATCCATGCATCATTAGGCCATCCCTCCCCAACAGATACACACAGGAAGAAGTAAAAGAGAGGGAGATGTGCAAATGCAATATTTTGAAGGTTTGTACCCTTTTCTATGTTATGCATTTATTGCTACATTACTTTGTGTATCTATACATGTAGGTATATATAATGCATGTTGATGATATATTCAACACAACAGATAGGATATGTTGAATTTTATATATGTGTAGGCCTATACTATAATTTTATAAATCTATGTTATTGCCTTGGTAGTATGATTATGCATATGCATGTTTTTGTATACTGTATATAGAATCCTTTACATCAGACTCTGACAAAAATATGAAAAGAGTATCCTCTGCCTGACATAATTGTTATACATATGTTATGCCTCATATGCTAATTGTACATGTATTTTGTTCTCTCAGGTCATTCCCAACAGCAGCTGCAATATGTAACATTCAGGGATACAGGAAGTTTAATTGATAATGTTGTGATGTGAAAACAAATAAAAGTGATAAATGCAAGGAGCTGAACTGTGTATTTTGCTATAATTTAGTATTCATTAATGGTGCTATACTGAGGCAAAGAAGTTGCCAAACCGGGGAATCATAACTTGGGAGAAGCAGGTGAAAATCTGGGGAACCATAACTCAGGAGAAACAAGTGCCAATCTTGGGAACTATGACTTGGGAGAAACAAGTGCCAATATGGGGAGCCATTACTTGAGAATTTGATCTTGTGGAGATCACAGGAATAACTTAAGACCCAGACATGAGAAAAAACTTGTGCAAATCATGAGAAAAACATGAGAATCAGACTTAGGAAATAAAGTTGTGTGAATCTGGGGATAAACTTAGGATTCAGACTTAAGATAATATCTCAAGTATGCTAGGTTTTTTGCTGTCTACACTTTCCCGGGAACCCTCCCTTCCCAGTTCTGGAGAATCTCCCCAGTCGTGACTCGGGAAATTCCTAAGAATTTCCCAAGTTTTTGTTCAGTGGGAATTCCGAGATCAGGTATTGTATCTTTTATGCAAGTTTGTCATTATAATGCGGTCAAGTCTACATGTACACACCTGGTTATCATTATGTGTCTATTTACACTTGTGAAGTTAATGGACCCTTTCTACCTTACCTCCCGTAAAATTATTCATCCTTTCTGATCAAAGAACTCTCATCTAATTCCGTACCCGTCTTTATAGTTGAGGTTCGAACGTATTGTACACCTATCAGTATCAGGCGATATTAAATGTACCCAGATGGGAGAGGGGAGTGATTGGTGATTGGAGCCGGGGTTGGGGTCAGTGGATATACGGACGAGGAACATTTGCTACTTAGGCCTATTACCAGCATGTCAACTATATTACGAACTGAATAGTTTGAGTTGAGTTTGCACAGGGATTTTATTGATGTATATTCCCTAATAAATTGCGTCTCTCAAAAATAGACAATGTATACAAAATTACATTTCTTAGATATGATTTCACCAACTGTTCACGTTCACAATAGAATGGTATATCTTATGAGACAGAGAGAGAGAAATATATGGGCTCATACGGCCGATGTTCCCTAGTGGACAGTGACCATACACAGAAAAACAACCTGTCATACAATAGTCAGCGAAGTTGGTAAACAGCTTTATCGAGATGGTTCAAGCTACTTATGGCCACCATCCACTGGGAAACTTCTGCTGACTAAGCCCATACAGTTCCTATATAGCTTTGGCCAATAAGTGCCCATAGGCGACAGGGTATTGACATTTTAGATCTCGGCCTGACGGTTATTTGTACGATTGAAGGGAAATCCTGAATTTAGAAACACATCTATACATGGATGTGATGGCCACTGTCCACTTGGCTCTATAGGGGCCCTTGATGGGGGGGGGTCCCCATGTCGCATGTCGGTTTTAAGAAATGGCCATGTCGCATGTCTATGTCGCTAAAAAATGCTCATGTCCCATGTCGATTTTAAGAACTGTCCATGTCCCATGTCACTATGATTTTAAGCCTCATGTCGCATGTCACTAGGCCTCATGTCGCATTTCGAATTTAAGAAATGCCCATGTCGCCATGTCGAATTTAGGGGTCTAGGGCCATTCTATAAGGCCTTTATAAATCTACATAATAAATATATGACCTAATCAGCCGTATATGGCCAGCGTCCACTGGGGAATTTTCGGCCTATTAAGCCCAGACATTTTCTATATAACTTCGACCGATTAGAGTTCAGTGGACGGTGGCCATTATTTACGCTGCTGTAGAGCACAGTGGACGGTGGCCATAAAAGGTGAGGAAAAACAGATGGCCTGGATAATGTTAATTAAGATTTAGATAGGGCCATGATTACACATCATCACAGTTTTTATTACACACATACAACGTCTTGTTTGTACGTCTACATACTACATACCGATGTACTACACCAGGGTAAAGCCCTGGGGTTTTCCAGTCGATGCATACCTCATGGCCACCACCAACTGGAGAGGTTCGGCCGCTTTAGGCCGTACATTTCCTATATAAGATCGACCAATTTGGGCCCAGTGGGTGGTGGCCATTACATGTTTGATAATGCATGGTCACTGTCCACTGGGCAACATCGGCCGACTGAGCCCATATATTTCCTATATAACTTTGGCCCGTTAGGGCCCAGTTTACCAGGTTCGGTCCGTATGGGCCCTGTGGATGGGTTGGTTTTAAAACTATACCATCTATCATCGGCCCAGTTTTAATATGCCGTAGGTGGCCATCATGGCCACTGTCCACAATGCATATATAGAGGCCTTGTATCACTAAAATGATCATACAATTTCTTTGTAAATTCCACATATAATGGTCATATACGGCTGATTTATGCTTTGTGGACGGTGGCCATAAGATGAGGTGAATGTGTACTACCAGCCTATCAGAGAACAAAGACAGACAAGAGACAGCTCCCGATATTGTTTGTATTACTGGGTAGGCTGATTTGATGTCACTCAATCTTTGGTCACCAGGATTCAGTGAAGTTGACGACGTTTGTGTGAGATAACTATAATACGTCCATTTATGGCCACCGTCTACTGGGCCCTACTCTGCCGAAGTTATATAGGAAATGTATGGGCTCAATCGACCGAAGTTCCCCAGTGGACGATGGCCATTAAGCACAATGGCATATACTGTTATACACTATTTATATGTTCCACAATATTTTATTGGTAACAGATCACAATACACAATGATACGACAATAATGTCAATAACAACAAACACTGTGAGTATTCCATATAAAAGATAGCCATTTTGAAGGATCACTGGATGGTGTTTCTCCACAAATTTGCGGAGGTCCGCAAATTTGCGGAGGTCCGTAAATACACTCTCCATATATTTATGGAGGTCCGCAAATATATATGGAAATTGTTTTTTAGTACTTAAGCATACAAATACGGAGCTCCATATATATTTGCGGAGCTCCGCAAATTTATGGAAGCAAATTTGTGGAGCTCCACAAATTTGCGGAGCTCCGCAAATTTGTGGAGAAACACCATCCTGGGTGAATTAAATGCAATACATGTATTATTCATAATAGCCATCGTCCACTGGATTTCATATGGTCGTTTTATAGTACACTATATAGGAAATATATGGCCTAATCGGCCGTATAGAGCTCTGTGGACGGTGACCATTAGTACCCAGAATTATATTGCAACTGTCTGTCGTTGATATCCACAATGTAGGCTTTTGCCAATTATTTTAAAGGGACATGCGCTTCCGTCTAACCACTCGACATAGACTTTGAACACAAAGGCTAAAAATATGATTTCCCACTGTAGCAGCTAAACGTCTCTTGAGACAGTCACACCACCATATCACATCAAACTGTTCTGTAATCATACCGGACACTATCTATTTTGAACAGAAAGTAGCAATTGGGTCTGTTCGAGAATGCTCTTAACTTCAGCTAATACATGGATAAAGCTAATACCACAATATTATCGTAATTAATGATTACAACTCTATTATAACACTTAATAGACAGGGAGGACATTATAAAAAAAGTGATATGATGTCCCGGATTATGATTATAAAAAAACATACAAAATATGGTAGCCTATCGTTAGGGTTACTTAGTTGACTCGACAATCATATTCATGTACATACATGCTTTCTTCCGTCATTTAGCAAGCAGTATTTGAAAAATAGTCATCTATTAATACGTTTAGGATAACCTAGGTAACCAAAACTTATGGGTCTTTAACAAAATAGTTTATAATTATATTCTCTTCAGAATGCTACTTAGCCTGTATGATACTTTGAACAGCACATCACTACACTTTGGTTGACAAGTCCTCTCACAAATGACCAACAAATGCAATCGGGTTTCATATCACCCGATTGCATTGGGGACCAGTGGCCGTAGAATTTGGGCAAAATATGGTAATCCCAATAATTCCCGTTATATGGTCACCGTCTTCAGAGAATAAATCGGCTGTATACGGCCATTATATATACGCAATTTAAACAGGAAATGTATGGCAATTTTAGTCATGTACGGCCGATTTATGCTCTGTTGACGGTGGCCATCAACAGTAACAACAATCTGTCAAACAGCTAATGAACTTGAGAAATATGTGTGAACAAAATGCTGGGAGATAATGATCCTGGAGATGTTTATATATATGAATGATATTGCATTTCAAGTTGCCGTCATGGCTAACATAACCATTGCATTGTTCGAAATAAGCAGTTTCCCGTTTGGCAATTTATCGGCCTGTAACAAATATCAATCTGCATTTTGTCTGTGCTATATCAGCTAGCGATATTTGAACTGAACAAGCAGTATGTTTAGAGTTATGATAACTTTACTATTTGTACTAGATGGTCACGTCCAGTTTCCACCTTAGGTAACAACTGTTTCCATTTGGATTTCCTCTGGGAA
This sequence comes from Harmothoe impar, assembly GCA_947462335.1. Classification (NCBI taxonomy): domain Eukaryota; kingdom Metazoa; phylum Annelida; class Polychaeta; order Phyllodocida; family Polynoidae; genus Harmothoe; species Harmothoe impar. The sequence goes on along the minus strand of OX381706.1, from coordinate 42,574,946 downwards.
TGCATCTTCTTCTGCAATATGAGAATATCGAACGAGTAAAATATTGGATCAACATCGGTGACGTGTTCTTAATTGGTATTAGAAACACTACACATATGTTGTAATCAAGCAATAGTTAAGAAACCGGGCAATGCTCCATGCACAAAAACCATATTATTATGTTGAGGTTCTTATAGGTCTATTTCATACATTATTACTACAAGCAGAGCACAACCATATGATGCATTCATGTGTACCTTATTAAGTGCAGAAAAATAACAAGAATTATGGCAAAATACGACAAAGAATTAGCCTTATCTTGTGTGATGAGTGACACTGTGGATATAAATCAATTACTGTACCGTTTAATTCATCCTCAGCATCACTAAGGAGTGGATCTCTGTCACCATTAAGGAGTGGGTTTTTGTCGCCGAACTCTGCCAAAGCCAAAGTAAGACTAGGCATGCATCATACTGATTTCATACATATAGATTCTTACACTGGTGTTGGCTTAGATAGCATTGACATTCCATCGATTCAAAAGAGCCTTAACATCATTTTCAGATTATATCCAGACACACCGTTTGCGGTGGCCTTCAAGGATCATGCCAAGGCAAGGCATTTCATCGTACCATATGCACCTAATCATGAATTCGCCTTCTTCTTAGTAAGCTACATGTAGAGGACGGCACACATACATTGAATTAAGTATTACTTGTGTAAACTCAGTAACGTTTAGTACTCACCATCAGCTGCATCTAACTCTGTCTCAGGCAGTTGTTCATACATTGGAGACTTGATAAGATCACGGTGTAGCCAGCTGGAGGGGAGACAGTTAGCACTTTAATCTAATTGTAATCTTATTGAATTCCAGAATCAACCGAATCGTGATTCTATTAACTACAAAGATTACAGAAATGTACATGTACATGTAAAGTGAACGAGATTATTATTAGATTGTGTAGTTGTAATATTTTGCCACATAAAGAGAATCGTGAATGTTAACTTAATTCCTTGTGACATGAAACAGTTACCAGATCATGGAGGCAGGAATGATGGCGATGATTGTGCCGAGGGTGAAGCAGAATCCTGGCCAGAAGGTCAGTGTGTGGGGGTAGATGGTGTTATACAAGGTGCTGCCAACTATGCCGCTTAAACTTTGAACTGCACCAAGCGTAGCAAACATTTTACCTGGAAAGGTAGGGACATAATCTTTTATATATCAATCGAAACGCCAGCTGTTTGTATTCAAAATCATATTTGTTGTGGCAGTTCTACTCAAATGTTTAAAGGGGTAAGCCAGGGTCTACGCATATAGCACCTGGTGGCAAAAAATAAAACAACAGGATAAAAGCATGTCTCCCTGTTGTATAGATGTCTTCCCAGCTAACAAAAAAACGTTATTTTACGTTAGAATAACGTTTTAAAACTTTATATAATGTCATTCCATAGTAAGGAGCCTTAGAGAAACGTTATGTAACGTAAACATGTTGTATAACGTTTTTTGTTTACTGGGTTAACTCACCTTTATTAACCTTTTAGATGTCAGACTATGGCATTTTACACATCTTACCATTGTGTTTTGCTAATGCCAAAAGCTATGCACTACTCTATTATGACCTGTCTGGGCCGATAAGAAAATATTTGAATAAATCCCTAACTGTATTAATTTATCAATGAAAGTATATCTTCATGCAAGTGTCTTGCAAATTAAGCACTGAAATGGGATACTGACTAAGCGCCTGTCTTATAAACTGCGAGAGAACAACCCTGCCAAAATTACCAATTTTTAATACAATTCATGTTCTCTTCAATTTGGATAAGGCAGTGATAACTTTTTAATGGCAGCGCGCGGGGGGGGGGGGGGGGGGTCGCAGATGGGCCGATGTTCAGCTTTACGTTCACCCCAGGTACACTCTGCCCTGCTCATTAGTAGTCCACCTCAGGTACACAAGGAATCTGTTTATAAGCAGGCGGCCTGCTGCTGCCACAGTAGGCTTCTGTACCCCAGGTACACAGTGACCATCCTTCTGTACCCCAGGTACACATCCTTCTGTACCCCAGGTATACAACATGTCATACTAGAGCATTCCTTGCAATTACATTTCTAGAAGAGAAAACACATGTGTAGTATGAGTAGTATGGTTGTGTACCTGGGGTACAGTAGGGATGTGTACCTAAGGTACAGTAGGGTGAGAAAATGTGCCTCAGGTAAACATATAGGATGATCACTGTGTACCTGAGGTAGAGTAGACTACTAGTGGGCCTAATTGAGTAATTACACTAAGTTACAGAGGCCACAACTCAATTATCCATTCTGTACCTCAGGTACACAGTGGTCACCTAGTGTACACCAGGTACACAGTGGGCATCCTAGCTACTGTACCTCAGGTACAAAGTGGTCACCTACTGTACCCCAGGTACACAGTGGTTGCCTAGCTACTGTACCCCAGGGACAGTGTGGTTGCCTAGATACTGTACCTCAGGTACACAGTGTTTGCACATGTCATACTAGCATCCCCTCCAATTGCATCTCTAGATGGAGAAAAACACATGTAGTAGGCCCTGGGGGTGGCTGTCTACCTGGGGTACAGTACAGTGTGGCTGTGTACCTGGGGTACAGTAGGGTGTGGATGTGCAGCTGCTGGATAACACCATCTGCTGGTGGGGGCAGGAGGCTGTTCTGTGATTGGTCAATTCCTTGTTCACCTGAGGTGGACTACTAATGAGATGGCGGAGTGTACCTGGGGTGAACATAAAGCTGAACATCGGCCCAGCTGCAGGGGGCCTCGCGCATGCCTTTTGAAGTATAGTAGCCAATTTGGAATCGACTGTACAAATGTACAGTCAATAAACAACCCTGCTCTAATCACTGGGGGTCCTGCCATGTGTCAGGCCTAGTGTGAGCAGAAGGTTTGTCTCATAAATGACTAGTTAACTATTATATGATCAACAAACATGCACATATCTGAGTGAATATGGAAAGCTAAATGTCTAGAGATAAGCATCAAACTTCTTTGGCCCTGTAAACCTTTTACTTTGTCTGTAATGAGTTCACCCACAGTCAAAACATGGGGATCTCTCACCAACCAACTATGGCAATACTTGTCTGGCTCACGAGCAAGAAGTATAGTAACATGCAGGCTTTTTAGCTCAAAACAGGTTTAGAGGAGTCGAAACTTTTTACACCCCCCAGTCAAAGGGTCAACATTTAGAAAAAAAGACAGGTGCACTAACAATGACAAAGAAACTGTTGATTTCTAATTGGATAAGAAATACCTATACCACACCCAGACATTTTTGAAAATCTTGGGTCAAATGGTGCATTCTGGTGCTTTTTGAGACTGGGTCATACTTAAAGATGACAAGAAAATATCTCATTGGATATGGATGAATCACATTCATACACTCTGTTTCCAGATATGTTTTTGTATGAGAAATGGAAACTATTACCTCCACCAAGAAGATAGGTATTTTGATTTATTTCAAAGAGTAGGACAAAAATAGGTAAATTTGCCCAAAAATAGGATAAAGTATGATGCCTGTTTCACTTCTGTGTTGCAAAATATAGAAAAAATGCAATTCATTTATTTTGTGTTTCCCCATAAATTGATCATGGCTCATTGGTTTCACCTATGACTACTACTTTGTATGAATTGATTATGTCCCAGATCACCTCCTCTAAACATCTGACAAGTTTGGTTGGGATATTATTGGTCAATTTTTCATAAAGTTAAAAAATGTTGGAAAAATGGGCTTTGCAGCATACGTGGCTAAAGTTTATAGGGTGTCCTATCCTCAAATGTCAATATATCAAATCTAGCAATTTGAGGTATTGCTTTTTTTGCTTCAAACATATCATTATACAGCAAATTGATACAATCCCAAGAGATATTTTTGGTAGAATAGAATTGACCGAACCCTCCCATAATTATACATTTAATCCACATACCTAGCTCATTGGGGACTACCAGTTGGGATAACGTTGATCGAAGCACAGTTCCACCACTTCGGAATGATGCTAGGAAAGGCACTAACAGGTTGGGAGTAGAAACAGAACGATGTTATTTTGTATATAAATCATGACAAAATCATTTGAGAAACATCATGGGGGTAAAAGATTCGCAGGAAAATGAGACTGATACTGATGACTCTTACATTTACAACATATTAGATACTTAATTTATATCTTTAAAGGCATAATACCATTCCTGTATTGTACCAAATTTCTGAGGTATAGACTAAAATCGCTGCCTGCATTGCTGCCTGTATCATCTAAATATATGAGTAGCTGTAAGTCATCTATATCTACGACCTGTTACATTTGTAATTAACTATATTTGGATATGTGCGGCTAACGCAATGTTATTATATTGATACATATATATCAAAGAGTTTTTTGTGACAAATGCAGTAAAACCTTACTTATGTACACCATCCATGATCGTGTGCAGAAACTGAACCAGAACTCCGACATACATAGGGATGCAAGTCCAATAGCCATGACGGTTGTGTCTCGTAATTTAAACTTGGTTCTAATCCCGGGTATCACGAATAAGAGGAAGAAGCTGGGAATAAAGCTGTGGAGTGCCATAAATATACCATATCTACTCTGTGTCCAGCTCAGTGGACTCCTTTTCAAGAATAGGAAACCAACTGAGCCTATAGCTACAATGGAAAGAGAGAAGAGGTGCATAAATAGTGACTGAAAACCATACTTATCAAGAGATTAAACATAGATCATACATGACATTCTTCAATGAGGTGTAGACCCCATGTATGAAAGGGGATACCATGATGACATGATCTACTCTCATTGGAGTATATAAGGGAACCGAATTATCAAGGAGTCGCCATAACATTAGCAATAGCAGGGGTGAGTGGTAGATCTTCACATCTTTCAGCCCCAACATTTCCCTTCATAATGTACTGCCCTTCCACTGGGAAAAGGATACCATTTTTGTGCCGCCTCCTGCCCTCAAGAGTACTAGGCTCAGATTTTCTTGTCTCACTCCTAAATCCACCCCCACCTGTTGTACAAATATGACCACTCCCGTACTTTTGTGTTTGATGTAGATCTAGAACACTGCACGTGTGGGTGAGGCTACTCAAAGTCAATTATCAGCTTTGCAGACACCTTTTAGGGAAAAAAAGGGTGTGAAAGGGCGCCTTTTATTTCATTTTCCTATTTTCTGGAGATGCGGGAGGGCCTTTTTCTAGAACATTCATCTTTTAAATTACGTTTCTAGCCCAATTAAAAGCTGTGATATTCTTTTATTTTGCAACTTGTATTTAACGATTTTTTAGATACGCCCTTTTCACATTTTTTACTATTCAAAATATGAAAAAACACAACAATGCAGCCCTTTTAGAGGATGCGCGCAGTATCCGCAAAGCTGACAATCGACCTTATGTGGCCTAAACCTATATTACACACACTGACTAGTTCATGCCGCATTATCTCAATACAATGTCATGTATATTACTTCCTGTTCCACATTCTTGCACTTACCATTTGATGATATCATACTAGTTAAGACTATGCCCATTGCCATGAGGATACGCATCCTTCCGTTGTTGTCCCTTTTCTTGAACACTACAGTAAGAGCTGCTCTCATACGATGAAGGAATAATGAGCAAGTTTGTTTGCCTTTTTCCTCGTGCGTGAGTTTCTTTGGAGGTTCCTTGATATATACAATTATGTAAATGGTGCATAAAACATAAATACTCACTGATAGTGAAAATACAAATATGTAACTTGTGTGGTCAAGTATAATGCCACTTAGCACCAGTGCTATAGATACACTAACGCCGGCTACTCCCTCGGCAATCAGAACCCTCCTCGTCCTGTCCTTGAAACTGGTAGCCTCACCAAGATAGCTGAAGCAGGCCATGAACAATGTGATCCATCCTCCTGATATCCCACTTACTGTGCCTCCAACTAGCGTATACCCAACATGACTTTCCATGTATAAGGCACACACCATGAACGTACTCACGCTTATGACCTGTCCCACCACAGGTAGTGCTATCGTTAGTCGGCGACTAACGTGGTCACTCAGTGAACCGTAGCCAATGGCCAATAGGATGCCAGGGATCTCAAAGACGTAGTTGTGCCACAGGAACCAGTGAGAGGTTTGGCCTTGAACTATGTCCTCCTGCGTATGGTAAGTCTGGTTGTGGAGATTGCTGCAAGTTTCATTATCAAACCTGGAGATGCACACCTGGAATATTGGAATCATACATCACACTCATATCTTGCACCTTATCATAATAGTTATGTGCACTTTGATATCGATGAAGTATGAATGTCTTGCCTAAAGAATGAAAAGCATCTCAAGGAATTGTCTAAACCACTTTCAAGGCTTTACAGTAGTGAACTTTACAAGGTATTTAACTATGTACATAATCAGCTGAACATATATAATGCTTTACTCATCCTTGCAAAATGAGGTACATGTCACATTTATTGGAATGTAGATCTATATGGGCCCTCATAGGTATAAAGGTGAAAATATTATTTATGTTTTATATTCATTAAGTATCAAGATTTAATTTCGCTCCTGAAAGTCCAATTCAGTTACATCAACTGAATTCTCACGCTCATTTTAGCGGGCCTATTGATTTTGATAGAACTATTGTTAGATAACAGCAAATAGAATGTTTCTGGTTGCAATGGTAGCAAGAGTTAATATGTCCCTATGAATAGTAATGGAGAGATCATTTCAATTGCTTTCAGGAAATGTGATGTTAAGTATATGTCAGAACAATTTGCCAGATAGCTTAAATAAGGTATTGATACATGTCCACTATCGGAATAGTCATGTGACTAAGGCAGTTTTCATATTTCGAGACTCGTTTTGCAAGGATGGGTCACAATTATAAACCCTTCCCCAAAATGGTATAGGTATGGTAAGATATAGTATGATAAGACATTATTTTTTAGAACCCCTCATGATCCATAAAGATCTTTGCATTAAAAGGCGTACGTACCTTATGGTATATCAATGCACTGAATGCGGGCCATGTGAGACCACCTCCAAGCAGGTACAAGAACAACACTGGTTCCACCGACACGGTTCTTGGCTGCCATTTTGCAGCATTCGCTTCTTCCTTCTGCTGAGTGACGTCACTCCCGTCTTCATCAGGATCATGATCCGGGATTGCCGTGGGGCGGTGGTGGACAGCATCGGTGTCCATCCTACAGATCTGAGATACACAACCTGAAAGCTGAACATCTCCTTGTAGTGTATTTGCAGTTGCAATATAGTTGATGCAATTATTCGTTTTGGGTCTATGGATGAAACTACATATTGGCTACATTTCGTCAACTCTCACCAAAAATGGATCAGGGGCCAGAATAGCAAGTACTCCAATATAATTCCAACTGAGGCTCAATTGATGTGGGTAGCCTATCATAGTATCAAACATGACAAGAGCTACGCATGGGTACCTACTTTTGTCTATCTTAACTCATTGTTACCATTTCCAGAGGAAAAAAATTGACCCCTTTTCACCACTTTTCAGGCGTACAAATGTCATATATATATATATATATATATATATATACATATATATATATATATATATTTATATACTATTTAGTTTTGTAAGATATTCCGTGGTATACCTTGGCACTAGAAAGTTGATTAGTTATGCTTTACTAATCTGAATTTTAGATACTTTATTATGAACAAGACAACATTGCTTTGCAAAACTGACTGTGTCTCCTAATCCTAACAAAGCCACTATTACCGGGTAGATTACTTCCTGCATGTACTATATAACCCACATAAGTTCTCTGACATTTAGTGGTGACTCTCACATACGTTACAGAGGCGTAGGAAGCAAATCTTCATTGGTGGGAGGGGCAGGGGGGCCCACTCCAACCAACTTCAAGTATCGGTTTCATGCATGATGTATTATATACACACTTATATTAGATTGTATGGAAAAGTAGTATTTGAGCCCCCTATAGTTCTGATTTGGGCGCCCAGCCCCCTCCACACCCACTTTTCCCTATGCGGGGAAGGTAAGGATTGAAAATTGTGTGTAGGGCCTATCATATTGCAGATCTTGATAAAAAAGAATTTTTGGGGGGCGGGGCAAACATATATTCAGGCACCCCCTCCTCAGTGATTGGAGGGGCCCTGCCCCCCCCCCCCCCATTTTCCAACGCCAATGCACTGAAAGATGAGGGAGTCTTTGCATCATTCATCACTTTGTCGTCAAAATCGGTAATGTCATTTTGTGAACGTTCCCAAGAACTATAGTAACCGTTCCCTAGGTATACATATATGTAGTGTTTGGGGTGGGGGTGGGTGTAAACTCTTTCACTTTATAGTTTTAGGGCCGCATGCCCTGGCTCGTCATGATACACGCATGCAGCCCTGGCAAGTAACTCACCAGTGCTACATTCAGTGATGCGCATCAGTGATACATTCCTGAATGCACAAAAAAGTTACATCACATTAAAGTATCATGAAGCCCTTTAAGGGTTAAGGGCCCAGTGACAGCACATGGCACCAATTAAGGTTGGGTGCACTTTACAGGTCGCGTGCCTTGTCCTTCTGAGGGGGCTGGCGGCCGTGATAGAAGTATGTAATAGTGGACAGGGTTTTATCTTTAGCATCCAGGACAGTTGAGGAATCCTCCTCAAAGACTAACTGCCATGGGTGTCAGGAAGGACCTTCCTTGCTGTAGCACTGAGGGGCCGTCCATAAAGTATGTCACGCTTTTTTGGGCCATTTTGAACACCCCCCCACCCCCATGTCACACTTTGTCACACTTTTTCCGACACCCCCTAGAAAAGTATGTCACAAATCTGTTGACACCCCCCCCCTTTGCATATAATTAGGTACCGTATCAGTCTAGTCCCATAATTTGATAAGGGAACATACATGCATTATCTTGACACTAGTAATTGTTTATAAGGCTTATTACAATTAGATTGCTATCAAAATGTGTTAAGGTATGACATCCGTCTCTGAAATACTTTTAGACCCAATGTTAATGGATCTTATCGAAAAGACCCCTTTTAATTCCAATTGTTCAAAGTGGCAGTATCATGTTCACACCAATAGGTATGGCACTCTAGATCTCTGTGACTGAGGTATCCTCGATTCATAGATTCTTGACAGTGTTCACAGGAATAACAGGTGTGCTACTACTATCCTGTCACACCTCTTGTGCTGGCAAATCTGTGGCAGGGGTGGATCCAGGAATTTGAGAAAGTGGGGGCTTGATATAGGCAATGTACTGATGGTATTGGACCCATTTACATAAAAAGTCTATAGCAAAAAGAGGCGGGATCCCCCCCCCCCCCACTATGTCCCCCACCTGGATCCATCCTTGTGTGGTATTGAAATACTTTCTCTATCCATCAGATCTCTGTGGTCCATGTTCTGGATAGCATACTTGACTTCACATTATTGCTTAGTGGCAATAGATACTGGAATAATACAGGGGCGTAGCAAACAGTTTCAAAGTAGGGGGCCCTGAGGGGTATATTGACCCTTTTTGACCCCTTTCTTCTTGACCTTTTTTGATTGCACTTTTTTGGGGTTGGTCAAAAGTGTGGGGGGGGGGCATGTCCCCCCCCTGCCCCCGTCGGTTACCACGCCCCTGTGATATGTACTAGAATCACACTGTAGGTCATGCATATTTTGATTTCTCTCCTTTCTTCTTCCTTTGGCCACATGTCTTCAGATGTCAAGTGACTGACCTAATTGATTTTAGGTACAATTCACATTCCTTGCAGATTCATTTGGATGCCTTGTTCTATAGACTAGGACATGCAAAGTCATGGGGCAGACCCTTTGGGTAATTGTCTGCAGATCTTCGAAAGATGTTGTTGCTGGGTGCACAGCTAACAAATACTGAGGGGTAGTTCCCTGATCCATCTCGTTTCACTATAAGGCCATCCTTGGCTGTGCGGACCACAGCCTTTGGTACTGGTAAGAATCTGTCCTTGATCAACATCATATAAGAGCTCCTTGGATTTGACACTTTGTCTGGACACTTTACAATCTGCTGGATATAATGGCTTTCCCTCACACACACATGTTGCTCTCAATTTCTCAGACTTTGTAGCTACTCATTTCTTCTTTATACTCTGCAACCACTTGGTCTTTATCTATCATGGTTTGTGACAAAACCTCTCCAGTGTGTGCAAAGTTTTTCTTTTCCAGCTCTTGATCCATGGTCTGTCCTTGAGAAGTTATTCCCCGTTCGCCCATGTTAAATGCACTCTAACTTGGGGCATTAGTGACTTTCAAATGGGCATCAAACTTTGCATTAATAAACTGATCTATCACAGTTATAATTTCTCATACCTTGGGTCTTCACTTGTGTGAATTTGGAAGGTGCTAGGACTTGTAGATCTACTACAATCACAAATATGTATTTATCCCGCAGATGTCACTAATTTATACAGCATTTATACTGTTTACAAAATTTTAAAAATGTGACGTCACACAAGTCCATAGACCCCCCCCCCCCCCCCCCCCCACCCCCCTGTCACACTTCGTCACACAAAAAATAGACCCCCCCACCCCCTCGGGTGTGACATACTTTATGGACGGCCCCTGATATATATATTTATATATATATACATATATATATACCGATCGATATATATATAAATATATATATATATATATATATATATATCCCCAGGAAAAAATGACCATGTACATCCTATATGATAATCTATATTACTGTAATAGTATCAATAATATATTGACAACATAAGCCACGTAAGTGCCTAAATGGGCTTAAATATTCTTTTATCTCATGGTGTTTTCTTTAGAGTAAAATGATTGTCATTGTCTATTGAATGAGCCACCAATGAATGAACATAACGTTATGGCATTTTATGCACAGTAGACTTACCTACAATCCTACAATGCTCACTGCCGGCTTCTCCCTCACGCTGCTTCAGCCTGTCCTGTCAGCTTGCAGAACGTGGCACTGTCACTATGTCAGTGCTTAAGCTCAGTTCCACAGGCAAGGGGAATTTACAACGGAGGCCCACACCGTGACACTGACATGCTTCGTGCCTTAATAGGTGGGCATACACACCCACATACACAGCATGACCTGCATGCATAGACTACACATCAGGCCTCTCCAGTAGCGGCATTCACCAGCTGTTTACCATATCTACCAAGTGAGAGCACAGTCCGTGCACAAACGGTCTACTTCCATCTCACATATGTCCAAGTGAGTGTAGCTCTGTGACGTTATCCAGGTTAGGTCTATGGCAGTGCAGTGTACAAGGTCTACAGTCCACGCCACTGTCCTGGTTCCTATCCACCCCAGCCTCCATAAGGCCCCAGATGACCCGATGAGAATCCAGGCCGACGCCTCTAAAATGGTCAGGATCCCCCCACTGACGTCATTATGGGATATCCCTAAGGCATACCCCTGCATATGACGTCATAGAAGGAATAGGCATATAAGACAGGTGCAAAAGGCATACAGCTGGCCAGCTGGCAAATGCAAAATCGTATGTTATAGGGTAGAGGTTGCAAAGATGAGCATATTGATAATGTTAAGAACTAATTACCACTACACCTCTACATGTTACTGCAAATAGCCTATATCTTGTTCAGATTAACTAGTTGCTCTCTACAAACGCCTGAGGGTAGGTGTTCTTCTTAATTCAGATGAAAACATTTTCAATTTGTTGCATCAATCGAAACATATGCTAGATCGTATTTAACACCCTCTTTTAAATTAGTTTTATTTTATAATGTTTAGAAAATGTAGGCCCTAATGTGAATGGAACAAGAATTTCTTTTTTAAGCTTCTTTTCCTTTGAACAGCATAATGGGATGGAAATATGATATCATAGTAAGTCTAGATTAACCTAGATGGAATTTCTTAGAGGCATCTCTTTTTCCACTGGGGGTGGGGGGTGGGGCTATTGGTATTCCAATTGTTAAGGTACACAGATCTGTTCAACCTCTCTTCAGGGATGTTTGGATAACGATTTGCACTCAGATTCTATTATCAAATCAAACAGAAACTCCATTGTTAAGGCTGTGTCTCACGACCTTGGGACAATGTTTTTGTCTCTGATCGGGTGCCGTCTCTGACCGGCTGCCGTCTCTGACCAGGTGTCAGAAAAAGGTGTTTTAAAAAGAATTATACTCATATATATAAGGATTTGGAAAAACGTTATGGCGGTTGTTATATAATCATAGTTATAATTATAATTAGCCTCCTGCTGTTAGTATTTTGACCTTATCAAGCCAAGCCGGTCAGAGACGGCACCCGGTCAGAGACGGCACCCGGTCAGAGACGGCACCTGGTCAGAGACGGCACCCGGTCAGAGACAAAAACATTGTCCCAAGGTCGTTAGACACAGCCTTAGCCCTTTAGACCCCAAAACGGCCGCAAACGGCCGTGCTTCATTTCCCCAAAACGGCCGTAACCGGCCGCAAAACGGCCGTTTTTTATGCCTTAATTAAGTTTAGATCCATGATGGAACATTCCAAAAACTATTTTGATTTTATTTACCATTGATCGCTTGTCATATATCATTAAAAACTAACTGTATTTCAGGCCATGAATAATATTCTAGACGGCTTTAACATGGGGTTGATTAGAACAGGTGTGCCTCGACAAAGCTCATTTTTCTTTGTAAATTCCATTGGAAAATTGACAATAAAATGTACAGGCCTAGCATATGTTGATGATGATTCTACTTTGAAATATCACTTTCATTGATTCAAGTTATATATTTGTATAGTGTGCAGCCCATGTCTAGCAGAGTATGATTTGTTTCAGATTTGATAACCCAAATGGTTGTATTTGGCATTTGATATAGAGATCTCAAAGAGGATTTAGCAATTTCCCTAAAAAACAGCAAAATGTATTATCTTTACCCCAATGCCAGCCATTGAGGCTATCATCAAATATGCAGGAACAACACATATTCAACGACCTGCCATAAATTTTAAAATGGACATTTTAAATTACTTTTTGAAACATGTTCTTGGATTCAATACAATGTTTGACATGATATATGGGTAAAGGAATAAATATTGAATATTATACTGTACACTGAGGGCAATCAATGACCGAATTTAGCTTAATTAGAAGAATATCCTGGGGAAATGAGGCACTTAATCATGTAAATGTCTGGGGTCTAAAGGGTTAAGTGAGTTTTATGCAATAACTATCACTTCGAAACGACAATGAAGCCAGACAGCAATGGTCCCTGGGGCCCATGTGTGTTTTACTTGGGCCAGCTGGGCTTGCCCACATCTGGGTTATGTAGTTATGGTCCTTTCTGTCCAGGACTGTAAGTGGGAGCCCAGATGGGTAAGCCCAGGAAAACTTTATTTTTCATAAACATGAATATTTCAAAACATGCTGACATCTGAGTTTCCTCCAGAAATCAACATTTTTTGTACATCTTTATAGTTTGTGCTAAAGTGAAATAAATATGGACTCGAGCTGGGCACTTTGAATCTTGGCTGACCCATCTATAGGCTCCCACTTGTAGCCTTGAACAAAAAGGACCATAACCTAGATATGGGAAAATCAACATGCGCAAGAAAAAACACATGTGGGTTCTATTAAGCAATGTTGGCTGGGAAGTTACACATTTGACCTGCCATAGTATAGGCAGTTTATTGACACTCAAACAAACTGCACTCATCTATAGGCCTGAGGAAACTTATAAATCGGAAAGCTCCCCTTTCGGAATCTTTTGACAATTGAAAAATCTGTACAGCATCAACGAATTAACCAACTAAAATCTCTTTACAGCAGCAAGTATTCATTGAAAACTTTATTGATAAATCACCAGATCCTGCTAGTGATCTTTACATTAGGTTTGAACAGTCTTGTGATAGGCCGACATTTAGGTAGTGTAATGGAGTCAATGTATGTCGGCTGTTAGGACGCAGTTATAATTGATGCTCGACCTGATATGTCTTGTGTCATCACAAGTGTGACATCACAAATAAAGTTACATCTTGACTAGCATAAATGACGGTATTGGACTTGTCCATGGCAGTCAACATGATACACAGCGACTGCCAACGTACAATAAGGTATGCTTTCGGTCATAATCAAATCTAAGAAATATATTTTTCTCTGTGTAGGTCTAATACTGGTCCGGTATAATTAGTTGACATGTTGAGGAATCCAGAACGTTAACAAACAGTTGGTGTTCCGTATATCTCTGCAGATATAGTAGCATATCAGCCAGTACTTCTATTCTGCTTCCAGATTCCCAGCGGCATAACCAATACGAGTCGTTCATCAAGCTCTCATAACAGAATGACCATAGTGTTTCAGACAGTATTTCATGCTTCCGGTATATGCTGGGGCAATCCATCCGAAGCATCTGAAATGTATAAATGCGTGAATATTATTGCTCTGCCAAATAAAAGATGGAGGTATGCAATTATTTTGATTTAAAAAAAAAAGGTTTCAGTCTGACCGTCTATTAATCAATATAACATCTCTCCATATAGTAGCCTACAGCATGAGTTGAAGCTGAAATACCTGATAAAAATACTAACCTCCCATGTTACAAGTCAAGTCAGTTTCAGACAGACGACGGAACAGTGGAGACCTGCCTAAGTCACGGTGCAGCCACCTGGTGAAAGAATGATAGACAACTTTTGGTTTAGGTTAATTGCTAGCTGAGATACTTCTTATAATATATAAAGACATCTAAGCAAAATGTACTTGTTTGAAAGCACATAACATAACTCGCAATAAGAATTTTCTAGGACCGGTAATATAAATTATAATCTTATTCTAGTGAATTCAGTCACAATTGCACAGGCATAATTGTATCAGTAGTCTCTAAGATTGTAATACATAAGCATTTCATATACTTGAATAACATACATGTGTTGTATTGGAAATGGTTCTTTGCTTACTCATCTATTCCATTGTTTAATCCCATTTAGGTTAATCATATTGGTTTTGTGACTGGTACACACCAATTGCCTGTAAACCGCTGTATATATTATGAGGCCCTCAGGAGCCAGGAGCATATAGGCACCGCAATATATAAAGGAGCCTAGCCTGTTTTCTCCTGAGTAAGAATTACATTAAAAAAAAGAAAAAAAGTAGTTATCTCTTCCAGTAGGCCTGTACTTGATGTCTACACCAAATGTCAAGGCAGTATAGTGAAGATTGGTGCCTTAGTAAAATATAACATTGAGAGATGATCCACAACAGTTATTAAGCATGATGCAACAAACCAGATCATGGAGGCAGGAATGATGGCGATGATTGTGCCGAGGGTAAAGCAGAATCCTGGCCAGAAGGTCAGTGTGTGGGGGTAGATGGTGTTATACAAGGTACTGCCAACTATGCCGCTGAGACTCTGGATAGCTCCTACCACTGCAAACATCTTCCCTGTAGAAACATATTACAGATTTTATATTAGGGAGTGCTCATTTTTTGATAAAGAGAGGTTTGGTATTTTCATGTGGACATGTGTGGGGTCAAAACCTTTTTGCACCGCCCCGGCGGGAAAAAAAACTCAGGGCACTTGTGCATCCTTTTATGCATCGTAATGTAGATTATTGGATTTGTCACTGACATCACCTCAGGACTCTGAGCAAAAGGTTGTGATTTCAACCTTATGCTGTTCTTCATCAAGGTAACAAAATGTCCTCTTAAAATATGATTTCTTATGTTGTAGTTAGTGTTTACTTGTATAATTTCTCATCTATTTGATTTTATCATATATAATTTTAAGCACTTTTCGCTGAAAACCAGATGAACTCCCTCCCTCAAGAGGTGTGTTTGACTAGTCCAGGAGGACGATTTTTTTTGCGGAAAACCACTCCCCTCACACTCTCGGCTAGATGCATGGCTCCCTAGGTGACCTATAGTCACCGCCTTAGAGAGTCAAACATTAGGCTAGTTGAGGGTGAGTAAAATTTCACCAAGAAAGTGTACCCTCCCTCAAGAGGGGTTGACATGTTTTACCCCCTCCCCAGTGAAAAGGTCGAAACCCCCCCCCCCCGTCCCCGCAATCCACCTATGCCCATGCATAAATCAAAGGGATAAATACGTACAGGGCCTGCGTTTGTTACCCTACAGGCGCCCATTCACATCTCTACTATTATCCTGATTTCCAAAGGGTTTCCTGAGATAATATTATAGTACTATTGAATGTGAAACTTGGAAGACATACCTAGTTCATGAGGCTCGACCAGCTTTGATAGTATAGATCTCAAGACTGTGCCAGGAGCTCCTCTGAAAATGCCAATGATGGGTACTGAAAGAAGATGAAAGACGTGATCATTAACACAAAAGCCTTTAGCCATCAAATTCACAGAAGTTGCAGTTCTCCCTCTGTCATTGCCTTCCTCTTCTCCAACTGTCCCATTGAGCCCTACCTGTGTTCACCTACCATAGATTCTTGCATATAAGCCTAACTTATGTATAGTCCGTACCCCCAACATAATTAAATAATTTAAGCCTCACAATTATGTAGACTTTAGTACTGTAGTATGCATTACTGTTTTACAAGAACATTGTGTAATTTACACCCTATATATAATCCATGGCTGGTATCAAATTCCAAATGGAAACTAAGGTTGATTCACGTAAAAGCTGCAGCTTCTATGTGAGCATTTACTGTTCTCATTTATAGCTATGTAGTTGCTTAATCACACCTTAATGTTTTCAGCTTGGGCTCTTTCATTGTGGAATTTAAAATACACAAACACAAAATATACAGAAATTTATGGGTTTTCAGGTTTTTCACTAAGACACCCTCGTGTAGTCTACCACACATCAAGAACTGCAAAATCTAGCTCATTTATTACATA
This sequence comes from Harmothoe impar, assembly GCA_947462335.1. Taxonomy (NCBI): domain Eukaryota; kingdom Metazoa; phylum Annelida; class Polychaeta; order Phyllodocida; family Polynoidae; genus Harmothoe; species Harmothoe impar. The sequence goes on along the minus strand of OX381706.1, from coordinate 42,558,147 downwards.
AAACATATAAAAGCTAAAACTTACTTATGAACACCATCCATGAGTGTGTGCAGAAACTGAACCAGAACTCTGACAGGCAGTTAGAGGCAAGGCCAATCATCATCATGGTTGTGTCTCGTAGTTTGAAGTGTGCCTGCAACCATGGTACAAGTAGCAGTAGACAAATAGCAGGAATGAACTCGTGTACTGCCGAAAATATGCCAAACAGACTCTGTGTCCAGCTGAGTGGTCTCCTCTTTAGGAAAAGGTAGCCCAATGTGTACATAGCTGCAATACGAATGAATATAGGGAATATACGGTAGTTAAGTAATAGCAATTCTAAAATTGGTGCAAAGAATCTGATGTTCACCACTTGATATAGAAAAAGTTGACATAGAGAATCCGATGATTATTCAATATTGTGAAACAGCTGATTGACAGATAAATTAGTTAAGTAAACATGCTTAGGGCCTATATAAATTATTGTCGGATGTAGCTAGTTGATTACAATAAGTAATGGTGCTTACCACCGTTTGATATCATTGAAGTCAACATAATCAATATGGACACTAAAATACGGGCACGTCCATTTTCTGGCCTTTTCTTAAACACAGTAGTGAAGGCATCTTTCACACGATGAGGGATTGTTGAACATGACATTCTCGTAATTTGCAGAGAAATACCTTTCTTAGATGGCTCTTTGATATAAAGCAGTATGTATATAATACATATCATGTATATCCCCACAGACAGTGCAAAGACAAATGTGAAGCTTGTGTGGTCAAGAAGTATGCCGCTTCCAAGTAATGATATTCCTATACCAAGGCCAGCTACACCTTCCGCAATTAGGACTCGCTTGGTCCTGTCCTTAACACTGCTTGCCTCACCAAGATAACTAAAGCAAGCCATGAACAATGTCACCCATCCCCCTAAAAGTCCACTTATGAGATTTCCCAAGAGTGTAAATCCTACATGGCTTTCCATGTAAATAGCTGTGACCATATATATCACCCCACACACAGCTTGTCCGAACACAGGCAATCCTATGGCTAGCCGGCGGCTACAATGGTCACTGAGTGCTCCATAGGCCAGGGCCAGAATGATGGCTGGAATCTCAAGGGCATAGTGGTTCCATATAATCCAATGAGAGGCCTTCCCCTGTACCATATCTTCCTCTACATGGTAACTGTCATTGTGAAGATTGTCACATATGTAGCCATCAAACTGCATGAAGCATACCTGCAATGTACACATCTCTGCATCAGTGAATACAATGTACATGTCATGTATACTGGAATGACGTTTTAGAATATTGCAACAGTGTACATGTATTGTATCTAGAAATACATAATTACAGGGATTATGTTTTTGATTTTAGATAAATGTGCGTATGCATGACTTATTCAAATCAAGTTGTGCCTCATAAATGAGTTCCAACTCCATATGAATAATAATAAGCTATCAAAAACACCCCCCCTCCATACTTAATAAGAGCTATAATAAGAAATATTCAACATACATGAAGATTTTAAGGATCCTTAATGAAAATATTATAGAAAAGATGGCCAATATGTGGAAGCGGTCCGGGCTTAATAGTTCTTATATTACCTTTCTATATAGCAGAGCACTGTAAGTAGGTCTAAGTAGACCCACTGCAAAGAGGTACATAAACAACACTGGTTCAACTGTCAGTGTCACCCTTCTGGGCTTCCAGGTGACAATTTGAGGGGGTTCAATATCCTCCTCCTGGATGGGTTTGTGATGAATGCATTCATTATCCATGTTGTCAGCTGAAAATCAACATTGAGTCTTATTGTTAGAGTTGTGTGCTTTATATAATGCACTAATGATTTTGAAACGTAGTTGTATATAAACTATTTTGCAATAAAATGTATTAAACTATATTATTTTTGAAAATATCTATATTTCTCTATGTGAACTCCACCATCTGTAAACAGTACACGGTATGGATTAAAATGGGATTTTTCTGCATAGGTTTAAAGGGTTTCAACAAAATCTGATTAAGTATTACAAAGGTATATAATAATTAAGCCTCATGCTCTGACTCAGCTATCTGAGGGATCTTTAACTGGAGCTCTAACTAAAGCGTATAGCATGAATCCACCTTTTCTATCTAATATATTAAAGAGTGATTGAAATGGAGACACATAGTAAAACTCACCAGCCCATTACTCTATATGCCGTTCAATTGGCAGGTTTGAACAATTACAAGTAATAGGACCCAGTCCAATAAACCTTCTGATCATGAGTGCTTTGTTGATACAATTAAATGCTTGCTCAGTTCACAAAATTCAGCCTGATATAATACCGATATATATCAAATATACATTGTGTAGGTAAATGAAGGGTTTTATTTTCTCGAGTGTACAATACTGGAATTATCCCATATTAATACACTATATTCACTGGGGGGAGTTAAATAACAATAACACTTATGACGGTTAAATGCAGTATATAGTGGACAATGTTTCACTTACCCACTGCTTCCGTTGAGTTACAATATCAGTAATGATGTGAAAACGCTCGACTTTGAATGGAACTCTACCCAGCACCAAGGTTCATGCCCTGACCTACTGACATGCATTTCTTGTGTAAGAGGTGGCAGGGATCGAGCAGCTTAAGGGGTATACATATATGGTACATTATCAGGGACTCAACGTGTGTCTGATTCCAATAACAACAGAAGCTATTTCGTCCAGTATTGGGGGTCTAGATGGGGGGGAGGGGGGTCCCCGTATCCCATGTCGATTTTCAGAAATGACGATGTTGCCATGTGACTGTCGATTTTAAGAAATGACCCTGTCGCCATGTCGATTCTAACTCTTAAATTCCCCATGTCGCATGTCACTAAGGCTCAAAATGCTGATGCCGTTAGGTCGATTTTAGGGGGCGAAACCTATAGTATTAGTAATAGTATTGGGGAAAATGCCCTGGTAGGCTCTGGACATGGGGTTTGTAACCTGGGGCCGGCACCTTGGAAGCCTGGACCCGGGGCCTAGACCATCCCCAGGGATCATCAGTCATCCATCCTGTACTCCTACCCCCAGGTCATATCTTTGTCTATACAGCACTAACATAAATATTACAGGCCACAAGGCAGATGTGAGATTAGCCGGTCAGCCTGTTTCAGTGTGTCAGTGTGTCAGGGGGCGTGAGGGCTGCTCTATGTATGTCATATCAAGGAAACTAGAAATCCACTGACAACCAGAAAAGTTGAAATTTATTTTGTTCATTTTGTTGTTAGACCTACATCTAGAACATTATATGGCTGTCAAGTGTCATCAGTTTAGAACAAGGCATTTTTGTCTTTGCAATCAATTTTCAATTTTTTCAATTTTTGTTTATTCACATCCTCTTGCGAGGTAAAGGAAAGAAAATAAAGAGAGAAAATCAGATTCAGCCGATAGTTACAATGGCATCACTGATGTACAAAGTTATGGTACAAAGTTATAAGGTTTACAATACACTCTGTTATGCGTAGATCTATATAATATACGCTAAGAGCTTGCGAACTCTATATTTGACTAGGTAAAATTAACAGTACTGGCAAGTTAGGAGCTATAGAACATTCCACCTTTTGATCAGGTAGAGTAGGCCAGGTACATTTGGCAGCACCAATAAATATATATAGAGATTCTCTGTCTTTTTCAGCACCAATGAGCACCAGGTTGACTAGTAAGGGTGCGAAGACAGTGTCACAGTGTGGATCAATGAAAACAAAGAGAGAATAATTAAGAGATAATAGCACCACTCTTATTAATTAATTAACCAGGATTGGCAGAGCTTTAATTTAGTGCAGTCTTCTTACGCTTAGATCTTTTAATCTTGGACTTGTCCTTTTTCGCAAGTGGTATCCTTTTTGTGGGTTTCCATCACAGTCTCAGCCCCAGAAAGAAATCATTAGGAATCATGTAAACTGTACATGCTATACTATCATTTATGACTTAAACATATTTATTACATACAGAAAATGTGTCTTCATGCTACTATTGGCATAATCCTGATTGTTTTATGCAGAAAATGGTAATGTTTGTATACCTGACCTTTAAACTTGTAAGGTATTCCGGGTATCACATTCGGAACCCGAACAAAAGCCCCTGCACCATTGGGTCATACATGTATGTAATGTTGACCCGATATCAAAAATAATATATTGGCCCAACAATGTTCCAGCAACAAGCCAACACTCGAGGTTAAAGGACCAGCTCTGGGCTAGCATTCAATCAAGAAAGGGTCAAACATTAGAACTAAAATGATAGACCTACATAGCATCTCCAGCAAGGGTTTTGGCAAGAATGTGCCAACGTCGGATTTGTGCGTTGTACCAATGTTTGCAGCACCTGTAATTGACCATGGCTGGTACAAAGTGTATAGCGATTGCAATGGTGTCTAAGGTCTATAGTGTTGCTTTATACATCATCAAACAGTTCGACATTAATGACCCGGGTAGCCATCTGCACAGCTAAGCATCATAATACCAACAGGTTGTGTCTTTTTTTATGTATTATAATTTTCAATTTAAAAACAAACATACTGTTTGATCGATAATTTTATTGTTTTTTCATTATATTAATCTCAACTGGTCTTGAAATCTTTGTATAGCTTTTGAGTACTGTATAGTCGATTGAGATATCAACAAACGCGGGTCTGCTTTGGTTTTCAACAACAAGTCTTTTATTCAGATAGCCAGCTTACATCAGCTAAACACACGTGGTTTGGATCTGGGTGATCGGGACAAAGTGACATGTAGAGTGGTTATATATGAGTTCGGGGCGCGTGCAAAGATCAGGTGCACAGGACCAGTTCGGGGCTGGTTCGAGACTAGTGCTGGAAAGGCCACTCAGCTGGTTTGAACCAGGATTGAACTTCGCATAAGGGGGAGAAGGGACTAATTTCGAGGGACGGGTTTGGTCAGAGGCCTCCATGTAGGGCAAAGCTGGGGCATAGCCCAGTTAGGGATGAGGAGTAGGGGGAACACGAAAACATCAGTGTCCAAGTGGGGCTTGGACCAAAGACTGGGCCCTGATCAGGTGAAACGGGCCACCTTATATAGTGGGGTAGGGTGACAGGGCTGAGCCCTGCGACGCGGTCCAGAACCAAGGGTAATTAGGAAAAGGTTACCTGGAACTCCATACAGAATGGAGGGTACAGGTAAACCCGAAATCACGTGGGTGATGGAATACGATCCCAGTTGACAGCTGACGCAATACCTGATCATGCGGAGAGTAAGGTCAAGGACGCCTGGACACGAGTAGTGTGGTAGGTGGCATGAGCCATCCAGGTGGCCGAACCATACTCAAAGTGGGTAATATATGTGTAGAGATGACCTGAATCATGCCCGAAGGGCGTGGCAGGGGGTGTAGATGATATGTATATGGTTTGGATAAATGGTAAACCCCTACAGTACCAATACCGTTAAGGCTGTGTCTCACGACCTTGGGACAATGTTTTTGTCTCTGACCGGGTGCCGTCTCTGACCAGGTGCCGTCTCTGACCAGGTGTCAGAAAAAGGTGTTTTAAAAAAAATTATACTCCTATATATAAGGATTTGTAAAAACGTTATGGCAGTTGTTATATAATTATAATTATGATTATAATTAGCCTCCTGCTGTTGGTATTTTGACCTTATCAAGCCAAGCCGGTCAGAGACGGCACCTGGTCAGAGACGGCACCTGGTCAGAGACGGCACCTGGTCAGAGACGGCATCCGGTCAGAGACAAAAACATTGGCCCAAGGTCGTGAGACACAGCCTTAATTACCCGTACAACAAACAATACCGTCAATTAGCAGTACAGCTAGATTATCTTAGTAAAGATATGATAGCTAATTTGCTACGTTAGTTGCCCGTTATGCAACATTTGGCTCCTTCGGAATATTGTTGGGCAATTCATCAGAAGGAACTGAAAATGCAAAGATGGATAATGATTACGTCCTGCTCAAATGTGGGTTGTATGTATGCAGTTAGTTTTATGTATACTAGACTTACATTATATCAAATGGCCTCAACGTCACACTGAATAATCATGATAACGGTATTTCAATAAGTATAAGTAACTTTGAGGGTAAATTAATAATCATAGTTCTGATAACCAGAGTGACGGTGCTCTATATATTGTTTCAGATCATTTCGCAATGATTGGATTTCTGAATACCCATTATCGCTAGAAAACACTAGGCTGATTAATCAACAAAACACTATTAACCAGCCTGGTGCCAGAGTTGGGCAATAGGGTAGACTGACCTAAAGGTAACCACGTACCGTGACATGTCCACCTGGATTATGTAGTTATTCATGTATGGTATTGTCTTTATTTATCCTTTGCTGGAAAGAGTATCACTTAAAGTATACTGTGATACACAAAACAGGGCTTATCACGCATGAATGGCTACAAAATTGAGGTGGACATATCATGGTACGTGGTTACCTCTAGGTCAGTTTACCCTAGTACCTGCTAAATACTGACCTTCTATATTATTTGTCAAGGCACCTCCGGACAAGGGACGGAAGAGTGAAGATCTGCCTAAGTCACGGTGCAGCCACCTGGTGGAAAAATGATGAGACAACTTTTGGTTTATCATAATTGCTAGCTGAGATATTGCTCAAATTCAAACTGTTATAAATGTCATAATGTCATTGTGTCACTAGATCTAGATCTCAGCATCTCAAAGTAACAGCAATCGAGTTATGACAGAGGGATACTTGTAACAAGTGTGAGATAATTTGCCCTTGAGATCAGCTCAGGACCCGGAAAACAAGATTATTTGCAGTGAGTGTGGCTCACACAGTGATAGCCATATTGGCACTAGTACAATGAGCACACATGTATATCTGCCATACATTCCCCTGGGCATGCCCTATTGATATTAGTCTAATAATACTTGAAAAAACACACCAATCATTATGATGCACAGTCATTAGCACCATATTCTAGAGATAATAGGAAAATGAGAAATCCTGATGTAGACAATAAATAAGGGGGTTGATGGTGCAACAAACCAGATCATGGAGGCAGGAATGATGGCGATGATTGTACCGAGGGTGAAGCAGAATCCTGGCCAGAAGGTCAGTGTGTGGGGGTAGATGGTGTTATACAAGGTGCTGCCAACCATCATACTAAGACTTTGCATAGCTCCTAGTACTGCAAACGTCTTTCCTGCAGAAACAAGTTATGGTTTCATGTTTAACACAACATTATTTTGTTATCATAATCATAATTATCTGCCGCATATTTTAGTTCCGTGTCAAACAAATTGTGATTTAGTGTGAGCAATAAGTGATGAAAGCATATATGGGAAGCTAATCTTACCTAGTTCATGAGAGTAAACTAGCTTTGAGAGTATGGATCTCAAAACTGTAGCAGGAGCTCCTCGGAAAATGCCAATAATGGGTACTGAAAATAGAAAGATGAATGACAAATGTTTTTGGCCATCAATGCGCACGAGTTGTGGTGATGGGCAATGTGACATGATCTGGGAAAAAGGGCCTTAGCGCATGGTGCACCAAGGATCATCTATGATTTGGCGGTTTCCAAGGAAATTTAAAACAATGGGAGTTTTCGAGAATCCAATGTGTACACAAAAAGTACAATGCTATGCCAAAAATCGCAAAGGACGTCCTAAAACTATGATTGAACTCTGTGAGTGAGAATTCTTTACAGCCATCAGTAGCTTGGCTTCATAATAACTACGTAAACGCCACTCATGTCAATTCTGGGGTCACTACAGCTTTTCGCATTTCTGACATTAGATGGGCTTTTTTTGGACTCTAAATAATTATATTACACAAAGCTACAAATTGAGAACCAGAGAACCAAATGTATATTATGCTGCCCGCTATTATCTAAAGAGAGCATTCAAACATAGCATTAGCAGATATAACATGACCAAACATACCGATATAAACCATCCAGGATTGTGTGCAGAAACTAAACCAAAACTCGGACATGCAGTTCGAGATGAGGCCAATTATCAAAATGGTAGTGTCTCGTAGTTTGAACTGTGCTCGTAACCATGGTACAAGTAGTAGGAGACAGGCTGAAGGTATGAAGTGGTTTAGTGCCGCAAATAGGCCAAAGAGGCTCTGTGTCCAGCTCAGTGGACTCCTTTTGAGGAAAAGGTAGCCCAATTGATACATAGCTGTAAGTATATGAGAGGGATTTGGTTGATGAAATAGAAATTTTATATTTATGTTTTTCTAATTTTTCTAACACAGATATATGTATATGGCATAACTTTGAGCTACTGATATTCTGGTATACAAGATATAAATGAAAGTCTAGATAGCAAAGAATGATCTACATACCACCGCCTGATATCATTGAAGTAAAGACGATCATTATGGACACCAAGACACGGGCTCGTCCATTATCTTCCCTTGTCTTGAACACAGTAGTGAAAGCATCTTTCATGCGATGAAGGATCATTACACATGATATCCTTTCAGATGGGTACTTGTATTTCTTAGGTGGCTCTTTGAGACAAACCATTAGGTATATGATACCCAATATGGAGATACCTCCTACCAGTGCAAAAACAAATATGAAACTTGTATGCTCAAGAATCACACCACTGAGAAGTAATGAGATTCCCAAGCTAAAACCAGATATACCTTCTGCAATGAGCACTCTCTTGGTCCTGTCCTTAAGACTGCTTGCTTCACTAAGATAACTGAAGCAGCCCATAAACACAGTCACAAACCCTCCGGAGAGGCCACTTATTAAATTTCCTATAAGCGTAAACCCTATATGACTATCCATATAGATAGCTGTTAACATATAGATCATGCTACATAGGACTTGTCCAAACACAGGCAAAGCGATGGCTAGTTTGCGATTCCCGTTGTCGCTTAGTGATCCATAGGCCAGGGCCAGAATAATGGCTGGAATCTCAACAGCATAGTTGTTCCATAACATCCAGTGCGAGGCCTGCCCTTGGACTATGTCTTCCTCTGCTTTGTAGCTGCCATTGCTGAGATTGTCACATAAATCTTCATCAAACTGCATAATACAGGCCTGAAATTCACATGTGAATATTTGTTAAGCGTATGAGTTCTATAACTTATTTAAGGAAAAGAAATTTACTTTGATCAGAACTCAGACTATAACTTCTACGTTTGTATAACTAAAGAGGGAGGCCTTTTTGCTATAATTATGTAGTATGATATGCGAAATGGAACCTTAGTTCACCCTTCACTAAAGTCCCTTTCCATGTATGTATGTGTGTCACATATTAAGTTATAGAAGACTGTAGTCCCTTTATGAGCTGTATACCTGCTGCTGTTTGAATAGTTGGCACTTACTCTTTACAGTTGCAGTCTTTGCAAAAACATTTTCATTGCACAGGACATTTGGTCCTGCAGATTTTCAATGTTGCAGGACCGGCTACATTTTTGAAGGACCGGCTAGCAACATATTTGATGATATATGCATTTTTAACTATAAAATAGTATTGTGCATTATATTTTTAATGATTTATGGCCTAATCAGGATAAATACATTGTTTTACACAGTATATTGACAAACATATTTCAGCTTTAAATCCCCAACTAAATTATTTTAGATCAGAAAAGCCAGACATGTGACTGGAAATTCGGTCCTGCTACACTTGTCAATCTGCTGGACATGCACCATACTTGTTTTTATAATTATTATCATTTCTGCCCTCAATCAAGACCTCTATTGTAAATTATATGTATTTCTTTTACCTTCCGGTTTGATATAGCCCACTGAAAGGTATAGGGAATATAATACTGTAATGGTATGCAGAAGCAACCACCGTATGGTGTTACAATGACATGTTGAGTTCCATGGTTCACAAGAACATCAACCTACAGCAGACCAGCATGTTCAGTTATGTCATTGTATAAGTTCACCAGCATTGAGGGTTAACTAATCTAATTATCTGATAACGGACTAGAGAAACAGAATCTGACAAATTTACTATTTTGTCTGGTCAGTATGGGCTAGTCTAAGCATAAAGTGCACCAGCCTGCACTACCCTGGAAACAAATTCCCATGAATTCCCCTTAAATAACACAGGTTGATCTGGGGTCATTATTATTAAATGTGTTTTGTTAAATACAAGAAGCCATTGACTTACAGCAGCAAAGCTGTATCAGCACACTTCCGGTTTGAGCCCTTTGTATCAGAGTAATCTGAGGTCATCGTATCAGCATACTTCCGGCCTTAGCACTGGTGTATGAATATACCCATTGTTGATGTTTTGATTGACACTAGCCATGTGCTGCTATGCCCCCCCCCCCCTGCCGAACCTGTCTGTGAGTGTAGGCTACCTGCTAGCCCCCGGGGGGGCGGCACTCCCTCAGCTTTGGTTAGGCCTATCATATGTGATATATATGTGGTATATTTTCCTTAGTCTCCCTTTCATTGTGTAGAGCTTATGTATTTTTGCTCAATATTCTACTTTAGAAGGGTACTATTCTGTGTAATTTCCCGCTTGACATGATATGGGTACAAACTTCAAGGTGATTTTCCCACATAGTTACTATAGAAAATATATAGACAAAGGTCAACGAGTTTTAGTCGGCAGCCTATAAAGAGTGTTCCTTTGTGTTTCTTTTTTATATTTTCCGATTCAAATTAAATCATTAGGGCCTGTAGGAGGGTGGAGGGCTTAGAATAGCATTTTTATATGCCATTCAAATGTAAACGAACCGCCGTTTTGATGACGTCACAGGGGCGTGAAATACGGCCATAGGTTATTTCACGGGGATGTTAAAATATGGCACTCCTTGGTTAAATCAATGAGGCTGTCGTATTTGATAAAAAACAAAAGGAGTGCCCCCCCCCCACTCAAGGACGGACTGTTAGGTGCAAGCCTAGAGTGCCCGTCCTCCCTTAGCTCTGACTGCCCCCCCCCCCCCTCCCACCCACCCTGTCTGTCAGTGTATCCGAGGCAGTCATGGTTAGCTGCCCCCCCCCCCCCCCCCATGATATACACTGACAGGGTGGTTGGGGGAGTAGGGCTGACTGCTAACCATGACTGCCTCATCGGCACATATACGCTGGGGGGGGGGGGGGGGGGTCAACCCGCAGGTCTTACTGCACGTCCAGTAACGGTCAGAGTGCAGTCGGGACAGGTACTCAGCTCTATATATAGGGGCGCTGGGCCTTTTAGGTGGCATTGTTGCTGGTCAAGGTTGGTGACCTGAGGTCCAGTGGGGTCACTGAATTACCGAAAAATGATATTTAGCTTATTTTGAGTAGATTATTGTTTTATCCTCTTTCTTTTTAAACAATTGACACATTTGAATCGAACAGCAAGCCCTAATTTGTGAAATAAAGGGAATATAGACTCCAAAAGGGGGGACTCTTTTTTCTGTGTATTCAGAAAAATTGGAGTGCACTACGTCTGGTAAGAATCCAAATCAGGTAAGCAAAAATACTTAGAATGTCTAATTTCTCGACCAAAAAGCATTTAATAATAAGTACATCGGCGTATAACGCCTCAGAATGATACGGGAAAAAAATCTCAACGAGATACGTGAAACTTGAAGTTGGTTTTGCCGATCCTGTCTACATATTCTTACAAAAACATCCACATACATTCCTTTTGACCACTAACCAACATAGGCTTGTCCTGTTTGGGAACTGAACCTGCTACCCTTAGATCCATAGTCCCGTGCTCTAGCGACTGACCTACTGGGCATGTATTTGGAGAGGTACATGATCTGTGACCAGTGGTGACTGTACTATAATATATTATGTATACATAGAGTTGTTGTTGACAAAGAGAGAAGCAGGATAGACATGAGGGACCTTTAGCAAACCCAATGTAGCCAATTAAACATAGACATATCCTATACTTTTAACACTGCTACGTCTGCGTATAGTAAGCTTAGATGTACATGAATGAAGATTTTCCCATTATTTCTTTATGCAAAAAAGATCACTAGGGATTTGAACTATCCACCTTCAGATCTACGGTGCCAGGCTCTACAGACTGAGCTAACCAGGCTGGCTGAAGGGTTGATGCTTAGGGTGATAGAGTTTCATTCTGCACCCTCGCTTGATGATACAAATAGGACCTTTAGCAAACCTGATATGTAGCTCCTTAAACGCTGATGTAGCAATGGCAAAATTGTAATCTACATCTGGGTCTAATGAACTACCTTAGCTTTGCTAAAGGTCCCTATTTTTCCCATCATAGCTCATTAGAGACTCGACCTCTCCACCTTAAAGTGCTAGGCTCTACAGACTGAGCTAATCAGGCTTGCTGAATGGTTGATGCATGGAAAGGTAATAGGGTCCTGTAGCAATGTCGATGCAGCCCATTTAGAGATGACGTAGCCTATGCCTGTAACATTGCTATGTGTGCATTTAATGAGATATGTCAGGTTGCTAAAGGTCTTTAACATGGGGCATTTTGCACGTTTAACACATGTATACACACACTTGTATTCCCCCATTAATTGCGGTGTTAAAGTGATACTTGCAATCCCTCAGGAGATTCATTGACTTGGCTTTGGATTTCTGATTCTAAAGTAATTAGTAATAGAAACTAAGCTTTCCAACTACAAATACATTTGGGACCTTTAGCAAACCTGACGTAGCTCATTAAACGCAGGCGTAGTAGTGCTAAAGGGATAGGCTACGTCTACGTTTAATGAGCTTTTACATGGTTGCTAAAGGTCCCTAATAGGGACCTTTAGCAAACCCGACATAGCTCATTAAACGCAGACGTAGTAGTGCTAAAGGGATAGGCTACGTCTGCGTTTATTGAGCTTTTACGTGGTTAGTAGGGACCTTTAGCAACCACGTAAAAGCTCATTTAACGCATAAGTATCTTATCCTTTCAGCACTGCTACGTCTGCGTTTAATGAGCTTTTACGTGGGTTGCTAAAGGTCCCTACTAAAGGTCCCTATTGTCCCATGCACTAGCATGTGGGCCATTGAAGCAGGGAGAGATGCAGATTAAACACTACCATTCCATGCATCAACCATTCAGCAAGCCCGGTTAGCTCAGTCTGTAGAGCCTAGCACTGTAGATCTGAAGGTTGAGGGGTCGAATCCCTAGTGATCTTTTATTTTTGTATCAGTCATTTATAAAACATTTATTTCACACCAACATGTAGAAGATACATTTTTAATGTTTTTTATCATCAACTCATGCTTGAATAAGGTAGAAATACACCTATGTGCCTCTACATGGGGTAAAAATCGACACGTGCGACACGGCGACACGGCCCTTTTAAAAATCGACACGTGCGACACGGCCCTTTTAAAAATCGACGGACACAGGGATAGAAGGGATAAAAATCGACCCACAGGAATTTTTCTCTAAGTTCTTATTAAGCTAAAAATCGACACAGTGACACGCCCCTTTTGCTAAAAATCGACACGCCGACATGGTCAAAAGTGTGGGTACCCATGTAGAGGCACACCTATGCTATGGTGTGCACAATTCTACCCCATTGGTTCAATAAGTGAGCTGACACAGGGGTTCAAACCCACATCCTGCTGATTTGCTGGGGTAAATCCCATGATTTTACAAGATTCTACATGTAAAATCACGTCTTTTAATCCCGTGATACCACGGGAAATTTTGCCCACAGTAAATACATGTAGAACATTTTCCTAAAAGCCTTGCGCTACCCATGCAAACATAGTCAAACCCCATTTCCCCTTATGTTGAAAGCCCTGCTCTTACATAGCAACAGTATTTCAAATATCCATTACAAGTCAATATAGTGTTTGACTATAGATCACAGATAGATTGTTAGGAGGTGTGTATATAATGTCTAAAGGGTTGATGTTACCTTTCTATACAGCAGAGCACTGAAGTTAGGCATCATTAGGCCCACTGAGAGTAGGTATAGGAACAGCACGGGTTCTACTGTCACTACCCTGGGCCTCCAGGCGACACTAAAGGTATGATGAGGTCCCGTCTCGTGCTGTGTGGTGTTACCGTTGTCTTCTTCATTAGCAGGGCTACCATTAGCTATGGCTGGATAGCGGTGTACAGCTTCAGCATCCATGTTGCAGGTGTCTTGGTTAAGGTACCCACCTGTAAGTACTTACACACAGCTGGTTTAGTTATATACTATACATATACACAGAACTTAAAACATTACCATCCACGCTTCCGCGTTTATGCTTAAATACGGAAGCTCTATTTCTCTGGCAATGTGACTGCAAGTGTGTTTTTTATGTCAAGTTCCGAGTTACAGATCAATTTTGCTTCATTGCCATTTTGCTTCACTACCATTTTACTTCGTATTAAAGTTTATAGGCAAGCTCCAACAAAACTTCTATATCTTAATAATGTACCTTTTTAACATTATGCATAAAGTAGTGTCATTTTGTGGATCAGCATACTTTGTAAAACCCTTGAAAACGCTGAAACTTTTACCAAACATCACCAACTTTACCCTACATAGCTCAAAAGTGTCTTGCTTATCATCTAGCTCACTGTGTGTTATCTTCACTATGCATACTTTTAATTTCATGTATCATTTTACATGTATAGAGATTATTCTTATATTAATCATGTAATTGAGGTTCAAATGATAAAAGTGTCGGACCTTACACAAGTACCATTTTTCATGAGAAGGGCTATGGTGAAAATTTTGTCATCAATAACCTGGTGAAAACTCTTGTATCTGTGAAGGAACACCTATATCTAAGAAGACATGAGGTTTGTCTAAGTGAACATGAGGGAATAATGAAATGTGTCAAATGGGTGAGAATCATGTTTTGAAGGGAATTTTCAGACTTTGGAAAGTCAGAAATCAAAGAATTTTGATTGGACTTGTGATAATTTACATTTTCTTGAAGGCATACAGTATTACCTTTTATATGAAATAACAAAGAGCACTACTGGTGCAGGCACTCTAATTCTGTGGCTGCTTTAAGGTGAAAAATATAAAAGTGTCGGACCTTACATTAAAGTGTCGGACCTTACATTAGTACATGAAAACAGCCCTACCCAATATCCAGAAGCTTAGTTAGGCTGCTATTACTGTCCAGATTGAACAAACATGTAGTAACTATAGATATACATTCTTAGAATCACTAGGTGTTTGGTATCCAAAATCACTCTGTTGGTTGTGGGCTAGTGAAGATTCAAAGTACAATTAGTATTTGGTGGCTTTTATATGAAGGTCATTTGAGGCTCTAAATATAAAAGTGTCGGACCTTACACGAGTCCCATTTCACATAGCCTATATGAAGGGCTATGGTGAAAAGTTTGTAAGGAATGCTTCACCCCCTAAACACCCCCTAATAAGCGCACACCCCCCGTTTTTGGCCGGTTTTTATACTTCAAATAACTAAAAATATCTCAATTCTTTACCCCAATTAACTACTAAAAGGTGTATATGATAATTTTTTAAGCGCACTGTGCGCTTATTACGTCGAATACGGTAAGTGTCGGACCTTACATAAAAGTGTCGGACCTTACATTAATCCTTGAAAACAGCCCTATCCAATATATAGGTGCAAAGTTAGTCTGCTATTACTGTCCAGATTGAACAAACATGTACACACTATTGATATGTATACATTGCATAGAATTGATATATTCGTGGTATTTCCTTAATTGTTAGAGGATTTAAGACGTAAGGTCCGACACTTGTATTTTGTTCCAAAATCACTCTTTTGGGCCTGGGCTCGTGACAAATGAGCGCATTGTCACAATTTTTTCCCCAGCTTTACTACCCATAGGCCCCTCAAGATGGAATGTGAAAAGAATATTTAGTATCTAAGTGTGTCATTTGAAGCTCTAAAAATAAAAGTGTCGGGCCTTACACAAGTGCCATTTTGTGATAGGAGGGCTGTGGAGGAAATTTTGGGAGAAATATCTCGATAAAACTTCCTGATCCTGTGAGGTAACACATATACCTAATAAAAATATGTTGAATGGGAATGGTTGTGATTGCTTCAGTTAAGGTGGGGGACTTATGAAAAAAGTATTTTTCAACTTTGAGGGGCCATAAATCAAAAGAATTTCACTCAACACATGAAATTTTACATTTTTCTGAAAGCCTAGAGTGTCCCATCTAACATGAAATCAAGAAGAACCAGTATGGTGCAGGAATCTTTATTCTATAGCCGATGGAAGGTGAAAAACACTAGAAAACACCCAAAAGTGGCATTTTTCAAAATTCTGACCCATATGTCCCCACGCTAGCCACTGGGGGACCACTCCTCCACAGAAAGAGCCCGCACATGTAGACTCATTGTAACTTTGAAACAAGGAAAATGATATTAGAAATCAATTGATAAGCTGAACATAACCTTCTCAGTTCTCAGTAGCGAATCGCCCAACGTAATAATAAAAACTCCCAGAAATAGGGAAAAAGTGCTAGGGTTGGCTCTTTTTGAAGCTAGGGCTAGGGTGCCTGAATAAGTTTTGGCCTGGTTCAATATTAAAAAATGTAATTTCGCTGGATTTCAGGCTAGATACAATTCTGGCTAAATAACAATTCGCTCAAGTCTCTATGACTTCTATAGGTTTTAGATTAATAAACAAATAAGTATAGTGTGACCATTGGCAGAGTTGTATAGTATGGGTGTAAGCATTTATTTTATTTTCATCATCCCTTGACATCCTCAGAGGAGTATATGAATTACATGAGTGTATCAACAGACTTATTCAAGAAAGGCAATATCAAAGACGACTTACCTATTGTAAGGCTTTCCCTGGTGTACGTAAAAAGGTAGCCTACTCGATGAAGGGATGGGGTGGTCAACGATATTAACTACCCTGTATTCAAATAGGCCTAGCTCTCAGAATCCGTCATGTTTCACTGGTAAAGATTAGACTTCATATGATGGAGCGTATATACACCATATTGATAGTCACATGTAAGCCCACATGTAGGATGTCCTGGTGTCTTGATCAATACATCTGCTACATCGCGGCCCGCATCACCTGACACTCCTGTAAGGTATATAGGACTATGGCATGACTGGCGCTACTAGTGTACTGTATCTCACACGAGAAGTTTACTTTCCGATCACATCCTCTATGAAAGGGGGTGCCCTATCGGTCTATCAATGAAAGAATTCCACTGTACCAACATTTTTCAGCCAAATAAAAATATTGAAAGTATCAACGGTATCCCTGCAGTTCAGTAAGGCCAGTGTTTGGGGCAGGGATAAGTGTACCATGCATCTCCGGGGGTTGTAAATGTTTTGCTTGAAGTGATATAACGACCGGGGTCTCAAATAAGCGTCTGTCTCGAATCTCTCGAATCCGTGGCAGACATGTGACGTGCATACATGGTTACCCAAACGTTGACCATTTGACATCCAGCTCATGTGGCACGCGATCACTAAGGTGTCACAGTACATGTCACCTGTATATTTTATAATACATGTGGGTGCTGTGTAGGCTAAAGAATAATCCAGCCGTGTGACACATGACTATAGTACACTGAGAATTATGGGAGGGTTGCCAAAATAGGACCCCCTATAAATTGTTTGCTGTCTAGCAATTATTTATAATAATTTGAATCTGAAAAATATACATGCAGGGTAATCCTAGTCAAAGGCCATCTGATAGTGAGAAGAGAATGTTTGAGATTTAAATTATTCTTGCTACCAGAAGGGAAGGAAAAAAAGAATGCATGCGGTCCAATTGTGGATATGGTGTGCCTAAATTGGACCACCCGGTATCCAAAATCGGACCAATGCTTAATTCATTTGGATTTCCTCCTATATTATTAGGCCTGAATCATTTTCTTTCAGGTGTATGATCAGGTGGGTAGTACCTCCGTGTTAAGCGATAAGTAAACATATATAAATTATATGCTGGTCCAATTTTGGAACCAGTTCCTAAATTGCCCTAGTAGCAAACACACTGTGGCCCCGGACGGGGCCAGACTGTGTTTGCAAGTCTGGCCCGGAGTGGGCTAACCGACGGGCTCCCGTCGGTTTAGGGCCTTGGGCTTTGGTCTGGCCCCGTGCGGGCTTCCCATGTTGGGCGCAGATCGGGTTTTGGACGGGAAGCCCGCTTTGGGCTCAGATCAGTTTTTGGACGGGCTTCCCACTTTGGGCTCAGATTGGTTTTTGGACGGGCTGAAGGTGGGTTTAGATCGGTTTTTGGATGGGTTGAAAGCGGGCTCAGATCGGTTTTTGGATGGGTTGAAAGCGAGCTCAGATCGGATAATTATGGGGTTTTAGAATCTATTCAATCATTCTCCAATGATTTCTTGCATTTGTTGAACCAGATATCCTAGGTCCTGCTAATCAACCCAAGGCATAATCATACTCTTCCTACCCAATAATGGAAGTATCAAGCAGGCCTATTATCATCAGGTTTGAGCCACATGCAGCATAGACAAGTGTCTATGGTGCACATTGGCCTTCAAAGCCATAGTTCATACCTACATGGGGCACATGAGTCTTATATTAAGCAGGTTGTAATGCCACAGAAATAGTGTTTACACTGGATAGCTGCTTAGAGAACCTCCTTTTCATCATTTAAATATATAGTCTATCTTATTTCCAAACTGTGAGAACATCTATTTATTGTTTCCTATTCTACATCACTTTAACATTTTATTATATTATTATGTAATGTCAATTTCATCTGGTTTTGTTGGAAAACTCTAATTATTGTATAGTAGTGACATCTGGTGTCAATCATCAGAACTACTAGACCAGTTGCCCTGTCCAAACCCAACCTCAGCCCTCATCGGCCCGGAGTGGGCTAACCGATGGGCGCCCGTTGGTTTAGGACACTGGGTTTTGGTGTGGCCCCAAGTGGGCTGCCCGAATTGGGCTCAGAACGGGTTTTGGACGGGTTTCCTGTCATCTGGCCAACATGAACCCAAAGCGGGTAGCCCTCTTTGAAACTGATCTGAGCCCAAATCGGGCAGCCCGCTTTGAAACTGATCTGAGCCCAAAATGGGCAGCCCGATCGGGGCCACACTTCAGCCCAGCCATCTGCCCAACATGAAACCCAGCTCAGTTTTGCCCGACTTCAAACAGCAAATCCGAGCTAAAACCAAATTGGCCCCGTGCGGGCTTGCTACTAGGGTGGACCTGAGCTGCCCGCTTCCATAGAAACTATGACTGTGGGCAGCTAAGGAGAAAGGTACATCCAGGCAGGATTTTTAGTAGTGGGGTTTGGCCACTAGGGGGCATCACAATGACCACAAATATGAAAATGGGCCAAAGTTTTCTCTAATGTGATTTTTTTACATAAAAAAATATGGCCTAAATAAGTCCTTCTTCCTAAAATGTCACAACTTCCTTCCAAATAGATTTTGGATACCGGGTGGTTCAATGAATTCCAATCGATAGAGAAATTCATAGAGATTACTACACTGGAAACAGAATGTAAATATCATTTCTATATATAGAAAAAATTGTGGTCCCATTTAGGCACCTTGTTATGATTATAATTGACTTTCTCTCTTCCATATATAACCAATCGGTGAATTTTAACTTTTTCTGTTTTCACCCAAAAATAAAATGTTCTATTTTAGTATCTAAAGGGGTTTTGTTCCAAAATCGGTTTCCTAGCAACAGGGAAGGCTTAACCAAACAATTAGAAAAATAAGATCAAGGGGTCCCAAAGTCAATTCGCCTAATAATGACCATTAACTGACTGCAACACAAAAATAAATTCAATTATGGAGAATGAACTTAAAATTATCCAAAATGTGGCATTACTGAAATTGTGTTCCAATAATAACAGTAGCCCAGGGATATGACGATGGTCCAATTTAGGAGCCGGCCCTATTTTGGCAACCTTTCCCTAGATGTAAATACGGGTGGTCCTTCTTCTGTACCTGACCTGTTGAAGAGGTTGAACCTGTATGACCAGCAACTATCTATATGACCGGCTATCGTCTAGGACCAGGCAGCCTGGATCCAAGTTAAAGTATAAAAAACTGCTTAAAACAATATAAGGTTCATGACTTTTTAAGACATGCTTTAATCATGTCTTGACATTTCTATGTACATCTGCCCTAGATAAGCATTTTTCTTTCATTGCGGTCATAGATTGTTGCAGGTCATAGATGGTCGTCGGTCACAGAGTTTCAACTTGCATTCATTTGGTGAGAGTAAGCCTCTACTTGGACCCTATTAGTAAACTTTTCAGATATTTCACATCCCATTGCCAGGGTGGGTTATCAGGCACATGTGTAATGTTGTCATCACGGATGGGATTTGATTATGATTTTTCTACTCCCCATAACAAGGTTATGACTCACTCTCACCAAATCAGTGCAACTAAAAAAGTGACGTACATGATCGGTGGACGTACATGATCGGTGGACGTACATGATCGGTGACGTACATGATCGGTGACGTACATGATCGGTGACGTACATGATCGGTGATTATTGACTGCCCCAGTCTTTCTGATCATCATATATCATAAGTAAACCTTACCAAGGTGTTCATATAATGTCTGTATTGGTATTTAAAATGGTTTAAATGTGTAAATGATTCTAGTAAGAGTATTTTACATGACATTTCAATGCCGATCATGTACGTCATGTGACGTACATGATCGGTGACGTACATGATCAGTGATTATTGACTGCCCTACTCTTTCTGACCATAATAAAACATTTATAAACCTTACCAAGGTGTACATATAATGTCTGTCTTGGTATTTCAAATGGTTTAAATGTGTAGATGAGTCTAGTAAGAGTATTTTACATGACATTTCAATACCGATCATGTACGTCATGTGACGTACATGATCGGCCATTATTTATTGACTGCTTTAATTACCTTTTCTGACCATATTTAAAACATAAATCAATCATAGTGAGGTGTACATATGATGTAGGTCTAAATATGTGTAATCATAGACAGGTCAAGCAGTGGGTAAATAGGAAATTTTACATGACATTCCAAGCCGATCATGTACGTCATGTGACGTACATGATCGGTTACACATTGAGCCCCCCCCCTCCGGCCCCTATAAATATTTTGGGAGGTGTTTTTTTCTAATAAACTCCCCAAAGATACATTACAGCCTGTAGGTATGGTTGGGAGAGTTAAACATCGTAGTGCAGGGGGTAAAAGACGGATTCTGGACTCTGCCGATCATGTACGTCCGCCGATCATGTACGTCCACCGATCATGTACGTCACTTTTTTAGTTGCACTGATTTGGTGAGAGTGAGCCACATACTGATTGAATACGATATACTAGGTACTGCTAATTAACCAACTCTAAGTACACTCATACTCGTCCTACACAATTATCCTTTCAACCAGCCAATCTGAGCTGAAATCGAATTGGCCACATGTGGGCTTGCTGCTATTGATATTGAAAGCATCAAAATTCAACTCGTATACAAAAATTATTTATAGGGATTACTTTATTGATGTTTCTCCGACGGTTTACCGCGCAGTCGTGACGTAATATGTACACATACATAGCCTTTACCAGTGATAACTAATTTTGGTATAAATCCTTAATTGTATGAACGAATTTAATGTACTTCTCTCCAGTGATTATACTGTGTTTTATGATGACATACTATATACAAATAAACGGATTGTGAATATACAGAATGTGCAAATCAACAATTTCATTGTCGGTTTCGTTATAAAAAATAGTTTCTCCCTCTATAATACAGAGTGTCAATCTTATGAAAGGATATATCTAAGTTGAACATGGTAAACACCCCTCCAACACCCTCCCTTATAAAAATATAACAGGGCCCTAGTCAACTGATCAAATTGGGCATTTTTAAACGAGCCTGTCGACTATAACCTTAAGATGCGTAGTATAATCCTAGCTCAAAATGGAAGGATTCTATATATAATAAGGAACGATATAATTAATACCAGATGGCCGGGGTAAAAACCAGTGTCTATCCCTGATGTATCTATGATAAGTATATGTAGCACTTCCACCTGCATGTGAGTGGCTAAACACAGCACATGCTAAAGTGTCACATGTTACATGCAGCCATTATATTATAGCAAGCAGCAGCGTTTTTCATTTGCACATTTTAACAATTAGATTCATTGCCATCTTTAGTTAGTAGTCCTATTATATAATTGTAATTCATAATAGAAACATTTACCCAGGAGGCTTGGTCCCTTGTCATGCTTATTGCCCAGGAATGTTTTTATGTATGAATAGAGACGTATCTTCCTCCCAGAATACCATGAGATAATTACGCCCCGTCAAGGCCGAATTGAGGCAATTAATTCAAGGTCATATTCTGAGAACCCACAAACGCACGGATTTTAATCGGGATACCGATTGATCAAGCGGTTCACATGAAACCTCCCACCTCCCTACCCCCCGATCAAGTACCAATACATGTCGGCCTAACAGTTACCATCCTGATGTGACAGATCTATGGGGCCTTCTATATCGCCCCATATCTGGGCAATACCAACATGTCACTGCCTAGTTCCGGATATAAGTTCATTAGAAATTCAGTTCTTACAATGTAGTCGTGGCCTCTTTCAGGCACTTCCATTCCAATTTGACACCCTAAGTTTAGAATCCATAATCTATGTGGTACTAAAAGCTTGAGGCCCGCTGGAACCCATGCGACTTAAAACAGATCCATACACCAAGGGCCTTTAGACCAAATGACCTCCATTATGGAAGGAAAATCCACCTGGTGGGTGTATACCAGAACTGCTTTGTGCGCCTGGTGTGGGCATTTGGATCCGCCATCCGCTGCCGTGGCTGTTATGAGAGGTAGTCAGGTGTCTCAGCTCTTTTCCAGTGCATGTCTGTTGGCTGAAACATGCACTAAAATGGGCATTCTTCCTGGTCAGCAGCTCAAAGTTCCGACTCAGACTCCTTGGATGGAAGTCCTCCTACGTTGATGAAGGACACGCCCTGGCGCGGTTCTCCACCCTGTGATCTCTCCACCATGGGGTGGGGGCCGGGGCCGGCTGGCGGCATCCTGCCGGGCTGCGGAGGGATGCTTCCGGCGGGACTGGGGCCCCTCCAACCAGGGGGAGGTGGCCTCCAGCCCGGGGGTGGGGGGCCCCGAGGACGGAACCCTGGAGGAGGGGGACGCCAGCCTGGAGGAGGAGGTCCCCGGAGGCCGGGTCTGAAGCCGGGCGGAGGGGGTCCTCTGAAACCTGGTTGTGGAGGTCTGAAGCCGGATTGAGGAGGTTTGAAGGCTGCTGGAGGTGGGGCTACTCCAGGGCCGCCTGGAAGCTGCCCCTCGTCCACCTCATCCAGGGGGTCCATGGAGGACTGCATGAGGGGCTTGACTCCTGTGCGTGGCTTCTCCAACCCCACCTCGTCCAGGGCGTCCCTGGAGCGGGCGCGGCTCTTGCCCTTTCCGCGTTTAGGTTTGGGGATCTCCTTCAAGGCCTTGGGACCATAGGTACCGGAGGAAAGCTTCTCACTAT
The DNA here is from genome assembly GCA_947462335.1 of Harmothoe impar. Taxonomy (NCBI): domain Eukaryota; kingdom Metazoa; phylum Annelida; class Polychaeta; order Phyllodocida; family Polynoidae; genus Harmothoe; species Harmothoe impar. The sequence goes on along the minus strand of OX381706.1, from coordinate 42,534,821 downwards.
AGGCGGAGAGAGATTAAAAGTTAGGAATAAATCGCTATGGTTGATACAACCGGAATCACAGCACATTATACATGTAACTGAGTGTTGCAGAGCCAGTTAAAACGTTTTATATTCTTAAAAAGCATGTGTACATGTGAATTTATGACGAAAACAGTCAATAATTACGACCGCAGAGTTACGATAGTATAACAATAAAAAACAACAACTGTGTGATTAAAAATGTTGAAAGCTGTTTCAGCTCTTTGCAGTCCAGTGAGCGAATGTGTACAGGTTACAGTAGAAGTCTACGTATTGATGTGGGAGTTATACAAAATGATGGTGATTACTGTCCACCTACCCGACAACGTCCTCCGGGACGTAGGCCGCGTTGTAGGCAGCCGCTGTGGACAGGCCTTCAGCACGGAACTGTGGACACAAAGTACAGGTTATAGGGGGGCATCTCAGAGGTTTACTGGTTTATATACAATATAAAAGTAAAACGACGTCCATCAGAGACAGGAAATTGGGGTGAGAAATCTCTTCCGTACATTGCGCTATAATAGATCTTAAGATATTCCTCATACAAAATGGAGGGAGTTTCGTTGGCATCGCAAAGCCGATATGTAGGTTGAACAATATAATTATCGGTAGGAATTTAATATGAATAAAAGTAAAATCAATTGAGGAAAAAGAAAATTGATATTAGATTCAAATCCTGATGTACTCACCCTGACGCCATATCTCCACTTGTTGCTCTCAGCCCTGGCCTTCCAGAAACACCTGCCCATCATGTAGACACAGAGGATGCCCACCACCACCATGAAGGCGCCGAGCACCTCGGTCCGGTACACGATCATCCTGCTCACCGTACGATGCCCCAAGTACAGCGCCGCACCGGCGAAAAACAAAATGGCGGCGATGGCAAAAGCCAGGGCATAACGCATGTGTTTCCTGCCCGGACCTCTGTGGGTCCTGTTCATGACGGTGGTGAAGGGCAGGCCGTAGGGCTTCTCGGGCTTCTCCTTCTTAGGGACGTAGCCATGCCCTGGAGGAAGGAAGCCCATGCTAGCCATGGTGTTGACGGACGTCATAGACGGGTATTTGTATACCCCTGGGTTCTGTGGAGGCATCATCTTGCTGGTGTTATGTGCTGACTAACCTAAATGGAAAAAAGTGATTAAAGGAGGTGGTTCCTCCGGGTTAATGGTTTCCTCCAGTGTCTGGATGGTGTCCCGCGCACCCCCAGTAGTCAGGTGGGGGTGGGTCAGTGTTAAATCCTCCTGGGTGTGTAGTTTTGTGAGGGTTACCTGTGGGTATGCCCTACGGCCATGTTTGGTCTGTATGACAGTGTTATACCTGTGTGGGTAGTGGGTCACTAGTTTACCTGTGTGTAGACACTAGTAATCTGACGTCTTATCTATGTAGGTTAACATTGGCTGTTATCAGTACAGGTGATCATTTAGCCTTTGGGATTTCCGCGCCTTTACCCTGGTCAGTGGTGAACCATCCACACAACATATGGCCCTAGACCCCTAAAATCGATATGGCGACATGGCCATTTCTTAAAATCGACATGGGACATGGCCAGTCAAGTGACATGTGACATGGGTCATTTCTTAACTCCGACATGTGACATATGGCTTAGTGACATGAAAAATAAGGTGTATACCTATAACATTCCCAGAAGTCACTAGAATGCATATATTGCATTCAGATTTTCAAAATTTTCCGAAGGGGTAGAGACACAGTTACAGGTCTGCCACCCACCCTACATTCCCCATTTCTTAGGATATATCCTATATTGCCCTTGCTTAAAAATATAAGAAATGCCTCATATTGCCCTGGATTTTCAAGGTGAGAGCAGACATTGACGGTTCTAGGGGGGGATGGACCATGCCCCCCCCCTCCCCCGCTAAACGTCCCGTTCCCTTCCATTGCCCCATGCCCGCAAAGCTGATGATTAATTCTAAGTGCCTTATGAAGATCCTCTCTTAGTGACACAAGGGACATGAATTTTTTCTTAGTGACATGGGACATGGGCTTTTCTTAAGTCCGACATGGGACATGGGGACCCCCCCCCCATCAAGGGCCCCCAACATCCTTATCTCTGAGAGATAGGTCCAAGACAGGTCAACGCAGGGCCTCCTTATGTATATTGTATACAAGCATGTAAGGCATGTTTTCTAGTACACTGTACTCATTTGGACTCGCTTTAGTTGCAGTAGTGCAGGACAATTGAGTGGATTTGGGCATAATCAAATACCAGGCGTGGTGCATAGTGCAAGGTCTCTCCACTAGCTTTAATGAGGTTCCTTGTCGAACTCTTGAAACATGACTTCCTACCATGGGAGGGAGGGATGGTCTTTGTGTTAGCAGTTGAACTGACGAGACCATCCTTATCATTGTAGTTCATGTTTCAAATACTATAGGATGGGTGGTTAGGAGTGCAGGACAAAACAGCAAACTTCTCATTTTGCACATCCAGATTAAACGAGCCGAGACTGCGAACCTTGATAATCCAACTTATATATAAGACACTAATATAAATAAATAAAAAGGATTTCTCATCACTGCATGAGCACTAAAAAATATCATGACGGTTTTTCCTCTTTTTTTTATACATTCTAAAAAAGGGGCAACCAGTAGGAAACTATAAGCTCTTTTCAAACATATTTCACCATTTAGCAGCTAATGGCTCATTGACCTAAAAATGCGAAAGTTACGTTTTGTCAAATGTGTGTAGGTATATAAAAGTGTGTACAATATATATATACATTCTTATGATATGATGTTTCCTGTTACATAATCCTTTATGTAATTGAAACCAGCTTGAGGCCATTCCTAACAAGGCTTTGCTATGAAGGTAACATTTGGCCACCATATCACTGGTGCTGGTATACATGCTCTGGTTGATAAAATTCTGCTCCCTCCTGCTGCTGCCAACATGGGTTTTCAGCCAGCAGTGGACGTGTTGAATAAAAAGCTTAATTATATAGAGCAACACACATTATATCCACAATCACTTTTAAACGCATTTCATTTACACACCCTACATATTTACAGTGTTAGAAAAAAGTGCGTAAAATAAGTATACAAAAACGTGTTAAATTAACACATTCTTTAGAGAGTGTGTGAGGGGGGGGGGGCTCATGGACTCATTGGCTTATGGGATCTTTGTAATGTACTACATGTACCCCGGGACATGTACATTCTTGTACATGATCAGGAACCAGCAGTTGTAGCTGCATGGTTTCTCCACCAGGGTCTAAATGGATTTGTAGTTTACGTCTCAAACACTAGGGTGGGCGACAGGTAGTACCACACCTCATGCTATGGTCCAACTCGATCTATATCAGCTAAGATTGCAAGTTGAAGCAATCTCACTACTTAGGTAATGGTTAATTATTATTTAACCATTAAAGGACGGATGTCGCTAAAATATGACATTTGTCGTCATGGTGCACCAATGCAGCCCTGGCGAGTAACTTGCCGGTGCAGCATTGGTGCAGCATGCCGACCCTACGGGAGTTTCTCCAGCCCGTAGTGTCGGCATGAAGCTTGAATGCAGCACTGGCCAGTTACTCGCCAGGGCTGCATTCATGCATCATGACGGCTACGGCTGGTTGAGAACCTTTGTGAGGAGGCACGAGAAAATGAAATATCTAGGAGGTGGAGGCCGGTCGAATGTTTATAGTTCATGTCACGACCTTTAAAGTGTAATTTCTTGAGCCAAACTATTCACTGTTGTTTTGTAGGAATCGCTTCTCAAACTTGAGTCGATATGTCTTAAATGAAAATGTAAATTAAGTGGTTGGCGTTGAAAGACTATACCTATATATACAGTGTTTCTTGGAATAACAACTGGTAAAACACAGGTGAAATAACTCCAGGCTGTGAACTGAGATGAGATGGTTCCAAGAATATATACGTATATTAGGCTCTAACACGTTATGGGGTGCTGCCACCTGGTGGCACACTGCAGATCTAAATGGTAGGACAACCTTCTACTGGGCCTCTTTGTATAGTCTACTTTGGCCCCTTCTCACAGTGTATTTTTTATCAATCAATGTATGGTTTTTGCATGTATGGCATCTGAATATCATATTGTATGCATCTTCCAATTCAGATTTTAGAATTTCTTATCATAAAACTGAAATAAATAAGAATTAAAGAATTGAATTCTGCTTGGAGAGTGGCCAAACATCTGTGTGGAGAGTGAAGGGAGAGTCACTGAACCATGACTGAGTGGAGCTACTTCACACCTGTGCAGCCCTTATCTCTCACAGCTTGGCCCTAATCTCCACTATCTACCCTAAGATAACACTGATAAGCTGGCCAGAGACAATGGGAATCTCATGGAATCTCACTCCTAGGATGAGAATGAGCACGAGATTTGGTGTCCTACAAGATGGCTGCCTCCATCCAGAGGCTCCACTGGAGGAACGTGTTAGAACCCTATAAATGTGTTGCTATGAATAATTATATCTGGAATATAAAACGGACTGCTGTTGTGCTATGCACATTTTCGAAAAGTAATGTGTACAATAAATAAAGATAAAGGAAGATAGTATTATCCTTTTTGAAACCCAATATTCAGTTGGGTTTCATGGTCATGGTGTGGTGCTGGTCTGAGCCCAGGCCAAATGGTTGTACTGATCTTGCCTAAAAAGTCCTCATTCATCCATTAGGCGAACATACTCGGTTTTCTAATAGACCTAGTAGCCACATCCAGATTATTCCAGACATTAAATGTTGCCAATTTAAACATAGGACTTTTAGGGTAGGCCCAGTCCCAGGCTTTGGGTAGGAAAAAAAGGCGTTAATAATGCCTTCTGGTTCTGATCAAGTTTGGCACAAGTTTACCCTCATCTCATTTGATTATATTTTCTATGAAGATGCATGTCTGTTCTGTCCTATGAGCTATTTAAAGCGATAGTCCTCCTGCCATAGATCCAGAATCTTAGAGTAGAGCATGTAGTTCATAACCAAGTAACCCTTCAGCTGTGTCTGTAAACAAGGCCCCAAGCCACCAATGGCCACTTTTTAGACTGCAGGCAGTCTTGGGTGTGCTGACAGCCTTCAGACATACACTGTAATATGTTTAATACATTTACCCAAACACATTAAAGTTTGGTACTTTCACTGAATTGTAGCATCTAAGCACTTTCTTCTGTCAGCATGTACAGGGATGTGGCTGCTGGTGATGGGTGAATCTACAAAAGTGAAACATTAGTGGGCAAGGTCAGTTTGTCTGGCCCACTGAAATATTTTGGACAGCGCTATGTACTTATTATTGTTGTCATGGATGTCAAACAATACAATAGGTACTATATTTGTCTAAGGAGAGCATGTACACGGGCAAGGGCCTGAACAAGGAGTAGGAGAATAATACCAGTGGGCTAGCTAGACCGCTCACCCCTCCTTGGCAGCCATATCCCTACACATGTTTACAGAAAAACATTTCTAGATCTTGCCATAAATATGTTTGGGTTAAAGTATTTAAATTACATACACATTATTTACAGTGTATGGATGAAGGGTGTAGTGAGCTGTGGGACCAGGTGATCATGCTATCCTGACCAGCAGATTTCAGTAAGGGGAACGTGAATCAGGCTTTCCTTGGAATTGAATAGTTTATAAAAGCATGATAAAACTATAGCACCCTATAAGATTTGATGATTACACATTGGCTTCTAGGTATAGACATTGTACAATGGTACAATTGTGTGTAGATGTTCTTTTTCTTTTACCCAAAATACTAGTATGTGGCCTATTCAAGGGGGAGTATACCATTTTCTGTGGACACAGTGGTGGCAGGCAGTACTACACTGGTGGGTATCAATAGTACTCAATACTATACAACTGGCACGATCCAACTGCTGGTCACACCCGTGTAACTTGTCTGGGCCAGAGGATTGCTGGGAAGGAACAACTAGAAAACTCTTTGTTGGTTGCCTAAGCCTTTATACATGGGGTACTTTGCTGGGGAATACAGGCTCACAGGGCTAGGATATGCCTGCATGTTGGGGATTCTGTTTGGGGGATTCTAAATATAACTCAGGTGCTAAACTTAACGAGGATAGCCTAGTAGTTTGAATCTATGGCAGGAGGCCCATCCCTTCGATTCGGCCTTTTTATACAGGGCAGTTTTACTGGTGATGCCAATTCCACCACCCTTGGACCTGATGTGCCATACACTTATTATTGTTTATCATAGTGACAAACTATGATACTACCCTTGCCCCAATAGGTGGCTGCAGATGGGTCAAAAGCGACCTGGCGACCTGGGCCGTTCAGGAGGCGACTTTCGACCTAAGGCAATAATAAAAACGACCTAGCGACTTTTGGTCAAAAATGACTAAGGGAGTGGTCATTTTTTAACAACAGGGGGGGGGGTTGGTGGATTTGGGGGGGGGACCAAAAAAATTGCACCCCTTTTTAGGGAAAAAGCCCACGCTTTACTATAGCTCAAAGGGGTCGGCCGCGCTCAATTTCAACTTGCCTGAGGGGCGGACCAAAACAATTTCGACCCCTCCCACGGGGGGGGACCAAAAAGATTTCGACCCGCTCACGCGAAAATCCACCGACCCCCCCCCTGTTGTTAAAAAATGATCACTCCCTAAAGGATAAAGGGTTAAAAAAAGCGACTTTGTGACCTAGGCCCCTTAATTTCGGCGACTTTTCGACCTTAGGGGGGGACCCATCTGCACCCCCAATAGGGCACGGATTATTCCCAATTAACCAATTACTGGTAAAGCACCCACGTGTTGGCTACTACTGGCTACACCTGCGTGTCAGTGATGTGTCGTGTAGGTGCGTGGTTAGCTGTTAACAGCAGGGAATCACACCTGTCACTTCTACACACAATCACCACACACGCACGTGGGCTTTTGTTTAGAAACACGGGAATCCCATATACCCCACCGCCGGGGAATCCCTGGTATCCTCAGCACTGATTGGTCAATGTAGTTGTGACGTCAGACCATACGCTGATGCCTGCGTCTGCTGCTGCTGCTGGTGCTGGTAGTTGGAGCAGACAGTTTCGCTGGTGTGAGGGACACGCCCAAAGTGACGGTAGACCATGCTCGTACAGTGGAGTGTGCTGAGGCAGTGAGGGAGGACCAACAGAGGTGGACTTTTGGATTTAACATTTACCCATTGGAAGAAAATCGGAGCAGCATTGACACGCCAAGATGACCATGTCAGAGAGTGAGAAAGTACATTTCTTGACAGAAGGAATATACAGGGTAGGTTTACTTCATAGATTGCTTTTCTATTTCTCTTGTGCATTTTTTTTCATGAACATACACTTTTTATATATAAACCTGTTGCGGGAATATTGCAATGCACACAGCAATGCAATGGGGCAATGTTTTAAACACTCTCTCTGTCCGATTCATAACGTATAAAACCGTTTTGCAAGACGAGCATTGGAGCAGCCTCCTATACCACCGTACCATGATTAGCTGATGCCCCACACACGGCAGCAGCCCTACCTGGTAGCTCCAACAGCAGGCGCGAACAGGTAGAAGCGCGCCTAGTCATGGCCGTGTTTCCCCAATTGCTACAAATGAGCTACATGCTGCTGCCGGCAGCAAATGGGCAGCAGGGAATTTTATGACAACCACATATGCATATACTACTTACACTCAGCTCGCTCTGTGTACAACCCCATGACCAGGCGGTGCCCTGCTCGATATAATCAGTATGTACACATTGTTGGGTGGGGCAGTAGCAAGCACGGCTTGAAGCCTTGTTCTTCTATAGCTAGCTGAATGTGCTAGCAGGGGTGAGACATATGGGTGTGGTGCGCTGATGATACCTTGTTGAACCATGTCTCTGGTGTCAAAGGGGTAGGGTGATGATGACAAAGGTAGGAAAGGTGTGGTATAACGATTGATGGTCGGTCCCACCCACATACATGATATCTACCAATTAGCCACATGCATTACAGAGTCGATCTTTGGAAGTCGCAGGTATTGTGATGGGTGGTATCTAGAAGAGCATCCTGGCATTTTGATGGGTAATTATGGCATAATATTTTTGTATTCTTGATGTATGTTAACCAAAATAAAAACTTAATACAATTATTGCCAATTCAGACATTTAATCTATATGATCTCTAGATCACTTACAATATTTCCCTCCATGCTGAAACCCTGCTCTCTCCCCACACTATGACCAGACCGTTTCTGCCCTCATATTGCACTGTTTACACTTCCCTGCGGCTAAAGCTATGTTTACACTATAGTTCCCTGAAACCCAGTCATAGTTCTCGGCTCTGACTGCTCAGTGGGGGTCCGGCCGGGGTCAGGGCGGGGTGTGTCGGCGGTTGTGGGTTAAAGACAACACCTCCAGCACTGTCTTTAACCACAGTATGCGGCCCTAAGGCCATGGGGGACCTATACCCCACCCCCATTGCCACCAGCCAGTAGAACTAGCATATGGATTTACAGGTCAAGAGGCACAAGGATTCATAGCACATGTTGTCTGTGAGGGGGGGGGGGTCTGGTTCTGTGCTATATGATTTATATTGGATCAATTCATACTCTATACAGACGGCAAACGTGCAGAGATATTTCTTTTAGCTTTTAACCAATGTAGTTCTAAGCAATGTCTGGTTCTGTAAAGAGAAATAACTATGATCCATCCAGATTTGATGAGGGTAATGCACGCAGCTCTAATGAGGGTGATGCATCACCCTCATCAACACCTTCACACTCATCCTTTAAGCACAGTGTGTGCATGAATGCTTCTCGAATGAGTTTAATGGACAGGTCTTTAGTTTGGCAACACTGGTCCTGTTATACAACAGGCAGGTAGTCAGGACCCCACGTCGGCCTCAGTCTGCTGTATTGGTCACACAGAGAAGAACAGTCAAAAGGGAGTGACTCCAAATGTAAAGGAAGTAATTTAGCCTGGACCCCCTTTGTAGAGAGGGTCATTGAAGGATGGCGCCTTGGCAGAGGGAGTCACATTTGTAATTTGTATCCCCTTTCCCTCTCTAGATAAACATCCCTCAGTGCAGATCAGGCGATATATATCAGATTTTTTTGTGGATTTGACTTTTTCTTGTTTCTACAAATTGAGTATCTATATCTAATACATCATGCTCATCCTAGAGTTTTTAAGTACTGCAATCATTTCATAAACTTTAATTCTGACATCAGCTATTGATGCTACAAGTATAGTGCTACCATCTAGCGGGACAAATCATTAGAGACTGTTTGACTCCCTTATGCACTTGATGACTCCCTTGGGTAGTTCAGGCCACATGTGAAAGCCTTAGCTGACATTGAATACATGAATTGATAGAAAATGACCTTGATTCTAATTAATAAGAGAGTCAGATGACTTCGAAATATCTACGTTAGATGGACAGTTTTTGTGTTATACATGTACTCACTTCCATGACCATGTATTCACCTCAGCTGACCTGGACTGTTTGATCTAATTGAAAAGGAGTCAGAGTCATTAGAAGAGGGAGTCAGACAGTATGAAAAGGGAGCCAATGAGATCGATGCATGGCTCTAGTTTCATAGCCTATATTCAGCAGTTTTGTAGTCATCCATTCTTTGACCACAAATGCCCTGAGTGCCGGTCCTCGCTCCACTCATACTCTTCCTGGATGGGAAGTACAATGTGGGACTCCTTGTGACACAGGAGCTTACACAACCTTTACAGCAGTCAGTGGCTGCCAAGAATCTCTCACCCTTCACACCTCTCACGTCACTAGACGTGTACAGTAAACGTCACTCTCTGCAGCTCACACTTCACAACACCTAACTCAACACTTCATCACACCCGTCAACTCACACCCATCAGCTCACACCCATCAGCTCACACTCACTACTACAGTGAGAGCTGGTCCCCAGACTCGTATAGGGCTCTGTGTATCTCAGCAGGAACCAGCAACAGATGGGGTCAGTGACCCGGAAGTGAACCCATTGCACTCTGATAAACTCTTACTATTCTGCGTTAGAAAAATAATACATTGTACTTCCCTTCATTGATAATCATTATAATTCCAAACATGTTTTTAGAAAGTATTAATTTAAAATAAAACTAGTGGATTTGCAACGTTCATCTTGCTATGGGGTACCGATTTGTGTCATGATTAGTTTGATTTGACCCACTGAATTCACATAGGTCCAAATTGGTTCGAACGAGAAAATGCAACAACGTTTTTCCCCTCGGCCTAATGGGTGTAAAGAAACAATAGATGTCCATTGTCCAGGCTGCTGGCTGCACCTGTGGGTACTAGTATAATTAATTCATGATGGGAACAGGTATGAGGACCCTGGCCTACCACCAGGTCTATATGGTACATAGGGGGTGCTAACAGTAGTGGGAAAGCTGCCATGAGTCACAATGGTGTGCGAGCCACTCTGAGTAATTGTACTTGCTGCCCCAACATGTACTGGTGTGCGCGGAACCAGGGTAGCAGGCCTACATTTGTGCCAGGATTGCTCACATATCATATAGTTGTATGATGATTGTATATATTGCAATAATTAGTTCCAGGAAGATTGGTATATCTAGGGGGGAAACATGTACAGGCCCCACATGTTTCAAAATACACTTTATGAATACAGAGAAATTATGTATAGCATTGGATGGACATATATGGTGATGTTCTACCTTGTGTAGTGCTATAATTATTACATGTTCTATCCGGGTAATCAGAAAAACAATAATAGATTCCCATACACAATAATTATTACCATTATTATTACCATCGTAATAGCAGGCATGAGAATGAACCCTAATGCCACCAGAGTGTGGCCCCATGCTGGGTCAGTGTCAATAATTGATGAACTCATCTTGTTTCCCTTTGGTGGATCGACTGACCTTGGCAAAACCCACCCACCTGTCACTGACACAGTCAGGTGTATGTCTGTACTGAACCCACTTGGCAGGTAAGTGGTATGGGGCATAAGTGTGATTACCTGTAAAGATCGTTAGGATAGGAGAGTAGAGGATAGACCATGATCCTCCCAAGAGTCACAGAGCATCCTGCAGATATCAATGTTCTTATAGGGATTCACCAACTACTTCTTTTCCTACTTGTCCACCTCCAAAAGGGGAATAACAATGTATAGACAACATATTTAACTAGTCTTCCTGTAGATTAAAAGCAGTTAACTGCTTATTGCTGTAAAGCTATATCCAGGGGTGGATTTAGGGGGAGGGGGTAGGGCGGACCTGGCGTGCGCCCCCTATTTTTCTGTAAATTTTAATGTAAAAAAAAATCCAATACCCCCAGTACATTGCCTTTATCACGCTCCCCCCCCCCCCTTTTTTTTTTCCAAAATCCTGGATCCGTACTTGGTATTTCACTTGGAGGACATGTGAGAAAAACGCAGAATTTAATGTTTAGTAACATCTCTCGGCAGGCCTACACAGGTACGAGCTGAGACTATAATTATAGCAGCTGCATATGACACTCAGGGGCGGTTGGTGTCACTCCTGGGTATTCCCTCCTGTGTTTATGATTAATGCAGTCCTAACAGGTGGCCTCCAACAGGATCTTTTGCTGGTTCTGTACCATCCTACTGTATTAGATTGATTCTTCGATCGATCCATAACACAGTTATTCTGTGATTGTCAATCAGACCTCATCTGTCATACTGTTCCCCTTGTAGAAAGAGTCCATGACAAAAATGAATGAGAGTTGTCATGGTGTAAACACATCAAGTGTAGACTTGATCAGAAGTAGTATTGATCTGTTTGACAGGAAAAAGTCTGACAAAAGCCATCTCATACACAGTCAACTTTGCCCAAATTTGAAGCATAGCGAAAACAAAAAAGACTACACACACAGAAAAGTGAGAGTCATTGTCGCTAAAACTACCCTCACCTGAAGGTCAGGCACTGCCTGACTCTTAGATGAGGGTAGTTTTAGCGACAATGACTCTCACTTTTCTGAGGGTGTAGGCCTACATGCACCATGTACCATGTTGTTGGGACCAAGAAACCCTGCTGGAAATGTATCTCCAAGCTACCGGGGTACTATGAATTCCACGTGTAAGTAGGCCAATTGCATCATAAAAACCCTTTGCAACATGTCGCAGGTTGGGCAGCTGTTGTTCCTTATTACATGATGCATGGCCTGCTCATGTCTGTTAATACATAAAGCACACACATGCAGCTACAGCCAGCATCAACCCAGAGCCGGGACCCGGAGTTCCTTTTTTAGGATCAGTGTAGTGACCCCTCAGCACCCGTGACCATCTGTCAATCTCACCAGTCACGCACGCGCACGGCCGACTTCCTGTCGCTGGTTTTCGGTGAGGGACAGGTAAAACCACGTGTTCATCTGTAGTTGAGCAGGTATCCGGAATATAGGCCCTCCTGACTATAGGCCCCCTGCCTGTAGGCCCCCGGAACACAGGCCCCCAGCCCACAGGCCCTCCGGATCTGAGGCCCCCTGCCTTTAGGCCACCCTGACTACAGGCCCCCGGCCTGTAGGCACAAATCTCACGTCCATATCATACGTCCAACCCATAATCTCATTCAAATCTCATTCAAATTCCTCACATCCAACACTATCTCTAATAAACCATATGATGTCCCCTCCTCACGTCCACTACCTGCTCCTCACATCCACTACCTGGTTCTCACATCCACTACCCCCTCCTCACGTCCACCACCATCTCCTCACGTCCACTACATGATCCTCACGTCCACTACCTGATCCTCACGTCCACCACCATATCCTCACGTCCACTACCTGATCCTCACATCCACCACCATATCCTCACGTCCACTACCTGCTCCTCACATCCACCACCTCCTCCTCACGTCCACTACCTGGTCCTCGCATCCACTACCCCTTCCTCACATCCACTACCCCCTCCTCACGTCCACTACCCCCTCCTGACGTCCATTACCTCCTCCTCACATCCACTACCCCCTCCTCACGTCCATTACCTCCTCCTCACATCCACCACCTCCTCCTCACGTCCACCACCTCCTCCTCACGTCCACCACCTCCTCCTCACGTCCACTACCTGGTCCTCACATCCACTATCCCCTCCTCACGTCCATCACCTCCTCCTCACATCCACCACCACTTCCTCACGTCCACTACCTGCTCCTCACGTCCACCACCATATCCTCACGTCCACTACCTGCTCCTCACATCCAACCCCCTCCTCACGTCCAACCCCCTACTCACATCCAACCCCCTCCCTCACATCCAACCCTTCCCTCACATCCAACCCCCTCCTCACGTCCAACCCCCTCCTCACATCCAACCCCCGCCCTCACATCCAACCCCCTCCTCACGTCCAACCCCCTCCCTCACATCCAACCCTTCCCTCACGTCCAACCCCCTCCTCACATCCAACCCCCTCCTCACATCCAACCCCCTCCTCACGTCCACTACCCCCTCCTGACGTCCATTACCTCCTCCTCACATCCACTACCCCCTCCTCACGTCCATTACCTCCTCCTCACATCCACCACCTCCTCCTCACGTCCACCACCTCCTCCTCACGTCCACCACCTCCTCCTCACGTCCACTACCTGGTCCTCACATCCATTATCCCCTCCTCACGTCCATCACCTCCTCCTCACTACCACCACCACTTCCTCACGTCCACTACCTGCTCCTCACGTCCACCACCATATCCTCACGTCCACTACCTGCTCCTCACATCCAACCCCCTCCTCACGTCCAACCCCCTACTCACATCCAACCCCCTCCCTCACATCCAACCCTTCCCTCACATCCAACCCCCTCCTCACGTCCAACCCCCTCCTCACATCCAACCCCCGCCCTCACATCCAACCCCCTCCTCACGTCCAACCCCCTCCTCACATCCAACCCTTCCCTCACGTCCAACCCCCTCCTCACATCCAACCCCCTCCTCACATCCAACCCCCTCCTCACGTCGGGCAAGAGATAGGAAAGGTCGGGAAAGGCACTGGATTTGGAGTATTTTCTTCACCTCTGGCGCCCAGCCAGCTCTGTACTCTGATAGCTACACTGTAAAAAATTTCCGTTGAAATTACGGAGAATCAATGCTAAATTTGACGGTGTATCACCGTAATTGTGATTTACGGTGAGACACTGTAAAACTTATTACTTTTACATTGAACATCCGTAAACCAGTACAGTGAAACAATGTTTTTTCATTTACGGTGAATCTCACGTTAAAAGTTTGCTCACCAGGTGGCAGCTTGGTTTGATAGAGAGACTTTAGTGGAAGCTATCAACTAAAAACATACATAATTGTGTTAGATTTATAAAGATATCCAACTATCTCATTAATTACACAATCAAAATTGAAGCCTTTGGCATATTAAAGATCAAAAGTATATAATTTCCTTTTTTGAGACCTGGACACTAGTACTAATAGTATAAACACCCATGTTGTGGTAATTAGATTTATACATATTGAGACTGTTGTCAGAGTTTCTTTGTAACAATCCTAGAGTACCTTTTGCTCATGGATTGTAATTGTATATTGCTATGAGGCATTCAATTATGCTTCTCAGGCCTAATATATATATATATATATATATATATATATACAGGCCTGGAATTAAGTTGATATTATGAAATATACAACAATGAATCTAGAAACAATTAATGTAATCATCATTGAATAACAGAGAATCATCGTATAATAATGATGAATCACCGTAAAAATACAACGGGAAAGGCCTGTAAAATTTACGGAGGAAAGCAAAATACGGTGACCGTAAAAAAAACGGGAAACGGTCGGCATTCAGTGATGCCAGTGATTCACCGTAATTTTTACGGGATATTTTTTACAGTGTATTGTCTACCACTGTTTATACACGAGGAGTCTATAGGCAAATTTTCAGCTCTGTAGGGCCATTATTTACCGAGTTATGGAAGAAAAGACTCTTTTTCATGTAATTTCTCTGAAAATCCATATAATTTTATTTTTTATCTTTTTATCATGAAGGTAGAAGTTGGACTTAACTTATTTACTCGTTAAAATAATTCTAGGGCCATTTTATTACAGATATATATAGCACTTTAAAAAGGGGGAGTTTACAGACATGGTAGGCAACACAAGAGAGGTTTCTCCCCTGTGTGGATCCATGTTTTACTGTCCTTGTGGAGGTGGCAGACAATAGCTATCAGAGTACAGAGTGTGTGTTGCCTACCATGAACAGCAAGCCTGACTGTAAATTCCGGGCTGTGTTGGTGCTGCCACCTAGAGGCTAAGTCAAGCTGGCCTCAACTCCTCTCATATATAAGTAGTATAGTATGTATCGGAACGGGACTATAGTTAAGTACTGTTTATTACTCAATCGATATGCAGCCAATCAGAGGCCGCCATTTGGTCACGTGACCCGTTGCCATGGTAACGTGACCTACTTAGGGCTCTCAGCCAATCAGAAGCCAGCATTCTGGGTGACCTACTGACCTACTTGAAGCTCTCAGCCAATCAGAGGCCGGCATTCTGGTAACCATGGTAACGTGACCTACTTACGTCACGTGACCTACTTAGGCTCAGCCAATCAGAAGCCGGCATTCTGGTAACTAGGGTAACGTGACCTACTTAGGGTTTGTTTGTAAACAACACCACGTGGCTCTCTTGTTTGTAAACAACACCACGTGACACGTGACTGTTTGTAAACAAACAAACAAAAAAAAGTTATGTAACTTATATATAGAAATAAAATAAAAGATAATTTCTTTTCTTTTCATTTTATTCTTTATTTTCATTTCAATCAGAAAAAACACACAAGTTTATGCTTTTTTAGCTTGCTTCTTCGATTTGCAGCAACCCAACAGGCCGCAAAGTCTCACGCCGCCGTCACTCGCACCACCACACCCCGGACGACTTCTCTCCAATAGACATTGCACGACTTTGGATAAATCCAACACCATTTCGGCAAGGCAGAGAATCTTTGCCTCCATGAAACGGCCGCCATCGCAACAACCCGTCACAACAGCATCATCGATAGCTTCTGACTCACGGCCCGGTCGCTCAGCTTTGGGATTTTGCTCATGCGCATGACGCACTTCTTGGGGTTTCTTGTTCGACATGCTTCAATTAGGAAATGAACGCAATGAGGTCCACAGGTGTCAGCAGAAGTGTCTTGTAGTTGAATGCGGTTTCTTTGCCACTTGAACGGAGCAGAGCGTTCCACGAAAGACAAGAACTCCGCACTCAGCGGCGGTAAGCCGAAGGAATCAAAGTAGTACACTTCACCCGTGCTCGACACGTAAAACGCCACCCAATGCTGACCTGGTAAATGTTGCGGATCTGTGTTGCTCACGAAACAAGTGTCTTTGATAGGGTGCTTCGGAATAGTGTCACAAGAGAAAACGCCCAGGAAAAGATGTTTTGTGTGAACGTTTTCCTTCAACACTCTGCTTATTTCAAGCGTGTTCATACGATACGCCAAGTACCGCCGTCTTGTCTTCAGTTCATGTGGTAGTCGGTGATGGGGTGTCGATCTCGGGTCAGCTCGACGACGTTGTCGTACACCAAGTAGAGTAGCACCGTTGTTGTCGCTTGTAGCGCCGAGCGGAAACTGACTTCCACCCTCAGCTGACCCGCTCTTATAAGGTTCACGCGACACCCGTCGTGCGATCTGTCTGGGGTTAAGTCGAGGGGGAACACCGTGTAACCGTTCAGGAATTGATCGTATGAAATACCCCAGGAGCGCGCGCCCTCGTACATCCCCGTTTCCGTGTGTAGCGCCAAGTACTCTCTCACGGCCGCTTTGGTCTTAAAGTCGGGCACGTAGGCGTCGTTCGGCACTTTCTGATCGTTCACTATCACTTGAAGCGAGCTGATGTCGTAATGCTTCATCTCGAACGGGTTCTTGGTGTAGCTACCGTTGAAGGCGTCGTGGTCCAGGAAGCAAATCATCATCGACTTGGGAAGCTGGCCTGTGTTGGAGTGCGTGTAGCTGTGATCTCTGTTACCTTGAGGGATGGCGTACGTTGTCACCTCCACTCTGTTCACCGGGTAGTCGAAGGGCCCGTGTTCTATCACCGCTCTCTCGTGCGTTTCCGCTACAGCGTCCGCCACCAGCACGCGTCGCACGTAGAGCTTTGCTTTGTAGATCTTCAAGCTGTAGCCTCCGTCAGCGGCGCACATCAGATAGAAAGAGGGCGCCGCCTGTTTCAGAGTGAGATTGATTTCTGTCTCTCCAACGATGAGCTTCGGTTGATGAGCCAGGTCAAAGTGCAGTCGCGCCATCAGCGAAAAGCGCTTGTTGGAGATTAGCTTCTTGCGCGCTTTGTACCCCGCATTCGCGTCAGTCAACGTGTCAAACTGACCGGGCGTATCTTCATGCCACCCCTGGGCGCTCATGACGCCGTCCTTCACGTCTTTGTTGTAGTTGAGTAACCCTTCCAAGTAAGCTCGGTAAGGGTAGGTCTCGGTGTTGCCAGACACTTTGAAACCGCCGATGGAGACTTGGACGTCTTTGAAGAGCGAGTGAGCCAAGTTGTTCACCGGAGCTACCGCGTCGGTGTCCTCGATCGCCGCTCCGTTCGCTTTCAGCACTTGACATTCCAGATGAAGGTAATTCTCGTTCAGGTCTGTGTACTCTTGCGACTTGTTGATGGTGAAATTTATGTTACCTCCATCCTCTAAAGAGTTTTTTGTTTCTATCCCCAGGACAGACGACTTTAAGATGGTAGTCTGAGTCGGCGCTACGGTGTGCAGGTCGAGCTCAGAGAGCGCGCACTCGTTACTGCTCTCGTGTACGTAAGCCATTGTGTTCTCTCTTCACGCGGCCGACAGACTGACGCCGGCCGCCTCCAGTCTTTTTATTTATACCTGAACGCCTAGGCGCTTACCGGTCGAATACATCCCCTCTACGTCTCTTGCAAGAGCCACCGCCCGTCTGAGGAGAATGCCGGCGACGTTTCGACCCTTTCTTAGACGCGACAGTCGTCTTTCCTCCCGAGAACGCCGTACTCGCCAGTCTCTTCAGAGCGCCTGCGCCTCGGTCTTTCACGCTGCTCTTTAAAGTCCGACCCGCCAGCACATCTTTAGCTACGCCCACACCGGCGCGGAGCAGCGTTTTTCCCACCGACTTCAATAGCGGGGTAGCCGAGCGCATCAGACCTAACAGAGCGCCGCCCAAACCGTGCCCGCTCTGGAAAGAGCGCCCGCTGTACACGTTGATGCCGTTGCCCAGCTGCGCGTTGTAGTAATCGCTGTACCCTCTGCCGACGGTGCGCCTGGGTGGAAAGTACGGAACGCGTTGACGCATCATTTTTCTCTCTTTCAGCGCTCAATAGGTCTCAGATGAAGTGTCACGGTCACCTCGCCTCTACCGAATGGGATGGAATGACCGGATCGGTCTCTTAAATAGATGCCGACCTCGGTAAACCTCTTGGATTTCAAGGGGAAATAATCCAAATGGGGAAAACTGATAGCTTGCACGCTACCTCGACGCTTTCCGCCTCTGTCCACCGCGACGCAGCGCAACAGCGGCACTTGCATGTCGCCCACACGTCTCTCCTGGATCATGTCGGTGTATATGTACACAGAGTGCACGTCCCCATAAACATCCATCGAGTAGGCGCCGGTAGTCGGCGACGCGAAACACGTCTTCTCTCCGAAGCCTAGAACGCATGCGAGATGCTGAGTCAGCAGGACAGCGCAGTGTCTCGGCGGTTTGATGGTGACGCGTTTCGTGTTGGCGTCGTACGATAAGATCTGCATCGGTTTGAGCAAGAAGCTGGAGCCCTCTAGTCTGTCATCTCGCATCGTCTCACTCAAGCGCTCGACTAGGGTGTGGTTGCTTCCGGTGAAAATAGGAGGTATCTGGAATATGTTTGGCATGAAACTGCGCACTCCCATGTCTTTCTCCATCTCTTCGATCATCTGTCTTGCTTGATCGCTGATCGCCTTCTTCTTCACCGCCGGGGACAAGAACTGCTTGTATACGGCATTCGTCTGTCTCAAGTCGACCTCTCTCTTGAACCTTTTTGTTTCCGGTTTCAATCGCTGCTCTTCCGACGTGTCTGATATCTCTTCCACCGTTACATAGCTCGCTTCCTTCCAGCTCAGCGGGTATTTTGAGCTGAACGTCAGCTTGCTCAGACCGTTCGCGTTTTTCATTCCCCTCCAGTCTACCTGTGGTTTTCTTCCTTCGGCGAATTTAGTTTCTTTTAAAACGTTGATCGCCTCCTCTAGCGAACCCTTGGTGCGCAGAGGAACAACGATGATCAAGTCGTCGTCGTGCAGTTAGTCCATTCTGTAGGGAGGATGATCTCAGTCAGAGCCGCTTCGTACGCTTCGGGCAGAAGGAGCGGCGAGTCGAAGTGAGTTCGGAAAGACGTCAAGCTGTTGTCAGGATAATACTCCATAGAGCTGTTGCTAGGTAGAGTGATGTTCATTTTTTTTTTTTTTTTTTTTTTTTTCTACGTTATTTTTTTGACGGGGATCCACTCGTTGAACTTGTCGTCGTAACCTAACCAACGTACGAAAGCTAACTCTTTACCGTCGACGGTCTTGCGGCGCAACACCTCGTCTATCAGGTAGTTGTTGTCGTAACGACTCTTGTACACCTTCTGAACCTCTTCCGGGTAGAAGACGCCTTTTATCTCCTCGCCCTTGTCGTCTTTCAGCTCGAACCCTCTGCTTCCCAACGTCTTAGCAACGTCGACCACTTCCTCGCGCCAGTTTCCCTCGTACCCTTTGTCGAAGGCGCCTTTAGTTCTCAACATCCTCACTCTGTCACCCGGAGCGATGACGTCGACGGCGGACGTCTTTGTTTTTTTCTTCTTTTTCCATATTTCGTCGATTTGTTTGTTAGTTGGGAGATCTTGTCGGTAGAAAACTGTTTCGCTGTTTTCCGAGCTGACTTGAGCCGGCGCCATTTTCAACGTCTTGTGGTGAGTGCGATTGTAAGAAGACACTACATGGTGCAGTACGTCTACGTAGCGATACTTGCGCTTGTGTGTGAAATAACGCCACAGCTTCTCCTTCAGACTGCGGTTCAAGCGCTCCACTAGACTAGCTTTGATGTCGTCGTTCTCTCCAGTGAAGAACTCTGTGCCCTCGCTCTTCAAGTGATCTTGAAAGATCTTGTTCAAAAACTCTTTCCCCTTGTCTGTCTGAACAGTGCGCGGTCGTCTCTCGCCAGTGCCTGTCATCTCTCGGAAGGCCTCGGTGACATCAGCGCCGCTCTTGGATTTAATGGGAACGGCCCACGCGTACCTAGAGAAAACGTCGATCGCCGTCACCACGTACCGGAAGCGGTCGTTGTGAGACGCCAAAGCTTGCATGTCCATCAGATCTATCTGCCACTGCTGATCGATTGCGCCGGTTATAGTCTTGTTCCTTGCGAATTTTCTCCGAATGGGTTTATGTTTAGTGTAGGCGTCCAGCGACACTAAAGCATCTCGGATGACGGCCGGGTTTAGGTGGCGAAAATGATGTTTCTGGAGTTTAGTCACGCTAGTGAAACTGGAGGGCGCTTTGACGTCGGTATATCTAGCTACTACGCGCTTCTTTTCTTTTTCCTTCTTGGTCAGTCTCTTCACTGGTTTGCCCATGGTGGGCCTGTTGAGGGCGTGAACGACGACCTCGCCGCTAGGCGGTTGCGCCCTTTCCTTTTCTTACTCGCCACGCTCCTATAGGAAGTCGGAGTTTGGAAAAGTTCACTGTCCTCCTCGTCGTCAGAGGATGGATCGTCCACCTGGAGAGAAGAGTCTGCTGCTGCTACTGCTGCTGCTGCTGCTGCTTCTCCTTCTTCCGAGTGGAAGCTCGGTCGTTTCCAACCTCTGTCAGCGAGCCGTGTGTCTAAGCTTTGGCCAGGTCCGCTCGCTTTATACAGATGGTTTCCGATCAAGGAGTCTGTGGGAACTGCTTCGCGCAGCGCTTTCGTGAACGGAGAGTAGCCCGCCGGTCTGGGCGCCGTCTTCCTGAACCTGGCGGCGTCGTTCAGTAAGTCCACTATGTTGATGCGATGCTCAGGTGGTATTCTCCGACCCGACATCTCGCGCACCGCACCGTCCTCATTCCACTTGATCACACCGGATTTCTCCAATTGTTTGTACAGCGCCACGGTCCGGGTGCGATTCCTCTTGGGAACTTGGTTCGCCAACCGCTCAAGTAGGGACGCGCTGGCCTCTTCAGCAGACTGACGGAGGTGAGCCGGGGGCGAAGAAGAGTAGGACGAAGAGATGTTGCTGTTGTGGGGATTCGCGAGAAAAAATTGCAACCTATTCAACAACCTTCGGTATTTCAACATTTTCTCGCGCGATTCCAAAGTGGGATCGTTCAACACTAAGTCCAAGTCCCTGTAGATAAACTGTAGCACCTGGTGCAAGGCCGCGTCGGGATGAAGGGACTGTTCTGCCTGCCTGTGGTAATAGGCCATGTCGGCAGGTAGGCGGGCGGCGGTGGCAGGAGCGGAACTCTCGTTCTTTTCAGTGCGCTCATCAGGAAGAGGAGGAAGGTTTGGAGCAGTAGAAGTACTAGCAGCAGCGACTGCAGTAGTAGCAGCACTAGTAGTAGCAGCAGTGGGCACATGATGAAGTAGACCTGCTCGTGATGATTTGTAGAGCGTCTCAGGATCCACGAGCGCTAAGCGTTTGTAGTGTTGTTGCTGCTCTGAGTCCGTCATGGGGACGACGGTGGCAATGACGCTGGTGGTGGCGGTAGTGGTGGTGGTGCTGTCGGCGAGTAGGTGTCGAATGAGGTGTCTCATATACGGAGAATGCTCTTTATAAGCGGTAAGGCCATCCCTATGAGAGCCGGAATGAGGAAACCTCCCTCTTGTACCAAGACGCGTCTCTTTTTTTTGATGGGCGTAGATTTTTTGCCGACCTCCCTCAACACGTCAGCCGATTCTCGAAGCTTGTCCAGTTGTTTGTCGCTGAGCGGGATGTTCCCTACCAGTAAATTGTGACAGATCTCACTCAACGCTGCGATCAGATTGTCGCTTCCAGAGTCTATTAGATGCGAGCAGTCCTTTGGCGAGCACTTAGCTAAGTGCTTGAGAGTACCAAAGTGTCTTTCGAGTAGATGAGAAGACATTTTTGCTACTGCTTTCTCTTGTTCTTTTTTTTGTCTAGCGGTACGAACACTAGCTGAGAGTGTATGGACGTCAAAGAGGAGCGTATTCTCAGATCGTCAGGTGTTGACTGCTTGAAGTCCAGAAGGAGGTATGAGTGAGGTCTCTTGAGTTCATGGGTAAATATACTAGAGAGGGCCGCCGCGTTGGACGGAAACACCTGGCGAGACAGACTAGCTATTTGCCCCATGTCGCGCGGGTTCTTGAAAACGATCATGTAGTGAGCGTTCAGACTCATAGTTCGAAAGTCGGGTGATTTCTGGAATAGGTTCTGAGTGATGTATATGACGCTCACGTTCCAGTGATGCGAGTATTTAGTAAAGATGTCGGCTACCACTTGCTGATTGGAACTGCTCATCAGATCGTCCAATATCAGTAGAGTGTGGGGTCGTAAGGCGTCTTCTGCTACTTCCACGTCTCCCGCTATAGTCTCTTTGCTAGGAAGACCTTCTCTGAATTCCACACCGTACTGATTTTGCATTTTTTCAAACAGAGGTTGCCACTCGCCGTAATGGTAAAAAGTCTTTTCCACCGGCGGCGTGACCAAATTGTTCACGTCGCTCAGAAATTGATCCACCAAGCGCGATTTTCCACAACCCGACGGACCGCTAATGATACAACTAAAGGGTCCTTGTAGTCGAGCGTCGAAATGAATTTCTGTGAAAAGTTTGCTTCTACTGCTCGACATTTTTTTTTTTTTTTTTTCAGCACGCGTGAGAGAGCGGTTGTGTGTCTGACTGTCTGCTGTGTTTCTCACTCGAACGGTCGGTAGTGAATGGTTGTGGAGAAAAGTCCGCCGACCTTTTTATTGATTCCGGCCGGTGTCACAGTAGCGGCGGCAGAAGTGTCTTTTTTTTTCTTTTATTTTTTGCGATAAAATTCTATTTTCACTCAATAGTCATAAATGTTTTGTATCAGACTCCAGAGGAGTCTGATACAAATATTTATTTTTTTTTTTAAAAGAAGAGGGAGAGGAGGAGGAGGAGGAGGAGGAGGAGGAGGAGGAGGAGGAGGAGGAGGAGGAGGAGGAGGAGGAGATAAATTTTTTTTTTTTTTTTTTTTTTTGATCATTTAGGCAAAGCTCGTCGCTTTGCCGCTTTTTTTTCTATTTCTGTGTTGTGACACGATCGTCTCGAAAAAGCAATAAGGCGTGTGAGCGCCGCGGTGACAAATACATATTGGAGCGTATGGTTTAAAATAGTGCGTCCCTATCTTCTTCAATTCGGCTGCGTTGCAATATGCGGGATAACAAGTGACGACGTCGAAACGTTTAGAGACCGTGTTCACGTCGGCCACAACGCGCGCCCACCGAGTGGGAGCTGCAGTCGCTCCCAAGAAACCGATCGGCTTGTCGAATCGTTTCATAGCACTTATTCTCACTTTATAAGAGGAGGCAGGGTGAGGAGAGTAGCGGCGCTCTTTCTTTTCATGAAACGCCCAACGAGTGGGGGCGCTGAGAGCGGCTGTTATGCAATGGTAGAGTAAATACTGTTCTGAGAAGACGGCTCTCGGCCATGTCGCTACGTTTTCCTTTTCCACTCTTGTATAACGACGATGGCGCTCAGCTTTGCATTTCTCGAGAATTCGGTACGCTTCAAGAGATGCGTGAACCTCAACTACGTGACGCTCTCTCCTTTGAGATAAAAAAATAGCCGGGCAGTTGAGGAGGGCACTTTGTTCGCGCGACCGTCTTTTAGAAACTCGCGCCCTCTGCAGCGCCATATTTCTTTCCTCCGAAACAAAAAAGACTGAGTGAAAATAAAAAATTTAAAAAACAAAAAGCTCAAAGAAAAAAAATAAGCAATAAGCAGACTCAGCTCGAAATTCCCTGCTGGCGTGATGGCGGTGACTGCAGGCGGTGGCGGCGGTCGGCTGGCCGGCGGTGGCGGTGTCGGCGGCGATGGTAGAAGGGTGTGTGGAAAGAGAGACGCATCTCAGTCTTTTATAGGAGCGGCGAGTCTGACATTTTCAGCTGTCGCATGCTGACCTGCTGCTATCATAAGAGAAACAAAAGCCCTAATCACGCTTTTCAGCTGGATCCTTCCACCCCGCCAGACATGGATCCAGATGGGAAGGTGGTTTAAAATTAAATCCGTGTACCGACTGTCATACAATAGAGTAATTAGTTGAACGCGTGTTACCTGTATAAAGGATTAGCGGGTCATGGGCTCAGCGTGTGTATAGAAAAACAACTACAGGTAGCGTGAACAAAGCGACCCCCTCCCTTTCTGTCACTCTGTCTGTGACTAGAGGGTGCGCGTGTGGTAAGCGGCTTAAATCTAAAGAAAAACAAATCACCCTCTCCTGTCGTCAGCAGTCAGCCGGCCGGCGGCTGGAAAATGCGATTAGAGGGATGATGAGCCGCGTAGTAAGCGACTTAAGGCTGATCTAAAGACCTGCCGTGAGGGGGCAGCTGGCCGGTGGCTTGAAAAAAAGGGGGGAGTAAGGGTATATAAGGGGGAGTGAAACCGTATTCGGCATCGTCATCATCGTTCACGCTACTACTACTACTACTACTACTACTACTACTACTACTACTACTACTACTACTACTACTACTACCACCACCAGCACCGCGCCTCAATTTGCAGATCCCCATGATGGAAAGTTGCTACCGTGACATGAAGCGGAATGACGAAGCTGCGCGCGAATGTGAAGCTGATGCTGTAGCCTCTGCTACTGCTGCTGCTAGTGCTGCTCAGCGTGCTACTGCTGCATTTACTGCGGCTGTTAGTGACGCTGGTTGTGATGACGTTGTTGTTGTTGCCGCTGCGGCTGTGACTGCTGCTGTTGCTGCCGCCGATGCAGCTACTCATGCCACCGATGCCGACGCTGCTGCTGCTGATGCTGTTGCGGCTGCCGATGTCGCCGCTGATAACGCTGCTAGTGCCCGCTCTGCCGCCCTTGCTACTGTCGCTGCTGCTGTTGTTGCTAATGCTCACGCTACTGCTGCTACCGCTGCTGCTGCTGCTGCTGCTACCGCTGCTGCCGAGGCTGCTGCCGCTGCTGCCGATGCTGCTGCCGATGCTGCCGATGCTGCTGATGCTGCTGATGTTAGCAGTCGCGTCGACAAAGAATCGTCATTTGTCACTCTTAAACCTCCAGTTGAACGCGCGACGAGTAGTAGGGCTACCAACGCGACGGCCGGATGGTGCAAATGGTGTCGTCGCTTCTGCTCGTGCGCTTGCTTTTCTTCCAGTCCTACCTGCTGCTGCTACGGTATGATAGTGTTATAGTGTTTGAATGAGAACGCGCGTAGTTACACATAGACGCTGTAACAGATGTGCTTTTTTTTGAAAATATAATTTTAACATAACATGGAACTTGTTGTGTTTATTTTCTATATATAAGTTGTTTGTTTACAAACAGTCACGTGTCACGTGGTGTTGTTTACAAACAAGAGAGCCACGTGGTGTTGTTTACAAACAAAACCCTAAGTAGGTCACGTTACCCTAGTTACCAGAATGCCGGCTTCTGATTGGCTGAGCCTAAGTAGGTCACATGACGTAAGTAGGTCACGTTACCATGGTTACCAGAATGCCGGCCTCTGATTGGCTGAGAGCTTCTAAGTAGGTCAGTAGGTCACCCAGAATGCTGGCTTCTGATTGGCTGAGAGCCCTAAGTAGGTCACGTTACCATGGCAACGGGTCACGTGACCAAATGGCGGCCTCTGATTGGCTGCATATCGATTGAGTAATAAACAGTAGTTAACTATAGTCCCGTTCCGATACATACTATACTACTTATATATATATGAGGGAATGGAGATCGCAAGCCAATTGCGGGAGGTCATGTGGACCTAAACCATTATTGTGCCTCTACATGGGTAAAAATCATGGCGACACGGCCCTTTTAAAAATCGACACGGGCGACACGGCCCTTTTAAAAATCGACAGACACAGTCACCCTTTTAAAGCCTTAGTACATTCTAATATATATAAAAATCGACCCAGCGACACGGCCCTCCTGCTAAAAATCGACAAGGCGACACAGTCAAAAGCGTGGCACCCCATGTAGAGGCACATTATTCTGTAAGCTAGTACAGTCCCCCACCTCCCTTCTCCATTTTTAAAGTGCACATATATATGTAAAAAAATGGCTCTAGGATTGTTTTAATGAATAGATAAGTAAAGTCCAACTTCTACCTTTATAATAAAAGAAATAAAAAAAATAAAAATTGAGTTTCAAAGAAGTTATACAAAAAAATGTCTTTTCTTCTGTAACTCGGTAAATAATGGCCCTACGGAGCTGAAACTCTGCCTATAGACTCCTCGTGTATAAACGGTGGTAGACAATAGCTATCAGAGTACAGAGCTGGCAGGGTGCCAGAGGTGAAGAAAACACTCCAAATCCAGTGCCTTTCCCGACCTTTCCTATCTCTTCCCCGACCTCTCCTGTCTCTTCCCCGACCTCTCCTCTCTCTTCCCCGACCTTTCCTTTCTCTTCCCCCACCTCTCCAGTCCCTTCCCAAACCGTTAAGGGCCGCATTCTACACTGTGTGGCCCTTAAAGGAGAAAGTAGGGAGGGGGTTGGATGTGAGGAGGGGTTGGACGTGAGGAAGGGGTTGGATGTGAGGAGGGGGTTGGACGTGAGGGAAGGATTGCATGTGAGGGAGGGGGTTGCATGTGAGTAGGGGGTTGGACGTGAGGAGGGGGTTGGATGTGAGGAGGGGGTTGGACGTGAGGAGGGGGTTGGATGTGAGGAGGGGGTTGGATGTGAGGAGGGGGTTGGACGTGAGGGAAGGGTTGGATGTGAGGGAGGGGGTTGGATGTGAGGAGGGGGTTGGACGTGAGGAGGGGGTTGGATGTGAGGAGGGGGTTGGACGTGAGGGAAGGGTTGGATGTGAGGGAGGGGGTTGGACGTGAGGAGGGGGTTGGATGTGAGGGCGGGGGTTGGATGTGAGGAGGGGGTTGGACGTGAGGGAGGGGGTTGGATGTGAGGAGGGGGTTGGATGTGAGAAGGGGGTTGGACGTGAGGGAAGGGTTGGATGTGAGGGAGGGGGTTGGATGTGAGTAGGGGGTTGGACGTGAGGAGGAGGTTGGATGTGAGGGCGGGGGTTGGACGTGAGGAAGGGGTTGGATGTGAGAAGTGGTAGTGGACGTGAGGAAGTGGTAGTGGACGTGAGGAAGTGGTAGTGGACGTGAGGAAGTGGTAGTGGACCAGAGGAAGTGGTAGTGGACGTGAGGAAGTGGTAGTGGACGTGAGGAAGTGGTAGTGGACGTGAGGAGGAGGGCAGAATAATTTGTTAGAGACAGTGAAATGGACGTATGAAAGGGGTTGGACGTATGAAAGAGTTGTGGACGTATGACAGGGGTTGGATGTATGGTAGGTTGTGGCCTATGGACAGGGGGCCTATGGCCAGGGTGCCAAAAGACCGGGGGCCTAAGATCCGGAGGGCCTGAAGGCAGGGGGCCGGTAATCAGGGTGCCTAAAGGCAGGGTGCCTAAAATCCAAGTGCCTAAAGTCCGTGTACCAGTTGAGCATTGCCGTTAGATCGGGTTTGTGAAACTATATAGTTGCAGTGTCAACTGCGAGACCTTGGATGGCCCAATGTCCCATGTCATTATCTTTTAATCTCATCTCCATATAGTTAAATTGTCATTATAAAGTACAAATCCCAAATAATACCCCCGTCGAATTCATGAGTCTATTTAAGCATGGACCTATAGACTATGAACGTTCATGATTTAAGTATACTAGT
Source organism: Harmothoe impar (assembly GCA_947462335.1). Taxonomy (NCBI): domain Eukaryota; kingdom Metazoa; phylum Annelida; class Polychaeta; order Phyllodocida; family Polynoidae; genus Harmothoe; species Harmothoe impar. The sequence goes on along the minus strand of OX381706.1, from coordinate 42,507,100 downwards.
AGACCCATGAATTCGACATGCTACGGAGCCATGGTTGTAACATGAAAAGGCCTTGAGCCCTAAATTAGCAAATTTGATAAGAGCCCGGGCATGCAGCTACAGGAGCCCGGGGGGGGGGGGCACTTGAATTTTTTTTGACAGGGGTGTGCGGCTGGACCTCTGACAACCCTTACCCTTGTTAGGGCGATTTTGATGCCAAAAAGTTACCCTTGTTAGGGCATTTTCAGTCATAAGTGCCTAGGTTTCGGTAAAAAACTGATAAAATAGCCAAAAAGTTACCCTTGTTAGGGCATTTTCGGCCAAAATGGCCTAGGTTTTGGAAAAAACGAGATAACATAGACCATGTTTGTGTATATCTGCTGAAAAAATTACCCTCGTGCGGAGGTTTTAGTCGAAAACTGTGATATTTTTGGTGAAAACTGACAAATATTGGTGAAAACCCGGACATTTTTGTGAAAAATAGACCCTTGTTAGGGCGATTTTCAAGAAAGTGCACCCTTGTTAGGGCGATTTTTCCTTGAAAAGTGGACCCTTGTTAGGGCGATTTTGTAGAAAAAGTAGCCTTCCCAGCCGTACACATGTGTATACAAAATATACTAAGTGCCTAAGCCTGGGGGCCCGGGGCGGAGGTAAGGGACACAACTGGATATCAACCCATTATTACAGAGGGAATATACACGGTCATAGGGTAAACTGACCTAGAGGTAACCACGTACCATGATATGTCCACCTCAATTTTCATGCGTGATAAGCCCTGTTTTGTGTATCACAGTATACTTTAAGTGATACTCTTTCCAGCAAAGGATAAATAAAGGGGCCCTTGATGGGGGGGGGGGGGGGGTCCCCATGTCCCATGTCGATTTTAAGAAATGCTCATGTCGCCATATCGATTTTAAGAAATGTCCATGTCGCCATATCGATTTTAAGAAATGCTCCATGTCCCATGTCACTATCTATTTTTTCCTCATGTCCCATGTCACTAAGGCCCAAAATGGTCCATGTCGCCATATCGAATTTAAGGGTCTAGGGCCATAATAAAGACAATACCATACATGAATAACTACATAATCCAGGTGGACATGTCACGGTACGTGGTTACCTTTAGGTCAGTCTATACCCTATATGTAGCTGAGTCGTACTCGTAGAGTTAGAGTACATGGCCAGTGGAATCTACTATTCTACTGTTGGTCTAAACAGAGATATGGACTATACACTACAGTATAATAAAGGGACGTACTTTTGGTGTCACCATTTACATTGTAGTTTTAAAACCAACAAAGCCAAAGACTGATCAGCAGACTCACAGGTTCCTCAATATAACATTTTTAGTAACAGCCTAGCTATCATAATGACATTGTATACGAAAGAAGGGGAAATTACAAAAGCAATATTATCGACCTTGGTGGGACTCGAACCCACAATCTTCGGCTCCGGAAACCGACGCCTTATCCATTAGGCCACAAGGCCGACTTGCACGTTGATATATGAACCATTCCCTTGAAACAATATTTTACATTGTTCACCTTCATCGTTATAGCCATATGTGATATTGATAGGCTCATCTAATAACCCTATAAGGTACTATAGGTAAACTTCATGACCTTTTTAAAGTGGGGCCAACATCAAGAAAAGAAATTGGTTAATATAGACCCTATAGTTTGGAATATTATCATTTTCTAGCATTCACCATGGCCCATATCTTTTTAGTTACAAATGTGTACGGGTACAGTCAACCCCTTTTCTGTGATGGTTTGGTGAATGAGTATCAATCTAGTGGGATTACTCGGCCACTGATAAGTCCTAGCTCATGTCTTGCACACATGCAGCGTTGACAGCTCATGTCATCTGCCAACGCCTACCAACTATTGGCCTTTACAGAGTCAGCTGGTTCCACCTGCAGCCAGAGCCTAATCAAGTGATTACTGAACTAATTATGCTTTCATTAACGGATTGGTCGGTGCCATTGTTGACTCACGGTTTCAACAGTGTCAGCTACAATGTGTTAATCTCCGGGCCCACCCCTGATTGCATGAGGGCTGCACAGACCTGGTCCAGGCGCAACAGTTGCAGCAGCTTTGTCTGCTCCTAACCTGTTTGTTTATTCTGTCATTGTGCTATTTGTATTGTTGTTTACACCGCATACCAAACATTCACAATGTCTTAAGATTGCCTTCCTACCGGAAATACATCGTAGGCTTACCGTGTCCATAATTAGACCAAGGCTTTTGTTCAATCTGCCCATTGTTCCTTTCTCACTGGCTTGGGGGTTGGTGCATTTGCAGTTTGGAGACTTTAATTAGTATTTTTCTTCTGCATTATCCTATACCAGAGTCCTCCCACACCTGTAGACCTATCCCCTCCCACCTGTTCCTCACCTAGCTTAATAAGTAGCCTGTAGGGCTGTGGGTAAGACGCTCTGCCAACAGCGGCATTGATTGTCTCCTCACACCGACCCGTGTTGGGGTTTGCTGCATGCCTCCTGAATGGGTTCACTCAATCACCAAGCAGAATCTGGGTGACCTGCTCCACACCCTGACTCCAATATAACAACTGCTGACCGCTGAGTTCACGTGTTCAGCTATATGTGGACATCAACGATTTATCCGATATATTTGACATATCTTACTACAATGCATTCTCTTTGTAGACGTTATTAATGCCGTACAGGTATGTTGCAGTCATGACATGTGTCCTATTCAGTTCAGTCTGCATGGATTTAGGGATCGATTATACTTACAGAATAATGAGCATTTCACACCCTACCGACCCTGCCCTGTAAATTGTGAAGCAAAAAAGATGTCCTTATATATTATACTGTCCATGTAGACTAAAATACTTTAAGACAGTAGATTATACTGCTCAGCTACTTCTAACTGCGTGCCACAATACACTCATATAATGTTATATGTAAAACATTGAATTTCATCCCAAGACCACAGCATGGACCAAATAGAACCAGGGCCTTCTCTGCAATCACTGCACCAGCATATATGGTAGATTCACCTAGAGTCGGACACATGCCTCGAGACGTAACTTGATTCTGTGGTTATCCATGCATTTTAAGCTCTTTATTTGTGAATAATGGTAACGTTTAAGTGTTATTCTATCGCAAATACAAACACTAGAAGTCATATTTTACATGAATAACTACAGATTATACTGTTCGTCTCAGGGTATGTGTCAGACTCATGGTGAATATACCCTAAACTACTTGGTTACTCTTACCAAAGTATTGGCAGCTGATCAAAGAATCAGTGCTCCTGGGTTTGAGATTACTCACTGGTGAGTACTATGGTAGTCGTGTGTTCTAGAGGAGCGTGTGAAACACCAGGTGGGACAGAATGCTATATACATAGATACAACACTACATGTGGACATAGGCATAATCAAATATCGAGTTATGTGTATATGTTAGAGACGTGTAGGCTGCTGCTTTGTTATGTATAGCATAGTACAATCTGCACGTTCGTGTACGTGTGGTAGACACAATTACTGAATTACAAATAATATGACGTAACTTCCAGTGCTATTTATTACTTATCAATGGTGTGTATATCATATGCATATATAGGTTCGGAATGTGCATCAATCGCGTCTCGCACAATCCAATCATCCAATCTACTCATATATGGGGCTCAAACATGACCCCAGACCACAGTAGTGAAACTCCAGTTTCAGAACAAGTTCATGAAGCACGAAAACTGTCATAATTCAAAGACTGATAACTCATATTTTTGCTGGTCATTTACGATCGATCTCCCCAGGAGTGGTAACCATGTCATGATAATATGACGATCTATATAAAGCTGAGACGAGATTGATCCGCCTGATAAAGGAGTCATAGCTTATCTATTCCCTGGATCCGCTCCTCCAGGTAAATCTAGTTTTACTTTATTACTGTGCATCACCTACAGCCCTATACCCCACCTATATATAGTAGACACACAGGCATGACGTGTAGACGGATGTGGACATCCCCCTGTGACGTAACTCACCTGTATACACACCATGGAGACAAACACACAGCACCAGACTGCTGGTGATGAGGAAGGGGGCGGAGATGTACTCCAGCAGGTATACAGGCAATCATGGGAAGGGCGCCTCTGGCCTTTAAACATGTAAAGAACCCTGATGATCAAATTTGTAACCCAATAATTATGATGGTAAAGCAGGTTGGTCCAACATGAGAAATGGATGATTGTCCAACATTGTTGCAACACCGTGCTCGCATGGGGTCAATATCAGCATCTGCAATCATGAGCCTGTGGATCAACGATCAAACTATGCAGAACTGGCGTAATGATCAGAATTTCATAGTTGGTCCAACATTGCATCCCCACAAGGTTTTTATGGGTAATTGTCAAGAGTGGGGCAACATCAGATTTTTAAAAATGTTGTACCAATGTCTACTTTACCCACATTGGGCCATGGTTGGTATGATACAATGTCTGATCTTTAAAGATGGTGCATCAGCTAATAGATTTCCCAAATCTTTTCTTCAAAATGGATATAATTTTAATGTCAAGGGTTTTGTTATTGATTTAGCTGATATGCAGTGCTCAATGTTAGATATATATGTGTATAAATGCATGATTTGAGATAGAAAAAAATGTTGCTTATTAAGCTCACTGACTCAGTCACTCCCCCAGGTGAGTACAGGGAAAACTAGCCTGGTAGAGAAAGCACTGAGCCATGCAGTACCACAACATAGACAGTTTTAGTGTCGACCTACAGTAAAAGATATTGCACTGCATGTGCTCATCTCATAGACTAAGATACTGCCAATCATTTTAAAAGTTACGGAAGATGTATGGGATAGGATATACAATAGTAATATGATAAAACTAAAAAATCTCTAAATATTTAGCTGATACACCATCTTTAACATGTATACATATTTACATTTTAACCAGCTGACCTGCATCCTGACTGCCCAGTCCTGCCCAGTGTCCAGTGTGGCAGTGTATACCTATTGATAGGCCAATCAATATCCATTAAACCATTGTGGCAAGGCCTATTGAAGGTGTCACTAAGTAGAAGTAGATCTATCCCCATCTGCCATCCATGCGGAAATGGCTCTTGGCAATCTGACCGACAGTAGGTTCACTATAGAGTCGCTAATCTCTTTATTATCACACCTTAATATTACCCATAATACTTTTTATGTATACTAATATGACTGAGCGTGTGAGCGTACTCACAGATGACTCAGGGTTAGGTAACAGAGTGTATGAAGATAAATAATTTGTGCTTCTGTGAAAAGCAATTGTACATCGAGAGAAGGTCGACTGGGTTAGAAATTAAAAGATATTGACAAGGGACATGGCCTTTTCTTAAAATCGACAGGCGACATGAAGCCTAGTGACAAATGACAGGAGAAATACAAAGATACTGACAAATGACATGAGCATTTCTTTAAATCGACAGGCGACATGGGGACCCCCGATCTAGACCCCCTGTGCAACCGTTATGTGCAGTAACTAACGTTAACTGCAGTACTGCAGATAACAGCAGTCATGCAAACGTTATCTGCATCAAATTAACGTTATCTGCATCAACCATACTCACTTTATCTGCAGTAACTAACGTTATCTGCAGTACCTAGAGTATGGCACATCCAACCGTTATCTGCATCAATTAACGTTATCTGTAGCAGCTGCTATACCTATTTGAATGGTAGTTCTGGTCGCCAGAACTATGTCCCTAGTCCCTATGACTATGTCCCTAGTCCCTTTTGACTATGTCCCTAGTCCTCAGGACTACGTCTCTAGTCCTTGGGACTATGTCTCTAGTCCCAAGGACTACACTGTAAAAATTATGTTAAAAAATAAACACCAAATAATCTGAACATGTTTCAATCCTAAACATATATTATCTGAAGCATGTTTCAATATAGCAGTTTAGACTTTAAACACATTCGATCTAAATCTCTAAACATGTTTAGGTGTTTACTCATTAAACACACCTGTTTAGCTAAATATAAAACACTTCAGACAGTTTCTGATACTACTTTTCGGTAAAAATTCACTAATGATTCCGTTGATGCAGATAACGGGTTTTTACAACACATAAGTTGCTGCAGATCACGTTATTTTGATGCAGATAACGTTTGCATGACCTACCGTTATCTGTAGTACTGCAGATAACGTTGGTTACTGCAGATAACGGTTGTACACCCCCTCTACAGCCACAATTAGCCAATTTGGCGAATTCTCAGTGGGTAGCATTAGCCAAATTCAACTTTGATTCGCCATTGGCGCTTTCGCGGGTGGGCTATGGGTGTTCTGAGCCTCTCCCTTTCGTTTTTCGGACATTCTTTGCGGGTCTACCACCTGGAGCGGAGTCCTGAATCGTTCCCCCACTGGCTGTACCTTTTTCTCTACTTTGCTCTTCACTTTTCTGCGATCTCTGCCCATTTTAGTTAGTTCTATTTTACTTCTGCCCTGGAACGCTGCCCACTGGAGGAGGAGTGAAGCAGTGTATTGTGGGAAGGGAAGCTCCGTGGGGCAGTCCTCACTCGCAGGGCCGGGACAGCTCGCGGGGCACATTTTACTCCCCCCGGCACTTCCCCACACCCATGTGCACTTTGGTGGGCCTCTGGTGTACTTTGGTGGACCTCTGGTGCACTTTGGTGGACCTCTGGTGCGCTTTGGTGGACCTCTGGTGTGCTTTGGTGGACCGCTGGTGCACTTTGGTGGACCCCTGGTGCACTTTGGTGCACCCCTGGTGCACTTTGGTGACCCTCTGGTGCACTTTGGTGGGCCTATGGTGCGCTTTGGTGGACCTCTGGTGCGCTTTGGTGGACCTCTGGTGCACTTTGGTGCACCCCTGGTGCACCCCTGGTGCACTTTGGTGCACCTCTAGTGCTCTTGAGTGGACCTCTGGTGCGCTTTGGTGGACCTCTGGTGCACTTTGGTGGACCTCTGGTGCGCTTTGGTGGACCTCTGGTGCGCTTTGGTGGACCTCTGGTGCACTTTGGTGCACCCCTGGTGCACTTTGGTGCACCTCTAGTGCACTTGAGTGGACCTCTGGTGCGCTTTGGTGGACCTCTGGTGCACTTTGGTGGACCTCTAGTGCGCTTTGGTGGACCTTTGGTGCGCTTTGGTGCACTTTGGTGCACTTTGGTGCACCTCTGGTGCACTTTGGTGGACCTATGGTGCATTTTGGTGGACATCTGGTGCACTTTGGTGGAGTTCTGGTGCACTTTGGTGCACCTCTAGTGCACTTTGGTGGACCTCTGGTGCACTTTGGAGGACATCTGGTGCACTTTGGTGGCCCTCTGGTGCACTTTGGTGGACCTCTGGTGCACTTTGGTAGACCTCTGGTGCACTTTGGTGGACCTCTGGTGCACTTTGGTGGACCTCTGGTGCACTTTGGTGCACCCCTGGTGCACTTTGGTGCACCTCTGGTGCACTTTGGTGGACCTATGGTGCATTTTGGTGGAGTTCTGGTGCACTTTGGTGCACCTCTAGTGCACTTTGGTGGACCTCTGGTGCACTTTGGAGGACATCTGGTGCACTTTGGTGGACCTCTGGTGCACTTTGGTGGACCTCTGGTGCACTTTGGTGGACCTCTGGTGCACTTTGGTGGGCCTCTGGTGCGCTTTGGTGGACCTCTGGTGCGCTTTGGTGGACCTCTGGTGCGCTTTGGTGGACCTCTGGTGCACTTTGGTGGACCTCTGGTGCACTTTGGTGCACCCCTGGTGCACTTTGGTGCACCTCTGGTGCACTTTGGTGGACCTATGGTGCATTTTGGTGGAGTTCTGGTGCACTTTGGTGGAGTTCTGGTGCACTCTGGTGCACCTCTAGTGCACATTGGTGGACCTCTGGTGCACTTTGGTGGACCTCTGGTGCACTTTGGTGGGCCTCTGGTGTACTTTGGTGGACCTCTGGTGCGCTTTGGTGGGCCAATGGTGCGCTTTGGTGGACCTCTGGTGCGCTTTGGTGGACCTCTGGTGCGCTTTGGTGGACCTCTGGTGCACTTTGGTGCACCCCTGGTGCACTTTGGTGGACCTCTGGTGCACTTTGGAGGACCTCTGGTGCACTTTGGTGGACCTCTGGTGCACTTTGTTGGACCTCTGGTGCACTTTGGTGGACCTCTGGTGCACTTTGTTGGACCTCTGGTGCACTCTGGTGCACCAATGGTGCACTTTGGTGGACCTCTTGTGCACTTTGGTGGACCTCTGGTGCACTTTGGTGGACCTCTGGTGCACTTTGGTGGACCTCTGGTGCACTCTGGTGGACCTCTGGTGCACTCTGGTGGACCTCTGGTGCACTCTGGTGGACCTCTGGTGCACTCTGGTGCACCACTGGTGCACTTTGGTGGACCTCTTGGGCACTTTGGTGGACCTCTGGTGCACTTTGGTGCACCTCTGGTGCGCTTGAGTGGACCTCTGGTGCGCTTTGGTGGAACTCTGGTGCGCTTTGGTGGTGCTCTGGTGCACTTTGGTGGAGCTCTGGTGCACTTTGGTGAAGCTCTGGTGCGCTTTGGTGAAGCTCTGGTGTGCTTTGGTGGAGCTCTGGTGCGCTTTGGTGCACCTCTGGTGCACCCCTGGTCCACTTTGGTGGACCCCTGGTGCACTTTGGTGACCCTCTGGTGCACTTTGGTGACCCTCTGGTGCACTTTGGTGGACCTCTGGTGCACTTTGGTGCACCCCTGGTGCACATTGATGGACCTCTGGTGCACTTTGGTGGACCTATGGTGCACTTTGGTGGACCTCTGGTGCACTTTGGTGGGCCTCTGGTGCACTTTGGTGGGCCTCTGGTGCACTTTGGTGGGCCTCTGGTGCGCTTTGGTGGACCTCTGGTGTGCTTTGGTGGACCTCTGGTGCGCTTTGGTGGACCTCTGGTGCGCTTTGGTGCACTTTGCACTCGCCCCCGGCAACTCTTCCAACACCCATGTGCACTTTGGTGGGCCTCTGGTGTACTTTGGTGGACCTCTGGTGCACTTTGGTGGACCTCTGGTGCACTTTGGTGGACCTCTGGTGCACTTTGGAGGACCTCTGGTGCACTTTGGTGGACCTCTGGTGCACTTTGTTGGACCTCTGGTGCACTCTGGTGCACCAATGGTGCACTTTGGTGGACCTCTTGTGCACTTTGGTGGACCTCTGGTGCACTTTGGTGCACCCCTGGTGCACTTTGGTGCACCTGTGGTGCGCTTGAGTGGACCTCTGGTGCACCTGTGGTGGACCTCTGGTGCACCTGTAGTGCACTTTGGTGTCACCCCTGGCGACATTTCTCTTACCCCTGGTGCCTTTCTCCTTACCCCTAGCGACATTTCTGTCACCATGTATCTGGTGCTGGCGGTATAATATGCCCAGTTTTTGCCCGGTTTTGGGGCAGAAGAGAGAAATAGGAGCAGAATGGTGAAAAATTCCATTTCTATCTTCCACCCAAAAACTTAATGCCTTGCAGCCTATGGAGGCCCATGGAGGTGGTAGCTTTTTTTTCCTACATTTACATAATAGCGAAAGAGAGAAATAAATTCGTAAAGATCGCAGTTCAATTTAGTCAAGAAAAATTTAGATTTTTAGAAAAAAATTTGCGCTAGATGCTGTCCCCCGACCTTGCCTGTCTCATGTTTTTGTCGACTTTTGTCTATGTCGGACGATAACCAAAATATAAAGATTCTCCTATGTCACAAAATTGTCTTAAAACGCAAAATTAGTAGGTGTATATTACTCAGGGTTAATACCCTGAGTCAATAACCAAAGGTTGCCACCATAATGTGTATACTTTAGTGTGAGGATCCTTTATATGTAGTTAGTTAGGCGAGGAGTGCAATGATACCAGATCTTACAGAAGGAAGCAATGTAGCAGATATATCTAATGGTGATCAGCCAAAGTATGATAAAGTAATGGACGAGATGGGCAATGTGACACCTTGAGAGCGGGGCAGAGGACGTCAAGGGACAGGAAGACAGCACAAGGGGAAGTCAATCAGGAAGACAGAGGAGAAGGCGGGAGGGGGGGGGGGGGGGCGCAAGCAACAGAGAAAACGAGTAACGTTGGATTGGCAGCTATGGATGACGCACTGTATTCAGCTGACCAATATTTAAAGATTGACATGTATGGTAGTAGTCCCATACAGGACATATTTTATTCATCCCATCTCTGGCATATGGAATTGTACTCATTCATCTAGTGCAATTGCGCAGAAAGCTGAGACATGTACTCGACACAATTACGTATTTTGTAGAGCGTTATCTGACCCAAATCGAGCCTCTTCATCTCACCGCAGAGTCTACTGAAAACGGATGTGATGTAAAACATGAACATAAAGGTATACTTAGTCAATCATAGTGACATCACATGGAGTGTGATAAAAGCCAAACGCTTAGGCATTTAGATGCATTACATCCGAGCCCCCCCCCCCCCCCCCCCCCCCCACACACACACACGTATACATGCGGTGCATTACCGTAGGAGGTATGGGAGTGATATTTCGAACACAGATTCGCTTGGACCAGCAGCAGTACCACCTCCTAACATTATAGAATCTGATCATTGGTGACTTGCCTAGCGTAGGTTTGCATGCATGTATACATAATGTGGTGATTCCAAAGGCAAAACATGTCTACCTGTACCAATGCAACCTGTAGAATCTATATGAGGCTAACATATTGGCTAAGGTATACTTTTATTTCCATTTCCTGTAATCAAAAGCACTTCGTAAATAACCTATGCTTTTCTCTTTTCAGAACTTATTGGATAACTTCAACCCTGGAATTCGACACTTGATCAGTACAGGTCGGGCGTTTCAGAAAGCACTTCACAGTAAGTAAAAATATTCATATCTTTACTATTCTTACATAGTGTTATCTACAACTTGAGGAACTTAGCGATGGTGTTTTAAAGGGAATTCTGGATTACCATTATTAATGCACACTCAATATACAGAAGTTGTATAATATAAAATATTTGTATAGATTTTAGAGACCATTAAACTCAAGAACGCACAAAACAACTGCTTTATTACTCTGAGAATACATGAAAACAAATGTATACAATGATGGTCAGACAATGTATATCTTGAAAATATAAGTAAAATACCCTGAACCAGTAACTGGCAGAGCTTACCCAGTGAGTAGGATCTCCCGACCTGGTGGGGTAAGAACCTGGGCCGGCCAATGACTTTCAGAAGTAGGTGCTTTTGGGGACAATGACGCTCATATTTCTCTGTGTGTAGATATAGGAATAGCTATAATTATATGAGATAACCATCAGATTAGCAATGGTTATGCTCAGATCTTACATGAGACACTTATGTTATAGGTCTGGCCATTATAACCACAGCAGCCAAATGCACCTAGGTGGACAATACCCAGGGATTATTTTGTCTCTGGACGTTACATCACAAGCATACAGCCCCAACCACACTGTCATAAGTAGGATGTGTCATGTGGACAATTACCTAATATGTTCATTAGTGAATACACTCACCAGCTGCACACCTGTAGAACGCTACCTCATGTATCAAACATGAGTATGGGCTAGTCCCAATGATGATATAAAATTTTCCACCTCGTTTAGTTATCCTATATTGTGTCTGACATGACACAAGTAATCACATAAAATAATAATTATAACTGACATACCGTGTGACAGAGAATGAGCCCACATTAACGCGAATTGAAAACGGATAGATTTGTCAGTACATTTTTAATCATTACAAAATGTATGAATTACTTTAATTTGAATTGAATAAAAACGCAAAATAGAAATCATTCAGAATTGTGAAAATTTAATCTCCTCAGAACTAGAATGATACACATTTGATATAGATATTTTCCGGGTGTGCACATCGATTTGCTCCATGTATACATGTGTGATGTACTCAAATATACATGGAGTTATAAATCTGGAAGTATACTGAACATATACAGACGATTTTAGGTGGCATGTCTGTTTACCAAAATAGATTTCTGTTAACGTATTCTGGAAGTAGCCACGTGGGTGTATCCAGACTATATCCAACCTACCAGTTGGTATCAGTGACCACAGCGTGAGGCCCATACAAGGTGGAAGTCAGGTGGTGCTGTACTGTTAATGTGACTGGTGACCGGTGAGGCGGAGCGATATGATCACCTGTGGCCTGCATTGGCAAAAGCAGGCGCAAGTTGCAGCGAAGTTGCACTGTACTGTGTGATACAGTTCAACAACCACTTGCAAGCAGAAGTGGGATTGTGACCTAACATGGCAAAACCAGGCGACAGTATCTGTAACAGTTGACTTATACCATGGCGGAATCAGGTGACAGTGCTATGCTATATAATAGAACAGCTCACACGGATATTACTTGCTAATGAAAGGAACTGTCACACATGTAGCATCTGCATATAGCCATATTATGCGCCGCCCAGTCTCTCTGCTAAATCAAATACTATTTTTAAATGCATGTGAAAGTCACGCAACCCTATGAACATTTTCATTATATTAGACAGTGTATGGTAATTATGAATAGTGATGATAATTATAATCAGCATTTTACTTAGATGATGAATGGTCACCGCTAACCGTATGCCTAATGATTTTGTCATCCCTAGCTCCATGTTTTAAGTTTCTCACTGTGAGTAGACAATGTTGTGTCGGCTGCAGCAACATGAACAGCCCACATCCACAGCTCGACATTATACTCACGTATGACTTGTGCACAGATCTGTTTATATAGGTTAATTATTCCTGATAGAGTGTATGGGAATAGAGTAGGAAGACTGGCCCTGCCTACTACAGCATCTTATCAATAATTGATAGGGTATCCACAATACGCGGCCCTATATAGGTAAACGGTGTATAGTATTGGGCGTGGGAGATAGTGAACAGGTAGGCTATAGACTACTTGCCCTGGTCAATGGGGGTGAAATTGGAATGGGAGGGGTCAGGAGAGAGGCACTATGCCTGTACATTGTAATAATATATTATATAGTGCGGTTGAAATAGTGCTGTGAGTAGTATCTGGACGTGGCAGTTTTGCTCAGGAAGAACTGTTTTAAACTGTATATAAGAATATGAGAATTTACAAAACGATGTCGGGTACATATTATGATTTCTTAACAAAGTATATAAAGACGAAAGCAATATTGAGATATAAGATTGGTGTCGACAATAGAAAAGGGTCTTTCTTTATTGAACTGCTGCTTCCAGAGACTTTCCGGCATGTCATTAGAAAAGATGATAATTATGGATGACTGGCGCACCTCTGTCTAACTACTTTGTAAAAGAAGGATGCTTAGATATCGTGTCAGTTCTGTTCTCTCGAATATCTAGTTTTACTCTCTGGGAATATTTAGGTTCTTTTAATTATATAAGGTGTATAAAATTTATGTTTCTAACTTCTCAGCTTCATATCTGCTAAAATTGCATAATTTATTATAATTCACCTAACATATAACGTTATAGATATAGGCCTCTGCCATGTGGATGTATTAGACATGTATTTGCCTTAATATGATTCTTTGTCATTTTCAGACGTGGCCACGGCTGGGAAGGTGTATATAGACTGTATATACGCACTGGCACAGACAGGGCAGGTCTGTAAAGGTGCCACCAGTGAAATAGGTGAGTAGTTCAAGCATTAGATACATATAGCAAACAGCAACTATTTCTTGGGACAACTGTGCTTCCGAACTGTCTCAAGCAATTAGTCAACAGTGGCAGATATTAGTCATATGTCTCCTTAACAAGTGTGAGGGACATGGTTTCTCTGAAAACGATGATTCTCTGAGACACTGGCATTTGAACCCATGGCCTCCTACTCCGAATCGGGTGCTCTACTACTGAGCTACATCCCCTGCCACATCAGACGGACTGTGCCTCATGTTACTGCATCAGTATGGTACAGAGGAGAGCAGGATTACCTGAGTGATACCCCTTGTGGGCTTATCACGAAGGCGCGAGTAGTCCAAGCCCCTATACAGGTGTCACAAAATCCTGATTAGCTGACGCTTATATAAATGACCCCTTCCATAGTCGCCGCAGAAATATCACGTTAAGCTAGTCCTACTTATCGGACACAAGTGAATGAAAACGAGAATGAGAAAATGAAATCACCTTACCACTGCGTAAAAACATAATACAGCGAGTGCCCACACTTTCTAACCAAGTAATCACAAGCACGTGTAATTGTCATATACAGTTATGATGTCACTGCTTGGTGTATATCAAATAGGACGTTACGTCACCCTGTGTGCAACCTATGTAATGATGAATATCACTTGCATTTTATTTCATGGTGAATACGGTCTATCAATGCTGAAGCAATGGGAGGACCATTCCCCAGGGAAGCGTGAAATAACCCTAGGCTGTATTGCACGCTGTGGCCGCATTGCACGCTCTGAGGATCATGTGACCCCCGGAAAAGTTTAATTTCATGTTTTCTCATGTAATTATGAGTAGTTTTTGTCTTTTTCTAATGGAAAACCATGAAATAAACACAGAGCGTCACTTAAAAGTGCCCTCTCAGTGGTTATTGCACTTGTGGTGCTTGGGCCGTATTGCACTAGGCCTATGGCCAGCGTGCAATACGGCCGAAGTACCACAAGTGCAATAACCACTGACTCAGTCACTTTAGCGTGCAGCTCTGTCTATGTATTCAGTTATATAATACAGTTGGATCGTGTATGGCCTGACACTGTTAGAACTGATATGTAGTTATGTCAAATGATAATGAAATGCAATAGAGGGGGCTACCTACATCCATGCAAGCTGGAAACGTGCGCTTCATAATATACTGGTTTACTCATATAGCTAATGCACAGTAGTATTGCCATTACATCAGCATCTTAAAATAAGTAACGTATAGTTCAAGACCATAATATATCTGCCACACCTAGGTCTCAGTGATATCCCTTTGTTTAGATATAATGCAGGTGTCACGACCCTATCACCTTCAGAGCTGCCTAATGCTCATACACCCATTCATAATCTACTAGGAGTGGTGAGATTGCGCAGTCGTGGAATACACATACGTTTAAAGTGCCAATTGAGTCTTGCTACTTTGTGATCCCTTTGTCCAAATTGAATCCTTTTTGAACGTCTGATCCAATGTGAAGTCCCATGAATTGTAGGTTCCCAATTGTAATTGTAGGTGTGTATACCACTTAAAGCTCTTGTCTAATATGCCACATTTCTCCCTTGAATCTAAATCAAATCTGTTCTTTACTCATCTCCAAACTGGGGAGTAATATATAACAACTTTCCAACCACACCCTCACCCGTTCCAAACCCATATACCTATTCTTTTAACAGGGATGTCCTCAACATGTCCCTGGTTTACCTTTGCAGATACATTGTAATTAAATCAGCCCTAAATAACCATAATGTGGCAGCAAGTAGCACTTAGGCATTGGGTCATCTTGGACGCCACATACTTAAGTGGTAGTAGGCGGTGTTTCTTTCTCTACCTGGTTGACCCTATCTTAAAACTAATGCGACTTGGTGTAGGCGTGCTTTCACACAACGCAAACGTCATTACATCTGTCATCATTTCGTATTAATCACGTTTTCATGGTAAAATGAGTAACCTGCTTTTCTTTGTCACGAACCAACTGAATGTATTCATAAGCTCACATGGGTTAATTGCGAATATCGGCAGAAATTATGCTTATTATGTCCGCAATACACGGTAAACAATCGCTGAGAGGAGGTATACCTGTGGAGCATACCACTGGTATCAGATTCACCCCCTGTGGAGACGGTGAGTGTTTTAGACAGAAGATTTTAAACTGACTGAGGATTCAAACCAGCGCGGCCCGCGACGCTGGCTCCTAAGCCTCTCGGTGGGTGAAAGCAGTACTACCACCGGATAACAGGTGGAGGTGGGAGTAACCGCGTATATACACATATAAATGCGGAGCCTTTATATAGCTCTAAAAAGAAGTGCTAAGACCCTAAATATAATACACGAAATTCCCAAACCATACCTCTCTTACTTAGAGAAGGGTGGAGCAGATGGACTGGTGTACAACCGTGATCTGCAGTAACTGACGTGATCTGCAGTAGTGCAGATAACGGCAGACCATCCAAACGTGATCTGCATCAAAATAACATGATCTGCATCAATTTAACGTGATCTTCTAAAACCATCCATTCGTTATCTACCTGATTTTTCACAATTTTGGGCACTTCTCTCGCCAAATTGGCCATTATCAGGAAAAATTGACCTTTTCACAAGTTTTAACACTTTTCTCACCAAGTTAGCTATTTTTTAGTAAAATTGACCTTTTGACTATTTTTTGGGAAGGAAACCTCCCAAGTGGACCATGGGCAATGTAAAACAACCCCCAGTCTATACTTCCTAGATGCCCCAGGTTGCCCCTGGATAATGTGAAACAACCTCCAAAATACTTTCTAGATGCCCTATATGTCCCTCTGCATTATTTACTTCTAGTTACTCTAGGTAATCACCACATCTAGGTCTAAATGTTTTGATGTAGATAGCATCAGGAAGAGGACGAGTTCCCTTGATGCAAATAACATAAATTGATGCAGATCATGTTATTTTGATGCAGATCACGTTTAGATGGTCTGCTGTGATCTGCACTACTGCAGATCACGTCAGTTGCTGCAGATCACGGTTGTACACCTGAGCCTCTCAACTAAAGGGGTAACACTACTCATCTATATTAATCTCTCTTTATTGAAGTAAAACACGATTTACTGCTTCATATATGAACGTCAAAATGATGATGCTATTATTGCTTGCTGCCTCCTTAACGATGCCCATACCTGTGGACGGTGCTTGTTATTGCTGCTTGTACACCTGAGACCAGGTGGCCACGCCCTGCCGTGAAGCCAGGTGTAACAGCACAGGTATAGCTCTCTAACTGGTGCGGACTTGTTCCCGCAGCCACTCTGTTTACACTGACACCAGCAATCTCGTGAGACCTTGGTTCCGCTCTCGTATTGTAGCCTGTTGCCCGGAAGCTATGGTGTGTGAGTGACTGGTCACTGCCTAAGTCTCACGATAGATTACGAGCACAGAGCTAACATAGCCGCCCATACGGAGAAACCCGATTCATCGCTATAACAGCACTGATACAGTGATACAGTATATATAGATGGCATGGACGTGCTACAGGTGTGTGTGTGAGTGTGTGTGTGGGTGTGGGTGGGTGTGGGTGTGTGGCATTACCTACCTAATTGAACGGTAGAAAGATACAGAGAGCAAGATAACGACAGGAGAGATAGAGAGGCAGAGTGAGAGAGACATAGACAAATAGACAGACTGATTATAGATTATTTTTTACAGACAGACACGTATTGCTATATTCTTGGAAATGTCGATTAATTTTCTAGTTTATATTGCACCCTTTCGTTTGTCTCCTTACATATAACATAAAGGGAAAATGTCAACAACGGGAAAATGACAATAAATAATCAGGGTTCCTTAGGGAATAGAGACACTGCTGCGTATGTGTGAGGTGTGGGTCTCTAATCAGTGGGGACATGGTCACTCCCTATAGGTGCACCCACAGGGTGTACACTTAGACACACACTACCTGGCCATTGCATCAAAGATCTGCAAGGTCAGGTGAAGGTGCGCGCCCTTCTAATCCATCCTGCAGACACACCCAGTGCTCGGGTGTCTCAGGGCTGTGCATGTTGTACCAGCACAGCCATTCCGGTTAATTGGTGCATTGTTATAGCCAAGTAACGGGACAGTGTTGGGCCAGTTTGGCTCTGTCCTCACTGGGGGAATTGTACTATGTACCCGCCCGAGTCACGCGAGACCAGAAAAAATGAATAGGGTCCGCTTATATACTCCTTCCGATCTACCTTCGGATACCGCCAGGCGGGGAGTCAAGTGCTGTGGCTCCCTCTATACCGCGGGGCATATATGTAGCTGCACCGGCCTAGTAGCGGCAGTCTCAAACAAGGCAGGGAGGAGGTAGCACTGTACAGTTCAGTGTGGTCCAAACCTGCTGGAAGGTCTTTAGTGTACATGATTGGCATGAGGTGGCACTACTGGGCTGTGGGAGGGCCATGGTCATATAGCCTACCCTCAGTACATTTGCATTGCATTGAGAGAGCATGAATGAAACCCTCATATTGAGATAACGACAGAAGCTTTATGATGCTGCATCGAAATATAACTTGGAAAAGGGTAAACCTTCCCAGGAAAAATTACAACAGAATTTAAACTCAAATAGCTTTTGTGTAATAACTGCTTAAGATATGGTTAAAAATGACTGTGTGCAGTTCCCACTCTAGCCACTCCATGCGGATGGTGCTGTGGCACTTGGTTCCCCCCCTTGGATACCCCTTATTGAAATATAGGTAGCTTATAGGGAAGGAAGGAAATAACCGTTGATTCAGTACATCAAGAACAATAGTCCCTAACTTTTAAATCACTTCATTCCCTAGAACATTATGTTATTAACATTCAATATCAACCACTCACACTAAATGGACGGGGTTGTTTACATCTTGCTGTTTACATCGTGCAAGTAGGGTCAGACAATAGTAAGATTGCAACCACATGGCCCAGAAGGGCGTGTACTTGGAGGTACTGTATAGGACGTCTCTACAGGCGTTTATCCCTGCTGGATGCGCTCATGAGGCCACCACCTGAGACCCCTACAGCCGACCCTGGGGCTATGTCCATAGTCACAATGGAGACAAGAGAATGGCGCCAAAAAAGCTCTGAAAGATGGCCTGGCAGACGACAGTTGGTGCCATTTCCGGTCTGAGGATCAGGAAGGTCAAATGATTGAGGGTATAGGTGGTACATGCTGATTAGGATTCAACTGAGCCTGAAACATCCAGGTGGTCAAATTCACTGGAAATAGGATGTTTGCAAAACAGATTTATTTCTAGATGTGACACAAATACATTTTTAGGCATTAAACCCCCAGTGTCTTCAGAACCTCCGCCTTTAGGCCACTCAAAAAAAAAAAGTTGTTTCTCATCACCGCGCGCATCATAAAAATCATGATTTGGGGGAAACTTTTTTTTTTTTTTTTACATTTTTGATGAAAAATATGCTAAAATTGCCAAAATATTGGCAAATTTGGTATCAAATTAAAGCTTATGCTGTCAGCAATGCAATCAGCTAGGTGTGACTTGCATTGTTACAACTTTTGCTGATCAATAAACTCCAAATTACTAAAATGTGAAAATTGATCGCGAAATGTCCAAATTTCCCTATGTAAATTGCCTCTAGTAAAAAAAAAAAAAAGATTAAATAAAAAACGCCCTCGTCGTATTTTTCATTGCTTGGTGATGAGAAACAATTTTTTTTTTTTGAATGGCCTTATAGATCTACCCTCATGGCTCAGCCAGTTGTCAACCTGTTTAAGACTATTAATTAAACTAGCAGTGAGGAACTTCTTATAGGGTGCTGTGTAGGCCTATGCTATAGGCGTCTAGCCGGTTGCATTATCAACCAATGAGAAAATTCCCTGGCCTTCACTGCGCAATTCTTAGGGGGCATTATGTAACAGCCTGTACCCATTGTGATTGTTGTATCAGTGCTTATCTCGCTGGTTACCAGATCAAGCAATGGTGCCCCCTACTAAGGAACCTGCAACATCGGTATAGTGACCTGCCCTAGATCAGGGCGTGGCCAACTATTGGGAAGAGAGGAACAGATTCCCTACAGAGGTTTCTGGTTGATCAAATCTGGGTCTGTTCCTTCCACAGACTCGAGAGTCAGTGTATATAGGTGAGCCATACATTTGCGTTTTACACAGTGAACTAAGGGTATTACTAATAGTATATCGCGTGCAGTTCAAGAATAATGCATGTATACATACACAGAAAAGTGAGAGTCATTGTCGCTAAAACTACCCTCACCTGAGGGTCAAGCACTGCCTGACTCTCAGGTGAGGGTAGTTCTAGCGACAATGACTCTCACTTTTCTGAGGGTGTAGGTGTATATAATGTCCGTAATCAAAGTCAAAGTTATACATATTTTATCACGATATTCTTCCATGCCCCAGTTTAAAGTTTTTCTATTGCCTGTTGATCCATGTCCACATGATTTCCCCCTTTTCAACTCTTCTCCTCGGTTAGATCTATAAACTGACAACAGATCCCCCCGTGTATGATTCCAACCTTCTCACCTTAATGATTAAGTTAATCTGTACACTTCTAACCCCACCTCACTAACGGCCCCATATCCCATGCCTCCCGCCCCAATCTACACCTCACCCAGCATCTAATCCCCAACCTCGATACCGCAACCTCTCATCCTGTGTTTTAATCTGGTCACGGTAGTCCAGGGTACCTACTATTTTGATCCTGTTTTGAAGCGACTCAGTCTAATTAAGTATGCACATCGTGTTGGTCAGACGTCTATGCCTTAACACCTAGACGTCAGTCACATGCAGTAACCAGTGATCTGGTAACACACAAATCTACCATACATCCAACACAGCAGCGATTTTAGTTCATTTCAAGACATTATTCAAAGGGATATGAATATGAAAACTCAAAAATGAGGAGAAAGAAAGTTAAAGGCTCTATTGACAAGATAAGGTCTGCTTATTGGTCGCAGATAAAAAAAAATCTCGATTTTGTAAGAAAGTTAGACATTTCATTGTTGTTTACCCCAAAAAAGGTGATCATGGTTATTCATGCATGTTAGCTTACATTAGTATTGACAGCATGTAACAACCAGGTAATCAATAGTGCACTTTGGGTGCAGGGTATTTGTACCACCATTAAACTTCCAAAGTAGCCATGCTTTTTGAATGCTGTACTCTGAAAGGGCTGGATATTATGTTAGCTATTGTCTTATATTTTAATAATTAATGAACCAAACTTGTCGGGGATCGATTCTAGTCATGTCATTTAAATTAATCAGAAGGCAGACCATGTGAGGTAATGTTTATGGTAGTGGTGGGTGTACTCTGAGGTATTTATAACTATTGTGTAGTCATGGTGGGGGGGGGGGGGGGCAACAAGGGGTACAACAAGGGATATGAGGGAAATGTAGCAACAGGCGAGGGGAGCACAGATTGGCAAACAGAAAAGATATTATGAGAGGCAGACAGTCAAACAGGTATACAGAAAAAGGGGTGTAAGGACACTGATTTCTCTTGTTCAGATTGTACACATCTGTGAATCTCTGTCATGTCACCATGTCGCCGTGCCCTAATTCCATGTTTAAACACGTTCCCAACCCCTACATCACACCCACACCGACAGCTGCCTCAATCTGAATAATGCATGTCCCTGGGAGTTACTCAGTGCTGTGTCAGTGAGTCTGGGCCGGGTGAGCAGGTACTGTTCCAACAGTGCACTGTGCAGCTCAAGGTGCTAAGATTAGCATGCAGGGTTACCGCCTGAGCATGTAGATACAACGATCAATTTCACTCATGAATAAACCCTGAGCTATCTCTGGGAGGTGTGTGAAATATGAACAGCTGACTGTGACGGACCACTGTAACACGTTCAACTCGTTAAGCAAACACCTGGTTAACATTTAAAGAGGTTGTGGTGGATGCTTGGTTCATTTTGGGGAGGTGCCACCGTTTGGTTTGCTCAGTCAAAGGTAACTAGATGACAACATAAAAAATGAACTTATTTTTGATATAAGATTGTAGACTGTTCATAATGGAAATACAAATTGAAATTGAAATAGTTGGCAGTCTATGCTTATATAATAATTATGCCTGATTATGGGGCATTTTTCTGGGGTTCTTCAATATGATACACCACATTATGTGCGGGCCGACAAACGGCACTCAATTAGAAACGCACACAAAAGCAAACTATCAATAGTTTTGAAATTGGGATGTGATACATTGAACACGGCTAGACTCCCAAAAGAGAGTCATTCCGGAGACTTGTCTTACATTGTATTCTTTTTCAGTGACGGGTACACGTGTACTTACTGTCATTATACCTGTTCATGTCTGACCCATGGGAAGCAGTGTTCATCTATGTTAGGGCTGGACTTCCCCAGTGTCAGGTATATACATACATTGCATCCTGAGGTTTGGAGACAGCATAATCCTAATATAGACAGGTATGGCTAAGTGGAAAGGCATGGCAATCATACTGTTTATCTTGTAAAAGAAACACGCTTATTGTGTCAGGAACATCTAGTAGTGATATTGATTCATGTTTTTCATTCGGTAAAAAATGTCCCCGATATGAGCGGTTACAAGAAGTTGTCAATATGTACATAGCATACATCCTAATGCACTCTACACATAACATCCTGTGTTGGGTTTTGCTACACCACTAAGCTACCACATCAATCAGGAGAGAATTAAGTAGTATAAATACATCGCCACACATGGACGACATACCAGTGTAGTTCATGACAGTAAATCTACTGTCCGAAATGGGGAAACGAAACCTGACACGGCGAGCGTCTGTGGTCACCAGGACACTGAGACGAGGAGAGGTACAGTGGCCCAGTGTAGGTTATATAACAAGTTGATGTAAGAGATGGGTTAGATAGGCCGCTCTCCCGAACTAGACTGATACCCAGAACTTTGAACCAGCGTTGATTATGGTTGATACCAATGTCCTCAATGTAATACATTCATTCCCGTCATATTGTTGCCCAATTGTCCTAATCTACTGTACGAAACATATGCGATTCCAATCATCATACCATTATTTTCCCTTGTGCCCGAACCACCTGTTTATTCCTACTCTGCATCGCTCACACACATTTCCCGGGGGACGGTGTCACCGTCTGATACACTGGAGAACGTGTTCTCTAACCAGGTTGTGTTGACATTGATGAATGAATGATTTGAGTACCAGTAATGCTTGCGGGGTAATTAATCATATTTCCTCTGTTTTACTTTTTACAGGTCATGCTCTGCTGCAGATTGCCGAGGTCCACAAGGAGATCAATACCCAAGTGATAGACAACGTGAGTACTCCCACTATACTACAGTTATTACTATAACAGTGGGTAGTATTGGTGTACTAGCACCACTCCATGTATAACTAACGATACAGAGCTCATAATTCTCATTATGTTGTAAATCCATGTGGTTATATAGCGTATAGGAAGCATGTGGTGGAGAGGGTTACATGAAGACCTACATGCGGACAGTTAATACCACCTTCTGCACTACACAGTCATACTAACATAAATGGTAGGACCTGGTATAACTGTGACTCATCTTCATAAATAGCATCTCTACTCCTAGACGCTAATCTAGACTTCATGTATGATACCTACAACAATGAGAGCACTCTATTTTGTATGCTTTGGATGTGAGCGGGTGCTCGTTTTGGCGAGTAAACCTCCCGAGAATTCCATGTCTACTAAAGATTTACATAACCCAAACTCAGTCCCACGGTTACAGGTTCTCGTCGCACGTAAAATATAGCTACACACTTGGGAGCCAAGAATACTTGTGATCTATAGATGAAATTCCTATCATTTTACACAGGGTCATATTACTACTGATACTTCTATACCGCGGTAGTAATAACATGGTAGCTATGATAAATTGTCGTGGTTTGTAGGGCAGGGTATAAACACACTGTAGGTACTTAAAGTCAACTATCATTCACTGTATCTCCCCAAGAACAGATTTAATCGTTTTGTATAGAACGCATGTTGTGTAAAATGCATTTAGTAACAGGATGGACCCTCAATGTCTCTCCCACACCTGGCTATGTTCTAGCATCATGACGAGTGTCAGTGCGTGCCCCACTGGCTGTGGAGCGGGTTAGGACCTGTGTGTACCTGAGTCCTCCAGGCGCTGTGATGCTGGGACTGACCCACCTACCTGAGTGGAGCTCACCCGCATGCACCTGACTCATTCCCACCTGTGTAGGTGGGCTTCTCCAGTACCCTTTAGCTGGTATTACCCCCGCCGTCCATGACCCACCATGTGTGTCATATAAGGCCTCAGCCTGAGCCTCAGGTGTGTAACACACAGTATACGAACAGTCTATTTGGTTGTCATATCCATGTGGACTCAATGTTAAAACGATACTATCTTTGATTAGATCATTATTAAAATAAATATGTTCTAAATGATGATAATTTTTAGTAGAATAAGCTAGTATACTATGCATACTTGGGATTGCGACTTAATATCCTCCAACAATATGGATAGGTCCCGACCATTTGCATACATTCAATATGCAAAAAAGGGAATAATATGATGCATCATTTATGATTGTTATGGAGTTCGGTATTATTATAACTCCTGTGGAATATATGTCATGTTATATATTGTTATACAGTGTTATACAGTGTGATTGTATACCCGACCCACTGCCATATGGCAGACAGGGCAATATGGCTATTGTTGTCGATGAATAGACTTAGCTCCAGCAGCATTAACAGGGGGGTTGGAGCAATCTGTATCATTGTGATTGTTGTCACGGGACCAGTGTTCTGCTAAGCGTTGACGCATTATCATGACATACATAGAAATGTCGATAATAACAAAGTAAAATACGTTCCATTGGTCCGCAATGTGAGCCTTCCGGCATTATTCACAAACTGTTTAAAACCCTGCATGGTCTCACAGTACCAATGCAGCTGTACCCGCGTTAAAATTACATTTAAGTAAAATCTATACCTTTCAAGTCCCTGGATTCATAAAATCCTCTACTATGTTGTGAGAGTCTTTCAAATAGGAATAATGACTTATAAATCCGTTCATTTAGGTGTCCAACATAATTATGTGGTGTGTGGGGGCGGAGGAGGAGGTAGCGAGCTGTGTTTCAACATTAGGCTGTGCCAATTTCCTGCTTCCCCACTTTACGTCTAGCCCACGTGGCTTTCACTCAGTCAGATCTAGTAGATTTATTAATTGATCAGTTGTTGGCCTTGTTTTCGGTACATGGGATGTGGTCTGGTATTTGCAAAGCAACAGCCCAGTGTGCTCCATTCTTTTCCAGCATCGTGTTGACTCTGTGTACTGCATGCGATTGTTGATTTATTTACATGTATATTATGGGGTGAGATGCCTCCCGGCTGCTTGGGCCAGATTTGAACTGGGTACATTAAAACAGCATGTGAATTATTAAACAATATCACAATAATGTCCATTTCAGATTAAGTCCTTTCATGCCGAACTGCTGATACCACTAGAGTCCAAACAAGATGGAGAATTCAAACAGGTTTCAGTAAGTACATGCAGGAAATACACTGCAACATGTCATATATATATTTGACAAGACTCTGACTTCCTGTAATTCAATTATATATTTAGACAGATCTTAACATTTGGAAACATAAGTGATAGATATAGAGAAGCTCCATATATGAGACAGAAATATGAAAACCCATGTCCGTTAACATAAACTATGCATCACCACAACATTTATGAATTGATGTTTGTAATATACATCACCCAATCATCCAATGATGATTCTTGTCAGTGTGGTGTTATATCAATTGCCATGAGTATCCACGACAATGGATTGCCATGAGTATCCACGACAATTGATACCAGTTCGCAATTGGTATTCTCATTGTATATTTCTCATCTAACTCAGTCCATACACAAGAAGTACCTCGCTGGCCATAAGTTCCACACAGGACCACTGGACAAGGCACAGAACTCACTGAAGAAACATAGGAAGAAAAATAAAAATGCCAAATATGGTTTTGACCAAAAGGACCACCAGGTATGTATAGCTCTCTTTGATGTGATCAAGTAAATGCAGAGAGACAGTCGGCTTACACAGCTAACGTGGGGTGGTTCAATGTGGGGTCTGATGTAGACGGTATCAAGGTGCTGGTGGTTCATAGATTCACAGCATTACCACAGCATAGGTGTGGGGACTGACACCACTGTAATAACCCACTGGATTCTACCCATTAATTACGTTGATTATCTCCTTTTTCAGATTTCACGTGACGTCAGAGAATGTCAAATTAAACTTGATGAATATAGACAACAAAACCTCAGAAATGTAAGTCAAATCACTCTTTACTGACAGACTCTATCTTAATTATAAACAATAATTGCTAAGACCTCCTTAAGGCCACTTCTTGGAAATTACATGTAGCACTAGGCTCCATTCAGATGTTTATGATTACAGCTAATCGATATAATGGTCAATTTACATTATTATAAAGGTTGCACCTTCTTTGCAGGCATTATTGGAGGAAAGAAAACGCTACACCTTTCTATTGGACCGAATATGTGCCATGGTCAGAAACTACGCCTCACACCACAGTAAAGTGAGTCATTACTGATGAACAAGGGGAAATAAACCACATATTTGTATGGCACACGTTATCCTGTATCCTTAATTATGAATAACCTATTTGTTTCAACATTTTGTAGAATATGTGCTTGCCTATTTCGAATGTTGTGAAATGGAACAGGCAAGCATTCCCAATACTACTAGTAATCTGACATAATGTACTCTAAGAACTTTAATGCATTGCTGCGATGTCTCCATCTTACGTGCAAGTAAAAGATGGATTGTATATTGTGCAATGATTATAATTGGAGTTTACTCAAATAAGAATATGCATGGCAAATGCCTTTGACTGTATCGTTTTCTTTGTATCAAATCAAAAAAAAATACCTTGGTGCTACATGCAGTTTCATCAATATATTACCGTGATACATCTCACCTACAAGTCTTTTACATCATAAAGATACAGGTTAAAATATATAGCTATTATAGTGTTGGATGGCCAGTACAATGCCCACTGTTAGCCATACCCTGAGCTGCTCTTGTTGTGCTCACCCAGGCCCAGGAGCTGCTCACACACCGCCTCTCGGAGTGGTCCAGCCTCTGTAAGAACCCTCACGTCCTGCCCGAGTCCTCCGAACACATCATCCACTCATTCAAAATAAAAACGGTGAGTACTTCTCCTTTCAGCAAGTCTCTGAAATCGACCAGTTACGTGTGCTGCAATTTGATTGCTATAGCAAAGTGCTCAGTACCAGGCCTTTTACTTCCATGTTCGGGAAATGCTTTAGAAACTACTGTTGTTTCTCTTCTTGTAATGAGCTCCGTCCCCATCTCATTTCTTCCCAATTCGAACCTAAATTACTCTGTTGCTTTTTTCAAAACAAGGCAAGAGTTTGATGTTAAATAAAATACCAGTAGAATCAAGGCGTTGATGCATCAGGTGTAGTCGGCTGTCGTGAAACCTTGTATTGACCCTTACAGGATGAGTTATACAACAACCCTGACGACATGGCCGGTAACATGGACTACGCCGACCCGTCCACCCACGCCGCCGACAACGGAAGTGCCACCTACGGCACGTCCAGCCCTCCCAGCCTCACCTACGGCACTGCCCGGATGTTCCAACAACAGAACGTGGACCCTGATTATGGAGGTAAAGAACAACAATGTATTACGTAACACGGCTCAATATGTTCAGTTATAGTTGGGTATGTGTTCTCATCATACATTGTACTACATGTACTGTAATATCCGTTTAAGTATATTTAGTGTTGTGTGATATATTATATATAGTGGAGGTAATAGGAATAGCTACAACTGATGTTCCATTCTTGCCCTTCATAACGTTTCAGGTTTGAGTAATTACTGTTAGTACTTATTCTAAGATTTGGTATAATCATGATTTCTTTTCAATATTATATATACATAATATACATTGTGGTTCCTATTCTGGCGAGCATGGTCGGGGGTCTTGAACAACCTGTCGATCAGCTGGGTGCTATGACTCTGCTCTGTCATAATACATCTTTTAGCGGTCACCTTCCTGTTGATATAAACATGAAAATACAATTCTCTATTATAACCATCGCCTTTCTGACAAAACCTTCCAGTTGCCAGGGGTATGTCTATCCCCAAACAGCCTCCTCCCCAACTGCAGAAGGTGCGAGCCCTGTACAACCACCAAGGTAATAATGAGACCCAGCTCAACTTTAATGAAGGAGATGTCATAGCCCTCATAGGGGAGAAGAGGGAGGGTTGGCACTATGGAGAAAACACTGCTACAAACAGGTAAGAGACTCCCCTATATCTACAGCCTTACAGGTGTGTATTGTGTATGGCCTAACAGTGGGGTGTAGGGTATGACCTAGAAGCGCTACACGGGTGATAAATCAATTGTTCGCATTATATATACCCAGTATAAAATGCCTCGTAGATGTTATACTAATATTTGAGTAATCTGATACGTTTAAGGTTCATTGATGTGTTTTGTATCTTCCTATGTGACAGAATGGGATGGTTCCCCATCAACTTCACACAACCATTGGACCGTGGCGGGACACCACAGTAAGATATATGTGTTTTCTATGATATTATATCATTCTGTTCCTTAAAACCTAGAGAGTGTCTAGATATTCCTCTTGGGAAAGTAATAAACATTATTCTATCGTCCAAAAACATACGGGAAAACTACATTGCCTCTTTAGATTTAAATAGGAACTATTTCTTGGTTCAATAATGAACAGCCGGTGACTGTGACATAGATGAATGATACGGTCCCTTTTGTGTACCGGGTAATTAGAAAAAACACTATTTTTACTCCAGCCTTGGTCACCAGAGAGTACGTAGCCTGGGGAACTTGGCTGACCTGGCCAATTACCAAGGAGGTGACCCTAGTCAGATGGAGGATCTGGCTGATGGCGATATGGACGCGCTAGGACAGGATATGACGTCAACACTACACCGCAGTCATACTATAACAGAACGTCCAGCGTCCCTCTATGCCACACGGCAGGCACTCAGTATAGCACAGGGCAACAAGGTATGTATATACATGGACAGGGCAACACAGTATAGGTGTGCCTGTGACGTGATCTAGTGGTAAAATGGTCAGGTGTTGCTGGTGTTAGTAATTATTTTGAGATTTGCTATCAAATCATGATTTCACACATAGATTTGACCATTTAGACTTATCATGTATCACTCTCATCATTTTGTAGATGCCCAGTCGTTATGTTCTTACTTTGATCAGATTACCATATACATACACACATACTTCTCAAGCCATACTCTCTCACAACAACCAAGCTACCTAGTGCTGTAATTGTCATCCAGATGTGCACTAGTATTTTGCGTTTTCTTCATTTGAAACCATGTGTAGCCTATAGTCTAACGGGTATTTTACCTGTTACCACCTGTGAGCTACACTATATCTACTTTCCAATTGACACCGTTGTCATTAGCACACACGTACATGTATTATGTATTATGAATGTATGGTCAGGTGTCTATGACTGGATGAGAAGGAGTATCACATCTCTCTATTGCATCAATGCAGATCTCGCTGAATTTTGCAAATTTTGTGTACAAAGGTACGTTCTGCATCAAGACAACAGAATGGTCAACACAATCAACAAGAGGTATGATAGCTATTGTTAACCCTTTATTGTTTTGTATAAAAAACATTTTATGATATTCTCCAACTTGTCAATAGATATCAGTCACCTTTCACAGTGATATTGTTACATCTTTTTGTACAATTCCCACCTTCTTCAATATATATTTTGCTATTTAGATCTTAAGTATTTTCTCTCAAGGATGTGGGGAATGCCGGAAAGGAAAGAGTTCTGTTGTCTGTGTAAAATCTCCAACTAAGACTGTTGTTCCTGCACAGTCAGATTACACTTGTATTATGGGGCGGGTGTCTAAGAGGCTGTGGGACATCAGTGATACTTAACCAATAATGTATGAATATCCCCGAACGCAGGGTGTGTATTCTTGAATAATGACCGAGGTGCGTAGCACCGAGGTCGTTATTCATGAATACACACCCTAAGTTCGGGGATATTCATATATTATTAGGTTTATTATACGATATTCCCATTCAAATGTCTTTAGTTACCTTATATGAGTCCTAATTTCGCCATTTTGAAGGATTATTGACTGAATATCACTCGTACAGCAGTAGCGCCATGTTGTTTTGAGCTCCCACCAACCCTGCTCACTGATTGGTGGAGTTAAAACGGGACAGCCAATGAGAGGACGTGATACAAAAAGGCTTTGGTACCTGAGCGCCGGGCGCATTCGTTAGATAGACTAGAACCTAACCAGCGTTTTCCCTGCTTTGTACCATGTCTGCTGTGGCATAGCGGTTAGCGCTTATGGCTCACACGCCAGGGGTCCCTGGTTCAAACCTGAGAGAGGCCGGGTGGAAACGTACCAATTTTAAAGTGCCTATATGTATGTGAAAAAAAATGCTGATAATTATTTTAACGAATAGGTAAGTTAAGTCCAACTACTACCTTTATGGTAAAAAAGAAATTAGAAAAAAATATTGATTTTCAAAGAAACTAGACCAAAAAATGCCTTTTCTTCTGTAACTCGGTAAATAATGGTCCTACAGGGCTGGAAATCCGCCTGTAGACTCCTTGTTTCGCCACCTACCTCTACCAGCGCCTTCACGGCGTGGTGGTTAGCACATCGGACTTCAAGTCTTGATGTAGCGTGTTCGAGTCTCCATAGAACCTCGGATTTTATGGCTGCCGATTCCCATTCAGAATCGTTCTGATATTCAGGATATCAGAACGATTCTGAATTCCCCATTCAGAATCGTTCTGATATCCAGAATATCAGAACGATTGCACCCCCGCAAGTCTCCTGTATGCACCAATATCAGAACGCGAATATCACCTAAAATGGTCGGTGTGCGCCCATATCGTATAATAATCATACATATACATATAATGCCTGGTGGATATGGCCATTTACATATACTACTCAGCAGCTGACATATCTCCATGGGCCTGACCAATATACTACTTTGTCAGAGATAGTCAGGAGCTGAAATGTCTCCCTATACCTTATGAACATGGTCATGTTTATACACTGTCATGGGCAGTTAACTGAGGTGTCGAGCTCTGCCCAATGGCTATACGCATCTCCACCTGCACGGAAAAAAATCACAGGTTTACAGTGCTTCTCAACAGAGCGCGGGGTTGCTACTGAAACTTGCCCCGGCCTTTGTCCTTAGTGTTCACCTCTGCGCTCAGGTGTCAGCACTGATTCAATGTCCCGCCGCAAGACCTTATTCGCAGGACCTTTCTGCACGTTACGTAACCAGCGGGGTCACCCACCCCGCCCCCCCCTCCCCCCCCTCCCCCCCCTCCCCCCTCCCCCCCTCCCCCTCTCCCCCCCCCCCCCCCCCGCCCCTGCAGCTAGCTCGGTGGTCGGCCCCGGGGGTGGTCGACCTAGTTTATGGGGCCCCCGCCTCTCCCGTAACCTGAGGTGCCACTAGGTATGGGAGGCCAGTGCGGCATTAATGGGCACTCCCTCTATGGTCTATATGGGGTCTGGATGGGGGGTCCGGATTTTCCCTGTCGATTTTAAGAAATGGCCATGTCGCCCTGTCAATTTAAGAAATGTCCATGTCACCATGTCGATTATAAGAAAAGGCTATGTCCCATGTCATTATCTCTTATATGCCTATTCCTCATGTCACATGTCACTAAGCCAAAAAGGGCCAATGTCGCCATGTCGGATTTAGTGGTCCACACCCATAAAGTTAGTACATTTCACAGATTTTAATTTCTTTGCCCTACCCCCCGGCCTACCCCCTCCCTGTTGGTGGCCTTATACCCCTCAAATATATAGTTGACCAGTAGGAGGCCTGGGTAGACCTATACCGTACCTAACTGCCCTGAGAAATCGACCCGCCCTTATCCCTCAAATGTTATGTTGGGGGTCTGGATGGGGGGGTCCCAACTTTCCCTGTCGATTTTAAGAAATGGCCATGTCGCCCTGTCGATTTTAAGAAATGACTATGTCGCCCTGTCGGTTTTAAGAAATGACCATGTCCCATGTCATTATCTCTTATATTCCTCATGATGCATGTCACTAGGCCAAAAAAAGGGCCATGTCGATTTTAGTGGTCCACACCCATTCTATAGGCCTAGTGACTATGTGCGTACACAAAATCCCGGGAAAGGGGTCCTTTTTTGGGTCCCACTGCCGGGTCAGGCCGGACCCAGCAATAGGGGTAGATTTTAGGCTATTTTGGGGCAAAAGGGGTATGTTTTTAGACCAAGAATATCCAACCAAAAAGTCCAAAATTTCCTATGAAAAAGGGTACATTTTGAGGGAATTTGTCCCGAATTTAGGGTGGTATCCCACTAAAAGGGGTCCAAATTTGGCTCATATAAGGGATTACTCCGCTTTAGGGGGACGATTTGCAGTTACAGGGGGTGGCTCAACTTACATTGCGGCTCAACTAACCTCACTCTCCCCTAGTCCCAAAAGCCTGACAGGCTCAAAACTGCGAGATGATAACATTTTGAGACTAGCTTGCAACCCTCAAGCTATATAGTCTCAAGATACTATAGTTTGGTTAGTATCTCGCTACCCTGAGGCTAGATAGTCTCAAAACTATAGTATTTATAGACTTTCTCACAGTTTGACTATCTGTCAGGGCTTTTGAGACTATCTAGCCTAAGGATTGCAAGATACTAAGAAAACTATAGTATTTTGAGACTATCTCCCAATTTCAAGACTATCTAGCCTGAGGTGTTGGGCGCTATTCGCCAATCGGCACAGAATGCCAATCCGTTCTGCGCTGCATACAAATAGATGCAAGATTCTATCAAAGTTATTTGATATAGATTAAGATTATTATACTCTTTCCGATTTCGAGGGATGTATGTATACAATCGATCAATATTTATGGCGTCCCTCTTTTATTTCACCAAATTAGAGTTCTATTAACACAACAACTTACAAATGAAACACGTGCTCGCATCTCTACTGATATTTCTATTCCGCGCAGATTGGCGTTCTGCGCGGCTTTGATCCTGTGCTATTCACAAATTGCGCTGTGCAGAATGTCAATATTGGCATATATGAGGGCCATATGAGGACCTGGTGACCCCAGACAGGGTTGTGCGAGCCCATACGAGGACCTAGTGACCCCAGAAAGGGTTGTGCAAGCCCATACGAGGACCTGGTGACCCCAATGAGGGATTTGCTAGCCCATACGAGGGACTGTTGACCCCAGAGAGGGGTGTGCAAGCCCATACGAGAGCCTGGTGACCCAAGTGATGGCTGTGCGAGCCCATACAAGGGCCAGGTGACCCCAGTGAGGGGTGTGCGGGCCCATATGAGGGCCAGGTGACGCCAGTGAGGGGTGTGCGGGCCCATATGAGGGCCAAGTGACCCCAGAGAGGGATGTGCGAGCTCATACGAGGCCCTGGTAACCCCAGAGAGAGGTGTGCGAGCCCATAATCCTTACCTGGTTACCCCAGAGAGGGGGGTGCGGGCCCATACGAGGACCTGGTTACCCCCAGAAAGGGGTGTGCAGGCCCATACGAGACCCTGGTGACCCCAGTGAGAGGTGTGTGAGCCCATAATCCTTATCTGGTGACCCCAGAGAGGGGTGTGCGAGCCCATAATCCTTACCTGGTGACCCCAGAGAGGGGTGTGCGAGCCCATACGAGGACCTGGTGACCCCAGTGAGGGGTGTGCGAGCCCATACGAGGACCTGGTGACCCAAGAAAAGGGTGTGCAAGCCCATACCAGAGCCTGGTGACCCTAGGGAGGGATTTGCGAGCCCATGCAAGGGACTGATGACCCCAGACAGGGGTGTGCAAGCCCATACGAGAGCCTGGTGACCCCAGTGAGGGATTTGCGAGCCCATACAAGGGCCTGGTGACCCCAGAGAGGGTTGTGCGGGCCCATACGAGGACCTGGTGACCCCAGACAGGGGTGTGCGAGCCCATACGAGAGCCTGGTGACCCCAGTGAGGGATTAGCGAGCCCATACGAGGGACTAATGACCCCAGAGAGGGCTGTGCGAGCCCATACGAGGGACTAATGACCCCAGATGTATGTATACAATCGATCAATATTTATGGCGTCCCTCTTTTATTTCACCAAATTAGAGTTCTATTAACACAACAACTGACAAATGAAACACGTGCTCGCATCTCTACTGATATTTCTATTCCGCGCAGATTGGCGTTCTGCGCGGCTTTGATCCTGTGCTATTCACAAATTGCGCTGTGCAGAATGTCAATATTGGCATATATGAGGGCCATATGAGGACCTGGTGACCCCAGACAGGGTTGTGCGAGCCCATACGAGGACCTAGTGACCCCAGAAAGGGTTGTGCAAGCCCATACGAGGACCTGGTGACCCCAATGAGGGATTTGCTAGCCCATACGAGGGACTGTTGACCCCAGAGAGGGGTGTGCAAGCCCATACGAGAGCCTGGTGACCCAAGTGATGGCTGTGCGAGCCCATACAAGGGCCAGGTGACCCCAGTGAGGGGTGTGCGGGCCCATATGAGGGCCAGGTGACGCCAGTGAGGGGTGTGCGGGCCCATATGAGGGCCAAGTGACCCCAGAGAGGGATGTGCGAGCTCATACGAGGCCCTGGTAACCCCAGAGAGAGGTGTGCGAGCCCATAATCCTTACCTGGTTACCCCAGAGAGGGGGGTGCGGGCCCATACGAGGACCTGGTTACCCCCAGAAAGGGGTGTGCAGGCCCATACGAGACCCTGGTGACCCCAGTGAGAGGTGTGTGAGCCCATAATCCTTATCTGGTGACCCCAGAGAGGGGTGTGCGAGCCCATAATCCTTACCTGGTGACCCCAGAGAGGGGTGTGCGAGCCCATACGAGGACCTGGTGACCCCAGTGAGGGGTGTGCGAGCCCATACGAGGACCTGGTGACCCAAGAAAAGGGTGTGCAAGCCCATACCAGAGCCTGGTGACCCTAGGGAGGGATTTGCGAGCCCATGCAAGGGACTGATGACCCCAGACAGGGGTGTGCAAGCCCATACGAGAGCCTGGTGACCCCAGTGAGGGATTTGCGAGCCCATACAAGGGCCTGGTGACCCCAGAGAGGGTTGTGCGGGCCCATACGAGGACCTGGTGACCCCAGACAGGGGTGTGCGAGCCCATACGAGAGCCTGGTGACCCCAGTGAGGGATTAGCGAGCCCATACGAGGGACTAATGACCCCAGAGAGGGCTGTGCGAGCCCATACGAGGGACTAATGACCCCAGAGAGCGGTGTGGGAGCCAATACGAGGGCCTGGTGACTCAATCAATTGCTGCATGAGTTCATGGGACGGCCTGGTGACCCCAGAGAGCGGTGTGCGAGCCTATATGAGGGCCTGTTGACCCCAGCGAGGGCTGTCCCAGCCTATACGAGGGCATGGTGACCCCAGCGAGGGCAGTACAAGCCCATCCGAGCGGTGAGGTACTTGATGTACATCTGGACGTTAAACAAATCAATCAATCACCCCACATGGAGAACTGGAGACCCCAGGGGCAACGAGGGGTGTCTGAACCCAGACATGGTGAAGGGGTGATTGAATCAGCCCATACATCCATTGAGGGTAGTGCGAGGCCAAACGAGGGGTCAGGTAGCTAAGAATTGGGTAATCGAGGCCAAACAGCAGGTCAGATATCTAAGAATTGAGTAAGCAAAGCCAAACAAGGGGTCAGATAGCTACGAATTGGGTAAGGGAGGCCAAACGAGAGGTCAGATAGCAAAAAATGTGGTTGGAGAGGCCAAGCGAAAGGTCAGATAGCTAAATATGGAGTGGCCGAGGCCAAACGAGGGGTCAGGTAGCTAAAAAAGGGTGGGCATGCCCAAAGAGGAGTCAGATAGCTAAGAATTGGGTAAGAGGCCAAATGAGGCTAAAAATGGGCTGGGTGAGGCCAAAAGAGGGGTCAGATAGCTAAGAAGTGGGTAAGAACAAACAATGCCATGGCATAATTTCTTATATTGTTGTCCAGAATTGAGTGCCTCGCTTACCCCATTTTTAGCCACCTGACCCTTCATTTGGCCTTTCCCACTCCATATTTAGCTATCTGACCTTTTGTTTGGCCTCTTCAACCCCATTTCTAGCTATCTGACCCCTCGTTTGGCCTCGCTTACCCCAGTTTTAGCTACCTGAACCTTCGTTTGCCCTCTCCCACTCCATATTTAGCTATCTGACCTTTCGTTTGGCCTCTCCAGCCCCATTTTTAGCTATCTGACCTCTCGGTTGGCGTCTCTTTCCCAATTTGTAGCAATCTGACACCTTATTTGGCTTAATTGCTTACTCAATTCTTAGATATTTGACCCACTGTTTGGCCTTGATTACCCATTTCTAGCTACCTGACCCCTCGTTTGGCCTCACCCACCCCATTTTTAGCTACCTGACCCCTCGTTTGGCCTATCTTACCCAATTCTTAGCTATCTGACCAATGGTTTGGCCTCGCTTACTCAATTCTTAGCTATCTAACCCCTTGTTTGGCATCACTTACCCCATTCCTAGCTATCTGACCCCTCGTTTGGCCTCACCCATCCCATTTTTAACTACCTGACCCCTCCTTTGGCCTATCTTACCCAATTCTTAGCTATCTGACCAATGGTTTGGCCTCGCTTACTCAATTCTTAGCTATCTAACCCCTTGTTTGGCATCACTTACCCCATTCCTAGCTATCTGACCTCTCGTTTGGCCTCTCTTACCCAATTCTTATCTATCTGACCCCTTGTTTGGCCTCGCACTACCCTCAGTGGATGTATGGACTGATCCAATCATCCCTTCACCATGTCTGGGTTCAGACACCCCTCGTTGCCCCTGGGGTCTCCAGTTCTCCATCTGGGGTCGTACACATCTCCCTTGTGTGATTGATTGATTTGTTTAACGTCCAGATGTACATCAAGTACCTCACCACTCGGATGGGCTTGTACAGCCCTCGCTGGGGTCACCAGGCCCTCAGATAGGCCCGTACAGCCCTCGCTGGGGTCATCAGACCCTCGTATAGGCTCGCACACCCCTCTCTGGGGTCACCAGGTAAGGATTATGGGCTAGCACAACTCCAACTGGGGTCACCACGGTCTCGTATGGGCCTGCACACCCCTCTCTGGGGTCACCAGGTCCTCGTATAGGCCCGTACAGCCCTCACTGGTGTCAGCAGACCCTCGTATAGGCTCGCACACCCCTCTCTGGGGTCACCAGGTAAGGATTATGGGCTAGCACACCTCTAACTGGGGTCACCAGGGTCTCGTATGGGCTCGCACATCCCTCTCTGGGGTCACTTGGCCCTCATATGGGCCCGCACACCCCTCACTGGGGTCACCTGGCCCTCATATGGGCCCGCACACCTCTCACTGGGGTCACCTGGCCCTCGTATGGCCTTGCACAGCCATCACTTGGGTCACCAGGCCCTCCTATGGGCCCGCACACCCCTCACTGGGGTCACCAGGCTCTCGTATGGGCTTGCACACCCCTCTCTGGGGTCAACAGTCCCTCATATGGGCTATCAAATCCCTCATTTGGGTCACCAGGTCCTCGCATGGGCTTGCACACCCCTTTCTGGGGTCACCAGGTCCTCGTATGGGCTCGCACAACCCTGTCTGGGGTCATCAGGTCCTCGTATGGGCTCGCACACCCCTCTCTGGGGTCACCAGGCCCTCGTATGGGCCCGCACACCCCTCACTGGGGTCACCAGGCCCTTGTATGGGCCCGCACACCCCTCACCGGGCTCACCAGGCTATTGTATGGGCTCGCACACCTCTCTCTGGGGTGACCAGGCCCTCGTATGGGCTCGCACAGCCATCACTTGGGTCACCAGGCTCATAACTGTACATTTATAATGGTGCTAGATGCCTCAATTTAACATGGCAACATGGTAATTTCTTAAAATCGACATGGGACTTTGAACTTAGTGACATGAAGAACATTTTTAGTGACATGACATGGGTATTTCTTAAAATCAACGTGGGACATGACAGGTCTTAGCTGCAACATGGGACATGAGAATTTTAAGTGCCATGACATGGCCAGTTCAACATGCGACATGGGGGCTGTTAGGCGACATAGTCTCAAAATTGCAAGTGAGAACCTTGCAACCCTCAGGCTGGATAGTCTCAAAATTGCAAGATAGTCTCAAAATACTATAGTTTTGTTAGTATCTTGCAACCCTCATGTTGGGCGCTATTCGCCAATTTGCACAGAATGCCAATATTGACATTCTGCACAGCGCAATTTGTGAATAGCTCAGGATCAAAGCCGCGCAGAACGCCAATCTGCGCGGAA
This sequence comes from Harmothoe impar, assembly GCA_947462335.1. Taxonomy (NCBI): domain Eukaryota; kingdom Metazoa; phylum Annelida; class Polychaeta; order Phyllodocida; family Polynoidae; genus Harmothoe; species Harmothoe impar. The sequence continues at coordinate 42,469,212 of OX381706.1, read as the reverse complement.
TAGAAATATCAGTAGAGATGCGAGCACGTGTTTCATTTGTCAGTTGTTGTGTTAATAGAACTCTAATTTGGTGAAATAAAAGAGGGACGCCATAAATATTGATCGATTGTATACATACATCCCTCGAAATCGGAAAGAGTATAATAATCTTAATCTATATCAAATAACTTTGATAGAATCTCGCATCTATTTGTATGCAGCGCAGAACGGATTGGCATTCTGCGCCGATTGGCGAATAGCGCCCAACACCTCAGGCTAGATAGTCTCGAAATTGGGAGATAGTCTCAAAATACTATAGTTTTCTTAGTATCTTGCAATCCTTAGGCTAGATAGTCTCAAAAGCCCTGACAGATAGTCAAACTGTGAGAAAGTCTATGAATACTATAGTTTTGAGACTATCTAGCCTCAGGGTAGCGAGATACTAACCAAACTATAGTATCTTGAGACTATATAGCTTGAGGGTTGCAAGCTAGTCTCAAAATGTTATTATTTCACAGTTTTGAGCCTGTCAGGCTTTTGGGACTAGGGGAGAGTGAGGTTAGTTGAGCCGCAATGTAAGTTGACCCACCCCCTGTAAATGCAAATCTTCCCCTTATAGCGGAGTTATCCCTTATATGAGCCAAATTTGGACCCCTTTTAGTGGGATACCACCCTAAATTTGGGACAAATTCCCTCAAAATGTACCCTTTTTCATAGGAAATTTTGGACTTTTTGGTTGGATATTCTTGGTCTAGTGGGACCTTGGCAGTGGGACCCAAAAAAGGACCCCTTTCCCAGGATTTTGTGTACGCACATAGTCACTAGGCCTATAGAATGGGTGTGGACCACTAAAATCGACATGGCCCTTTTTTGGTCTAGTGACATGCGACATGAGGAATATAAGAGATAATGACATGGGACATGGTCATTTCTTAAAACCGACAGGGCGACATAGTCATTTCTTAAAATCGACAGGGCGACATGGCCATTTCTTAAAATCGACAGGGAAAGTTGGGACCCCCCCCCTTCTAGACCCCCAACATAACATTTGAGGGATTAGGGCGGGTCGATTTCTTAGGGCAGTTAGGTATACTGGTCAACTATATATTTGAGGGGTATAAGGCCACCAACAGGGAGGGGGTTGGCCGGGGGGTAGGGCAAAGAAATTAAAATTGACACAGTGACACGGTCAAAATTGTCCCCATGTAGAGGCACTCCACAACAAAAACAGTTCGAACTGTCAATAGCGGAAAATATTTCTCTTATTGACAGTTCACACTGTCAACAGTGGAAACTATTCCTGTTATTGACAGTTCCTCATGCGAACTGTCAATAGTGGAATATTTTTGTCTTGTTGACACTTCCCACTGACATTGGAGTCAAAAAATGTGTTGTTTTTTTGGCAAAAGTGTTTTTTATTCACCAAAATCGGTTTTGGAGCCAAAATCGGTTTTCAGAGCCAAAATCGGTTTCGCCCCGAAAATCGGTTTTGACCCAAAAAATGGGTTCTGCCCCAAAAATGGGTTCTGCCCCAAAAATGGGTTCTGCCCCAAAAGTGGGTTCTGCCCCAAAAGTTGGTTCTGCCCCAAAAATTGGTTTACCACCAAAATCGACTTTTCCACCAAAATCGACTTTTCCACCAAAATCGACTTTTCCACCAAAATCGACTTTCCCACCAAAATTGCTCTCAGGGTTATGACAGATAGGGAACTGTCAATAAGAGGAAATACCCACTATTGACAGTTCAGTGAAGAACTGTCAGTAACGCTATAATTTACCACTATTGACAGTTTGAACTGTCCATAAGAGACAAATATCCCACTATTGACAGTGTGAACTGTCAATAAGAGGAAAGTTTTCCACTATTGACAGTTTGAACTGTCAATAGCTAAACCAAGGTGGCCCGGCTATTGACAGTGCAAACTGTCAATAGTAGAAATCAATCTTCTTATTGACAGTTTGAACTGTCAATAACAGAATAAATTTCCCTTATTGACAGTTTAAACAGTCAATACCGGGATATAATTCTCTTATTGATAGTTCACACTGTCAATAGTGGGATATTTTTCTCTTATTGACAGTTCCTTTTTGGAAGTGTCAATAAGAGAATCTTATTTCCCTTGTTGACAGTTCAAACTGTCAATAAGGGAATCATATCCCGGTATCGACAGTTGGAACTGTCAATGAGGGAATTTTTTTCTGTTATTGACAGTTCAAACTGTCAATAGTCACGGCCATGGCACAATGTCGCACCGGCCTTCCATAGTGCCGGTATGGGGCTACAACCAGGCGCCTCAGTAGCCCCGCCCCCCCCCCTCCCTCCCTCAACGGGAGGATGAAGCAGGTCACATTAGGTGCGTTCGTATATGTATATAGTGTGTGTGTGTATATATATGTAGGCCTATGCTTATAGGCCTACATATGTATGTATATATTATGTATAATATGTAGGCTATATTATGTACATATATATATATATTATGTATAAATATATAGTCTATATTATATATTTACATGTATTATACTATCATTATGTATTGTATGATATATTATTGTATGTATATGGAATAATAACCCCCCCCCCCCCCCCAAACAGTAAGGAATGACTGACCCTTGCCCTACGTAATGCTATGAAACTGTAGCCAATCAGGTAGCTTGACATGAAAAGTTCGGAACCCTTTTGACCCAGTTGGTTCAGTCTGAGTTGGTTCCAAATTTTCAAACCACGAACGCACCTAATGGCGGGTCGCTGCGCGACCCGCCATTGTGACCCAGTGACCCTTTGAGTATAGTTGTGTACCTGCGCGCAGGCTACTCCTGCCCATCTCTTCTTCGTGTCCCGCCATAAGCCAGGCCTTATGGCCGCAATAAAAGTATCCGAGTTTTTTCCCTGTACACAGATGTATGTGCATATCTCGCGTCTATGTTGGTCGCATCATTTCAGTTCAGACTTTCCTGTCTTAATTTCACATTTCTAACATTCGTTAACTACATGTATCGTAATTTATTTTCGGTTATCATCTGTTGGTTATCTTAAGGTTCCTAGAGTTCAGAGTGACACCTATTATGCACCTGAGGATCTGGTAATACATGATTATGCTGCCGTGGATGAACTCATTGACAAGGCATCCAATGTATGTTCATATTTTGGACTTGAGTTGCATAGAAATTAGAGGAACCTGGTGCATCTTACCCCAATCTTGGAACGTTATGTAATGAGCATGTAGGACGAGTGTAAGAATGTCCCCGGTGAGGTTTCACTCTCAGAAAGGTGAGCGCCACTGTCGCCAAAAGCACTCTCACCTGAAAGTGAGAGTGACGCTCACTTTTCTGAGGGTGTTGGTCCTTAACGGTTAAATCCTGTTGATAACTGTGAAATATGCTTAAGCTAATGCATCCCCCCTAACCTATCCTGCAACGCATACCATCTTGATCTATCAGGTCTATTATGGGTAATCTATACTTGCATGTTCTGTCAGTCTTGTCCTGGTCTGTCCTGTCCTGTCCAGACTGTGATGCAGCGTCCTGAAGTGTGTTATTTAATTGCATGTGCAATGTGATGTACTGTTCATTGAAAAACACATTTTCCATGTTAACCCTTATCCTATAACAACGTCCCTAGTGTTCAAAGTTTTGATCATATTATGTCTTTAATCTTTTTAAATAAAATCTGATTGTGTGTATGACATTCTTTAATCTTATGTTGTATTTGTTTGAAGCATTCAAATGATTTGGTCACTGGATTTCTGAAGTAACCCATATGTACATGAAGTAAACTTTATCTAGTATGTCTTCATGCAAGTGTACATCGTTTCTTGCTAACATCAGACCACACCCTTGTAATATGTTACCATTGTATTGTCCACACTATACAATGTAGCCTATACAAGTGTAACCGTTCACTGATATCACTTCTCCTCCTACCATGTCTAGGCCAAGTAAAGATGTGTGTTTCAAGTTTCCCGACCATACCTACCAGAATCCCACCCAGTGCCTTTGCCTAGTTTGACATATTTTTGACATAATCAGTAAGTAGTTCAATGTCAAAATATCAATCCTGCACCCTACTTTAAAAAACAGTTGAAATAGTCTGAGATCACAAAGCAGTACTTCTGCCCAGGTGACCTGAAACACACTTTCTGTACCGGCTGGTCTCACCATATCTGCATGTGTTCTCTCTGACACCTGTCTTTTCCTCTTTGTGTGTGACGTAGATGACGTATGATGACAGGGCTTACACTACAGACGGACTTGACGTCACGGGGGTACCACGCTCTCAGACTGTCCCTATGGGAATGATGAATATCAACCACTCACAGGTAACTGCAGCAGCAGCGCTACTATCCACCTGGTGGTGGTGGTTCAAACTAGATACATGTAGTTCGCAATATCCCAGCAGATGTTAGGTGTCTAGTTCTAAATGTGTGTGGCTATGAATGTTGAGTGTATGTCTGTTTGAAGTTAATGAAAAGGAATAATGATTTAATATGACATGGGGAATAAGACGAATATTAGCTCCAATAGCCAGTATTACATTAAGTTTACCCTTCATATATTTAATTATGCCAAATAAGTAGTGCCATGCTTAGAAACTTTTTCTGTGGGTGTAACCGAACCGTGTGAAGTGTTTGTTTCTCGACATACATGGGCCTAAGGTCAGAGTCCGAGGCTTCCTGTGAACTCCCATACTGCTCTATATTAAGGGCCTGACTCACTTTTAACTCACATGCGCAGTGTAGCTATATCATTATATATGTCCTCTTGTAATTAAACATTACTTATGATTACACTCTACTTATGGCACATGTTTAATGTTGTATACTGCTAAGGGCGTATTCGTGATTGCCTTTTATTTCGTATCCTGCTTATGCATGTCTAACTCTGCAAGAACTGGAATGTCTCAATGTCATGGAAACTCATGGATACTATGTGCGTGTATTGAAAGTACGAAGTAGCGGCACATTCGGAGCTATATATGTATATATAAAGTGGTAATAGAGAGGAGCAGTGCTTCCCTGGGTGCCTATTTGTAGCTGTTGGGTGTGGCCCTCCCATACCTGTACTGTGTGTAGTCACGCGCGCAATGGTCTATAAGGGAGTGGTCATTAGTTACCCACGTGAGGGTTGGGGAAAGGGTGGGCTTTCACGGAAGTGTTCCCCGTATTCCTTGGAGAGGGGTCCGAGTATTCCCCCTCGCACTCTTTGATCTCTAGTAAAGTGGCTTTAAAAAAGGTAATGTATTAAAGAGGTCGGACAAGAGGTTGTTTCCCAACCCCGGCCAAAATCACCATCTCACCCTATATTGTTAGAATAGCTGTCGATGTAACACCCATAGCTATTTTAGAGCACAATCATTAACCTCTGGATATATGTATGCGTCTTCACCCTTTGTTATCACGCTGTATTCCGCTCAGGGGTACTGAACGTGTGATATATACTACAATGACCCCATCTGTATCAGTAGTGAGGGTGGGGGCGCTAGGTCCTCCTATTTCTATATTTTCTTTGTTTTATAGTAGGACACCGTATAATTCATCCATGATGTTGCTTTTTTTCAGTACCCAGGCTCGGTGCCTGACATTAACATGCTGCTCCCCCGCCGCAGCAGTCAGTACGACGTGGCACCAGCCCTACCCGGGGCCCCGCCCCCTGCCCCTCCTCCACCCCCGCCCCCTCCCCCACCCCCACACAACAACATCCCCCCTGCGCCCCCCAACCACAGCCAACAGCAACACCATCCACACCAGTCCCACCCAGGCACACCCCAACACCGCCTCCCCCACATGACCAGTAGCCCCGCCCTCCTCACCCCAGGTGGGCGTGGCTTCATTCAGGACACGCCCCTCCCCCCGCCCCCTCCTCCACACCACCCTGACCAGGGGCACTACGGTCAGTCCCCGGGGGTGGTCCCCTCACCCCCTCAGAGCAGCTCGGGGTACTCGGGTAGCTCTAACCGTGCCAACCAGTCCAGTCACAGTGGGAGTGGCTCCCACTACAGCATCTACGGAGGGGTAGGAGGCTCCGTGCACGCCCCGCCCTTCCCCCCGCCCCCTCCTGCACCAGCTCCACCCCCAGCACCCGCCACATCCGACTATGAAGAAGAACCACCAAGGTGAGATTTAGCTAACTTCATTGTTCTTCCTGTGTAGCAAAGTCACATTTATTGTTATGATGAAATGTATGGATTGGATGTTTTACATATTTGAGGCTGATTAGAAATGTGCTTCTATAGATGGTACTGCGGTATAAGGGTCATTGGTAGATAAGCATGCATGATATGCTTTGCATATTGATTTCCAAAGTTTTGTTTTACTTTACAGAAGATAGAATGACCGAGATGGATGTAACAAGAAAGTGTTAGATAGCATGTAGTTATAGCACCCTTTTAGTTTTACTTTTACCTCTGGACAAACTTCCTACATAGCACTTTTGATTTCTTAATTGAATGAAATGAATAAAGTAGCAATATAGTAATGTGGAAATTTGTCTACATATGGAATACAGTGGATGCATAAGCGTGTTTTCTCACTATTTGGACGACACACAAGATGTCAGCAATACCAAAAGTCACACATTGATATTCAAAATGATTAAGGAGGCCCTGGACTAAGTGCTTGCCACCCGGACCTCTCTTAAAAGCAATATAATTATGTACCCCTTTTATATCCCTCTATTTGACGAGTTGTGAAATGGCAATGGTCAGTGAAATCAGAAAGGTAGACGGACGTTGACAGCTGGAACTACATGTATTGAGAGGGCCTAATTGAGAGGGAATTCACCCCAGGAGCATTGATAAGAGAAATTTGAAAAGTATCAAAGAGTGTCGCGTCGAGGGTCACTGATCAAAATACCACTAAAAATATATTTGAAAAACGGCCATAAAAACGCCCAGCCTCCCTCCCTAGATCCGCCCCAGCGTCATTTTACTATTTATTAAAATCAGAAAGTTTCGCTCGAATATCTCATCAAAATTATCAAAATCCAGATAAAATGCAAGAAGCTCCACTGTGCTCTATCTAACCCTCCTTTAGTTTTAGTAGCTTTTTCAGTTTTTATTGAAAAAGCTTTTCTTCCTTTACAGGAACAACCCATTTGCTAATGCGAAACTGCGGAAGACGACGACCAACGATCGGTCTAAGCCTCGGGTTATGTGATGAGGTCCATTTTGGCGCAGCATCTGAATATAACACAATGCATCATGAGAACTATGAGTCATGCTCAATGACAATCTGCAAGACATCATGATATGTGTCTGTGTGGTCTGTGGTGGAAAGAAATACCTGCCTTAAGAGAAGCATTGCCTTAATGGATGCAATCCTAATGATGATGTAATTGTAATGCAATGCACGATTTATACACATATAGGATAAGGCCTACTTTGTCTAGAAGTAGAACCGATACAAGTTGGCATATACTATAGTGGTATGGTCTGCATCAGATCCATGTACACAAGTTAATAGTAGACACAGGTAGACATATCCACGAGCATTTTTAGGTCTGCGCGTTTTCTATGAGCTAAATATATCACCATTATATCTCGAGAAAATTGTTTTTATTTAGACAAAATACACACCTCCAGATATTTGATGTGGCAGTACCTATAGTCATTGCAGACATGCAATTATGGCTAGGAAACACCAATGTCTATTCCTACGCAAGCCTCAATGTGTCTTATATAATTAATTACTGGACAATGATTCTTCATTATGCAGGTTTACTTAATCTATGAATAAGCCCTGCGTTATGAATATTATATGACTCAATCTCGGTATTTCCATACTAGATATACCGGGAAGATATATCAAGTTTCCCTTATTTGTAACTGTAATTCATTACGAAGATGGTGTATCTACACATTATTATAGATAATGGGTTCGCTTTGGAAAAAAGATATATATATATATAAAGAGACTCGATCCTCTTTGAGAGGTCACAAGTATATATAATATATCATGTCTAAATGTACAAACTGTACATGTATTTATACACGTGGGAAGACATCAAACTCCCATAGGCTATTCATTGTGTCACTTTATAATACGAGCGGTATACCTATCATATATATTCCTGGTTAACATTGTTAAATGTTAGTGGTATACAATGCAACCATTATGGAGCCGTGGTACGCTCTATTGTTAATATTTGTTAATCATGTCCGTCGTTATTTCAGAGTTATCTACCATACATACAGACAAATAGCAGGCTGGCACTAGGGACAGTACTAGCTAGCCGTTCAGTATGGCCGTATGTGTGGGACAAGATGGGCTCAGAGTGCTGGACGTATGGAGGCAGGAGGATCCACTTTTCGTTTGCTGTATGGGAGGCCAGATAAAGCCCTAAATCAGAAGGAAATTGAAATTATTTACGATTATTTTACTTTGTTTGAGAGATTGGAATAAAAATGCTAGTATCTAGTCTCATATATCTAGTCAGATTGTTGTATCCTATTGTACATAGAGTGTAAAATGCACGACTGCCCTCCTGTATATTATTGGTTTAATTGCATTGTTAGTTATTTGTATTATCTTTGGATCGCTGCTTCATTCTCATGAGATGTTGGACTTTTTGTTGTTGTGATAATACATCTTTATTAATAATTTAATTACGAATATCATGTCCAAATGATCTAATGTTGCTCTAGCCATGCAGAGTCGAATATCATTCGGTTATACCAAATGTCGATATGATTTTATTTGTCACTGCCATCGCTGTAGGCCCTACTCTACATCTATATTGTGAATTAAACACATTTTGAAACTGTATTCATGTGCGCTAAGGAAGGAAGTTGACTATAATATAGAGGACAGTGTAGAGGAGGGTCCCGATATACACATATTGTTAATTATAACGTGCTAATCAATTTTGTAGTGAACCCTTATGTATTTACATTCATTGTATAATCAAAATTAATATGAATACACGGAGGCTAACACATACTCGGAAAAGTTACCGACTTACTTGATACAATCTAGAATATTGTTTGAACACCCTATAAATATGGATATTTGACAACGCAGCACAACAATGATAGAATGGTTATGAATGCTGTGGGTTGAGTATGGGTCACGTGGTATCGCTTATACCAAAATACTGATGAAAAGTGGATAATGTAAATACTATTGTGTATCACACAGTACTTTGCATGGATAGTGTACATATGTGCCTGATAAGGAATTGCAGTGTAACTTGTGTTTATAATAACGATAATGTTTAAATTAGAGAATCCAATATATAATGTACATACTCACATTTGTAGCTTAGTCTATTTACATTAGCTTTCTTGACAGATTTCTCCTATGTGAACTATAATATTGGCCATTTGTATCTGACTGCTATAACACAGCTAACACGAGTCTCCCGATCTATTTGAAATAGTCCCCTAATCACGAGGTAAGAAACTGGTAACTCAGTGCGGAGCATGTCGTCAGTAGTTACAAAATGATAAGGCGATAACGATAATATACAATTATCAAATAGCTGATACTATCTATTGCAGTTAGAATAATCGTTTGCATTAAGCTATATTATATTACATACAATGTGAATTTTTGAGGTAATGAGCTTCACTTTTGAAATGACATTTTGTAAATGACATTTTATAACATTGCTCCACTGTGTGAGAGACGACTGTAACCTCTGATAGCACACACCGTCCCTTATTCATGTATAACGCAACAGTCCGTGCCAGCATAGTCTAGTGTTCATTGAGGGGTAAACTACATTACTCATATCATGAAGGTCATGTCACTGCAGTCACAGTGTGACATGTCATAAGCTAAATCCTGTATATAGCATATTAACGATAGTGAGAAGATGTGTGACAGTTGTATATGTCAATATATCCAATTGAATAAACTAATAAATCAGTAAGTAACCATTATTCGTACTTTTTTCTTTATGCCAGGTATTTCGGGCAACTTGACCCTAGCTTCAAAACAGCAACGACCTAGCATGTTTTTCCCAATTTTTGGATTTAGATTTATCGGTATTCTTTTCCCCTCCGAATTTGAGCAACTTCTTAGCCAAGAACAAGCTCCTACTGATTACAATGGGCTCAACAATTAAGGCTTTAGGAATGGGGGAAATGGCCTTTAGGAGGAATATGCAACAAATGTTGATATTCAGTTACTGAAGGAACAAGTGTGTCATTCTGATTAGCCAGTAATTGTGGTGCCATCCACCACTAATTATTGGTACTTTCAACATTTAAAAAGAAATCTGACCTACCTACCCTAATTCTGAGACTACGTTGTCTAAAACATACTTTATTTTTTGGCCTTAGTCATCAACAGATTTTATTTTCGTGCTTAAAGATGGCATTTTAGCTAATTTCAGGTATTTTTCTGCCACCACGATATGTACAATATAAAGTTCATGTTCTATATGTATGCCAACTTTTAAAGCAATGTGGTATCTCTAAATCACTGAAAATAAACTAGAATGTTACTATTTGAGTAACTGCCCGGCGGACTTAAATGCCCCTGACCAAATTGTTTAACATACAGCAAGGGTACCAGCCTTTCAAGTACCTTATATTGATTATTGTAGCCGAAGCCACCCACCAGAACGTGGTACTGAAGGAGTTAATGACCCTTCATATTTTGCTGGGCAGTGGGTATTGTGGGCATACATTGGTAAATTTGGAGATGGTTCTAGCCTGGGTACCTGGCAGCTTTCCTTTCCTGCCAGGGTGAATAACAACGTTTATATTGTTATCGTCAATTTCTTTATAAATGCAGCATTCTGTATCTAATGAAAGGTATCAGACAATAGTAAGCAGGCACAGGATATATAATGCGCCAATAATGTGCATATACAATGTAGTACCTGGAATGTGTCAACTGAAATGCCATCTTTAACTGATCATTTACTCCTTTGAATTACCATCTCTCTATACAGGTACAGCCAGCTTTAGCCGCAGGCAATTAATGTATAATTTACCTAGTGGGTTAGGGTTTACATAAAAGATTGAGCATGTGAGTGGCCTCACAGATGACTCAGGGTAAACTGAATCTGTAGCTTATCATGTTCTTAGATATAGTACTCCGTTATAATCATTCATTGGTCCATTCTGGGTTAAAAAGTACCCTAAAGTCATGTGTCATACATGTATGTTATTCCATTTCAGGCCAGCAGGTGGGTGTGGGTGAGTAGGTGGGTGTGGGAGAGCAGGTGGGTGTGGGTGTGCAGGTGGGTGTGGGCGACAGTTGCAGGCTGCGGGCATGTACCGCCTTCTGTCCCTATCAAAAAGCCAGTCGATCGGACGATAAACAGCGACAATATGGGTGGTACAGTTTTGAACTGCTCTGGACGCTCCTTTTATCCTGACGCTGTTGCTGCCAACTCTCGTGTTGTATTGTGGACTTCTCGGAGTGTACGAGAAGTAGGGGTGGCGCCACCCTTTGGTGAACGGTCACTACAGAAACTAAAATATTTTTTGGTGATGCTCTGTGTTGGAAACTTTTATTCAAATTTAATTTAAACGTTTTAGATGGTTTTTGTTTGAGGGTATTTCCACTGTAGAAGATGGCATTTCTGTGTGTGAAGAAAGAAATATGGGAGACTTTGGCAAAAGTAGTGATTTCTATCTTTGCTTCAACACTGAAGCCTATGTGGCTTTCATTTAGAGGGTAGCAATTTAAGAATACTTAACAGTTTATGGAAAAGAGAGAAATCAGTACCTGAAGATCGCAGGCCAATTACAGGGTGAAGGAAACACATTTCAGATTTCTTTTTGAAGGAAACATTTGTCCCCTGATCTTGCCCATCTATCCTTTTGGTCATCTGATGTCTATCTTTAACACAGGCTGAATGATAGCCATTCTCCTATGTAACAAAAACGTCTTAAAACATGGTTCAGTCATTTAGTATTACTCAGTTTACCCTGAGTCAAAAATCTGTACAGTGAGTGACCCTATGCTAATGATGTGTACCACGGAGAGGGCTTCGTTAGTCATCTCGAAACCAATCAGCTCTTATGCCGGCACGCTCAGTAGTGTCTGGATAGACTCATACCTAACCACTGTTTGGTCAATTCATCAGCAACCAGCGGATCTTGAGGATCCCGGGGAAACCATGATGGCACCAACTCACTATACGCGTATATAGGGATAGAGATTGATACACGGTTCATTGTTTACTGTTACAGGCCAATTTGAAATACATGACTAATGTACTTTTTCGGTCACCCTCACCCTGCCCTGTCACCGTGTTACGTAACAGCGCCGCGATGTGCTTGCGGGGTGTGAAGCAGCACCCCCAGACTCTATTTATAGAGTCGGCGAGGCCGAGACTAACCATCTCTGCTGTATAAAGCGGAGAGAGATAAACGTTGCTGCCATCTGCTGAGAGAGGCCGACGAAGTCAAAGAGGTTTCCTATGAAAAAATAGATTATGAGAATGTCTATGTGCATGTCCTTATCAAGAGGTGTCTGAACATAGCTGCGGTCTGACAACATCTTGATGAAGATTGTCACGTCTATCATCATACTATTATTGGCTCACGTTGGTCCTGGACCGTTGGATAACGTAGAATTACGAAGCACACCAAACTACGTGAGCTGTTATCAGAATGGTCTATCATTTAAGTATAGAAGCACAGAGGGAGGAAGGAAGGTTGTCTTACGTGAATGCCTTCCTATTGATTTAACACTTTAAATGATCTACTGGTAAATAATTCCAATATTCTAACGAATGTTAAAAATAGCATATAATATTGGTTACAAATCAAATATTCAGTCTTATGAAACGCTCAATTTTGCTTAAAATCATCCATTTTTTTTAATATGGCTTAGTAAGCATGTATATACACACACATATATATATATATATATATATATATATATATATATATACATATATATATATATATATATATATATATATATATATATATATATATATATATATATATAATTATCTAATATCAGCTCATTCTAATGCATCTAAGCTGTATGCGCAGAGGCCGGCGCAGTGTGTCCATATATTCATCAAGTAGCGATCAACCTTTAAAGCCATACATAGACTAAAATAACAGTTCCACCAGAGGGCAGCAGTGTTTGGACAGGGGACCATGAGCATTGTCCAGCTACAACATATTCACCCTATCTTGTGCCTGTAAGAGCTGAGCTCCCAGCCCTTAAGAGCCCTCTTGTGAATCAAAACTGAACTATATCCAAAAGTGCTTTTGGCCTCACTTCAACCATGACGGTCAAGCTTTAAGCCAATGCTACATGGGAGTAAAACACATTGATCGACTGCGGACTTGGTAAAGTTATACAATTTATGACACATAAGCAAAAACTCGTTTTTACACCTTTTATTCCATTAGAAGTGTTTGTTCATAAAATTGCCATATCACCATAAGCTCTCAATCTCAATGCTTTGTGGGTATACGCCTATATTATATCAGGACTCCTAATCTATTGTAATGATGTCACTTTTATTAAGCCTAAACGTAATAATCCTAAACGCATGAAATCAATATAATTATTGAATGTCTAAGAAGATTAACCAAAAATTGATACCCAAAATGTCATGAACAAATCTCATAATAACCAAGTCTCTCTAACTTACTAGATAGCATACTGCGTTAGAATTTACTCATTGTACCGGGAATACATATTGATTGAAACTTGCAGTAAGCGGTCTACAGATCCAATTTTGATATAAACCAGTGAGCGAGGGAATAACCATAAGGCTCCTGTATATATATTTATAATAAACATGTTATAATACAAATAAGCCCTAGTACAGATAAGGATGAGAGTACCATCATTATGATATATCCCCGGTATTATATTCCTTTGACTCAAGGACCAAGATATAAGGCTTGGAGATATAGATGCCATCCTCTTAAATTAACTGTACATGAAATAAATAATGAAATTACAATCACCAGAGACCATGCTGCTACAGCATTAAGCTACATATATAACCATTGACTTTTTATACAAATTTTAATGTTGAACAATGAATAGTCATTATCCATGATTATTCGAAAAATATAGCGAAACACAAGAGCACATTAATGTGATCTCATAAGGCTTTCAGCTACAGTTCATGAATTTCTTGAAGTCTCTTTCAAAATACGCCAACTGTCAGTTATACCAGAATTAACATTTTAATCTATTACTTTGTTTTCCTATTTGTTTTGTAGTGTTGACTTGAAATGTTGGTAGTAGCTTCTTGTGATGTCAATCATTAGGTCCTGTGTGCACTCTGGCAGTTCTGACGAGAACAGACCTTAGAGAAGAACAGGTTGAAGAAGAATGTTATCTTATTTCTTTCGGATATTTGAACAATATTCTTGTTAGGTTTAATGGACAGATTAGAATAAGTCAATATCCATTCTTTGCATGTAATATTAAGCCAATTATCGAGATATTTTGTTTGTGTGATATTTGGGTGTTTTGGTTGAGGAAGTATTAAATGTTGGACCATGGTAATACTTCGTCATGTTCAGGGAGATTTCGCATTTTCAAGACATTTAAAGTAGGACATTTGTGAAATTAAATGAGACATACCAAGGTAAGGCGATATTTGATTATAATTTTGTCGAGGGCACCACGAGTGGTGCAGAGTATAGTTTAGGCTACTCTAGTTTAAACGGTTTTCATTGAAGAATTATGGACCTGATTCCAAATGGTTTCTATTTTTTCATCAAACATGATATTTACAATCCTATACAGACGTACCTATTCAGCTCTTTATTCCCTGGATTGAATAATTCTCTTAATGATATTTGAAAGTATAAGGTATTTACCAGGTGATCCTGAGAAGAGGGTGAATGGTGGCACAACCGTCTCTGGGGGTAGCACTGTATTGTCAGCAATCGCGCAGCAATCTTTCAGTACACAACGCCGGCCCTGCAAACATGGGGTGTACTATCAAGTCACTGTTAACATATATCAGTACACATGAATATTAACGTTGAATTTATTAGACAAATCAGAAGTTGGAAGGTTAGATGGAACGAGAGTCTACTGGAGGGCAATGATAAAATAGACATCCATCCCCCTCCAAGAAACATTGCCATATTCAAAATTGCTCCTGTGTCAAAGATCTACAGCAAAGGAAAAACACATGCATGTGATTTTAACTGGATCACGACTACTTACGATCACACAGTTCTTTCCTATATGAACGTATGATCCGACTTGTGCAGCGTTGATGATGGAGTCTTCTCCGATGAACACATGGTCTCCGATGTGTAGAGGGAAGAAGGCAACACTAAACAAAACAAGGGAGGAGCAACTGTATCAATACTCAGCTCATTATTCAATACATATACCAAATATGGTGGAATGAAAGGAGAAATTCATGATATATATATATGCAGGCCTCGGTGTGTTCAGTGTTATATATTCACATTTTATATCAGTTCCTTTGGGATTATCCTTACCCAGTATATAGGAACTCTTGTGACCGATACAATATACCGGTAGATTTACAAATATTGAATTGCTACACTTGTCACTCACCCTTTACTGAACTTCTTGAAGGGGGGTCTGATAACTGCACGTTTACTGATAACACAGTGTCTGCCTATCCGCACGTTAGCCAGGTCACCGCGGATGATGCAGTCTGACACGATAATCGTCTACAACAAAGACACCAAGATAGTATATTCAACGAGAGACTACATATGGCAGTATATCAGAAGAATTCAGAAGATGTTTTTTACACAACATTGTAGATCTACAAGTATGGATTGGTTTGTTGTAAATGCCACCGCAGACGGGCCTGATCCGATTGACAGACTCCATCGGTCGGTCCAATCAGGCAATATCAAACATGTTTGATCGTCTCGACTCGATCGGCAGGAAGTCATTGCACGTACCTGGTAGCCAATCGACTTCATTATCGATTGAGTCGGACCCGTCTGCCGTAGGCTTAACATGTTTTTAAGACACTGGGAGGATTACTTTTGGCTGATGTACTCACCTTCCCATTGAGGACGATGTTCTGACTGCCACACAGCACAGATTGACGGCTGACCTTGTTTCCTGATGCCTAGGATGGAAGAAATTAATAGAAAATTTAGACCAGAAACGTTAATACCGATTAATCATAAATGTGCCTCTACATCATATAGTACATGGGTAAAAACCGACACGTGCGACACAGCGAAACAGCCGTTTTAAAAATCGACACGGGCGACACGGCCGTTTTAAAAATCGACGGACACATGCATTATTATAAGGCTCCAGTATATACCGGTACTATATACATAAAATTCGACCTAGTTAAAACTAAAGCAATAGGAAGTGTTCTAGATCTACGTTAATTCCCCTATTTTCGCTCACACATCTGACAACCATTCCCTTGTTTACTAACAACATGTGGCGGAATTCGACTTGGACAGAACTGAAAATATGTCCTTACCGTTTCTATGTACTCCGGCTTGTTGTAGAGAATATCTTCTTGTTCCATAATTGTAAAGTATCAATATAAACACAGCGATATTGATTTGGCGACTTTTCCAACTCTCCCTTTGTAGTTCTCACCGTTCTCGGTAGAGGGCGGCTGGTGATGCAGCTTTATTGATTTGCCACTAGGTGGCAGAGACGCCGCGTCCGATGTTTCCCGCCGCCTGCGTCGTGTGTTGACCATGAGATACACTGAAAGGGTTTAGATTTGTGATAGGATGGGGCTCGATTTTATATACTTCTATCCAATCTCCAGCAGAGGACATTTGTAGGATAACGGCTGAAAATATTTTGAACTCACCCTAGGCCTACCTATAGCCTACCATTTCTTTCTCTCAAATTTGGATTTTTCGTTGGTTTGAAAATCTTTTTTTAAAACTGGGAATAGGGGCAGCAGCCAGGCGTTACAGTTTAAACTTGACCTAAGATTTGATTATGCCACTGTGACATTGCAGCTTAACTGGATGAGCTATTTGTGGGGAAAATAAGTGTAATCCATGAAATACATGTACTTAGTCCACAATTTCTAATTAGCATAGGAGAAGTTAATTTAACGTATTCTTGATTTATGGTTTTTTTTTTGTTTTGTTTTTTATCTTGACACCTACCCGGTAATACAGTATTCAATGTAAGGGGCAGACAAGCAACAATTCTTTCTTTATAGCCTATTTTGCAGTTGGTCAAATTTCTCAATGGCCCAAGCTCTGTATTACAAATATTCAGAATTACATTAAAAAAAACATAGGATAAGGCCACTCAAAAAAATAAAATGGTTTCTCATCACCGCGCGCATCATAAAAATCAGCTTTTGAGGAAAACTTCTTTTTTTTTTGCTAAGGCCGTTTTATTTTGATAACTTGGATTACGGATCCGCCGCCGAGATTTTTGGCATTTTGCAAAAAAAAAGTTTTTTTTTTGTTTTTTTTTACCTTTCCCCTCCGAGGTTTTTTGAGAATTTTACCAGAAAAAAAAAGAACATGTTGATCAGAAAAAGGTAGAATGAGGCCTTTCGGATTGAGGATAATTCTCAATATATCTTCATTAGATTGCCCAGAAATGGGATTTTCCATGCCTTTTTTTAAAATATTTTTTTGCCCCTTCGGGAAATTTTGTGATCTGGTGCCCCCCGTAGGGCAGCTTTTTTTTTCTTTGCCTCTGCCCTTCCAAAAATTTGGAGCCAAAAGCCCGTAATCCAAGTTATCAAAAAAAGGTGGCCTAATTTTTTAGGAAAATTTGAAAAAAATGGACAAATATTCGGATATTTGGTATCAAATTAAAGCTAATACTGCCGGTAATGCAGTAGGGTAGAAACCAATTACATTTTCCCTACTTTTAAAGATCCTTAAATTCTTTGCTTCTAAAATGTGAATTTTGGTCATAAAAAACGTATATCATCCCATACATTTTAACCCGCGAGTAAAAAAAAAGCCTCCCTCGTCAGATTTTTCAGACCTTGGTGATGAGAAACCACTTTTTTTTTTTGAGTGGCCTAAGCGTAGAGCGACCACCTGTATTTTCATAGATAAACTTAGACAGGGAGTAAATTAACGTATGTTTTAAAATGCACTTTAATAGCCAAACCCAGGTCTATTGACGCCAATTTCAGCTTAGCCTTATGCCGGTGATCCACTGCGGCGAGTTTCCTGCGAATGTTGTCGTATGACAGTTACTTGCGAGTACACTCCAAAAATCAAAACTTTCAAATTTCTGCGAATTTACTCGCAGGCCCCACACCCCTCGCGACTACGTTGTCGCAAGCACTCGCAGCAGCAGATCCACTGGTAGAACGTTATATCTGTGTGTACTCGCACGAGTGCAATTCGCAGCAAAATCGCAGCAAATTCGCGGCAGTGGATCACCGCCTTTAGGCCACAAAAAATGTGTGTTTCAGGTAACCCGACCCTACCTTGCAAAACAGGGCCGACCCTAAAAGTTGTAATCCAATTTTGAGAAAAAAAGAAATCATTTCAAATAATTTTTGGGCTATTTCAGAGTCGATGTGATAGTCCACGAGTCGACGCTGTTGTCGGGTTTGTGAGTCAATTTTGACCCTAGGCCACCTCATTTTGATAACTTGGATTAGGCCTATGGGCTTTGACAGCAAATATTCTGGGGGGCTGGGAACAAAAGAAAAACTTCTTTACAGGGGAAGTTTGGTGCCCAAATTTCCCAGGGGGCAGGGGCAAGAAATAGCATGAAAATCCCTCTTTTGAGCTACCAAATGAAGATATATATTGAGAAATATCCCCAGATTGAAAGGCCAGGTTGAGCTTTTGCTGGTCAGCATATACTTTTTTATTCTCTTTTGGGGGGTCAAATTCTGGGGGGGGGGGGAAATCCTAGGGGGCAGGGTTAAAGAAAAAGAATATTTTTTTGGGCAAATTGCCAAAATTCCCATCGGCATCCGTAATCCAAGCTATCAGAAAAAAACAGCCCTACCTAGCAAAAGAGGGCTGACCCTAAAAATTGTTATCCAATTTTTGGGCTATTTCGGAGTCAATTTGATAGTCCACGAGTCAGTGCTGTTGTCAGTGAGTCGGTGCTGAAGTTTTTGAGCAAATTTCTGGCTACTTTTCAGGCCAAAGTAAAAAAAAAGCTCGAACCTCAGTCCCTTGCAGCCAAATGTTGCCAAATGTAAACTGTACTGGGCCCCAATTCGGTATGATATTCTCATATAATTATCTGTATCCAGTATATAGCAGCATGCTATTTCAAGTTCAAGTTCTATTCTAGTTTACCAGAATGATAAGTGGTGAGAATTAAGATTTCGTAAGCATGTATACGCATACTTAAAAACAACGAGACAAAACCGATCGGCAAATTTAATCTTTAGGTCTTGTATTATGATCATAACATCGTATTAATTATTCATATCAATTATGTTGATCCGCTTATCTATATTGTACATTAGCGGGAGGGCCTGGTAAAACAACACATGTGCAAAATGATGGTGGTGCCCAAATGGTATCACAAGAGCTCTGTTCTATCAGTACTGAAACAGCCCACCCTGAAACAGAGCCCAGTAGTGCCAGCTCCTATTACTGCGGGTAATACTAAACCTGGGGTCTTCCTGCTCTTTTAGGGCAGGTACCTGTCTGCACTCTGCCATTCATCACGCAGTAACATCCCTGAGGTCTACCTGTAATACGTTTATACACATCCCCGCCAACACCCCAGCCACAGTACACAAGTCCACCTATGTACACGCATACACGCAGCCCTAGCAGCACCCAGGTCGACACTAGCTCCCCCAGGTCGTTTATAGATATCCGACCATTAATGATAACTATTTGTTATTATTTTACGCATTATTCTTATCTCTATATCTATACTGAAGCTCAACCTTCATCCTTATGTACCAAGCACATACAACGTCCGAGTGAATTTATAAAAACTTTTTTAAACTAACACACGTGTGGAATTATCTATTGATTATCTAAATTCTCAATTTTGTCAAGCAGTTGAGAGGTGAGTCCAAGACTTGCCGGAAACATGTATCATGGTTTAGTGTAACCCATCCCTTTGATGGTGACACTAGCCCAATGCGTTTTCCTAGTGTATGTGGACTGATGTCCATCTACACACCCCACCTCATGGTGATCAATTCTGAAAAATATTTATTATTATGCACCATAACGCTGGATAATTTATAAAACACTTCAAAGGAAGTATATCACTATCTGGGATAGATAAAGAAAGAACACGATAAAAACACACTTGATAGATGTACCAAATAAGTATATATTTTTCATTTACAAAAAAAGAGGAAAAATGAAGGAAGAAATAGGGCTTCCTCCATTCTGAAAACTGCTGCTGCGGGGTCGTCAATGGTTCCAGACCATGAGTAGTCTATGGAAAAGCCCCGCAGAGCCAGGCTAGGCCTGGGAGGTGAGGGCACCATGGTCCCGGACCATGAGTAGTTTATGGAAAGGCCGCACAGGGCCAGGTAAGGCTCGGGAGGTGAGGGCACCATGGTCTAGACTGGCCACTAGTCCCGACGACGCGTTTATCGAACTCTCTGTCAATTCCGTAGTCGCAGCGTAGAGACATATGGCGCAGATGGCCCGTGTAACCATGGTCCCGAACCATGAGTAGTCTATGGAAAGGCCGCACAGGGCCAGGTAAGGCCCGGGAGGGGAGGGCACCATGGTCCCGGACCATGAGTAGTCTATGGAAAGGCCGCACAGGGCCAGGCAAGATACAGAAGGCGAAGGCACCATGCACTGCGTCCAGCGTGGATTGTGAGACTGACTTTTCTTATCTGCTGGAATCTTTAGGTTGACAATGTCTCTTTATCCATACAAATCTGACGATATGTATATCTCGAGTTAATGTCATTCATTCTAATTAGAAGGGATAGACCTTTAGATTAGCAATTCAGATACCTTTAGCCTCCAGAAACTAGTACATGTAGGGTAGACTGACTTAAATGTAACCATGTACCCTGAGATGACCACCTCAATCTTGATGACATTCATTCATAATAAGCTCTGTTTTGTGTATCACAGTACACTTTAAGTGGTACTCTTTCCAGCAAAGGACAAATAAACACAATAATATACATGAGTAACTATATAATTAAGGCGGACAACTCATGGTACAGTCTACCCTATATATATATATATATATATATATATATATATATATATATATATATATATATATATATATATATATATATATATACAGTAAAATTCCGTTATAACGAAGTGCTTGGGGCAAGCAAAAAAGTTCGTTATAAACGAATTTCGTAGTATCCAAATAAAGCGTTTTGTACATCTCTATACTGTCACAAAAACACTATACTGCCCACCCCCCCCCCCCCTCACACATTCACACTAGGCAAGGGCGGGGTGAACTGACAGGGGTCGCTCAGCTCAGTGCACCCCCCCCCCCCCAAGAGTCCTAGGTGACGGAAAATCAAAGGGAAGTCCTCTGCCTGTACTCGGTATAGTTAGCAGGGAGGGGGGGGGGGGGGCATGGGGGATGAAAGGAAGAAGGGAGAAGTCCCATCCCCCTGGCCCCTGTACCCGGCCCTACTGCCTCTGTACCCCGCCCCCGTGAGTGGATATCAAAAGCAGAAGCCCCCCTGGCTCTGTACCGGGTCCAAGGTGGGGGGAAAGCAAAGAGAAACGTAGCTTGTTAATCATAAAAATCATTACATAGCCAAATAAAGTTCGTTATAAGCGAATCCACCGCTGAAAAGATTCGTTATAACGGGATTCTTTTACTATAGAAATGTATTGGAAAGAATTTGGGCACAGCAATTTGTTTGTTATTTCCGAAAATTCGTTATAACCGAATTCGTAGTAGCGGAATTTTACTGTATATACATGTATATATATATATATATATATATATATATATATATATATATATATATATATATATATATATATATATAGCAATAAGGTGATATGATGATGACGTAAGGAAAGACGGAAGTGACCAGTGAAATGATACGAATATAAACATGTGGAATTTGTATTTTTAAAAGCATGCAATATTACCGCGGTTACAAAATAAACATAAGGATAAAGGAATATTGTGAATATTGATACTTTAAAAACGAAACTCGAGACGCGGAATAATAAAAGATATTTTAAAACAAGCAGAAATTTCATTCTCCAAAAGCATAGACATAGTTTCATAATGCCAGGTTCTATGCAGATACACCAGCCCGTTTTTCATCCAGTGAGCAAAAGGACCTGGTTCAGTGTAAGAAATGCCACAAAATACCCTCGCTTCAGGACATGACGCCACGGCGCGGTACGTATTAAGTGTGGGCGCTCAGGAAGACTTCCAGCTTTCTTCATGCAGGAGAACTTCTTATAGATCCCACTATTTGGTACAGCACGGCACATGGCTGACACACACACATGTATTAATACTGCAACCTGCTATCACTTATATCATCATGCATCATTCTCATCCACTTGATTGTTACCTTTCTGCAATAAAATTACCAACTGTAATTTAAATGCACTGTGTCTGGTTTTGTGTGACATACAACTACTAAGTATCAGTAATGTATTAATACATTTCCAGTAGAAATTCATATTTGCTGAGAAATATCATCTTTTCTCCCAAACTCCCACACCGTGAAATCGCTCCCTGTGCAGAATCGAGGCTATTAACCTTGCCACCATTTTTTTAATTGAAACGGGTTGACTTACACACCCTATGTACTAGATGCATCTTTGTGTACGTATACCTATATACCCGCTGGCCGTTTATAGACAGCCACTACCAATCTATTAATCACCCCACACCCTAATCCCACCTTCCTCTCCCCTCCTCGCACATTATTTCCGCCCGGCATCTCCTGACCAAGTTTGGCCTCAGAGACAGCCCGGAACGTGAGACTTCCATTTTCCTGCCTTTTTGAGACAAATTAATCTGGGTGTGTTAATTGTTAATTCGCTCCCGTGCGTCGCCCCAGGGGCTCGGTGGATATTCATTACAGCTTTTAGGCCCGTCTCTATTTCTCATGGGCGGCGTGCCATGCCTAACTGCCTTAGTGAGAGCTTTGATCTGGGTTGGGGGTAATTTGTTTACCACATAAAACCTTCAATCACACAGACCCGCTCCTGAGCCAGCATGGGAGCTGCTCTAAGGCGGGGCTGAGTGACTCGTGCAGCAGGTTAGTGTAGGAACTAGTATACCTGTTATATGTACAGTGTAGTGGGAAGGTCGTGTTGGAACAGAGAGCATCATTGACCAGCTTCCCTGCTTTCATCCGCAGTACGTGTACGTACGTATACGAAGGTATTTTAGTAATAAATAAGTGTGAATATAAACTGATATTACAAAGATCAGCCACTGTATGTATTTAGTAAAGTCATATATTGTAGTCAGAAGTAGGTACAGATAATACCAGGGTAGTGGTGTAGAGTTGCCGTAGTATACCTGTCTCCACAGGCCGCCACTTTACAATCAATGTGGGGTATCAATGTGTGGTAATAGTCTCAGACATACACCTGCGTTACCATGGTAACATAGATGATATAAATTCGTCACATAGAGCAGAACATAGACTTGTATCTTCAGGGTGCACCCCGACCCTATAAGAAGCAGCTAAACCAGCTTTCACGTTTTATGATACAAACGCACCAACAGAATACCTGGGAGAAGAGGCCTAATCCGACTATTCTATATAGCTACCTGATCAAGAAGTGTATGATAAAAACAGACTAGCTGATCCCTTGCTCGGGGTATACATTTCAGCATGAATAAATTATAGCGTGAGAAGTAGCTAGATGTATCACACACCACACTTTACCAACTTGAATTGACTGTCTTTCTTTTGCATCTATTCATCCAGCGTGCCTCGACCTACCCTTGCAAGAGAGGGACAACACTAAGCATATATTTAGATTCAACGCAAAGACCTGGAAAATATCGGCAAAAGTTGTCTGGTATTTTAATTTAACCTGTGGGGATTCTCCGTTTTTTATTCACATTTACTGCAGCTAAACCAAAGCACCTTTTGAACATATAACAATAACTCCATATTGATTCTTATTTCAGTGCTACTGAACTTACTCACTCATTCATTTATTATTCTATGTGCAACTCACTCTTTGCAAAACTTTGCAATTTTTAGATGTTTAATTTATGTGGTTTCATACAATCTTTTCATTAAATTCGTGAAAATCAGATGAGGAGTGTCTAATTTATGCCCTAATACTAGGGAATCTTCCTTATCTTAGAATGAACGTGAAGCTGCCAGATAGGACTTTATTGAACAGAAACGTCCTCACTGGTCACCGAGATACCAATGAACAGTAGATGCGTAACATTACATGGCACATAGCGTCATATGGCATTCATGTTTTACAGATAATAATAACAGGCTTGGGGATATTGTTCTAGAATTAAGGAATAGGAGCAAACTCTGGGGCTAATCTATTAGCGTGATGTACTAGGACAGATGAACTCACCAGTACAAAATTAAACACTCTTGATGATGATATGATAGCAGGCAAAATTGCCGATTCAGAGGAACGTCTAAATAATGTTTTAATTGAACAGTAATCTACTTTAGTAACAAAGATAATAGAAATATATTCAAATTATGTAGTACATGTCCAAGTATACATCCACATCACTGGATATATTTAAAGGCAATAACTCACAGCTACCTTCTGCAGAACGTAAGTGACTGCTTAGACCTAATACAGATATCATATTGGAAACACGTATGTATAATATTTCTCCACTCTTCTATCTGTACATGGGATCCTTTTTCAAAAACCAGGAAAACCAGTCCCTGGCCTGCTGAAGGTCTGTGGAACAGTTGGCACATTTCTGGACTATTTCCCACAGAGCATGCATGTGTATCCAGTCCACCCCGTGGAGGCCCAGGAGGCGGCCCTGGAGGTAGTCTGTGGCATGTTTGAGGGTGGGTACCGTGATCCAGGTCGGGAACTGGGGGTGGTGCTGACAGGTCACACCCAGCCGCCCTGCTAGGAGGCCAGTCACGTAGACATCCTCCACGGGTATGACAGGCGGTGATTGGCCACCTTGAGACAGCTGATACAGTTGTGATACCACATCACCTGATATTACATACGCACAGCCGGAGCAGTACGGCGGGAAGTGGGAATAAGGATAATCTTCATAGGTGACCTCCCACTGGCCGTAGCGTTTGACCGGGGAGCTTGGGTTCAGGGAGCCCAGTATCAAGTCATGTTGAGGGTAATGCTGTAGGACATCCAGGAATAAGGGCACATTGAGGTAGACATCGTCGTCCGCCTTCAGCATGTACTTAGCACTGCTGCAATACGTAGTCGCCCAGTAGAGTCCAAGTAGAGATTTAGTAGTCAGATTCCTATAGTCATCGACAAAGTCAAACACTACCACATCTCTATAGAGCGCCCCCTCTTTACGGACACTGTGATACTGCTGGTAGTCTGTAGGTATACCCAGTAGGAACACAAGGACTACCTGCAGGCCACGACCCCAGTCACCATTCCTGTGCACCACGTGTCCCCAGGTACCACGGATGGCATTACGCCGCCGCTTGTTCCCCGGATGGGAGTGGACAATAATAAGGAGGTAGACAGGCATATATGAGAGTTGACCACCAGGGGGCCTGGGGGTGGTGACGTCATCACTGTCCACCTGGTGGCAGAGGTAGGGCTGGTTTAACACCAGGTCATGGTGGGGTGGCAGCCCTTGGTATGGACGTCTGTTCCTGTTCACAGTTTGTATGTCCTGGATATTGTCCAATTCTTCTTGGGGAATCTTGGTGCCTCCGTCAACTGCATTCTCTTGTTTATCATGGTGGACGGTACTGGCACCAGAGTCATACTGAATAATATAAGCCAAGTAGCTGTTAATACGTGGTTCGCCGAATTAGGTGACAATTCAGACATAATATACCAAAGACCAAATTGTTCTCACTATTTGTATATCACGGCCACATACATTTTAATTGAGACTTATACTTATGAATGCCAAATATGTTCAGAGTATTCAAAGTAATCAGTGATAATTTCCAGAGCCGCGAGAATTTGATACATTGTCTGTTTAAACTTATTTTCATGATAAGCAATCTCTTCCCAGCCTCTATAGGTAATCTTCTTAAAGGGAATTGCTAGTTCCTACACAGAAGCCACCTGGTGGCAAACATTGAAGCTCATGAAAAGTATTCTTTAAGCTGTATTCATATTCCTACATAGACCGCTTTCCCTAAATCAACAATTTGTATTTGCTATTTGGACAGTATACCTCCATTGTTTACATATATCCACTGCTAGGACACCCATAGGATCCTATAGTTAAGACAAAAGAAATATTTTTCCAAAATTCATGCCTTTCTCATTTCATCCATGACCCTCCTGTTTTATTGGTCCTAAAATGTTTGTATAGATGTCCATTATACATTCCCAAGGTTTGGTTGCGATATCAATAGAAGAAGGGGATTATCCATGACAGATAACGTAAAAATGCTGTTTTTCTATTCATTTCTATAGTTAAGGTACTCCTTTGCTCAAATGGCCGTATCATGAAAGTTAGTACCATGACATGGCAATTTCTTTTGATTTTCTATTACATAATAAATGAAACTAACATAATCCTGAGTTATATACAAAAGTCAATAGAACATCAGTAATCCTGCGACAAGTGGCAAGTCCCTTTAAATAGCGATCAAATACAAAACCTACCAACTGGTATCGTATGTCGGGTAGGTCCAGTGTCCGTCTGACCAGGTGTCCAGCCCTGGTCTGGAGGTCAGCCCCAGGTGCCAGGCGGGCCTCCCATTGACTGGTGGTCAGCTGGCAGATGACCAGTACCCCCAGGTAGAGGCAGGTCGCCCCCACCAACAGCGGCCGCAGCAGCCGCCGGCCTACCAGCCGGGGCATCCCGTCACGTCGCCAACTGCAGACGGGCAATACACAGCCACATTGGGATCTGCAAAGTGGAAGGATGAGGGAGAAATATGATGTTAATGTAGCTGAACGTTGTTGTATACAACCAACATAATATATTATCATATTAGGGCATAGCCTATGGCCATAGCAATACTAATGTGGTCCGGTTTACCTACACATAGAACCAGTAAGGTTTATTCTATCATCATCACCTAAATTTCTCCACGGATATGAGGTTTGAACTTTTGCATATCTAATACCTAGCGTCTGTGACCTGCTATTACAAGCCAGGGCCCTGGCAGTGGTCAATGAATTCAACTACCTTGGCCTGACCATAGACCACTTCATAAACATGGCGAGCCAACTCAAGAAACAAATCAGACTAGTCAAGATGAGACTCTCACAGCTCAGACGTGTACGAAGTAAAACTGATATGCCCACCGCGGTACAGGTGTACAAACATAAGGTAAGACCCATAACTGACTATTGTGCCTTCATGGCTGATAGTGGTCCTGTGTGGGCCTCCCGTAAACTTCAAACCCTGCAGAACGACTGCCTCAGGGCATGCGAACAGATAAGATTTGCTCCTGACGTACATGTGCATGACTTACACTAGCGCCATGAAGTGTCCTACCTGGAAGCCACGGGCCGGAAACAACTCCTAGCCCACATGCACAAGATCTCACCAACCCCTGAGATGGTGGTCGTACCAACCAGATGGCTACGGGGCAACTCCAAGAAAAGACTTAGAGTACCATGGATAAAGAAGGCCATCTACGCCAAGAGCTAACTCCATAGAGGTGACGTCCTCTGGAACGCCCTCGACGACGAGGTGCAACAAATGATGATCAAAAGGGAATTATTGAAAGCAATTTAAAACAGCATGTATAGCACATAGGTGCTTCAGAACTCCAAGGAGAGACTTCGTGTAACTAAGAATATGGACAGTTGAACATCAGTAATTCAGTATAAGAATCTATGACATTGATCACTCGATTTATGTACCCTTCTTGACTATGATGAAAAGCGCCCTACGTTTGTGATCAAATAAAATAATTAAACTACAAACTTAATTCCTAAAGCTGAGTATGTCTTGAAAGCATTAGAATCTAGAAAGTTGAAGTGCGAGGGGGATAATATAGTACGGATGTACTTGTTGTATGCAACCAACAGATTATGATATTGGGGCATGGCCATGCACAATGTGACCCGCTTAAATTATACGCTGCATTCTAATGCTCTATGACTGTTAACATTATCACGTAGAATTTGATTGGGGAAACAGTCAGGTTGTTAGCCGTTAAATTGCTGTACATGTTATGTCATGTTGAGCTGCTCGTTGCACGCCCGAGCTACTCACAGGGAGGGAGCCGCCCAGGTGCTGATCTGCTAGATGATAGTGTGCTAATATGGCGTGCCTTTCTGGAGTAACTTATTATTGGGGACCTTGAACAATCACATATACTTATGTAAATCCGAAAGTAGACGTAGGCATGGACGTCCCAAGTGCCCTACACCAGGTTGTAGGAAGTGTAAGGGCCCGGTGGAAAGGCCTACTGTTCAGTTTAGGTACTCAAAAGCAGTGCCTTAAACCCGCAGATCTTACTGCACGTCTAGTAACAGTCAGAGTGCAATCGGGACAGGTACTCAGCCCTATATATAGGGGCGCTTATAGTGTTCGACATCTACTGCTACCCACTCCCACTTTATGCTTCGTTGTAATGTATATGTGTGTTCTCACTCTGTGTCCAGACCCGGTGAAATGTCTGTGTGTTCTCACTTCATGTCCTGACGCGGTGCGATGTCTACATCCTGGGAACATAATGAACTTTATTTCATATTCAACACCCTCACAGCGAAAGATAATGTCTGTCTGACGTTCGATATGTCTAAAGCCACAGTCTTTCCATGACCAGGTAACATGATGGACCCCCCTAATTCCAGCATTCACAAATTGTATGAGAGTGTGGTAATGCTGGGCTTTCTTCCCAAAGTCCGGTATTGCCAGAGTATGGGAGGAGAGTTAAGCCTAAAAAAATTGCAAGTTGCTTCAAACATTTCATAGCGTGTCTAAATGGCACTCCATAACATGTATTCTCAGGCGAGTTACCGGTAACTACCCTTCGTGTTTTAGCTTCAGCTGGCATGGTAACCTGAGCCTTTAGCCACTCTGTAACATTAGACAACATCACTAAAAGCTACACAAAATACCTCCCGGCTGCCCCGAACATGACGTGATTGAGGGTCTGCATGGGGCTGTGTCCGATTTTTAATTAACAAGGACAAGAAAAAGTCAACCTAACTCGCCGCCTTTGGTAGCCTCTGCCAAAGAAAGGAGCAGTAATAGACACCAAAATAAATTACACCCACGCCAGGAGGCATTAAACTGTTTTGAGAAAATATTCAATTTCAGGGGTTGTCAGAGGGCTGGGGTTTTATATTAATGCTCGGGGTAGGACGCTGGAGACCTGTGCGTCAGCCGCCCAGTGAGGTGAGCGCCACGCCCATTAGAGTGGCTCTCACTCTTGTTAATGAAGTAGCAGTTAGTTCACGTGTTTAATGTAAATGATAATAACCACGGATGCGTAATAAGAACGGTTCTATATTAATGTTTAGCATACATAATGCATACATAAATGAAGACCTCACTAGCATGGATTATTGCAGATGAATTCTGTCTAAGGTTAAGAAGCAGACTGATACAAATGTCCAAAATCAAGGGACAGACGTGACATAAACATAAACAGGTATGATCGTTAACGTAGACCTGTATTATGGGAAGGGAGTCTTATCATTTTAAACACAGGGCGTTGCCCTCAAAAGCACATGTAGGCCCTTTCCTTGTCAATCTATACCCGTCCATTGAGTGTATATTGCATTCCAAATGTAAAATCTTCTTGATTAGGATTGCCTACATAGATCTTGTAAGAAATGCATGTGCATTTATAAGCAATATAACAATTGACAAAAACGTCAATCCTCAAAACCGGATAACAAACCGTAGGGTCTGCATGTTTCCTCAAGTTCGGTCGGGTAATCTAGAGCACAGGTTTTCTATTATGCCTAAAGAAGGGTTACCAATTTCAGAACCTGACAGTTCTAACTACTGACCTTCTTTAACATGGTTATAAGGGCAGGGGTCGGACCCATCCATCCTGCTTAAACAGGTATGTTAAAGTCAAAGGTCCTTTACATGAATAAAGGATAAGAGGCCCCACCAAGTAAGCTGATAAAAGCCCTCGCCTTTCTGGCCGGGCCCCTTTGCCTTAGACATAGTGGCGGTTGATCTCCTTGCACCTGGCCACACCCCTCAGTGCCCTCAACACCTCCAGGGGCCGCGATCAAAGCATGGATAGCTACTGATGTGCTGGAGGTGGGGGGTGGGTGCTATAGCCAAAGGGAGGGTACTTACATTCTGTGTTTCACCTGAACGCTGGGAGGTGTGTGAAGCTAGACACCTACCCCGCACCCCTAGATCCTCCTGTGTCTGCCTTTTGACTAACCTGGGCGTATAGACATCAATAAACTGTTACAGCAGAGGAGGTATGGGGGAGCTCGCGTGCCTTCCAACAGTTGAAATAGTAGGTGCAGAAAATGTGCTGTAGTTGGACTCTGGGTGCTTGGCGTGTTTTTAGTATGAGTGTTATCGGTGGCACTATAAGCAGACCAACACTATCCACTTTATTGGCCCATATATGTTACGTGTGCTATTGCTATAGAAACATGCATAGCACAAGTATTATGTTTGACATATATCGTTAATACATGATTTTCTGAAAGGAATTGTGAAGAACAACTATAATCATAGATAGTGGGGGGGGGGGGGTACTTATTTCAGTACATGTATAATGTTAAAATGACACAATCCAGCTGCATAGAATCAATTGTCATGGAACGCAAACATATCCTATATATATATATATATATATATATATATATATATATATATATATATATATATATATATATATATATATATATATATGGGTGGGGGTCCAGAAAATGTCCATTTCACAAATTGAGTTATTTTTTAAAAATAATCATTTTAAATGAAGAGAATGTATTGGGATAACTACATAATTGCAAAAAGCCCAATGAGTACTAATAGAAAAAATATGCATATTAATTAAAATTTCATGATTTTTTCAGATTTTAGCTACTTTTGAGGGAAAAAATGACCAAAAATCGATGTCCCCTGGAAAAAATCTGATTTTAACGGAAATTTTCTCCCAATGATATTAGATTTACACTTTTTGCTTCATATGTGTTGCATACAAATGATACTTCTTCACAACACCATTTATTTCAATATCTAAAAAATAATTTTTTTAAATATTTGTTGAAATTACAAAAATAGCAATTATTCTCATAATCTCATATATCTTTTTAAACACTTGAATTTTTTGGAAAAATATTACACTAGATGGATGTTTTGTGCCATCAGGCATATCCTGGACACCTATACTCTTGGGCAGAATGATAAAAATTAAGACAATTGATCATTTTCTTGGTGAAATTAGAGCCCAAAGAAGGAATTAATAATGACCTGTTTAAGCCAAATTTCTTGAAAAGGTAATTAATTATACCAATCCTGCATAAATTACATATTACCTGCATTGGATAAGCGTATGTGTGAGCTCTACACTCCCATATCGAAAGATTTTTTCTATTTTACATTTAACAAGCAAAAACAAGTGTTTTCACTGGATGTTACGTTCACTAGATTGATGTTACGTTCACTAGATTTATTTAAACATTTTGAATAATATCAGCCTATATGTCCTCTAAGGAGGAAGGGAAATATCCATGTGATGCCTACATAGTACATGCACCATATACAATAAGAATCGTAACTCGGTGCAATGTCTTTGTCTTTGTAAATTAAGATATCAATTTATGTTACGTTCACTAGAATTATGTTACGTTCACTAGAATTATGTTACGTTCACTAGAATTATGTTACGTTCACTAGAATTATGTTTGGTTCCACGGAGACAGTAAATTGTCACGAAAATATGTCCTTTTTTGTTCATTTCTTTTGATAGACCGCATGTATGTCTGTTTGACAAACCTATCACCAAGGATGTATGTGGATGAATGCATGATTTATGTAATATTAAGAACTATCAAAACAACATGTCCTTTATTTTATGAAATGTTACGTTCACCAGATATATGAAAAAGTCAGAAATATGCATAGATAATTAAAATATAGCCGTAACACAAATTGTCCAAGTATATCTGAGCATTACAAATGACACTGACCTGTTTCCATCATTTTGTCATAAACATATTTCATTCTAGAAACTATTCAATTTTTGTGTTACGTTCACTAGATGTTACGTTCACCAGATATATTGAAAACAACAGAATTTTGGTCTAATTGTCTTATTTTTCTTATATTAAATATCTGGGACATGCTGTGACTTTTTTTGCATAGGTATTATACCACAACCAACTGAAAACAATGCTATTATTGACTAATATTTCATAAAAATTGCTCTATTTTTCTGCTATGTTACGTTCACTAGATCCCACTGAACATCTCTGAATAGTAAAATAAACACAATAGAATGGCAGAAAATACAAAATATCTTCAGATATGTTAGAGCACTTTGTATACTTTCATCTGGGTTTCACAGCTAGTTTAATACTCTTCCATGTTAGTACTTTTCCCTATTTAAAAAGATTATAGGTTCGATTTAGAGAGAAACCAACTGGCCCTCAATAGACTCTAGCTATCAAACTATCACAATGGGGAATTAAAAATAGAGAAAAAGTGTACAGCACCCTGTTACATGGTAGGAAATGACACATTTTTGCCCTAATTCAGTGAATCAAGTTCATAACTAAAATATGTCATCATATTTTTTCACTATTCTCATGTTTATGATAATATCTGGTGAACGTAACACAATTTTGTTTCATTAGTAATTGTATTTTTCAAACTTACATAGAAAAAAAAGTAAGAATCCTAGTATCACAAAGTTTGGGAATGTAATGGTTCATTGCCTCCTTTATATATAGACAAATCTGCTACAACATTTGGGCAATTCAGAAATATTATTGTTTTTCACTGGAAATGGACATTTTCTGGACCCCCACCCATATATATACATATATATATATATATATATATATATATATATATATATATAAATATATATATATATATATATATATATATATATATATATATATATATATATATATATATATATATTCTATAAATATGTGAACTGAAATAACATCAGTAGACACTACACCAGAACAGTTCAGGTGTATTCCCATACAGAGCTACCAGTGCATGCAGGCACCAATGCCTTCTGTAGATTCACAGGGATACCTGATAGCTTTCCACCAACATAATCCATCATACTGATTACTTATGGGGAAGGCAACTCCCTGCCCAAATGATGGAGTTATTGCCTTAGTTTATCATTGACGGTCTGTTTTGTAATCAATCAGGTGTAGTCAAGCTAAGTATTACGGATATTCCTCGCCAGATTTCCTCAATAAATGAGTCCTCATGAATGCACACCGTTTAAGGAGCCATGAAATTACTCTAACTGCGAGGATCATGAGCTCCTCCTCGAGGTAAAGTGTCTGGGCAATTCATAAAAAAGTCTCTTTTGTAGCTATACTGCACTGAGGTAGCAAACAAAGTATTTAGAAAATAACCAAATAATCTCCATTACCCTCGTCACAGTGGGACTATTATCCTATAAAGGCTAATCTAGTTGTTCTATGTACATACATACCACACCGACCGAGCAGACTATGTTGATCAAACACCAATATCACTGTTGCTGCATGCCAAATTGGCTCTTGTCTGAAGGTCAATTTTGGGTAATATTGATTTAAGGCAAACATGTCAGTCTTGGCCCCTAAACTGGACAAACAGTGTTAATTAACCTCCCACTTCTTTATGTTTATGGGCCGGACTAACCATACAGTGGGCTGAGCTTGTTAACAAAACGCTGACGTCTTAGTATTTAGGTACCATGGGCCCTGTTCAGAATGCTGCCACCTTATCGGCTCTAATCAATCAATACTAATCAATAATACGCTGTGATCCACCAGTCGGCTTCCAGGTGAGAACATCAATAGCAGCCTCCTCCACTGCCTCTGTACCCGTGCCTTCCCCACCTGTGTAAGGCTGGCAGTAAAAGGCAGTGGATCTATTTATGAAACCAGGTTTATGGTGCCTTAATGAAGAGCCATCTTCTACCTGACACACATCAGGCAAAAGGTGTGTCCCACGCCCTTCAACTCTTCTGCCTTTCCAAAGTGATATTAGCTATGAAGATTTTTGTTAAGGCCAGACAACACCGAAGTACATTTCCCATACATATCATTGATAACTACACACTGAAACGATCCATTGATACAGCGTTCCTCGTGTGGGTTTATTGTCATTTTCCTTTTAGCATTTGATAAACACATTTATGATGATTATGAACAGGGATAATCCATCTAAATAGCTGCAGTCTACATGGTAATTGTCATTAGATAAAAGCCACCAAAACCAATGTCTGAAACAAAACAAAAAGTTCAACAGATCTAACAAAGCGTGAGCCAATATGACTCTTAAGGCAATTACTTAATATCTCATCCTAGGCCAACTGCAATGCTGAGAGTGCCAGCTTTGTTGGCCCCAAATCTCAGAGGTGGTGTCTATTCACCTCAGGTGTATTTTGTATACATACAGCTGACAACAAAAGGTGCAACTCCCCTACCTGCCTCCCCAGTACCGCCTCCTCCAGGGCGGTAACACACCTACCTTTCTCTCAGCGCCCAGGTGGTAGCGGTGGTGCTGTGGATCAGCTTGTGCCGCGCTGGGAGTAGTGCCTGCTGCCAAGGGTTGCCCCTGTTTAATCCTCCAGACCATCTTCCTTCTTCCTCCTGCTAGTCACCTTCACTACCTACACTGCTTTCCGCTCCAGCAGCCTCCTGTTCCCGCTGCCGCTTCCTCCTGGTGCCTCCACCCCCTCCCTCCCTCACTCACCCCTGCAGACCCCTCCCCCCTCCACACCCGGCCCCTACCCACACTGTAAAAAATAGATGTACTTTCAACAGGGGTCCAATGTAAAACGCTACACTGATTCACCGTTATTCTGAATACATTGAAGCATTGTAAATAGCAACCAGATTACGGTAAATCAGTGTAATGTGGCTACATCTTGTATAGGAGATTCAAATAACCGGGATTCAACGTAGTTTGCGTTTTTTGAGTATACCATCAGGTGGAGCCACATAAGTTATATTCTGCCACAGATTTTGATTTGGGAATCCCCTACACAGGAAGTGATGTCATCAACTTAGGGAATCCCCTCAGGCAGCAATGGACAGGGGCTATTATAATAAAGCAGGTAAGTAAATCTACATGCATCCATCAATGTATGGCTTATTTTGAACCAGAAACATTCTGCAATGGAAGTTAGGTTCTTTAAGATTATGCTGAGTGAAGAATTATGTAGAATCTGCCTAACAGGAGACCATTGGAGGGCAAATTATATTTGGGTTTTCCCTGAGTATAGGTCCCCCACTGAAGAGTGCACAGGTGTAAGGGTGGGAGGAGGAGGTGGCATTAGTACTAAACCTTGAGATCTCACTGTACAGCCAGAGCGGTACATATACATGTCTAAAGTATACAACCCTGAGTGGGGGGAATATAGGGAAGTGGGAATATTTGTCTAACAAAAAGCCAATTTGGCAAGAAAAAAGTTTGAAACGCAAAAAAGTGAAATTTCCCTAAAAACACCCTATTTGGCGAGAAAAAAGTTCGAAATCGCAAAAAAGTGAAATTTCCCTAAAAACACCCTATTTGGCGAGAAAAAAGTTCGAAATCGCAAAAAAGTGAAATTTCCCTAAAAACACCTTATTTG
The DNA here is from genome assembly GCA_947462335.1 of Harmothoe impar. NCBI lineage: Eukaryota > Metazoa > Annelida > Polychaeta > Phyllodocida > Polynoidae > Harmothoe > Harmothoe impar. Next base: position 42,433,536 of record OX381706.1, on the reverse strand, counting down.
GCGAGAAAAAAGTTCGGACTCGCAAAAAAGTGAAATTTCCCTAAAAACACCCTATTTGGCGAGAAAAAAGTTCGAAATCGCAAAAAAGTGAAATTTCCCTAAAAACACCCTATTTGGCGAGAAAAAAGTTCGAAATCGCAAAAAAGTGAAATTTCCCTAAAAACAACACCCTATTTGGCGAGAAAAAAATTCGAAATCGCAAAAAAGTGAAATTTCCCTAAAAACACCCTATTTGGCGAGAAAAAAGTTCGGAATCGCAAAAAAGTGAAATTTCCCTAAAAACACCCTATTTGGCGAGAAAAAAGTTCGAAGTCGCAAAAAAGTGAAATTTCCCTAGAATCGCCCTATTTGGCGAGAAAAACGTTCGGAATAAAAAAAAAAGTGAAATTTCCCTAAAAACATCCTTTTTGCCGAGAAAAACGTTGGGAATCGCAAAAAAGTGAAATTTCCCTAAAAACACCCTATTTGGCGAGAAAAACGTTGGGAATCGCAAAAAAGTGAAATTTCCCTAAAAACACCCTATTTGGCGAGAACAAAAGTGAAATTTCCTTAAAAACACGCTATTTGGAGAGAAAAAGTTTGAAATCGCAAAAAAATTGCCCTAAAAACGCCCTATTTGGCGAGAAAAAGTGTGAAATCACAAAATTCAAAAAAGTGAAATTTCCCTCAAAATGGGTAGTTTGGTGAGAAAAAACTCAAAGACGGAAAAAAGTGAAATTTCCCTAAAAATGGCTAGTTTGGCGAGAAAAAAGTTTGAAAACGTGAGAAAGTGAAATTTCCCTAAAAATGGCTGGTTTGGCGAGAAAAATGTTCAAAAACCTGAAAACTGTGAAATTTCCCTAAAAAGTGGAGGGGGGGGGGTTATCTAGGATGTAGAAGTGCATTAGGTACTCGTAGTATGGTGTAGGGGACATATGGCTATAGGAGTGTATCAGGTTAGTGGTACATAGATGGAATATACCAGTTAAAGTGGCTATATCAGACGTTTTTTTTTCTGAATTCCAAATCTTACTTATAATGTGTTGCAAGTCATGTATCATGGTCCGCCATGCACTTCCCATTTAAACAGTGGACCAACAGCCACTGTCAATATAATGTTGCCCAATTATTGGCTTCATGCGGGCAAACTCCGGTATATGAGGTGATAATAATGATAATGATCATAATGAATAAGTCTATTCTGTTCCAGGAGAGGTCTTGACTGCAAGTCGGTTCATGGTGGCCACAGATGGAGTGGTCACCATGCAGGTGGCCACTTTAAACAGCATTGGGGATGCTCTGTGGACTGCTCTACAATCTAAACATCCATTACCCAGAGAATGTGGCTGCACACTTGAATTCATCCAAAGGTATTAGTTAAAAGATGCTTTGACATATGAAACTTTACTAATAGTTTGATAAGATAAAAAGAAACATCATATAAATGACTTTATGCTGACCATTTAAGGTTAGCATAATGCTTTAACCCCTTGTACTATCTTTATGCATGACTTTTGTGCTCCATTAATGGTATATCATAATTGTGCAACAGTTATTAGATGAAGAATGACAATGCATTTCCTGGTGTGGTTTTAACAGGTAAAACATATAAAATAGAAGATTAGCAAAAGCTCTAAGATGAAACTCTATATCAACAGTAAATGTAGTTCAATATGTAAAAAGAATATGTGTTAGATTGCAAACATATATCTCAATATTCTTACAGTCCATTTTAAGTACATTAGCAATGCGAAAGTTACAAATAATCAAATTAATTAATAATGACATGCTTCTTCAGTGGACTGCTTGGTTTGTAAATTATAACAAATGTTCTGTCCAAGCTGAATGAATCATACCTCACCCTCATTTCATTTTCAGATGTTTCCTGAAAATCAACCCGACTGGTGGATCAAAATCTGCCAAGAAGAAGGCGGTGGCAGCCCCCCCCCCACCACCATCGGATTCTAACTTTGATAACCAAGATGTGGACTGAGTAAAGGGTTATTCAGTCCACATCTTTCTTAAAGGGTCCCAATAGGCAGAATCAAAGAGACATTTTAGCATCGATAATGCAGGAGATATGTATTAAATATGTACATATTGTACATCTGCTTAGCCATCTATTATGCTGTTTTCAAGTTTCCTCTATTATTCGATTTGAAGGTCATGGAATATAGATAAGGGAGTGATCATTTTTTAACAACAGGGCGTTCCGCGCGGAGAGCGCGAAATTTTTTACACCCCTCCGGTCAAGGGGTCACAATTTCCCCCCCCCCTTAGGGTCGAAAATTGGCTCACGCGCGGGCCCTTTGAAGCATGGTTACGCGCGGGCTTTTTGGCTCAAAACAGGTTAAATCCTTTTGACCCCCCCTCAAAGGGGTCCAAATTTTTTTGCCCCCCCCACGGTCAAGGGGTCCAAAAAATTTTTGTTTATAGATTGATTTTGGTATTAAATTGATATCAAATCATTGCTTTGATAGAATTAGACATATCAGACATCATTGAATCAGAATATTTTCGTTCAACAGGTTTATTGATATAACATTCTAGCTCTAGTATTATGGAATGCAAATATCATGGGAGTAGAACAAAAGCATTCTTTTTAAAGTTTTTGAATTATAAACTGACAATTTTTCTATAAAGGGTACATGATATGAATCTTTTTGAATTCTCACTTGATGTTTACATTTTTTTAATATTACTGGATTTAGTCATATATGGAGGCAACAAAGTAGGCATATATCAGTCAAAATCCTTAAAAAGAACATTTTTGATCTATTTCCACTCTTGTTTCATTCCACGACACCAATACCCTAGATTGTACCCAGTAATCTGTTTAACGAAAAGAATCCAATCCAATGATGTCTAATATGTGAAATTTTCTCAAGGCACTGATTAAGTACTAATTTAATACCGAAATTGATATTTAATTATTACTAACCCTGAAACCCTACCTTAAAAAGGGCCCCAAATATCTGTTTGTTCCCCCCCCCTCCCAACCTCAAATCCGCCAATGAAAACCCCCACCCCTGTTGTTAAAAAATGAGCACTCCCATAATGCCACCCCAACAATATTTGTCACACAAATATCAAGTTGATTACTTGGATATAGGAGTGAGCACCAGCCAATCTATATGTTATTATATATATATATGTGTGTGTGCTAAAATTGGAATAAACTGTTGCATAAGTTGTATGCTGTGTTCTTTTTGCTGTATTATTTTCTATAATTATGGCCTTTCCACACTTAGAATAGCGCTTAATCATCCGCCAGAATATAAATTATTCAGCAATATATATGACATGGTCCAGGAAAAGGAACCCTTAATGAACCCTGCAATAAGGCCCCATTTCACAGAACATCCCACATATGGCTAGCAAGAAAAGTGGACAGTGGTAAAAAACAAGGAAATAAGTCGTCCAAATAACGGTGAATCTGTGCCGTAAAAACTGGGACCTCGTTGAACAGACATAGGTTTACCGTAAAATCATGTTAAATATTAGTCACTTCTTGTGGAAACAAAACGCTGATTCATTGTAGTTGTTCGATAAAACAGTGAATAACCGTATATTAAAACATTGAGTTATCGTAATACCACTGCTAAATAAACGCAGAATCTCTGTAAATTGAGAACGTTGAATCTCCGTCAATTTAACGGGGACAGGTCCCCGTTAAAAAAACGGTGAAAGCGATGTCCCGAAAGTTGCCGGTGATTCACCGTCATTTTGACGACATTTTTTTTACAGTGCACCCAGTCCCTCCAACCCGATCCTTCCATCCCGCTCCCGCTCCCTCCCTCCCTCCCCCCTCCCTCCCTCCCTCCCTTCTGCCATACACCAGCCAGTGAGTTCCCGAACCTCTACTTTCACCCCATAGACACACCCAGCACCCAGGCACTACCCCTATGCTATCTGTCCACCCTTTGGTATACCTCACTTTCCACCTGTTCACTCCATTTCTACCACTCACCCATACCAGATGTATCTATCCACCCATCGCAAATTTCCCACAGTCCAGAGGCACTTTCTCACGTTTTACTATGCACCCTGCACTGCAATATTTACACACATATGGTTTACCTCAGTCGACACAGGCACACACTATAATTAACATATTAGCTGTCTGTCTGAGATGCCTGTGCAGCAGTGCATGGATGTTCAGAAGACATTTCTATCATTAAATGCATGTGGACATGGCAGTAATTGTATTGAGAAGCACAATGATAATTTATTTTCTTTAATTGCATAATTCAATTTCACAGATCGTATTGAAAATGTCCTTTCATTACTGTCACTGCCATTGGAATTTTCATATTCATGAGATACGTGAACCTCAATTTTAACTAGGCATGCCTAGTTAAAATATATTAGTTTATATTAGTTTAAATATATTAAACATCAAAACTTCAGCCATGATTCAGAAACCGGCCTTTAGTAGTTTAGTTGATTGGAAGCGAAGGGGGTCAAAATCCAGGGCTTATTCGTCTCCTTGATGGCAATGATTTAGCCCACATATAACATCTCTTTGGGGTGGGGGTATTTCTCGAAATCAATACTTATGGGGAAGGGAGGGGGTGTTCAATGGCAAATTGCGGTCATGAAAAAAAGTACACCAAGAACCCGCCCCCTCCTTCTCCGAGTATAAATGACTCTCCCCTCCCCCCTCTGCTAACCCTACACACAGGCAGACAACGTGTCCGAAGCTACAAAGCGCACAGCTCAATAAATAATGCAGGTAGACTTAGAAGTCGGCAAGCCAATAGGGCATCACCCCGTCCCACCCCGCACATCCTCCACCACCTCTCACACACACCCACACACTCACACACACTCACCTGCACCCGTACCTACCTCAGTGTTCGATCCTCCTCTGGTACCGTGTTCAATTTGATCATCAGATCTCTTTAAGCCCTTTACCTACACAGCCACTATACATGTATATATGCGTCTCATCTCTTTCTATATCGCTCTCTGTCTCTCACTGTCTGTCTATTTCTCAATCTGTCTGTCTTTGTATATCTATCTCTGTCCTCTGTCCTCTGTCTCTGTCTCTGTCCCTCTATCTGTATCTCTCCCACATTTATTTCCCCTCAGATTACTGTAAACGCTTTACAGCACTGACAAACAATCAGCTAACTGATGGGACAGGATGGAATTAATAGACCCCTTAAGATAATACCTCATCCATGTGATTTTTCTGCGGAATCCTCCCCCCCCCCCCCCGCCACGCATCCCAACCCCGAAAATAAACCCTCCCCTACAAACAAGGGTTAGGGTAAGACTTTGGGTTAGGTCTAGGGATACGTGTGGTGTTGGGGCGGATCAGATTTAGGGTCAGTGATGGCGTCATACTTTTATTTATTTATTTATCTATTTTTAAAAATTATTATTATTATTACCGGTATATATATATATATCTTCTTTTTTGGGGGGTTGGGGGTTGGGGGGGGGGTCAGCAGGGGGGTACGGAATTTCCGGGTGAGGAAATAGCATGGAACCCGTCCAACCATGCGTCCACTGAAGCCTCTGCAGCGTTGTCTATCTGTATAAACTAGCTGTGTCTCTATAGACATGCCACGTCTGCCCTTCCACGTCCATACCCTACCCCTCAGGTATACTAGTTCTATATCTGTCTCTCCCTCTCATGTACAAGTATACGTGTTCGACATCATGCTACTTCTAAGTTAGACCCCTGTGCTAACACGCTCGTTGAGTGGTTGCTAGATGCTCACTAAATAGCCACGAGCTGCTCTCCTGAACATGCATGGCACAGCCTCATGGACGACTCGGCCACCAGTGCATTACCTATATCACCCCCCCCCCCATCCCGAATTCCTGGATCCGCCCCTGTAGATTGAATGGGTGAGGGGGAACAGGAAAGAAATAGCAACACACATGCATAAAGACCACTCAAAATAATGGTACTGCAGACGGACGTACTTTCTTTTCTTGAAGTGGCATTCTCACCGAGCGTTTCCCACTCACAATTCTGGTACTGTTCTAGTCTGCTATGTGGTTAAGTGCGGGTGGTGAGAATGCCCCTTTAAACCTATACTAATGTCGTATGCACGACATAGTATATATAGATGGAACTTAAACTTCAGCGGAGGGGTAAGACAAAAGAGTTCACACCTTGGTTATTTCCATAAACCCTGAAAAAAACTCACAGCTGTGGTTTAAAACAGAAAGAGAATGGTTATGAGAGGTGTCAGTCAGTGTAGTGTGGTTATTTTTAGTTACCCTCTCATAACCATAGTCTTTCTATTACATATCTGTGTTCATAAGCATAATAATCATTATTCCCATGTCCCACATCCGCCACAACCACGTAAAATGACAATAGAATAATTTGTGTTAGTTTATTCAATATAATGCCCAGTGGTTATCCCCAGGCCACCTTTGATTGTTATCTAATTGACACCCTTAATGGATACTAGTTCTTATTTCTGTTGAACCATTGGACACGTCATATCTTACAGCTTCTATTCCTGAGAGATTTGCAATGAATTAAATCATTTAAGTATAAATACATCTTTATCTAATATGTCTATTTCAAAAGGCTAAACTGCACCTAAAGTCGGACACCTTCATGTTTCTTGACATAGACCCTCACAAAAGATACATAATATACTTCTATTATTAGGCTTAGGAATTATGTTACTATAATAGGAAAACCAGAATAAACTGAATAAGGAATAAATTTTCCCATTTCATTGTGAGTTTTGTGTTGAAAATATTACAAAAACACCCCATGTTTAAGCAGTCATAGAACCATATAAGAAGTGAGTTAAATGTGGCCTGGATTTTCCTATTTAGTTGGCATTATATGTGAGTTGTGTATATTGATTATGTAATTCAATGTCAATGATGTCCGACTCAAGGTGTCTGTCCGACTCAGGGTGCCTTTACCCTATTGGGCCCATCAGCGAAGGTAGACATGGATCCCTGGTATATAGGTTGGAAGCAGGGGGGGAGTCAAGTGCTGTGGCTCCCTCTATACCGCAGGGCATATATGTAGCTGCACCGGCCTAGTAGCAACAGTCTCAAACAGAGCAGGGAGGAGGTAGCACTGTACAGTTCAGTGTGGTCCAAACCTGCTGGAAGGTCTTTGGTATACACGATTGGCATGAGGTGGCACTACTGGGCTGTGGGAGGGTCATGGTCATATAGCCTACCCTCAGTACATTTGCATTGCATTGAGAGAGCATGCATGAAACCCTCATATTGAGATAACGGCAGAAGCTTTATGATGCTACATTGAAATATAACTTGGAAAAGGGTAAATCTTCCCAGGAAAAATTACAACAGAATTTAAACTCAAATAGCTTTTGTGTAATAACTGCTTAAGATTTGGTTAAAAATGACTGTGTGTAGTTCCCACTCTAGCCACTCCATGCGGATGGCGCTATGGCACTTGGTTCCCCCCTTGGGTTGGAAGGATACATGAAGAGAGATGGAGACATACACTTGTGGGGCTGCATTGCATTTACAGAGATCTGCTGTTGTACTGGCTGCTGTAGAGAGTGAGCATTGTCGAAGGTAACCACCATCCTGATGATGCAAGGAGTAGACTGATTAATGTTGGCAACTTTAATAAACACTATGGAGTTTCGATTAGCCCTAACTTGTCCTTGACTAAGGCTGGTGCAGCCATAGGCAGTCTTTGTTAAAAGTGAGGTCTACTATAGGACACAATCATCTATAGGAGCACTTTAGTACTGGTGACAACAAACGACAAAAACCTCGAACAACTCCCGTGTCCCCCTACCCTGCGCAGTATTTCCTGTTACAAAACTGAAGTTGGGCTTCAGTGTTGGTGAATGTAGGAGGAATGGGGTAATATAGCCTACAAGGTGCTCAGTTGGGGTTTAAAAGATACAATTCCCCAATATAAACCCACTAACATACGAGTCTCAAATACCCAGTACAACTACTAACTAGCTATCAGATGAGTTTGTGAAGGGTGTAGTGATATAACCAGCAGAGCCTGCAGGGTGAGGCTGATAATACTACTACACCCTTCATAAATCTCATCTACTATCAACGGTGTAAGCTGAACCTGAAAGTAACTATCATCCGTTTATACATTTAACACCGGCCGGGGTGGGCTGTGGCCTATGTACCTATATTTGAAGAACCTGAAATACAAAACAAACAGATGAAGAGAATTATCATTGATGGGAACGTTCATCTGCTAGGGTGGGGGGAGGGTGCTCTTTGGGTTCGAAGAAGAAGAGTGACATGGGGTTGAGGGGGCTGGTGTCAGGGTCTGCGTGATATCACCTATTATTAGTATAAATGTACAAATGTACCACAAGAAGCACTATATCAGCATAGATAATGGTGACTAAGGGAGTCGTCATTATTTAATAACAGTAAGGGGGTATCAATTTGTTGACTCCTGTAGAAAGGGGTGGGGAGTCTGAAATTTAAGGGAAAACCCCTGATATTGACTTTTAATATGGTGTAAGTTTAAGTCAAAACTGATTCCAATGTAATACTATCCCTCATATCTCTTTTTCTGATGTCTTCCTAGCTATAACAACCAGTTGGGATGGTAAGTAACTGGCCAGTGTCACCGGGTGCAGAAAGGGACTTATCTGGCCATTGTAATGTTATCCTGCAGTTAGTTCCTTTACGTCTCTCTATTATGTAAACTGTCTGCCTCTGAAGGTTTCGCTTGGAGGGGGGCTACATTTAGTGACGTCTTGAAATGTCCCAAAATAGGTGACGTCACTCTTGAAATGTCCCAAAATACTAAAAAGTAGGTAATCACGGACATACAGACTATACGAACCATATGGGAATATACAGAGAGGGTTGGCGTAGCCTTTGCAGCGATATAGGAATCTGGAGCTATGTCCAGTGGGTCCGCCATTTTAAATTTCGCTGGTTGAGGTTAAACCCACTGATAAGACATGCCACGATGGGCACAAATAGGGGACAAACAGGGGACAGACTAGTAACAGTCTTATCAACTCTTATTAGTGCGGGCCGCCACAACCAGCTCCAGTCCCGTCTAGGCCCCATACGCCTGCCGGTCCATACGGGACCGGAGTGAAAGGCAAGAAGAACAGATAGGGATTTTGAGTGAGGAATTCTCTCCCTCCACAATCGCTTTCTGTCGTTATACCCGAGTCTGATACCAAAGTACCAAGTAGCTTGCATACATATGATGGTCAACTCTCGTGAGTTGCTCCTGAGCTCAATTCACGCTATCTGCCAGATCTGAAATATTCAACATGCCCCCTGGGTCCCGTTCTCATTCAATTAGTTCTCAAATGTGTGCTTACCAAGCCATTACACACAAGGGCATTGCGAGGGTCACCCTAGTCTGCACCCTATCCTTAAAGGGGCAGCGACCCATATGAGTGTAATACTCCGCGAGTAGCTCATACTTATCATTGTCCTTGTATCTGGGCAGTGGGTGGGTGGGTGGGTGGGGGGGGGGGGGGTCCATCTCCATGCAGAGATACAATGTTGATTAAACTACGGATTTTGGCATAGATGAGAGGAATAAGGTGGATATAATATATTAAGATTCCCCGCCCCCCTGTTTTCTGCTACATAGATGTATGTCTTGAGAAGTGAAACAAATGCGACTCCTCCCGAAAGACCCTGGTTGCTCCCACATGTAGAAGTTAAAAGTTTAAGTTTATGGTAGGCTTATAGTAGCTTGGAGTTTAAAGGGGTCCGCCCCCACTGGTGGTCTCCAGTGGGTGGCGTGTGAGAGGACCGTTAGAATCCCTGTGTGCAGCTAATAATGTGAACTTCCTCCAGGAGGTGTAACCAGTGCCTTATCACGGCCATCATCATTCCTTCTGGCACGCAAACCTTATATGTAGGGGGTCAGTGTGTCTCCATACTGGAGGAGGGGGCGGGGGTAGGGGCCTGATGATACAAACCACGTAGTAAAAATGAACACGGCATTTAAGACTCATATTTAAACGTGGATCGATTTTTTATTCGACTTGGTCACATCACTACCATGGTTTTATATGACTGCTAATATGAACCTTTATTTACAAGATAGATGATGGATTTGGGGTTAATGAATATGGGGCATACATATATTCACCAAAAAGAACAGATTTGCATGGGGACACTAGATCTACCTATATGGGGAGGTCTGGGGTAATGAAATTGGTTTCGTTGGGCTTGCATTTAACGTAGAGTAACACACTCGTAACACTACATCTTACACACACCGAATGAGAGACAGAAAGAAACGAGAAATGGACTATGCGGTATTTTGTTATCCTTTTATTATCAAACCCTGTTGCGAGACTAAAACAATCTCATCAAAGTACACTGTTTAAAGCTTGACCGTCATGGTTGAAGTGAGGCCAAAAGCACTTTTGGATATAGTTTAGTTTTGATTCACAAGAGGGCTCTTAAGGGCTGGGAGCTGAGCTCTTACAGGCACAAGATAGGGTGAATATGTTGTAGCTGGACAATGCTCATGGTCCCCTGTCCAAATGCTGCTGCCCTCTGGTGGAACTGTTATTTTAGTCTATATATGGAAAATGTGGAACTTATTCCCTGACGGCCCAGCTTTAATCCTACAGAGATAAAGCTGTAGCATTATATCATAATATTGTCACACAATCATAGAAAAATATAGATTATACAGCGACGAACAATTATTATAAAACATCTTTACCACATATACAATTTCATAGAACTCCAGCATACTCTTCTTTAAATCAATCTATACACATGCAAATCGACAAATGGTCGAATTTTCGCAATAAGACTGCATAGTGTAGTTACATCTGAAGGCAGCCATAATGTAATTTAGCAATTGGCGGTGGGTATCATAGGAAAATAGTTAAAAGACTTGTTTTATCACAGATTGAATGAAAATACCATTCTGCTGATATCTTATTCGGGCAATATGCTTCTACGTTAAAACACGATCATAATAAAAACCATGTTTAAAACTACAATAGTGGTACCAAAACGTATGGAGGGGTACACTGTTGGTGATGACTGGAAAAAGAATAATTGTCAGAACAAGAAAATAATATGCGCAATACACATGTATAATGCTCTTATTTACAGCAAAGCGAATGCTTTCTTATTATGATAGTATTAGAATCAATGTATAATCATCATTCGGCATCCAATAATTGCATTGACAGTGACTTAAATTGCATTGATAAAGCGTGTACATGGCATATACATTGTATAAAATTCCAATTGTATCTCTTATATAGTCCAAGTCTTATGTCCTAAAGTTACACCAAACTGACTCTGAATTTTAGGGAATATCTTCTGATGGATAATTATATTTATATACTTCACCCTGTACAATTAGGGCCAATATGACTATGTGGACTCTGTTGAGTACAAGAATATATATTTATTGGTTGCTGCTACAACCTAATGTCAAGGGTTTTGTCTGGGGTGTAGTAGATCTCGCCCACCTCATTCACCCTATCCATGGCATTGGCATATGTGTGCTCCGTATCCTGGTACGGTGTTGGGGGTGGGACATCATCCACTACCACGTCTGTGGCGTCCACCACATAGGGCCCATCGGGTTGGGCAGCTACAGGAGGGTATGTCACATAGCGGACCTCCTCCTGCTCCTCCAGGTGGGGGGCAGGGGAGTGCACCATAGCCTGGAGGCTGGGGTAGATCCTCTGCTCACTGGAGGAGGTGAGGTGGGAGGGTAGGTCCGGCTGAGGCTGCTTCTCCCCGGCCCTGTCGTAGCCGGCCTTGGTGTAGGTGTGCGGGGAAGCAGGAGGGCGGATCTGCAGGGTAGCCTGTTCTGGGCTCTCCAGTCCCGAGTCATTCAACGTGCCATCTGTCTGCCTCTGGGCAAAGTCCACGAACAGCTGTAAATAGAGGAACACTATCAGCAAAAAAAGAAACAACTCATATAAAGTAGCCAGAGTTAAATATATGCAGATGTAATATGCATTACAGTACCCTGTACATTGTGTTATAGGAAGTGTCACTAGCGGCTCTAATACAGTTCCTGTGTGAATGGTACATTTCACTATACTACTATGTGTTATAATAAGTGTCACTAGCGGCCCTAATACAGTGCCTGTATGAATGGTACATGTCACTATACTACTATGTGTTATGGTAACTGTCACTAGCGGCCCTAATACAGTGCCTGTATGAATGGTACATTTCACTATACTACTATGTGTTATAGTAAGTGTCACTAGCGGCCCTAATACAGTTCCTGTGTGAATGGTACATTTCACTATACTACTATGTGTTATAGTAAGTGTCACTAGCGGCTCTAATACAGTTCCTGTGTGAATGGTACATTTCACTATACTACTATGTGTTATAGTAAGTGTCACTAGCGGCCCTAATACAGTGCCTGTATGAATGGTACATTTCACTATACTACTATGTGTTATGGTAACTGTCACTAGCGGCCCTAATACAGTGCCTGTGTGTATGGTACATGCCTCTTTACTACTATGTAGCCATCTTCGGACACGAGTGAGTTACATATGCAACAATCAGGGATATACATACTTGGTCTAACGTTGTTTGTGAGACGGAGTAGTCTTCAATGTGAAGGTTCGCTTTTTCAGTTTCAAGGAGTCCAAAAACGTCGGCTAGAGAGGTCACATGACCAGGAACGCCGAACTCCAGGAAGCTATGGTGTTGGTCCTTGAAAACACAAAAGGTACTGTGTCTTAATGGGGTTCAAAGAGACGCGAGGACAGACAACACATTTATTCTTCAAACCCTAACCTTGGGGAAGCTTTGAACAAGATGTCATGTGATCCCATGTGTCTATGTGTCTAACGACTGCCTTTATAACAGTGCCAAGTCATTCACTGCCAAGGGCAAATATGAAAGGAGAACTCTTCAGACCCCGACACCATGTAAATGATGGGTGTGTACCCGGAGGACACTGGTCTCATGCTACAGCACAGAAACAACCATAACGGAGGTCTACATCAGACACACCCAGAATAACATCTCTCTTTATAATGCATCTCATTGTGGGTACGGCTGAAATAGACCTATAGTATTTATGTACTGCATGGATGTTTGCATTTAAGCTAATTCAAGCCATAACGGAATTTAAGTGGCATTTACTCAAATCAAATCAGATATACAAGTGTTCTAAATGCAGACATCTATGCAGTGCTAGTCGAATATACATACTAAAACCACACTATTCCATATCATACTGTGGTTATTTTAAAGAAGGTGATGCTGGTGCATGGAAGTGTTGGATGTGGATGCTATCTATGAAGAATGCAGTGCAATAGAAAAAAGATGATCATACCTTGAGGTAGGACCCAGGGAAGGCTGCCGTCATGAAGGCAATGGCGGCGTCCTGATGGACACTGTGACGAGAGACCCGGATCTTGACGTTGTAACTCCCGCCAAATCTACAAACATACAGGGGACATTCATCAGGACATGAGCAGGATGACAGAGGAAAACAAAGACACCTATAACCTACGTGATTGGTAACAACCACAAACAATGGACTCTAAGCAATTATTATAATGAGCACATTGGTGTTTTGAACTATTCGCTGAAATAATGACACTAAGGGACTTATACTACTATGAGGATGCCCTGTAGGTTACTTGTGGGATCAGATTTTGAATACGATGACTCTAAAGCTCAGCAATCTAGTTCACCTCTCATTTCACTAAATTTCATTTAGGTTAAAAGTCACTCCCATCCCGGATCCGAAAAGAACTTAATGTCTGTTCTACTATGTACCATTCGAAATGTGAAAGCATGATATGGATACAAGTACTATAATAGTTATTACAGAACCAACGTTACAGTACGTTTGGGACTGGATTACACCAGGTCATACATACTGGATAACCCTGTATGACGGACCATGTAGTGACCACGGCCTGTAGGCTGCCAGATATAGGTGTCAAGGTATTGGGTAATAGTGAGCAGCTCATGTATAATGTGATGACCTGATGAGCTGGCTGCGTGTCTGTGTGAGCTACTCGTGTAGTGCTGACAGGAGCAGTGTAATCAGCACACACGGGGCTAGGTCAGGGCTCACGTGCAGCGGTGTGCATGCTGGGTGGGCAGAACGCTATCGGCACAAGGTAATATAGCATGTCTTCTCTTTTTAGTCGTTTGTCATGCATGTATACTAAGTACATCACGTAAGCTTCACTCAATTTCTAATACTCCATGCATCCATGGAGTGGTATACATGTGTTAGTCCATAGAGCATTCAAGGAAGATCTTTTATCAGAAAAGTGTGTCAAGTTGATTTGTCTCGAGTTAATCCCTGTTCCTACATTCCCTAGAAATACATTTTAGGTACAGCCCAGAAAGCATTTTAAATGTAATGAACTGATTTTTTTTTGTAATTGATATCACGGCTCTTAAACAAATTCGTATAAGTATAATGTCGTCTACATCTGATCTTAGTAGCTAACACTCTATAACTTGTGTACGCCTTACTTGTTCTTGAGGTGTTGACCGCTGCCCAGGCACGTGAAGTGACCGTTCACTAGTACGGTCAGGCGCGTACAGAGGGCGTCACACTCGGCCATGCTGTGAGACGTCAGGATGACGGACCGGTTGTCTTTGACGACACCAATGATGTTGTTCCACACCAGCCGTCGTGCTCCGGGGTCCATGCCTGTTGTGGGCTCGTCCTGCAGAGGGAATCGACGTACATTCACAAATCAACGTATACCAATGTCATTTACAAGGAGAAACCGGTGAGATCAATATTATCATGTGCAAACTACTTTTATATGCTTCGGGCTACTGGAATTACTACGGAATTACTAGCATTTTAATAATTCACATAACCCTTTATGGGGTTCTCCAATTCACATTTTTAATGAACGAAATCTACATTGAGTTTCATGCATCATACCAACCCTGGAGTTGGTACAGTCATAAAAAGAAAGTAACGGTGCCGGCGATTCACTCGCCAGCGTGCTTTGAGGTATCATGTTGACAAATGTCTGTAAAGGGCCAGGAATACTCCGTATCGCAACCATGTATTGTGGAAGCACATACATCATCCCAAACTGATATTGAGCTACTCACCATAAGGACCACTTCCGGCTCGCCAATCAGCGCCAGTGCAGCAGACAGTTTCCGCTTGTTTCCTCCACTGTAGGTCTTGATCGTCTTGTTACCATACTGCACCAGGCCGAACCTCTCCAGGGCTGAGGTGCACACCTAGTACCAAGCATTAATAAAGGGTAGAATACAGCTAAATATTAGCCTTTGTAATTAGCGAGTGAGTAATGGTTGTTTTACTTGATTAAGACATTTCCGATAGCTAAGGTCATATTAGATGGGAGGGAGTAAAACTATATGATACATCAATTTGATAGATGAATGCACGTGTGTCTGTGTCTGCGCATATGGGCATCAGACACACGAAAGAGCAGAACGATCGGAAGAGGTAATTATAAAGACCTTCTTATGATGGGCTAGGGAAGTCCCCTTTATAGACGGTGGCTTACTTGTAGTGCTTAGCAACAGGCCTAAGACATATAGAATTACATTTTTGGCTCAGACCCTAAATAGGCTGCTTTTTACATGTAACCACCCTTAGGCTTAGTTGGCTTAGTTCCCCAGGGATATCAATGGCTCAGAGGTGTCCAGATTCATGATGCCTGAAGCAGGAGCAGACATACCTCTTTGATATCCTTCTCGGGGATGCCCTTGAGTCGTCCCATGAAGCTGATCATCTCCCTGCCGGTCAGCATGGGGTCCAGGGCGTCCTGCTGAGGGCAGTAGCCCATGTTCTGGTCGATCTCAGACATGTCCTCCGACACCCTGAAGTACAAAGTAATTTGTATGGATATATTTTTATGAGATCTGCTTATCATCTCACGATACAGTTTCCTCTTCATTTCAACACGAGGCAGTCGTGGACCTGCAGGTAGATTGCTGGTTGATATTTGTTGGTCGATATTTCCATCAGCACATAGGCCCTACTGGTTGTGTGCCTCATTTCTTTTGAACATAATATCTAACTGCTAGTACTGCCAGTACTAGCTAGGTGACTGGGTGACCAAGTAACTATGGATACTTCTCAATGTGATCATAGTAAGATTTATGATAATATGCCAACCATCAATAGATATCGACGGCATTTAAACTAGTACTTTTAGTTCATAACGCAGATTGTATGGAGGGCGGTATTAAAATGATAGACGGGCACAAAGTCCTGTAGTTTGATCATATTGATGGAGTTAACGCCAGTATGGGAAAACTCTAAAAACCTATTAAACTCTAGGCGGCAGGACCTACCTCTTGTCATTGAGTACTGCCGCGCCCCCTGTAGGGAGGAGGCTGCCTGTGATCATCTTGAAGGTGGTTGTCTTACCAGCTCCATTCACGCCGATCAGGCCAAAGCACTGCAGGTAGGGAACACGGTCATGTTAGAAACACCCAATGTAGCACAGTATGAAATAATAAATAATGTAGGTTTATTCAAAACACACGACTGTCAATGAGATAAAAATGATATAGTGTCTATAGCGGTCACAGGTCCGTTAGTCGACCGTAGAATAAAGGACATAGCTCACATAAACTACTTACAAACCTATTAAGAACTCAACCACTTACCTCTCCTTTGGGTACACCAAGGCACAAGTTCTCCACCGCCATAACCTTGTTGAAGCCACGACGGTATGTCTGAAGGTGAGACAATAATACAATACATAATTATAGCCCCTACTTTCATCTTTCCTCAATACAATGATTGAATCGATAAGCTATTTATACTATCATTACTATTCATCTGTTAAAGAGCAAGGTACCAAAGAGCAAAGAATACTAGCGATCTTTGCTCTCTGCTCATACTGATGATGGGGGCACTATATGGTGAGAAGTACAGACCTTTGTTAGGTTATGCAGGATGAGGACATCGTCTTGAGAATTGCCTGTCACGATACGCTGTCTCTCCAAACTGACATCACTATCCTCTTTATAGTCTGCATTCTTCTGTTTCCTGCTCTTAGAAGACCTGCAGTGTACAAGGATCACATAATTTATTTAGAATATAACTTAATCAATTGAGGAGTAAGATCGTTATGCCCTCCTCTTTACTAGAATGTGTAGTTGTTTCGCCATACACCAGAATAGTTGCATCCTGATGTAGCAGCAAGGGATAGTGGTCAACTTATTGTATCTGCTTTTCCTATTTTTCCATTTTATAGATTAGTTACATACATTCTGTTATAACTACGCTGGAATTATCCAAAGGTTATTTTAATATGTAGTGTGCTGTATTATTATTGGATCTGGATTAAAAGGCTTTAGGAGATACATTGGGTTTCAGAATTCATTTTAAACCTATTTCAAGAAGATACTGTAATTTGATTTTACAGGAGACATTCAACAGATTTGTTCCAAACTACAAATTATCTAAGAAATGAAATTTCCACTGTTGCTTAGAACTAACTCTAGGGTGCACTTTCACAAATAAATCTACAAATTTTGGTGTCTTGAAAGTATCTGTTCAGGCAGTGATGAAGACTCCTGTGTACTAGTGCATCTCTGTATTTCCTACTTGTGTGGTCTGTATATAGAATTGGAAAATCGCAATCCTCCCAGTGATGATACCCCTCGGTATTATCATTTACAGATATCGAATAAAACTACCATAATAAACCTTTTACTTTCACTCTACCAGACAGGGAAGCAACTGTGTAATAGGCTAAAAGTGTAATAGGCTAAATGATTATGTTTTATCACATATAATGCAGCTCATGCAAATATTTATGTCCCAATAAAAAAAATTGAATTTAGCACCAACATAGCTTCAGCAATGCATGTCCATTACCTAGCATGTTATCATGCTTCTAAATAAAGAATGTTTGTGATTAGTGCATAAAATCAAAGTAAAGCTCAATATAATTATATTCATTTTATTTTAAAATACTATCTATCTTTCAGAATGACATCACCACTCCCACACATGCATATATTCAGCATATAGGTTACAAGTTTAAGTATCCGTTGTATACAAATATACGTATGGTTAGCAAGAGGATTGTTATCTTAAACCTAGGGAAACTAATGACCTTAAGTAATATATTGAGATAATGTTAGAAAACTTATTGACGTAATCAAAATAGTTGGAGAGGGTGTTAATGACAATGATTCACAAATCGTGCATCATTACACACAAGTGTGATTCTCAACTTTCTGTAAGGAGGTTGACATGACATTGTGCTTATTATTTTATCCATTGTTAAAACACTATTTATCACGGCACCTCTTAAAGGGGCAACAACATGCACACGCATACCTGTGTTCATCCAGCGACCTGTAATGTATGCACATGATGCAGAAGATTGAAATATTAAAATCAAATTGTAGTGCTATAAGCTATGAGGATATTGAACTCCTAATTATTTATATTTGTACATATCTATTATTAGCTATAGCAACGTTCTAGCTGAAAACACCTTATATTGTTTATCTGTTAAGATAGCAGTAGAACAAACTTCATTACAGTTTTCTATGTGAGATCTCACTTGGACTATCATAAGGTAAGTGTGGGCCTTTCACGCAGAGACAATACCTAAAGTGAAGTAAAGAACTACCAGCAGAAACCACTCACCTTGGTGAAACACATCCCTGACTATCAATGATGAGATTGAGGATAAACAGGACCAGTCCCTGGATACCCAGAGCCACCAAGTTCCAACCAATCTGGTCAAAGGTGAAAGGGTCCTTGTAGTTGTCAACATTAAAGCGCTGGAAGATCTCTGCCAGGAACTGGTTGTAGGAGAGGCGGACAAGGCCATCTCCCAGAGCAAACTGAGGCAGCACCAGGAAGACCTTGCTCAGCACATCGTGGACAATCTTTATACTCTGTGGAGGAAAGACAATAACGGGAGTGTATATTGTATCAGTATAATCACCGGTTCACTATGGGGGCAATGGATTTAAGAGGCCGATCACATAGTTTGATAAACATAGCTAAAAGTCCCACATAATATAGAAAGTGTCAACATTATAACATTGGCAATCCCATGAAACTACTAGAAACATAGTCGACTACAATTTATGGGGTTTGGTAGGGGTGAATAAAGACCATGTAAAACATCATTGTGGAATCTTCTCTGGACTGCATTCTCATAATGGGTATCAAAAATAGAAAAACGATCTTAGTCCTAGTATGAAACGTATAAAATTCAAATATGCAACCCATACATGCACTTTTATATTTAGAATTAAAAACTACAACTATCCATGTGTTTAACATACAGGTGTGTTGTCGAAGAGGCTGAGCAGGAAGATGCAGGTGGAGGAGTTGATGCCGAGGAACAGGTTAGTGATGAAGATGGCCATGTATGCCACAGCCTGCTCCTTGAACAGCCTCATCATCAGGTAGGTGAGAGGAATGGTAGCCCACCTGGAGGAAACACAAGGATTAATCAACAGGTGACAAATGTGTCTGTCCTATCTTGGACAGCAATGGCTTTTCCTGGAAATCCGCAGTAGATGCATTCATCTTGAATTTGTATTTGAAAATACTGATGAATCAGATAGGTGTAGCTAGTGTCCAACGGACTGGAGGAAAAAGATAAATTATATATGTCACAAATGGGACTCATTCTGTAAATATAGCCAACTAACCCAAACATGAGCAGGATGGCCACGAAGGCAGGCAGGTTTAGTCTGTTCGTGTAGACAGGTAGGTTGAAGGCTGCGGCTATGGCAGCTGTTAGCCCAACAGTAAATGCGAAGGAAATCTGCAATGGAGAATAGAGTTATTTCTATCATGGTTGTATTGTGGACCAACATCACTATTCCTCTCAAACTTAACTAACCTATCTAAAGCCTTTGACAACACACAATATAGACTTTGTATGTTTTTCTCTAGCGGAACAGTCTATGTACAGATATTTTGAGTTCCTCGTTGTCATACTATCTTCGAACATAGATGTAGCCTCAATACATAATGCCTGCATGGAGTTATCAATAGGAGTTCCCCAGGGATCGGTACTAGATTCACAGATCACAAAGCCGTTTCCCCGACATGACCTGCTCTTGTATGTACACCCAACAAACAGCTCATACTTGCTCAACTACCCACACATATGGATACCCCAAACACTCACCATGTCCCATAGGAAGGCGCTGGTCCAGTAGAGGGTTGTGCCGACACCTGCGATACCCTGGAGGAGTTTCTCCTGCCGGGTGCGCTCATGTACCAGGTAGATGCTGTAGCCAGCAGGTACAAAGCAGAAGGCGCACAGGATGACAATGGCAATACCAGTGTCAGCAATACCCTGGAGCCTGTGGTAATAAGAATGATAATGATTCGAATAAGACTGATATCTCTTCAATCATTAATTGTTATTTTCACTACTATTTATTATAGACCTAAACAGATAATGTGATGTAAGATATTGGCGTGATCTGGTGTATAATATAAGGAGCATAGATACACCCAGGTTATGGCATGGGGTGTTTTCCCCTCGAAAATCTTGCTTTCGCCTATCTTCCAATTAGTTCTAGCACAGTAATTGCCTATGCTGTGTGGGCCTACACTTACAGGGTGAATCTGCTGAGCTGGGAGCGGGTGGCATTGAGTGGGTGACTGTAGACGGTGATGCCGTAGTCAGTGCTCTGGGTGTTGTCAGCCCCGTCCTTACTGGCCCGCAGTATCATGTTGTTAAGGGCATTGTAGTAGGAGGGCATGGCATGGTAACCCTTGTTGTTGAACCATACTGTGGCTTTACTTCCTGTGGCATCCGTCTCCAATTCCCAACCGCCGTATCTGTGTAACAGAGAGGGCACAATGAATGGAAGGGGAAATAAGTGAAATAGATCTCATATTTTGTTCTGAAATTCTTATACATTCTGATACCCTGTTAATTGTTATTTTACCATCAGTCCGTGATCTATTGACATGCTATAGAGTACATGTATGAAGCGGTTCTGTGAAATGTTTTCACAATATGAACAGACATATTTAAGGAGAACATCCATGAATTTGGGTTGTGTCTGGCTTAACTTACCTCTTCTCTTGGTTATCTATGAAGGTCCTCAGCAGGTAATCAGGTGTGTCGAAGTGGGAGGAGGAGATGTTGTAGAGGTGGGATCCTGTTCTGGTCTTGGCACTAGGCATGGTGGGACCCTCGGCCCCGGCAGGACACATGTAGCGTCCGTCTGGGACACACTCACACTCAGGGGGCGGGGAGGTCGTCTTGGGGGCTGGTGTGTAAGGTGGGAAGTCCTCAGGCTGCACACGGCACATTCCCCTGAAATAGAAACATCTAGGTTTTATCTACTTTCATTATAAATTATTTTTTATTCACACCTTAGCTAGCTGTTATATCAATGAAAGTACTAATCATGCTTGATGACTTTAGGACTTACTTTTCCTCAGAGTCGTCCATACACATTGTACCAACTCCCTGTTTCGTTAACAGTGAGGACACCATCTTGTCTGTGAAAGTCATGTTGTTTGTGTTGTCGGTATTTCTGAAATAATAAATTAATAATAACAAATTTAAGAATAGATCTTAATCTTCCAGAAAAGTAATTCAGACAGTTAGAACTTTCCATGGCCTTTGGTGCATGTGATAAGTATGTCCTTGGAATATCCCACCAAAAATGATAAATATGTGGTTCGTTCAACAACTAAATGCCACAGGCTCTGCAGATGTTTCATGCAAATCCATCAACCTGGTAGCTTTTCAACCCAGACAGGAAAATACCATTCTAAAACAGCAAATCCTATCTACAGTAATGGTGACAATGTATCACTGTTCAAAACGATTTACAAAGTAAAACAACCAGACCCCCGTACTACAGTAATGGTGACAATGTATCACTGTTCAAAACGATTTACAAAGTAAAACAACCAGACCCCCGTACCTGAAGAACATGTTGTTGACGGGTGCATACAGGTCGGTTGAGAGCGGCATGGCAGGCAGGTCGACCCTGGGCGGCTTGATGAGGGTGCAGCCCATGGCGAACACGATGAAGATACACGGCATGATGATCTGAGACAGGTAGGAGCGCAGGTCCCGCCTGTGGTGGTGGAACCGCTTGGTGAGCAGAGCCCAGAACTGGCGCACTTTGAGGTGCAGACCTGCCACCTTCTTGGTGCCCCTCAGCCGGCCGTGGGTGCTGTCCATGTTGAGGGTCACACTACGGCCATCTGCAACATGGGGATAGAACTGTGTTAGTGAGGGGATATAGGTGAGCTAGGGTAGACAAAAGAAGCGGTGTAGGTCCGGAAGGAGGTTCTTTCTTTATTACGGAAGCTTGGAATCGACGGCTATTCGTGGCAATTTGCGTCTTCCAAAGATGGTAGTGCAGTGCATGGAAACAAAAATGTCAAATATGACTTATTTGAATTCTTTTTTTAAAACAAGGTATTGTTTGGGCGAAATACAATGTTTCTACACCAAGTTCTGCAAGCCCTTCTGCTACCCGGGCCCATTATTTGATTTGAATGGACACATTTGTAAACATACTTGTTGTATGTTGTAATGCTTTACCTCTGGCTGCGTGTCCATTGGTGGCCTTGGGGAGGGTGCCGTCCTGGAAGCTGGCGGAGGTCCTGTTGGACAGACTGCTGCCCCGACCACTGTCTGCCTCTCCAGGGGCCTGCTCACCCTTAACCAGGGACCAGTCCTTACAGCGCTCAGGGTCCAGGGACTCACCACGTTCTGCCAGAGAAGTCACCTTGAGGAACACCTAGACAAGGGGCAGTAAAAGGGGTATACAATAACCTCATCTCTCATTAAGTGTATACGATACATAACCCTTACTATTTCTATTTACTGAAAGGCAATGATATACCAATGACGAATTACAGTCACACTACTTAGGCACATAAAAGTGCACATTTGGACTGCATTAATATTTTCCTTTTGCAACAATAAAGGTAAATTACCTCCTCCAGGGTCGAGTCAGAGACGCCGTATTTGTCTATGCCGAGCGCCTCCTGCTGTGCATCGAGCTGCTGGAAGAGCTGCTTGAAGGCCTGGAGGCGGCCCCCGGAGGTGGGCAGCACCAGCGTCAGCTCAGTACCGATCTCCTCCACCAGGCGCGCCCCAGGCACGTAGTGCGCCACGAACTGCAGCACGGCGTCTGTGTTAAACTCTACACAAAGAGGGAGCACACAGGTATATACATGTGTTTAATAGCGGGTTTCTTGATAATTAGAACAAATGGCTCAATGTGATTGCTGTGTATATATTAGAAAGACATCTCTATAGTGAGACCCATAAGAACATGATCTGTAGTCTATATGTTAAATTTGTTTCAACTATGCCATCATACTGTAACAGACAGCGGAAAACAGGTCAGCCCCACGGGGAATCGAACCCCGGCCCCTCCGCTCCGGAGTTGAGAATGCTACCGCTACACCACAGGGCTAGCTGCTTCTCCACTGCTTCTCCTACGGTACTTGAGCTACCACAGGCGGGCAATGCGCTCTCCATGCACGCTCGGGCTGCCCCGAGCGATACGTGCCCGCTACATTACTCCCCTTCAGACTTTTGCTATGTCTGCGGACAGACATGTTACGCAGCAATCTGTGATCAAAGTTAATTCCATACTTAGAATTAACTGGCGAAGCCAGTCACCTGCCCTGAACATGTGTCTTTGGATGCACACATAGCAGAAGCTGAACAAGCTCAAGTACCCAACCCCAGGTTCAGTTCATCCTGGTCACGGCACCAGTGTAACAGACAGCGGAAAACAGGTCAGCCCCACGGGGAATCGAACCCCGGCCCCTCCGCTCCGGAGTTGAGGATGCTACCGCTACACCACAGGGCTAGCTGCTTCTTCACTGCTCTGCTACGGTACTTGAGCTACCACAGGCGGGCAATGCGCTCTCCACGCACGCTCGGGCTGCCCCGAGCGATATGTGCCCGCTACAATACTGTAATATTTGTTATATATCTTGTGTCCCTGGGGACCAATCTTCGCTAATATGACTTCTACATGTATACGGTGTGGTACATACCTGGAACAGCCTTGTTCTGTAAAGCAAAAGCAGTAAACATGTTAGTTGTAATAGCGCTGTATAATTATATTCATAATCGTACTTCGATTGGCCTTCTTTTTACATACTACTCATTTCTCTCGGAATAGTCTCCACTAAGATAGACACACAGAGAAATACAATTCAATCACATTTATTATGGATATATGATTAGAACCACACCAGTGATTAAACTATCAATGTCAGGGATAATTCGCATAGATGTCCTTCGTTCAACTTACTATGTTGGGTTGTGATTTAGCGATGGTCAGGTTGTAGCCACTTCCGTACTCCGACTTGAGGTACATAGGGGATCCACTGCACACCAGTCGTCCCTGTAAGTGTGGAACATAGCATGCAGATTGAAACCAAGAGTCTGAACGCAAGAGGTAAGTGAGTGACACATGGTGGCCTGATTTGGAGATGTAGACATTCATAGGTCACATACGCTGATAAACAAAAAGGCGATAAACCCACTTGGGTCGGTAAAATACTTGAATATATATCTTAGTGTTTTGTGACAATAGATACATTCATACACTGTTTAAGAGCCACCTGCTTTCGCAATCTACACAATGCTGCTTTGACTAAATTAAGGGTCTGGCTGACATGTATTACAGGCTGCCAATGTTATGGTTTGGTTGGCATGGGCAAAGGACACAGGTATAGGAGAGGGTAATCTCCATGTCTCAGTGTTGTGAACGTACCTGGTGTAGGACTACAATACGGTCACTGATGATCTCGGCCTCGTCCAGATGGTGCGTGCTCAGCACGATGGTACGACCTGCAGGAACAGGGAAAGTACAGATTACTCTTGTTGACATTTACTTTTATATTGACCTTTAATTTAAATAAAATTGTAATTTCGCTATGATAAATACATCAATATGGAACCGTTTTTATACACAATGGATGTCAGTGGTACACTAACCTACCATTGTGCAAAAAGTACTTTCATTATCAGTAATCGATAAATCGCAATCAATGAGGACTCATGGCACCCTCTGTAACGCCACCTACAGGCAGCGTCGGCAGTTACAGTAGCTGACCTAATCATCAAAGACACTCACCTCGAACTTTAATCCAAGCAGTAACAATTAGAAAATACCAATCATTAAAGCTATATTAAGCAGCATGCGGATATAAAGCACTGTTATTGCTCTTCGTAATTTTACCAAAAGGATTCAACCATGATAGTTATGTTCACTTCCAGCCATACTGTATAACGTATATTTACTAGGTTCATCGAAACGTTTGTCACTCTCTAGAACCAAACCATGAAATGTCATGAACAACATTAACTTTGCACAATTTGTCCTCTACAGGTGCACCTTGCAACTAATACAGTATCCGAATATGCAGGTGGGTATTATGTCTATCGTATTCGTTAATTCTAAGACGGAGTTATTCAACACAGGGATTTCTTTTAAAAATCACAGTTGTCAGACTCACCCTCCCTGTGTTCCAGGATGAGGTCCCAGATAAGGCGACGTGCAGATGGATCCACGCCGCTGGTGGGTTCGTCCAGGATGACCACCTTAGAGCCGCCGATAAAGGCCAGGCCGACGGAGAGGCGTCGTCTCTGTCCTCCAGAGAGCTGTGAGACGGGTGTGTTGGCGTCCGCCTGCAGCCCTATCTGGTGCAGCATTCTGTGTGGGGCAGACATGGAACATGCAACATGGAAGTTAACGTGGCCCATTCAGTCTAAAACAATGGAGTTTTGCAGATAACCACTTGAATGGGTTATATCTAATTCATTGCTGTTATAACCAGATGCTATATTAACCAACACGTTGACCTTATACTTCAGTTTCGTGATTATTCTCAGGAATCTGCTTTCATTATAAACATCCCGGTTACTTGTTATTGCATCTTCTAGATAAGTATTAGAAGCATTATTCCAGTTGGTCATATTTGACATCATCGTATAATAATTTACACAATCGGAAATACAACAGATCTATGAATTAGTATGATGGTCTCACGTTTTGATCTCGGTCTTGGTTTTGCTGGAAGACATGTTTCCTTTCACCTTGGCAAAGAATTCTAGATGCTCGCGAACCGTCATGTGCTCAAAGAGGACATCGTGCTGGGGGCAGAAGCCCAGTGTAGTCTTCAGCTGGGAGTTCTCCGCCATGACGTCATAGCCTCCCACAAAGGCAGTGCCAGAGGAGGGAGGGAAGAGTCCAGTCAGCATGTTTCTGTGGTAAGGGCAAACATTGGGGCATTTATTATAATGAGAACCACTAGGTGTATCGTTTAATTGCGTTAAGGCCTCCAGGGATAGGTAAAGAGGCTTGAACCTACGGAATGATCAAAGTGCAAACGTTCTGCATTCGATATTCAATCTCACTATACCACCACCACTGTAGCTAAACACCATCCAAATAGCAGAGATGTAAGGACAACAAAATGAAGGCTTAACCCCGTGTTTGTCCGTGGCTGTATGTTCAGATAATACTCATGCTTGACTCTGGCTAGCCTTAGTTATATCATTATTATATTGCCAAACAGTAAAGTAGGACGTACAGAGTGGAAGTCTTGCCGGCGCCGTTGTGGCCCAGGAAGGCAGTGACCTGGCCCTGGTAGAAGTTGACGGTCAGGTTGTCCACTGCCAGCCGCTCAGCTCTGCTATACCTCTTTGTGAGCTGGTGCAGAGAGACTCCTATAGGCAGACCTACTGGGTCTGCTTCTCCTACACCTGTAGTGATAAAGACCACAGTAAGTAATCATTGTTCCTTTCGGTATTGTCTTAGAGAGAGTATTATTATGTTTCACTGATTAAGGTGCTTGATTTGAATTTCATCTTAAGTCTGGACACTTTACATTTAATTGTTTTGGTATACTGCTTCCATAAATGTGAGACCTCTATTATGGTGATCTAGTTGTGTGTGCAAAGGGTATTAAATCATATGATTCTAATCTACGGATACCTGTGGTTTTCCTTGACAGTGCAAGTGTAAGGGTCTATATTGTCGATGATGTCCTAAGATATATATGAACATTTAAAATGGTACGGATTATACTCAGATGGTTGGCTATGAGCAAGGTCGATGTCATTTTTAGATTACTCTACATCAAACATTATTTCGATGATGATACATGATACACCTTACAATCTTATGGTACTGGAAAATAAGGGCACACGAGGGAATCAACATTTAACTGGACAACATAAAATGGTGGGTATATATAGGCACAATAAGCAGGGTGATAGCAACTCAAATAATCATAACCGATGGCAGAACCGATCATAAGACCAAATCAAAGCATTTGCTAAGCATGGAACTAGACCGCTGCGCCCCCTTGTGCCATTTACCCTTAGCTACGACAACACGGAAGTGACGCGGATCCCGGAAGTATCTGTCGTTTGGGCGCATGCTCCGTTGAGCCAATAATCGAGATGGTGTTATGTACATCAAACTGAGGCTGGCGTCTGAGGTGACTATTGACAGAAAGAACACGTGTCTAAATGAAATGTCAAAACTAGGAATTTCTGTCTTTCTATGGGGGCAGGCCATGGAAACTGGTCCTTTAATTTGTGTCAGCTTCAGTCACATTTGGCGGTCATCGGGCCACCAGTGGTGTTGTGTATGATAGTGGGATAGTGCTATGACAGGGAAGGACAACCTCTTTAGAAGCCAATTGTAAATATAATACTAGAGGTAAGACCAGTTATAAATGTCTACATAATAAAAGCAAGCATAGCCCAAATTAGCATTACATTACAAGACAAGACAAAAATACAAAACACAAGGCAATACAAGACATAAAAATATAGTACAAGCACAGAGAGAAAACGATACCCCTGCTGAGCCAGTTTAAGCATTGCACCCTTCGAAAGTACATTCTGAATATTTGATAAGCATATGATACATTCAGTAGAACAAAGCGAAAGTTCATGTTAAATTGTCTCAAGGCTGGTTGATTTGTCACAGGTAAAACTGAAATAAAAGCATGTAAAGCTCAATAAATCGGTACCCCCAATATTAATATTTAGATCTTTAACATATTGATATTATGAAGCATGTTGCTGTTCATTTCCATCACGCTTCTTTCTTGTTAGCTTTAGTAGAAGCACCTGAGTTTTAGCAATGTCACCCGACCCCCTATACATATAGCGGGTAAACGGTAGATGTTGAGGTGAAAAGGAAATCACACCTCGTCTGTGTTGTAATTCTATCCCTCTGTCTTCTATACCAACAGGCTTGGGGCTTCTTCTTGTGCCATTAAATCCTAAAGTATTTGATAATGGTGAGAAATGTATAATCTGATGGGTAAATGGCGAGGAAGGCATGCCAAGGGATGTGCCTTGGCAAGTATGTATAGAGTTGTGTATGCAATTTATGTGACTATTCAATGAAGAACCTCTTGATCTGATGTTCTTTGCTGAAGCTAAGTATCTTGTGCGGGGCTATGTAACAGCTATATACAAGACTACTGAGCCATATTATTCGAAATTGCTAGAGTTGACTAGTGGTGTGACACACAAAGAAGATGTACAGCTAGATCATGCGGTACATGATGCTAACCCAGGTATGGACACCTTACCTTTCTCTTGGCCGGTGTCCTTCCCACTGAGGGGTGGGATCCTGTACCTCTCTGCAGGCGGTGCGCGACGTTTGGGTTTCTTACATCCCCAGTAGCAGGGGTCCACAGGGAAGTACCACTTGTGTGCCTGTCCATATTTACCTGCAGAAGAAACAGTTCTTATATATTTCTCCCCAGAATCGCATTAGGCCTGTGTCCACTAGCATATATGAGGCCGTTTGTCGTCCGTTAAAACGTGAATTTGAATACAAATACGAAATATATATTTTGGGTCCCTGTGGACACAGCTGGACGACAAACTTCTCAAATACAAAAGTGGGAGAGCAATATGCAGGGGTCAAAAATGGACGTCAAAAGTGGGCATTTGAATATCTAACATGTTTGATTTTAGTGCAGAAATTGGAATATATGCTCTTTATTCTATTGTAAAACCTTGTCCATGTTTGCCCTGGGCAGTCTGGGCAGCAATTTATAACGCCTAGTGGACACAGCATACCTGCAGTTAAAGTAGAATATATCTACAAAATATATTCCCAGATATGTACATATTTCTGGACGTCAAAACGACCATATATTCCACTTTCTTTGTCGTACAGTGGACACAGGCCTATTATTGATGTAGAAGACTTGCTGTTTATCAGCCGAAACGGTCAAGGGAATCTGAGGTTTTAACATTCTGACCTTATATGAGAGCAATTCCATTTTCAAGTTTATTTATTCTGCACTGATGATTCTGATTTTGTGGTCGATGTGTCCATAAAAGAGATCACTTACCTGGGTTGACATTTGAAATGTACCAGGCGAGAAGGCCATAAATGAAGGCGTCTATGAGCATCATGTACCCTGCCCATGCAATTGAGTAGCCTCCAGGGTAGTAGGGGTAGTTGAGGTTATCCCACTGGATACCAATCATCTGCTGCTCAAACTCAGAAATCATCTGACCTGTCCAACTGAAGGCGCAGGTGGACGATAGGGACTGGCAAACAAAGCAGGACATAGGTTGTTACTGTTAGTTTGTAAGACAGCAATGTATAAATCAAATGCCAATTATCCAGGTATTAAAAGAAGGTCCAATTATCATCACATCGTTCACAACAGAAACATCTGTGGGGAATAAGTCGTTCTTATATATACTGCTATTGGTTTTATCAGATTTGTAAATATCTACAAGATTGTAGATTTACAAAGAGGGTCCAGTGACGTAAATAAAATGGATTAGCTGAATTACCCATGGCCATGGCGCCAATTGATGAGTATAGCTAATAATACTCACCACAATGATACGGTGCCAGAACTGCATCTCTACATGCACAGATATGACGATGATGTAGGGCAGGTAGGAGATGAGGTAGATCATCATGCCGGTCAGCGCCGCCAGGGTAGCACGGTGGAAGATGGAGCACACCAGGTAGCTACAAGCACAAAGGCACATAGTTCATAAGTACAAGCACAATGGCACATAGTTCATAGTACAAGCACAACGGCACATAGTTCATAGTACAAGCACAACGGCACATAGTTCATAGTACAAGCACAACGGCACATAGTTCATAGTACAAGCACAACGGCACATAGTTCATAAGTATAAGCACAACGGCACATAGTTGGTATTCAGTATTCCATTATTCTGGTTGGATTTGATGTCAGCGGTGATGGGATGGTGATGAAAGCAGTGACATCTACGCTTGATACTAAGTGGCCATACACATAGAACATACACCACCGGCTAATGCCAATCAAGTGACGGTAACACAGCCATTCATTTACAAATCCTAATAGCTGTATTCATGTACTTATCAAATTCAATTTGTCCATATAACCATGTTCATCCCTGATCCAGATAGAGATCCCAGTAAGTTAGTTTGAGTCTAGATGTGACCTACCTGAGCATGAGAGCCGAGAAGGAGAAGTCGATCATGTAGAGGTAGACGATGAAGACGTTGGAGTAGCGGAGGAGGCTGCCCAGGTAGAGGAGGAGGGTGATGATGCCGGCCACCACCAGCCCCATGGTGAAGCAGGGGATGAACCACGACCACCACCTGCTGCCGCCACGCACACCCATCACCTTCAGCGTCTGCAGACAACACACGGACAGGGGTTATAGCAGCATACTCTGGTTGCAACACCCGGGTTTTTCATTTTAATTTCTTTTTGATGATATTGAAGTTAGACCCTAAATGTGTATTGGTCCGATCTGACGTTTTAAACGTCAGATCCCATACGGACCCTAATAGGGGATAGCAACTCCGATATAGAGGTGCCCCGGTGCAGGTGAGGCACTGTTCGTTTAGGTTATGTGTACTGCAATGGTATACATGTATACATGTAGGTTGCTAGGCATTGAGTAGGTAGAGAAGTGTAGGAAATGATACATATATGACTTACTTGGTTCATACCAGTCTCCTTGTCCTGCATCAGGAGCAGGATACTGGTGGCCATAGCAAAGAGCCACGCTAGGGTCATGGCGATGGGGAAGTAGTACCGACTGATGTAGTGTTGGAACCTGTCAAGGGCACACAATAAGTGTGAGCTATACTGTACACTGAGATCATGTATAGAATGAGAATCACCATAATATACAAATGATATACAAAGTATAAATCCCTATCATAATCATTTATACCTGACTTTATTGTATTGTTAAACGATGTTGAAAGAAATGAAATGCCTTACTCGTCCTTGACATAGCAGGGGTGGGGCATCTGCTGCAGAGTGATGTTAGGTATGGTGGCGCCCTCACCGGCCTGCAGCTTAATGACGGCCCTCTCTACCATGTCCTGTAGGGGTAGGAAGCCCCTCAGGTACCTCATGTCTACGGCAAAGTTGTCCTCAGGACCAGGCCGGTAAATACTGCAACACCAAGCAGACGACATTGAGAATAATACTGCTATAAACGAGAATAGAGTGTTCTCTTCTTTCTGAACCACCACTACGAAAGTGCCGTTTCAACTCCCTTGCACCTACTAGTTAAAGTGACATGGTCCGATTTTTCCATATTTTAAATCCTGCTTAAATGTGTTCCAAATGTTAGTACAATATCATATTTGGAGGATAGGGCACAGTACAGTGTCAATAAGAGCCCTATTAGAGTCTCAGATGTGGCCAAATATAGCATCTTACAGTGTATTTTCAATGGGGGAATTATAGCGTGCACTCCAAGATTAGTAAAATACGCCATAACCTGAGGATTAGTCGAATTCTAAGCTGAATCCTAGGGAATAAGATTAAATTAAGTATGTAGCACATGAAGTATGGCTATAAGAAACATTTTGGTTCATTTTCAACTAAATTGATTTTCGAGCCCTAATCATCGGACCATGTCACTTTAAGCTGAATTATGCAACATTCTGCATAGTGGCCTGTACAAGCGCCCCGACTGTTATTAAGTTCAAGTATAGTCTTTACCCTCTGCGCTTATTTTATACCGACGCTCATTTGAGACTGGCTTAAGAGTGCAGTAACACCTTTTCAATACAGTACTACTCTACCCATGGCGCTTAAACATTACGGTATAGGCTTCATTTAGATAAAACTATACCATGTATTCTACTCGAAGTTTGATACATGTAATTGAAGAAAGCGACATCAGGATGAAATATGGAAATTGGGAATTGTAAATGAAAGAAGTAGCCGTAAATACTAGTTTAGAGGTTTGTCAATTTCTAATTGGTACTGCATGCATGGTTGTGCCCCCTTTCATTTCAATAATCATATAAATATTATAATACAATCTTTTTCCTGTATCAATTGATCATCAAAATTGATCGAAAAACAATAACTCGATTCAGGCACGGTTAATGGCAAATATTAAATGTACAATGAAAAACATAGATAGGAGACCAGTGCATCTAACATGATTATTCATTATGATAATCCAATTAAGGATCTGCGAAAAGGGACCTTCATGCATTAAGGACCCTTCGAATACTGTTAATCGAATGCTCCGGTCTAGAAAATTAGAAACAAGCATGGCATGTTGAAAGAACACCTTTATTAACAAGCATGCCTACACAGCTGCTACAGATATTACTCTCAAAGCACATAAAGTGTATCACCAGCAAACATAAACAACCCCTACCAAGCAATGTAGCAACGGACAGGGCAGCAATGAACATCCAGACATCAAGCAGGAAAGGAATAAGCAGTGTGGACTTAGGGCTTGCTATGTGTTCCTCATGGCCACCGTCCACTGGGCTCACATCGGCCGAACTTATATAGGAATTGAATGGGCTTAGTCGGGGGAAGTTCCCCAGTGGACGGTGGCCATTATCTAATTCCAACCAGATTCGTCTAAATGTTTCCGGTTCCTCTGTGCTATATATTCAATACAACTTACTAGTTACCAGCGGCTATACAAACGCTATGAACTGAGAACTTCAATATAGCGATTGAAAGAAAATGTAAATATTGCTTATAATAGTTGATCTATCTTGACATGTTCACTGTCCAGAGGACAATTTGCTTCAAAGTCAAGTTGATATGCTATCAGAGACAGTTGTGCGGACGCAACCCAATATATGAATATGATGTTATACATATTGCACCTGGCTTTGTGTAATATGTAAGTAGTTGGGAACCCGGAAGCATTCATGTGTTTGACGTTTGACATAACCTTTCTGAGTGAAGGACTAGTTGTTACCTGTCATCATTGGAGTTAGCGTATTCCTCCATTTCCTCCTCTGGGCTGTGCAAGGGAATGTATTACATCGTCCAAGTAAGGGAGTGTTCATTTTTTAACAACAGGGGGGGGGTGGTGAGTTTTCGTTTTGACACGCAAGTTATTTTGCGCCCCCCCCTCGGGAAGGGCCAAGTTAAAATCCGCCCCCCCCTTGGGAGGAGCTGAGTTATTTTGCGCCCCCCCCCCTTTCAATTTTTCTGCATCAACTAGAAATGAGTGTATACTTGATATATAGGCTATATGCCTTATTTACAATGCCTATCCCTATATTGCGTCATGGAATGTACCATAAAACCCCTCCTTTAAGACAGACTTATTTTAGGGTATATTTTTCTAGGAGGTCGTCTTAAAGGTGGGGGTTTTCTTATATAGGTTTAAAGAGAAAACACTTTTACAGTTTCTTCTCATACAAGGGGGTCGTCTTAAAGGTGGGCTAGTCTTAAGGAAGGGGTTTTATGGTAAATGTACTCCTAGAAATGGCCATCAAATATTCAAATTGTAAGTTTTGATTTTGATCTATGGGTTCATTAAATTTAAGCGTGAATATTAGGGACACAATATCTACCCAGCTCCCAGGAAATAGCAACCATACTCAAAGTGCAGTGCTTTAGAAGGGGGTCAGAGCGGCATATCCGTCTCCTACCTGGAACATTTGAGAATCTAGAAGTCAAGTGCTGTTTTCATGTGCACTTTGAAAGCTTAAAAGCAGGGTTGGTGGAATCCTGCATGGATTGTATACCCACAAGTTGACAATTTTGAATAACCTTTATGTTACTCAATACAATCCATTACTGTCCAGTATCATGTTCCATAAATGTCAACATTACGGCTCAATCATTCCTTGTAGGTATTGCTCTCAAGGTTAAGTTAAAAATGAATAGCCTTGATCCAAGCCGGTGGACTGGTCAACCAACAGTGCAGTCTAGTCCTAGGGTGAAACAAACAGTTGGTAACAGCCTATCTGGAATGATGAAGCATCCTGGGTACATTTGATGATCACTATTTTAGTCTCTATTATTGTTTTTTCAACTAGGTCATTTTATTGCAATTGTAGGGGCCGGATTACCCGTACCCTGGTGGAGAGCCCGAAGGGTTGAAACACCTGGGTAATCCTCCCCCTCTGTACCATACCGATCCAGTAACGTCAGAAACGGTCTATCTGACAAGGGGATGTAGCTCAGTAGGTAGAGCAGTCGCTTGGCAAGCGGAAGGCCCCGGGTTCGAGTCCCGGTGTCTCCGAAAACATCATTTTTGGAGAAACAGTGTCCCTCACACTGGCGGAGACATCGAGCGCGCTCGGTGAAAATGATGGGAAGTCGGCAGGAAGCATTCTAACTTGCTAGGGCTCGGTGACCTTGGAAACAGGGTCAGCCCCAGATGGTCCCAGGAATAGGACCTTAACTGCACTAGGAGCAACCGAGTCCTGGTACGGGTAGTTGGTTACGCAGTTAGAGACTTGGTTCCAACAATGATTGGCTGAATCGGTATGGTGCCGAAAGCTGCCATTGCCGGGAAGTCAAGATATCTCAACAACTGCTTGATAAAGCCCAATTGGGACCTTCGGTCTCCAGTGGGTGAGAATGCCTGGTGCTAGGTGCCCCTATACTCCGGGGACTGGGACTCTCTGTAACTGCTTGATAAAGCCCCTTCTCGGAGGGAGAGAAAGCCCAGGGTTGGTAACCCCCCGGGAAAAATCCGGATTTAGAGGACGTGATGGAAGCTGGTGGGGGCAGTGTAAGGGCCGGATTCCCCGTACCCTGGTGGAGAGCCCGAAGGGGTGAAACACCTGGGTAATCCTCCCCCTCTGTACCATACCGATCCAGTAACGTGAGACATGGTCTATCTGATAGGACAAGGGGATGTAGCTCAGTGGTAGAGCAGTCGCTTGGCAAACGGAAGGCCCCGGGTTCAAGTCCCGGTGTCTCCGAAAACGCCATTTTCGGAGAAACCGTGTCCCTCACACAAGGATATAGCCGCAGATAAAATCTGCCAGAAAAGAAAGGTGTAAAAAGATGAACAATTGGTAGCTGTTTGGGTGCAACTGCATAGGTTCATGTAGTGAACCACAGGAGTGTGATGCAAACCACACTAGCATTTCATCCAACATTTAATAGTCCCACAACGGGTTCCCTTTTTTACACTGAATAATCCGTTTGGTTTTAGTTGGAATTATTACAAACCTTTTTCAATATTTGATAAGCAAATTGTTACTCTACCTGCCAATCAAAGGGTGCATTGATAAAACAATTTTGTTGATGCAATAATGGGAATTTTGGGGATGACCAACCATGTCAGTTTTTGGTTCAAACTCCACAAACATTTATTTTACAGTCTGGTCTGCTCTGTTATTAGTCCAGTGAATGAAGAGAAATAAGCAGTCTAGGGTCAACAAAATTGCTACATGCAATTTTTTTGTTGTAATGGACACTCTGATATGTCTACTTCTCAGAAAAAAAAAGTTTACAAATATCGTCCTTGGGGAACCCTCCTAAAAATAGCCATTCCTAAAGTGACTCCATGACCTATAGTACCTCCTCACAGGCATGCTATACACTGCACTATGCACCACACTGAATGCCTCTGGTAGGCACTCCTCAATCCCCTTCTTTCTTCTTAGATATTGGCATTTGTTCTAAGATACCAAACTAGGTCAATTCTAATAATAGCCTCATGCACTCTCCTACTTACAAGGCTTTCTGGTGCTGTATCTCTGATCACAAGTGTAGAGCACAGCCAGCCTGCAGCTCTATAGGAAGGTGAGATATGCTAGTTTATTATGGTTAATGATGCTATCATATATCATGAACATAAGTTCTAATATGTAATTCTACATATGTTATAGTGCTGCAGCATTGAAGAGCTAGGAGCATTATTTCTGGTGACACCCAGCACCAAAAAAGACTAAAGTATGCCATATACCACCGGAAAGCTCTGATCATGGGCTTTTCAGATATGGCCCTTCAACAACTCTGTGAACCCTTCCAGTAGCTCTGGACACCCCTTCAGTGACTCTGGGGACCCCTTCAGTGACTCTGGGGACCCTTCAAGCGCCTTTGGGGACCCTCCCAGCGACTCTGGGGACCCTTCCAGTTGCTGTGTGGACCAATTTACTGACCTTTGGGACCACTTCAGCTGCCTGGGGACCCTCCCAGCAGCCCCTGTGCCACGAACATCTGATGCAGCTAACTTTCACAGCCTGCAGGTTTTTACCTTCAGGTACAGACATATTTTTGACAGCAGAATAAACATTTTCTTGTAGAAATAATGGACTCAAATGCAGCCTGGCCTGCAAACTGCAAAGGTATTACATGCATTAATGCAGAACCTGTTGACACCTCGGACAGCTTTTGACAGTAGAGTAAACCTTTTACTAGTATTCAATATTGGTTAGACACTGCTCCTTTGGACAATATCTAGAGCTTTCACCTTGACCTTAGGTTATTGGTCAAATATATGTGTATGTGTTAACTTCACGGTGATTTACACTTTGTATCTTAAGGGCAGTGAACATGATGTTCTGGTACTTCCAAAGTATGGTAAATCAATGTAATAACCTTCACAAGATCTGGATTGACCTTCATGCAACTCACACACTCTTTTTTTCTGACCCACCTTGTATCAATGTGCAGTTCAGTGACTAAAGAGAGGTATGGAGTGGATATTATGTCCACATAGATGCAGACTTGCTTTTTTTTTGTGAATTAGTATTTTTGATTCATTATTGCAGTTAAATCACAAAACATATGTGACCTTGACCTTGGAAAATAATTCTGATCAATACATCTGTTGAAGCTGATGTCAATTGGTATATCATAATAGTGAATATGTCAATAAGAAGCAAGAATATGGCTGTTTAACATTGAGAGGGAGTACAAAGGCGGCCATGTTGGATTTCAGACACTTCCCCAAGGAGGATTCCCGTAAACTTTTTTTTTCTGAAATGTGCATGTATCAAAGAGGTGAAAACCATTGACAAACCTAATGTAGCAATTTTGTTGACCCTGAAGTGTTCATTCACTGGACTATATACCAGCAATAACAATCAACAGGTAGACTGGCCTATTGAAAACACACATCTTACGGGCAAATATGGGCCTACAGTGAACACCAGACATGCAAACTCAGAGCTCAGGATTTTTGTGGGGAATGCCACTGCAAGAAAATGTGAAAACCTAAGACTAGCAATGCTGCATTCTGATGCATTTTGGCATACAATATATTAAGGCTCGATTCTGAATTATTTTTGATTGGGGCTAGAAACTTGTTTATTTTTTAGGAAATGTTTTAGGAAAATTGGAAATCTAGACTTGAAATTGTGCATTCTGCTGCATTTTGGCCAAAAATATATTGCAACTCTGATCTGCATTATTCAGCCTCTATATGATTGGGGCCTGATCTTTTTTGAGGAAAGGTTTTGGGAAGATTTGACAATCTAGACCTCAAATGGTGCATTTTGTTTCCTTTTGGCCAACTATATTATGAGGACTGTTTTTAGTGGGACATTTTTGGGAACATTTGAAAATCTAGACCTGAAATGGTGCATTCTGGTGCATTTTGGCTAGAATTGTATCAAAGCTAAGATCTGTACTAGCCAGCCGCTATAATTGGGGATGGAACTTTGCTTTTTGGACGGAAAGGTCTTAGAAAATTTTGAATTCTTGACTTCAAATGGTGCAACCTGATGCATTTTGGCACGTCTGACATGTCTACCCCCCATCTTAAACCATCACTGAAATAGTTATGTGTTCATTTGCCAATCACATGTCACAGCAGTACTAGAGGGGTTTGGGGGTATGCCCCCCCCCCCCCGCCCAAGAAAATTTTGAAAATCAAGAAGGCAAATAGTGAAATTTGATGTATTTTGATCTTCTTGTCTGGCATATAAAGGTAAACAGAGTTCTCATTGGACGAATCACAAAAATGACCAATTTGGAAATTTATCCGAGAAATCTGAGGGCACATACTGCCCCCCCCCCTATGAAAATCGTAAAAAATCACATAGTAAAATTGTGAGATTTAACGGGTGCGACACAAAATGTTGCAAGAAAATTTTATGATTTTGGAGGCAATTTGCTGCATTTTAAGGCATTTCTACAGAAAAAGTGAAGAGTTAAAGTATTCAGCGTCATGTCGCGACAAATCGCGCCCCCTCCAAAGGTGTTGAGTTATTTTACGCCCCCCCCCTCAAGAGGGTCAAGTTATTTTACGCCCCCCCCTCAGAAGGGGTCAAGTTATTTTACGCCCCCCCCCTAAACTCACCACCCCCCCCCCTGTTGTTAAAAAATGAACACTCCCTAAGTACTACACCATAGCTATAACCCAGTTACCTGTGTCAATCATTTCTCACAGGGCCCAATAAAACTGGCAGCAATGTGTAATGCATGCTGGAACCCAGTGATGAGTGAGTGTGTGTTGGATGTTTAACGCTATTCCGACAACTAAGGCCATATCCAACACTTATACGCATATGTATATGTCTGTGTCTGCGCATATGGACACCAGACAAACAAGAAGGCGGACACAAGAGAGGAGAAAAAGACCCTTTTAACATGGGCTAGTGAAGACCATCAGTAATGAAGAACCACGGCTGATTTGAAGACGTTGTAGGTATAACCATACGTGTCCCTTGCGTGCTCGTGCATGGCGTGAATGTCTATATGTGTGCGTTTTTCTCCTATGTGACACTATTGCGTGAGTGCTCAATAAATATTCCAGCTCCCATTTATAGATTTATAAGCCCAATACCAGCCACATGCTATCAGTGTCTTCTCAATCTCATTTATGATCAAATATCCTTTTGGTTCCCTACTGTAAATAATCATCATGCAAACTGTAGGTAGCTGTCTCTGTTTTACTGAATCATAAATACTAAATATACATGTTGATATAGGTGCACCCTAGGTTCTAGAGGCAATGTACTTCAATTACTGCATACTATACACACTTGGTGGATCTCTTAACTCTAACATGCTGCACGCACTCACCGCTCTCTGATGGCCTTTGTGGACGGCACATTGTCCACGTCCATACGGATCTTGTACTTGAGGTGTTTGGGGAGCCACATGTCACCCCAGGTGGACTTATCTCCTGTAGTTGTGTTTGTCAATGATATAACGTCACGCTTGTATCGCGATGTTTGGTATCCTGCTGCCTCGTCCATGTTGGTGAAGACAATTCCTGAAGTAGGTCAAGGTACATTGGGTTTGAATATTTGCCTGGTTGTTTTGGTTGCTTCCTATTGCTTCCAAATATGTGAAATTGAACTTACTTGCTACGGGATACAAGTATTCAACAGTATTGGGTATTTATAAATACGTCGTTTTGACTTATTTGATAAGAATGTGTGATGATAACGTACAACGCAGATCAGTCCACATGAGATAAGAATGTTTCAAGCCATGTGCATAAGTGACTACATTTTAATTTTGTGTCAGTCATAATCGTCTTTGTCTAGATCATAAATGACACTGAGTAACATTTTAAAAAATGTTAACGGTTATCTATTAAGTTCCGAGGACATGTCAAAAACTTGAGTTTGTATCCTTCTAGTTGCACTTACCAGCCAGTAAGGAGTTATCATTGACCAGCTCACGAGACAGTGTCACCAGCTCGTCCTCGCTGCCCACTGCCTTAACCTTGACGTCGAAGCACTGGCTGATGTTGTGCATGAGCTGCATCATGTCAGTGAGTGGTTTCAGGTCAGCGTTTGCCAGTCTCTCCAGGCTGAGGAGCTGCTCCACCAGCTGCTCCCCACTCACTCCCATCATCTGGTACACTGCATTGCTAATAATGGGGTTCTGCAGGGATCCCTGTTTGTGATAGTGGAGCGATGTAATATTAAGTGAGGCATAGGGTGATCCTAATATTACTTGATTGTATGAAGATAAGGCAACATTTAGGGCATTATGAAATAGTTAAGGCTTAATCTCAATTGTATCGGAAGTGAAGAGCAAAAGATGTATAGATTTGATATTTTGTGAAAGTAGCACAGATTACTGAAATGATATTTAGAATTAGTTCTTATTTCTAGCAGTACTTGACTATAGAATCTCTGTAACCAGCATGCATACGTTTTAGCCGTTAGATGAAAAACACATTAATGATCTACGGTATATTAAGGATATGAAAAAGTGCTAATAAGAAGTAAAGAAAAGGTACATTGTTAATCCAACAGGTAGTATTGTTTTCAGAGCTATAGCATGCAAATTCAGATTCACAATCGTTGGCGACAACTGGTCAGTGTTCAAGAGCAAACTTTTCCTTCTCAATACATAAAGGTTGACTACGATTAATATGATAATAATGAGTAAATCCGTCATTTTAAAATCCTGAATTCGCCAATGAAAATGATATGATGAGAAGGACAGAGACCTGAAGATATATAATGCAGATCTATAGTGTAATGAAAGAATACAATCAGTAGAGACTCAATGGAGAGGTGATTCTAAAAACACCCAACAGCCATGCATGTCAATAATTCGGTGGTTCAAGTATCAAAATGTAGTGCAAGTAATACTACTTAATATAACTTCTCCCAACGTGCTGCTTGTAAGATGATGCAGATTTGGGTGGGGTAATATGTAGTTTAATTGCGTAGCAGTTACCTCCGACTCATCCTTTCGCTTTTGAGGTATAAACAACATGGACATGTTTTAAGGGTTTTGAACTACTAGCAGGTGAAGATTCTTGAATAAGAGCTTGATAAATTAAGGTGCTAAGAGAAGATTCTAGACCATAAGCTATTATTATCATAGAAGGAAATGAAGTGAATCATTTAAATACTATATCCTCAGTA
Organism: Harmothoe impar; assembly: GCA_947462335.1. Classification (NCBI taxonomy): domain Eukaryota; kingdom Metazoa; phylum Annelida; class Polychaeta; order Phyllodocida; family Polynoidae; genus Harmothoe; species Harmothoe impar. Next base: position 42,392,565 of record OX381706.1, on the reverse strand, counting down.
TCAGCCTTGCGAAACAATCCTAAATTGCCTCTACTGCAAACGATGCTTCTTGACTTGATTTCTACTTCACAAATGAAGTATTTGATGCTACTTACCATCAGGGTCCGTGAGTTATCACTCTTGTTACCGAAGTAACTCAGGGTGTCCAGGCCAGTGAGAATGGATCGTGTCATCTCCTCCAGTTCCGTCACGCTATCCAGAATCCCCAGGGCCTGATTACACACAAATACATGTGAGTGAAACAAATAAATTAACATTAAGTTCTTCAACTGCTCAATTGTTGATGTAGTCTATCAAGAGCCTTTCATTCTTACTAATAGATGTGATTGGCATGGCATTTTCTTATAGGTGCGTCTTACTAGTGAGCTGCTTGGTGAGCTGCTCAGTTCTGCACTCACCTCGTTCATGATGACCTGGGTGGCAGGCGTGGCTGGTGAGTAGAGGATGGTGCCCATGATGAGGGGCTTCATGAAGGTCCAGGCTACTCTGCCCGTTACACCAGAATTCTGCATCTCCCAGTAGATGTCAGTGCAGAACTCAGCTGAAAGGGCAACGCGGATTCTCAGTTAGCATACGTGTACAGGGTTCGGGGAAGCTGAGGGATAATATGTAATTTTACAAAAACTGGTATACTGCATGACTTTGCAATAAAATAGATTTTATATATTCTAAATGTAAAGGCTGGGGTTATAGTCTAAGTTTGAAACCTTTATGTGTAACTTTGCACATTACATAATATTTAATGTAATGTGTTGCTCACTTTTCATCTGTTTGGCCTCTTTCTCCTTATCCTCAGTGCGTATGTTAGCATCGTTCAGCTCAGAATTCAAGTCAAGCTCATCTTCAATGGTTAGTGAAGACGTTGTGCCACACATGAGCTGGGAGAGGGAGGCAATGGAACCTTCTGTACCTGGAAGTGAATCGGGGAATGATGAACGGTTACTGAATAGTATTATGTCCTAACACTTCTTGATGTGAGAGGTTTACACTGCAAACATAAACCAAGAATTCCAATTTGTAAGCATCTTCAAATTGAAATAATCATCTTGTGCTGCATCACTTCCACTCAATGGATTGATATTCTTTTCCAATTTAGAATTATGTTTCCTTGTGTTTGATAATGTTAATATCACGCTATACCATGGCCATAGTTTACGTTCAATGATACAAAGGTGTGTATTGTTTATGGGAAGAAGATATCGACAAAACACATAAAACATACCTTTCTGCTGGTCCTCTTCATCATCAGGCCCTTGCTTGCTTGCAGCATTTCTGGGTTTTAGCTCCTTTCTCAGCTCTAGCAGTGAGGAGATGTTGGTAACAGATTTGGAGATTTCCTCAAGGCTACCCTTGGTAGGATCTATCTGTGTTGCAAAGTATTGGAGTTCTTCCACAGTGATGTTTGATGAGGCCAGGAACTTCTCGGGACTGAGGTTTATGAACTGAAGCGAAAAATGTAAACAATTTAATATACTACTTACATGCCTGCATGCCATGGACATTCTCAGTGGACTTCAGGTTCATAAACTACCATGGACTTGTCAGCATTTAGTATAGGATGAATCATTGATGATATTGACATTTCAGTCTACTACTAACAAACTGCCATAGCATTGCCAAGATTTCAGTCTACTACTTACAAACTGCCATAGCATTGCCGACATTTCAGTCTAGTACTTACAAACTGCCATAGCATTGCCAACATTTCAGTCTACTACTTACAAACTGCCATAGCATTGCCAACATTTCAGTCTATTACTTACAAACTGCCATAGCATTGCCGACATTTCAGTCTACTACTTACAAACTGCCATAGCATTGCCGACATTTCAGTCTACTACTTACAAACTGCCATAGCAATGCCGACATTTCAGTCTACTACTTACAAACTGCCATAGCAATGCCGACATTTCAGTCTACTACTTACAAACTTCCATAGCATTGCCGATATGTCAGTATGCTACTTACAAATTGCCATAGCATTGCCGACGTTTCAGCACTCTACTTACAAACCATGGAAAATGATGCAGTAGGTAAACAACCTACATGATACATTTGCGTTGCCTTGTAGAGCTTTGTTGGTCTAAATTAAGTGTAATCAGATAAGCCCGCTTATGAATATGGAAAGGTACCTTTCTGATACACAAGTATTTTAGTTACCTCTTTGATCATGTTGCCTATCTGCAGGTTCTTGAGTAGGGTCTGTGCTACTGGAGCAGCCCTTGATTTGTCCAGACCACACAGGGCCATAGCTATGTCAGTCATTCCCACAGTGGAGTTGGCTGGTGGTGTGAGCAGCTTACCCAGGCGGCCTGGGTCACATACCAAACCTTCTATATCCTTCTCCTGTACCTTCAAAATCTGGAAAAAGAACCAATTATAATTTTGTTATTTTGACTCCATAAAACTTTAGTTGTCTTGCTCTGTCCTGTTATAAACAAGTCATGTAAAAGATGCCCTGTGATGTTGTCCTTGACGCCACAGTATACATGTAATTTCGACTTCAAAACTTTAGACAAACCACTCATGTTCTAATCGAACAAATTTATAATATGACCAATATAAAATACAGTTTCCTAAAGACCTTAGATAACAAATAATTAAATGAAATAAAGAAGTGCTACCTCTATGAAGGAGAGGCTGGACTGTAGCAGGAGCCGCACCATGTCCTCGTCCACCCCCAGTGCCACCAGCTGCCGTACCACCTCCTGGTCATCACTCAGCACGTCCTTAATCTCCACTGTAATCACACATACACCTTCTGTGTAATAACTAGCACTCATTCAGCAGTGAGTTTAACTCGTTAGCTTAAGAATACATTGGGAAACCTAATTAGCATGTTGGCTAGACACAAGTGTGAAGAAATATTAAATCCATAAAGACAATATAGCAGTTGTCCAGAGGTACTGTGTATCTGACTTACCATTCATGTAGCGGATAAACTTGGTGAGTCCGTGTGTGTCGACCACCACTTCACCCAGGTGCAGCAGGTCTGCCAACACGGCGTCTGTGGTGTTGTCGTTCAAAGCTCCGCTGAATTTTCCTACAAACTCTAGGATGCTGCAGATCAATCAGAACAGATCAGGGTCAAACAGGTTCAAATATGTAAGCCCAAATATGTATACTGCGAGGTCGTGTACAGTGGTATTCAATGTGCCCCATGGTATTGGGTAATACCATAGCTTACATTGATAATCCACGTTTTCATTAAAGGTCTCCAGTGAAATAATCTGACTTAAATGTAACATTTACAGTGCTATACAGTGCATTTACAGATGGAAATTACTCCTAGACAGAAACATTTCTTTTTAGCAACTTACTCCTTGTAGAGAGTTTCAGGTCCCTGAGTTACAAAGAACATCTGCAGGTCGGGGAGCATGGCCCTGAGACTGCTGAGGTCCGTCATGTTTTGTAACACGTCGTAGATGGAGGTCAGGTTGGACACATTGTCAATCATCTTGTCAAAGGATGACAGCGTCTCCGTCAACCACGTGCCGTTAAGGCGGAACTCTGGGACTGTTGTTGACAGCTGTAAGGAGATTTGACATACTTGTTATTGCTAGTTACCAGGATGCATTTGTGATAATATATATATATTAGAGATAGATGTGTTCTAACTTCAGTTTTAAATATCAAGAAATCGTGATGGATGAAACAGCTAGTTATTCGCCAATCGACAGTAGAACATCGTTGAGACTTTACTTAGTGATTGACCGAACTGCATTAGAATCAGGTCAAAGACTGCAATCTATCGCTCCAAATCGGTAAAACCTTCTTTTTAAGTAGATTATTTAATTTCAATTAAGTATCTCCTACCGTAAAGAGTATCTTGCTGAAGTCAATTGCCTGTTGCAGCTGGTGAGCCGTCTCATTGGCAAAGGCATTACACAGAGCCCTGCTGAGGGAGGTGACGTTGAAGCCATACTCGGGTCTCAGCATGATGGCCTCTGCTAGCCTGTCCGGTGAACACAGCATATCCAGGATGTCAGCCTGGGTGCTGTTATATCTAGGTGCCTAGTGGAGAGAGGAAAGGCCGGTGTTAGGGTATCATTTTAATCTGTTTATATTATAATTGAACCATAATATGGTACCGTTATACTCAAAGTCCGGCAACTAAAGTTCAGCATTTAATTTTTTGGAAAAACAAGATTCACTATGCTCAAGTATAGTAGGGGCCGTATTCAATGCCCCCATTGAATACAATGTGTCTGTATTCAATGGACTAAGAAAAAGCTGTCTTTTCTTCATTAAATGGCTTCAAATCAAAAAATAAACACAAATGCCAACTACATTGATACCGCTCTGATGTATTTCACTCATGGGGGCTGGGGCGCATCCCACTCAGCCTGTGGCTTCGTGGGATACTACCCCAGCCCCCACTCGTGAAATACAACAGAGACGGTATCAATGGGCGTTGGCATTTGTCTATTTATTCATGGCTTTCTCAGCTCAGTTTCTGACATCTGGAGATTGCAATTGGGCAATTGGCATATTGGAAAATGGAATAATCGCACTAAGTCATATTTCAATGAACAGTGAATAAAGTTATGGATAGGGTTATAAAAATGGCTGTCTCTGCGTAGTGATTTACTTACTCTGTTAAGGTTGAGGGACGAAGCCATGAAGGCGTCAATGACTTGAGGTGCTAACTTTGCTGACTCAGTGAAATAGTCAACCAGGCTGGACTGGTTGTATAACACCTCAGAGATGTTCAATAGCACTGAAATAAAAGTAGAGAAGTTTATAGTGAACAATTTAGTAATAATACAATGTTTGTGCCCATCTAGTGGTCCACATACATTTACAGACATGCGTTATGTCCACATAGCTTGGTATAATGTGAAAAGTGAAGACTTTTCACAAAACAGTAAGGATACTTTTCTGATGACAGTATGGTAGATTCTTACCTGGCTTCTGCTCTATGATGGATTTGAGGAAGAGGTTCACTAAGGGAATAAACTCCTTCGGCAGTGCAGACACATTGGGGGCTGTTGCAGCTATTTCCTGCAGGTCTCCCACCATTGACATGATGCTGCAATAAGGAAACCCCACCTTTATTATAATCCTACTGAGAGACTGAATTTTGTGATGTAGGGCTACAATTATATGACACCTGAACACATTGTACGTGTATGGATGGCACATGCTCATGAATGCCTTGTGCATAGATTTGAATTGCAGATATTATAATACATATAAACAGCAGAGTGCTCTCAGGTATTGTTTCGCTTTAAATACATTGAAGCTGAGCTACAACAATATTTATTTCAGTTTTACCTGTTAATGTCCATGATGGCAGGTATGTTGGTGTCGACAGTAGCTGCTACACAGGTTAGACTATTCTCCAAAATATCTGGTATTTTGGGTAGAAGGTCAGAAACCACCTTGTAGAGGTTCTCCACAATAGTCCCATAACCAGCACAGGTCGGTTCTGTAAGGTCACCTAGTATCTGTATATATAGGGGAAAGAAACAGTGTGTTAGATGATATCATATATATCTTGTATCTGATACATTTATACATAATTATATATATGAATTGCAGGGCATACATCAGATATCCTGTGGAGTCCTATACATTGTATAATTTCGAAATATTAAATATATTCAAAGGAAATCTTTTATAAATGATGATTATCTTAGATAGTCTGCAAATACCATTTTTCTTACCGTCATGATGCCTTCGGCAATCTGTGTATCCCTGATTGCATCATAGAGTTCCTTCAGGGTCAGGTTGTGAATCTCACACAAGATGGACTCCACCTCTGCAAGCAACACACAACATGAAGAGATTAATTCACGTCTAACTTAATTTAACACAAGATAATACTTTTATAATGCTATGGCAAGCAGATTCGACATTCTGAGAAGGATAAGGCTTGATATAGATCTAAAGAAAATACGGTCTTTGTTATGCAGGGCTTAACATGTATACATATTGATTATGTATCTCGTTCGCCACTGGTATGCCGCTACTGCTACAGGGGGAGCCTCTGCTGCTCTAGTTAAGCATATACCCACATGAGGGTGTACTGGTCGACTGGTCGTTATGCAGCGGCCAAAAACAGCTGATCTTGAACTAAATATCCTAAATATCCATGATACCACGGACTCTTCATGTCTACGATGTTACTTAGGAAATAGTTATCTTTCTGCGTTACCTGGGAGCCCTCTCATTATGTCTGTGAGGCCTAACATCCAGTTCTTGGACATGGAGAGGAGCCCTTGGAGCTCGGGAGGAGTTGGGCCTGCTACCACTACCTCCCAAGGTGTGCACAGACCTCGTTCTGCATACCTACAACACAAAGGAAATGGATATGGATTCTTGGCAGTCCTTAGTTTTAACCCATAGCCTACATTTTATTTTATAGTAAGACAAACAGGATACGCCAAAATGGTTAGGTTAAATAGGTAGCTTCTATGTTTTGGTGTGACCACTTGAGCAGGGGGTAAATAGGGGCATTCTGCAAAGGAATAGGACGCATTAGCTCTGCAGCCACGATTTATTTTTATATTATAATCAATCGTTCTAGATAATTACCATTCAGACAATTAGGAACTATACACATATGCATGGTCTAAGGCAAATCATATAGAACGCCAGAATTAAAAACCAATGACACTTAAAGAAGCAACTTACCCATTTACACTTGTTTCACTGAGTCGGTTGATCAGTTCCATGGTGGAGTTTAGCCATGCATCTATGCCGCTCGTGTCCAGAGTAGAGGAGTCGTCTAAGTACTCAACGTTCTGGAGGAAACGCAGTATCTGCCCCAGGGCATCCTCAAAGGGGCTGCCCCAACGTCGGCGACGAGCAGTAACTATGTCTGTCAGCTGTAGAGGTAAGGAATAACAATATGTAGCACTATTTCATATTTCGAAACTAATAATATGTCTGCTTGTTGATATCCCTGGAAGTACATACGCGCTGACCGGGATGAATAATTTGCAATTTTAGTTCTTTTTTATCTTACACATATTTAAGTCAGTAGCCTTTGAAACTCCACATAACTAGCAATGAGGGAACATACTCTAACCAACAGTCCTAGGCATATCTCCCATAGTCTATGAATGTCAAAGGGAGTAGATACCCCTGGGGTGTACTCACTTCCTCGGCCAAGGCAGTCAGGTTGAGCATCTGAGTGAGTTGGTTGTAGAGCCCGGTGCGGTTTGTGGCAGCAGCACAGAGGGGTTTCTGTAGGGTGTCGAGCTGCTCCTGAGTCAGTTGGCTGAACGCCTCACCGAACTGCTCCCCACACACCAGCTGCTGGGATGTGTTAGTGTCGAAGAGCTCCAGTACCTGGACAGAGAGGAGGCATTTATTTATCCAGTCATGACTTTTTGGTTCATAGTCGACTTTTCATTTATCTAAATGCGAATTATCATGATCCATGCGGGAAAAAGCTATATAGGATAGCTCCTTCCTGTCACTAATAAAGATAAGTTGGGACGAGAGGTGATTTAAAGGACATGTCATAACTCATGCCATCTCAAGCAATTTACTTTCAATAACACGCTTTCCTCTTGACTGGTAGCATATTAATCAATCGAAAGGTAAGATAGACAGGAAGCATACCATATCTGGCCGTATGGCTGCTAAGGTGAACAGCTTTGCTGCCTCATCACTCAGGATCTGCTCCAGTAGCTCGCTGAGCTGCTCCCCTGGGGGTAGCAGGCTGGTTACATTCACAACCCCTCCAGTTACTGCAATACAAGCATCATGGATGTACTAAGTACTAACAGATCCTTATACTGACCGTATAGATACATGCACCATACATTATTACACACACTAGGGCAGTATGCACATCGGTGTATGGTCAGCTGATTGGGAGAGACATCACGTCTTGTATCTATACACTTTATGTGGGGCATGGGCTGTTTAATCTGTCCATAGGCATGAAGCATGTAGTTATATATGAGCCATAGCATTTAAAGGATGAGCAATGTTTTTCATGACAATCAATTGAAGATAGGTAGAATAGGATAGTGTCTAACTTACTGTTGGCCTGATCTATGAGCTGGTTTATGTGGGACATGAATGCCGCAGTAGCTGACATGAAGTCCTGCAGGCCAGACAGTATGGGCGCGGATACAGGGTCCGTGAAGAACATCGTGTTTATGGCGTCCAGGTTGTAAAACACACTGCAAAGTACACACAGAGAGAAACGTAAAATATGCCAAAACAACACCTTTAAGGTGTGCACTGTCTTAGTGAGATTCGATACACATTTTCCACTTACGGCAATGCGAGTGTGACAAGATGTCTATTTACTGACGCGCTATTGAAACAGTACCACCTATTGAAAAAAACACAACAAGGGGCAGAATTCCCAGTAATATTGTGATATTATTACATCATTAGTGAGAAGTGAGAAATAATGTACTCACGGACATAATATTATTGCAGCTCAAAGGAAAAATAGAAAAGTTGTTACATTATAAACCGGGTATTCTATAGCACACGTCTTTAAAAAGCAATTCACACACGGGTGGACTGTTCGTTATGTGTGTACTCACAGTGATATAGACTCCCTGCTGATGGCCAGCTGGAGGTCTGTCAGAGACCGGCTCACGTTGCCCATGTCACTGTTGTGCATGCTGCCTGCGGCCCTCTGGTTGAGCTGCTCCAGCTCCTGACTGAGCTGCACAAGACGCTGGGTGGCCTTCTCCAGGAGGGTAATGTTAAGGGGGGCTGGTAAGGAGGATGTCAAGTTGGCCACCATCCCTGCTCCAGGGAAGGATGGATTCAACATCAAAAGCTAGAAAAAAGATGAAACGTATTATGAGTTCATGTCTGAATGGGTGTGCCTTAGGTGCAGGACAACGTCTCAGTATTGGGGGGGGGGAGGGGGGTCATTGATTCACGATAGCATTATTTGGTCTAGTGTAGATTCTACAGAGGTTTTACTGTACGCTACCCTAGTATACGTTTGATCTTCGTTAATCCGTATTAAGTGTAATTTCAAGAAGTGGATATCGTACAAAGAGAGTTTGAATGTTATCCATTGTCAGGAATGATAAGGATAATAAACGATCACACTGAGATAAACATGTTCTTACAACATTGGAGAGTTCAGTGACGCTGAGGGGGTGGAGACCTGCGTCCAGCAGAGCCTGGTACCAGGCCTGACCAGCCTTGCCGCACAGGATGCCTGTCACCAGGGACGCGTCACGTAGGGTGACCCCCACGTCCCTCAGTGCCTGGTCCAAGCCTGTGGGATCACACACCAGTTGCTGCATTCCTGCTATGAAGGCCGCCTCCTCCAACTGAAACGTTGGTATAGAATATACATGTGTCTAAAGACTTGTGCAGCTACAAACGGTGTACTAATGTCATACAGACAACTGAGGTACAGTGGGCGGTTTTAGAGTGAAACACAGAGGACTAATAGTAACTTACAGACCTTTACATCGAATTTTAAACTACACTAGCCTTATTTATTTGTGTAAAAATGGATAGTTTCACAAAATTAAAGCAGCGTTCTGTCTCTTAGTATAATCGATACGACTATTTCCCCCTACTTACAGTTACTCTGCAATTGATTTAATGTATTCCAATGAAGGGTCACATTCAGCAAGACTCAATAGAGGTCCACATAATCAATGGTTCAGACATCTGGCATCATCTGATCATACATTGCTGCTGTGTTTATATATGTCTCATACCAAGTAGTATAATTTCACATTTCCCCTAGCATGAACGACTATGTAGGGGCCCATACCTTTGGTCTGTCGTGTAGGTTCCCAATGACGATGTTCTGTAGTTGGGGCAGGGACCTGGATATGATGCTGTATAGTTCCCCTATGGTCGTGGCATCACTCATGAGCTGACTCAGCGAGATCTTTGAATCTTTATAACACAATGTTTGAAAGAAAAATTTATAGTTGAAAATAATGAGATATAATTGATACGCAAAAGCTAATCATGGGTCATCTACCTTTGGCTATAATCCATTCTTTCGCAAGATATCGACTGAAGACTGAAGACAATTATCGATACTCTTGACTCCTTATTGTTGCTAATGTCATAATTGCAATACGTATAAAGCACAATCATTTTATACAGTCAATTACTCACCATTGATATTATTGAGATTCATGTTAAGCCATTCCATTAGCTGTTGCATGAAGTCAAAAAGACCTTGATTTTCTCCACCGAAATATGTTAGAGGCAGCAACATACCGGGGATCAACCTGGAAAACAAAGCATAGAATGTATTATAAGCTAATCGTAAGTAAACTAAAGTGGGTAATCACACCAGGGAGATGGATTGGGATGTAATTATAGATTCATCATTTCACCACATATATGCATACATCTCCATAACATGCATACAACACTAGGGAACACACTCCAGCGAAGAACTTACGGGCTTCAAAAGAAAAGAAAGCTTTTAGGCTTGAGTTTTTCATGGGATAGGGCCTATGTGAGCAGGAAATGGCTCGGCTGACCCTGCCCTCAGGGTAACCCAATTGTATTTAAGAATATAACTTACACTTCAGGGGCCTGTGTCGCCAGGAGTTTCTCCAGGATAGGGAGGACCCTGGAGAAGTTGAATATCCTCTCTACCTCCTGGTCAGGCTGCGGCGGGTACTGGATGAGCTGGGCGAGCAGCTCAGTGAGCTCCCGGGTGGCGTTGGACAGCTCAGTGTCATCTGCAGCCATCGAGTCACTCCAGGACCCAGACACCTGCAAGTAGGCAATTAAAGTTCAACAAAATTATTGAAACTTCAAATGGGACAGTCGGCAATACAGATGTGTTTCATAACGTTAGAGTATATGAATACTTATACAAACCAAGATATTCATTTGCATGAGATTTGCATATCGCTTTTGCCTAGTTCCTCAGCTCCTATGAAAAAGCCTCATTTACTGTTTTATGTGTCAACTTAAAGGATTGTCAGAATCACACTGGTCCAGCATAAGATAATGATTTCTAGTTTGACTACTAGGACACTAGAGTGAATGCTTCGCTGGCACAAGCAGGTCTGATGCATGGGCCTTCTCACTCACCACTCTACGTATGGCTACTTCTACATATACCATCAATTAATGGGATAATCTACGTACCTGGTTGATAATTTTGTCAATGCTCAATCTGCTCATGATCTGCTCACTGAGCAGGGTAAGATTGATCTTACAGAGCTTGACCCTGAGTTGCTCCACCATGGTCAGGTTATAGGGCTGACCAGGTGGTGACTTCAGTAGATCTTCTAATCTTAGGTCACATAGCACTGTTTGCACGTCCATTCCCGAGGCCAAGAGTGTTGTCTGTAATGATAACATGGGAGGAATGGGTCATATGCTAGCTGTTATATGGGTATGTATGTTAGAAAAAGTGTGATATTTCAGATTGTAGCCTAAGTTAATACCATTCTTCTTTGGTTCCTATATTAATTTGGAGACCAAATTGATATAGGAATTGATGACTTTATACATTAAAATGAACCTTCCTGAACTTTAATGGTTGCGTAAATCCAAGTATAAAATCAAATATTCAGATTATCATTATTCTTTGCTCGGAAAGTTTGTATTATCATCCAGACTTAATGTACTTTAAATCTCATTATGATATACGTTAGCGCTTCACACTTCAGTCAGATTTGCACCGCTTAGAAGTTGTATATATTAAAATTATAGCGAGATAGTTTTTATAACAAATTAACTCTGTAGACAGCGGTAAGAGTTGCTCACCACCACAGGTCTGCTCGGCAGCTGGAGGATCAGGGCAATCTCCTCATCACTCAGGTCACTGAACTCTCTCAGCAGTGACGTCACGTTGTCGACATCCAGGAAGAGGTCCCCCAGGCTGATAGTGCCATCTGTGGGAAGACCAGAACTAGGATTTAAAGGTATATGATCGAGGAAATCCACCCCATAGGGGTGGTGGCCGGCTTCCATCAATGATTCTTGATTACATACATTGGTCTATAATTATAATTAATGCACTAATGATGCATGATTGCGCCACTGATTACATGAAGCAATATGTCGTCTTTAAAGGGTTAGTGTGGAGAGGTCATGATGCAAACAATGGTCCACTCCAGAAGGCGCTCATCATTAGTAGAAAAGCTCTGCGCAGACCTTTCACCCCTTTGGTGTAATAATGGACTCTTCCAGGTGAATAAATGCCCAATTTGCGCATTGAGGCACCTATACGCACAGGCTTAAAGAGAAGGGAAATGTTGGTAACGCCCACCTTCCACCCCTTACCTGTTACAATGGACTAGACCCATATATACGTGAGTATGTGTGAGGGTAACGATCAAGGGCCCCAATGCTACAACCCACACTAGTGTAGAGAAGTCATTATAGAGAGTAGGGACGGCACCCAGCTCAGGTGTGATCACCAACCATTGAGGGCGCGTGTAGGACTGCTAAACTCGCTGGTAGTGGAGGTAGGGACGGCGCCCGCCTCAGGTGTGATCACCAACCATTGAGGGCGCGTGTAGGACTGCTAAACTCGCTGGTAGTGGAGTAGGGACGGCGCCCAGCTCAGGTGTGATCACCAACCATTGAGGGCACGTGTAGGACTGCTAAACTCGCTGGTAGTGGAGGTAGGGACGGCACCCAGCTCAGGTGTGATCACCAACCATTGAGGGCGCATGTAGGACTGCTAAACTCGCTGGTAGTGGAGTAGGGACGGCACCCAGCTCAGGTGTGATCACCAACCATTGAGGGCGCATGTAGGAAAACATTGTACCATTGAAAGCTCAGTAGACCGGAATGAGCAGTGCATTCTGGGTGAGACGTGTGAAAAACATATAGAATGGTTGCAGGTAAGGTCTAATGCGTAAGGGGAACGAGCAGACGACGCAGGGTTAGGATCACTCTGGCGGCGTGCAATGCTGAAGGGTGGGAGACCATAGAGGTTGTGCCTGTAGGGTGCATAAAGCAAACGAGCCAATGCTAAACCTATGGACGCGCAGTTCCTGTTGAAACCTTACGGAAAAGTGAACTCCTTAACCATGGCCGGGGACTCCGTCGCCGGCCAAATATGTACACGGGTTGCCATGCCAATCTATCTTTGAATATGGAACCCATGGAAACCGCCTGGAATCATTAAAAGCCACCAGCAGACATCGACAGTGGTCGGATCAACTGCTGATGCCCTAATGAGGTTACTAGAACGGACTTGATGACGCTGGCTGGGTATGTGTGGCTGCAGTTGAAGTTCCCTGTGTTGACGGAATGGAATGCACACTTTTCATACTTCTATTAAGGTCATCCTTCACTGTGTAGGTTTCTGAGTCACTCCTTTGTAAAATCTAAATGGGACATCGAGATTATTATATCCAAAGTTTGTAGAGATGATGGAAGTTCTCTTTACCTGTGAAATTCTGGAGGCGGTCCTTGAATGTGGTAATAACTGTGGTGAAAGCCGCCATCATTTGTGGGTTAAAGTCGCCGAGTTCAGGATTCTGGAGAAAGTTGACAAGAGCGTTCATGGCGCTCTGAATCCTGTGACGAGAATATGAGCAATTTCATTAATCAGTTAACTGTCAAGTCAAACAATGACTATGGATGATATCGTTATTCTAGCACGATATTAAATGCAATAGCTGCGCGGTACATATATCAGCTATTATTCTTGTTAAGACTATACTAAGGTAGTTATATGCCAAGATTAACTCATAGTACGAGTTACTCACGTTGCATTAAGATCTTGGTCCTCCATGAAGCCCAGGAACTGGTCAGCCCATGATGAGAGATCACCAGGGTAGGCAAAGAAGTCTGTGATGGAGACTGGAGACTGGAAGTGGTACTGCAGCCGGGTCTGCAGCTCCTGTACCTTCAGTAGGTACTCTGTCCAGTTCACTGCCTTCACCGGGGCCTCGGGCGCCATACCACTTATCATCCACACCTGTGGGGGCAGATGTGAGCATTGAATTAAATTTGATTTTTGTTGTTGTCAGCTTGGTTGTATTATTCAATGTGCTGTTCATTGTTTACAGAAAAGCAGAGCATGTTGAAAACAAAAAGTAAATCGGATATAGGCAAACTAACCTCGTCGATAAGAGACTGCCAGTTGATAAGTTTCCTCAGCTCCATTTCTATTCCGGTATAGTCAGCCTGACAGAAGGCCTGCAGTTCTGAGTCCCATACAGCATCTACACAGAGCAGCTGCTTGACACCATCTGTGGTATTGAGTGCCATGATTCCCAGCTGCAAGCAAGGAATTTGCATGTTATCTCCCAAAGTTAACGCCAGTGAATATCTCCCATTTACATGCACTACTACCAGTACTCCAAAGTTAACACCTGCGAATATCTCTCATTTACATACACTACTACCCCAAAGTTAACACCTGCGAATATCTCCCATTTAAATGCACTACTACCCCAGAGCTAACGCCTGTGAATATCTCCCATTTACATGCACTACTTCCCCTTAGCTAACGCCTGTGAATATCTCCCATTTACATGCACTACTTCCCCTTAGCTAACGCCTGTGAATATCTCCCATTTACATGCACTACTTCCCCTTAGCTAACGCCTGTGAATATCTCCCATTTACATGCACTACTACCCCTTAGCTAACGCCTGTGAATATCTCCCATTTACATGTACTACTGCCCCTTAGCTAACGGCTGTGAATATCTCCCATTCATACTATCCCCACTCCATGATACCACTATTCCTTTTTAATCTACAGCAATGAGTTGAGATACTTACCAGTCTGCCTATGTCCAGTTCATTGTTGATGATTTTGCCGACTAGACGTGGAGAGAGTCGGAAGGCGTCGGTGAGGTAGGCGGTCAGCAGGGGCTCGTTCACCAACACATCCTTCAGGGTTATATTACCTGAACCCAACACAACAACACAGCTCTTTATTTAGCAGTAATTATTTTCGGGTCGATGCCTCGTCAGATGAAATAGGATCCTTCCTCATGGCAACATTCTGTGTACCATTATGACTGGTATCCCAAAGCTTCTATGATGTAGTCACATGAAACTGGGTCTCGACACAAGTCTACCATTCATGCTGATATATGGTGGCAGCATACAAGGTGTGCATGATTGTACCATTGCCTTAATTAGCTACCCTATATTAATTGAATACTTAGAAAGCAAGCTTAAATCAACGCTCCTATCTCGGGCTTTATTTTGCGTATCACACGGGAATAACCAGATGGTTCAATTTACCTGTCAGATTCGCTATCCGGCCGTTTACGATATCCAGCATTAGGTTGGCGTATCTAACCGTTCCAAGCATTTGTGACGACACTTCCACAAACTGCATCAAAACTTCTGTCTGTTGGTTAGCAAAGTTTCCTGCCCTGAAATCACATATGAACACAAAATGTTAGTATGCATTGCATCAATTACAGATCATAACACCCGAATTAGTATACATTTCTTGAAATCAGCTGTATTGAGCCATCTTGTATTAGTTAATCACTGATAAATGTACATTTTGTACATTTTTGTTTCAATGTTAAAATAGCCTACCATTTAATGGTCTCCACATCTGACATGGCAGGAGTCTGGAACACCTTCTCCATGGCAGCTAACCAGGTTGTCCAGTTGCCTTTGTAACCGAAGAAAGCAGGGAAGGATGTCCAGGTAGCATTCATCACCAGCCAGGTGTTCATGTTTTGGAATCGCTCCTGGCTCTTAAAATAGCCCTCCCATGTGAAGTTCTCTGGTTTGGCCAGGCCAGCATACTATAATTCAAGTGGGAACAAGTATAGTTTAGTCAAAGAAGCCAATGGTTAAACCATATCATGATCATGAGATAAGATTCATTATCATAAAAAAAAGTTTGAAAAGGTTTGGACTCATTTCTATGATGATAGTTGTGCACCCAATGACCACATGCTAAGCAATCGCCATTTTCAAGAATCGCCATTTCCGATTTCAAGTTATAGCATACACTATAATCAAAATATTCCTTTTTAAATTGCTGATGGTAATTCTTAAATAGAAACAAGTATAAGCGATATTGCAGACCTACCAAGCTCTGGATGTGGTTCACATTGAATTCCTTGACGAGTTCATTCAGAATGCGTGTGAAGTTAGCCTTGCACGCCACCTCTTGGAACGCCGATGAATCGACATGTGGCGGGAACGTAACATCGGAGCAGATAGCTCTTTGTAAATCCTCCCCACCGCCCAGCTGTGCAACCTTAAATGTCAAAGGGAATATGGTAAGTGAGTAATATACATGTATTGGAATTGAATCATATATACCGCTATGCCCAACCCATCCTCCCTCTTACCATTGCTACTCTAGCTTACTCTGCTTGTCTCCAAGTGATTTAATTACACAACCCCCATTATATTTACAGATACTTCCCCGACCGATTGAGTATATGGCAGCGGGTCACACAATACACCGTCAGTCAGTACTAAGCTATAGCTGTAGTTATCCTTAGATGTCGTCACACTCAGTGCACACTGACCGTGCTAAGGTTAAGCTGGGCCTCCATCAGCGTCTGTACGACTGCAGGTAGCACGGTAAATGTCGTCTGGATGTACTGCCGGGTGTACGTAGCGTTCTTCAGCAGAGACGCCAGGGTCACCTCCGTACCTGCAGAAGGAGTATGATGCACAACATATCACATCTATACTGAATTCGGGATTCCATGGTAGATCTATAAGTATCCAACGGTTCACGTCGCCTAGCAAGGTTAAACCTCAGTGGTGAACAATCCGAGTGCTCCCTTGTAAGGGCCTGTTGTACCTACCTGTGGTGGGTGTCAGGGCCCCAGTTAGCACGTCCATAAGGAACTGCTGTACTTAGCTGTGGTGGGTGTCAAGGCCCCAGTTAGGACGTCTATAAGGGCCTGTTGTACTTACCTGTGGTGGGTGTCAGGGCCCCAGTTAGGACGTCCATAAGGGTCTGTTGTACTTACCTGTGGTGGGTGTCAGGGCCCCAGTTAGGACGTCCATAAGGGCCTGTTGTACTTACCTGTGGTGGGTGTCAGGGCCCCAGTTAGGACGTCCATAAGGTCCTGTTGTACCTACCTGTGGTGGGTGTCAGGGCCCCAGTTAGGACGTCCATAAGGTCCTGTTGTACCTACCTGTGGTGGGTGTCAGGGCCCCAGTTAGGACGTCCATAAGGGCCTGTTGTACTTACCTGTGGTGGGTGTCAGGGCCCCAGTTAGGACGTCCATAAGGTCCTGTTGTACCTACCTGTGGTGGGTGTCAGGGCCCCAGTTAGGACGTCCATAAGGGCCTGTTGTGCGGCCAGCATCTGCACCTGTTCGTCCCAGAAGGCCGTGTTGTTGTACAACCCCTGGGTTGTGTTAAACAGGTGGAACAGGCTGCAACACGACAAACAAAGACATGATTACAGGTTTGATGAAAAGAGTGGTGGTTTTATTGTCAGTTTGACTTCACCTCTTTAAGTATTCATAATTATATCTTTATCCTTCCATTCATGGAGTATATATCATGTTTTGAGATCAAGATGTAGTTAAATAAAGTATCCTAAAGGTTGTTGGCTTTTGGCATGAATTTACAATAAAAATGAGAGAATTCACTTAGAGAAAGTTTTTGGTGATAACATGAAGATTTAGAATAAATGAACTAAGACTTACATGGTCAGGTTCCAGGTGCCATCTAATCTGTACAGTCCTTCCCATATTGCCGGGTCAGAGATCATGGCCAGGTCGTACATGGAGGACAAGTCCAATCCTAGAGCACTGGCGTTAATAGAACTACCCAATATATCCACGCTACTCCTTTGTAGCTTTTGCAAACTATTCCAGATGAGCATGGTATCAAACGGCTGCATTGTGTCGTTCAGACCGGTCGGCTGTAATAAGAACAGATTAGGGGTCAGAACCCCACATGATAGAGACATCGGCAGATATGTTTTACGAGTACTTATCCAGTATATATAGAATATCGATTTCAAGGAGTTGCCAAAAAAGAATCCCAGATTACGTACAGCAGAAAGTAAGGCAGTTAGAACCCTTGGTCGCAGGTTGCCTAACTCTTGTCGCAGGTCCAGCTCCTTGAGACTACACAACGCCGTGGTCATCTCATCGATGTTCACAGCCTGAGGGATCATGACGTACTGGGACGTCTTGTTGGCATCACACATTACGTCATGGAGCTGGGCCGCTGTCATGTTGGCCAGAGACTCCAACTAAAATGGTAAAACACTCGGATGAGAAATACGATCAAGCGGGGATAATATATAAGACACATGACATGTTAAAATAGTAACGTGTTTCTTCTAAAGAAATGTACTCAAGACTATGTACCATTATCTCCAGTCCTCTATGAATTTGTTGGTTGATATTAAAGTATCACGGGTCAGTTTGTCTGTCTAACATGAGCTATTATTCTGCGATTCCTTCTCTACCTAAAGAATCTAGCACATGTTATACCCTACCTTGTCTGGTATGACTTTCATCCTCAGGTAGCTCTTGACGCTGCCCTGAGTCAGGTTGGTCCTTGTCATAAGCAGCTGTCCTACTTTGGTGACGTTACCAAACAGGTGAGCCACTCTTACCTGACCGCCGAGTAACTCAAGATCTATGAGCAGCTCATTGGTAAAGACTGACATTGCCTTGTAGGCACCACTGATTACACCAAGTAACGATGAGGCGTCTGTACTGCCATTGG
Organism: Harmothoe impar; assembly: GCA_947462335.1. Taxonomy (NCBI): domain Eukaryota; kingdom Metazoa; phylum Annelida; class Polychaeta; order Phyllodocida; family Polynoidae; genus Harmothoe; species Harmothoe impar. The sequence continues at coordinate 42,373,981 of OX381706.1, read as the reverse complement.
CCATGTTCACTATAGGACCAAGTATATCGAGGATGGCGTTAGGGTTAACCCGAGCATTGAAGGACATGGTGAAGAGCAGCTCCTGCAGTAACTCCTCCATGCGCTCGGGCTGGGTCTCCATGATGATGGGTGGGTTCTGCTGCACCTTAGCCATGAGCTCGGCAAGCCGCATGGCCTTCTGCACTGCCTCCTCCACACTGGTGTCTAGGGGGATATCTCCCTTTAGCACCATGTTAAAGAGCCAGATCCAAGAGCTGAGTCCATCGATGTCGGCGAGCTGCTCACTAGACTCACATACCAGCTCGTAGAATATGGTCAGGTCCATGCTCCTGGGGAGGTCGTAGGCCACGTGCATCTCGTCTAGGGTCGGCAGACAGACCTCCTCCTGGAACAGCTGAAGGAGGCTGATGCTGTCGGCCTTGGCTAGAGGCTCCAGTGTGTTGGTCACATACTCTAGCATGAGGTCCATCGCAGCCACCATATTGTCAATAGAAAAGCCCTCTATGAGCATTTCCAATGTGGCCATGCTATTCAAAGCGCTATAAAGACAAAGAAGGAGCAGGGAATCAATATAGTGTATCCATATCCAAAATACATCATGGCATCTGGCACAGCATGCAATACTGATGGGGGTTTCTGTAAAATATTAATCACTGACAAATGTAAATCTAAAATATGCTCTATTTCACTATACATGTGCTGGAGAAGATTGGGGTGGGTATCTGAATTTGTGCTTCTACGTACCTTCGTACAGCTGTCATAGGGTCCATTTGGTGCGCGCCCCAGTCTTCAAGTCGGGCATACCATTGGGTGAGGTTCGTCCAGGGCCCAGTTAGCACGATGGTCACTTCTCCAGAGGCTAGACGTGTGAGCTGCTCAGTTAACCGGGTCAGGTGCTTATAGAAGGCCTCCCAGTCAATGGGGCCGGTTTCATTAGCCTGAATATAATAAAGCATGGGTAAACTTGCTCATATGTATCACAGGAGGGAGGTGTATTGGTTACGATAATTGTATGTATATCCCAAAGAAGTGAAAACCAGCTAAATATGGGTTTGAATTGGGTAATAGTCGCAGGCTGGGTAATGATAAACACTACATCATAACGATAAATAGCCATGGATGCAAACTTACCTTGGACATAATATGAGAAACATCGAACTCCTGATACAGTTCGTCGTCAAAGCGCTGACGATCGATGTTAGCTAGATGTAGACGTACTGCTGTGATGTTGAGGCTGTAATTTGATGGTAAATAGACAAACTCCAGAAACCCAGCATCCGAGCCTGTGAACCTCTCCCAGATAGCCCCCGAGTCGTCAGGGTAGAACAGCTGCTGGAACTGAACAGGACAAGGAGGTCAATTAGGACCTATCTGTAAAGGCAGCAACTCCCAAGCTACACTAGTTTATTATTGACTTACATGAGAGTAGTGTTTAGAAATTGTTTTCTTTTGTCTGGGCCAAAGCATTAGTAGTATATCGAAATAGCGGTTTGTCCATGGACCAGCATTCATGAGAGCAGTATAATTATGGAAATGGTTTGAGAATGGCCCAATAAAGGCCTAAGAGTAATACACTTCGACCCTGTGGCAATATAAGAGTATGCGAACCGGAAGAAGGGGATGACACTAAGTCTTAGTCACATTGATCAAGCCATGAAGTTTCAACTTACTTTTGCGTTGTCAGAGTTATACACAAAGATATCTACTATCTCTGGTGTGTCCTCCACAAAGCTAACAAACTTCCTGAACTCTGGGGACTTGGGGAACAGCTGTCGTAGATACATATTAGAAACTGAAAAGAGACAAGATGCAATAAATACCAAATGTATTTGTTGGGTATTGTAATAATCTACCTGTAAACTTCCTGAGAAACCCAATGGGAGATGCAAAAACCCAAACAGGCATTTACAGCGCATTCTGTACATTCTAGTAATTATTATTCCTATTCTTTCATGGTAGTGAGGGACAGGGTTACCTGGCTAAACAAAGAGGTAGAAAGATCATCAAACAATATTATGAGTGAGTGTCTAAAACCACTCCTGTGGTAACTGTGAGTATACAGATCATATGAAATATCTGATGGGGAACCTACCATTATTGAGTGGCTCTAGTTTCTTGGACAACATCTCAAGAGTGGCCAGGGCTGTATGCAGCATGCCCTTTGTAGCGTTATCCATGAGCGGCTCCAGTGCCTGGAGGCCACTCACAGACCTGAAAATGAAGAAAGGGTAACACTACAGTCTTGAAGCTATATTTTAGTGATAGTGATATGAGATATACGGCTTTAGCCGTACATGGATTCAAAAATAAAATGCATGTTTTTGTGTTAATATATTATCCTGGTCTCGATTATCTTCAATACACCATTGAATAGGAATGCTGAGTCATGGTACTTACTGCTGATAGTTGTTGAGATTCATGAGAGCATCGAGGTCATAGTTGGCCGCCATGGTAGAGAGCACACTCTCCCACACAGTGCCGTTCAACCATCGCCATTGGGTGGAGATGTCCCCACCAATGGCGTCAGTAAGCAGACGCTGGGTCTCAGAGTAGGTCTCTATGAAGAACGTGATGTTGACATGTCCACTGGTGCTGGTCATGTTGGTCATGTTACCACCCATTGTGATCTGTTGTATAACCGTGTTATTAGCATACAATCGATGAGTTTGCTTGAATGTTTTTTGCAATGAACAAGTTAGTCAGGCCGACATATTTGACATTTCGTCCCGTTTATAGCCTGAATATAATGTCCCATAGCCCAGTTATGTCTACAATAGGTATAATTTTGGGCTGGGCATAACAGAGCATTGCCCTGCATGGTTTACTCTCTAGAAGTATTAGTAGTTACTGGCGATTGATTCTATCGACACTGGCCAGTATATTATCACCCATGTCTTCAACATCAGGGTGATTACATTCCACTAAGTTGATGATGAAATAATTCTAGATATATTCACTGCAACTAGCTATTCAGTGTAGCAGGGGTATGACAAATAGTGTAGATGTGTAGTATACATCCTTATAGAAGTATAATCAGTAGGAGTATTGTTATACGGCACTGACCTGTAAGAGTCCCAGTTCCTTCTGTACCTGCATCCAGTCTAACTGACAAAGTGACATCACAATGGCGGGAAGATCAGGACGAGGCTGACAAATTGCCGTCTGGTTAACCATCGACTCTTGTACCAGCGAGTTAATCTACAAAATATGAAGACATTAAATTGCCATAAACATGAGAGGATGTGGTCATTGTAGAGATAGAGTATGCCAGTAGGACTTGGTTGGAAGCAAGAGGAAAGGTTTTATATGGACATGTATTTATGATGTCATATGATAATGTTCCTTGCCGTTTACTATCCTTGATTAAAAGGTTAACTCTTAGCAGTATATCTAGAAGAGAGGTATGGCACATGGGCTAGTTTCACACAGCCTTTTCATATCTTGATGCTAAATATGGTATTAAACCGTACATGTTCTTGTGTAATGTTTATGTTTTTAAAATATTAATACCCAATGCCATAGACAGAACCTCACCAGATTAGGATCCTGCTGTGTCATGTTGAATAGTGTGGTAAATGCTTCCGGGAGATCGTTAAAGAGGTCAAATAGTCTCGAGGTTTCTGGCAACGTTTGGATGGCAGCCATTGGACCTGAAAAGACAAGATAAAAGGTAAATTATCTCCTTTAACTTTCACTTGATCCTAAATGCACGCTTCTATATGGGTGATATTCGCTGGATATTTGAGTTGACGCCCACGGTTGAGTGGAGTTTGGAGAGAGGGTTCATATGATATACTCACCTCGAACCACCATCAGTATCCTCCTGAATGCCTGGATCATTGTTTCAGTGGAACCGTAGAGGTCTCTGAACTCTTCTGGTACCGGCTGTGCGTCTAAGTTGATGAACATTTGCATCAGAGATAGGAGTTGGTCACCCACGGACTGAAGTCTGAAAGATAAGTGTCAATGTTTTAATTTTGTTCCTGCATTTAGGCATAATCTGTATAATATAGTTGTTTGAGAGAAATAGAATAGAAGGGAACCCCAGCATATCAGGTCATTTTGCATTCATGAGAATATTCATTCCACAGGGCGATTTTCTAAAAATAACCTTGCCCTTAAGATGACAATGATGATGTGTTGGATTGGACTGAATACATATCCATTGTATTTGGTATGAGTATCTAACCTTTCCACTATGGGCTGTTCAGCGAACATTGCCATGACCAGTTCCTCCATACGTGACCAAGCTCCTTCCTGCAGCCAGTCGTAGCTCAGACTGAGGGAAGGTGGGTTTGTAGATACCAGCGCCAACATCTCTGAGATGTAGTCGGCTAACCTAGCCATGTCTGCCGTTTGGTTCACCTTTGCCATGACCTGAAGCATCCAAATTTTCATATTGAATTTGCCTATTGGTCCCGTTAGTTCAAGGCAAATAGATATCATACAGAGGAACTATACATGATATAAAGTTGGATATACAGGATGTCTCAAATGCAATCACTACGTTAATTAGCAACACAGATTGGGGTTCGGGCAAAGTTCAAGACAACTACATACCACCTGCAGCGCTAATGCAGTTATTATCATGTTATCATTTTCTCATTCCTAACTGTCAACTTTGCTATTCCATTTTACAGTGGTACTCACAATCCGTGTGATCTCTTCTACCTTGACGGCCCCGTTGAGGTCCATCTGCAGCCTGGAGATGTTAAGGCTACACACGACCCCCCACACCAGGTCGGCCTCGGCGGTCCTCCATGCGGGCACCTCCATGACCTGATCTATAGGCTGCTTACACAGCATATCCAAACCAGTGGCTTCTCCTAGTTTGTTGGCCTAGATAATGGGGGCGAGAATAGGGAGTTGCAGCATGAAACAACACATTATCCCCCGAAACCATACACCCTATTTTTGTGATACAATATTGATGCCAAAATAACCAGAGAAATTACACCTGAAGTATGTCCAGGCACACGGCACCTTTAAGCTATGGTTTGGTGCTACTTTATGTCTTAACATCTAGACTCATTACTTAATGTGAGTTAAAATAAATGGTGGTGGTTGTGATGTCCATACTGTCTCGTATTATTATTATTACTATCTACTATAAAAAAATACACTTTAAGAAAGATAAGTGGCAGTACCTTGGCTTGATTATTGAGGGCTGTATTGACGATGATTTCCATCACTGCCGGCAGGTGGGGAAGAAGAGAAACCAGCTTCCGACCCTCTGGACCAACTGCTAATTCATTAGCTAATGCATCAGCTGTCAGGTTCTTGCCTATACGAGGGAATGAAACACTATGTATAGTAGGCACAATACTGTGTGTCTGGTGGAATATATCAAATCAACTAAGATAAAGGGGAAATGTACGTTTTATTAAGTATTCCTTAAAATACTTAATCATCAACTTAACTCAACAACAAATACACATCCTTTACCTGCTAATAATAAATCAATACGTATCAAATCCATTTAACTGTACACGAAAATGACCACCAACCTTTCAGATTCCTTATGTCCACTATGAAGAGTTCTATGATATCACTGGCCTTGACAATATAGGAATCAAACTCAGGGATACTCCCCTGGAGGGAAAGTAGGAAGGTCCTGATAGCTCCGTCTATGGTGTCACTGCAAGAAATTGTCACACATGTACTTCCACAAAGATTCACCAAGGAATAACATGATGGTGTTCTTTTTTCCAGGCCTTACATCCATAAACATCACTCGAAAACAATTCAGCAGCTGAGTTTTATTGAAAAGGGATAACTGTCGTTATATTTGCGGTTGAACTCTTCATTCATAGGACTGCTAGGGGTTCTTTATAAATGACGATATCACTCATCAAAACGGAAAGTAATCTGACTGTTTATACCAGTGTATACCCTAAATCTCACATACTTATAACATTCCTGCATGAGCTATAATTCCTATGCAATAAAATGTGTCATGGAAAGGAGAACTTACATGTTTTGCTGAGGAGGGTTCTCCATAAGGGTGGTGATCATGGTATCAAATATATTGGTCCATGTTGTGAGGTTGGTCCAACTGGAGTTGAACAGGAACATGAAGTCCTGATCGGGCTGCGATAAAATCTCCACGATCCTCATACTACTGTTATACAGTTGTGTGAAGTTGGGCTTTCCCGAGCTTTCCGTCATCAACTGGAATGGAGAGAACACAACTAAATCGTTTAGTATTGTCTTATGGGGATAAATATAATGATGATCAGTGATACGTAGCAGGAACATTAACACATCAGCCTAATCATAGAATATGAATCGTCTGTTTGTGTTAGCTATTAAGTTGCATTCCCTAATTAACATAAAAGGTTAGCTAACTTACCCCAAACTGCCTATACAGCAGGTTCTAAGACACTACACAAAAGACGGAGTGGTATGCTCCAGTATAAACCATTCATATTGCTTAAAATTATGCCATGAGCCAAACATCGATCCACCATGCAATGCCTATACAATATATAGACAAACACATTGTCTACTTACAATTCTCTCAATCTTGGCAACGTCTATGAAAGCCTCCATCTCGGCAGCCACAACAGTAAAGTTAACGGAGCAGAGTTCTTCCCTCACCCTGCCGAATTGAGCCTCAGTGCCAGGCGGCAGTGAGAAGGCGGTGAGAGGCCCTGTGCAGAACGCAGCCAGGTCTCCCTGTGTCAGGGAGGCAGTGGGCAGCGAGTTGTTGATGAGGCTGTGCAGTATGACCTGTGAGAAGACAGGCAGGGTGTCCAGGAGGCGGGCTAGTCTGGCCGTCTCTGGGTGGTCCCTGAGGATGCTGGATAGGGAGAGGTTCTGCACGGTGAGCAGCTCCATGCGGGACGCCAGGTGGGTGCTGAGCTGCTCAAGCTTGATGAGCATCTGGAAGTCCATCCCGGACGGTGTGTCGTCTATTGGTAGCTTGTCCAGTAGTACAGCCATCAGTGTGAACAGGTCAGGTAACCTATAAGGAATCACAGTTAATCACTTCACTGGTTGTGCAGAATACCAATATTAATGCCAATTGGCTTATGTATTTTTTTGTTATGTAATGATTAGAGCTTGAAATGTGCATTATTCAAATGGAGATGGATCAATGTTGATGTGAAATATGGTTGGTGTAGAACCCTTATAATGCGTCATCGCATCAACACAGCCAAGATAGCCATATATTGAATCCATAAATATACATATACATACTCGTTGGTGAGCAGCTCTCCCCAGTCCGTGTCCCCATTGGCCGTCTGTAGGGCATCCACCCACTCCTGGATAGTTGTCATGTCCTCGGTACCACCTTCCACTAGCTTGGTTATTAGCTCATTGAATTTCATGGACTGAACTGAGAGCTTCTCACCATCCACAGGTATACCAGTCACGTTACCCATCAACTGGAATTACCAAATAAAAAGCACGTTAATCAGAAACTGTAGCAGCACTGATATTTCAGCCATTCATATGATGGCAAGAAAGGGAATCGAAGTCTTCTCTGAATTGCATTTTAATTGAAATGTATACTGTAATCAGATATGGATATTTGTAGTCGCAGATGGTAATCTTGGATAACACGGGATCATATATCATATCACATAAAACATTAGTCCTCCATGTTTCCTGATACTTACAATCATCTCCAGCTCCTGTAGTGAGATGATGTTTACCAGTTCAGCCTCCAGTCTAGCATAGTCTACTGCACAGAGGGTCTCCTGTGCTGCGGCAAACACGTGACGGAGCCTGGTGGGTACCTGGGCCTGTACTCCAGGGTCACAGAAGTCACTGGCCATCTGCATCTGGTTAATGGCATTGGTCTTGAAGAGGAATGAGAGAGGTCCCAGGGCATAGTTGATTGGCAGCTCCTGGATGAACTTAATGATATTGGAGAGTTCTGGTTTGTCACTGGTTAGGTTGTTGAAGACGTAGCCGGCAGCTGGAAGGGATATAACCGATATTGTGGAGGAATGATTTTTATGAATCAAAATGCACTGTTAGTCCTTTGGCCTCTAGAATACCTAGGTTGCTGCACTTTACACAATTACTGCATTCAAACATTAAGCAATAATTATTATACAAAGTAAGCCCGAGCGTAAGTTAATAATGACCATGATATTTACCTAGGATGACCTCTAGTTTCGGGTTGAGGTACTCTAATGCCATGGTAACACGGACGAGGGACTCATCACGGCTGTCGTCAGGTGCCATAGTGTTCAAGAGGTTGAGCAGCTCGGCCGAACTTGAGGCAATGCTACAAATACAGTGGGTTTTATAGAAATAATCCGAATTACTCAGTTAGTTAAGAAATACTCATAATAATGATGATGTATGCTCTAAATCAAAGGTTTTGTTTGATAATATTGTATTAACTAGTGATCGATGGGCCAAATAAAGAGGGCCATAGCTTCCGTTTTTCGTTTAGTGTTGCATATTCTAATCCTCCTCCTCACCTCATACTTAGGCCGTTCCATGTGTCAGGTGCTCCCAATACTTCTGCCAGTCGCGCTACCAGTGAGTCCCAAGTCTCAGGTTCCATCCATGAGAATTGCAGCTGAAGCAGTGCAGGGGGTGTTGCAAACATTTGCGTTAGCATCTCCATAAGCCGAACATAGTTCTCAGTTGTCTCTGTCACATTTACCCTCATGGTGATATTTCCGGAAATCTGAAATAGATATTGGATAGGTTATGTGAAGTCAATTCCTTGTATGTACGATACTTTAAAGAGCAGATATAGAACGACTTACATGTCAATGATTATAATTTATTAAACTAAAGATGGGTATTTCTCTGCCTTGTCACCAATGCACAAATGTAATTCTCTAGTTAACTTCTTACAATAAAATAATATGATTTAAGAGTATGTTAAAATCACTTACTATTTCCTGAAGTCTTGGCACATCAATGATGTCACTTAACTCCTGGTACATTATTTCAAAGTCAATCTGACAGAGAAGGTCTTGAATCATCCTTAATTCGGTGGCTCTATTCTCGGGGAATCTGATGTCTACCTGGTTCGGACAGAATTGCAGTGTTTGCTGGTTTGACAATGCTGTCAACTGAAAAATAAACTCAGTACTTTATGATTCTGCACAAAGGGGTTTCTAGGCATATTGTGTTCAAACTGCTGACTGGCTTTTAATACTAGAGGCCATACTGAATAATAATAGTGACTCTGATGAGCACACACAATATCAATCAAAATTTGCAGCATGCATTTTAGTATAATCTGGATATGAACGCATGAAATCTCTCACAAAACCATTGAGATATCACTTGCCTGATTAGGATTTCCTGTCAGAACATACATTAGTCCAAATTCGAACACAGCAGGGAGATGAGGTAGCAGGTCCACAACCTTCTTAGTCTCTGGTCTATCCATCACTATGTCTGCCAAGGTCATGTTCATTTCTGAAAGGAGATGGTCAAGCTTTATTGCATTTTCTAAAATACTCTAGCGCATTTGACTGCCATTGAATTTATGATACATTGTAAATAATAATTTCTGACATAGTCACTATTACAGTCCATGTTCACAATTGATCAACTTTGAGGTTTTAGAAGTTTTGGTGAGTGAAGCAATTTTGAATGATATTCAGTTAGTCTGTAGTTAATATCTGCACCTGATGGAATATAATTTATACTGATTCTTTGGTGACAGAGATATACTTACTGTCCAACATTGTGAGCTGCTCAATGAGGTACTTGGTGAGCAGATTACTTCTGGCAATGAGATCATCCATCTCTAATCCACTGGATCTCAGTCCATCAACCAATCCTGCTATATCACTTGGTTTGACTGGAAGTCTAAAGAAGAAACAGGAAAATTCTAATTAAGTATTGTTGAATGAAAATGGTAGATGATAATCATGTAGCTGTTTTCTGCTGTCCACATTTGTTTGCAGTACCCCGATCTACAGCCTCACCCTTGTAAGGAAAGATACTACCATCTAAATTTCAAGTTGGAATTAATTTATTAATTTGTAGTAAAATTGCTGCCTACCCTGTTGTGAGCATAGTTTGCTCCTGTGATTTTAGCCACCTCTCCATCATTGCCGTCCAGAGCTGTTCATTGGTCCATTCAAACTGCTGGCTTAGGCTGGGAGGATAGGACGTCATGTTCATAAGGAGTCCAGACAGGCTTGTCATGGTATTGATGAATGACGTCACTTTGAACAAACCAACATCTGGGGATGTGACCTGAATAAGTACGGATTTTAGATTTAAACCAAGGAATTATGTGGTCTGAGTTAATCTGAATCAATCTGTTAGGTTGATACAACTTATTTTCTCATACCAGGTCTTATCATATGTACAATTTCTTCTCTCGTCACCCTCCTTTCTTGTAGATGTATTTTGATGATATGTTTTAAGTTGTTATGCTTCAGAATACACTAAATGATCACTGTTATTTAGAAACTACATACATAGAGTTCATCTAACTAAGAAGTTCCATGTAAAAAGATAACATCATTATTACAATATTACACTATGAGTCTTACTATGTCATAGACAGTGTTGTAGCCTGATACATCAGCCAGTTCTTTGGCTAGCTGAGTGTAGTTGATGGAACATAGCTGCTGCAGGAGTGGCTTGAGCTTGGCAGCCAGGTCACCTGGCAGTGACACAAACACCTCTTTGTTACAGAGAACCTGGAGATCACCTGCCATTGCCTCCTGTAGCTGAAGAGTGAAATTGGGGGAAAAGATCTTTAGGTTATTTACATTATGTATATAAGAGCAAGTATCACTCAATAACGGGACAAATTATTTTCTAAAAAGTCTTGGATAATTCCTCTCCAAAAATAGTGATAATTGATATAATGAAATTCCCATAATAAATTTCATGGATAATCAAACACATTAGAAAATGATGTGACAATTACAACAGATATTTAATTAATTATGATGTGTATTTCGTTAACATTTTATACACATATACTTTAAAACCAGATGCAAGCTTACTGATTGTCCTCCTGATAATGTCTCATATATCATAGCCTCTAAGAGTATGTGTGCTTGTGGGATCAGCTGTGTTAACTTGACGGCTTCGGGACGGCTACCCACAATGGACTCCAATGTCAGATTCTTTCCTGTGATAAAGAACATTGCAAAATGTAGGCAGGCAACCAGTGTTTAGGTACTTGAACACTTCTTTTCCATACAATAGCCCTTTTCGTGGACATTCACAATATTAGCATGTTGTTAATGTCTCACAATACTTGTATTATTAAAGTCTATGGCTTCTTACACCATTAGCGTTAATCAAACATCATTATTTTCGAAAATGGCTTCATTGATTTAATGCATCACCAAATCTATTAAATGGCCCCATGGTTAAATTCATTGCAATTTTCTTTAGTATACATTACATAGATTCTGACTGAGGGTAAAGTTATGAACTCACTGTCAGGTTAAAGTACATGGCTAGCAAGGGATAAGTGAGTAATGTCTGTCAACATATATTAGTCTATTTATACTCACCAACATAAGGAGCAAGCTGCTGTATGATAACCTGAGAGATTCTGCCTGCCTTGTACAACACACCATCAATACCTAGATCCCTGGTAAGGTTGACCAACATCTGCTCACTCTGAGGATCTAATTCTAGGGCTGGGAGCCTATAGATGACAAAGGAAGTTTATATTTAGCTAATGGAATTGTGTAATACTTAAAACAGATCTTGAGAGACTTCCTGTAAGAGTTTCTTTAACAATATTTAGCTGACTTCTAGATTAGAGATGGAATACTCAGGTGTACAGCACAGCATAAAACCAGCAGTGGGGCCGATGTTCAGCTTTATGTTTATCTGAGATACACTTGTAGAAGTGTATCTGAGATACAGAAGAAACTGACCAATCAGAAGCTAGCAGCTGCTGCAGCAGATGCATCTGCTGCTTCCAAGATGGCTGACCTGGAAGTGCATCTGGGATACACATGGGAAGGAAGTGTATCTGGGATACACTAGGGGATGGAGTGTATCTGGGATACACTTTGAGACTGAAGTGTATCCCAGATACACATGTACACTAGGGGACGGAAGTGTATCTGGGATACACTAAAGAATGGAAGTGTATCTGGGATACACTCATTAAGAATACACATATACAGTGGGGTCCTGAATCATATAAGGTGATCATGTATGCATTGTCTACCCAGTATGATCATGGGGAGATCATGGCAAGCTGTATTTAAGTTGCGAATGGTCAATAAAGATTTGACACTTCCATTCTCTAGTGTATCCCAGGTACACTTTTGTCCCCTTGTGTATCCCAGATACACTTACATCCCCCAAGTGTATCCCAGATACACTTCCGTCACCTTGTGTATCCCAGATACACTTCTGTCCCCCAAGTGTATCCCAGATACACTTTCTCCTCTAGTGTATCCCAGATACACTTCCGGTCAGCCATCTTGGAAAGCAGCAGATCCATCTGCTGCAGCAGGTGCTGGTTCCTGATTGGTCAGATTGTTGTGTATCTGAGGTACACTTCTGGAAGTGTATCCCAGGTGAACAGAAAGCTGAACATCGGCCCCACTGCATAAAGCCATGCTTAATAACAAAACATGAGCATAGACACGTTCACCCTTACCTCATAAACAGGTCATTCAGTGTGTTAGGTGCACTCAAAACTTCTGTTATCCTTTTTAACAAAGAGTCCCAGAGCTTGGCCTCCATCCATGAAAATTGCAGTTGAAGCAGGGCAGGGGGTGTCCCCAACATCTGGTTTAGTACCTCCATAAGCCGAACGTAATTTTCAGTTGTCTCAGTCACATTTACCCTCATGGTGATATTTCCTGAAATCTGAAAAAAAGGATTGGACAGTTTATACAAAGTTATTTTTCCTTTTCATGAGCCATATGCAATTTTTCTACGAAAGTGAAGGGCCTCACCAATGGTTGAATGATGCCAAAGTGAATAAAAGGCATACTGATTTACATACGGAAAACACACTGATAGATAAGTTTCATGATTATTGAACTGGAAAGCCGCAGTCATATATGCCGTTGGCACTCACAAGAGCGATAAACAGAGATAGAGGGAGGAGAATTAAGGAGGGGTAAAGCCTAAAGAAGGGAAAAGAGGGGTAGAGGGGTAAATAACAGCATAGGAAAGGGGGCATGAGCCAAAGGAGGCTGGAAATGTGTTGTCGCATTGGTCATCATTATATCATTCTACAATACCCTAACCAGTTTTAATGACACATAATGGGGGAAAGCACTTACTATGCCCTGAAGTGTCGGAACATCCACGATGTCACTTAATTCCTGATACATTTTACCAAAATCAATCTGGCAAAGACGGTCCTGGATCATCCTTAATTCAGTGGTTCTATTGGCTGGGAATTTTATTTGTATCTGGTCCCGACACAATGGTGGGATCTGCAGGTTTGACAAGGACGTCAACTGTAAAATAGACACAGTGTAGGTTAAGTATATTGTACAAAATAAGAACTGAGGTTTGTATGATAGTATATCCCATGTCAAAATCGTTATTAAAAAGAATGCCTCTTTCATGCCAATGAAAGTACACATTAAAACAAAATGCACTTGTAGCCCAAATCGTAATGATACCATAGGAAAGGGAGCTTTAAGAAGTCACTTACAGGATCAGGATTGTCAGTCAGGACATACATTAGTCCGAATTCGAACACAGCAGGGAGATGAGGTAGCAGGTCCACAACCTTCTTAGTCTCTGGTCTATCCATCACTATGTCTGCCAAGGTCATGTTCATTTCTGCAAGGAAGAGGGTGTTGTAATTGTTTACATGTTTACTATACTGACCATTTGAACTCAAATACATGAATTGAAAAACCTGATGACAAGTGATTATGGGTGAGATTTACTTTGCATAATTTGTCTCCATCTATATTGATTTGTTTGTGAGGTCATTGTACTTACTGTTCAACATTGTGAGCTGCTCAATGAGGTACTTGGTGAGCAGATTACTTCTGGCGATGAGATCATCCATCTCTAATCCACTGGATCTCAGTCCATCAACCAATCCTGCTATATCACTTGGTTTCACTGGAAGACTATAGAGAAACCAGGACAATATAATAATCATGTAGACGGTATAATAATCATGTAGACTTTTTTTTCTCATATATGATGCTTTCTTTTGGGATGCCACATTACGTTTAAAGGTTGTATTTATAAAACATTATGCCAGTTATTGTTATACAGATCTATAGCAAATTAAGAAAAGTTACCCTTGTGTGAGCATTGTTTGCTCCTGTGATTTTAGCCATCTATCCATCATTGCTGTCCAAAGCTGTTCATTGGTCCACTCAAATTGCTGGCTTAGCCCGGGCGAATACGATGTCATGTTCATAAGGAGTCCGGAGAAATTTGTCATGGCATTGATAAATGACGTCACATTAAGCATGCCAATTTCTGGTGAAGTCACCTGGAAAATTATGTGATTTAGAGCAAACTTAATGAATGTGTGCAATGTGAAAATGATTGATCACAACTCTTTGAAGATTAAAGGAAGAACAGTTACTCTCCTTTCATCATTTTCTAGATATCTTTCTCACTATCTGACTACAGTGTTCCATCTAACATAATTATTTTATCCATTACACAAAAGCGATATCATATTCATTTAATAATGAGGAATCATTATGCTACTTTATAAACCTACTATGCTATAGATGGTGTCATAGCCTGATACATCGGCCAGTTCTGTGGCTAGCCGAGTATAATTGATGGAACATAGCTGCTGCAGGAGTGGGTCAAGCTTGGCAGCCAGGTCACCTGGCAGTGACACAAACACCCCTTTGTTACAGAGAACCTGTATATCTCCTGTAATTGCCTCCTGTATCTGAAAGGGAGACATTGCAATGAACATTTTGTTTGTAATGACATGATTCAAGTTGGCAAAAACATAGTACATAACTTAGTCAACACGACATTCTTTTCAAACACAATCAAAACATAACAGCCTTCAGGACAATTCAACTAAAAATATGGAGATTTTGTGAATTGGAAACTTATCATAAAAAATAGGATATTTGATACTAGAAGCTCAATATAATTATAGAAACTTACTGTTTGGGCGCCAGATAATGTCTCATACATGATTGCCTCCAAGAATACATGTGCTTGTGGGATCAGCTGTGTTAACTTGAGTGCTTCTGTACGGTTACCCACAATAGACTCCAACATCAGATTCTTTCCTGTAATCAAAAGGGGTTTAAGGATGTTAGCAAACATCTTTGTCAAAGAATATTATGGTATTTCCTAAGATGATAAATTGTAGCCATTTTAAAAGTGAGGCTTGCCACTGGCAGTGGACATCGAGTTACTTGCAGGGCCACATCGTCTTACAAAATCCGATATTCCAAGGGCAATATTCATATAAAGCTACAGACTTCATATTCACAATACAGTATTTGGCACACAATAAAATGCTAAACATTTATATTTGGCTTACAAAGTAATTCTTATTTATGTTCACTTCTTTCTAATTGCTTTAGAGACTTACCAACATAAGGAGCAAGCTGCTGTATGATAACCTGAGAGATTCTGCCTGCCTTGTACAGCACACCATCAATACCTAGATCCCTAGTAAGGTTGGCCAACATCTGCTCACTCTGAGGATCCAGCACTATGGTTGGGACCCTATACATGGTGAACAAGGTTATATTTGATAAATGAGAGCATTTGTATTTTAGAAAAAACGATTCTAAGTGTTTTGGTTTTCATTCCTCAGTATTCCTCAGTATTAGCATGCTAGCACCTAATGGTCATAGATACCTAACACAGATTTTTAATTTGTTCTCATCTTTTTTGAATTACCTAAAATAAAAGCATGTGAGATTTAACAGGATTGCATGGTAATACGTATGTATCTATGTATAAATGCAAGGAATACATGCATGCAAGCTATCTATTTAAAGTGCTATGACAAATCCGATAATGTAAAAAGATCTTTTACTGACCTGTTGATAAGGGCATTGGGGTCCATATTAGCTAATAGTCGATCAAACATGGTGGCCCACAATGCAGTGTTGAGCGATGCCATCGTGGCATCATCAATACGCGGTGGTGACATAATTAGCAGTGTCATGATGTCAGAAATTCGCTGGATGTTGATGGAAAGTCTAGATGGGTCAGATGGACCATTCATGGGAGTAGAAATCTGAAATGTATAATTTTACAGTTAATAATAAAAATAGGATACTGGTGTATACTGATTTATAAGAGACTAGCGCTCTTTTCCTTTGCATGTTGTTCAGCTATTAAATAATAGATCCAGAATCCAATTTTCCTGGAAGTTAGAAGGTATTCCCTATAATTCAGAGTCAGTTTGGTAGACTATAATAAATTGTGAGATAAGACTGAAGATGAGTTGAACCATTCCTACTAGTTTCGGCTATTGCTAGCCTTCGTCAGGGAATCCGATTTTATACTGTTTTTGTAGATATATCTAGTATGCTCTTTATGAGATATTTAGGGCCTAATCTTGGTTTCCAATGTAGCTGCGACCATACGTGCCTGGTCTATTAAATTTTATGTATGAAAATAACCAGATATGTTAATCAAATACATACCACTCGCTGTAGTTGCTCAACATCAAACTGTGCTCCAAGCTCTTCTGCCAGTCTGTTGTAGTCTATTTTACAGATTCGTCTCAAGGCATCCCAGAATGCAATAGACAAATTTTGTGGAACAGAAAAGACTTCTGGGTCAAGGTTATCTGCACAAAGACTGCCAATGTCACCAGCAATGAGGATCTGTGCCTGCAAGAGACAAATTCAAACTTCAATATAATTATAGTAGTATATGGTAAGACCACGCTCTTTGTAACCAATCAGTTCATAGGTGTGATGTTGTTCCAATCTTGGTTCAATATTTGGAGCAGATAGTAGACCAACATTCTTCCAACAGCTCAAAACGTACACTAACCCAATGCTATAGCACTACAGCTATTACTAATAACACACCTGTTCAGGCTTGGTGATAACTGTATTCAGTAGGACCTCAAAGACAACTGGTGCATCAGGCACCAGTTGAATAAGTTTGCTCGTCTCTGGTTTGCTTCCTAGAAGATCTGCTAAAGTGATGTTGGCATCTGGAATATAGGATTTGAATGATTATGGAATATGTATAACTTATACGTAACAATCTTATACTTATAACAGTTCTTCTATTACATACTATATATATATTTACAGCAATGGCGAAACAGGTGTACCGTACCGTCGCGATAAAGCGCCTGGTCTTGAATAAGCGCCGGTCTTGAATAAGCGCCGGGGTGTAGGGGCTTCAAATGCTTCTTAAGCACTAAAATCGTGACCTTGAATAAGCGCCTGTCTTGTATAAGCGCCTGGGTAAGAGCCCTGCTAAATTGAAGAGCGCCCCGGCGCTTAATCGCGACGGTACGGTAAGGTGCATTTTCCATTAGCCGATCTGGAGGTGATTGGCAAGCAATTGGCAGGCGATCGGCAGGTAGAGCCATTACCAAACACTGGTAGTGTAACTGCCTGCTGATCACCTCCAAATCGGCTTATGGAAAATGGCCCTTATGAAATTTACTCAATCTGTCTTGGTTAAGTGGCATCATGTACAAGCTTACTTTACATTTTTCATATCCTGACGGAAACTATACATAGGGAGTAAGCAAGATGACATACTGATCAGTGGTGTCATCTGCTTGATGAAGAATTCCATGATGACATTGGCCTTGTTGAATATAGGATCCAGTCCAAGGGAACCTGTCATGTTAGCTGACATCATGTCCAGGTCCCCGATACCCTGTAGTCCTTGGGTGAGTCTGGGCAGACTGAAAGAATACATGTACATTATCTTCCAGCATTCATGTGATTATCAATAGCCTGGTTTATTCTATATGTATTACAAGTAGGGTTCTGGAGCCCTGGTTAGACTAACATCTGCTCACTGCAGTTGGTACTCCGGGATTAGAAAAGAACTATTACAGAAGAGTTGTTTATATTCGAAACTCGCTGCAATAATTTGTGTATTATCTACAGGGGAACACATAATTATAACTGTCAAAGTATTATCTAATGTCAGTAAAACATCTTTCGCTCACCTGTTGGCGATGGCATTGGGGTCCATGTTGGCCAGGAGACGATCAAATGTGGCAGCCCACAATGCAATATTGAGGGACGCCATTGTGGCGTCATCAAGGCGGGGTGGTGACGTAACCAGCATTATCATGACATTAGAAACTTGTTGAATGTTAAGGGAAAGTCTATTTCCGTCGGATGGGCCATCCATGGGTGTGGAAATCTGAAAGAGTTTTGTTGTTGTCAAGAGCATAATTATGGTTTATGCTAGCATAGACGTGGCTATATATGAGAATAAGGCTTGGACTACGTTTTCCACATATATGCTTCAGCATTATTATCCTGAAACTAAACCCAATATGGTTCCATCTCATTAGTGTATCATTACTTTGATTCCATTCTGTACTCTGGTACAAACGTATGCGGGATCCGACCATTGTTTTACACACTCATTGACATCTGCTTTCAATAACAATTACAGACTAGGCAGATTTACTGGCTGACAGTACGAATACTAAATTATACATCCAAAAGTTGTCCATTGATTTATTACATGGTGGATGTGTTAAACCTATTGGAGCTCCGTTTAAGCTGGGCCGTACCACACAAAGCCTTAGTACACGTATGTCAACAGTGTGGAGTTTTGCCTGTACATAACAATGCATAGATATCTAAAAGTACACCTACCACTTTTTCGAGTTCCTCCACATCGAATTGTGCACCTAGCTCCGCTGCCAATTTATTGAAGTCTATTTTACAGATTCGTTCCAAGGCACTCCAGAATACAGCTGACAGGTTTTGTGGAACAGAAAAGACTTCTGGGTCAAGGTTATCTGCACAAAAGCTGCCGATGTCACCGGAAATGAGAACCTGTGCCTGCAAGAGACAAAATTCAAACATGTAATTAGCTAAATTCGAATCTCTAATTAAAACCTTTAGCTAAAATTTGAAAAGATTGTAGTTATTAAAGTGGTATTTCTAGAATGATAAACCGATTTTGTTAAATGCTCAAATTAAATCCCAAATACTTTTCTCCTTTTACTGTAACAAATAATTCAGCTTATCATATATTACTATAAAAAGTAGGCTTCTAGGAAATAGTCTGAGAGAATTTGCCTCTCTGATAAAACTCAACATATCACACCTCCAATAGTATCTTGCTCAATGATTGGTTAGGAAGCCAAAGTTTAAAGCTGGGATTAATGTAATGGGTTAAAAAGAAATTTGCAATATGCTTCAAATCAACATTGAACAAACATACAATGCTCTACAACTTATATGAAGTACACACCTGTTCAGGCTTGGTGATAACTGTGTTCAGTAGGACCTCAAAGATAACTGGTGCATCAGGAACAAGTTGAATAAGTTTGCTTGTCTCTGGTTTGCTTCCTAAAATGTCTGCTAAAGTAAGGTTGGCATCTGGAATATAGAGCGAGATATGAAGGATATATTGCATTTGAATTCAGCTTATCAGGGAATATAATCTCACTTTATCAACGAAAGTGATCACAGCTCAAAAACAAACCTGATAAAATCTATGCCGTATAGTTGTTGTTATATTTCACATTATTTCAAAATCATTATGTTATGGCAGTTTTGCAATGACTGCTGCTGAGACATTCTTAATATATACACAATATACTGGTAGCACACGTACTTCACAGTTTCTACTACTCTGGACTGTAATAATATGGCAGTATTTATATATTCATCTGAAATGAAAAACAAACAAGACATACTGATCAGTGGTGTCATCTGCTTGATGAAGAACTCCATGATGACATTGGCCTTGTTGAATAAAGGATCAAGCCCTAGGGCGGTTGTCATGTTAGCTGACATCATACCCAGGCCGGGTATACCCTGTGCTCCTTGTGTAAGCTTGGGTAGACTAGAAGAATACAAAACCATTAGTGAGAATGAAAACAGATACGATGATTTTGATATCAAATATAACACTACTACCTGTAATACATTTTCTCTACATAAACAGGGAAATAAATTAAGGCAATTCTACTATATATGGCCTCTGTGTAAAGAATTAAAACCACTGACCTCGATATTAAATCCCCTTTTAAATAGCCTTTTGATAGGATAAATAACTGATAGGGAAGAAACCTTATGATCACTTACTTCTCTAGGATGGCAGGGTCTTGCAGTAGTGTCACTAGGTTGGTTAAGGTGACATTCCATGCCATCTCATTGATCCATGAAGTATCAAACATTGGCAGTTGGCCTCCTGGGAATAGCTGGACCATCAGGTCAGAGAGCCTCATGGCAGTCTCCACCATTGAGCTGATGTTGGCCCTAGTCCCTGCTGGTGCCATTAGGGTTGGCTGGGAATAAGATGTAAATCATAAGTAACAAGCTCTATACATTTCAGGATATATTATGTCTGAGGCAGAATTAAATTACTGAACAGTCCATCTTTAATTAGTATATAAAAGTATTACAGTGAAAAGTGGTGTAATAATCCTCATTAAGTCATCATCACTAATTACTTGGATGACCAATGGTGATCTTAAAATCAATGATACTTACAAGGGATGATAGATCCTCTTCCCTTACTAGGTCCTGTACTTCCTTGACAAGGGAAGCATCGTCAATTTCACAGATAGCTCCCTGAACCTGGAGGAAGGCATCCACCTGGGATGGGGCTACCTGGAGATCTAGGGGCTTGAGTGAGCACATCTGCTGAATATCACCTGCTAGCAAACCATTCACCTGGCATGGTGAAGAATCAAGGGATTAGGATAGTCTTCACGAATATGTCTTGTCAGGAAAAATACTACATAAGTAATGAGTCACGAGAAGTACTATTAAAGTTCTCTCTTGGATATATTTTTTTAATATTTGTATACTCTAAGTATGCACAAGTCAACATAGCAATAGGTTCAAAAATAAAGGACTTCAAGTGTCTAGTAAGTGGCTCCAGATGGGTCAAAAGCGACCTGGCGACCTGGGCTATTTTGGAGGCGACTTCCGACCTAAGGCAGTAATATTTATAAGTGACCTGGCGACTTTTGCACAAGATTGACAATAGGTTAAAGTGCCCTAAAAGCGACTTTTCGACCTGGACACATTAATTCCGGCGACTTTCCGACCTCAGGGGGGACCCCTCTGCACCCCCTAGTAACGTGTGTATGGGGAATATCACGGCATCTTTTATCTAAGACTCACCTTTTCGGGATTTCTGAAGAAGGTGGTCACGATCACCTCAAAGTAGGTCGGCAGGTAGGGCAGGGCACGTATAAGCCTCGTCAGCTGAGGACGTCCTTCAACCAACTTCACCAGAGACAGGTTCATAGCTGTGTATAAAGAGGAAGGAAACAATGTGTTAGCTTTATTGTGGGATCCAGTAGTAGACCTTCCTGTGAAGCGCCACACTTGTGTAACGTGATATGTTATGAACTTGCTAATAGTAATTAAGATTTTATAAATATAGGCCTATTGCCATCGTCACAACAACCACTGACCCAATAGGCCCGCCAGTCCCCCACCCTCACATTAACAAATTAAATCAACCGACACCCATGGATGCAGTCTCTTTCGATGAAGGATTACATACCTGCAAATGCTTTAAGCTCGGTGTATACTATCTCCTGGAGGCGCTGGACCTGGTATAGGGGGACCTCTACCTCCTGTGGGAAGCTCATGTTCCCCAGTAGAGAACTCACATCAGGAATGAAGTCCTTCAAGTCTGTCGGTGACCTATGAGGATGGAAACATACTTTCGATTCACCAATGATATCTTCTAATGTGTTTCTGTCAAGGTGCTGACTCAGGTCTTCCCTTCATCAAAAGGCACTGGACAATTATGTCTGAATAATATATACATATGACCTGGTGCAATCGCCAATTACAACTATCATTATGCATTCAATTTCATTCATTGGTGAATGTGTCCACAAAGGGTAACAGATGCATGTTTTCTTAACCCTCAATTCCGTTTTACAAGGAATCCCAACTCCAAGTCAACTTACTGTGTCTTCATGTACTGCTCCTCCGTTAGTTTCCCTATGCGCCTCAAGGTGGCGTCCCAGACGGTCTGGTTGAGTAGCTCTGAGAGCTGCTCCCCCAGCTGGGGCGGTCTCTCCATGATGGACGTCAGCAGCTCCGTCATCTCACTTATTGACACGGTCAATGACGTCACATTGGCCGACTTGGACGTAGTGGCATCCGACATGATCTGGAAGTGTTTATTTACTGTCGTGTTGAGTAGAAGGCTGTGTAATTAATGATGTTTGGTTGCACCAAATGCAGTCCCCACCCTTCAACCGAGAAGTCACACCTCCCCCTTTTTAATTTGCGTTTTGAATTGTGCAACCCTTATGTTTACGTCAAACCCAGAGGAAATGTCTAGTTGAGGGACGGCATAAAGGAATGATATGGTTGAACATAATTATTTAAGGAATAGCCTAATTGAAAATGTGGGGAGGTATGCCATAAAGAAACAGGAGACCTACCACTTCAATTATGGCTGAGACATTGAAGAGCCCACTCATCTCTTCTCCTATTGTGTTATAGTCGGCGGTGCACAGTGACGTCACCATGTTCCTAAAGATGGCATCATGCTGGGCCGGGATGTCGAACACAGTGGCAGGGTCGGAGCACACCTTGGTAATGTCTCCACTATAGAGACTCTGCATCTGAGTGAGACAATGCGGTTATTTACAGTGAATAGCAGGCATTAGATGGACAATGGATTTAAACAACGTTTAAGTGCCTAGGAGGTCCACTTCATGTATGTAAGGTTCATAGGATATTTAGTAATATTGTAAGGGCTAACTGATGCAATGATAAAAGACAGTTCATGTGTGAGAAGCTGCTGGAGAATAAATTATACGAGGATGCTAGGGTTGCAGCTAAGCTGCAAAACCAGTTTCAGGTTCAGTATCTATAAAGGAGATTAAGGGCCAGGGATGCATATTTGCGATTTTGACTTTTTTTTTTGCCAAATTGGCAGTTTTTAGGGAAATTTGACTTTTTTGTGATTTTGACATTTTTTCTCACTTCCCCCCCCCCCCCCCCCCATCCTCCTTGCAGGTCGTTGCTCAGACCTGCCAACACTGGGTTTCAGGGCTCATGGACAGGAGTGGAGGAGGGGGGATTCAGTAGTAAAGGTCCCTACTATGTGGTAGAGTGTAGCAAAACTGATTGGGAGGGTGAACAAGGGGTTGGGGACTCAGTCACCTATTCTAAGTAGTACTAGAAAGGAAGGGCCAGGGTAGGGCAGGCACCGTAATTATCAACAGCAATTAAGCATATAACTATTGCAGGTAGTGGCTTGGACCTTTAACACTGTGGGCAATTGGGCAGGTTTTCTGCCTACAGGTAAGATTGGAGGACTACTACCTAAGTGGCACTCAACACAGAGCTAAGACTGGGGAGGCCTGACTCAGGAAGCACTGGGTATAGAGCTGATGCACAGTTGGACCCTTGATCACTGCCCAATGCAAAGTGAATGGAGGGTACGGCTAGGGCAAAGTCAATGGGCGGTAGCAGCTAAACTACCCAGTTTTCCCACAGGGAAACTGGTTAATAAATTACACTCAGTGATATACACTACTGAAATGCATCATTATCATTTTAAACTAGTCCATTTTACTCCCCTAGTATAAAGTAGTAAAGCACAGGAGATACTAGATTGTTGCTAAATAGCACTTGTCAATGCGCTCACCTTATTTGGCTGTGTGATGGATGTCCTCATATAGACCTCTACAGCTACTGGGAGGTGAGGCAGTAGTTCCACAAGTTCTCCTGTGAGGGGGCGTGACATTAACATCTCACTGAGGCTCATCCTGGTGTCTAAAAGTCAGGGAAATGTGAAATTAAGGTCCTCAGCTTTAAATGAGGCTATAAATGAAGCAATATTGTACTGTACTTGACAATGCAATTTTGAATGCGACTTGAATATGTGATATTTCTGTACGATACAAAAATTATCAATCAAAATTAATTTCCCAATTGGAATGCAAGCATTTGGAACAGGATAATTGCTTACTTTTGAGTGTTTTCAATTCCGTGTTGAGAATGTCAACCAAGTCGGTCAATTTAAGGAACATGTCCCTGATACCAAATTGGGACATCAGTGCCTCTTCCGCCTCTGGGGTAAGGTCCTCAAACAAACTAGGTATGCTGGAAATGGACGATGTAATGTAAACATGTATATTTAACAAAATAGGAGAAACACAGCGATGTAATGCAGAATGTACCTCACACTGTCATACGTATAGTTTTAACATATAGACTATATATTTCGACAAAAACGAACCATCCATCAATGAATGGATACTTATGAACTGCATTACAGCAGCTTATAATTGCATGTAGTGTAACACCTGTGAGGACTCACTTCTGGAGGACCCTGGTGGTGTTGACTCCAGTGCTGAGGGTGCTGATGACCTTCCTCCAGTCGTCCCCGGCCAGCCCCCAGCCGTACAGCTGGTACCTATCTGTCAGCGCACGGAGGGTTCTCACGAGCTGCTCATTGGACGTAACCAGCTCCGGTATGGTACTCGGCTTGGAGCTATTGGAGGTCAGCTGAAACAGAAGACAAGTGCCCTATGTTGTAGATTATTACTCACGGTATTGGTGCTTTTCCGATTATCGATAAGCTATCACAGTAATGACCATAAATCATGATAATTATATCATGTCATTAGCATAATAAGCGAGTGGTCATTTTTTAACAACAGTGGAGGGTCGGTGGATTTTCACGCGAGCGGGTTGGAATATTTTTGGTCCCCCCTGCGACAGGGGTCGAAATATTTTTGGTCCCCCTCTCCAGGCAGGTTGAAATTAAGCGCGGCCGACCCCTTTGAGTTATAGTAACGCACGGGCTTTTCCGCTAAAAAGGGGTGTAACTTTTTTGGTCCCCCCTCAAGAGGGGTCCAAATTTTTTTGGTCCCCCTTCAAGGGGTCCAAATTTTTTTGTCCCGCCCCCCCCCCGAATCCACCGACCCCCCGCCCCCCTGTTGTTAAAAAGTGACCACTCCCTAATGCATATCTAGATGTTGGATGGTGAGTAAGGGAACGGCAGCAAACATATTTACCACTTGTTGGATCCTGGCAAAGTCAAGAACCCCTGTGAGTTGGTTCTTAACATTGGTGTAATTGAGGCTACACACATCCACTTTGAAGAACATGAAGTCCCACCGAGCCATTTCGGGGATATCAAGGTTCATGTCCTCTGTACATAGAATGCTGATGTTACCCCTGAACAACTCCTGAAGCTGAAATAATAGAGTAGCATGTATGGGTGTCTAAATGTGTGAACTATTGTTATTGATTATCCATCTAAACCGATACATGGAAAAAAACTACGTTGAATATCATGGGTCATTAAAGGATCATAAAACCACAGGTGGATGTTTTACACAATGTTCAATATAATTATATAGACATACACAGTCGGTCCTGCATTCGAACGTGATAGCTTGGTCCTATAACAAATTCGTTGGGCTTACCTGGCCGGGTTTGTTCATTGCTGTGGCGACCAGGACTTCAAACAGTGCTGGGATGTACCTCATATTTGTAAGTAACATTGACGTCTCAGTACCATTCAGGAATGTGGCGTAGAATTCAGTCATTGACATATTATGTTCTGAAATAAAATGGTGCATATATTTAACTCTCAAACTAATTCCATTTTCCAGTAGTTTTCACACAATGTATACAAAACAACACGAAACATGTATTCAAGGTGTAGGGCTCAATTATATATTTGCTCATATACGTATTTTATGGTGGTGTAATGTACTTTGCCCCTATTTTATTGATGCATCAGGCCGTAAGTCACATAATATATCAATGTATGACTATCAAGGACTCACCCAGAAGTCGTGTGGCCTCTTCATTCAGGACGGTAACAAAATGGGTCGTCTTGGCTACCAGAGTGTTGAGGTCCTGGATTGACTTCGACGAATCTCGTGATACCTCGTCAAAGATTGGCTTTGCCCTTTGTAGAATACCCACGAGCCTGTGTAAAAATAAGTAATATTATGCATCAGTATACATGCTAGTAGCCCAATCAACAACGCAAGTATTGTAGTTATTAAATAGACACACCTATGCACCTTATATATAAATATGCACTAATCACTACACATTTGCAGTTGATACCTGCAGCTGGATATTAAAGCTCGGAGAGGGTTGGTAGATAATACACACTATTACTTACATTTCATCGATGGTTTTGTTCTGGAGAGGCTCTGCCAGCCTCATGAGAAGATCTCCCCACATACGACTGTCCACCCAGTCCAGGTCCAAGCCGCTCATGGCAGGGATCCCCAGGTCAGTGAGCACCGCCACGAGCTGCTCAAAGCTACCCACCAGCTGCTTGGGGGAGAACTGCTCGGACGTGTTGTTGTATACCTATGTTAACATATGGAGAAGGATTAATGTACACAGGAACTAATAGCCCCTTAGGGATGATGCTCATTATACTCATATTATTGGAGAGGTTTGTGATATCAGGAGTTGATACATGTAGATGAATTCATTTACGCAGACCAGTTACAAGGCCTTCATGTATACCCGAAATGAGACTTGTGAAGAAGACTTGTAATGGATAGTCAGATCCAAACTTTACATAGTGTTGGTTTAGTATCTGGTTTGGCTACTGGGCTGATTTAGTGTTCGCAGCGAAGATAACTCACCACCTCCGAGAGCCGGTTGACGTTGACGATGCCGTTAAGCTCTACGTCGGTGAGCTGCTCATAGTCCAGGTTACAGAGCTCCCAGAGCAGCTCGGTGAAGGGGGCCCTGAGTCTGGGAGGTATGCTGAACAGACTGTCCACAGAGGCACTACACACCTGACTCATGTCGTCAGCTTGTAGTAGGCGGTACACCTGGGGAAATGTAAATGTTTGCACATTGTGTTTGTTATTTCCTTTATTTTAACAGAAATTGCGGAGGGCAATGTCCTTCGATTGTTACAATTCCTGTCCCTCATCAGACTAGAAGTTTGCTGGAACAAACTTCTAATATAATTGGTGGTTTTTTTTGTGAAATAATGAATAGATCTAGGATGCTTTCATAGGTAAGTGCCTGGGTAGTCAGGACATGTTGGTTAGGATAAAATGTAAACTGTTGACATTGATGAATACATAGACAGAGCTGCACGCTAAAGTGACTGAGTCTGTGGTTATTTCACGAGTGGTGCTTGGGTCGTATTGCACGCTGGCCGTAGGCCTAGTGCAATACGACCCTAGCACCACAAGTGAAATAAACACTGACGAGGTCACTTTTAAGTGACGCTCTGTATTTATTTCAGGGTACATCGATGTAAAATAGATATGTAGTCTATGTTTCTTTACTTCCACGATGTTTCTTTACTTCCGCGGCGTTTGTTTACCTCCGTCGGCCGCCATTTTGAATTCCGCGCAAGTCACGTGACCCCTCGGTAGCCTAGAAACGCCATGGCGACCCATGGCGACCGTCGGGAGCGTGCAATACGACCCCAGCGTGCAATACGACCAAGGGTTATTGCACGCTCCTGTGGGGAACAGGCATCCCATTGCTTTAACCTTGACAGTCCGTATTCACCATGAAATAAAAAATATGTACCCTTTGTCTAACTCACCTTGTCGGGATTGTCGATGAGTGAACTGATGAGTACCTCAACCCCTGCAGACATGCTCGGGATGAGCCCCACGAGGCGCTCAGTCTGCGGCCGGCCAGCCACCAGGTCCGAGATAGTTATATTGGCTTCTGTTAATGTGCAGAAGGATAATAGTAT
Organism: Harmothoe impar; assembly: GCA_947462335.1. Lineage (NCBI taxonomy): Eukaryota > Metazoa > Annelida > Polychaeta > Phyllodocida > Polynoidae > Harmothoe > Harmothoe impar. The sequence goes on along the minus strand of OX381706.1, from coordinate 42,346,216 downwards.
ATATCGATTATATATAGCAGATATCGGGAGGTCCTGATATATTGATAATTACCCCTTTACAAAACAATGGACAGCATCAGAATTATATGAAAGAGGTTCACTGTAATACTTTAAATTTGATTTGGATTTATTCCCAGTGCATGCCTAAATTCTGGACTTCTTTAATTACTTTATTACTAAAAAAAACACGTACAGTCTCTCATGGTCAAGGGAAGTGGCATAGTAGTTTGCTCAGCTTGAAGCCTTTTGTATTTTAGGCGGTGAACCAGAATTACAATCTCGTTTTGAACCTAAGAAAATAATCAATAGGTTTACCTGCATATGGACGAAGGTCCTCAGCAAGGTACTTGGCGAAGAGGCTAGCTTTAGAAGCGGCATTCCTCAACTCTGGTGAGGCCAGAAGTATATCTATCATGTCCACGATAAACACTCCAGCCTGGCCCAACATACTCTCCATACTGCAAAACGAACATTGGAACAATCCCATTAGGATAACAAAGGGAAGATGTGATCAGACTGTTTTCAATGAGATATTCCCTATTGAATATCATGCACCTCTTCCTATAATATTCAACTACATGTTTATAATCGTGAAAATCAGATTGACATTAGGCAAATTATATTCGTTCCAGAATTTATTACACTGGTAAATCAGCAAAAAAGATTTTAAAATCTAAATCATCCTGAGTTACCTGATATTATTCCTTGCGCCCAGAAACTGTGCAGCAAAGTCATCAAAGATGGACGCCCACACAAGGGGGCTGGTAAGGTTGCCATCAATGCCCAGGTCAATCATAGGAGGGTTGTTGGAGACTGACTGTAGCAGGTTCATGTAGGTTGTAACCTGCTTCTCCCAGTCAGAGTAGTGCACAGGTGAGGATTTACCGTTCAGACTGTCTACAATCTGTGAGAATACAACAGCGACAGTGCCATAGTGTATTATAGACATCCCAAATGCTCTAAAATGATAGTTGTTATTATTCATGAGATCTGAATTAGTGAATGATGTATCAAGACTAGAATGTATGTTCATGACTGGCAGAGAATGTTTTCTTCTTTATCCACCATGAAAAAAATATAGGTTTAGATTACAGTGAAATATGATCACGACGTGTTGTAGAGGAATATCAACACAAATCTGATGAAACTATCATGCCACACTCTCGTTGTGTATTATTCCCTCTTCAGAATATCCATGTATTACGTTTCAGCTTTATGGAATAACTAACTATATATACATGAGGCAAGCCGAACCTGGATTTATTGCACGATTACTTTCTTTTTTTTATATTAAAAAGATTAAAACTAAGATATAAGATTCTACCTTGGAGTAGAGTTGTCCAAGCCCGTCCACGCCCTGCATCAGTTCCTGCACCAGCTGTGTGACGTTGACGCCACACACCACCCGCTGGACGTAGGACACGTCTACAGCCCCTGACGTCACGTCAGGGAACAGCTCTGAGAACAGCGTGCTGTTAGTGCACAGGTCGTCACCACCATACATGGTCGACTTTATCAACAGGTTCATCTGAAATAAAGAGGATATTTCTATGTTATTTATTTTCATGAATTTTAACCTGTGTATTCAGGATGTACTTAAGCAGCCTTTGTACCTATTTGGTAAGGAAATATCCTCTCAACAAAATACTGGATGCTGTGTGATAATCTTAATCGTATCCCTTTCTAAAAAGCATTATTTGTTTTGAGCGGATGGACAATGCTGCATTGCACCTCTTGATGAAAACACACAACTCTGGGAATCTTCTTTTTTTTTATTTCAAGAGTATGAAATAGATTACCCTTTCTGGGTCTGTGATGGCGTCTGTGAGTGCATTGAGCAGGACGAGGCTGACTTCCGGCGTCATCTGGGTCCTGAGCAGCTCCCGCAGTGTGGGCGAGTCGACATAGTTCAGCAGCGTCACTTGCTGGGATTCTGGAGACGAATATTTCAATCATAAAAATGAATTTTTCTAACCAGTTCCATTTAGAGCATACATGGAGGCACTTTATAATGCGTTTTCTCACCATATAAGGTTGACTTCTGTAATATATTATAAGGATATTTCCATGAGAACTACGCGGCTGTGAATTCATAATGTGTGCTTTAATACGAAATTAATTTTGTGAATCTATACATAAATAGCCTACCGTTCATCTTGGCTAGATGGACGTTCATGAACTCCACCACTGCCACCATGATTTCCATAGCACTGGTGTAGTTCTTCATCATGTCGGAGGTGGCTACACTGTTGGTCAAGATGTTCAGTCCCCCAACCAAAGACTCTGCCATGTCAGTCAGTCTGTTAGATGAAACAAAAATGATAACTATGAAAAAAGGTGTAAATAGGATGATGGTATAGTATGGTAGATGCAAACATCAGAATTAAAAGTACATCTTCTCTATTCCTTCATAATTGAGAAAGGAATTTCCTACCTAGAATAATTATGTTCAGTACCGGTAAGTAACAAAAATTAGTGTTCTAATAAGTCAATGAGAAGATGAAATGCAATCTTTGTTGATCTATGAAATATCCCTTCTGATGCTGATCTGAACAACTACAGTAAAATGAACAAGTCAGGTACTTACTGCATTAGCTCTGAGTTGGTGAACATTGTGGTGAGCTGCTCGGCGGTTTTCTGCATCTTCTCCAGGCTTATACCTGGCAGTGGGTTGGCTGCAGCCTCCTGCATGTTGGCCATCATCTTGTCCATGTTGGACCAGGCCTGTCTCCAGTCCACCTCGGGCACCTCCTCAGGTATACTAAGGTCATACAGAGAGCTCACCTGCAACAGGAGAAGCATATGTGCATTGTGAAATAGCTTTCTGAGAGGATATAATGGGGAAAGTGCTTTGTTTGATTTTCACCCTTGCTATAATCCCTACTAGATACTATGAGTGCTTATAGTAAGCCTATATTAATTTGAGTAATCTGATCTTTGGCAAATCATTCAGGTGACCAGTGTTATATATTCTTTAGTCATGTATTGGCTGCCTATGTATTTGTTGGAAATATTCACTCTTGTTCTGTAGCAGTCATCCCCACCTTTTCTACATAGTTCTGGAAGACTGGGTCCTTGGATACTTCAGACATCATTTTGTTAACGTCCATTTTACAAAGTTGAGATTCCCATTCCTTGATGGCGGTCTTGTCTGTGAAGTCCATGAGGTCGGTGACACTGAGGCCCCGACACAGAGAGTTCTGCTGCAGGTCGTTGTTGAGCAGCACATTGAGCATCTGTAAGCAGATAATGCAATATTAGCATACAGTGCACTGTTTTAAAGATAGAAAGAATTATTGATAAGGTGCACCTCAAATGTAACCAGCTCACACCTATTCAGATAACATGAGATCTAATCACTGATATCGTGAATATTATATCCCATTATCAAGATGGAACCTACTTTGAACTAGGGCTTCGGATATTTTATTAATTAAGGCGGGACAGGTCTATGTTTTCATTGATGCAAAATATTTTGGCAATATCAAAGGACAAACTTGGATTCATGAAGTATTTCATATGCATTAATATAATGTTAACAACAATACTTACCTTTGCTGGATTCATGGTAGTATTCATTATAGCGTCCATCATGTCTGGCATGATATTGGCAGTGGATTCTACTAGCATGCGCATCGAAGAGTTGTCGGACATATAAGTTGAAAGTTTTAATTTACCACCTGCAAATAAAACGAATTGAAAATTAGTTTGTAACATTGGAATGACTCTTAGTGCCGAATTAGACATCCACTCATATATCCCACCATTGGCCTACACCAATAGTGCCGGCCATGGAAGAATTCTTTATCTGTAGGCCTACTGGGATATGAACCTGGTTCCCCAAAAAAGAAACGCGTGCTCCACTGCAGAGGTATGGAGATGGAACATACACGCCCAACCAGCATAGCTGTTGTCCATTTGGAGATAGTGCATTGTGCTTCTAGTAATATAAGTAGTATAAACACCCCGCTGTATTCTATTGCCAGACCTTAAAAAAGTGGGAATGGGAATCCTTATTAATGATAAAATAACTGATATGAATCTGTACACACCCATGTAATCATGTTTTATCTACCTACCTTTCATGGCTTCATTCATGTCCATAATTATTTCGTTGGCAGTGCCTACTTTTGACTTCATCATCTTCCACATCGTTTCATCTTTCAGTTCCTTATCAGCACGGTCGACAGTTCTAAAGATTAGCTCCTTTCCGCTATAATCACAAGAAATCGAAAAATAATGAATAAAACATAAATCACATTTCCAATCACTACATTCAACATTGGTGAAAGGACACTGTCATCTGTCATTGGTTGGAAACTCATTATTCTCGTGAATCGACTGATCTCCTTCATTTCAGCATTAATGTATAACCCAATACCCACTATTGGTGAAGGACCCCTCTACTTCCAGTAACTATATAGTTAATATTGTAGTGCACAACCCACTGACCTTTCCATATCAATCTCGTTCATTTCATTGACGGTATTCTGTAGCTCGTTGACACCTTTCATGAGTAGCTCCATGTCCATATCCTCCATGAGCTTCTCCATGTCCTTCATAGGTCCCATGCCGGACACGGCGTCGGTGATGTAGCCCATACTGACCATTACAGCATCCACCATGGCCGCCCAGTCAAAGGGGGCACCAGGCACTACTGCAACAGGCTGCAACACCAGCATAACTTATTGTGGAATTACAATTGTATGCTTATTTAGATGTTCCTCTACGAGTAACATCGGGATTATTATACATAAGTGTAGTGTGTTAAATCGTTCAACAATGGGACATAGGTGTTGCAATATGAACAATCTAATCCTCACATACATTGCTATTAGCACATTTAATAGAAGACATTAGTGATAACTTCCAATTATTTATCAGCCGTATATATAGAACTTACCCACATATTTAATTTAAAATCCAATCAAAAACACTTACCATGAAATCGGAGATTGATACATTGTAGAGTCGGACGAGTGGGCCGAGCAGCTCAGAGACATTAGCATTACAGATCAGGTCCTGCTGCTGCCGTAGGACGTCCCCGAGCTTCCTCCCGGGCCTGAGCAGTCGCGGCAATGCCTGCCTGTCACACATCAGTTCTAGCAGGTCTGGAGCCATCAGGATCTGAGACCTCTGTAAGAGCAGTGGTAAATTATTGGGCAACCCACTAAGTAGGAACTCATGGATATGTTGTGTGCACTATATTTCGGAAAATAGGCAAATATTCATTCTGTGTGGGTAATCTGTCATGCAGTTATACCTTTATACATTAGTTCATGGGGTGATCTATAATGAAATTGTTAATCTCTTGCATTGTAAAAACTCACCCTGGCTGGGTCATTGAGTGCTCCTATAAAAGCTTGAAGCATTTCTGGTCCGTACTTTACTTTTAGCTGCACTAGGCGTCCTAGGGTAGTCTTGTTACTAATTAGATCTGGAAATAATTTCATAAATGATGATAATTTTGTATGGAGATGATTTTATAGATTTGATGTAGCAGCTACATTTCATGAATGCTATTCTCTGTTTACAATTGATGCGCAGTACATGTAGTACAAAATAATGCACTGACATTATCTCCTCATCGTTACCTCTGTGTTTAGATGTAGGTTCTTTATCGTAATGAAGTCTCATAATTTAAACAGTAAGCACAAAATGGGCCCCAATTCTTTATTGAAGAAGCATAAATACAATATGTGCCAAGAATAGAGTATCTACCTGAGAGGGCATCCATCCGCTCGTTCTGGTTCTGGATGGTGTTCAGCAAGCTGACGAACAGGCCCTGTAGGTCGGGCCACATGTCGCTCTGCTCGAGCATGCTGCCCCACTGCTCAACCATCTGCTTGATCCTGCACAATACACAGGGTGGTTTGATGATTAATGCAGGGGTTCTTCAATGTGTATCATGTATGTATATAAAGTGTAGCGTGGGTACTAGATACAAGCAAATAATAAATACTCTGCAACAGACAGAGCTCATGAAAATGCTCTCCTATCCACCCACCCAAAATACCTTTGCACGGCACCTTCACTAACGATATGCATTGCTTCCAAGTACTCACATTGGCCTTGTGTATGTCTCTTCTAGCTTCTTAACCAGAAGTGCTGGGTCCTCCCACTCGTCACTTGTATCGTCCTCCAGGTCCCACAAGGACACAAAGTCCTCCAGGCCTTCCTCCAGGTCTGTGCTGGCCCAGGTGTCCTCCTCCGTTAGGTAGGTGAGGAGACGCCAGCCCTTATTGACCAAGGAGGCCAGGTTAACCCTCTCATCCCACATGGAGCCATTCAGCCTCACCTGTCCCTCCATCACTGCCATCAACTCCATGATCTGTATGAGGATATAATGTGACACGATCAGGGTAGAATTACACAGCTTATATATATGTTACATGTCCTGTGTCTTTCGGTCTCTTGGCATTTCTCTCTTTTTCTCTTGTGACTCCTTCTATAATCTCTTTATTCTTAAACTTAGGTCAATATGTACGTATATGTCACTCTTTCGCAATTGCTAGAATATCACACATATTATCATGTATGAGTGATAAGCAAGAATCTGTCAGAGATCTACCCCTTATATAGGCCTATAATTATATAATTGAGTTGCTCATACCTGCTCGTTGAGTCGCTCGGCCCGCAACTCAGTTATGACCTTCTGGAGGACGTTGGTGACGTTTTGACCACATATGACGTCCTGTAGATCCAGTAGAGACTGTGTGACGGCCTTGGGCTGACCAGGTAGGGACAGTAAAGCCTCCAGGTCACCCCCCTCACACAGCCGCCGCTCCAGGGCCATGGGGTCTGTTATTAGCATCTAGAAACAGATATATAGTTAAATCATATAAACATATATATATATATATATATATATATATATATATATATATATATATATATATATATATATATATATATATATATATATATATATATATATATATATACGTATGTATAATTGCACCCATAATTCTCTATAAGTATATGTAAGTAAACTGATGATCACTTGCAAACACATTACTGTTCAAGGTCAGTAAGATTAGATTTCACTTTATAACCTCATGCAAATGTATAGAATATCTGTCCTTATACCTCAATATTTTCCTGGTCGAGTAACACGCCAGCAATTTTGGTCGCCGCCTCGGGTGACAGACCGGCCAGACCTCGAACTAACGCTCGGGCTGCACTATCCTCTGCCAGAATCCTCACAAGATGAGACCCAGCTTCTGCAACGTAAAGAGCCGGACTTCAGTTCTGAGATAACTTTTAAATAAAGTGCATTTTACTTACATAGATGTGTATAACACTTTACGTTGGCCATTCGAGTTCATAATGAATCTTATGATGGCTCAGCATACTAATTAAGGCCATTTAGCTCATTTGGGTTGCTTAAAAGGCAAAATGAGTGGGTATTGAGGCACTTAGTTTAGAAATACAGACGAATAAGGACAAAAGAGCTGCTCTTACGTGGCAGTTGTTCTGCGATGTGGGCAGCTATCTGCATGCTCATGTTGGCAACAATAAGGGACCATCTGATCTGGGGCCAATCCTCGCGAGTCATCAACAGTCCTTCCACCATAGTCAGCGCTGACAGAGCTTGTCTAAAATCAATAAATGGCAGTGACGGAAATCTATTTAGCACATTTCACCCCTTTCCAATTGTTGAGGGTACTTCGTCTAAATGCAAGGGATATCACATTCTAGTACGTTGCAATTTAGATTTATTTTACGTCGCAATTTAGATTCATTTTACTTTTTGACTCATTGAAATATCATTATTTTGAAATGTTAAGTGAACCTCAGACAGCCCATGATACATGAACAAATACCAATCACTGACTGCACTCTACTCACTCATTAGGCATGGTGGTGTTGGCCAGGAGCAGGTCTGCTGCTATCCTGGCACCCTCGTCCCAGGACTTCTGGAGGCTGCCCTCCCTAATGCTGTCCAGGAGCGGGGTGAGTACTGGGGCCGTCTCCGAGAACCTGTCCACCAGACGCCGGCCTGTGTCCACCAGATCCGTCAGGTTAACACGGTTGGTGACGGACCCTCCCATCAGCGATAACTGTCAATATGTAGCAATAGGTTACATGCATTTAGAGATATGATAGATAGGGATACATACATGATCATAGCTTAGTGCAGCAGAAAGAGGCAGACAGGCAATATACTACCTTAACTCAGTTTGGGAGAATGCAGCAGGGGGTGGGAAAGGGAGCTATGTACTTAGATAGAGATACAGCGTGAAAGCAAGAGAAAGAAAGGGGGAAGAAAGGAGGGATGGAAAGAGTAGAGGACAAACAGGGGGATGGAGACAATCACGATGTAATTATAGTCACATGCGCATATATGATTAAGTCATTTAGGCTGTGTAGGCTAAAACTGGATCCTTACAGTAGGATCATGTCCACATCTCAAGGCAACAGTGATCATAATTATATGCATTTAAAAGAGTGCTTTTCCTTTCCCTCAAAATTCATACTATCATGACCAACCTCACCTCAGCTAGGACTTTCCTGAATGGCTCAAAGTCGTCCCTCAATGGCCTCTTTAGGTTGGTACATGCGGCTTGACGAGCGTCCATCAGCAGACGGTTGTCTGCCGGTGTTTGTGCCACAAAGATGGTCAGGACCCCTCCGTCCTCACACAGGTCCGTGTTGGCACCGGACAGCCTCACCAGCAGCTGAGTCACCTGGCATGGTGTTATTTCATATAGTAATACATGATTCAATGCGTCAGGATTTTAGATAAATTCAATTCAATTGTGCTAATGAGAATTAAAGTTTTAAATACGAAACGACTACAGCACATGAGTCATATAAAACCACCAACACCTATATAGCTGCGCATAGAATGCCCCCAAAATTAATTCAAATATAAAATGATAAGGATAGAGATAACTGAATATAAGGTGTTACCCTGGAGACGTTGAGGTGTGAGCGGAGAAGGGCGTCCTCCACGGCATCAGGCAGGTCGAGGTACCTCATGAGTGCGGCGAGCAGCTCGGGGTCACTGGACGCCAGGTCACGGACCGTCATGGACGGCACTGAGGGAGAAACACGGGTTTTATGGTAGTAGTATTCAGCAGGTGGGGGTATCGAGGTAAATGCAATGTTTAAAAACAGGTAATTTATAACCAGATAACATATATTTCATGTTTTCCTATGCATGTGTATGTAATAATATACTTTCACAAAGTACCCTGTGTATATTGATATCAAACAGAATGATGCTGAAGACTAGGACAGTAAATTTAATCTGCTTACGAGGTAGTTTTATTTCCCCGCCATTACTCCACCTGGCCGCGTCGTTAAGGTAGGAGAAGGCTGTGAGGACGTCATCCCATAGACCTGTACCGTTTGTCATATTCCTTATCAAGGGGTCCAGGTCGTTTAGTATACCGTTGAAGCTACACAAGAAAATAAAGGCAATCGAGATATAATTAAACATTGATCACCCAATAAGATATAATTTGAATTTGAGCTAGATTGAAATTGAATTAGATTTTAGTGTGATATTAGGTTCCCCTGCAAACAACTAGAAACTATTTGGAAATGCATGCATGTCATCCTCACTGTAGGGGTGTGTAATGACATCAACGTTGTAGTACTCCTACCTTGAGACCTGCGTGCCCAGTGAGCCGTTAAGTGTGTTCATGAAGTCAGAGACAGAGAGCAGCCACTCGGAGGTGCTCGCGACCTGCTCATAGCTACCCGGGAGGCTCTGCACTGAGCTGCTCGACAGGACAGCGTCCACGATGTTAGCCATGTCCTCCAGCCCGTCAGCCGCCGTGTACTCATCTGCCAGTCGCAGCATCTTGGAGCTCTGGGGAAGACATGGAGGGGAAATATGTATGTAATTCATTCATGGATTAATGTAGGTTGCAAAGGCTAAGCTATTCTTGAAAGTTATCCTACATATGTTCATGTTTTATCAACAGGGCGCATATAATATACAAACATCTTTATGGATGTCCCTTTCTGGTTGACATTTGTCGGACTATACTGCATTATTAAATATAAATCAAATGCCGCTATGCATCATGATATAATGACCCATCATCATCTTCCTTCTGCTATATAAGTGTACGGTGGAATGGTTCTAATATAAATATCTGACAGGTGAGGTCATTGTTTGAGGGACCATCCTTCTTCAAAGCAAATGGATATACGCTCCAAAAGAGACGGCAAATGTTCCGGTCATTCTTATTCCCATTAAATGCCCGACATTTCACTCCTATCAAAAACGAAATACTAGGCTCATAGTATCTAGCATGACGTAACATGAACACTCTCTCTCTCTCTATATATATATATACTAAGTCTATATAAACGATGTATGTAAGTCCTGTTCAGAATCTGTATTAAACACCAAGTAAATGCAATATGTTATCTTTTCTTTTGCATATCCATAGTCATTTTTATCTGATGATCAGATAAAGCCATCTGGAAAGGGACAAATATACCCTATACAGTAGTGGAGGACAGGCGACAATACTGTTCTTATTATGATCCATAGTAATGTAAGCAAACGCACACAGGATGTTGAGAGTCTATGTTCCTTTATTATAGCCCTATGTAAACAGTTGGACGTGTATTGTGCCGCTCATATAGACATGATGTAGTGTGTGAACAGGTGTAAGGAAAGGCACATGAAAAAATAAAAGAGAAGAAAAAAAAAAGGAGCTTCAAAGGGACCATCAGAGCGTTGTTAACAAAGGCACAATGTCGTTTTATAATGTAGTGTGCTAAATCACATAGCCCCTAAAGTCATTTGTAAACCCCAAATAATGTAGGGCACTATATCCCTTGGCTAAATTATCCACAGATCATTTTATTCGTAGGCTATGTTTCAAATGATAAAAAGTAGAATGGCCACGATCAATTCAAGAAGTATCCTGGTATAACTTAATACATATATGTTTCCCCCGACAGTAACAGGGACAATGTTCTTCATTGTAATTAGATCATGTAAGTACAGTAACACAAAAAGCAAACACTATTTACAGTGTAGAAAGCAGACTTACAATCCGCATGATCTTGGCCACGTCGACCTGACGTTGTAGAGTGTCTGTGATGTTGGGTATGAGGGTGGTGTTGACGTCACAGAGACTGTCCGACACGCGGCCCGTGTCTACCGAGCTGGGGAAGATGAGGTAGCGGGTGAGCTGCTCGGGGCTGCACACGATCTCACGGAGGTCCAGGAACCCCGTCAGGTTATACAGCTGAAAGCGAATTTACAGGTGTTTTTGTAAGTTACCGAATTACTGTTAATTATGTATGTGTGTTAAATACACTAGCTCTATAGCATTTTTTAAGCGTTGAAGCAAAATCTCCAAACCCCGAAATGTGTATAGCATGAGGTCTGGGCAGCATGCTTTTAACGAGGGAAATGATAGCATATTACAAGTACAGACAGAGGGAGAAGAATACACACAGAGTCCATGTCATACATACCTCGTACATGTTGACCCTGGAGTCCATCAGGACATCTACCACTGCTGGGGTCATGCCCTTCACCTCCATAAGTAAGTATGTTTTCACTTTCCTTTCATCTCGAAAAAAGTTACCAACACGCATATCTTCCACTGGAAAGACGAAATATATCCGAATAAATTTGCTGACACCACTATGAGAAGGTATAGTCCAATGAATGAACTTAGAGAAAATTAGTCATAATGTGATTGGATAAGCAATGCTTAAATTTCACAAGTGATCCTTCCAGTTAGCATCCGTCTTCACCGATATACGTAGGCAGAGCCAATATACACTCTTGCAGTTCATGCATTAAAGCTCAATGGATTTTGATTATATCCAGGTTCAAATTTCAAATACTAAACCAGCATGCAAATATATTTACAAGGCACTCTTGCTATTTCAGCTAGACATGAGCTTGTTTAAAAGGGCAGAGAAACATAAATAAATAGCTTGATGTCTGATCACATGTATGAGAACGTAAGCATGATTATATACTTTTCCAGAATGAATCGCTCTATAACGTTGGCATGGGCTGATTGTTATACCTATAACAATGTCCTTCAGAGTACTACGACCAAATGCATCAGACAGAAAAAAGCATTGCAGTGGAATAGTAAATGAATAAGCCTCCAAGCAGTAGCCCAATGGTACTAGATCAAGTCCAGGTCGATAATAGCAATTGCAAGCATCCTATGTATTACAGACATTTCTTTTTATAATGTTATGCTGATAAAGGTTCCGGGACAAAAGTCCACCGTTAAAACTGACAATGAACTAGCGCAGCACGAACTGACTACTTTAAACTACAATGAAGAAACCCTCATCACTATGCATAAATATAGGAAGATGCAATAGTTGAGATTTATGGGTCGGGAGAAGGTAGAAAATGGTTCTATTACAGCTGTGGGCACTTAGTCTGCAAACAAGTTTAGTTATCTTACCTTGGATGCCTGATCAAAAATACTAAGTGGTTCAATGTGGACTCGTTTTGAACAAAACCTGCTTTAAATGGCTTTGCATGGTAATTCTAAGTTTGTGGTACAGGCTTGCTACATTTATACATTTTATTCAAATCTGAATTGTTCTGATATGCCTAGATAAATAGACCTATTATAGGCCTTTCATAGTAAGAGACGGATTGGATACGCAGTGTATATGTGCATGGTAAAAATAGAGAAGGTTACTTACGGAGCAGCTCTTTGACTTTGGGTTGCTCCAACGTCACTGTGAGTGACTCTAATAGCCTCTGGGTACGAGGCAAGGCGTCCAGAAGCCCCATAGTATTGTTGCGGTCACTCATTAGTGGTGAAACTTTTGATAAAATATTTGAAACCCTGCAAAGTAAACATGTGTATTTTAATTATGTAGGATACTGTAGTGTTGAAAAGTTGAAATACGGGTACTGCTGATTGTTGTCGAGATCAATTTGCAGACGGGATGGCTATTGAAATCATGGTAATAAGCTGATAAGGTTAGTTATCAGGTAAAACTAACTTATTCCATGTGAATGGACATCCTTAATGGCCTACCGAAGATGATGAATTCAACACGAGATTTGGGATTGGCCTCACACTCTCTCGGTTAGATCTCTCTCTCTCTATCTCCACTTTCTTCTATAGATTTTAACATAATATACCCACCTCTGCCGAGCCTCTTGGTAGCCTGCGGTTTCGTGTTGGCATTTATTGTTAAGGTTACATACAAAGCTCTGCACAAATTCAATGCCACCCGCGCTTGGCATATACCGCGGGTTGTAGTGACCTGAAAACCAAAGGGAGAAAGAATTAACCAAGGAATTGGTGGGGGTATTTTAAGATAAGTATCCTTGGTCATGGTTAGGTTTATAAATGTAAGCTGTATGTAGTCGTATAAATCACCCTATTCTTGACAAAAGCCCTTGGAATAATTTTAAGTCTTTGTCTTGAACCCGACGTGCTGTCACCATTTTCAGATAAGCCTTTATGCCAATTACGGAAATGCCTCAGTAAGCCTTTCATACAAAATATGAATTATTGTTATAGGTAATGTTAGTTAGGCAACAACAGCCTCTTCGACTGGAACATATTGCACCACCCCATTCAAGTGGTATGTGTGTCGTTCTTTTGGCTTATGCTGCTTTTTGTGGGAGTTGAACACATAGAACCAAGACTATAATTGGTCTTTTGAGGTCACGAGAAGAAAAACAAAACTTGGCACAGCCTCTATGGTGGTCCGTCTTTGCCTGTGCTTTACCCGCTATCTTGTATTGTCTGCTGACACGTGAGAAACGCAGCGGGCAGCCAAGCATGTCATGTGGGAAGCATAATACTATGAATAATGAGGCCACCTTTTCATTACACCAAAATAATACTAAAGGCCATGGTGGTATATATATACCACCATGGTTCAGGGATCCACTGGCAGGTGGCGGCTTGTACTCTCTGCGTCACATGCGTTTGTCATGTAACTGGATTTGCTCAGGAAGAAAGCATCGAAAGACGCTAGCGACCAATAAAAGTTTCAATTCAATTCAATTCAGAGAGTCGGACAGACAGGGCGGAACCAAGGTAGGCTCTCGGTCCCTCGTGTTGTACTGTGCTGACCATCACGCTTATGGTCACTGTCCACTGAGCCCTAATCGGCCGAAGATATATATATAGGAAATGTATGGGTTCAATGGACCGAAGTTCTCTAGTGGACAGTGGCCAGCGGAGCATGTACGCCCTGTACGTCATGGCACTCCACTACTGTTGTGGGGATGTTGTGGGTGTGTTCCCTTGACCCGTTGGTTGTAAAGAATCCATACCGATACAGAATCCATACCTGTTTTCAATACTGCCTTTTACAAGTCCTTCTGGATATGAACTTAAACTGAACTGTGTTAACTTTCGTTGATGATCATCGAGTAGTGACCCCCACACGGGTGATTTTACATAAAGCATAGCCCACGGGAACATTTCCTATATAACTTCGGCCGATTAGAGCCCAATGGATGGTGACCACACGATCAGACATAAGGCCTTAGGGTCAAATCCCACAACGCGAAACATGGGCCAGAAAGTGTTGATTATTGACATAATAACAAGGGGCAACTGTTGCCAATTTTGTAATCGCAACCGAAGGTTGCCGAAGGTGGATAGTCTAGTCATAATGAAGCAATAAAACCGGTTAAACTTGAAACTTGAAACACTTGTCCCCCGATTTTAGGGCTTTCCAAATCCCACTGTACCAGATTTGGACAGGGAGAGTGTTGCGATTTGGGCCATGTGGGACATGGTGTAGGGTTTAAAATCGCAACAGAACGGACTTTGAAATTCAAATATTAAGGAATGTTGATGCAATTACATTACCTGCCACTATATTCACCATTATATGCATAGCTAAACACTATAAATCACAGAGCAAGTCCCCTGTATATATGGAGCATGTGGGATTTGGGTAATGATTAATCAGTGACACAACCATTGCGATATAGCAAGAAACCTTGGTATATTCCATTAAGCAACATTCTCAAGGCCTTCTGGGGGAAAATATCTAACTTTTTTGATCCTTGGGATTTCCCAAATCACAAAACACTTTCTTGCCAATTTAGGCCTGTCTTAGCCAATACAGTGCCCAAAATCGGCAATAAGACCAATTTTCTGACCCTCTTTCGCGTTGTGGGATTTGACCTTTAAGTGTGACTGTTATGTCTTCTCCAAATATCATACTGTCTATGACATTTCCCCATTATCAACATGGCTGCTCTAGTGCATATGACAGGAAGATGCGGGTACACCACTGTATGCGCCACATCCAGCTCTGTTCAGCAAGTTGCATCCTTACTGGAAGAGATGCTAGATTGTGAAGGGGCGGATTGCCTTTTGGAATTTGTTCTAGTATTTTGTAAAGTTTTTTTTTTATCTGCCGCGAGTCGTGGCAAGAAGCTTTTCCACACTCTGGTGTTTGGTGAATTAAGCCCGCCCCTTTTCAAATTCCTGCCCCCCCCCCCCCCGCCAACGTTAGACAATGTATTGTTTCTTTGCAGAGGAGAAGCAGCCAGCTGGCATGTCAGACTGTACAGGAGAGGGAGGGATCGTGATTTTCCTCTCTGGTAACTGGGGCAGAACGGCCTAACTCTTTGACTAGTTGTATTCTTGTTGTACATGTAACAGTGTCCACCTCAGTATCACATATATCAGTCCAACAACTTCAGCGTTATAAATCCACCCCAAAGCAAACATTTGTAGACTTATAAGGTTTTGTATAGCATAGATATCAGAGCATTAATAATGACATTGTCTGCACTGCAGGGTTATTAACCTTATTACTATGGCAGCCAAGAACATTCCAGTTACAGTCTCAATGCCAATCATACTCCCCATCAGTGTGTTGAAACTATATGACGTGGGAGTGTGAATGCCAATGTCACACTGATTAGTACTTTACAACGTGGGCTCTAAACACCAAGAATTCACTTAGTGAACCTGGGGATAGCTAACCTCTAAACTCTAGGCATCCATTAACTGCCTTCCCTCTCTTCAATACAATTCACTATCAAAATTCAAGGCACTATTGCAGGATCATACCCATGATGCTGTGAATTCACAAAGATTACATACCACCGTAATGATCGCACAGTAGTGTGGGGCCATGTCATTTAGGAGGGATAACGATCGCGAATGATGGTCTAATTTCGTAAATAGGCATAATGAAGGTAGAGTTCAGGATAGAAACCATACTAGTTGCCGCATGGCCTACAAGTGGCCGTATACATACTCTATAGTATAGCCTATACAAGATGTATATATCATGTGGAAGCCACCCATGGAGGGCCGACACTCTTTCCCACCCTGTGACCTCTACCCCTTCTACCACTTCGAACAATTAGGTCATTATTTATGCACCGCATCTACATGCAAGGACTTCAAAAAGACGCATAACATGACATGGGGATTTGGTATGGCACGCAAGCTTCTAGTTCTCTGTTTTTATTCACAGAATCATGGCCAAATCCCATGGATGCAAGTCGAGAACTCAAGCAATCAGGGGAATAGATACAGGTTGGTGAATTTTGGGAGGGGGGGGGGGGGTAGACCCCTTGAGTGGGGAGACCAAAAAAGTCATCCTTTTTTTGGTGAAAACGCCCGCGCAGAACTATATCTAAAAGGGGGCAGTAGCGATCACACGAAACACACCCCCCCCCCTGTTGCTAAAAAGTAACCACTCCCTTAGCTTGTCTAAATTTATACAAGTGCAATTGATGTGGCTTTTGCTTTGTTATTTTTGTGAGCTTCTTATAGGGGGATTATGTTGTATCTATGTCATATAAAACACACCCGTGTCATTCCTCCCCTTCACTCATCCACACGACTGCGTACAATATTCTTTAGCAGGTCAACCTTCCTATAAAGTTCTGCGCAGTATCATACTTTCAAATCTGTCTTAGAAACGGGTGAGCAATAGCATTTCTGCGTTTAATCCTATTTCCGCTCCTCCAACAGTCTGAGTGGAATGAGAACCCGAACCCAGGTGTAATCTTATTTCCGCTCCTCCAAGAGTCGGAGTGGAATGAGAACCCGAACCCAGGTCCTTTTATACAGTGTGGGGGGGGGGGGGGGGGGGCAGTGGGCCGGCCGC
Source organism: Harmothoe impar (assembly GCA_947462335.1). Lineage (NCBI taxonomy): Eukaryota > Metazoa > Annelida > Polychaeta > Phyllodocida > Polynoidae > Harmothoe > Harmothoe impar. Next base: position 42,329,143 of record OX381706.1, on the reverse strand, counting down.
TAAATTCCTAAATTATTGGCATGTATATGGTGTGTGCGTCGTTGATCCGACATGTAGTATGCTGGATGCGATTATTGGATATTATTATTATCGAACCAGAAGGGAAAACATATAAATCCTAGTCAGTTTTAATAATAGGTAAGAGGAGCAGCTCAACTGACTGAGCAGGGTATGGGAGTCCGTGAGAAGGATCCTAGAAATGCCCTAAAATTCACCTCGTTGGGCAATTCAAAGAAAATGCTGAGTATGCAGATTTATATATAAACCCCAGATACGTCCATCACCGTGAAAGAAAATAGACATACGTGTACTCAACACGCAAAACACGTGAATATGCACCACTTCCGTAATAAACCAACTAGAGCTGGCATATTTTGCTTTTTTGTTAGTCTATAAGGATACACGAATTAGAAAACATAGACATGTTACATTGTTGAATGTGACATCAATGACTTACATGTCGGCTCCTGTGTAGGTGGCGACACTGTGCGGACTAGAACGATGACAAGAAAGATGACGGTCGGCCATATCAACTCGAAGGCAAATGCCACCTGAAGAAAATAGTAAACGGAATATGATAAACATAGTTACCCAGCATAGTTATTATATAAGATTAGCCAATGCACACATATATATATATATATATATATATATATATATATATATATATATATATATATATATATATATATATATATATATATATATATATATATATATATATATATATATATATATGTATGTGTGTGTGGTAGAGCAACCGATTTTGTTGATACTCCCCAAGAGAGATGGAGGGAAAGAGAGAGAGACAGAGAGTGGGATAGAGAGTGAGAGGGCGGGGCAGACAGACAGGTATAGATGTACAGAGCAACACAGGTGTTCGGGTATTACCTTGATTTCATGACGTATATATTCACCAATGCTATGATGTGCATAGGTGTGACCAACGAATCAGAAGACTGTAGTTGATATTAACAAGTTTATCATACACGTTTACCTGTGCTGTCTATTATCTGTATATTTACACCTGACCCACAGTATTGGATATTGATTTTTTTTTTCTACACCCGAGTCAATATACCTGCATATCATTCTCTCTATATATGAATAAATATATTATATTGCATTCTTTGAAGGATATGAAGGATAAGGTACATAGTTACGATGCACCATACAAGTAGACTAATATCCTTCACACGGATATGGAGACATCACCGTGAGTAAATTACAAAAACAGAAGGCTTTTAATCCCCAATGACATGGACTAGTTTTCCTGGCGGTTGGTACTCAATGACACAGACACCTTTTATTATTCAACCTTCATTCCTACAAACTAAACCCTCTGGAAGAATAGTGCAGTGGAGTATGGGAGCGAGTTCTTATTCAAGACGGCATGTTACAATGCAACTTTTATGTCTTGAACGGGGTAAAACTTGAGTACGTTGCAGCCCCATAAGCTTTGAGTACATATTGAAGGTTGGGATTCGTCAGGAGCTAATTTGTTTTTCTAAAGAGAGTCAATATCCCTACCATCCACCTCTATCATGTGCTGCCAGTACCCGGTTGTTTGCCCTTCAGCAGTCTGTTGGTGTCGAGAAAGGCCGTTTAAGTAGGATCCCAACAAGGGAGGGCGACACCTACATATTGAATATTGTGCATATATGTAAATGAGAGATGGGTTTGAATAACATCTATATTGTTAAACAACATTGGCGGATAAATTACATATAGAATGGTTAGATTTATGTTAAACGGTTGAATTGTTTTTAAGGGAAATCTATTAGGACCATGCATGACCTGACTGACATCCCTTAGCCTACAAATCTATTTTTGTAGCATAAAGACCCGACATTGTTCCTAGAGTCAGTCTGTACCCCCTGATGGTTTGCACCTTGTATACCTGCCTATAACTTATGTAAGTCTTCCCTCCTCCAGCCCTGACAAAATCGGTAGGTTGGCCCCCTTCTGTGAGGGTAGGGTAGAAAGGTAAACAGTTAAGTACAGGTGCACCTGGCCGTGGTCTACAGGACAATCCCTCCAGTCCACCCCCACCCACACAGTGCACCTACTTATAAAGATATTAAGGCTCAATATAAGATACTTAATCCTCGTCCCCAAATCTGTATTAAATACTACGCTCCTGTTATTGTTTTTGGGTGTTGCGTAGCAATGAAAAACCATCACTAGGTTTATCGACATCATCTTACCTCTTTATAACTGGTACATTTACAAGTAATGTCCTGTACCGTCCACTTTGTCCTGTGTCGTTCTACATACAGTTAACTCTCTCTCATGTGGTCAACATTAGGACTTTGCTAAAGTGACCACATTAGCGAGAATTCATGTTTAGGATATGTAGCAAAAAATGCATACATGTCTCTGATGATTAAATTAGCAAATCAAGAGGCACAGATTTAGGCCATTAACTCTTCCTTTCCCGATCGCGCATTTATGCGAATTTTTGGCCGATTTTGAGACCCCTGCCATTTTCTCAAAAATTGCTTCAAAGCTTAGATTTTTTGGATTCTCACTATTTGGTATATGATCTCCAGGGATCCCGAACTATTTGTTTCTGGTAGTATTTTATTTTATATGGTTGGCTTGTCAACTTGAGGGACAATCAATCCGATTTTTACCCATATTTAATCAATTTTTCTGGTAAAAATCATTAAAAATGTAGGACAATATGATTTTTTTTTGTGAAAACCTACTTTAGAGAGTTTCTTATGATTAAAAAGATGGTACTAATATTTCCCATTATTTTTGGTGTGATTTTGATCAAAATATCCGTTGCCATAGCAACAGATATGCTAGAAATTGTGATTCTGTGAATTATTGGTTGCCATGGTAACCATATCAAATATGGCCGTCAGGGCCATTCTACATACAAAATCTGAAAATACCTAACAAAACCTACAATATGGTATTTATTCCATTTCAATTGATCAAGGGAATCCTGAAATATTGCAGTTTGAATATTGGTTCAAGATACACTTTTTTGATATCATTGCTATTTTGATAGAGCCATATCTTGCTTATTCAAATAGATACCGAAAACTAGGTTATGGCCTTATTAAGTCAACATCCTTAGTTCATAGTGTCATTACTCCACTTCTAGTTTGAACATTTAAGTAATTCCAAAAGTTTTGGAATGCTCATGCCATCAGACATAGTCCAAAAAACACCCAAAAATGATCTGGGAAAGGAAGAGTTAACCTAATGGTCTATGGTTAGACAAATGGAAATTATGTGTGGTTTAGGTGCGCGTTGTGGAGAAATAGCTAGAGAGATTTGAAAATAATAAAACCCAACTGATAACAATTAGCGTATCTTATATGTGGCTGTTCAGTCCTGAACACGTGAATACAACGAAAATGTAGGATGCCACAAGCCATCAAGGGGAGTGGGTTGAACCTGAAATAAATTTTCCGTAGGTGGGACCGCGGTGGGGGGGGGGGGGGTACTACATGCATACCAATAAGGGAGTGATCATTTTTTAACAACATGGGGGGGTGGTTTTCCACGCGGAGCACGCAAAAAAATTTTCACCCCCCCCCCGGTCAACGGGTCAAAATTTTTTACCCCCCCCCCCTACGGATCGGAAATCGGCGCGCGCGCGGGCCCTTTGAAGCATAGTAACGCGCGGGCTTTTTGGCCCAAAACAGGTTAAATTTTTTTGACCCCCCCCAAAGAGGGGTCCAAATTTTTTACACCCCCCCCGGTCAAGGGGTCCAAATTTTTTTGCCCCCCCCCCCAAACCAACCCTCCCCCCCTGTTAATAAAAAATGATCACTCCCTAAAGAAAGGTGGACCCCTATTATGTAAGGTGATAAGACCACAGCACACACTAGTTGAGTTGCACTCCGAACTGAATGCAATGCCGGGTTCAGGAAACCCCGATGACATACTAAACCAACCCATTATTATGGATGTTTATGTTCTGGTGCCAAGAGGTACGACATGTTCTAGGTCATTATGTACACACACAGGTGTCTTTGTGAAGCACATGTCAATAAAGAAGCCATAATGTTTGGCGAGAAAACATTTTGGGCAAGAGTTTACACGCCCTTCTTTTGCTTAACCTACTTTAGCTTATGAAGGTTATATATTGGAACGAGCGTGTCCATAGATGAGAAACACCCACTCCGAACCCCGGTAATGGATATGATAAAATGCCTTCCAATGGTATATTCAAAGTATCAGTGGATAGTAAAAAATGAATTCATTAAAGGGATAAATTGGGTCAAAAGATATGAGAGGAAAAATGTGTAGTATTTTGTATAATGTCAACGGAACAAGCATTTGTAGGCCGAGGGAATTGGTTTAAAAATACATAAATATATCTAGCACGAAGTTAATTGGGCGGAATAATCACATGGGCCTGAAAAAGCTATTCAAAACAATTAAGAATGCTTGGTGGTTGGTTGTCTATATTCGGGGATGGGAGGTAAAATGAGGGCAATGTGGGTAAACAGGCGCCAGTCCTCATGCACTTACAGAAACAGTATAATTACGTAGTCACATTACTGGCACTCTAAAGAAAATAAGAACAACATCATTTATCAACCTAACTATCACATAGAAAGCATATACACTTACCGGTTGCCGCTTTTTCCGTAAGACGTTTTTCCATAGGAGGAGTCCCAGTTGTTGGAAGACCCCCATATTTCTGTTAATGTTTAAACTGTCAGCACTCCATTGACGTGAGTTAAGTTTGCTGTTCCACGAACCTTTGACGTGCTGCTACACCTGGAAGGGGAAGAATGATTTGATTGAATAACTTCACGGCTTGGAGTTCAACAGTATTTTGTAATATTCAGTGACTTCTATAGATATAGCAATGCCAATGTCATGACACAGAGGATCTCACGCTACATCTATGTAGTGACATGTCAGGGGATGTCCCCTGTGATCCGACTGGGGACATTATATCTGGAACTCTTCACCAAAGTGTAGAGCAATTGAAGCCAAAGATCTATAATTGTCTAGTGATTTTTAGGAGAAACTCATGGCAGGACCATGTGTCCATTGTTAGAATTTTAAAAGATAGTTCAGGGTTTATATTTTAGAAAACGTTTTAATATGTTTTTCCCCAAGGCATGCAGCCTTGAACCCACACCCTCAGGTTTAGAGAGAGGCTTGATGCCATCTGAGCCAACCAGCCAAGTGTCTGCATGCAAGGCCGTTATATCAGAAAATCACTGGTCAATGGCCATAGTTTAAACTATTCCATTTGGATGATAGGTTGGATATTAGTCTTCTAATCTACCAAAGAGATATTATGGAAAACTATTTGCTATTTGATATATTACCATATTACAGAAAAGATATGACCCCCAACTTATGACTAGCTGACTAGATTTGGTGATCATTCCTTGTATATGTCACGTTATAGGACAGAATAATGTCATTTTAATGTTAGGATTTACACATGTGTAGTTTCAATGTGACACGGTCAATCACTTCGATATTTGATTTTAGACACTCCCGACTATCCTTAAACGTGCTGTCACTTAAACAGTTTTTAAGCATGCTGATTCCTATACAATTCAAGTACTCTTTGGGCCATTACTAGGCTAACCCTGAATAGACTAGACCTGCCAATTTTGTCTATTGTATTATGTATTATTTTCTCAGGAGTGTCAGGAAGACCTGGCAGAATAGTTCTGACACAAGTGAATATATAGTGGTTGTGCCACGAACCGACACGGTTGGCAATACTCTATTGTACATCACATGTAGTTGAAACTATTTTGGGCTTGAACGAAAACCGAATTTATAACATATACATATTACGTGCAACGATGTCTAGAATCTTTGAAACATTACCACGTTTAACTAATAATTGATAATGCTGAAATGGCATTAGATTATATCTGTTTTAATGTCAATGCATAGAACGCTATATGACTGCTTCAGCGAATCAGAAACGTTCCTGGGGAAAGCTTAATACACACTATATCATCATGCATGATCATCCTCCATACACATGCACCTTAAGCCAGCCCGTGTCAACAGGTCACACACCTAGACTTACAGTTTACCCTTTGATGTCCCGTCTTAATGCACGCACACTGGAGTGGGGGGGGGGGGGGGGGGGTCAGAAAAACACGACTACAGGTCACTGCACCAGGAAACACTTCCCCAGATTGTCTGTACATAGCGGATTATAAGGATGAATTGGGATGCAACGATACTTCTCCCGACCACCACAAGTAAGCAGATCTCGTGAGATGCAGGCTCTGGTCTCTGAAGGTAGCTTGTTGCTCTTAAATTAAGTTGTACAGGAGTTTGGTATACCTGCTTAAATATGAGATATTTTTAAATCAATATGATACATTGATAGATTATGAATATAATAGTTTCAGTTTGAAAGAGTGAATTCCAAACACCGTTTTACTATTCATGATTGCTCTGCTTTCTTCCCAGTCTGCAATTCCTGTAGTGTCTCTGTCCTGTACATGTAGGTCATATTTACAATTGCCTTGTGATCCATTTCAAATATTAGTCCGACCTCAAAACTTTACAAAAAAAGGAGTCAAGCGGATCACCTCCAGGCTTTGGCCGATCTTAAGAACTTTATAAATACGGTTTATTTAAAGGAGTGTAACCTGATCTACATAAACCTAGTGTGATATAGGAATGCAGTTTGTATTATACAAAACAAATCAAACATGCTCCTCTAGCCCAACCTATCCCAAATGAATTGTTCATGACTTTCTTTTTGTCTCTAGTTTATATATGGTTAAACACACGCCGAGGCTCTGGGACGTCCTATAAATGTATAATTCTTTGATAGCTAGTAACGGCAGGGCCCTTCCCCCTTTATGTTTATCTTGGCACCTTTGCTAATATTATCACCCTAAAAACATCTTGCCATGGCCGTCATGGGGGATCTGCGACCTTTTCATTCCCTCACGAACTCCACTATCAGAATGTAGATCTTTCTTCCTATTTATGCTGTTCTTTCTCAGGCATGGCCTACTAACATAATATACGATGAAGATGGGCGAGAGTTTAAAAGGAATTATTCTATATGCTCTGTAGGATCCTCCACAGGATCAGAGATTGTATTGATAATGACACCTGTTTGGAAATATATAAACACTGTACACTGCCCTCACTTGAATACTGTAGTTTTATTCTTGATAGTGCCACTCAACTAGATCTATTGAGTTTACAAACCATACAAAACAGGGGCCTGAGGCTAAGTAAGCGCATCAGGAACCCCAGGGACATCACACAAATTGACCTTCATACACAATGTGATATTCCCCCTTTAGTCAAAAGACGGGACCACCAGTTATTAATGTACATGTTTAAATTATCCAAACAGGAACACAACATTATTATCACAGAGAACCCCAGGACCAGAGCTGAGAACAAGATTAGATTCAAACAAGTAAAATCAAAGCTACATCTGGTCAAGAAATCTCCTTTGCGCAGAGGGTCCATTCTCTGGAATTCCCTAGACATAGGCACCCAGAAAATTGCTTCCCGCAATAAATTTAAAGGTATCATTGAGAAAATGGACTTTACTCAGGTAAAACTGCGTCACAATAACATGGCCTAATTTTCTTGATATGAGTAAGTTCATGTGCACAAGCACTGCTACTCTGTAGATCAATAACAATAAATATAGTGAGTCCAGTGCATCAGCACTGCCACCAACATTTCCCACATATCACATTATCACATCAGAATTTAATCTATAATGTATATATCTAACTATGACTCATAAATCGCTGACACTCATTCTTGTTCACTCACATAGTTCTCATATGCTTGTACAGTGCACCAGCACTGCAACGAATTAAAACTTATAGTATTTTGGAGTATAGTGCACTAGCACTACTCTATCAATCAAATGACTCTACAGTATTATATATCTTCAAATATACAAAATGTATAAGCTAATTCATATGGTAAGTCCAGTGCACCAGCACTGCTACCTCTACATTATACTATGTTTGGACATGAAGACTTCACAGGCAGGGAGCCTAACCAACGCTCCTACTCCCATTAGTTATCCTCTTATGACAAATTTGGAAAACTATGCTAACTGACGTAACTCCGCTACAGCAAACCTTTGGGAATGCTACTACATTAAATTGTGTATCTATATGTATATATATATATATGTACATAATTGATTTCAACTTTTGAAAATCGCAGTGTAAACCGTGATTATTGATTGAATAAAAATCTTACTATCTTACTATCTTACTATCTTACTAGGGGATGGAGGTTGACTGGCTGCCAATTGAACAAAGTATTTAGAGTAGGAACTTTGACACTATAGAATACGTGCTCTTGTTAAATCCGATTTTCTATGAATAATTTGATCATCTTCTTATTCCTAACCCAAGGTTGCTGAGAAACATTAAAAATGGCTGTTCCAGTAGACACGGTTATGAGATCTAATACCTGGTGAAGGTTAGAAAGTAACAGTTCGTCAGTTTTCCTTCTTCCCTGGATAGTAACTGTACATTAAAGTTTTCTTGGGAGCAGAACCTATGTCAAATAGTACAGCATGGCCCTTATCAGGCTTATTTCCCCTAAGATAACGCTCCCTGCCCCCAAAGGGGTCTACATGAATAGGCAATGTAACGGGAAAGGGTGTTAAGATCCTTATCACAAAAGATATAGCTTACCTACAACAAAATTCATTGCAAAATCTAAAAGATATTCAACATATGGTGCAATTTTTAGATGCACTATATATGTTCTACTACCATTATTTAGGGAGAAAATAAGAAAAATGTCACCTTTCTTAGTAAATTGCCTATGTATCTAGACCTTTTGTACTCTCCTTGACGACCACAGTTCTGCTTTCAAGAATGTACTATATATGTATATAAAGTGAATGCCACTACGTGGCTGGTACGGTGGGGTACGGAATGTGTGAGGGTTCTAGAGGGTACAAATGTATTGTGTGTCTTTGGAGGGTAGTCATACATACTTTTTTAGCGTGCACAACATCAGTGTAGCCAAGGTCTCTCCGTCCACCCCACAGGCCGAATAAGAGCCTTCTGGTAGAGATGGTCTTCAGGGGTTGGTAGTATTAGGGTAAGGCCTGACACTGCAATGTGGTGGACCGGTCATCTGGACACATAGACTCAGACCTGTAGTGTAATTTCCTCTCAGTAGATGGCACTAGGGTATGCCTGGTCTGAGTCTATGTGTCCAGTGGGGCCCTTGATGGGGGGGTCCCCATGTCGCATGTCGCTTTTAAGAAATGGCCATGTCGCATGTCTATGTTGCTTAAAAATGCTCATGTCCCATGTCGATTTTAAGAACTGTCCATGTCCCATGTCACTATCTTTTTTGAGCCTCATGTCGCATGTCACTAGGCCTCATGTCGCATGTCGAATTTAAGAAATGCCCATGTCGCCATGTCGAATTTAGGGGTCTAGGGCCATCACAGTGTCACACCTTACCCTAATACTACCAACCCCTGCAGACCATCTCTGGAGCCCTTGATGGGGGGAGGTCCCCAATGGCGCATGTCGGATTTAAGAAATGACCATGTCGCATGTCTATGTCGCTTAAAATGCTCATGTCCCATATCAATTTAAGAAATGTCCATGTCTCCTGTCACTAAGCCTCATATCGCATGTCACTAGGCCTCATGTCGCATGTCGATTTTAAGAAAAGCCCATGTCGCCATATCGAATTTAGGGGTCTAGAGCCATATCTCTACCAGAAGGCTCTCATTCGGCCTGTGGTCCACCCCCTTCTCAATTCACAGTTTCAGTGATGGTAGAAAGGACGGGAATACAGAACCCCGTACCTAACTGTGACTCATTAAACATACTTGCGTACACAGTTAGGACCACTCCTCACCTTATATTGACAATTCAGATGGCTCCGTATGAGCGGCCATACTAGTTCTGAGATCGGAATCTCTCGTGAGATGTAGGCAGTAACCAGACACCCAAACACAATAGATTGTCAGGAACAAGCTTTGTTACGAGAGCAGAACCAAGATCTCACGAGATTGCCGATGTCAGTGTTCACACAGCATTTTGGCCGAAAAGCTCAAAATGCCCATGTCGCCATTTCGATTTTAAGGGTCGACCCCCATGTTTTAGGGTGGTTCTGACAGCGTCGATATACTTCAAGCTGTAGAACCAAATTCATGTCAATGCACTGGAAACCTTCTTGTCTTGCGTCCAATTCCCCGTACATATAGATATATGTTGTCTTGCACATTCAAAGTATCATTAGGTATAATATTTTCTGAAGTTTGAATGCACCTTTATGGCAAAACTATGGCGTTGGTCTAATACATTGCATATAGCTGCACTTTTATCATCTCTCCCCACTAAGAGTCTTACATTTGTTCAATAACCCCCTGTAGTTTTATCAATTTGTTTGGCCTTTGTCGGCCTCACCAACTCCTGGGAGCTTCACTTTAGGTCCTGGGTGGAGACATACACACTAACATACGAGTCTCGCAGGGCGAGGCTGATAACATTACTACACCCTTCATGAGGTGTCTGATTAATAAAGTTGTATTGGGGACGAGTATGTTTGTGGATTTATTATCATTTGGTATCCCAACATTAATGTTATGGTATTCTGGTTACATTAGTGCATGAAACTACTTTTTCAAGTGTATTGACCAAAGTGTATTGTCAGTTACTCTTGTTCCCAAATCCTTCCGAAGGAAGGCTCTGGTAACAGCCAAATGACCTTGAACTTAGGATTTTGCTGGGTCTGGGCAAAACCCCTGCTGGTAGCCTGGAACCAGTGAACAGGAAATGGAACCAGAAAGTCTGATGGTAAAATACAGTAAAAGTACCATCATACATTCTGGTTCCTGTCCACTGGTTCCAGGCTACTAGCAGGGGGTGCCCAGACCCAGCAAAATCCCAAGTTCAAGGTCATTTGGCTGTTACCAGAGACTTCCTTCGAAAGGATTTGGAAACGAGAGTAATTGTCAGTCAGCTGGTATGCTTGGTAATACAGGTAATTAAGGCTGTCGTACCTCATTGAAGTAGGTGGAGTAGTAGCCCTAGTTAGGCTAGTATTAATTACCCCCAGCCTCATAATACAACTCCAACAGCACTGTAGTACTGCGCATGGTCATAAGGGATTGTTTTTCACGCCTGTTCAAGCCACCAGTGGTAACAAGTGCTGCACTTCTAATACAATTAAGTATGAGCTGAGACAGACTGTGGAGTGATCACTTTTAAATGGAAGGGGTATAAATGGGAGGTGGGGCTAAATGTTTATGTCCCTTGAAGGACGGGGGGGGGGGGTCGATTTTCAACCCCTCTTGAGGTAGCAAAATAATTTCCCTTGTTTTCAGCGAAAAGGCCTGGGCATTAGTAGGGGGGGATAAAGAATTCCAAGGCCTCTTTAGAGGAGGGAACGGTGAGTACATAATTCCTGGTTGCTATAAAACGACTGCTCCCTTATAGTTAGTCAATGTCCCCTTCTCTGATTTGCTGATAATTAGGACGGACTACTTTCCTGCAGGTGGACAGGGTGAATACAAGAACATTTATCAGCATAGTGTGCGGGTCCCTCTTTGTTTTAATGTATCACCATCGCCAAATGATAATAAATAATATAAGGCCTAGATAGTCGACTGCAGGGACATAGACAAATGGGAATGACCACTTGGGAGACACAATTTGTATGATGTAGTGTCAGGTATTGTGTGGGAGTAAACTCCTGCAGGACGTATAGTCACGTCTAGACACACGTGCTAGCGTTACCTGACCTCCGAACACAGCTGTGTAGGCGATTTCTGAACGAGAGGGAAGCAGGTAGGCGATGCCAGGCAGACATGACAAAACTGTATGGTATCTACTAAATATGTATAATTATAATAGTTTACCACTGCATCATGATGGTAAATTGTAAAATACGGAAACAGGAGAAGGATAAAGACCGCATTCGTTTTATGTATGGTGCGCTCATTTGCACCAACAATTTAGCGTGGGTCAACTCCATTATATGGAGAGTAAATATAGTGGTTCTGGAAGCTTCTGTACGCTGAATAAAGACTGGTCATAGAGAGATGCATCCGAAGTTGGCTGCCATGAAAGTATCTACTCTATATTATATATATACAGGTATAGAGTTGTTTTGTGACGAGTCACACTTCATTTTGTATAAAGACTTTGTGAAAAGGAATATCCCCAGTCCCCTACATTTGAACCCTCAACATATACTTTGAATTGATGATCATTTCTCTCACATAAATTGTGTAAATTCACATTATTCACAACTATTGCTTCTATTATGTTTTGCAAACTTCTTTTAAGTATGACAATGACTTCACAGACACCGGCGAATTAAGGTTGCCTTAATCGTTATCATTTGTGAACTGAGCATTTCCTTTTTCATTTCTTCACAGTTATACTTTTATAATCGTTTTTCCCCATGTTGTTAAGAATTCTGACACGCTACCACAAGTATTCATTCTGTCACTTGTCTAATATGAATACATTATATATGGCCGTCTCCACAATGTTCATCATGTGAACTAACTATATTAATAGACCATAGAAATCACTGTTGGCAACCTCAGCAGCTCCCTCCATACCGTGTCAATTGTGTATGGAACGGTGCACACGGGTGACAGCGTTACGGTGGAATTTCCCCACCATTCCGACACTCCTGTATACTCTATTTCTATGGGCATCTCCTTCTCAGGTTGTGCACCATACAAATACAAAGTAACCCTATCTCATATCTGGGTGACCCATGAGCTCGTTAGGTATAAAGCTGAAAATTGGTGCAAAGGTACCAGCGTATACGCTCCCAGTGTCTATACAAAATGTATACCCTTGTCGCATTACTGTACCTTTTATTATAATTGTCCATGCTATATACACCCACTAGTAACTCCCCCCCCTCCCCTCTTGGTCTGTCTATGTCTATCTCCCTCAGTCTCTGTCTCTCTCTCTCTGTCTCTCTGTCTATCTCTCTGCCTGTCCCCCTCTCCCCGTGCAATGGTGCTGCGTTCCAGCAGTGCCCATCCTCTTCCGTTCTCCCTTCTTCTACCATATATTGTCTTATATGATCATGTTAGGAACCACTGTCAGATGACATTGAGTCTGGCCACAGCCAGCACGACCAAGCCGTATACAGTGTATATATATTGACAGAGAGATCAGATGCTGCAGGATGACACCGTTACACCTGTTACTCCCCACCTGTAGACATATACACACCTCCAGGGCACTCCCATCCCCACACGTTAGCGGGCCTCATATTTGGGATAGGTGCTGCACCTAAACAAGATCCTCTGTGTCACTGTGGGCAATCAACTCACATTTAGGGAACACGCCTTCAATCACGTCGACCTGAGTCATAGGGGCCCTATGCTACCCTTGTTTTCGCTGAATAGGCAAATTTCAGTTACAGATGTAGAAAGATAGATTAGGACATGAGTCATGGCTTGTTTTGCCATAGCTTGAGCCTGGTTAACAGGTTTGCCCTGATTATAGGATGGGAGCGATTTGGAGAGTGCAATTCTTGCCATGTAATAGGTGCGGTACGCCTATATCTGTGTGTAGATCAGATCTCTAACGGCAGGAACATTCATCATAGATTTAGGGTTAGAGGGGAGGGGTCCTATCATGATACATTCTTTAATTTTTACATGTATACATAGTTTTTATCTATTCTTTTCGCATCCTATCATTGGTAAACCGTCTTCGGCATTTTGCTCAATGCATCATTCAATCATTATAATTGCTCAACGTTCCTCAAATTTTCCCCTGATTTCTAATGTCCCAAAAACTGATGTATAGCTCCAATCTGCTGTTGAAGAGAAGAAAGGAGAAATTGACCCACTTGTGATTAGTACTTTCACCGTAACACGCTTAAACACGGATAGCTCCCTATGTACCTTATATGCACCCAGGTGGTACAGTGTAAAATGACTCTCGAACATGTATGCACGTTTTAGTTTGACCCCATGAGGACTCCACTTATTGTTGGCCATGCTACAGTTGTGTGCCTTGCATATGGTCAATTACTGTCTGCTACACTTGTTTTGGTTGACCTCCGCCCACCCTTTCCTGTAACTTTGCCCCTGCCTGATGTGAGCATTGCTTGCCTGTTTCCTGTTCATGTATGCCATGTGTACCTTCACATACTATGGATATAGAGTTTACTACTATTTATTTGGAGTGCGCACACCTCCCTTACACGTTGTAGCAGTTGTGCTCGAACTTGTACGTGTTGTAAGTCACTGGTATCTGGGTATTACAATAAGCTTGTCAAATACCAAACCACTACTCGGTTGTGTAGTCTAGGCGTCTCCCGAAATATAATGATTCTTTAAATTATAGAATGTAACTGACAGGAGATGGTGCCCTTTTCATAATTATATTCCTCCATTAAAGGCCTACAAGTTGGTACCCCTACAGTAATAGTCGCAGTCGAGCTGAGACAGGTACGGCGGGGGGAGGGGGGGGGGGTAAATTATCCCGGATACAATCCGCACAACGTTTTTCCTCAAACCACACCTATGATTTGAGCAATTTATTCTATCCAGAACACAATTCTGCATACCCAGACAGGTTTACAGCGAATACAAACAAATTGTAGGATTGCATTGTACGGATTGCTTTCTTCCTACTGATGTATCACATTTCTATCAGTTAAAAGCGAAAATCTCAACATTATCTGACTTATTACAGAAGTGTAATCAACATTTTAAGTAACTCCCCTTTTAATAAAGCAGAAACATATTACTGACATTCTAACCGTATCACTACAAAAGATAAATCACTGCTAAACCCTGCCAAATAACAAATATCAATGTTAAAGGGGCATTCTCACCACTCGCACTTACCACATAGTAGACTAGAACAGTACTAGAATTGTGAGTGGGAAACGCTCGGTGAGAATGCCACTTTAAAGCGTCCCTTGAATGACAAGGTGATAATTTTGCATATTGTCGCCATTTGTCAATGCCATATTGAATTATGTAGCAGGCGAGGGGTGAAACCAAGGTACTTGACCCAATTTGCCCAAATCCAATATAATCAACTGCTGGTTAAAGTGATATGATAATTATATATGTAGTGGATATCTGCTAGTGAGAACTCCTTCCATACACTCATATTACATTTACAATAACTATGATGCATTGCCACGTAGCAGATCATTGACATTAGAGCAGATATAACATTGTGATAGGGGTGGGCCCCTAAATGGCCTTTGGCCAAAAAAAAATGTTTATTTCAGGTCACCCGACCGACCCTATCAAAAGAGGGCCGACCCTACGTTTTTTTTAATGCAATTTTGAAGACATTTTTGGGTAAATTGTCGGCTCTTCGGAGAGGCCGGGTAGTACTTTCATGTTGAAAAAAAAAGTTGAAAAAAGAAAGAATTCGACCTACCGACCCTACAATTTCATGCCATGTTACCTGAAACAAACCTTTTCTTTTTTTTGGCCTTCTCTTAAAATCGGCATGGGACATGGGGTCTAAAGGGACTTAAACCCACAGTTCTTACTGCACGTCCAGTAACAGTCAGAGTGCAGTCGGGACAGGTATTCAGCTATATAGCGGCGCTGGGCCTTTAAACCACAGCGGAGGTCTAAGACAAAGGAATTCACACCTTGGTTATTTCCACTTAGACTCACAATAACCTAATATAACTACTGTAGAGTGGCAGGCACCCTTTAAGGGTGCCAGCCCGTTTACTGTGGTTATTTAGAGTTTAGATCATCCATAGTCTATCTATTACATGTCACAGGAGGCTTAAAACGTTAGTGGCAGGGGGAATGGACATTACATGTTCTTAAAATCGACATGGGACATGAGCATTATCAAGCAACATAGACCTGCGACATGGTCATTTCCTAAAACCAACATGCGACATCAGAACCCCCACCCCGCCACTCTCTATACCCCCATTGTAAACACGATTCAAAGATAAAAGATGTCAGGTGCCTCAGGTGTGGCATGTGGTTAGCTCGCTTTTGGTAAGTCTAACTTGAATAATTACGAACATCCATGCAGGTTTTGGAATCAACGTATTATTGTCATTGACCAGTACCAATATGAAGATTTAAAACTGGTTATCCCCTTTCCCCCTTCATACATAATAGCTCCAAAATAGTACACTTGAGGCGTGTTAGCACGTAAATCCAATCTGATGTTCAATTTAATCAAGCAGGTTTTAGTATTTGCTGTCTTTTCAGCAGAGGGTGTTGGTAATGGTATGGGTGTTGGTTAAGCGCCGGCTGTGGGGGTGGATTAAGGTAGGTGCTGCCCGGGTCCGGGTCACCTGGTAAACTCGACTCAAGGTTCCAGCCCCAGTAATCCCAGGCACAAACATTATCTCATAGACACATACACAGGGGGCACGCATAGAATGTGGTATAATCAGCTGAAGGCCGCAGAGTGTAGACCCTAGCAACTTCAAATACGGTCACTTGCTGGGACATTCCTTAAAAAGCACCAATGAGACAAATAAAAGGCGTGTTCAATGGAAGAGCTGTCTAACAATAACCGATGCAGATCATAGTTGAATGGCCGTTGTACACCTTTGTGCATTTACCCCCGGGGGCGGGGGCCAAAATTCTTCGCAACAAGGGTCACTTTTGACCAAAATTCTTACACCAAGGCCGACTCCTCAGGGGAAAATAGCTAAAACCTAGGCACTTTTGTCCAAAATCCCCCTCAGCAAGGGTCACTTTTGACCAAAATCCCCCTCACCAAGGGTCACTTCTGACCAAAACCCCCCTCACCAAGGGTAAGGGTTGTCAAAGGGCCAGCCGCACATCCGTGTCAAAAAAAATTGCATTTTACTCCCATCCGAGGAGATTGCCCAGGTGAAGTGTGCACTCATTGGGTGGGGGGGGGGATGTTATCATAATTAAGGTCTATGACTAGAGTTGGAAACGTGGCACTAGGCAATGGCAGCATCTACATGCCATCATCATGTATATGTTCACCAACCTCTGAATTATTTCACTCGCCCCTCACCCATAATTCTGAATGCGTTGTTCATCAATAATTGAGATAGGAACTTCGGAGCGGAAACAAATTAAAGCCCATGCATTGCTCTTCATTCGCCATCATGAACATATCGATTTTTACTTGAAATACTTTATTTTCCCCCCTAACACAATGCACCGTGTATACATGCATAGTATGATCTAGCTAGTACAGATACATTCATAGTTTAAAATTATATACTAATATGTCTCGTTTAAAGGACGGAATTCGTTTTAGAAATATGACCTGTCTCCATACTGAAAAGCATTTGCGGGTGACACTCAGGTCAGAGAAAAAGAGAGGTCAGCAGGCTCGATCTTTTGGGGAACGTTCAGACATGACGTCCCTCATCTTGGGAAAGACCACCACTATAACTCTATATGTATAAGAATCCCAGGTTACGGGTCTTTACCAAACCCAATGATCCAGCCCCCTAGCCGGTGACGTCGTATGTGAACGTTCCCTGGAACAGCAGCAAGGGGATTGTCATCGCTTGACAAGCTTGATGCAGTAAGAAAAAACGAACACTGTAGTGATAAATAATAGTTGTATTCATCCTGTTCAGTGTCCCATGAAAACAGATTATTTTGCAGCCAAACCATGATTAATCAATTAAGATACTGACACCAAATACGACTATTTTCACCCGACAAGTTCATGAATGGTGTATCACCAGCAGAGCCCGCAGGGTCAGTCTAATAATACACCATTCATAGATGGTACTCCCCACACCTATGGTACTGTGTATCTATTCACGGAACAGTTATGTCAGATACATGCTACTCTGCACTTCTAGTTTTAAGAACATAGAAATATGGAATATACCTGTCAGACCTAGATATATGCACCTCTGGCCCCTCCCCTTTCACCCTGCCCACACTTTCTATGGTATGTTATGTCCCGTTTGCGTGTAGAGTACGCATGCTGACCATCTAGGCCACCCAAACACACTGCACGCCCCTCAAAATTCAAAAGATCAAGGCAAAGTGAGACCCTGATTTTAAGGGTGAACACCCACTATACTATATTACTTGGGCAGCTAGCATAGTACAGTAAAACATGGCTACAAAGAACCCCTGATCACTGCTGATTGTGATTCCCCTGAGACCAGCCTGATATGATCGATTATCATTACATGTAGGTCTATGTATGTGGTACGGATATTAATCCTAGTGTGATACATGCATACTCGTAAAAATGTATAATGACCACTTATCTGATGATGTTGAATTAATTTCAACGAAACGTTGCAAACTACTAACATGAACCATCCATCTATTGTACTAACAATGTCCACAAATAAAAGTCACCAATTTTAATTCCTTCTTGTATGGTTTCTGTGAGATCTTATTTACTTCAAATGTATGATATAAAATGGGACCAAATATGTTTCTAGTCGTAGTACTTGTATCTTACTGTGTTATAAACCTATGTAAAAGAATTGTCAAATCATGACACAAAGAAACTGACTCAATAATAGACTGAGACACCGAACCGGTTATCTTATACATAAAATGACCCTCCGGGCCTCAAAGACACTCATGTTCAATATCAAATTATATTTGCGTTAAATTGTATATATTTCTCCATTCCATGACCCTCTTAGAGATCTTGTAAATTACATGAGATGTGTCGATAAACCTACTTTAAAAAAAAAAGTAAAACAGGCAGCAGAAGAGTAGAGTGGTGGGAGGTATATATACTGATGAAACCACCGGATAAGCACATATGGAATTACTCTCGTTCCCAAATCCTTCCGAAGGAAGGCTCTGGTAACTGCCAAATGAAGGGATTTTGCTGGTTCTGGGCAACCCCTGCTGGTAGCTTGGAACCAGCGAACAGGAACAGGAAATGGAACCAGAAAGGCTGATGGTAAATCTACCTAAAACTACCATCGTACATTCTGGTTCCATTTCCTGTTCCTGTTCACTGGTTCAAGCCTACCAGCAGGGGTTGCCCAGAACCAGCAAATTTCCAAGTTCAAGGTCATTTGGCTGTCCCCAGAGCCTTCCTTCGGAAGGATTTGGGAACGAGAGTAATATGGAATGAGCAAGAGGACAGATTGCAAGAGGTCATCCAATCAGATTCGCCTCAGGTTTTTCTGTACATAGTTTACACCCCAGTGGGTGTTTCTTCAGTGTGTATCATGACAGTACAACAGCTTCCAAACTGTGATTTATCCCAGCTACGGGTCCTCAATTTCAATTCCATTTCCATATTCCCGTATTCCCATATTCCCGGGGACGGTTATAAGAAGTGCAAGGTGGGAGTGGGGGGGGGGGGGGGGTCTTTTGACAAACCTGGCAGGGTGCTGGAGGGGGGAGGGGGACTTTTAGGTAGGGGTGTACTGTACGTGAAACCTGGCCTTTCTGGTTGCTGGTCCTACAGCCCGATTTTACTGTATTTCTATAATGTTATGTAATTCACAGCTAACATATTTGTTCACTGGTGCAGCTTGATTACTTATATATTTCTCTACCAGAAACTATGAATTGGTTGTTCATAGCCTTAGACTTGGGACCAATGATGGGTATCCCGTATTCAATACATTAGTCAATGATATGAATTGGGTAAATCCAGTATCCAGTTTTATTCAATAATAACTCATTCAATTATACATTTCTCAAATTCATGGTTGTGAGTATCGAGTATGGGTGGTGGGGGGGGGGGGGTAACAGCTTGGATTCTACTTACACTAAGTAAACTGACCAATCGTGCCGGGCAATCGTGGTAAAACACCTTGACCTTGACAACTCAGCCGTGCTAACAAAATTAACAAAGGGTACTGACAGATGGGGTGGGTCCGTGATACAGCACCCTTACCTTCCGCCTAACCTTCAACTACGGTTATATAATACACCTCTAGTGAACAAGAACCCGTTATGGTGATAATTATAGGATGCTATGTTCAGGGAGTGAAATCATGGCAGGCTGTTTTGCATTAATAATGCAGCACCATGCACTCAGCATCCATGCAGACCCCCTCCCCAGCACTGGTAGGAACAGTTTGAACAGCATGGTATGGTATCGTATAATATAATATACATGAAGTATTGTATTAACTTCTCCAAAAAAGGACAGGTACCCTATGTAACAGACAGGCTACATCCGTTGAACGTGTTGTGGGACGCATATAATTATCCAAATCCAACCGACTGAAATTGATTTCAAATGAGTGATAGCCCTATAGAGAAAACGACTAAATGTATAAGCACAGCCATAGACATCAATGTATTGATGTCTATGTGTTAGATAGACTACACCTGGCCACGGTTCTTCCATATACCCACTGCTCCACAGGGTCAAGATAGGGACAGGCCAAAAAAAATTTAAACCCTAAAACAATTTTTACTCCCCTTATATCTGTTGCAGTATGCTATAGGTATTCCAAATCAGTTTTACTTTTGTTTCTAACTTGATTACAAGCTGAGAAAAATGGATTTGAAATGTGGGATATGAGGAGTGCATCTGCTATATGAAACTGTGATTTGGGACAGGCAGCACTGCACGAAAATAGAGGTTTAAGAGATATAGTTGCTACTTATTTCTCATGACAACCCCATCCGACCTCAGTATATCCCATGGCAACTTAGGTCTTGAGGTTGTCATGAAATATACTGGAGCTTGATACCTCTGCAACTTGGGTGGGGAAGTTGTCATGGAATATACTGGAGCTTGATACCTCTGCAACTTGGGTGGGTAAGTTGTCATGGAATATACTGAAGCTTGATACCTCTGCAACTTGGGTGGGGAAGTTGTCATGGAATATACTGGAGCTTGATATCTCTGCAACTTGGGTGGGGAATTTGTCATGGAATATACTGGAGCTTGATACCTCAAGATCTTGGGACCTATGGGTGGGTAGGGCCGGGGGGGGGGGGATCATTTGGATAGCTTGTACCGACCTAGTGTAGCCTGCTTCCCCCACGGCCGCAGCTCACTGCTGTGGGTGTAGAAGTTTAGTGTCCAGAAATCACTGGAAATTCAGCCCAAATGCGAGGTTGGTTTGATTCGCACTCCCCTGGGCTTAATATGAGGTTCTTTGGGCTGAAATTACACAGGGGCCTTCTTATATATGCCCCCTACCTTCCTATGTTTTTAGAATTTGCAATTTATTTCCCATCTCTACATATTTTAGTACTTTGTAGAGGGTAGTCTGTACAGGGATGAACTATTTACAGCAGTAATGCCACCTTTCAATTGGTCTAGACATGCCTATAATTACCAGGTTGTACATTTCAAACCATCCAATTAAGCCTCGAAACTGCATAGGCAGCCACTCATGGCCTATCCTGATTGGGTATAGAAATGTACATGATAGGTAGGGATAGGTACAACCAGTAGAAAAATGACTCTTCTCTCCGTAACTCTCTGACAGCCCCCGGCGCCCTACTGAGAGTTACAACCCGTAACTAGTACCGACCTTGAGGGTTGGTAGGGCCAGAGAGGAAGCATTTGGGTAGCTTGTACCGGCCTTGGGGGTTTGTAGGTCCGGGGGGGAAGCATTTGGCTGGCTTGTACCGGCCTTGGGGCTAGGTAGGGCCGGGGAGGAAGCATTTGGGTAGCTTGTACCGGCCTTGGGGTTGGTAGGGCTGGGATGTATAGTTTCAGACGTTTTTAATCAATAATAAATTATTATAAACAGTTTACTTCATGGCTTCCTGTTGAAACTGTAATATTATGTCCATCATATGAGGAATACTCATTGACCTACATGGCTAAGGTATTGTTCCAGGCAGCTAGTGTGTGGCTTCAGCAGGGTGTGAACTGAAGGTGTGAGCAACAATTAGGAGGGGTGGAGGGGGGGGGGGGTGATACTTAAGTATTTTTTAGTGCTTTTTTTCTAAATGTGGATTATAGTTTTCATATATATTAGCATACTGTTCCTTATATATGTAGCTGATGTGTTTTCCTGCTTGAAAGGACAATTTCAAGTGATTCCCCATAGGATTCTCAACTTTGCCTTTGGCTTTTCATGGGATTTAAAGGGGGCTACAACCCTACCCACTGCTTCCTACCCGGCTCTACCTGCCCCAGGGCCGGCTACAACCCACCCCACTGCTTCCTACCCGGCTCTACCTGCCCCAGGGCCGGCTACAACCCACCCCACTGCTTCCTACCCGGCCCTACCTGCCCCAGGGCCGGCTACAACCCACCCCACTGCTTCCTACCCGGCCCTACCTGCCCCAGGGCCGGCTACAACCCACCCCACTGCTTCCTACCCGGCTCTACCTGCCCCAGGGCCGCCTACAACTCACCCCACTGCTTTCTACCCGGCTCTACCTGCCCCAGGGGGTGGGGGAGGGGGGCTACAAGCCATCCAGTTCTCTCTACTTTACTAATAGGCAATTTTACTATATCTTTTAAATTTTATCATATAACATTTTGTCATGGGATTTGTTGAGATTTAAGTATGATTTAAAATAAAATTACCATGGGGTTTAATGGGGTATAAGTAAGCTATTATAACCGTCTTCCCATGTGTACTCAATGGTGGTCAATGCAATACTGATCCCTCAGCCAATCAGAAGCAAGTCTCGTTTTGGTCACATGACCAGTACTGCACCCCCTATATTATGGGGGTGCAGTGTGAGCTCCTCAGTCCACTGCTGTCTGACCATGGGAACACACCTCCTGCCTGCACCTACCTGCCTCCTGCCTTCACCTGCCTCCTGCCTAATGAAGAGTTGCCTGACTACAAATCATCAAATTTGATAATTTATTTTTAAATGATGGAATCCTAACTCCCTGAATAAAATATACTGCATTGGGGTTTAGTGGAGTTTAATGGGATTCAAGTTGAAAATATCCCTGGTTGTCCTTGGGTTTAATGAGATTTAAGTGAAAAATATCCCTGGTTGTCCTGGGGTTTCATGAGATTCAACTGGAAAATATCCCTGGTTGTCCTGTGGTTTTAGTGAGATTTAAGAAAGAAATACCCCTGGTTGTCCTTGGGCTTAATGAGATTTAACTAAAAAAATATCCCTGGTTGTCCTGGGGCTTCATGACATTTAAGTAGAAAATATCCCTGGTTGTCCTTGGGTTTAATGAGATTTAAGTGAAAAATATCCCTGGTTGCACTGGGGTTTAATGAGATTTAAGTTGAAAATATTCCTGGTTGTCCTTGGGTTTAATGAGATTTAAGTGAAAAATATCCCTGGTTGTCCTTGAGAATAATGAGATTTAAGTTCAATGTAACTGAGGTTGTCCTGGGATATCAAGTAACTTAAATCCCATGCAAGCGTACCTTTAAGAGAAATAAATTGCCCTTAAATCCCATCCAACCAGAGCTTGACAGGAATCATTAAACTCCATTATATCAGTTGCAACCCAAGATTTACATGAGATATATTCGGCTTTAAGTTACACTTAAACCTGTGTTTTCGTGCAGTGCAGACTATGACAATGCAGGATGTCTTAGCACATTTAGTGATGCCAAAGGTAGGAAACTACATTTGAATAGGTAGGTATGTGGCATAATGGAAGACGGATTAAGACTATGTGGTAAAATTGGGATACCTGGAGGAATGCATAAGACCCTGGAGGTAACATTAAAACATGCCTAATGGGTATGGAAAATACTCAGTTAGGAACATTTGGAAGAGATAGGGGGACACAGGGATGGTGATCAAGCAGGATATAACTTGGATAGGAGGACATGGGAGTGATGGTCAGCCTAAAGAATGGTTTGTAGAGTCACCCTGGAGGTAGCATCTGATACCATCAGTGGGTTTGTAATGCATGGGGATGTGGGACACTGGAGCAGGGATGGGGAACCCTGGAGGTACAAATAGGGGAGGAATAGGGGACCTGCAGGAGGGGAAGGGTTGAGATGGAGGAGGGCTGGGGGACCCTGGAGGAGGGATGGAGGACAAGGACAATTTCAGTGGACCTTTACAAAAGCGGAAATAAGAGCCTTTCACGCCCAGCCTCTTGGAGTATCACCGTGTTTGTTATTTCTTGCTTAAGAAAAAGGTGTTTGCCAAAGTGAAACCCGCTTTTTTCCTGAAAAGGGGCTAATATTTTAAATCATACTTTGTGAAAATGCAAAAGGCACATTTAGGTAATAAACAAATGCGGTAGTTTTTTAAACTGAAAAAGGTCACTTTTATTAGAGGCTAAAATGTTCGTTTTTCCCACAAACGTGTCGGGGGCGGGGGGTTGTCAACATGCAGGCATACATACACCCACCCACCCCAACTCATGCATTTTTAAAATCCATACCCGAGGTGATGAGACCATGTAGGGTCAGCTGTCCTTCACTGAACCAGAAACGCTAACCTGGCTGTATCTTAGATCCCGGCCTGACACCCCCCATGTATTGTATTTAGGGAGTGCTCATTTTTTAACAAGGGGGTGGTGATGAGATTTCGCGCGGAGCGTGTTAATTCTCTTCACCCCCCCTAGAGGGATCGAAATTTTTTTACCCCCCGAAAATCGTGCGCGTTCACGCCCCTTTGTAGCATAGTAACGCGCGGGCTTTTCCCCTCAAAACAGGTTGAATTTTTGGACCCCCCCCCCAAGAGGGGTCTAAATTCTTTACCCCCCCCGGTCAAGGGGTCCAAATTTCACCCCCCCCCCCCAATCCACCCCCCCCCCCCTGTTGTTAAAAAATGAGCACTCCCTTAAGAGGAAGTGCAATCTAAAATGTGTCTGAGTCTAGTATTCAATACACGGGAAAACCATGAATGCACGTAACATGCTTGCATTTCCATTGTAAGGCTACCCCTATGGCCCACCCCAAAAATGACCTGGCACATTTCCACAGCCCATGTCATTCATGAGGATAGCAATGGGTTGAGGATAAGGAACATTGATGGGAAATCTTAATGACGAATATTATAAATATGTACTTGCTTTCTTTCCCTATTGCATGTAACAACTTTTTTCCCCAGGGACAATTCGCATGCTACATTGACGCAAATATGAGTGTTTGTTTAATGATGCTATCCATAGAAAATAAATCAATGGATCGCACAAGAGATCGCATGCGTGCACAGTTCTGCCCCAATCTATAGTATAGATGTAATTATCGATACCTGTACCGGTATTTTAGAGTGATGGGAATTGATTGAGCTCGTGTTGGCCTGTTAACCTTTATCAGGTCCATATTATGCCGAGGTAAAGGCTATAACATAATCCGACTTGGAGTAATGTAAATGGTTTGACCATGGTCTATTACGCTTAGTACAGCTGTAATACAAGTACACGATGTTTACAACAGGCTCAATCACAGGGGCTCAATCCAAGCAGTGCCAGAATGTTAAGTGCCTACTTGTAATACTTTTGATATAAAGGTTATGATGAATCCATTTACAAATCATACATTGTATCTAAGAGTCGTGCCGAATGGTAGACTAGTAGATCTGTCCGATGTGTTGGGGTCTTTCATTTTTAAGATCATGCGGGATATACTAAGTTAAGATCATACAGAACAGGTATATTTCATTTATCTGTCAACACAACTAATGGTATAATTCTAATACCTAGAGGGGCGGGGCGGGATTTCCAGAATCCAGGTGCATGGTATTCTAGGGTGTCTACGTCGGTTTCTCACAATTATCTCAGAATATTGAGGTTTTCATTTATTGAATCATTAAGTGACTGGTTGACCACTCTGCCCGATCAGTACCTCTGACCCTGATATTGACCCTGCGGCTTACACTGTTAAAGCAGCTTACCTTGCAGTTCCCACCGGCCGGCCAGCAGGCAATAGCAGCCAGTACTCCAGGCCTGACTGCCTCCTACCAGACGGATCCTCCTGTAGATTACAGTTTTATCAACTCCTAGCTCCCTCCGTGGTGGATGTCAATGTGTCGAAATGCCCTATTGGAAGATGTTGTTGTGATCTCCAGTAAACAATGAACCAGTCACTAATCTCAGAGTTGCAGTCTGGTATGTGACACAGGTAGATCTCGTCTGTACCCGGTCTCACCTAACTTAATGCGAACAGCTGATCGTCCAGGTGTGTATTACGGTACATGCAGTACTGGTACAATCCTGTACAATGTCAACCTACCAGCAGTAACTGTACAGAGACAGGCAATGGTCAGCAGCAGATCCTACACCCACCCGACCTGCGTGCACAACTCCTGAGGTCCTGGAGGGGACTGAAGAGGGTGGCCGTTACACCCACGACTTTACCTGAGCCCCACCTGTGGCCGGGAACCACTTGTGTACCTGCCAGAGCCACAGCCCCTTCTATGACAAACACAGGCCACTGGCTGTGAAAGGCCCCAACACAGCAAAGCCTTGGGTACATGTGCACCTACTGCTTAAGGAGGGTGGGTGGTGAGGCAGGCACAGTGAGGGGGGCATAGTGAGTGGGGGGGGGGGGGGGGGCTATCTGGTATATATTCAAGCTACTCTGCCATTATTAGTGGTGGCCAGCCAAGCATGAAGCTGCTGTGTCGCCCTCCTTGTTTAGTGGGGCTACTGCGATGTGATACCTACCTAGAATTCATAATACATACAGGAAGAGATATAATGTATATGTCTCTGGTATATAGGGTATGCCATTAATGATGCATTCGCTGTATATGAACATGTTCTTTAATATTCCATCAGTATTGATAGAGTCCCATACATACAAGTGATAACGTATTAATGTCTGGCAGAGCGTCACCCAAGACAATATTTCTTTTTGATGACAACCGTATACATAGATTCCCGCGTATATTATAACGCGCATCTCGCCTATAACCCGCACCCCAACTCAGGACATTACTAAATGTATAACCCGATCTGATTTGGGGGAGTTAGTACAGCAGTATTACCTATAAACCCCTCGTATTACCCGCACTCTATACAGGCATGTCTGGTATAAAATTAAAGCCAAATTTGGTTCACGTACAACTCGCGGGATGTATGTTGGAATTTACGGTGGTTTCTGAAAATGCTAATTGACTTACTGTCAAATGCTGGGACAGAGGCAACTCATGTGATCTATGTTACAATGGGGTAAAACCATATGGCCAACAGCAACTCTGTTATATAGGGGGTACATGTATACTGCTGGATAATATAAAGGGGAATTCTCACCACTCGCACTTAACCACATATTAGACGTGAACAGACAACAGTACTAGAATTCTGAGCGGGATACGCTCGGTGATTATGCCACTTTAAATCAAAATAATGATCCAAACTCTTCACACCCATTACCCCACCCCCATGAGGGTTGGACACATTTTGCCCTCTCACCACCTGTTGTTTAGCACTCCCTTAATACCGGTGCGTCGACCGTGGAGCTATCTATGTCGTAATTACAATGTGATTAATCATTAGCTGCTGTAGTTGGTGTTGATATCTGCAATTAACATATCACCCAATGCCCTATAATACATGTGCCATCTTTCGCGACAAAGTTTACCACAGTTTATTTTGTGAGCTAGGAGATCAACAGTGACGGAAAGTCAGCGTATAGAAGCGCTGGCTCTGTCTCCAGTGCTCTACTCATGTAATTCAAGTCAACATAAACATGTACTCTAGTTGGATGGTTGGCGTCTAAGTGTAGTTACTGCAGGATTGATACACTTAGCAGTTATACACCCTTACTGCTTGTGGCCATGGGTACATGGACATAGTCACGTACACCACGACATCATGTGACTACGGACGTGGGGAAGTACTCTCCTTCTGAGGGAACAGGCTGTATGAGATAAAGGAAATAGTATAATCCGTGGTGTGTATTTTTTTACTTGAGGTGTTATTCTGATCCGAGGGTTGTATTTTTTTGATCCGAGGTGTGGATTTTTTCTGGCCTGGTGTGTGGTGTGGAAGAGGTATGTCTTCGATATATAACTACAGCACAACCAGTCATTATAGAAATATGGGGATAGGCTCTAGTGATATTATAATCATATTTATATTCACATTGATATTGATATTAATCATCACTGGGAGTATACATTAGCTGAAGTGCCGATAGGGCACAGTAGTAGTGATACAAAGTGTTGAAACTGGATATAGATGTTACATGGGGCAGACATTCCACCTTCGTCTGAAGAATATAGGCACATAATATTATATCAGTGCATGACTAGTGAAACATGACCATATACATGTTAGCCAGTCCGCTGTGTGGTTATATTTGCATAGAAAAAGGTGCTTCCCTCTGTTGTTAAACAAAATGTGTCTCCCATCTTTTAGATGTTGCCCACCATGTACTCCCAAAATCTGTTGGTGTTGCTTTACGACTCTGAGAGAACTGATAAAGGGCATTTTGCTCCTTTGGTATCCCTTTACCTTATACAGCCTGGGGAAGGCTCTGGTAAAAACACCACTATGACCTTGAAGTTGGACTTTGCTTGGTTTAGGCAGTCCCGATGGGTTAGCTTGGAACCAGCAAACAGGAACTGGAAATTGAACCAGAATGTATGATGGTAAAACTACCAGCATCCATTCTGGTTCTTGTTCACTAGTTCCAAGCTACCAGTAGGGATTGCCCAAACCCAGCAACATCCAAGTCCAAGGTGATAGTGGTTGTTACCAGAGCCTCCCTTTGGAAGGATTAGGAAACGAGAGAAGTGGAGAAGGAGTACGGCTTTGATAAGGCTGTTTGGCTGACATGACCATTTACAGCCAGAACATTGTAAAAACACATACCAGGGTAACTGCAGTTATCCAATAGAACAGGTCGGACAGCGACAAAGAATTTAACACTTTAATTATATTTGTGCTGTAATATCACACGAATTTATACATAGCTTCTATATGTATCCTTGTGCGGGCAAGGCCCTCTGGCATTGTTGTTTGTCATGGAAATCCGCCTGAAATAAAAGCTTAGTATATTAGGGTAACTGTTTGTGTAGTTCTCGGTTAACTAGTTCTGTTGATGTGGGCTTCATAGGGGCTCATAAACATATGAATAGTATGCATAATACTTGCTAAATAGATCTCAATGCACTTTGCAGTACCAAGCACATTATTAATGTTAGTTATGAGGTCCTCTGCCGCTCAATATATCCATTTGGATGTGTTATATCTTCAAGTTTTTACATAACATATAGCACTGCACTCATACCGATATCATGAATGCATGTCAGGTATGGGTCCTTATACTAGGCATTGTCTTATGATACAGAGCATAGATTCACCTAAACCAAAAGAGCTGTTACCCTAGTAACCTTATTGCAGTTACCCTGATACTTGTTGTTCTAGACCAAATAGGTTACCCTGTAGTACTCCTAATTCTAAATATTATGCTTGCCTGTGCTGCAGGTTGCTTTGGGAATCCACCAAAGACACCAGGTGGTGCTGGCGTGCAGCAGGAACGGTTGGTTCAGTTTAGTGGCACTAGGTGGGACTAGTGTGCGAGTGTGCTGGCCCTCTTAGAGTATGTGCCGGCTTGGAGAGAAAGAGAAGCGAGTTATATCTGAAAGTCCTTGTAGGTTGTATTATATTGAGGCATGGTTACATGCTCGTAGTAGAAAACAGCACAAATACCACACAAGTTCAAGCATAATTGGATTGTGTGGCTGTAAGGGGGGGCGCAAAGAGGAGCATGCTGTCCCATTACACAACGTGACAAAAGTAACTGCAGATCTTTATCTAAAAAGAATTATATAAATGTAGCGTTTTGGCACATATCTATATATATATATTAAATAGTCTTGAAAAGTTATTGCTCTATATCCAGAAAATCTATTTCGAACATATGGCCCCGCACATTTCAGGTTCAGGGCTGTTGGGGGGTGCAGAGGGGTCCCCCCCTCAGGTCACAAAGTCGCCTCTTTTAAGGGCTACAGGTCGCAAAGTCGCTTTTTTGCAAAAATATCCAGGTCGCAAGTCACTTTTTTATTATACATCAGTATGGCAATTTGAAAACAGCAGGTCCCAGGTCACAAAATTTAATGGTCCAGGTCGAAAAGTCGCCTGGAAAACGGCCCAGGTCGCCAGGTCGCCATTTACCCCTCTGGAGCCACCTGTTGAAATAGATAAAAAGTTGAAGAGAACATACATATGCTGAAGGATACTTACGTATGACTGTTAAATGACAACTGCCAGCACAAAATGCATAGTGCCCACAGTGGTTCCATGTACCACTTTATATCAGATGGTTATTGGTTTCCATCCCGATCAAGCCACCTTTCCCATTTTATAAGCATACATGGTTATACTATATATACCACTAGGACACAGAAGTGCGTATAGTCTTCATGTGTGTCTATGTGCAGAAAAATGTACGGTTGATGTATTTGACATGGGAATTGGGACCTTACCACCTTAATCGACGTTCTATGATATTCAGCATCCATTCTGGCTCCTTAGTATCTGATTCGCCTGAAACCAATTATCACAATAGCCTATACCTCTAGCCCCTATTTCAAATCACCTTTCGCGGAGAAGCTAACTCAGTACAGTGATCAGTTCTGTTCATCCATCTATGCTAAACCAATTCGAAAGATATATCTATTGTACTCAGGCTTCGATTAGTTGGCTGTTGTTAGATCATGTCAAAGTTGTTTGAAATAGCATAGATCAGCTGATTAAATTTATCGCTAGTCATGTATGTGATCAATCTGCACAGGGATGATTTGTGATAATGACAAGCCTGCCATACACACCCGGCATACACACAGTAAGCAATACCAACTTTGATTAGCTTGGCACTGACTTGTGAAGCTCACCTCATATCTAAGGTATATAATTACCACCGGGAATTGCGCCTGTAATGACTATACTATAAGTGTGGGCCAGTAAATTAAGTTTTCTGTATGAAGTATTAATATATTCAATTAAGATTATATCATGTCTGATTGCTTTTCAGAGTATTGGTGAGTGTGAACTGAATGACACTTTAATTGCCCAGGCTCACTGAGCAGCTCAAGCCAATCCCATCTCTGTTGATTGCTATTAATCTATAACGACTTAATTAGCAATCACCAGCCCATTGTCCAGGCTGAGATGTAGTTGGGGGTTCTATAGTAAGGGTATGGGAGCTGTCACTGAATTGAAGTCATCCTGATTGCACTGAAATAAGGAAGCAGGATCAACAGGCAGGGTAGCAGTCCATCCGATGAGCAGCTTATGTTGGAGAGCAGACCTAGGATCGAGGTTTACGTAGTCTAACGTTCACCTCTATTTCTAGTGATCTGATTTATTATTTTACGATAATAGTTTTAGAATATGCACCACCCTAACTGTGCCTCCCTGTGGAAATAAAGATCGATATGATAATTATTTTACAGTAGGATTTGGTGCTGCACTCGAAAATATGTGTGTTGTGGGAACATGCATTTAAAGAGTAGCACACTTTGAGTAGCATAAAGGTCAAATCCCACAACGCGAAAAATCGGCCAGAAAGTACTGATTATTCACACTAAAACAAGGGGCAACTGTTGCCGATAATGTAAATTGCAACACTAGCCTACCATTTTAGGCCTCTCCAAATCCCACTGTGGGCGATTTAGGCAAGCAAAGTGTTGCCTACAGGACTGGTTAATGGATCTAGTTGAGGGGAGTTACTTCATCACTGTAAAAAGTTTCCGTTGAAATTACGGAGAATCAATGCTAAATTTGACGGTGTATCACCGTAATTGTGATTTACGGTGAGACACTGTAAAACTTATTACTTTTACATTGAACATCCGTAAACCAGTACAGTGAAACAATGTTTTTTCATTTACGGTGAATCTCAAGTTTAAAGTTTGCTCACCAGGTGGCAGCTTGGTTTGATAGAGAGACTTTAGTGGAAGCTATCAACTAAAAACATATATAATTGTGTTAGATTTATAAAGATATCCAACTATCTCATTAATTACACAATCAAAATTGAAGCCTTTGGCATGTCAAAGATAAAAAATACATAATTTCCTTTTTTGAGACCCTGGACACTAGCACGAATAGTATAAACACCCATGTTGTGGTAATTAGAATTATACATATTGAGACTGTTGTCAGAGTTTCTTTGTATCATTCCTAGAGTACCTTTTGCTCATGGATTGTAATTGTATATTGCTGTGAGGCATTCAATTATGCATCTCAGGCCTAATATATATATATATATATACAGGCCTGGAATTAAGATGATATTATGAAATATACAACAATGAATCAAGAAACAATTATAATCATCATTGAATAGCAGAGAATCATCGTATAATAATGTTGAATCACCGTAAAAATACAACGGGAAAAGCCTGTAAAATTTACGGGGGAAAGGAAAATATGGCGACCGTAAAAAAAAACGGGAAACGGTCGGCATTCAGTGATGCCAGTGATTCACCGTAATTTTTACGGGATATTTTTTACAGTGATGGTATGATTTGTCTTGACCATTCCTGTATATGTCCTCCCTGTATAGACCATACCTGTGTCATTCTCTAATAAGCAACATATTTCAGCATAATCAGAAAAAAAAATCTAAATGTTTTGATATTTTATTTATCACAATCACAAGACTTAGACAAGGGTTATTAGCCTATATTGGGCTTGTCTTAGCCAATATAACCCACTAATATCGACTGAGTGATCAAGATTTCATAATGAACTACATTTTTCAAGCCTCTCTCGCGTTGTGGGAGTTAACCTTAACAGAGTAACATACTTCTGAGATCAACACACTAGCGTGTTATGTGTTACAAACCAATAGTATATGAAACGTGGCTGCAAGAAAAATGGGGGTAGACCCCTAAATTCGACACGGCGACATGGTCATTTCTTAAAATCGACATGCGACATGGAGCTTAGTGACATGAGGAAAAAAATAAGTGACATGACATAGGGTATTTCTTAAAATCGACATGGGACAGGAGAGGCTGTTAAAGGCGACATGGGACATGGGGATTTAAGGGACAGGTGACATGGCCATTTCTTAAAATCGACATGCGACATGGGGACCCCCCCATCTATACCCCCAGAAAACGTAGCACACTTTTCTTGGTGACAATATTTATCAATAGGGCAGACTTCCAGGCAACCAAATTTCGGCCAGTTCATGAAATCGAAAGAGTGTGTCTTTGGCATGCACTTCTGGGCAGAACTTGACAATTGGGTACAATTGATTCTTCGATAACAGGAGATCTTGCAAATTATGTTTTAACTCATTTACACTCAGAAGGATACAGTTGCCTCCTTCAGTGACAGCAATGAATCATTGCTTATTACCCATATCAAATTGCTATCGCACGATGATCTCCATGGATAACACTATGCTGGTTATCGTAAGGACACCGAGTTCAGATGTTCACTTTTGGAAGCGTCGCCAGGATCAACCAGTGCCCATTAATGTCCTTCTTATCTGCAGCCTCCAGTGGTAGAGATGCCAATCTGCAGAGTGTGGTAGGCGCCAAGTCTCTGCAGTTCTGTGAGGTTTGGATGGGAGGGCAGAAGGGAGGCCACAGGTCTTTATTGTAGACTTGTTGAAGCCTCTGTAAATACACTGGAGAGGGCCTACATAGTGAAACCAAAAATACGTCATGTTATACGGTAAACCAACAGTAGATTCTACTCTCCATGTACACTTATGCAGACATATATATACTGTAAATCCACAGTATATCATGTTGTGCAGCTACAGTAATTTCTAACAGTGTACACACCATGGCATGGAGGAGTTTTCTACGTGAGTTTGAGTTTGAATTTTGGAATATTTTATTTGGCATAAATGCACTAGATGTAGCGCTTTTCAATCGGTGCAAACCAGGGACATCACCACTATACAGAAAAACATTGAAGAAAATTTACTTCGAGTGCGCTTTTGTATTGCTACGTAGATTTCTTACTGGTACTATAACACATTTTCAGGATTCCTCGAGCTATCAGATGTCACATAGGAGCTCTTTTCGTCTACGAGGTGCCAATCAGTGCCAATCAGGACCCTCAGAGCACATGACTGTATAAATCTCTCAGCTAACTGTCAAGGGATCTACAATACTGAGACAGGACCCTCATCCAGATAGATAATAATATAGCTTCAAACTATAGTGTAATATCATATGGGACATTGAAAGGGACCGTTCGTCATCATTCCCTCTAACCGGTCCATCAAAAAGGTCTAGGAGAATAGGCCCATATGAATGTTCAAGAAGGGACACATGTATCACATGTATGAATTCATCACTATAACATATATCTTTCACATGAAAAGCAGTGCAATTATTTGGCATAGCAGTACATGTACGTTCATGATTATAATATATGTCGAGTAATATGTACCTGTTATATTCATATGTAACCAGAGTCAGCCTGGAATCAGTCTACCCCTAAGGAATAAGTGATGAGAAACCTCTGATCAAGTCGTCATGTTGTCCACTGCCATCTCCATCTGACCCTTATCGCTATGAGAGCACATATCTCATATGAAACATCGGTGAGCAACTATTTCGATAAGGGGTGGGCATCCAAGGGTCAAATTATGATGATGGAAATGGAAATATGAAGGAAGGGGTATGTATCTATACACATCTGTATGAAGTCTCTTTTTCTATAATTACATATATGCGCTAGTAATTACATATGCGCTAGAACCAGAGAACCGCATCCTGGGGCTGTAAAATGCTATCAAATATCGGTGTGGTTAGGTATGTCAGTTTGGGGAATGTTTGAGGTTGCACTACAGTAGTTTTTTGCCCTAGGTAGCGACATGAGTGCCTTTGCAGACTTAATCAGTATGGTGTTGTCCAAAATATTATTCGTCAGAATTCAACAGTGCATGGACACATACACAATTTAGGCATCAAATTAATCCCAGGAATGTAATATACTATTTCATTCCAGTGGTATATGATGTAAGATTATAACAATACACCTCATTCAATCAGAGTAATTGATTCGACCACATGGCAGTATTATGTAGACGCCACACATGGGAGAACCCCTGATGCAAAGGCCTTTCTCCGGTGGTCAAACTGGCACCTTATGTAAATCTGTGTTTTTGGTGGATTACATCCACTACGTCAGATACTTGGCATCACCTTAGTGTATATTGCACACCACAACAGCATCTCTCTACCTCCTCATCTGAGTGGCTCATAAACCCTCCTGTTTTTCTACTTAGAGCCACGACAGCCAACATAAACCTTGTTTAACCTGTTACCGCTGTCCTGATCCTAATTAAAATGTCTCGCATAATCCCCTACCAGTCACATGATTAGTGTTAAGTATGAGAAGTGGTGGTTTTATTGAAGGGGATTTGGATATACCTGTACAATACTGTGGTTCAGCCACCAGCCTTCTAGATTGAGGTGATTTCTTTTACATGCTTGCCTGTTTTTATAGGATTCCTCAACTTGATATAACTATGAATTATTAACACCTTTAGTGTGGAATGACTGTGAACAAAATTGATAGTGTACATTGGTGGGCCTGAATACGCCCCAAAATAGTCAACCACGGTTATGCGCACTAGATCCCTAAGCCTTTGTCCTTACCCACACAAAATACTGGGAACATCTATGATACATATTACACTTGTCTTATTTTGCTTAAAGGGACAGTGTATACGTGGGTTTGTCCACCATTGCTGGCCGTTTTAGGTGACCTTCACCCTGTTTTGCATAGTGGAGTCCGCCCACAGCATAATGGATCCCGCCCACAGGTGACCACAGGTCATGGTATGCAAAAGACCCACTAATCTGGGTCACCTGAACTGACCTCTGTGTGCCAGTTTCAGTACACCTGGGTTATTTGTGGCAGGGAGTGGCCATTATAAATACATTGTGGTGTGGGTGGGGGTGAGGGGGGGGGGGGGTGACAAGGTAAGGGGTAGCTGACAGGTAGGAGTAGGGTAGTGGAGGTAGAAGGTATAGTACAGGTATACAAAGCATTTGGGATGGGTAAGGGAGGAGTAGGGCATCCCGCCCACAGGTGTTTTTGTATAGCATTGCAATGATAGGGTATTAAAGGTACATGTGGGGTATACAATGTAGATAAACCAAGAAGCGACCCAGCCTATACAACCCAATCCCACCCCCTCCCATCCCATAGAAACTACTGTTCTCTCAGTGAAGAAAAAACGTTGTTTAATGTTGGGAAATGTTTCTAGACACCATACTGCAAGGTAACTACCCCCCCCCCCCTGGCCTGCACACCTGTTCTGGGCTATAGCAGCACATAGCAGACCTGTATATGTAACTCGACCTATAATCCTCTACTACCTCCCCACCCCCCCCCCCCAACCCCCATAAGCACACCTGCAATGTACCATGGACTGGGCCAACTTAGGCCGGACTACCTTGCACTGGCCACTCCCACTAGTCAACTGGGCGTGATCAATTGCAGGGGCAGGGCTGAACAGTGGCGCTAGTAGTGGTAGGCTGAGGTATACACTGACCCTTTAAGGCAAGGGGTGCACGATTAATCTAGCACATAAAGGCAATAGGGATTTGGACAGACACCTAGTTCAATTATGTTTATGTGGGGCGATCTACCTTGACTTATACCAAGTAGCCTATTAACATGTCATGCTGATCATGATCCGTAGCTAATTATGCTTGATATGTTGATAAATAGCTTGGGATAATCACTATTAGATCAGAATGATTGTCCATACAAATGGGTGCAACAACTTGTACAACACAGAGGAAAGTTTCATCATCATTTCGAGTGCAAATTTTACAGGGTGTTCTTAGTAAGCATATTAAACGCATATTATTATATCCCATTTTAACGCATGGTAGATAAAGGAACAATAAAACAATCAATCCCACTGTATTGCATGTATCATAGATATGGAATATTGAATATCCCATAGTCTCAATCTCCGAAATTGTTGATAAATCTTTTTCGTTTTCTGTCGGACCTTTTCTTTCACTATTTAACTCTCTCCAGACTCGATGGTATTTCTATTCTTTATTCCTTACACCACTTCATTACTGGAGATGGGTTTGTTGAAACCTCTTCCATTTTTATGATAGTATGAGATAATTGATTTAATGTAGTTCTGGTCTATCCAAATTCATCTGATGAAAGTAGAACCCTTGGCATGGGCGGACACACTATAAAGGGATACTAGGCCATCCCTTAAGGAATGAGGTTACACGACCCGGACACACAGCATAACCTCGTGCTGAATCAGACCCATTTTTATGCCTATACTCATTTACAAATACCCTCATTACTTATGGTTCATCCTAGGAATGTATTCCCCAGACCACTCTATAATACAGAATAGACTAGATATTATGATGCCGTACGTAGCCCATGCAACAGCTTTGTGTATGAGGTGTGAGATTCATAGTGTGGTGCACAAACTGATATTCAAATCCAATGTCTGATGACAAGTACATGTGCAACAGTACTTGACAGAGACTGAGTTTGCAAGAAAAGATTAGGCATGGATCGGAGGGGATTGTTATTGCCACTTGTTCATATAGCTGGTTTTGGAATTTCTGCATTTTCATTTTGTCATGTTCGGTGTAGATAAAACTGCTTTAGGATATTGCTGTAAATATTGCATTCTGCTATTCAAACTCTCTGCCACCAGAATGTAGAAAAGGTATAGGCCTGAAATATATAATTTAATCTGTGATCAGGTAATATGGTGGCTCTTGCAGACCCGTGTACCCATCCCACGCTTTATGGGAAACAGGAACCTATAGGCAGAATGAACGTCATGGAAGGAGGGTTAGGAGTCACATCAGTGAGTCTATTAAGGGAGATTTATAGACCCATCTGGCGGTGCCTAGATCTCATCAGCCCGAGTCAGAGTATAGATTCTGTATATGAGGATGGGTACCTGTGGAAATAGGTAGACGATGTTACTGTATGGTGGCAGTGGTGGCAGGAAGATACGAGATTTCATTATGATTAATGACTTGCAGTGATCGACACAGAAGTAAAGTGATGTGGCACTTTTAGAAACCATGTTTTATCCCTCATTATCATTTAAATGCGATACACCTTTCATCTCGATTTGGTGTATTTTTGTAGCATATTTTTGATAGGTTTAACCATTATACATAACTGGGAGAACAACAATCAGAAGGCCTATACACTGTAACACAACCAACTCACTTTGAGAAAAAAAATTGAGGGCCAGCTAGACCCTGGAACTGTCTCCAAAACAGGGCCAGGCATGTCAGCACAATGTCAGGTTGGGCTGGACATTCCCCTCAGAATCCAGCATTCTCAGATGGATTCAGATTGCAGGAGAGTGACAATGCTGCCAAAGGTGGAAACTATTCCATGCCCTACCTTCCATGTGTTAAGGAATGACCACTCTCTTAATGAATCAGAATTCACAGATCTTTCTAATAAATCACCAAGCATCTTCAATTTGCACATTCACCTGATAATATTCTTGCTATCCAATTTTAAAGTTTTCCATGCTGGTTTCTAAAAGAGTCGACTTTCCATGTGTAATCAGATTGACATCAAGGTGGGAGGTGTTGAATTACCTGACTATTGTTCTAAACACCAAAGGATTTCTAGATTAAGCTTTAACCGTTAAGAGAAAAGTAACAATATTTCTCACTCCGTCTCTTTCAACATTTGTATAAGCGATTGAAGGGCCAAATACCCACAAGACTTTCCATTCAGAGATCAAATTAAGGTTCTCTCAACTATGCCAAAACATCAGACCTACGTAATAACACGTACCAGGCACACTCCTTTAGAAACAAAAGCTAAATGTTACATAACTAGTAGGCCCTACAAATGGATAATCTACATAATTATATGTACCCATAGCATTGTAATATTATCTGCGTATACACCGACCGGGGCTTATCATATTGTAACAAGCAGGATAAATAAACGAAATTTCAACTTCAACTTCAGCTTCAACTGAATGACCTGTCCCATTCATGTGGTATGATATCACTGCTTTTTTCAGAAGTATATATTGTCCATAATATTGCATGCATATCTCTGCATTGGCCAATAAAAATACTGTATTGGCCAAAACATACAGCTTTTCCTACTGGTAATTATGTTTCCCTGTCAAAGATACCACAGTTGAGAGGCTTAAGTGCCCTCCCCAGGCCTGCACAATACCGTCATCAGTTTAAACACACTGAGCCTTCCTAGTATCCGTTGTAATGACAATCCCATGTCAGTGAACAGGTGATCTCTATATAAGTAACAATATAGAAAGATCCAGGGATATCCCCTTGCCACAAACAACTCCTTATTGCCTCTTAATTATGGGTTTACCAAAAGATCAGAATCCCTTTATGGGAATTTGCAATGCCAGCACTACAACGACAGAGTGACTCTATTGGTGGGTTGGCCCCATTGGGCTATGTGGATGCTATTTTGTGTTTTACCAATCGATCCATTCAAGTCAGTGCCCAATTCAAATGGTACCGCCTGACGGAGGAAATCAAAGAAAATTAAAATGATAGACTTCTAAATATCTCTTCATCAATCTTTATCCACAGAGAAATCTTATTGTGTGGGAGGTTGCTGCCATTAGACGATGTTTGCATTGAATTAAAAGACATGAGGAAATTGCCATTTGAATACAAAGAGTGGAATTTGTGTTTGCAGCAATTGTTCTGCCAATGGCTGAAAGGCTGTGCATTTGTGACAGCACTCTTTTCAAACTTAGGACGGCAGTTTGGTTGTCCCTCATATTCAAGCGAAACCCTAACGACTGTGCATATTATTCTAATGTGAAATTGCGAATTTGAAGCTATTTATCCTACTAATAAATTATTACACTCTAGGTAGATGATTCCACTCGTACGCAGTTGTGCTTTCTAATAAGAGGACAAATATATCTAAGTTGTTGATGTACCATGTGTAGCCAGTTGCTGGACCACCTATAGCTCGGATATTCCCCATGTCGACTCCTGGTAGTAGCTAGTAATATATAAACTAATATCACTAACACACAACCTAACAATAAATTGTAGTTCGTATAATTATGATAAAAAAACGGTTATTTAGAAAGAACAGTCTGTCTATTGCTTCTGATCAAATTGTATGAATAAAAGGTACCTATTCCATTTGGGAACAAATGTAGCTTTATTGTTCAGGCTCAAAAGCACTTTTGACAAGTTTACATAATATTCGTCTAAAGGTACATTTTAAGGAAATCAAGATTGAAGTAGCAAGCCTCTTCCTAAATCATTTCGGCTGTTTTTCTTACCAGAGCAGCGGCATATAGGTCAAATCCCACAACGCGGAATATGGGCCAGAAAGTGTTGATTATTGACATAAAAATAAGGGGTAACTGTTGCCAATATTGTAAATCGCAACACTTGTCCCATGATCTTATGCCTGTCCAAATCCCACAGCGGTCACTAATAGGCAAGCAAAGTGTTGCGTGCAGGACTGGTTAATGGATCTGTTTGAGGGGAGTTACTTCACAGTATGATTTGTCCTCACTATTCCCTCTCAATTAGCCTAAAAATATTTGGAGTGCCCCCCCCTATATAAGCCAAATCATTGACATATTCCAATAAGCAACATTTTCTAGGCCTTCCGGGGGCAAATATCTAATTCATTTGATCCTTGTGATCTCCCAAATCACAAGACAAAGGCAACCAATTCTCACCAATTTGGGCCTGTCTTAGCCAAAATAGGGCCCAAAATCGGCCATAAGACCAATTCACAACATTTTCTGACCCTCTCTCGCGTTGTGGGATTTGACCTTTATAGTAGTGGCAAACTGTAAAATAATGAGAAATGTAATGGGGTTCTCAAATAGATGTTTAATGTTGTTAACAAATTGTTAGCAATTCTAGCAAGGTTAATATATCTAAGTGTGTATGTGGGATGGATGATGGGAGAGCAATCAAACCTAAGTTTTATCCCTTCAGAATTAGGGCTCTCTTATCCGTATGCTTACAATGGTGAACAGACATACAATATGTAAGTGTAGGCCTATAATATTTATTTTCACGCCAAAATTGATGGAATGCCAAGCAATACTCAAGAATCTCATGTCTGAGTTCAAGTCTAGGCTAGCTACAACCTTCAATCTTGAGCTCCTCCCCATAAGGTATAGTCTCTATTTGGTGCCCACACCACCACAGATTCTACTTTCTTTCAAGTGTCCTTCATAAACCCTCCAAAGCCTCTCACCCTCTGCCCAGAGCCATCATAAAGCCTGGCTTACCCTAGCCATGGTGTCCCGTGTCCTGACCTAAATTAGTTGTCAATTGAAATGTTTCATTATGACCCCTTACAAGTCACCTTGTTATTTTTGCAGCATCAACTTCCAGATATCGCTGTTTTAAGTTCTTGCATATATTCACATTATCTAATATGAACTGTAGAAAACTCCTTATCTATTAGAACTGCGTTCTTGTACCCTAACATCATCACACTATCAGAAACATCCTTTAACATTAACAATTCAACTTTAGGAGTGCACAATAATTTCAGAATCTAGAAAGCAGGACATGGGATTACACAATAATAACCAGCCTGGTAATGCCTATGCATCCGATTTAATACCAAGTAACTTGTCAGGAGGTCAAGAACATCATGATAAACTGTGGCCAAGTAGAATTAATATGTTGATCATCACTCTTAGATCAGAATGGTTGTCCATATAGATAGGTGCTACTGTTTTTACGACAGTTTCTTAGAACAGAGCATTACAGGCCTCTTCATCATCATTTGGAGGGCATCTTTCACTAGGGCCCTGTTTATGGATTCGATATTAATGGTATGTACCACGTGCTGTAAGCAATCCTTGTTTAGTTGAAGTGTAATACAGAGGAAGTCCTGAAATAATATTAATTAAGTTATAGAATATTTAACTTGCTCTCAAATTCTGAATGATGAATAACAAAGTGGAGGCTTTTTTTCTGGTCGCCTGTTATATCTCTGTCTTATAAGAAATCACTCATTACCATTTCTACTTCTCTATCTATCATACCTCATACTTCTTCGCGACCCCTGATCTGTACTTCAAGCCTTGATCCTTGTGAATGTGATTCTGATAATTCGGTTTACTTTCAGAGTGCCCATATACCTCTCGAATGATATTAAAAGTCGTTCATTCATAAAATGACAGATAGGTACCAAGGAGTGGTACCAACACAGAGAAAAATGTGAGCGTCAGCTGGACTCTCCCCAGGGTCAAGCACTGCCAGACTCAGGTAGGAGACTCTGCTGGACTTTCACTTCCATTAAACGACAGTCAGGCTGGGCCTCCTTTGATAGTCCCATAAGTTACTCCATTTTGAGAGTCAGCCTGATCCTTGAATGACAGTCAGGCAAGACAAATCTTGAAACCAAAGTCAGCCTGACTTTCTTTCCACAGTCAGGCAATGTCTGACTCTGGGATGAGGGTCAGTTAGCCTGAGCCTCCCTTGTTTGCTACCAGGTGGGGACACAATACAGTATTGAGCTTAATGATAGGATGTATGACACCATTCTTGTGGATATGGAAATGATATACATTAAGATTCTGGGATCACCTATGACATATGATGGTACATGTACATCTATCTCTATGTTGGTACATAACTCAATGGCTTGTGGTCTATGATAGCAGACCCATGTCTGTTCAGGACAACAATATTATTTTGTATGGTATTTCTGTATAAGTGTCAGAGAGGCCATATAAATCTTTTAAAACATTACCCCCCAATGCAAATAAGCAACTAGCCTTACTAGAGCTCAACTATGCCTGACTTTCATTGAGGTAAAGGTTCAGCATTGCTAGACTCACATCCTTATGTGAGTCCAGCTTGGCTTGACTCTCTATAACCAGAGTCTGGCATTGCTGTACTCTTGCTCAAGGGAAAGTCCAACATTGTTAGACTATCCTTAGTGCGAAAGTCAGGCAGTGCTGAACTTTCATAAACAAAGGTCCAGCTCTGCCTGACTCTCATTGTAATGAAGGTCAGGCAGTGCTGGACTCTCAATTGTGATGAAAGTCAGGCAGTGCTGGACTCTCTCTACAGTCAAAGTCAGCTTGACTCTCACATGAGGGTGGTTTTGGCGATAAGGGCCTGACTATGGCATGTGACTCTAATATTTTCCTCTGTGAACGAGCCTTGTATGAAAGGAGGTCCTGCGTACCTCAATAAGAGAATTAGCCCAACCATTAAGAAATGTTCTCCAATCCTGACCTATACCCCTTTAATCCCCTATCTAGGAGTCAGACGTACATTTATTCTGACTCATTTTATACTTACGACCCCACTGTGTGAATCTCCTCCCCAAAGAAATATGTACGTACATGCCTTTTATATGGACATCGCAGTGAGCAAAAGAAAATGTCAACGTCTCCCAGTCCTCCGGTCTCATCTGCACGACTTTCATGAAACAGAGCCAATAGGGAACAGGAATGTTTAGGCAGAATGAACATCCTGGGGAGAATGAGCATTCACACCATGACAACTGAGGGAGACGTATAGACTTTACCTGCCAGAGTCTATATCAGCCTGAGCGAGGCCTATGTGGGAGTCGTAGTCGCTACACAGTAGGATGGGTACCTGTGAATACAGGAAGACGATGTTACTGCACGAGGGTAGGTAATAAGGATGATATTATATGATCTATAGCTTGTTGTTGACGAGAAATTGAAAAACAGTAATTCAAAAA
Organism: Harmothoe impar; assembly: GCA_947462335.1. NCBI lineage: Eukaryota > Metazoa > Annelida > Polychaeta > Phyllodocida > Polynoidae > Harmothoe > Harmothoe impar. The sequence goes on along the minus strand of OX381706.1, from coordinate 42,285,710 downwards.
ATTGGGTGATGCCTTTTTTTCATCATTCATTATCCTTTGAACAGATTAGCCTGTTTGTGTCAGTTGTTTTTTCCCCCTTAGTTTTACAGCAAAGAAGTGTGACTCATTATACTTAATGGGAAGAAGAGCAATTAGTGCATGCATGCACAGTAATGTAGCCCACGTACTTTGTTGGGATATAGTTCAAGGTTCCTCAAGTAAATGATTGTCTGAATCAGAAATCAATCAAAATCTATAAAACTTGTGATTAAATGCCTTCACCTGTTCAGCTGCCAAACTCACTGAACCCAGTTTGTCCCATGGGCATTGGTACAATGTCTATAGTGCTTTAGATTAAACGGTATGGCTTCTTACAGGATGCTGTCACCCTAGGCTGGTTTTATATCAAACGTTGGCAATAGAATTGTTATATCAGTTGAGGGGAGTTGGCCCTACAGTTATAATGACTAACTGAGTACTGCTACAGATTGGTATATACCCAGGTAACAAGAAACATTTGGTCAACGTTGATGAACGTTCCCTTTTGGTCAATTGAACCAACGTTTGTGGAACTACATTTTTTTAACGTTTACCTAATGTTTTCAGGAACACATGATTTAGAAAACGTTGATTTAACCTTGCAAAACAGTTAGTAAACCAACATTTTTCAATTAACCTTCAATCAACGTTGATCAACGTTCAGAATGTGGACTCAAATCAACGTTGATCTAACCAATTGGTTCAACGTTGATTGGACGTTTTTCTGTGGTACCAGTGCATCTCACTATAGATGGCAGTTGAGCCAATACTGGTACTGGACATGCTGTTTCATGATCATATCTGACCGAAATGAAACTATTTTGATATAATAGAAGACAGTTCGTCAACATTAACATCAACATTTAGATTTTGAATCTATCTATGATAAATAGGTTTGTTGAATAGTAATACATTGCTATTATTGAGATGCATGGTATGTTAAACACCCCTGTGTGGCATTGAGAAATATATAAATCAAAGCTATTCCACATATATGTCTATGAATTAACGCACCCCAAATGAAATAGGTAAGAGTGATGGGCCTTTATGAAAAACGATGGCCTATAGGCATACCCCTTTGTAAAGAAGAAATAAATTGAAGGAAAATATATCGAAAACATAAAAAAAACTAAATGAAATAAAAGTCATAATATATAGCAGTACATTAACCCCTTTTACATTAGAATTCATGTGTTAACTCAAGGTTGGTTCCAACCATATTTCAATGTCAAACCAACGTTAACTCAACGTTGAATTGAGTACACGAAATGGAGTTAGGCTAGATGCAAAATACACGTCATCCCACTCTTTAAATGACGTTAAATAAACGTTTAAACAACCTCTCCTTGTTACCTGGGTGCTTGTTACCAGACATGTAGGACTTAGAAGTAAGAATCAATACAAACATGTTCATGCATGAAATGTGTCAGCAAAACCGGGAGTTGTGTTCTATAGAATGCATGAATGTCATGGATTGTTTGAGTCCTGATTATATTTTACCAATCCTAGTTAGAGCCGCACCATTGAAGATGGGATTAACAGAGCACCTTACACTGCCATATTCTTTATTTGTTCATCATGACTTGTTGGCCACAATTATACCCTTTGGGATTGACCGAGGAAATGCTGTCCCATTACGGAGAGAAAATGCCTATTTTCTGCATTCCCCAAGCATTTGCAAACACCACCCCATTCTCATATCCTTCCGTAAATAATGCTTTTCTCATGGCTATGAATACGGTTACTCACCCATCCCCCATCCACCTCGAGACGTCCAGCTGCCTTATACAACCCTATTGACAAACCTCTAATGGTAATTATAGATCTATCAAAAACAGTAATTGAGACATTTGATGATATATAATGGGTAACACCATATTGCTGGAGAAAAGCCTCATTTCCCCCTATTATCTGTTTCTTTATTATTGTAACTTTTGGAGAGAAGAGTATATCCCCACTACATTGATCTTCTTTGGCTGCCTACACAGCCAATCTCTCAGTCACTATAGTGCCTAACCAAGTTAGTCATCCTTTAGCTCCCTATACGACCAACCTAGCTTAATTAATATTGCCAGGTTGGTAAGTACTGGCCAACTCACCTTAGTTTCCATTTTAGGCTAAGTCCTTTTGAGTAAGGCATTAGTCATATGTTCTTTTGTCTCAGCCATTCTTGAATGGCACATGGCCATCCCTGATCAATGTTATGACTAACCTGCGATAGCCACTACAGACTAAGGGCAGGCGCATTTAGATTATCTGTGTAGCGTCTGAGGTATATATGCAGTACTAGTACCATCGTAGGAATGTGCATCTAGCAGTGGATCCAATTGAGCAATTACCCAATTCAAATCACCTGAAAAAGAAAATGAAAATAACAAACTTCTAGACAAACTACCATTTCTTTATTGATCCCTATCCACAGACGAATCTTATTATGTCAGTGGTTGCAGCCATGGGGCCCAGACAGTGTTTGCCCTGAATTACAAGCAAAGGGGAAATTGTCACTTGAATAGAAAGAGTGAGATTTGTATTTGCAGCAATGGCTGAAAGTGCACCTATTTGATGGCCACATTCTTGACGTCAGTCTATTCAAATCCTGCACAGGAAGAAGTTTCAGCTTTCATTAATCAGCTGGCTTGTTCCTTCTATTTAAACTAATCTCACGCCCCCGTCCACAAATTCCTAACGTTTTTCTATCATGGAATTAGAAATCTAAATCAATTTAACCCACTGATAGACTTTCAGACACTAGATTATCCTACTCTAAACGTGAACTCTTACACGGCCAATTTCCGATATGTATAGTAAGGTCCCATTGTCAGAGGCATTGGAAGGAATTGGAAGGAAAAGGCATTAGATGACCAACAATAATGCTTCCTCATCATAGATATCACAACTCCTAGGACGCACTTTCCCCAGACATTCCCAGGGCCTTTGTCCACACAATATGCCTCCATCATATCCGTCCCTGACTTAATGCTACTGTCATGGCCGTGAATACAATTACCCCGAATAATATTTGTAGTAAATAGTTGGTCAATTTACACAATATTTAATGCAGAAGAAGGCTATGACCTCGGGATTCTAGCCTACGAAAGGCATATATCATAGCAGCCAAAACTGATTTAAAGTGACTCATCACAATGTGTAAATAATAATGTGTATTTTGAAAGTTTGCAAAATTCATGAAGACTAAAACAGCAATTCTCGTTTGTTTACATTATGCCACCCAAGTCGTAAACAAAGAAATATAGTCAGCATAAATCACAAAGAATATCCATTCCTAAAATTCACATCAATCATTTGAATGTATGGTAATTCTAGAAAAAGAAGAGGCTAATTCAGGCACGTTTCATTTGATATCTCTGTAAATGTGTGTTCTATGGAGATCAAAATTGCAACAGAAAGCATCTATTTGAATGCTACCAGGAAAAACATGGTCCCACACCAACAATTAATTAATTTCTCACAACACTATCTTGTTTTAGACCCGATATAATTGAACAGCATGCATCTGATACTGGAGTCTGTTTCTTGCCTCACCGATATCTGATGTCTAATAAAATAGATATTCAATATGGCTTCCCAAATTCAATCAGAGTCACATTGTTGATATCTAATTCCCTAGACTCATGTCACCAACTTATTAATTGGTTCTCTCTGGTATGCGAGAAGCAATAGAACCTGTTAGAACAATGTTAATTTGCTGTTGTGATCTTCTTGCCACTTGAATTACACAGCCAGGAGAAACCTTGTAGAACTTAATGTTGTCATATCTTTGTACTTAAATATAACGATTATCAACAATAATGTGTATTGATATACTATTTTATTTATAATGGTATTCATATCATATGTCTATTATCAATACCTTATTATAAACGTTTATTTCTTCAGACTGCCCTTGACTAGGGTAATTCTAGGCCTGGAATAAATTATATGTATTGTGTATACACATGTATAAAATTATACACAGAATCACATATCCAATGTTGGGTTGTTTCCATGTTTCCAGCTGCTGTCATCAATCTAGGCCTTTGTGGTTGTAGTTTGAATTGCTACATATCTAGATAACATTTCTCACATGTCAGTCAATAGGAACCCGAATACATGCATCTTATCTGCTTAGGCACCCGAATACATGCACCCTATGTACATACTTGTAGCACTGATCCCCTCTCCATACACCCCCCCCCCCCTGCTGGAGGAAGTAAAGGAGGAATTAGGTAATCCTCCTCCTGCACCCTCTGATCACATCAAATCAGCACCAGTGCTGCCACCTGGTGTCTGCAGCTAGGCCATCCAGGGTATCTGTAAATAGGAGCTGCTCAAGTGGTAACCCTGTTCTATTAATAGCAACCAGTATGTGCACAACGCAATGAGCAATAACCCAGTGTCAACTAGGGATGACCTTATTGTGTTGTGGATTATGGTCATGCAGCCTACTCATCATGTGTTACAGTATAGTGCACATGTGCCTCTCAGGACTTGAGCATGGTGTCATTTAGGCTGGTAATAGGAAAAAGATGGCAGTTGGGACATTTAAAGTTTCTGAGTTAAACGCATTAATTCAATTGCATTAATTTAATTGCACACATTTCTGTAAACCTAATATGCAGGGGCGGACCTAGTACTTTGTGAATGATGAGAAGGATCCGGTAAACACAAAAGTAGTAAATAAAATCCCAAAAGGAGGGCTTCTAGACCCCTTTAACCTCTACCCTATTCCTATCACAAGAAAGTGTGATACACTGTACCAATAGTTATCTAAGGAAAACCTGGATCAGCAAATTTCTGTAAATGATTCCCTTAGAATGAACACAAAGGGACGTTTGGAAAAAAACGCAGGAAATTAATTGCCAAGCCTTCAAGAGACATGCACATGACAAGATGTTATTGTTTTTTCTCATCATGTTGAAGCGGCAGATCCCAATACTGTATCACATGTCGGACTGAATTGTACTGCTTTCTCCTAGTTAAAATAACCCCAAAGGATACCACCATCAGTTCCCATGTTTTGTCATCTCATTTGCATAACGATCCAAGAAAGATAAAACAGAACAGCTGAGAATAAAGAATAAAGTTTAACGGAAGGGAAATTAAGAATAAGACCAGGGAAAAGAGGTTGGGGGAGTATTGCATTGTCAGCAAAACAAACCAGAAGAGATACCTGTGGTTTGCATTAACAGGATCTATCCTGACTTCCTACAAACAGTAGAAATCATCCTGGCATTTGGCTGTATTTTCTAGGTGGGTTCTAAAAGTTGGTAATCTGGGGGGGGGGGGGCACCTCATGAAATATGAACATCTAGTCAAGGGTCATTTATAAAGTATGCCACGCAAATTTTGGCCATTTTCAACACCCCTACCCATTTGTCACGCGTCTGCCCATACCTCTATCATTGGGGACCAAGACCCCCCACCCCCTCTCAGGTGTGACGTACCTAATGGATCACCCTTTACATGATATCCCGAAAGAATCAGTTGATTCATTCCTATGTAACTCAGATCTATTTATTTTGATCAGAAGCCAGTCGAAGAAGATTTCATCTGACAGCTTTCGCTGTAGAATCGTGTATACACTTTACCCTGCAACCTTATTATTTCTTATCTATGCAGTTCCCGGCCCAACACACTCTCAGCCATATACACACGGCACACAGACCACAACCCTTCAGCCTCATAGATAGAGAGCAGGCACTGGGGGAACTGGGAGAAGGGTCAATCAACCGGCCACTTGTCTAATTACCTCTGGGCTCCAGGGCAGCACGCTGGGGGATCCAGTGGCTGGAGGAAGGCAGTGGGGTAGGGTAGAGATTGGCTAGATGTTTGATCTTTGATGACCGCCACAACCTTCTTCTCCTTCCCTAACATGTTGCCATCTGACCTGCTCCATCGCCCCTGCCTGGGGCCAGTCGAGGGGATCGTCACCCATGTCCCCAGAGGTCTGGACGGGCTGGAGGAAGGGGAGTCCGATTAGGGTTGACTTGAGACGTCATTTGTCGATAGGGACCAAAATGCGTGGGCTGGTATGACATTGTAAAGCTTGGTGGAAATGGCAGAATCGTATATGATTTAACAATTATTTGATTTTATAGATTTAGCACAATATGACCTTCTACTGCATTACATCAGGTTCACCAGAAGTCCCACAATGCAGTTGATGTTGACACCAAGGTCTGCCCCTTCTAGTCATTGCCGAACATTAGTGTTTGATAATTCTTGCCTTTTGTCAGTCATAGAGGATGGTAATTATGTGCCTACAAAAAGCCATCAATAGGCCCCTATACCTTAAACCGGACCCCCCCCCCGGTCCGGCAATTCGCATAATCATGTTATCTGAATGAGACGAGGATCAGATAAAGGAGCTAGGCGGAAGATAAGGGGACAGAAGAAGCTATCTGGAGGCCGGAGGAGGGGAAGGCTGCAGCTGTAAGGCTGGGTGGTGGTGACAGGGAGGTATAACCTTCAGTGACCTGCGTGTTGACCTCTATGTCCGACCCGCCGCCATGATGCCGCGTCATCAATCACGTGACCCGCGTGAGTACAGGAGTTGGCCGACAGGGGTCAGCACTTGGTGACCTTAGGGCTGGCAGTGTGCGTCCCTCAGGCCTGGGGCTGGGACCTGGTCCTGCATACAGGGACCCCTGCAGTCCTGCTGCCCATAGAGGTGAGGGGTATCTCTGACCAACCCTAGGCTATAGCAACCTTCTCTGTGCCTTACCGTTATCTAAAGGGTTGGTAATGTAAATAATGGCACTATGATGAGATGTTAGGTCATCCGACGCTTTCATAGGTTTAGCCAGATGAGCAGTCATATATGTATTTCCAGCAATTTTAAGATTTGTCCACAAATATATCTTCAGACATGAACTACTCAACGATCCTATCCGGCCCTGGGTAGTATCGCTTGTAGCAGTCCTTTGCCCTTTTTATGACTATTGATGGCCGTGTTGTTGTCCAATTCAAACCTCCAATGCCTTTCTGATAGACCTAGACTGTAGTTTGGAGATAGACCTAGACCTGGACTATAAATTGCAGATAACCCAATCTGCCTTGTTATTGTCATTCCGGTCAGTGTCTGCCATTTATAACCTTATTTGGCGTGCATAGCAACGTAGGAATTCAAGTATGACGTCATCACTTTTCAGGCATCCCCACTCCCTTTTGTCATCATTGAGTATAGGAACAGGGTGGTCGTGTCATCATTCTCCATATTTATTGTAAATACTCTGTACCATCAAACAAGTTATCATCTTCCATAGCATTTTTCTCTGTATCTATTGTATGAACTGGGCTGTGGATCTAAAGGGGTCTGGATGTTTAGGGAATAGCTTACTGGTTCAGTGTCGTTACTTATCGTCCTCTCTGCTGTTTAATCACCCATGGATGGACTTATCTATCGTGGTGTTAAACATACCACACACACACACACACACACACACACACACACACATATATATATATATATATATATATATATATATATATATATATATATATATATTATATAAATGAAAGGCGTCTTTGAATATATGTCAAAGTATCAGTCCTTGCTCCTGTTTGCAAAAGGTCTTTAGTAATGCGGTATAGCTATTTGGATTCCTGATAGAGTTTACAGGGAATCTGCACACATATTTAAAGGTAAAATACCTGTATGGGCATTAGTACCTCTGCATGTGCACTTAAATATGGAATTACTGATAAACTAGTAATCCCACACCCCTATCAAGTGTCGTCACTCTACCTGATTAAAAATAGAATTACTACACTTATATGCCACTTATATGTTGGTCCAGTTACTTTTAATGCTTAAAACATAATACTATGAGACATTGGCCTGAAAAAGGAAAGCATCGCAAAAAATTGCACCAGAATAATAACCTTACTGACAAAGAAGTGAGCGGCAGCCTGACTCTGCATGGCTCGTCTCGAAAACAACACACTTCCCAGGGTTAATCATACTAGTGCTGGACTCTCATTTGAGGTTCTGGGATCTCCCAAATGGCAAGAGTGTCTGGTAATAATGGACTCTCTTTCGAGTCTGACACTTTTAAAGGAGTGGCACAACTTGCCATAACTTGCCAGACTCTGTGAAGAAAGTCCAGCATTGGCAAACATGTTATTATTGGCTTGCGTTTGATAGACCAAGGCCGTCAAAAAATATAACATGTAAAATGATTCAGGCAGAGGCTCCACAGCCTTGCTATGACACCCTATTCCCGTCATTCAAAATCCATTTGAACACCTACAATTTGGCGTGGCATATGTACTAGTGTAGCCCATATATGTAAACTGCCATGCCCTACAACCCTTAACGCAGACCCGGCAGGGCCTAGAAGTCTTTCATTGGGGACCCTGCGTGTGTACCGTGCGTGTATGCCATAACGTAGCAGCATGGTGTATTCCCTGGGGGTCAGGCTCCAGGCACGCTTATATGACGGGTATCGTGCCATGGAGGTATACCTCCTTAAAAGGTGCTGGTGGGGGAGGGGGGTGTAGGCCTATTATCCCTTGGATTGTCCTGTTCTCTGAATATGTAAATGGTGAAGATCTCCAATAGCAAAAGATCAAATCGTCGAAAGGTCCACCAAAGGCCGCATGATTTCTAGGCTTTATAGATAGTGTAGACATAAACTATAGAAGAAAACGAGTTTCGGAATTATTTCACTGTTATCTTTTTCATGAACTCATTCAGTAAGCCCACTTTTCATATGAAGTTTATAATTGAATTTCATGGGGAATTTGATATTACATTTTAGCATAATACCATGCTGACGAAGCGTACTAGAGCTCACATTTAATGACATACATATAAAATATATTGAGGATGTGATCTATATAAACAGGTTGAATGTCATCTTTTTACAATGATTGGTGTGCGTGGGAGGGTGGGTAATTCGTGTTGATGTACGTGTCCCCCGTGTGAGTGGGTACTTGTGTCAAGTTCGTCACCAAGACAGTCACGTGTGTTCGTTATAAACTGTTAAATGCCACCAACCCACCCACGCCCACTCCTGTCACCCTCACATCCCACCTGTTATTGATTCAAACCTGTGTCCTCTACCTGCCCCTCTTTATATGGAATCTACACAAGGGAGAGGAGAACACGGGCTATTTATCAAGCCCACATCTCCCCTCCCTCGGTTAGCCTCCTCGACTCTGTCCACGCCTTTTGTAGGGAGCCAGAGCCAGAAAGAGCAGTTCTTGACATTTTATAGCGCCTAAAATTACACGGGATTGCCCTGGGAACCTTCAGGCCCAGTCCCAAGAAGGCTAAGGCGCCCTTGTAGAGTCACTCCCTGCCCGGAAGGCTGTAGATCGAGGTCGAATCAGGGGAGAGAGGGTCCCTAAGTTGCCTGCTGTATTAGCACGAGCAGCTCAGGGAGGGGGTGAGCTATACAATCAGTAACTCACTTTGTATCAGAGAGGACTTTGAGGGTGTGTAACTTATAGAGGCAGGTGGGGTGGGAGGTGTTGGGGAGGTATAGGAGCGGTGCTGACGGTACTTAAAGTGTGTGTTGTAGGGGCGGGTGTAGGTGTGTGAAGGTGTGGGTTACTTTGGTGACACTTGTAGACACTGTGAATAGGGAGAAGGTAATGCGTCCTTGGGTTGTCTTAGACCTACATGTGGTATGTATAGTTGTCCATAGGAAGGCCAAGGTTGCATCTTAGATGTTTGTATATTTCTATAATAATGGAGTTAGACAAAATGTAGAAAGGAATATGTCTACGTGCAACTACCTATCAACCCTGGTTAATGTATAGTACTTTATGGGATAACTACACTGTTAGACGTTAATGTAGCTGAGTAGTAGAATCCACGGTAGATGTACAGTATATTTTACGGTATGAGTGTTCATGGGCAGGAGAATATATACTGTTAGTTTACAGTATAAAATGACGTATTTCAGTTTCACTTTTCACAGTGTAGCGGAGCTGCTACCTCTGAATTAAGTATAAAGTGTGTGTTTGGAGGGAAAACCTGCAGAAATATAGTAATATAGTCTTGCTTGTTTCTATATCTGTATAAATGCGTTCATTTTGTTACTTTTTTCTTCCGTTTCAGGTTAGGGGCTACTTTAAACTGATGTTGGCGAACACAAAATAAGAGAAATGAAAGGTGCCCCAACTTTAGGCGTTTAATCCCCGGCCAAGCCAACGTAGCTCACCAAGCCCCATCAGCCTCCTCTCACTAAGATGACTCGCCGGATGTGATGTATTCTGACGCATGCGCAGAGTAGTATCAGATAGGTGGCGCCACGAGGGCTACGCTGGGGCCTGACGCGTAATGTCGTCGCCGCATCACACCAGTGGGACCAGCGAAGTAAGATAGACTGCAGCTCTGTATACAGGGTCCATCCCGCCTCCACCGTATATTGAGCCATCCTCCAGCTTAACCACACCGATATATAATCATTATGTATAGTACTAATACACTCAGCAACACTGTGGACATGTAACTGATAGGGATACCTAAAGTTCCGAAGGAAAACAGAACATGTCACAAAGTATACTAAAAGCAATATGTCACCATCCCCTTGTGAGTCTAGCAGAAGAGCCTGTACCTCTGCATGTATAGCCAGTAAACGGAAAAACGTTATGCCACATTATGTAACGTTCCTCTATTGCTCGTTATCGTAGCAAAACGTTATATAACATTATTTTGACGTAAATTAACGTATTTTTGCTGGGTAACCTAAAACAGAGGGGTATTGGAAAAGCCCCCCACACTTCTCAACAACATCTAAGTGTTACGGTCGAAAAGGATTATCTACCAATTCAGTGATGGAAGTTCTACAACTGTTCTATCTAGCGTATATATTCTCATGCAAAGTGGGGGCTTGATCCGTATATACTGCTATAGTTACATAATAAGGAAGAGGCGACACAGAAGTAATTGGCGCATATAGCTGGCTGGCTTAACCTGCCCTATTTATTACAACAACAGTAAAGTTTTTGAACCGACTAATATTCAAACCCACCGCGTCATAGCGGGCGGGTACAGAGTCCCCCAAGTGGCCCACATGGGAACTACCACCGGATAACAAGCAATAGCATAGAGAGAAGGGGTGAGGTAACCGAGTATATACACATATAAATGCGGAGCCTCTATATAGATAATAATGCACTTTTCTCGCAAGAAGATTTTATCACATGATAATGCTACTGTGCGTGGTAGGTATACACTGAAATCCCTATCCTGTAGAAATGACTCACTAGTGACGGCTTTGTGCCAATGTTTAGTACTCTGGTGACCTTCAGGGTGATGATAAGTTATGGTTCAGGTCGTCAACATGAGCACCCTTTTTTACCTTTTACACAAATATAGAGCATGCTGGGTTATCATTAGGAAGACCTCCTCAATTTGATGATTGCCATGCATTTTCAATGTTATGTTATGAAATTACCTCACCAATAATATTAGCATGAACCCCCTCCCGATCATCAACTTCAATGATTTGGCCCTATACAAGAGTAATATTTAGTGCTCATGACGAAGAAGGCAGTTGTGTATAACGGACGACAGAGAAGGTGCTTTGTGTATACATTATATCTATACTTTAGGAAATTCTTCCCTAATGATATCTTGAATTACTTGATTTTCTACTGTGATAAAATTCTTTATATCCTACCATTTGTAAGCATCTATGATCCATATTGCTGTATGTGTAAATCTATAGATCACCTGGGGCAAGGGCTATATTTTAGATGAAGAGTTAGATTAGACTTCTGGACCACAAGTATGTATATACTTCGGGAGAAGCGTGATGTCTGCAACCATTGATGCTGCATCCCTCCTTTAATTGATGTTTTACTCTTTTTTAAAGATCCCCTCTAAGTCTAAGTCTACGCATGTAGAAAGGGCCCTGGAGCAAGGGTAGGCCTAATAGCTCAGGGCATACACCAGACATGAGAACACCTCTGCCCAGGCCTCAGGGAGTCCTGATGTGTTCTTCTATTCCTTAATGCACTAAAATAGTTTGTAATGTACAGTATGTAGGAAAACGGAATGTCTATCTGCTATCTGTCTATATAGTATTCCCACGCCAATGCTAACATTACGATGGCGGAGTGGAGGGGGGTGGGCTTCTAATTCAGCCAGCTTTTCCATTTACACCGTTTTCACTTAACTCTAGCTAGACTGGCTTATAGAACTAGACGACTTTTGGAATGGAGCCGGGGCAAGTAAGGTAGTGGAAAAGTCAATCAGAAAAGACATTTCCGGGGCGTCAGGAAAACCACAGGAATCGCTTGGCAGCCGACAATCAGTGGTGCTCTACTCTGACGGTTAAAAAAGGGCGGGAAAGGGAGAACTCAGAGCGCCACCCATAGAAGCCTCCATTACCGCCAGCTGTCTTTTTCTCTCTGAGTTGTTGACATCAAGAGTTGTTTTCTTTTCAGGTTGCCTTCCCATAAAAGCTACTACTAGGTGTAGAAATAGACATCCCCGGCCTCTGAACATCAGGAAATAGCTGGCCGCTCATCAACACGCGATAATCATGTAATCTGCGTAATCCTCCTCCATTGAGAACTGACATGCAGGCAGTCTGATGGTAGGAAGGACTCCTTTTTTATAGCATTAGTCCAAGGTAGAAAACTATTGAATAACAACATAACATTGAGCAGAATCATCTTTCCATAGGATCCCACGTCGGTCCAAGCAAAGAGAGGTAATTGTAAACTACTGGTGAAGAAGCCTGATCTCACCAATATGGAAATGGTGAAACTTATATTTCGAGCTAACAATTATTTGTAAAGATGTCCAACTGCTCCACTAGATACATAACTACATGTATGACAATAGTTGTGATGTAACAGTACTTGAATTAAGAACATGTGAGTAGCATAGGGAGTTGACAACATGTAGCTGGCAGTGTGAGTAGTATAGGGAGTGGACAACATGTAGCTGGCAGTGTGAGTAGTATAGGGAGTTGACAATGTGTAGCTGGCAGTGTGAGTAGTATAGGGAGTTGACAACATGTAGCTGGCAGTGTGAGTAGTATAGGGAGTGGACAACATGTAGCTGGCAGTGTGAGTAGTATAGGGAGTTGACAATGTGTAGCTGGCAGTGTGAGTAGCATAGGGAGTTGACAACATGTAGCTGGCAGTGTGAGTAGTATAGGGAGTGGACAACATGTAGCTGGCAGTGTGAGTAGTATAGGGAGTTGACAATGTGTAGCTAGCAATGTCAGTAGCATAGGTAGTGGAAAACATATAGCTAGCAATGTGAGTAGAATAGGGAGTTGACAATGTGTAGCTAGCAATGTCAGTAGCATAGGTAGTGGAAAACATATAGCTAGCAATGTGAGTAGAACAGGGAGTTGACAATGTGTAGCTAGCAATGTCAGTAGAATAGGTAGTGGAAAACATATAGCTAGCAATGTGAGTAGAATAGGGAGTTGACAATGTGTAGCTAGCAATGTCAGTAGAATAGGTAGTGGAAAACATATAGCTAGCAATGTGAGTAGAATCGGGAGTTGACAATGTGTAGCTGGTAGTGTGAATAGTATAGGGAGTTGACAACATGTAGCTGGCAGTGTGAGTAGTATTGGTAGTTGACAACATGTAGCTGGTAATGTGAGTAGTAACCTGAGTTGACAATGTGTAGCTGGAAATACAAGTAGTATAAATAGTTTGTTGTGTACTCACATATATACCACCATGTTGTGCCAATCCGGGAGGAAAGGCAGACGAGGTGTGGGTTGAACCCTTGCTTGACCGAATATGACACAAAACCAGAGGCTGATTCACCTCCACAACTCACAAGGTGCCATGTGACCAACCTAGAGCCAATCCAGGTCAGTGTTTACATTGTTGCTAAGGTGTGTCCCAGAACTAGGCCTCTGATAGGTCTAGGTGCTGGGTCAAGGCCACTGCCTAGATGGGAGACCATCTGGCTGTAGACTTGCATAGGTCTCTGTGGTGGGAGATCTATTTAAAAATAATGTTGAATTTTATCCAAATTATTTATTCACCTGTGTTTGTTTATGTAAAAGTGGCCTTTAGTCTAAACTGGGGTGTGGGTGAGATCTATACCCACCACCCCCTATAGGTAGTCCATAGGTAGATCAACAGTCTAGGGGCCTTTTTGTGTAAACAAACATTCTTTGTCCTCATGAAAAGTTTTTTTCAAATGAGTCCTAGAATAGCAACATGTGATTTCGGTTTCGTCAATTGACTCATCAGAAGCATGTAGGGTACAAAAATGAATTTGTGGGTATTTATTTTTCATTTTTATAAAAAATAAATAGGGGACCCCTATGGCAATCCTTATGGATTGTTTTTGGGGTAGGCCTATATGCACTGTAGCGTGCTAGGCCTAGGCAGATAGGTATTTATTGAAAGTACCTAAGGGTGCAAGGTGTAAGGGCCTCCGTGTGTCCCGGCAGGGGGGGGGGGGGGGGGGCAGCCTTTTTTCATCTTGACTTGGTCACACATATTAGTGAGATATGTGTGGTGAGTTGTGGATAGATGTTAGTTTTTGTGTAAAAAAACTTTGCATCTACTGGTTTTGTGCGGTCATATGGTTAACACCAGAGTCAATACACTGGGTACACTTTCTTGGTGAAATTTTCTCACCCTCAACCAGCCTAATGTTTGACTTCCTATACCGGTAACTAGGTCACCTAGGGAGTCATGCATCTAGCCGAGAGTGTGAGGGGAGTGGTTTTCCGCAAAAAATTTTTTTGACGAGGCAGGGGAGGGTGTCAACCATATACACTGTCCATGGTATTCAGGCCGTGAGGGGCCGTGGTACCAAGCCGATGAATCCAGTTGAATTCAATCTTAAGCCGCAGACTTTTGGCCCTTTTACTGTGTGGATATTCGTGTATGAAATCCAGTATGTAGACCTTCATGTCTTTGTCAACGTCATGTCCCTCTTTTAGGAAGTGGCGCTGGACATCATTTACCACTTTACCTTTTTTGGTGTGGTAAATGTGGCTGTATAGTCTTTTCTTGACTTTACGCTTTGTTTGCCCTACGTATTTGATTTTGCATTTCTTGCATTCTACGCAGTAGACGACATTGGAGCTGTTGCATGTGACATTTGTTTTTGTCTCAAAGCTCAATTTGGAGTCTCCTTTTTGGATTCTCCCCGATGTGTCGAACATCGGGCAATATCTGCAGTTTTTACGCTTGCACGTGTTGCTGCAGACGGACCCGGTTTTCTCTTTGGAGAAGGGGTTGTAGTCGCATCGGGCTTTGACAAGGTGGTCCCTCAGATTTTTAGGCCTGCGGTACCCTTTTACCACCTTGCGGTCCCAAAGGTCCTTGGTCGTTTTAGAGCGGCCAAGGATGTCCCAATTTTCGTCCACCATTTTTTCTAGTGTATGATCATTGGGGCGGTATGTGTTGATCATGTAGATCGGGTTTGTTTCCACCTGGAGACTTTTGTCTTTCGGGGGTGGATGTAGGAGATCTTCGCGGGGTTTGAGGAGGCATTTCAAGAAAGCCTCATTCAATACACTCATGGGGTAGCCCCATTTGAGAAACTCAAGTTTCTTGTCCTTGACGTGTCTCATGAAGTCCTCCTCCCTTGTGCAGATTCTCCTGAGTCGGAGAAACTGGCTGTAAGGGAGACTCCGCTTGCTGGCAAGCGGGTGTGCTGAGTCGTAACGGAGATATCCGTGCGAGTCAGTGGGTTTGCAGTAAAGGTCGGTGTACATTTTTCGTGTGTCATCGATTTTTACTGTGGTGTCCAGGAAACTGATCTCCTTCACCGAGGTTTCCCAGGTGAATTTGATTGTTTGATGGGCTGAGTTCAAGTGGGTGAGCCATGATTTCAGGCTGTCCTCACCATGTGGCCATATGAAGAATATGTCATCTATGAATCTTAGCCAAAGTGACGGTTTCTTCTCGTGTTCCTGTAGGAGTTTGTCCTCCAGGATGGCCATGAAAAGATTTGCGTAGGAGGGGGCCAATCTTGTGCCCATGGCAGTTCCACCTATTTGTAGGTAGTTGGTGCCATTGAATTGGAAGTTGTTTCTTTTCAAAACTAGTTCCAATAAATCAACCAGAGTTTCGTTTTTCGGATTTTCGAAACTGTTTCGGTTCAGTACTAGTAGGTCCCTAATACTTTGAATTCCCTCATCGTGGGGGATATTCGTGTAAAGAGAGCTCACATCGAGGGTGCCAATGATGCTACCAGTTGGTAGGCGGCCTTGGCTGTCGATTTTGTTTAGAAAATCGGTCGTGTCCTTGACATAGGATCCTATGTTTCGGACAATTGGTTTCAAAAAGCAATCCACAAATGCGGAAATCTTTTCCGTGGGGCACCCGTTAGCGCTAACTATGGGTCTCCCGGGGGGAGGTAGGGTGCCTTTGTGAATTTTTGGGAGGAAGTATATCTGTGGTGTGCGTGGTTTGTCGCACATCAACAGGTCCGCTACCTCTTTGCTAATCTCATTGTGGGTCAACATTTT
This sequence comes from Harmothoe impar, assembly GCA_947462335.1. Classification (NCBI taxonomy): domain Eukaryota; kingdom Metazoa; phylum Annelida; class Polychaeta; order Phyllodocida; family Polynoidae; genus Harmothoe; species Harmothoe impar. The sequence goes on along the minus strand of OX381706.1, from coordinate 42,269,265 downwards.
GCTGACCCGGCTGTTGATCTCAGCTTGGTATACCTTGCTGGGATCTTTTCTCAGACGCTGATATGTGTTTCCATCGTTCCGTTGTCTGAAGGCCTCTTCCACGTAGTCAGAAGTATTCATGACTACTAGGGCGCCCCCTTTGTCCGCGGATTTAATAGTGAGGTCTTTGTTGCGCGCTAGGCTTTTTAGGGCCTTGCGTTCTTCTACCGTAACGTTTTGTTTGCGGTTAGTGACCGTTTCACTCTTCGCGAGAACTATTTCATTAAAATTAATGAAAGTTTCCAGATTGGCGGACCCCGGTGGGGGGGTCCACTTTGACGGGGGTTTAAATTTCTTTAAATCCTCCGTCTTGGAGTAGGGGGCTGTGGTTGGTTGCTCAAGAGTATCTTGTGGAACCACCTCGGCCGAGTTCTGGTTTTTGGAGAAGAATTGGATGGTCCGCAATTTCTTGTGGAAGGCATCCAATTCCCGCTTCAAGTCACCCGGTTCACTTTTGTGCTGGGTGGGACAGAACTTTAAGCCTTTTTCTAAAAGGCTTAATTCCACTTCCGTGAGGTCGTGGTTTGAGAGATTAACTACCAATTTGTTCTTCTGTGAAGGACAAGTTGCTTGTTTTACCTGCCCGACAACACTCGGTGCTGTCGGTGTGTTGCTCCCCCTCCTGGCCTCCCCTGTGGGGTGGTCGGGTGGGGTAGCATTGGGGAGTTGACTGTTTGGACTCTCCCCAATTGGATCCATATAGTTATTACTGTTGGATAGATTTATCTCTATATCATTATCTATTGATGTGGACATAGAAGGACAGGTGTAGTACTGTTGTGATTGATTTAATTCGAGATTACGGAGGTTGGATAGGTTCATATTGAAATGAATGTCCGGTTCAGTAATGTTCGTGTCACAGGAGGGCTTCACTTTTTCTTGTTGTGACGCCTGAAGCGCTTCTGTTGTGGCTTCTTGTTCTCCGAGTCTCCTTCTCCTTTGTCCATGGTCTTCTCGACTGTGGGCTTCGGAGAGCTTTTCGGCTTGTTCCCAGCTGGGTGTTTGTGTCCGTACTTCCGGGGGGCTTTCTGCTGGTTTTCCAGCTTCTCCCCCCAGTCTTGAAAAGGGCGTTTCTTCCCTTTGTTGACAGGGGGGGGCTTTTGGGCCTCCTTTGGTTTCTCGGTTTCACGGGGTCCCATCAGTTCCTCGTCCTTGGTGGCGAGTGCACCTTGGGCCGTGGCCTTGTTGATGGCCGCCTGGATCTTCACCTGTTCGCGGTACTTAGACTTTTTGACTTCGTCATTGGCCCTGCGGATGGTGCGATCTCTCACTTCTTCGTCTGAGATCTTTTTGTTGGCAGTTTTGGTGACGTTTTCCATCGCCATGTCCGCCTGTTCTGACATGTCTTCTTGAGCGTCTTTGAGGACGTCCACCAACAATGTCATTATCTCTTGGGACTGTGTCTTCTTGAGCTCCGCGTATCTCTTGCGGAACTCTTTGATGTTCTGGGCGAAGTGAGGAGGGGGCTCTAGTCCCAGGGTCCATTTTTCATGGAGGCCCTTTGCTAGGCATGCTGTCGTGAACTTTTCTCTTACGTTCAGTTTAGCTGCTGCCGTATAATTGTATCTGGCAGTGCTGAAGCTGTCTCTGCATGATGCTGGTAACTCCTCCAAGTCGAAGGGGACCTGCAAAATACAAGAGGGGAGAGGGTTTTTAGCCTCTGCGGGTACCTGTGTTGGTGGGAAGTCGAATCCCTGCAAGGACGCGGGCGTAGCGACCTTTGCTGGAGGCGTAGCGACCTTTGCGGGAGGCGTAGCGACCTGCGCGGGAACCCTTCGCTGGTCCTCTGCTGGTATCGACTGCTCGGCGCTACTAGCTTCAGCGGGGCGCGGGGAGCATACATTATTTTGTTCCGACTCTTCGTCGTCGCTGTAACCGGGTAGGATCAGCGAGTCTTGGAGAAAAGTGAACATGGAGCGGTCTGTCACCTCAAATGAGGTTGCAATATCGTTCCCTGTCGCCGAAATGAGGGTGTTTACCCGTTTTTTGGCGATTGAAATGCGTGTGCGCTTCGCGGGGGAGGCGGTGTTTTCAAACAATGACCGCTCCCTCAGGTCGGCGTCGGGTGAGGAAGGAGGCCGTTTGCGGCGTCCTCTCGACTGTTTTCGCTGTGTTTTCGGCGAAACATGGTTTATCAAGCAAGGATTGTTCACAAAATGGAGATATTTAGTGATCTTGGACTGGTTACGAATGGTAACTGGATTACTTACCTCCACTGGAGCCGGCGGGGGCTGAGGAGGATCGTTGTCCGTGTCCGCGTCTCCTAGCTTGAAGGAGGCTTGGAACTCGTCCAGGACCGACATTGCGGATCTTGGTAGAGTTGTGTTCGAATCTTACGGAAAGACTCAGAACTGTTCGAATCTTACGAGAAGACTCAGAACTCACACTAAAAAGCAGTGTGACTGCGAGATAGTGTGTGACAGTACACTAGGTGTGCTGTCCGTCAAACGGGACTCCAGTTCAGACTGGAGCCGAGTGACAGTGTGCGGCTGGTGACAGTGCGGGTGCTGTGGAGAGAACTATGTTGTGCCAATCCGGGAGGAAAGGCAGACGAGGTGTGGGTTGAACCCTTGCTTGACCGAATATGACACAAAACCAGAGGCTGATTCACCTCCACAACTCACAAGGTGCCATGTGACCAACCTAGAGCCAATCCAGGTCAGTGTTTACATTGTTGCTAAGGTGTGTCCCAGAACTAGGCCTCTGATAGGTCTAGGTGCTGGGTCAAGGCCACTGCCTAGATGGGAGACCATCTGGCTGTAGACTTGCATAGGTCTCTGTGGTGGGAGATCTATTTAAAAATAATGTTGAATTTTATCCAAATTATTTATTCACCTGTGTTTGTTTATGTAAAAGTGGCCTTTAGTCTAAACTGGGGTGTGGGTGAGATCTATACCCACCACCCCCTATAGGTAGTCCATAGGTAGATCAACAGTCTAGGGGCCTTTTTGTGTAAACAAACATTCTTTGTCCTCATGAAAAGTTTTTTTCAAATGAGTCCTAGAATAGCAACATGTGATTTCGGTTTCGTCAATTGACTCATCAGAAGCATGTAGGGTACAAAAATGAATTTGTGGGTATTTATTTTTCATTTTTATAAAAAATAAATAGGGGACCCCTATGGCAATCCTTATGGATTGTTTTTGGGGTAGGCCTATATGCACTGTAGCGTGCTAGGCCTAGGCAGATAGGTATTTATTGAAAGTACCTAAGGGTGCAAGGTGTAAGGGCCTCCGTGTGTCCCGGCAGGGGGGGGGGGGGGGGGGCAGCCTTTTTTCATCTTGACTTGGTCACACATATTAGTGAGATATGTGTGGTGAGTTGTGGATAGATGTTAGTTTTTGTGTAAAAAAACTTTGCATCTACTGGTTTTGTGCGGTCATATGGTTAACACCAGAGTCAATACACTGGGTACACTTTCTTGGTGAAATTTTCTCACCCTCAACCAGCCTAATGTTTGACTTCCTATACCGGTAACTAGGTCACCTAGGGAGTCATGCATCTAGCCGAGAGTGTGAGGGGAGTGGTTTTCCGCAAAAAAATTTTTGCGGAAAACCACTCCCCTCACACTCTCGGCTAGATGCATGACTCCCTAGGTGACCTAGTTACCGGTATAGGAAGTCAAACATTAGGCTGGTTGAGGGTGAGAAAATTTCACCAAGAAAGTGTACCCACATATATACCACCATGTTGACATCTACTGCTTATAACCTTATGAACGGCGGCACTTACACAATTTGTGCTAGACTAGCTACATGATTCCGCTCACGGGTTACCACGTGACTACAACTTTGCTTATACATAATAAACTACTTCACGAACATGACAGAGTGGACAACATGCACCTGTAATGTGAGTAGTATATGGAGTTGACAACGTGTAGCTGGTGATGTGAGTAGTATAGGGAGTTGACAACATGTAGCAGGCAGTGTGAGTAGTATAGGGAGTTGACAACATGTAGCCGGCAATGTGAGTAGTATAGGGAGTTGACAACATTTAGGTTGCACCACACTAAATTGATGCTAGGTGGCGGCAGGGGCGCACCTGCAGTCCAGCACAGTATGGTGTTGTCCAAACTTCATTGGTCTAAATTCAACACTGGGTATGTAAACAAGGCATCAAATTAATCCTTAGAGTGTATACTAGTTGATTCCAGCAGAATTCAGGATAGGATTTGATGTTAGGTTAATTGGCCTACTAAGGCAAAATTGAATGATGAATATATTCTTAATCTGTCACTGCAGAACTAGGGAAATTGAATATAGCCAGACCAAAAATTAAGTCACTGTGTAGCATATCCCACTGGCCTAGATATTTGGGGAAAGTGTACATCTATGAGAAAATAGCAGTAGCCAAGCCCCACAGACAGCATGGGTACTTTATTTTTGCACATATGCTGTATAGGCCTATAGTGCGAACATATTTAAAGTAGTGCAACCTGTAGCCGGCAATGTGAGTAGTATAGGGATCTAACATTGATATGCCATACATGATTCCCTGAAGTCCAATCAAAAATCAGGCCACCAACTTAAGTATTCATCATATGAATTACTTAATCTGCTGCGTTTGAAACTAAAAACGAGGGTTCAACGACCAATACGACGGCTTAAAGTGCTACACGATCATTGCAATAATAACCTAGAGCTTCATATTCTCCCTTTGTGATCATTATAGCCAGACTCTGATAAATGTACCACAAGGCGGCCATGGCTACCTGTATAGCAATGTCCGGTTCCCCTGTGTAAGTAGACCTAATTCTCTATTTTTACTCTGCTCTTTACTTTAGATTAGCAATAGAATAAGTCAATGCTGAGGTCAAAGAATGGGCCCATGGCTAACCTTTTCCAGGGTCCAGTGAAAAAGGAACAAAGATGCATGATAAGATTAAACCCAAAAGACAAAGACAAGTAGATCCATACCAACGTCACGAAGGACAACAAAGAACATCAGATGACTCATAATCAGCTGATAATCACCCAGTTATTATTGTTACTGCATTGACGTGGACTACGCATGGTTAGCAGTCCTGGTCAGCCGCAGTGATAGATAATTCTGGCACAATATTCTAAACTCTAGTTTTTAGTGAGGTTTTTTATTCTCTCTCGTAGTTTATACTGTTGCCGCTACGATCACATGAACTTCATTATGTGTTATTCTCTCCACGTAGTTTCAGTAGACATAACTGCTAACTGCGACTACCCGATTTCTCTTCCATGTGGAATGGCTTAAGGAAAAGCAGGAGATATTTCCAGGGGTTCTTCATCTGATCCCGTACAAAAAAGCGCTGGTTTCCAACGCTGCTAAATAGCTATTGCTATAGAATGTAAACAGGATTATCATGTATATGACTGAGGGGAAGGTGACCTCTGTTGTTTTTTTTAATGAAATCAAAACCACCCAATATCCTGCAGGAAAAAAATTGTTTTGGATTCTCTACTGTCTAATGTGCAGTACTGTGGTGCCATGCAGTGATCTCATGGAGATGCCATGTACTTTTTACTCTTCAATATCTGTCTATTCTTCAGCAGTGCACATAGTCGGCTGTGTAGAGGCCTTGTGCTTAGGGCTGTTGTGGCCTGGTCGGCCTTTCTGCAGGTAGACGCCTACGCTGTTAGGCCAATAACGGCTGCCCTGGGCCCAGGCCCAGCCCACCAGCCCACCTGCCCACAGCCACCGACCAACCCACTAATTACGCCTCAAAGCCAGCTGGTTAATTAGATGTATAGTCTTGTAAAATTAGAAACCGGTTTTAAACTCCTTATTTATAGCTGCAGGAAATTATTGACAAATATGAGAAGTTTTTTGTCTTCTTTGAAATCTTGGTTAAACTCCCAGACGAGATTTAGTCGTGCTGCGATATTTTGACATGGAGCAAACTATGCAAAATAGAGCAAAAAACAAGAACACGTTGGCAAGGAAAAAAACATGAAAAATAAGAAAAAGACAAGTAACCGCGAGTTAAATCTTTCAAGAAATTGGTAGAAAGAAAATCCCCGAAGGTGTAAATTGTGCTAACGACCGCTGATGTCAAGATGAGCCTGGTGGAAGGGTAGCATACTTGTACTGCACGTGGGTCGTATTCGTTTATTAGAAATGTGAGGCCGTCAGGGTTATTATTCATACAGACCGGGGGTAGGGGTAGAGGATCAGTTGGCAAATCTTTGACCCTATAACCACAGGTAGATTTACCCTCAATTTGCCACCGATCTGAACAGGAGTGCATGTCGAGCGCAGCATTCAATAGTGCCACCTGCACAGATCATAATATATCTCAGTTACAATGTGTAGATTAGCGTTTACAGATGTCCCGCCACGCCCCACCTCTACATTATGCAAACTTTCACTCTTTCCATGTGTGTTTATGGGGCACGTTTGTCTTAATGGGTCAGTTATTGTGATACTTAACTATTCAATACCCAATCATTATAGATAGCTAAAGTATACATTAGATACAATTCATGTTTACGAATAGGCCTAAAATGACATTTTCTAATTATTGTCTATAGCAGTTCAGTCTTTTCAATTTATCTAGATATCTATCCACCCTAACAACCCCGCCACCCTCCCCACAACCTTCACCCAGTTCACCATCCTCTTATATCCGCACTGATCCACGCTGTATAATGGGCGCACTGAGCTGCCCTACCACGTGTTGGATCCTCCTTATTTGACACGGACACCCATCAGCTTTGTCTGTCTGCGCATGCGTGGCCTCATTCTTGATCGGGTTGCTGTCAGCAGCATCTATTACACTTAATGAGGCCAGTGTCACGTCCTGACAGCTGTCATAACCTTCCCTCACCCCTTGTACAACCGCTATCTGTATCATAACCGCTATATGTATCAACTACACATAGCGGTTGACCATCCAACCGCTATCTGTTTCACAAAAACGCTATGTGTAGTAACCCTCCAACCGCTATCTGTAGTAACCAACGCTATCTGTTACAACTTCTTGATCACTGTGAATAGGCACATCCAACCACTATCTGTATTAATAAACGCTATCTGTATCATACCAGAAATGGCATCACAAGTGGGACAAATTATATTTGCACATTCATGATTATTGCAACAGCTTCATCTTCTCATGAATTCTCATCAGATTCCTTGGTTCCTTGGTCTAGTATATTTTGATACACTGAACGTAATAAACATCTTAGAAACCACCAGTATAATTGCTTAATCTACCCTAATATATAAGGACAGTATCGAAACCCATTAATGACTAAACTGCTACCTCAGTGATTTGGATGGATATTAAAAAAAGTAAATAATTGTTTTCCCTAAGAACTTTGTGTCAGAGTTGAAACAGTGTATTTTAACAAACATTGACCATTACACCATTAGTAAACAATGAGTAAACGTTATTCAAGGTTCGCTCAACGTTGTCTTTTACTTGGGTACCTTACCCTTCCAATGGTATGGTTGATACATATAGTGGTGTTACTACAGATAGCGGTTGTCAAGCTAACCACTATCTGTATCAAGGGCTTAAATATATAAAAAGAGAGTACTATCTCTACCCTACCCTGCCAAGGGTATGGTTGAAAAGTGACATTTTTTCAACCTTTCTTGCCAAATTGACCATTTTCAGGAAATTGTACTTTTTTCATAGGGATATGTATCCCGCTAAATTGGCCCATTTTTTTTTCGCCGGATTGGACATTTTCAAGAAAATTTACTTTCTCATGATGTTTGCCACTTTTCTTGCCAAATTGACCCTTTTTATGAAATATGACTTTTTTATGATTTGAAATATTTTCTTGCCAAATTGGGCCTTTTTGGGGAAAGCTTTTATGTTCAACATATTTTTTTTGTTTTCCTGCCAAATTTGGGTTTTTCCAGAAATTTGACTTTTTCATGATTTTCAAATAGAAAACCATATTTTTTTTTAGTCTAGAACATTTTTGGAAACAAAGTCACTGTCAAACCAACTTTGATACACTTAGCGTCGGGAGGAATACTTGGTGGGCTTGATACAGATAGCACCTTGTTGATACACTTATTTTGATACACATAGCGTTTTTTTTATACACATAGCGGTTGGATAGTCAACCGCTAAGTGTAGTTGATACAGATAGCGGTTATGATACAGATAGCGGTTGTACACCCCTACTGTCAATAGGGGTCACAGGGGGCACCACTGGCTTTTGCCAAACATCAGTATATTGGAATAGGATATCAACGAAGGGCCAGCTGATATGATGTCCTATTTTTGTTATTAGGGGATATTCTCAGATTATTTGTGGGAAATATTGAAACAACTACAGCATCTGCAACTATATACTAGGCCAATAGATGTGTCTCATATTTACCAGACCTAGATTTTCCTGCATCGTATCATTTTTCAAAAAAAAAAATGTCTTCATGCTAGTATCCCATCAGGTAGCCACATCTTATGATTATGTAAGCCAAGAGCAGGTAAGGTAACCGGATAGAGTAGTTGGTTGATGCTATGCTGTAATGGCTGATGCGGGCAGGGGGTGGGGATCCACTTAGACCACGGACCACCTTGGACGAACACATTACTGGAGGCGTGGGGGGTCAGGGACACTGCCCCTCATGTGCGCAGGGTTCAGGGTTCATGCCCTGGAGATGTGTTAGTGGCAGGGGTGGGTGGCCGCACTGTCCCACCATGGATAGGGTAGAGCCGGATGTATTCCCACCATGGATCGCCTACCAACGCCCTACTCACCGCCTTTAGTGCACCATATGGTGACCAGGCATTATAAAGGTGTATTAGAGACTAGGGGAATTCCAGTCGGGGGATATCATTTATTTTTAGTTCGATTTTCTAAGTTAACACAGTTGGTTTACATGCATCACCACGATCATTTAGGGTTAATATTAGAGAGTATGGGACATTAGATTAGTATGAGGTACTATTGGACAAACTACAGGCTATCGACATTATTACCAGTAATGTCATTTTAGAGCACAGTACGCCCGGGGATGGACCACATTTGTGGATGGGGGCAGTGGGGCAGTGGCCGTCTTTATGGTGCATATATAAAACCTGTGGACAGGTGGACCTCCCCTAACACCACAACTTTAGCCTTCTGATGTAAGACGTACTAAAGACGGGCACCACACCGGCCCGTAACGGCGTGAGATGTTACTCCTAATGGAGTCCGACTGTCATCCAATAACACGGATGCCTGCAGCGAATTTCTTGATGGTGAAACCATTATATCATAACACAGGTAAATACAAGTTGTTCAACCAAAATCACAATCGACCTCACTGAGAAAAAGACATGTCGAGCATCTGCTAGTATAACAACTACTAGGGTGATAATTATTCATCCTCTGTTTTAAAGCGCATGATCTAGATTATAGCTGCGGGTATATACAACAGGTAATTTAGCCACCTTTCATTAGGCATGCCCCATATATGTGTCCATCCGTATAGATCTGAGGGCCCCCTTCTTACAACATCATCATCCAGTCTTACCTAACTCACCATAGGAACTGCTGAGCTGTCCACGCCCTATCCCCAGTAGGACACCTTGCCCTCCCTCCAATACCACCAGTGGACAGAGTGCTCTCTGCCCTACATTAGGGCAGCATTCCTCATTGTTATAATGCATTCCGAGTTGTTATAATGCATGTAATGATTCCCAGGTGTGTTTCATGAGCAAGTATTGTCAACTAGCTTTATGAAGAAGTAATACATTTAGTATGCTTGCTGTCGTGAATCTGTCTGAACATTAACATTCCGCAAGTATACAATACACTATGTATTGGGAAGTTATTGTAGTGCTGGTAAATGCCACCAGTTATTTTAACACAGTTGGATTGAATAGATCAAATTTAGAAGTATATTAGGTCAGACCCTATAGAAAGCATATTCGATTTTGCTAATCAAACTACAGGTGGGATTACCAACCGCTTTAACAGACAAGTATTGACTGCCCAGACAGATGTTCATGAGCTGTGGCTGTGTCAAGGACGGGGTCAATGAGTGAGCAGCTCGTGCAGGTTTTGAGTAGCTCACTACAGGCTCCATACAACTGCCAATAACACACCCTGTACTGAGAAGGGAAAGCCACCAACAACTGGTATTCAACTCTTTAGCACAACACTATATGAAATAAATAATTGTGGGTAAAAAAGTATGAATCATTTGGACATTTTCACGTCACGTTTAGATATTCTTATCGTGTACAACTTCTTATCAGTATAACGTAATCTTGGTGTTATGTTATAGCTAGCTGTATTAGCGATATTGATCAATAATTATTACCAAGTGGTGCTTGTCGTAACAAACAAGGAACCTATATATATGTATGTATGTATGTATGAGAGCATATATTGTTTGGGGCATAATAAATAACATTCTGATAGTATTCTATATTGAGTGCCACTTTTATTGTGTATACTCAGCTGCGTTATGGACATCAATATTGATATTTTGATCAATAATTGACAACAGGTTTGTCCATAATATATTCTCTATACACCCACGTGCAAGTATTCATCGTAAACCACTCATCGTTTCAACTTGATCACCACTTTCCATTTAACATACGTTTGCTTCATGATAACTGTATAATGTCATGCAGATACTGTACTCATTCGGATTCATACGAAATGGTTACACTGCACATCAAACATGTAAAACATGTTTAAAATAACAAAATGAATGTAGATATTAGACAACACAAAGTTTCCTCCAGCAGTATATCATTTGTGTCTATGTGACATATAATTATTCGCTGTATACATGCAAACATATATGTCATTATACTCAGGGGACAAGCCGACCCCATTTAATTGTACAGTTATATTGCCGATATTGACACTGCATATTGGTGTGGCCATGCTAAATCACTCAGTGTGAGCATTATGAATCTAATTCAGCGTCTGCTCACTCAAAAAGCACTTCACTAATTCCGCGATGTGAACAATGGGCATTTGCGTCAGGTTACGACCCTTATGATGGTGGGATGGGTTCTCATGCAGTCAGTATAGTATTAGCAACCACAGCACTCCCTAGGTGGCACCTCGACTGTTTCTAGTATATGCCCCAGAAATCAACAGATGAAATGATAGGCATACGGCGGCCCTATTTAAGGCTAATAATTATCATAATTAAATAGTTTTGACCAATTGGGGGGCTAGTGGACATTACCTACTTTTGGCGCAGCACACAAAAAAAAGGGTAAATTCAGATAATTTCGACACTAGATATGGATTTTCGATTTTGTCTTTCAATTTTCCCATTGAAAAAATAGTGATGCACAATCCTAAATGTGATTAATGTATTGCCAAATATGTCCTCAATACACCTACAATGTGCTTTAAGTCCATATCAGACGCCCCTTTAGTAGGGTGTTACATGGGCCGTGAGAATGCGTCCCCGCAGTTAGAGGGAGAATTCTGACATAGTTCCATACATATGCTCCCCATAACTTTAATACACATTCCACAATATTGGTTGAGCCCTTCATTTAATCCCAATTATTATGCGCTTTTGATAGGCATAGTGATTCTGATCTTGTGCCATTCATTCTTATATTAAAAGACCTGTGAATGTGCAGTTACCCCTGAGTCTTGGTACTGTGTGAGTGGGTAGCCTGTGGCACCTACAGTCATCTGCAGTAGGAGAGCTAGACATGACCTAAATGAATGTCAAATATGGGAGAATCTATGGAATTCCAAATAAATTTAAAGCTATTGGCAGTTTCCATACATATTGGGGTATCCCATAAGACATGCACATTTTTATTGTGAGCAATAGTTTAGATTTTGTGACATATCATGTAAAAATATTACACCATGCATTAACTTATTAGAAAATGTGCATTCATATCATAAAAAAAAAAGTTCTTAGGGACAGAATGCACCCATAAAACATGATATAGCTATAACCAAATCCCCCATACTTGAAGTCAAAGTAGCCCTATATCTCCCCCATACTTATGGTCATATTTAGACTATAAATCCTTACACAGATAACACCTCAGGCATAAATAATGAAAGACACAGATTCATATATAATAATGGTAAAATAATCAACAGTCTATTTGATATACTTATTGAGCTATTAAATCCTACATTGAATGAACATTCTACCCCAGTGCCTGGGGTTGTCTGCAGGGTGGGTTACTCAGCCCTCACCACCCTGCAGGGACCACTGTGTGCACTCAGTGTGAGTGCCATGGGCCTGATAGGTTATATATATAGAGCAGCAGGGGTACAATTACAAGGACTTTTCCAACTTTACAGCACTCCCAAACATTTAATATTATAGATATCTTTATTCTGTTTTTTGCATTGTCATTTTCTATCTCTTTTCTCCCAAGACCATTAGATGAATATACTCTAAGGATGATAGTTCATTTTCGATGTAACACCCTACCTTTAGTCTTAAAGCCTCAACATGCAGGTACTTCAAGGCAAATTCTATTTCCGTATGTCTTGTATACAGCATAACGTATAATAATAATAATCAATTTCCTTTTGACCAAATAATTTTTTGACACTTACTTATTAATATACTTTACAAAAAATCAATATAGATTTTTTCCCCACGCTGAAACCTGCGTTCATGGAAAATTAACACCTGTGTATATACCGGTACATTTATTTGCACTGGGAAAACACCCAAAGGGAGTTTTTCATCCTGCAGTGTATACAACCAGTCAGGGATAAAAATCAATCAAAAAATCAATATAGATGCAGTTTGGAAAATAAATAAAAAGTTGAAAAAATTAATTGATTTGAATTAATTAAATGATTCCAATTTTACTCTTTTCCGAGGTGAATAAAATCATAAAAATGCATTCCACTGTGTATCTTTTCTTACATGAATGAGAATAACAGAAGTCAGACCACCTTGGGTGAAACATAACTATATGAGAGATGGCTAGCAGTTTTTTGCACATTCCAATAAATTGATTTAATTACTTTTTTTTTTGAAAAAATAGGAAAAAAATAATATCTACTTTCGTATATATGTCCAAATCATACACCACTAAATTGCAAATTTCATGACCTGTCTAGTGGTGTATACCTTGAAATTCTGGGATAAAAATGTTCATTTGGCTTGATGTCGCTAAGTATAGTAGATACCCAGTCAGCATTGGTCCCTTTGGCCCATATGTGTTTTACTTGGGCCAGCTGGGCTTGCCCATATCTGGGTTATGGTCCTTTTTGTCCAGGGCTACCAGTGGGAGCCCAGATGTGTCAACCCACAAAAACCTTTTTTTTCATAAATACATTGTAAATATTTCAAAACATACTGAGATCTGATTTCCCTCAAGAAATAACCATATATTGTACATTTTTAAAGTGTGTGCTAAATCTGGGCTAGGGCTGGGCACTTTGAATCTGAGCTGACCCGTCTGGGGTCCCACTGGTAGCCCTGGACAAAAAGGACCAAAACCAAGATAGGGGCAAATCAGCTTGCCCAGGTAAAAACACATATATGGGCCCCATTAAGCAATGTTGACTGGGTAGTAGGTAGATATGGTACAAGTGACTTGCTGTATACGTGTTATAAGCCAATTAAGGACAGGATAATAATTGAGGTTCTTGAGGTACCAAGGTTCCAGCCGCAGATAACTACTATTGTCCAAGGCGTATAACACGTATGCAGCTATTCACACGTAACCATTTCTAACTTATGCCACTACTAATCTCCTTGATGGTTTTATCACCCTTTGTACGTATTATACTGACAAGTAGTTTCTTTTGTTCTTTCGGCCAAATGTGATATCAGAATCGTGAAGTGCCCCGCCGCCACCCCCAATCATTGTTTTCCGCAATATGTCATACTTTTTACATGGACTCCTTAGTCTCACCCAGTCACCTATATGCCGTCATCACTCCATGTGACCTACACACAGAACCTGATGTATGAGCAGACAGCATTTGGCTGGGAATGTTACATGCCATGATGTGACTGGGCTGGGGTGCTGATCGGCGGGTGACGACCATAATAAAGATGGAATACAACACGGAGATGTTGGCTCCCCATGGGCTTCTCTCACCGTCTGCGGCAGTAATTTCCTGTGTCCGCCAGATGATCTATTTGGGAGTCTAGTGGCAGGCATACTGACCCACTGCTCATGGGAGGTCGGGTGTATGATAACAAAATGGTTTCTTTCTGGATAACGTAAATAAGTGGTGCTACTACTAGATAGTACAGTACCATCTAACATTTGTTAAAGACGATATTTCACCATTATGTTACTAAAACCTACTTTAAAGTGGGTATATCCGATTTTTTTCTTCAAATTCTAAAAGTTCTAAAAGTATAATATTTAGGGAATAGAGGTAAATTAAATGACATCAATGGGTATTAATAGGTCACAAGGGGATCCAATGTCCCCCAACCATGGACTTTTCTAGTGTATTTTCAATGAGGGGAATTAAAGAGTGCATACTTTTATTCTAAAATGACTGTATATTGGGCAATAAATCTCATTTTTAGGGAAATCTATTTTTTGGCCCACAAATCGGATGTAGTAACTTGTATACGTCACTTGCACCCAACATGAAACTATCTACATGCTCACTTTGATAATGTTCCCAGGAACTGAAAGAAATACTAAAACTGTGCCAAATATATTATTTCAGCATAACTCATTTAATTAAAGTACTCGCTAAGCCTACGTATACGTTATATTGGAACCAGTGCGCAAAGTAGAGAACTTGGGGAAGGTTAACAGTGGACACAGATTGAAAGCATCGGTGTTTTTATACTGTTTACTTTCTATCGACTGAAGCTAGTGTTCCATCAAAGCGATTAACAAGGTCGGGAATGATCAGGACGATTCATTCCAAATTGAGGCAATCATTTTAGAGGGTACATATAGCCTGACGGTCGGCTGATTTAACCCACGTGTTTTACTTTTGATGGCCTTACATTGGCCCCAATTATCTCCAATAGTCGGAGAGCTCGGGTCATGAATATTGACCGCGGCCTTATGTATATAATCGGTTCGTCGTTTTGAAAACATTTCTGTTGTCTGGAACAGTACTCTGACATCTTTTGAGGTTTGTGATGCAAAGATGTTCTGTGTAACGGTTTGCCAGTCAGAGGTTATCAACAGGTTGTAATATGCTATAATGTTGTCTCTTCAGCACACTGAAAGGGGTTTCTTAAATACAGAGTGTTTGATCATTACTCTGGGGAAATCACACTGATGACACTCGGCGCCCCATCTTGCTCCATTTGGCGGGAAAGTCGGCAGAACAGACGACATTCGGCTCCTTGATCTTAGCGCGTCCCTGCGCCACCAGACGGCGCGTTGAGCGTCGGGGGAGCGCGGACCAAACCAATATCATAAGCCGATACCATCCCGATAGGGTCGTAATTCCTATCAAGATGGTCGCCATATTGAAATGCCGGGCCACTTCTCGGCGGGACCTCTTTGTTGGAAGCGTACACATGCGTTCTGTTAGAGCCCAGAGGCGGCCCCAGGAGCAGACGGTAACTGCCACAGTGTTGTGTTTGATGAGGTGCCCCGCCAGTAGTATAGTATGTATCGGAACGGGACTATAGTTAAGTACTGTTTATTACTCAATCGACATGCAGCCAATCAGAGGCCTCCATTTGGTCACGTGACCGGAAGTGACCTACTTAGGGGATTAGTGGTGACGTCACGTGACCTAGTTAGCCAATCAGAGGCCTCCATTTGGTCACGTGACCGGAAGTGACCTACTTAGGGGATTAGCGGTGCATTCTGGGTAACCCTGCAGCCAATCAGAGGCCTCCATTGGGTGACCGGAAGTGACCTACTTAGGGGATGGTGCATTCTGGGTAACCTACTGACCTACTTAGGGGACCGGAAGTGACATCATATGACCTAATTTAGGATCACGTGATCGGAAGTGACCTGATGAGTCACGTGACCGGAAGTGACGTCACACGACTTAATGGCCAATCGGAAGCGACCTGATTGATCACGTGACCGGAAGAAGAAGAAGTTTTTTTTTTGTTTAGGATCCCGTGACTGGAAGCGACGTCGTCACATGAGTGACGCTTTAAGAGACTGCGCGACTTACTAGTAAAAGAAGCCGTATGATAATAAAAACACAACAATATTTTCTTTTAATTTTTTTTTATTTATTTTTTTTTCAATCTTGATAAACACTCTATTTTTGAAAAGATGCACACGCTTATTTTTTTTTTTTTTTTTTTTCATATCTCTAAAGGACTCGTTGTCACACCGTCAGAATGCACGCGACGCTTATAATACAAGTAGCGCACGCCGTCTTTCTCTATGGTGTAGGTGACCATTTTGTTTCGCACCACTTTGAAATTTCTATTTACAGCAATGAGAGTTTTTCGTTGGCGAAGAACATCCAAGAAGGCGTCTGGTTCCTGGGGGTTTTGTTTCTTCTGTACGCCTTTTGCACTCCATTTTTTGGATTTTCTTTCACCGGTGTCGCTGACTCGATCGTAGCAAATGTAAGTCTTAGGGTTGAGACTTAGGATCCCGTCACCTTCCCACTCCGCTTTCATGAGCCCCGAAGTTCTCAGATCGTGAAGGTACCGTCTCTCACAACATCCGCCGGGCGGCGCACACCATTCTCGCACTCTTTCCGTTTTTGTCTTCACGAAAAGCTCTAAGTGCTCGTCGCACACCGCTGTCGGAAGCCACTTTCGTTTCTCTCTGAAGTACGTCTCTCTCAGGCGAGGTTTCACTAGGTCATCCAACGTGGCACCGCTGAGAGCCATGTAAAGACTGTCGGTGTCCATTTGACAAAGGGCATAATCGCGCCGATCGACGAATCTATCCAAGAAGTCGTATGTGAACTCTAACATTTTCAACTTCGCGTACTGGTATACCATGAACCCTATCTGAATAGGGAGGTTGTTCTTGACCGTTTTCGGTTGTAGTTCGACTTCAAACAGATCGGAAGTCAACTCGGACGCCTTTTTGAAGCGCCACGAATTGGCCAATAGTTCGAACTTCCGACTGTCAGTGTATCTCACCGCCGTGTGTTTTTCTTTGTTGCAGATTGTTTTACCGTACGTAGCGTTTCCCATTAACTTGTAACAGTCTGACAGGATTTTCTCGTTCTCGTTCACGTCGCCACGTCTTCGCGCCGCCGTCACTTCGTCCGCGAAACCGGCAAAGGAGCGTTTAGGTAGGTATTCTACCACCAGCTGCACTTTGGTGACTATCAAACCGTGCTCTAAATACCACTTGAGAAGCGGCGTTCCCAAGAGAATATTTTTTCCGTGGTAACTCCCTATCAGACATCTCTGAGGCGTGCTCAACAGCTTTTCTTCCTGCGCAAAGTCTGACATGTGAGGGCCTATGTCCGATTTTGAAACGGTCGCGTTCTTGAAAACGGGGGTCATTTCTTCGAAGTACTCTCGTAGGTGAGGCGGCGTAGTGATGTCCACTTGAACTAAACCGAACATTTTCTCCTCTTTCACAGCGGAAAGGATGTCGCTCTCGCTCATCGCGTTTCGAGACACTTTCAAAGCGTCAACCTTCCAGCGTTGTTGGGAGGCCTTGACCCGCTCATCTCGACGCTTCATCTCTCGCCATTCGCACTCCCACACGACGACCAGCTTGTAACCTAACGCTTTCAAGTAAGCGCTTACTCTGGTCGTTCTGTCGCGTCTCTCCTCTCTCAGTGAAGCGCACTGATATCGGTGCGACGGTATGCACTCGTGAGCGTGGAACCAACACCCGTGAAACTGGAAAACCGTATTAGAGGCCGCGTGAAATCCGTCCACGCGAATTCTCCGACAGCCTACCGCCATCTCGCCGCCGTTCAGAGCGTGGCGCAGTTTCACGTCGCGGTCGTGCTCTACGAAGCGTAACCACTCCAAAGCGCTGTGAGAGTTTCTTTGCCTGATTTCGGGCTTGAACTCGGTCTCGGGCCGTCTCACCGCGTAATAGCCCGTGCAGTGCGCTTCGCTCATGCAGCGCAAGTACAGAGAGTTAGCGTCTAGTCCTAGGATGTGTTGGCACGGTCTCGCTTCTTCGCCGTACTTGTGCTCCCTTATCCGCGTGGTGCCCTTCTCGTGAAATCTATGGAAGATGATGGAAGGACCGCCGACTAGATTCTCTTTGATCAGAGCGTGGAGGACGGCGTCGAACTGGGGAAACGTTGTGAACGCGTCTTCTAGGTTTTGGAAGAGGAAGCGTAAAGTCAAACCGGCGAGAGAAACTCCGTCTTTCAACATGTCGATGCCGCGATCTTGGAAAAATTTAGCGTGATTTTTCAGAGCTTCTATGAAAGGTTTCACGTCTTTGTTGTTGTAGTGGATCAAGTAGTCTTCCATAGTTTGCATCTTCTCGTCGGACCAAACTTTCTGACATGCGGCGTAGTCGGATTCGGACATTTTGACGCCCGTCAGCTCGCTGTCGAAAGCCGATCTCGGCGGCAGCGTTCTGTTTGCCAGTTTCCTGGTAGACGTCATCCATTCGTAAGGAAAGTGACCTTTCTCTTCGTTCCTGGTGAAAGCTCGCAAATAGGTCGCGTAGTTGTAACCGGGTGCCAAATAGTTGACTACGTCCAAGAAAACCGTGTGCTGTGTGTAAACCGCCAAGTATTGATTGCTTCTCTTTATGACGCTGAATTCTTGGTTTCTTCGGTCTCCGGAGGCGAAGAACGAGTGAAGGCGTATTTTGATCAGGTTCAAGTCGTAACGCCCCGAGTTGAAGCCCACCACTGGAGCTTGACGGATGTATCTCAGAAGACGCTTCTTCAGTTGAACTAACGGGTGTCTGGTCTGAGCCGCAGCGAAGCCGCCTGGAGAAGGGGTGGTGAACGTCGCCTCCTCCAGCAGGAGAGCTTCACCTATCGCCGCATCTAACTTCGCTAACGTCGGTCGGTAAAGTTCTAGCACAGCTTCCCCGATCGCTTTGGCGTTCTCGTTTATGTGATTTAAAACTCGGTCCAACAAGGGGTCGGAATCTGCGTCGGACGCTCTGACGAAGCAGACGGGCCCCTCCCACCCCGGAAAGTCGGATGCGACGCTAGCCGACAAAGGGACGTGATCCCACAGCAGGGACACGTGCTCCGTCGACGGTTCTTTGCACGGTCTGAAGAAAGCCTCGAAATCGAAGGCGATCTTGTAAGGGTAGATTCCGGAATGTCCGTCGGGGGGAAAAATGGAGAAGTCTGCTAGCGCTTCGAAAATCGTTCTCGAATTTTGGTAGATGCCACCTACGTAGCGCAACTTGACTTGTCGGCAAGAGGAAAGCTGGTTCCTGTGTCTCTTCAGCAAGAACTCGGTGGTGAACGCCGCCTTACACTTGCAACATTCGTATATGCCCGCGTACGCGTTGAAGTCCGTGACGAGAGAGACGTGCAAACCGCCTTTCGCCGTCAGGTGTAGGTTGACTTTACCTCGGGCGGCCACAGTTCTGGAAGGCGGTCTGATCAGAGTAACGCGTCTTCTCAACTTCCGCCCCGGCACTTGACGCGACGCGGTGTAAACCGCTATTTGTACGTCAAACAAGTTCTCTAACGCGGGTAAGTCGCGGATGTTCAGACCCGGAAAGGATTCAGGTGTGGCAGCGGGACAGAACTGACGTAACAAATCTGAAGCGCGCTTGCTGGTGTTGTATAAGTGAAAGGAAATGCAGCGGAAGATGCAGAGGTTGTCCTTGTTGGGAAAATCTAACACGCCGCTTCTCTTTCCAACTCGACCGGCCTGAGTGATCCTACCGCCTATGGGGAATTCCCCCGGTCCCATGTAAACGCAGATGTTCAAATTGGTAGGAAAAAGAACGTGCCACTTGGTGTCAGCGTCGCAAAGTTTCCGTACCTCCTCGCAAGCGACGGTGTTTTGCATCTTTGAGAGGAGCTCTTCCAAAGTTTCTGAATTAGTTACAGTAGGGAGCGGTTGTATGAGAGTTGCGTTGTTCTGGGAGGCGTGGAAGTAGCGCAGTTTGCTCTTGTCTTCTCTGTGTTGTAACAGTAAGCCTACCGAGAAACCCACTTTGTATCTGAATCTTTGTGTCAAGTGAATGCGACGCATAGTATCTACAGCGTCACTCAACTCGCCGGTTGGTAGCCTGAAGTTTGTTACACTCACGCGAGTCCCGTGCATCCTGACGCCCGTTTGTATCGCAGGCCAATTCGCCGTGAACGTTTCCTCCCCGTTCGGTACAGCACATATGCGCGGAGGGACGGTCACCCCGTCCAGAGATTCGCGTCGACAAGCGCTCTTTCGGCAATCCCCTTCGCCGCATAGAGGGCAAAACTTAGCTACTACTCTACAATTTTCTACGTGTCTCTCGTGGTTGTACGCTCTTTTAAACATTTTGAAACACTTTTCGCATACGTACTGTGTCATGTTTTTTTTTCACTCGGTTACCAACTACTTAGCCGTCTAACTATCTATCTATCTATCTAGCCATCTATCAATCTGTCGTCTATGTAACTATCTTTCTGTCTGCTGTCTGTGTATCCGTCTGTCTGTCTGTCTGTCTGTCTGTCTGTCTCATACAGCGTACGTCAAACGCTGTGTGTGTGTGTGTGCGCGCGTGAGCGTTGAGCGTCTCTCATTCCGAATCTATGCCGAGATATTTCAGAATGATCTCTGTTTTGTCATCCAACTCTTTGAGCGCTCTGGCGGACAGCGTCACCCCCTGCTGTGTGGGTTTTTTGTCAGGACCTTCGTACTTGCGCACGTGGACGAGGTTCTTACCGCTGTAGTAGCTCACAGCTGCGTACACTTCGCCCGCCTCATCCAGCACTGCGAACCAGGGGGTGTGATTAGGTTTTCCTTGCGCGGCCGCTGTGTCGCGTATGCGCACCACTGCGCGGATATCGGCGATGCGTGCTATGAGCTCGCGCAGCGCGTCGGCCGTGAAGTGCACTCGCTTGCTTCTGGTCAGAGACGCCTCTTTCACCTGGCCGTCTTTTGTGTAGCGCGGCCTCCTAGACAGTCTAGCCACGTCCTCCCAGATCTCCAGCGTCAAAGCTCCGTCTAAGCAGAACTCTAACCCGAGTGTTTTCTCTGCTTCTTCTCGTCCATCTCCTTCTTTTTCTTGTATTTTTCTCTTCTTAGTGGGCCTTGTTGTTCTGGAACTCACCTTAGAACGTTTCACACCCGCAGGATGAGTAACACCATCAGCGTGAGCTGAATCAGCAGCAGAACCGATAGCAGGAGCAGCGTCAGCGCTGGTGGTATCGGAGGTCTCGTTGTTGGAACAGCGCAGCCACACGCCGTCCGTGCTGTGTGTAGCGGTAGAAGATGAAGCGCCGCCGCCGCCCTCGTAAGGTGGCGGTGAGGGCAGTCGCCACGGACCGGACGGGGGGGCGCTAGCAGTGGAGGAAGTGAGGTCGAAAGGTCGAAGAGGGAAGCCGAAAAACGTACCGCTCACCCCTTGCCCTTCGGGTTCTTCGTACGCCTCGTCGTCAGCGTCGTTCTCTGTCTCACCCTGTTGCTGCTCCTCCTCCTCCTCTTCTTCTCGGTTCAGGGGCTGAGTGTCCGAATAGCTGTAACTCTCAGCGCGAGCGGCGTCGAGGGCGTCCGTCGATGTAGTGGTGGAGGAGAGGGGCTGTGCAACGTGCGGCAGGTCATCAAAGTCATCAACAGTAGTGGGGAGGTAAAAACCCGGTTGCCAGTACTGCGCTGTGCCAGGAGCGTTGTCGTCAGTAGTAGTAGCAGTAGCAGCAAGTGCAGCAGAAGCAGCCGCAGCAGGCGCAGCCGCAGCAGACGCAACAGTAGCAGGCGCAGCAGCAGCCTCAGCAGGCGCAGCCGTAGCAAGCGCAGCAGTAGCAGGCGCAGCAGCAGCAGCAGCAGCAGCAGCAGCAGCGGCAGGCGGGACGGCGGTAGCAGCGGCAGCGCGCTTAGCAGCAACGTGTACCGTCGCGAGTGTAACAACGTCGCTAGCACGACGACTGCTACCAGTAGTACTACTAGTACTACTACCACTACTACTACTACTGCTACTACTAGTGCTACTGCTACTACTACTACTACTACTACTGCCGCGAGCGCTCGCTACAGCAGGAGGGTGATAAGACCAACCGGCTGCGGCGGTAGTCTCATGTTCAGTAGCAAGAGCAGGCACTGACGCTAAACGAACGCTGTTCCGCGTAGTCTTCTTGTTCTTGAACGCCGCTAGCTGTTGTCTTTTGCTCATGGTGGTGACTGTAGAGAGCAGCAAAAAAGAATGAGTGAGTGAATGGAGGTTTCCAAGCCCCTTATATACGCCTTCTCGCTTCTAGAGCTAAGCTACTTACCGACCCTGTTCAGCTGCCGCCGGCTGGCCGGCGGCCATTCACAAAGAGAAACAAAAAGACATAAGGCATGACGTTTTCAGCTGGATCCCTTTCCCCCCCCCTCTTTTGAGAGATCGACTGTGATGATGAGCTAAGCCGCTTACCACCCTGTTCAGCAATTCAACGCGCATTAGCTGTATAAAGGGTTAAGCGGTTGCTGCCTGCCGTCGACTGACCGGCGGCGGCCATTCACAAAGACATAAGGTATGACGTTTTCAGCTGGATCCCTTTTTGAGGGATCCACTGTGGTGAGCTAAGCCGCTTACCACCCTGTTCAGCCATTCAGCGCGCGTTAGCTGTATAAAGGATTAACGGTAACGGTGATGAGCTTACAGTGTGTATACAAAAAAAAACTACAGGAGGCGTGTGGCGTGAAGCAGGACCCCCCTAAGACGAACGTGCCTGTCTGTGAGTAGAGGCGTGTGCATGTGGTGAGCGACTTAAGTGTAAGACAAAAATCGCCACCTCCTGCCGTGGTGAGTAGACCGGGCCGGCCAGGCGGGCGGGCGGCCGGCTAGTTCAATAGGGAGGGGTGACAGCTGCCTAAGGCTGTGCATGAAAAAAAATCCGATTTTCACCTGACCTCTGACGTTTGTTACAATGAATGTCAGAGGGAGGGAGACGTCCTCGGGTAGGGGGTAGGAGGTATTAAGGCTATGAGTGAGGAAAAAACACCGTTTTCAGCTGGTCTCCACGGATAGCGATGCCACACCCCCTCGTCATCTAAGCTCTTAAGGAGCGGAGCGGCTGAAAAAGCGTCATGCGGACAGGGTGCTAGACAGCTGGAGCGCTGTTGGAAATGGGATTAAACTCCCTCTGTATAAAAAGCTCTCATTTCTGTTGGAAAAAAAACATATCACCTCTGACCCCAGTAACGGCTACTACCACCACCACCGCCACCACCACCACCGCCGCCACCGCCGCCGCCGCCGCCGCCGCCGCTGCCGCCGCCGCCAAGACGAGACGAGATGGCTCAAGCTATTCCACTTTCAAGCTCGCCTTCACCGCCCGGTGCGCCTGAAAAAAAGTTAATGCGGCTTGACGACGTGAGACGCGGCGCGAGGCAGCAGACCGATGATGGGGAGACCCGACAGGTAGGACAGCGGCGGTTAGCCTATAGCGACGCCTTGCTTCGTCAACTAGGTAAAGAGTTGAGCGGCTGTTGGAGAGAGTTGGGCAGTAGCGCCGCCCGTATGGATGCTCTAGTAGAGCGCAGTGTCAAGACACCGGAGGAGCTGTGTACGGCGATGTTCCGAGTGTGGTGGGGTGAAACCCCGCATCGTCATAGATGGGGCGAGCTCGGTCGCGTCTTCACCCGCATAAGACGCATGGAACTGTTGGCTCAGTGGATGGCCCTTCTCCACAGACAGGGGTTGGATTTCGAAAACCCCGACTCGCGCGCGATGCACAAGCACTTGGGCACCCTCGGCAGACGTCTGGGTAGCAGGTGGAAAGAGGTGGGGGACCATTTAAAATTGTCGCCTGAGAGGTTAGATAAGATCGCTGAAGAATGCGAATACGGAGGAAGTCCCGCTGAGTGGGCCTTCCGAGTGTTGAAAATGTGGCAAGATGAAGCTGACGGCGCCGGCGGTACGCCTTTTGAAATCCTTCGAGTGTTGACTGAGGACATGGGAAAGTTTGGCCTCGGCATCGCGATATTACTTGACTTTATCAAGCAAGAAACAACGAGAACGACGGACATGTGAATTGTTGTGTTTTATTTTCATACGTCTTCTTTATTAGTAAGTAAAAAAAAAAAATATCATAACAATTAAGACGCGCGATCTCTTAAAGTGTCACTTCCTCCAGTCGCAGCTGATCGCCTCATCGCAGCACGTGATAAACAAAAAAAAAACGAAGAGACACGCTTCTTCCTCTCGAGAGGAAGAAGCGTGTCTCTCGATTGAAATCTTTTTCTTTTCTTTTTTTCTTAAAAGAGACAAACGCCCCTTAGAGTGCTCCCCCACCCCCCTAGAGTGCCCCCCTCCCCCCTCCCCCCCTCCCCCCCACCACCCGCCCCATGCATCCTAAAAGCGCCCCCCTCCCCATGCATCTTAAAGAAGCCCCCCTCCCCCCCTCCCCTCCCCTCCCCCCCTTATACACTCTAAAGAACGCTTCTACCTAGTTCAATAAGTCACTTCCAGTCGCTCGTAAAACAATAAAAAATGAAAAAAAATGAAAAAAAAACTTATATCGTAGTGTTTTTTATTAGTTTACCGAAAAAAAATAAGAGACTCGCCTCCTCCTCCAAAAAAAAAAGATATCACATTTTAAAGCCCGTGACCCCTTAAAGACGCTCATCTCTTCATTAAGTCGCGTGACGTCACTTCTTCTTCTTCTTCTTCTTCTTCTTCTTCTTCTTCTTCTTCTTCTTCCGGTCACGTGATCAATCAGGTCACTTCCGGTCACGTGATCCTCAATGAGGTCACTTCCGGTTGGCCATTAGGTCATGTGACGTCACTTCCGGTCCCCTAAGTAGGTCAGTAGGTTACCCAGAATGCACCATCCCCTAAGTAGGTCACTTCCGGTCACCCAATGGAGGCCTCTGATTGGCTTCAGGGTTACCCAGAATGCACCGCTAATCCCCTAAGTAGGTCACTTCCGGTCACGTGACCAAATGGAGGCCTCTGATTGGCTAACTAGGTCACGTGACGTCACCACTAATCCCCTAAGTAGGTCACTTCCGGTCACGTGACCAAATGGAGGCCTCTGATTGGCTGCATGTCGATTGAGTAATAAACAGTACTTAACTATAGTCCCGTTCCGATACATACTATACTACTCCCGCCTGTTTGCAAGGCACCGACATGCTTGCACAGACCAACAGGTAAATGGGAGCCACAAATCCATTGCCATATATAACCACCCAACGTTTAACACTTGCCATCCCCCAAAGCTCTGGGAAGTCAAGGGCAACATCTCTTTTCTTGCATGATAAGGACTTTGGGAGCTACCCTCGGGGGATGTGAGGAGGGGCTGTGGTAGGAAATCGCGCTTATTTTAAGAGGAAGTACTAATATTATTGCATAATTATCTCAACATTCGTCTCTGATTTTATCATTAACCCTTTAATCGTGGCACCTGAATAAACACATTAGTGCAATTGGCCAGACTGGTATTTATTCACAGATCGGCCGATGGTGGCAGCTCTACTCAGAACCCTTTGGATGATTGAATAGATATTCCTTCTTTTTTATCAACGCGTTTCCTTTTCATCACAATGCATTGTTGCGTGGCTGCAAATCTAATATTTTATTGATCTCCCATAAACTAAAAATATTATTTCAGCAGGAATGCACCATTTGCCATTACATAGTGTGATACCAATCGGAGGTGTATCTCTACATTATTACATACTTTGTAGATATAGAACCTGTAAGGGTTAATAATAACAACAATGATAATGTCCTTTGGAACATGGCAGCTGTGTAGGTGAGGGTGCAGCAATGCGGAACACGTTTACCTACATGCTGGGCCAATAATGCACATGTGCTAGCCTGTATGGACTACAGAGCCGGTGGGGGGCTGGTGGGGGGCTAGTGGGGAGCTGGTGGGGGTAGCTCCCCCAGCCTGGGGCCGAGTCGATAATGACACCCTGACACATTCAGCTCACGTGGTGTGAGCAGCTCTCTATGGGAACAGCTCACTCACTGTGTGTACACTACCCCAGCCCCGGGGTCTTACCCAAACACCATTCAGCTGCCTACCCTGTATCCTACACCTTCCTACCTAGAGCAGCCCCACCACTACCCATCCAGTACTACCCGCCTACCTACCCATCTACCTATCTACCCATCCACCTACTTATATCTACCTCCCCATCCATCTAACCATCTACCTGCTTACCAAACTACCTACCGACCTACCTACCTATCTACCTGCCCATCTACCTACCCATCTACCTACCCACATACCTACCTATCTACCTACTTATCTATTTACTGATCTACCTACTAATCTGCTTACTTATCTATTTACCGATCTACCTATCCATCTACCTACGGATCTGCCTCCTTAAATACCTCCCCATCCAACTACCCATCTAACTACCCATCTACCCAACCGTCCCACCAACCCCCTGAAAGAACCAGGGTTTTAAAATGGTTCGACCCTGTGAGTACAAAGTTCATTTTTAATCCGTTTTCTTGCCTCAATGAAAAGGGGTCCAAATATTAGGATTGTTATTTCTACCAGTATATTGAGTCAAACAGGAAGGGCTGGACCTCAGACCTAATAAGTTACATGACACGACGTGCTCTGGACCCTAGCTTGGTTTAGTTTTGAGCGACTGATGAAATAGCCAAAGTGTACTCCATTTTATGACCTATTTGCCACTCATTTGCCATTCCCGTGCCCCCTGATCTATATATATATATATGTTTTCTCTTTCAGGAGATGTAGGTAAAATATCAAAACATTAATTGAAAAGATGAACAAAATGAAGGGGCAGCTTTCACCGTCCCTGGCACCTAATATATATCCTCATTTCCGCCCTCTGTAATTACCCATAATCCCAAGTTAGTTGCCGTCACTACGCCACATGGTAGCAAACATGTCCAATTTCCGGTTCCTTTGAACTGTCAGTGGCCACTTCTGTGAGACTGAAGATTAATATCACACCTCACTGCGCCAGCACCTATGGTATACATAGATGGCCGTATACCTTCATGTTAGAAGAATTTCCACAAATTTGACCAGTAGCTCGCTTATTCGCGATTAATTTTTGCGTAACATGTTGGCCTACATGTTGGCCTACTTTAATAATAATATCACTGTACTTTTATTTATGATTTAACTGCATAATTACATCAATCGCTGTTAAAGTATCTAAATATACCTTTATAATCTCCTTGACCTCCACTCCTCCTGTTACTATGCCTTCCACATCAGAGCCATGGTCAAACAGGAAACAACATGGCGAGTGTACATTTTCATTGATTCTCGCCTTGTCACGCAAGATAAACCGATAAGAGGGGAGGCGGGAAGTGGACTGGTAACTGCTTGTTTGCTTACCCTCCGCCCATGTCTGACAACTAAAGTGATTGCATCCCGTGTCAGACGGCCGTCATATATTTACCCACTGTCCGACACTCGTCATTGAGTTTGAGGAGCAACTCTTGGTTGGGACAGAAACAGGAGGAGAGCAGCTCACTCATAGAGAGCTATGCACCTAGCCTTGTCAGTGTCTGTGTTCCATGTAGCCATGTACTCAGCACTCTCAGAGTTATGTCAGTGTTCCATATAACAGAGTGTCATGCACCCATCCCAGGCCATATTGTTTAGAGATTGAATCCGATCAAGCCTTCAGTCAAATTCATGGTAAATTAATGTTGTATTTTTATGCGCACACTACAGCTGTTTGTCAAACTTTAATGTAATAATGTCATCCCTAAACCAGAGAGAATCTACAGATCGGCCAATATGAGTTACGGTGTCCCGATTGAATACCGTTCCGATCCGCAAGCGTGAAGGATAGCCTTTATTTTGGGAACGGTATGTTCAAATAAGATTAAAATGTGGGCTCGCATTCCATCTGTGAGTCAGCGTCCCATAAACAACAGGATGCCATGTAGTGTTGGTGGTACATTTCTCAATAAGCACTAACTAGATGATTTGCAGCTTCAGAACTACGTTTCACCAGTTTCCTTTCTGCATTTGCACATCTGGAATTTTCGCTTGGAAGCCATTAGGCGTACAGTGAGAACCAAATTATTTTATGATGACTTGCTGTGCCCCTGCGTTATCTGAAGCAATGGAAATGTCGGTGGAATTTTCGTTCTTGAAATGCCTCCGTTTTCTTTGTCTTATCCCGTTCCAAATTGAATCCTGAGGCCATGGAAGAAGTTAAATCCTCCCTTTTTGCCAGCTTATCTATCAAAACATCGTTTTATTTTCTTTTGGATTCCAGATGACGAGAATAGGTAATAATTATCTCCATTATTTCTCTTCTTGAAGTCTGTCGATCCCTGGACGCTTGCCTTGCTATAATATACATTTCGATTTATCCTAAAATAAGAGGTTTAATCACTGAATTATTTTGATATTTGCCTCCACCATAAATTGTTACAGAATAATCATATTCTGAACCTTAATCCCCTGACCCCTGACTGATATACTATCGAATATCATATCATTGGCTGATCGGTGCCTACACTCTTCATGATCGACCATTCTAGATCGTGTATCACGTTCTGTTGATTCATATCATAATACGTTTTACACACTAGAAATTCTTATCGATGTGCATGATTACAATGACGTGAGTGCGTACACTTTACGCCAAGACAGCCATTATTGGTTAGTCAATAATGCAATACACTGGAACAAGATATTCCTAATGATCTGCTGGTTACAATGTCCAAGTTCGTAAGTCTGGAAACCTGGACATGCTGTGCATAACGGCCAGGTGTAGTGATGTGTTCCGAAACCACAAACAAATCCCCCGGACTTCCTTTTGCCAAGTCCCACCCGGCAAGTCCAATCAATGACCCCCCTCCCCCCTGAACATCTCCTCATCTGAGACATCACCGCCTGGACACCATCCCCCCCCCCTTGCTGTAAGGTGTTCATAATTTACTTCATGAAAATAGAGACTTTTGAGATATATACAGACAGTGAGTAATCAATACATTGATAGATAGTATTTTGACAAATCACGGGAAGGTATGGTCTGGTTATGGGGAAGGATAATATAGTGTTACAATTACATATGTATAGAATTGTGCACATACTGCTATTACATTATGTCTATGCAACCCAACATGAAGAAGTTTCACTAGCATGACATGATCGTCACATAACCCTTCCCTGTTCAGTTTCAGATGTCATTAGATTGTTTCGAGCAATCCGGAAATAACATGCTCGATGTTATTTTCCTAAAAGAATTATTTCAGTAGAATGTATACCCGCCATGTTTGTATCGACTTAGCACGGTCACGGGTGCCCTGCCAACACCTGTCCCTTATGATAGGTGACAGCAGGGACCAGACTACACCAGATCTAATACTAGTTACACGTAACGCGCAGATTACCCCTATCATTAGCACACTATACATAATCAATGCTGGTTTTTCCCTCCACAGTTATTACTTACACACAGAGGATAGAGGGTCTGCTTATAGTGGGGTTATTTACATCGTTGCCACATCGGTAACAGCGTCTAATGCGTTTGAAGATCTTTAATCAATGACAGAAAACCTGATTAAGGGCTTTCCTAAGATAAGAAATCAAGCCCATTACGTCCAGCTCCATGGTGAGAGATTCATAACACCCTCTCTACTATGAACGTCTTATGGTAGGGTGAGGGGGAGTGCCTTGTAATTCCTCAGACTATTTTGTCCTATCATTAGGTCTTCCGTTGGCTTCTAACAGGATACATATAATACCCGTTACCAAAGTATCAATCCAATGCAATACAATGTATATAGATTTATCAAATAATATCAAGTTCTCATTAATTCCATTAACTATTAGGACCTAGAAGACCTGATAGTTCCTTTATCAAGTCAAGTATTGTTGTTCAATTAGTTAGATTTAAGTCCTCGAAAATATGAGTAACCACACAGGAAGGATGCTCAGTACGGCGGCACTCGGATTATCTTTTCCTCCTGACCGCTCGACTGACTGAAAAGAAAATGTTAAATATTATCTCTTTCTGAATGGCATATGATTCCATCATCACTACAATCCCCTCCCTACCCTCCAGTGATACACATTACCCACCTTTCTGTTGTAGCAAAAAGAAATCTTCTCCTATTCACCACGTACTTTGAACTTTATATACATGACCTCTGAAAGGAAGGACCAAAGTACTTTGGGCCCCTTGAGCGGGAAACTAAAAAGATATCAGTCCTACGTTTTTTGTTGGGGTAGGGGGCAGAATATATTTAAACCCTTATCACAAAGGGGATAGATTTTTCTTTGGTGAAAATTGGACAATCCACTATCCATCTTGTTGTTGGAAAATGATCACAGTGGCGGATCCAGGATTGTCTAGAGGGGGGGGGCAACCTGGCCAACCTGGAGTGACTGTCTATTTCCAGTGAGCAAAGCGCAGCGGCCATATTAAAAGGGTTGGGGGCATGCCCCCTAAGAAAATCTTGATGGTCTTAACAAGAAATGATGCATTCTCATGCATTTTAGGACACAATATTTTTAAGACTCAGCCCCCTCCCCCATCTAGGTCATTCATACTCCACTGAAATAGACTATGATGTGTTATATGATAACATCTCTCTCTCCCTTTCCCCCTTTTCTTCTCTTTTCTTTTCTGTTCTTCCCCCTTTTTTGGGAGAGGGGGGGGGGGCAAGGCCCGTCGGGCCACCCCCCCTGGATCCGCCAATGGGATCACTCCCTTCTTCAGTAAAGTATACTTTTATTAGTAAATCCCATAGCTCTCCCGTTTCCCTGGGTCTGTCGTTATCTCTCACTTTCCTCCTTGGCTGACCCCATCCCTCATATTCCTTCAAGGCTCCAGTCCCTCCCCCATTCCAATACATCCTCCAGGCGTGGCAGCCCCTCCAGAAGATGAGTCTGTGACGACAGGACTCGGTGCAGTCGGGATTTGTCTTATTGGCTTCACAGCTCAACCTAGATGGCTTCACCTATCGATTTGTTTTGCCGGCTTCAGAAGCTTCTGACCTTTCTCCGCCAGCAGTGAAACCTTTTAACAAGTTGAGTAATCCCACCCTTCAGCTTCAGATTTGCCACTATCAGCAGCTCTGCAAAGCGCGGCTCTTCTACTAATTACTCGCATCACGTAGAGGTCATCAGGTGGATATAATTCTCTTATTGTTCTTGTTATTTGACTTGTTCTTGTTTGTGTTATTCTCGTTCTCATTCCCTCTCCCTCCCAACCTTAACCGATGGGCATTTCCACTATACTACTTATGTTAGATGCCTGAACCAATGTGTATTTCCACTGTACTATTCATGTTAGATGCCTGAACCAATGTGTATTCCTCTATACTTCTCATATTAGATGCCTGAACCAATGTGTATTTCTAATGTCTACTCATGTTAGATGCCTGAGCCAATGTGTATTTCCAATGTACTACTCACGGTAGATGCCTGAACCAATGTGCATTTCCACTATACTACTCATGTTAGATGCCTGAACCAATGTGTATTCCTCTATACTTCTCATATTAGATGCCTGAACCAATGTGTATTTCTAATGTCTACTCATGTTAGATGCCTGAGCCAATGTGTATTTCCAATGTACTACTCACGGTAGATGCCTGAACCAATGTGCATTTCCACTATACTACTCATGTTCGATGCTTGAACAATGTGTATTTCCACTATACTACTAATGCATAGAATCGCTTACAAAATCATTGTATTGCCGGCTTTTCTATCTCTGTTAAGCTCCCTTCCGTAGCCCCACTGACTGTCACTTGTACGAACTACATCGTAATATCTTAGTGAATACTCTGTCCATAATTATCCGATAAAATTTGTCCACCCTCTATTACTTCTGTCTATCATTTTTCATCTATCCATATACATATTATAGTCTCTGAGTGCCTGTGTATGTATGCACTGGATACATGCCTGGATACATGAGTGTTGTAATAGCAACAGCCTTTGTTACTCCCACATTTAATCACAGGTTATCACTCTGATGGTTGGTGCTGCAGATATGTAGAGGGTCCTCCAGATAGCGGCTAATTCATCGTCACAGGAGGGGTAGAGTGGTGGTAATGGCGTTCAGTGGATGATGTATGTGCACTGCTGCTGTGACGGGGGCCTGGCCTTGTAGTACCTGTGAATAATATAGCCCCCCTGTCGCGACCCCCTGATATTTGTCTGGCCGATCCCTATCAACCATACCGGCTCTGGGCTCTCCAGTGTTTGCTCTAGCACCACTGGCCTTATCGGGGCACACCCCTATAGGCTCTACCCCACCCCACCCGAGCCCCACCACGACGTCGAGTGACGGCTGTTATCTGCAGCGGGACTGGCGTGCTCGCCTGCATCATCATGCGCCCGGCCCTGGATTGAAACATACATTGTACTTTCTATAAATAGCCCTCTGTTGGCCCTGTGTGTCTCAGTCGATCTGCCAGGCTGCACATAAGCCACTCCTAACACGACACACACGCACACACACACGTCCACAAGAGGTGGTGGGATAGAGTGTGTGTATGTACAAATGTCTATAGTACTATATCCCCGGACCCCCCCCCCCCCAGCCCCCAGCACTCATCGTCCAGCAGTACACGGGGTGATTATTAGGGTGCGTTAAGGGGGCCCTGGAGGAGGCTGGCAGCTCTCGGCCCCGACACAGGGGGTGAGGGTCAGGGGACTGGTGGGCGGCCTGTGCAAACACTTGGCCGGGGCGCCTGGAGCAGGACGTGGGGCGGCACTGAACGTACAGGAGGAGGCCTGCCTCCCTGCCTCTATCTCCACATGGGTCGTATGCATGCAGTGCTTCAACTAAACACAGGCTGAGCAGTTCCTTCTCTCCCAGCGAGTGGAGGCTGCGAGCAGTTCCTTTACTAGAACGCGGCAGGCCAATGAGCAACTTACATGAGCAAAAGCCAAAGTAAACCAATGAGAAACTCATAGGGGAAGGCAGACAGTGTCGCTTTGGGATTAGAGGGACAGAGAGAGTGGCAGGCGGTCTGCTGCAACTATTGCTGCGACTATTGCTGCCACAACTGCTGCCACGACTGCTGCCACTATTGCTGACAAGTTGCCACAATAGCTGTCACTATTGCTGCGACTACTGCTGCCACACTAGCTGCCACAATAGCTGTCACTATTGCTGCTGACACTATTACTGTTGCCACTATTGCTGACTCTATTACTGTTGCCACTTTTGCTGCAGGCCGGCCGCGTGTGTTGCCTGGCCCCAATGGCTGCAGGCCGGCACTAGGCTGACGGCTAGGCCCCCCGCCTACTTAGAGCCTATACGTGACGACGGTGGGCGCAGTGGGCCAGTGGTGGTGGCCGAGGACAGAGACCTGGGCTGATACTGCCACCATCCAGGGGAGGCTACAGCAGAGAGACGGCAGCTCCTATAACCTCCTGGAGCACCGGGCACCAGACACAGCTGCAGCACAGCCTCCTCCAGGCAGCAAGGTGACAGCATATTACCCACAGGAGGAGACAGGACAGGAGGAGTACCTTATAAGGCAGCTTAATGATCAGATCAGCACAACTGACATGGAGTTTACCTGACTAACTAGAAGTTTGAATAGTAAGAAACCTTCTCCTGACCACTTTTCGTTTTGTTTTATGTTGACCTTAATTCCTGTGAGGGACTGGTCCCTGGAGGAAACCACAGACGTCATTGACGGCCTTTACGACGACGACGTACGTCCTGAACCGAACAATGCACTCAGATAGGTTTCCTTACCAACAGGTAGGTTGTTGGAACTCTTGTCCCAGAAACAACTTATTTCATGTGAAGCCCATGTGTTAATTGACACATGTCCAAATAGAAATGGGTGAGCATGTCTAATTGACACCTCACTGCACATTAACACACACTAATTCACCAGGTACAACAGTGAGTTAAATATTCTATCTTATACATGTCTCTCGCCTCCATCTTAAACCCTAGGTCGCCATCCCCGGCTCTCACCGTGTAGCCCACCTTCTCTTATGCTATTTGTTGTCTTCCCTCACTAAATGGACATGTATGGCGTCCGGTCTCATCTGTTTTATCCACCTTTTATGTTTTGTATCTCCGTGTTGTTTTATTTATCCACCTTTTCCTTATTTTGCTCTATATTTTGCACCTCCCCCATTTCTCCTCTTACCTCCCATACATTTCCTTTTCTTTTCACTCACCCCACCCCTTAAGTACGTGAAACGGCCTCTCTATGTGTCTGCCCTTGAAAGGGCAGCTGCTTCCCTGCTCTGAGCAGCTCAACTTTGAGGGTGAATAAATTAAAGCTCATGTCAGAAGTAATCGGACAGGGTGAAAAAACATGTATTTATTTATAGGTGTGAAGACGCTTTACAAATGAGCCAGTCCTACAGGTGCTAGGGAGGGGACTCTAAGCCCAAGGTTCCTTTTTATGGCGATTCGGAGGTTATGTTAGGTCATGGGGGCAGGAGGTCATGGAGGGCTTATAAAGAAGATAGTAAGAATAACTCGTGCCTTGTGAGCTGCTCAGTGCTGACCTAAATACCTGGCTTCTAACAGGACAACACACAGGCGCCGTGTAAACACGTGCTCCTCCAGGGCGGGGGGATGGGGGGGGGGGGGGGTCCCTGTCTGTACACGGTCAGTCAATACAGGTGGTCCTCCTGTGTACAGCAGGAAACATGTTACAAACCCCTCCTCCAGGGCCGCAGTAAAGCACTGCCCTAGATGTAGTAGATCTTCCGCCGGAATGCTGCAGCACATGGGGATATATCGAGGAGTACTGTATTGCACTATTCTATGGAGGCATACTAGAAGGGATGTGACTTAGAGTTGGATGTCTTAGTTGATTTGATTATGTATCTAGATTTTATAGTACTGTTTGATCGATCAAGGAGAGTGTGCCTGGGCTGTGTAATATAACCTCGCTAGATGAGGCATTACATTTTATGCTGTCTATTTTGATACCTGCTAAATTCTTTATGGGGGTTCTTTCCCGGTTATTTCAATCAACCAAATGTGTCACTGCACTTTTAACACCATTTCTATGGATCGTGTTTCAATGATGGCTTTCATGCATTTAGCATTTAACAGGAGACAGGGCATGACAGGTTCCTGTGGTTTTACCAACCGCTTCATCAGGTGCATTTTGCGGGAAATTAAATATTTCTCTTTCTGCGGTTTCACCACCAACACGGACCACCCCACCCCCAAACCCCCCATCTTTAAGGTGAAGGAAATTAATGGATTATGCTTTTTCATAATGAATACACAAAGAATGTGTCACATGTAGACGAAATGCACCTTTAATGTAATAACTGGCCATGATTCCCAAGGGTTTATAAAATGCTTCTTGCGTTTACAAAGTACCAAAAATGCTGCTACATGAGTAGGGCCTATTTTCCCCAGTTGAAAATGTAATACTCTTCCCAATAAAAACCGTCATAAGACTCTTGCTTGGAAACTTGATAGGTCTGGGAAAATATTGTAAATTTATTTAGTCACCACGGTTTCTTTGTTGGAATCTGGGAGTGGTGGATTTTAGTGTGGACCCTTTCCTTTCTATTCTTTGGTAACAAGTAGTTTCCTTCTCTTCGAACAGTACATAGGTGTATTGTTGTTGTATCTCCTGCGTGTAATCCGTTCCTTTGTTTATTTATAGCTAAATTCAACAACTCATTCATTTTAAATGAGTAATGTGTTGTAATCCAGCAGGAGTCATGTATCAAGGCATGTTGTAAATTCGACCCACACGCAATATCACAATTTTTCCTGTTGTTATAGCATGCAATGTCCCCCTTCCCCCTCCCCAAACACTAAAAGGCCTCTCATTTAGATTTAACTGATGCTGATGTGACAGCTCACTAGTGTACTGGGGTTTAAGATTCCAAAAGCAAATACTCCTACTGTGGGACATTAGATTATGACAGGTGAGAGGGAGAGACAGACATTGTGAGGAGACATTATTAAAGAAAGCATCATGCTTCCATGCTGTAACGAAGTTAATAGTTAGGTGCAGGTGTTTACGGATAGATTGCCAAATCATACACTCCAATCAACATTATTTGCACATATATCATTATGACTAGTTGCCTGTTGATCAACATACCTGAATTCCTTGACATTTATAGGCATATACATGTCGAATTCATGGCAAAATGAAGTGCCCAGGCTAGCTCAGTGTATGGCTCAGGTTATGGTCTATAATTGGCCAATTCGCCCTGTGTGCATATTATATATACCTTTTCCAATGCAGGCTGTAAGCGGTCATTTACATTCTCAATTATGGGTTTATTATTGTATTGTATTGTATTGTAAATTCCTTTATTTATACTGAAAACATATAGGCATAACAGTTGCCTGTAATTATTTTGTATCCAGTCAATAGTTTATATAATTCACTTGTACATGAATGGCTCAATGGATGTAGCTTAAGGCTACAAGAGTAGGAGATAGTACAGATGTTAGTAGCAAAAATGTATAGTTTCAATGAAATCAGGTGTGTTTTGTATACACACTCAACTTGAGTGTGTATTCAAACAACACAGGCCGGTGTTATTGGCCTATTTATGGTCAAACAGGCCAGATGGTGCACCTGTTTTCCAAAGGACGGATGTTATGTCCTGGCGATATTATTTCTAATTCCCGTTCAATATTAATATGTAAATAATAGGGACGATGGTATTGTCCTTTTTGGAAACCCAATGGTCAGTTGGGTTTCGGGTCATGGGTGAGGAGTAAAGGGATCAGGTCCAGGTCAGATGGTTATATCTAGCTATACGCTCAGAGAAGTGTCTTTTTGTCCATCCTGCAAACTCACTATGTGTATTCAATGCACGAACCTCATTGTCTAGTCCATTCCAGACTATAGCAAGCCTGTATTCAAGACTTTTACGATAAGAGGGGTCTTTGGCCCTTATGACTCTTAATAAACGGTTGTCATGTAGCCTAGTTCTGACTGGTCTAGTGTCCAAATTCTCTGGCACAAGGGACTTTGTAAAAGCCATCTTGTGGAGATGCATATCTCTTCTGTCCCTTAGACTATTCAGTCTTGCTTTCCTATGGAGGGCAGTTCTGCTTGTGATCCCCGTACGCCTATATGCTACTCTAAGTGCTTTGTTTATCGTGCTCTGTATGGATTTTAAGTGCTGGTTTGTAGCCGAAATATAGAAAATATCACAATAATCTATGGTAGGAACTAGCATGGTTTTGACTATTTTTACTGCAGAGGGCTCAGTCAGATTGTACTTGATGTGGCTGAAAAGTTTCATCTTAAATCTAGCATTTTTCTTTAGTGTTCCAACATGGTGAGCAAAATCTAGCATTGGGTCCAGGATGAGGCCTAAATATTTATAAGACGGAGCAGACGATATATTTTCATTACATATACGGAGTCTGGGTCGTTGCCATTCAGATTTTAGAGCCTTAGTAGTGAAGCATATATATTTAGTTTTCTTACTGTTTAAGGAGAGTTTGTTCATTTTACACCAGTGTTCTATATGCAGGAGGTCTTCATTTATTTTTTGAGAAATAGGAGCTTGGGGGAGATGACTGACGTAAACTACTGTGTCATCAGCATAATGCTGGCATTTTAGATTTTGTAGTACATTACCCATATCGTTAATATAAGTCAAAAACAAGAGAGGGCCTAAAACAGAACCCTGTGGTACTCCACAGTCTATTGGATGATTGTCTGAAAGTATGCCATTTGCCTTTGTCCGCTGTCCCCTATTTGTTAAGTAATTTTCTATTAAAGTAGTAGCACTAACGCCCACTCCCATATTTGTTAATTTTGTAATTAGAATTTTGTGGTTCAGTGTGTCAAAAGCTTTTCTAAAGTCCAAAAAGATAGCAGTAGTGCAGTGTTTATTATTTAATTGGGAATAGATATTATTCGTTAGCTTTTCTATGCTATCAATTGTAGAGCGACCCGGCCTAAATCCATCTTGGTTTTCACTCAAGAGGCTTTCTTCTAGTAGGAATTTTAGAAACTGTTTATGTAGGACTTTTTCCATAATTTTGGCAGGTAATGGTAATATGGAAATGGGTCTTAGGTTGTTGACATCAGTTTTATCCCCGCCTTTTGGGAGAGGAGAGACAATGGCCTGTTTCCAAGCATCTGGAAAGGAGTTCCTTTTTATAACCAAATTTACTATTGGTGAGTGGTACCCCTACTCTATGCAGTACGTTCGGGTGCATTGCAGCACAACCCACAGAAACCCATCTTGGGTGAAACGTGGTTCACACACAGAAAAGTGAGAGTCATTGTCGCTAAAACTACCCTCACCTGAGGGTCATGCACTGCGTGACTCTCAGGTGAGGGTAGTTTTAGCGACAATGACTCTCACTTTTCTGAGGGTGTTGTTGTGAATTGTTGCCAATTATAAATGTTGTTCTTGATAATGACAAGTACTGCCATATCCTGTTCCAGGTGTCCATGGAATGAAATGATTTCGCATATTTTACAGATATATTTCACAAAATAATTATTGTAATATTAAGAAATAATATATTGTAATATTAAGAAATTCACCACATGTTAGACTAGAAAAAGACCCAGGAGCCATCCCCACTTTACAGCATTTAGTTCCCAGCAATTGTATAGTGATGCAGGTGTCTGATGTGAGTAGTATAAGGAAAATGTACATTGGTGCAGGTGGCTGATATGAGTAGTGTAGGGAAAACGTACATTGGTGCAGGTTTCCGATGTGAGTAGTATAGGGAAAATGTACATTGGTGCAGGTATCCGATGTGAGTAGTGTAGGGAAAATGTACATTGGTGCAGGTGTCGGATATGAGTAGTGTAGGGAAAACGTACATTGGTGCAGGTTTCCTATGTGAGTAGTATAGGGAAAATGTACATTGGTACAGGTATGATGTGGAACATATACCGACTGGTGTGTAGTTGTATAAATGGAATTAGCACATTCGTCCAGGTAGTTATATGAATGATAGAAGGTGTGCATTGGGAAAGGCCTCTGCATGATGTCGGATTTACATTGATTCAAGCCTCCAACTTGATAAGCACTGGACCAGTGGTTCAGGAATCAGTAATTATCATACCTGATGTGGCATTACTTCAGGCAGCTTGATACTTTAATCAACCAGTAGAGCAACACGATAGATTAGGGTGCCAGATACATCACTCATCAAATCATTAAAATAAAAATGGGTGAATAGTAAGCTGTCAAGAGTGAGTGATCTGGTCTCTACTCTAGCTTTATTCTATTAAAAAGTTTCTACATCAAAGTTGCTACATTCATCACTAAACTGAGAGTATGGCTGAATACAAATCCCAGTTGATTGAGTATGCAAGGGTTCTTTGCATTCCACAGTCACAAGTGATATATTCTTTGCTATACAATTAAAGTAGGATTTGAGGAAACCCCTCTAATGGAATATGTTTCTATATTTCTTCCAACGGCTATTGTTTCACTTCGCTGATGTGAGCTAATTTCAACTGTGAACTGTGATGCATGTGGTACTATGCAATGTGCTGGCTGTATAGCCTCTGTTAGAGTAAAAAAGAGGTCTCGCCAATCTATCATAATGCCTCATAGACAGCGCGTTTGTCATCACAGCATCACTGTCAATGTTTTATTCATGCCACTTTCTTTGATATTGGAAGTAACGGCCGCTCGGCAGGCCATTGGAAGGGGACGGTCATCTATTCCCATCTCCCACCGCTCAGCCCCTCTCAACCTTGACCCTACCCTATTCCAGTGGCATATCTAAGGCTACCGGCTTTACATAACAGAATACACACATGTATGGGTTCTGTAAGTAAGGTGCCTCCAGAAGCCTGAGTCACTTTCCTTAATGGATTATATGGTCTATTCAGCTTATCCATGGGAAACCATGGGAATCCAGTATATAAATGGGTCGGCATACTTTCAGTAAATCCCTGGGTTACTCTACAAGGTACTGTTTGGAAATGCTCCGTATAACTCCAAGAAATTGTATCCTGCATGTTAAGATGACAACTATATGATAATAATTATATTAAACAAGACCAATTAATTTATTCATTGACTAGCTGTCTTTTTCTAAAGAAATTTGTTATTGTTAGGCATTGAATACCTGGGTATTCTAGCCAAATAGGGGAGAACGTCTGATAAAAGAAGGTAGTTGTTAAATGGGTTAGACCATTGATTCCTACTCTGGTCATTTAACTAAAAAGAAAGTGAGTCCAAGAAAAGATAATAGGTGGATAACATATAGACTAGAATGTCCTACCACATTGTCTGAACCAGGAACCTGTATGTGAAATGAATTGTTGTATAAAATTATTGATGTTTATTTGGAAGGCAAACCGACAACCAGGCAAGACAGTCACATTCCAAAGGAGAGGAGTTTATTCCTCAAATACCAGTCTGACAATCTAAGGCCACACCCTCTCCACCCCACCTCACCAGTGTGCCATGGTGTCACAATATTTACTGATCAAGTTGATGATACGCTGCATCGACTGACTCTAACCTCTTTTCCTTTTGTTCTCATTTTCTTATAGCTAAACTCATAGAGAGTGACTGTAGAAGAGGCCCAGCGGAAGTGGCCCCCATTTAACATGGATATATAATAGAGCCAGCCAATGAGTGTCACATCAACTGCCTACCAATTAATGTCATATTATTGTGCTGGATCTCTTCACTTTAACAGATACACACTGTAAAAAGTTGTTGTTCCAGAACAGCAAAATGTGCTGTAACTATACAGTACTTTTGCGGTAAAAGATAATACAGTCAATTTTGCTGTACATGTACATTTCTGTTGATGTAGATGCAGCTTACAGTAGTGAGTTGTACACCTACAGCACTTATTGCTGTACAAGGTACACAGGGGGTCCTGGGATCAATCCTTGGACTAGCCACCTCTCAATGTGTCCCATACTAAATGGTCACAAGCAATTTAACATCATTCTCTATGGGCCTTGCATATAGTTTTCATGGTACATGTATAGTAAATAATTTAGGTGTTTTACAATAATGTCTGCATATTGCTAAATGTGCCAAATATGAGAGCCATGCTGCAGGCCTTATCCAGCTGCCTCAATAGCTCAGTCAGACACAGCGTCGGACAGTGATAGGAAGGCCCCGAGTTCAATCCCCGGTCAGGCTAGTCATGAAACTACAGTTCCTTCATGTTTTGAACTTTTTTTCCTAAAAGTGATTTGCAAATCCACACAAGATACTTTCTAGACATTTTTTTATAAAGAAAAACATGAAATGTTGTTTTGTACGCAGGAC
Source organism: Harmothoe impar (assembly GCA_947462335.1). Classification (NCBI taxonomy): domain Eukaryota; kingdom Metazoa; phylum Annelida; class Polychaeta; order Phyllodocida; family Polynoidae; genus Harmothoe; species Harmothoe impar. The sequence continues at coordinate 42,228,160 of OX381706.1, read as the reverse complement.
AAAAGAGACCTTTAGCAAACTCTACATACATATGGTTCTAGCACTACAAGGTCAACCTTGCACTTGATTTGCAGGAGGTCCTAAATATCTTTTCCTTTTGCTCAGCCATCTGATCATCTATGTATATGAGAGCTACGCTGCAGGTCTTACACCAGCTGCCTCGATAGCTCAACCAGACACAGTGCCGGAAAGTGACAGGAAGGTCCCGAGTTCAACCCAAGGTCAGGCTAGTCATGAAACGATAGGTCCTTTATGTTTTGATCTCTTCTACTAAAAATGTAAGTCTATAAATGAAAAATATCACCGGCCTTGAGAAGCGAACCCTAGACCTTCAGATTTGGTTTTACAATTAATTCTGCTATACAGTAACAGTAGATTTTGCTGTTACTGTACAGTATATGTGCTGTAAATATACATAAGCTGACTTGCTGTAGGTCTACAGCACAATCTACTGGAACCATAGTTGCCCCCAGTATTTGCTGTACAGGAACACTACTTACTTCTAACAGTGCAAGGTGCTCAGCACTTGGCAGCTTAACTCTTGGCTCGTACGGGACCAACTAAGCACCATACACTTCCATTCCCAGCAGTATCCAGCATTTGAACGCACAAAGTGCCTTAAATGGAAACAAACAACGCTGCAACAAGACATGCTGGTGCGGTCAGGGTTCGGCCCATTTAACCTACTTAAAGTGGACTTAGCGGCACTTTACTGCTGGTACCAGTAGCACCTTAAGGAGTCCACACAGCTCTCACCACCCCATTGTACCTTCCCCAGTTTCCAAGCTAGCCTGGTTAGGGCGCCAATGACCCCACCCTTCTCCCTCCACTTCCCTTAGACAAAAACAAAGTGCAGTTCATAAAAAGGTCAGGAGCGGCGCCGTAGTCTGTTATCTATACGTCTCCTTATATAAACGCCACCACCCTGAATCAATCCCCACTGATATCAGGCAGCACAAGCACGATTAGCTGTCTGGGTGCCGTGTATTGGGTGAGGTATAGGGTCTGTCGAAGAGAAGGGTGGTTAACACAAGGGATATAAGCATTGGCTGATGAGTAACTTATAAAACATCATTGATACTCTAAATATCAGACAGAACTTTCGTGGGGTACCTACACATTCAGAAAAGTCAGCGTCATTGTCGCTGAAACCATCCTCATGTGAAAGTGAGTCAGGCGACAATGACGCTGACTTTTCTGAGTGTATAGGACCTCAGACCACAGGACCTGAGGGAAGGGAAGGGGTGGCCGCTGTGCTCAGTATCCCTGCAATGCTAGGGCCAATATACATTTGATACACATTGGCCGATTTGGGCTCCCTCCAGAGAATCCTGAATATGTTAGATGCTGTGATTAAATACTAACAAAAAAAGACGGAAATCAGGGGGAGGAAAAAGGCAGAGAAATACAATAAAGTGCATCCTAAGGAGACTCAGTTCAGAAGTTGCCCACAGGGTTCGCCATAATCGTGTTACATATTTCCGGTTCCTGAACCAGATGCGTCTGCGCACATTAAAGTGTCGAGGGCGGCGCCGGTAAATGGCGCTAAACGGAGTCGGTTTTTCACAGAAAGAGGTCCCGAGAGGATGAAAAAGAGAAAGAGCGAGCCAGGGAGAGCAGGGGCATTTTTATGCCCACCCCAGTCTGCCTGCCTGCCTCTTCCGACCCAGCGTGGCCCTAAACAAACAAGGGGGAGGCTCCTGAATGTTGATGCTTTATGGAGTTGGTAGTACCAACGGCTGATTTAGGAGATGACACTCATCCCTTCTGTAGGTGCACCCATCCAAGTCCCAAGTGATAAGTGTTCAAATAGCCGAGATAAGCATCGGTCACCCCTGCCTGGTTGATGATTAGGTATACCGTAATACTGTGTTTGCGCCGATGTATAATATAGAAGTCAGCCTCCTAGCTGAACTAACCAACCACCCCCCCCCCCCCCATCCCCACCACCGGTATGTCTACCTACCTCGGTGTACTCCCCTACAGGAGGAACACACCACTGGACACTAAGTACGATAGACGTAATGACAAGACATGGCTAGAATGTGTGTGTGTGGGGGGGGGGGGGGAGGGGGGGGGGGTGTAGGGAGACAACATACTAAGGGATATATGGACGGGATATATGGACGGGATATAGACGGGATATAGTCATACTAGCCCAGAAGATATCAATGTAAATAGTACTAGTTGTGTCTATTTCAAGTAGATGGCTCAATAACAACGACAACATTTGGATGAGTTAATCAATTAGTTTAGACGATGTCCCCGTGGTGTATCTGTCTCAACACAATGACATAACGTGCAATATAAACACGAGGATACAAAGGGTACACTGATATCCTGTGGATCCTTATATGACCAATCTCTCATTCCCTGGGGCCTAACCAAGTTAGTCACTTTTGGCTCCTTATACGACCAACATAGGTTAGTCAATATTGCACTGACCAACTCACATCAGTCATTTTATGCTAAGTCCTTTTGAGTAAGGCATTTTGAGTAAGGCATTACGGTATATAAACACGAGGATACAAAGAGTACACTGAGATCCTGTGGATCCTTATAATATTATGACCAATCTCTCATTCCCTGGTGCCTAACCAAGATAGTCACTTTTGGCTCCCTATACGACCAACATAGGTTAGTCAATATTGCACTGACCAACTCTCCTCAGTCATTTTATGCTAAGTCCTTTTGAGTAAGGCATTAGTCATGTTGTTTTGCCTCAGTCATTTTTGAATAACACTTGGTCATGCCTGAGCAATGTCCCCATGACTAACCTGGGAGAGCCACCTCAGACTAAGGGCCGGGGCATTTATATTTTCTGTGTGCATTGGGTATGGACTGTACCCTTGAGCTGCACGGGACGTGGGGGAGGGAGATGCTGTCGGAAAGAAGGTAGAGTATATAACGTGACTACATGCGTAGGCTAGCAATCCATAAATACACCACATGCATGCACTAAATAATCAAATATCTGTTCTCCACCTGGCTACCCAGTCAAGGAGCTACCCAGAGAGTAGCTCAATGATAGTCCAGTGAATACTATTTAAAACATTCCTCCACTTACACTTCGTATTGGAATCATTGGAGTCCATGGAAACATACTTCCCCCCATGTGCATATTATATTGTGACCTTCCCCTATTGTAAAAAGGATGTGTCTTATACCATGTGAAACCTCCGCTGAGTGAGGGTTAAGAACAACAATAATCTCACCCTGAGCTACTCATCCGAGCACTCATCTGCCTCTCACGTGACCAAGACCATGTGACCGATGACGTCAATAAAGCATCGATCAGGGCCGGCGTCTTGGGCTGGAGGTCTGGGCACCCACTGACCGGGCGTCCCTCTCACTTACCATACTCCTCTCCAACCCCTCTCCCTCCTCCGCCAGGGGATGCCCCTGCAGGGTGTGTGGGTGGGTAGGTGGGTTGAGGGGGAGGGGGTAATTCAGGAGCTCCTTTTTACTCAGTGCCAAGTGCCTACTATAAACGGCTGCAGTGCCACTGCTACAAGATCTATTGCACATCTTTTTCAAGTTTTTCTCGCAGTAATATGTTTCTTTTACTCAAGGTCTCAGTTTGTCCAACGTTCCTGTGAACTGCTAGAGTACCGTGGGGTATTACTGGCAGGGGGGGGGGGGGGTATTACTGACACCTTGGCAGTGTTGTGAGGATTTCTTGCTAGGCAAATTGACTCAGGGTAGCCAATGTTAATTCAAGACATTTTGGGGACATACCCTCTTACCTTAAAAGACAAAAAAAGGAAATAAAACTTTGTGATGAGGATAATTCCCTTCAAAATTTTGATCATTGAGTTATTAAGCTCAATATTGGTGCGGTTATAGGTTTTCCCAAGGTGTAAGAGGAATTGGATCCAGATTCACAGCTTCACCTATATGTGTTTTCGTAAACTGTAAGCAGAATTCCATGGCCAATTTATGTCCTCTGTCTGCTAGAACAATCATTTTTGAACTGGGTCTCAATGCCCCCAAGATGGCGGGGGTGCCAGTAATACCAACAGATTTGTGCAGTTTTGGGTATTACTGGCACCCGTCTTACTGTCATCCTTTTAGTTAAGATGAGCATGACAATAATAAGTTATTGATTCTTTCTTTGACACTGCATTGTATATTTATATGTTTGGTTTAAGAGCAAAGCTGTTTCCTTAGTAATTTGGATTTTTTGGGTACCCAAAACAACATTCACAAATAATTTCACTGCAATCCTGTGAGGTCCAAGTCTGTGTTTGGGTGTATATCAATGACATATGAGTATTGAAAGTCAGGATGTCTCTGACTTTAAGTCCTTAATTGATGACACATAATTGTGTGTCCCCAACATGGTCGGTTTATATTTTTGTAAAACTATGGCTTTTTGTAAGGAAAGCATAAGGGTGCCAGTAATACCCCCAGCCATGCCAGTAATACCAACAAAACCCTGAATCATTCAAACAATTTTCATATGATAACATATATCATTTTGCCTGTAACTGATGGAAAATGTGACAAAGTCCATGCTCCATGGATGGAAGAAAAAATCTCACGGAAATCGCACCAGGGGGAAAAAGTCCTTAGGGTGCCAGTAATACCCCACGGTACTCTATAGACTATTTCTTCTCTTCCACTGCATCCCTCGGCCTGACAGGGCAGTATAATGCCCTGGGTATAAGGCATATACACTGTAGGTACACTGTCAATCTCACCTTTGTAACCTTGATTGTCTACAATCCTCCTGCTATTCCTGTTCTGTTGTCCCAGTCAGAGACTCATAATGACCACATTGATCTCATATTATATTTACTATATGTGTCTATCATAGAAACTCAATGGAACATCGTATAAACATCCTCATTCTGTCAAGGGTAAATTGAACAATGGCTATCCTATACTGCCTAGTGTGTTAAAATGCTTCCTTGTGGTCGAATCTATAAAAAGCATTATCTCTATAATTACGTAGACGATCATATATTGATGCATCTACACCTCCATTACTCCACAGGGCACCGATCACACCCACTATACACCCCGGGTAATAGAGGATGTGGATATGGAGTCAATGGGTAACGTCTAGAGAATGTCTGGGGTGGAAAGTGTGTGTTTCGGGTTACAGGATAGGCAAGTTGAATATAACATGCTATTTTCAAACATTATTTTGTTACCCAGAAGTACTCAGGACCCCAAACAACACCGACCGCTGTGCTAAAATATCCAAAGATAGTCCTGTAGATTAAGGAAATAAGATAGGGCCTGGACGAAGATGTCTATGCCCAGCCTTGTTTAGCTAGGTAGAGCTGAGTAATCTGAGGCACGCCTTCTTTTGGGAACAAAATATATAAGGTAGACTCTAAGGTAAACACGCCCTTACGGCCCCTTACCCTTCTGCCTTGGTTCAGCCCAGAGAAATTGGGATATTCTTGCCTCTACTCCCAACCTCTCCCCACTAGCCACTCCACATTTGACCCGACATTAATGCGAGTAAGAGACCTAATAGACATTTATTACCCTGCTTGCTACAGTTAAAGTCTGCGAGGACATTACGCTCGCTGTCACTAAGTCTCTGTTGGATTAGAAAAAGGCCCTCGATTGGAATTAGGGTCCTCAGAATTTAGAACATTCATGCCGACTAATTGGCCCAGGAACGAAAGCATTATGGACTATGTGTGGAGCGTCAAGCGTGGTGGATGTAGGGGATCTATCGTGGGTAGAAAGGGGGAATGTAGCAGCATCCTTCTCATAGCAGGTATCGTCAATAGGAAGGGGTGCCCTACGTTCTTCACCTCACAGCTCGGCTTTGGGTACTGCAGCTGAGACGTGGTCGGATGAAACTAACCTTCTAGTCACAAGGAATCTCACTGCGAGTACTATTTTGTATGCCATGTATATAGACTACTGTTTATCAGCAAATCAGGAAGTGAAGTATTAATGCTTAAACTACACAAACCCTGTGTGGATTCACTAGGCGTTTGCGCGGATTGGAACTAGACTGTATTATAGACATGATCGCACCATCGTCTAGAAAATAGCACCAGTGGAATCTTCAGCCACTTTGGGATTGCCTACATATATCCTGTTATTCAAAGACAATTTTCGTTATTGAAGGAGAATTGAGATAACCCTTCCAACTTCAATTGTCTACATTCTCCACTATATGTATGGTGCAATAATATTATTATCTCATCGCTCCTGGGGAAGTATCCAGATATCTCGTGCAAGATAAGAGCGAGTAGGACATTAGTGCATTATGAGCAATCTCCTATTGCTCGCCCCCTGCTTCTATTGCTCATAAATGATCAAAGATATCATCCAATCACATGCCGTAAAGAATGCATACGATCAGAGATTATGGAATCGCAGTCCTCACACACATTGACTCAGATCCTAAGCCTCCAGAGTATTAAGACTATATCACATACCTCCAGGCAGCTCAAGACACACTTATAACTCTGCACCAAACCCTTATACTTGAGGTGCAGTCGGCGGCTTTTCTGCTGGGCAGCATTAAGCCTATATAAAGTAAGGGAGTTTACTCTGTCCTTGGCACAATGTGGGCTCTTTGTCGTATTTCATTAGTGTCTCAAGGACAAGGGTTGATGGATGGGCCCCTGGTAATGCACAGAGGGCTATGGCACTGGAGGGTGCTGGAGGAGAGGCTGGAGGAGGGTAAGGAGAACAACTCTCTCACTCCCATACATGTAGTGCTCACAGGAAGCCAGGAGAAATGAATATATACATGGTACCTTGGTTCCCGGCACCAGGTCGTTGTAGCACCCATGTATGTCCAGGTGTTGAAGGGTTTAAATTGACCATATATATCAGCGTATAATATTATAGACGGTATCGTAAACAGATTTTTGCTACCTATTCACACTAAATCTAAGTACTACAGGATTGATCTGTTTCTATAAAATCAATGGTTCTCAGCACTTAAAAGGGGGGCTACGGCAGTACATGGTCATTACATGATAAGGACCTGAATATAGTGGTACTTTTACCTCCCTATACATGTTACCCCATCCGGCTATCCCATCCCTCATCCCACAGTGACTTTGGTTGTTCCTTAATTGAGTCCAGGCTCCGCGCCTATACAATGAACCATGTGACATCCCCTTAACGGCATCTTCTTTATTATATTCAATGAGCAAAGGCCTGCTATCCCAATAAAATGATCTTCATGTCACAGGCATTTAGCCACATGGGTTCCTGAAACAGAGCCGGGAGTTCATGGTGCCTTCTCATGTGCAGATCATATGTGTTATATTATTGATGATAATCCTTTCAAACATTGAACAAATCAACTGCCTTTCTGGAATGACAAAATTATGTGTGAAAATGAGTTGTTGTTAATTCAATTTATAGCACATTAACCAAGCCATCAATAACACTCCAATATAAACGAATATGATGCATGACCTGTGTAGCTGGGTAGGTATCAAAAGTGTCCAACTTCCCATGGCAAGTTCTTACTAATTTTATAGAGTCCTTTTCAAGAACCAAAGAAGCATCGGCCTTCCTCTAAAACCGTTAATTGTTTCAACAAAATGCACGAAATTGGTAACAAAAAGCGCAATTCAAATCTTAGTACGACAAATGATCGGTCGGGAAATATCAAACATCTCCAAAAGTCGCCGATCGCTATAATCTAAGATAGTATGCTCTCATCCAATCTTAAACCCAGACCAATGTAGATTAGAATTGGAGAGCTCTAAACTTCCACGTGGGCTATAGTACGTGTTTGTAGCCTACACTGTCTGCCATCAGGACTAGGTTACGGCACCATGCCCAAACAGCCATCTCTCTCGGAGTACCAGAAGAGGATGGATGAGATCCAATACAGAGATACCCCCATCTTCCAGCCTGGAAGAAGCCTCCCTGGATGCCCTATGCTATGTGGTATGCAGCTGTAAAGGCAATCTGTCAATAGGACTGCCAGCTTATGGCATTGCTTGCGATATCAGTTCTAAATCAAAATCATCCAAGCAAGAGAAAAATAGTCTAGACTTGTTTTGAGGGTCCTGTCATATGCTTATCATTGTTCCTTGCAGGGTAGCAATCCTTGAGTCTATTGCCTTATCGATTTGGATTGAAATTGAAGTATACCACCCGTATTCATATAGCTGAAGATGGATTCTGATTTCTAAACGACCCTTTGATTTCAAGGATGCTCTTTCCACTGTGCATCTATTCAAGATGGTTAAAATGGTAGTGGAGTAGATAAGGACATTGGGACACCTTTGGGATTATTCTACATGTAGACAAAATAAAATTGATACATTCTCCCCCACTTACATTGCTGAATACATGATTAATGAAACATGGACGCGAAACCTCGGCAGTTAACTTATGATAAGCATTTTAAAATAACCTTTTTACATCGAAGATACATAGCTCCGTCTAAGAGGGCGGAAAATTGGGAATTCTCAAAGGAAGATTACTATAGATACTTAGGCCAACCAGGGGGTGGGGACATGGCAGGAAATCGGAGATGATCACACGGGATAATCAGCTAGATTGTCTTCTCAAACGTTCTGGATATATGTTACAACTGAGTATAAATTTTGTATGCATTTTTCTTTCTGCATCTGATAACAGCCAGGCGTGGTTTCCTTTCGCTGCCTTCCGTCCTTCCGAAACCGCCAAATGGCATTGGTGTAAACAGTATCACCTTCACTATACCTCGTATTTCAGCCTTGCCTTTCCTACTTTAAGATAGAGACATCCCTATCCCTATCTCTATACGGTGTATGTGTACCCCCCGCCCCCACTATATACAGTCCCACCCTGGGGAGTAGTGCTCCCACCCACCCTGAAGTGTCCCAGCACGCCGGCAGATAACGGCCGTGGTAGCGCTGGCACCGTCTGCGGTAGTGATAACAATTGCTGTAAATATGTTGCACGGCTGCAGCCAGGCCCCATCTTCATCCATCAATTTTCGCACGGCCCGGGCGATAAATAGGTTTGTAAGCCACAGGGGGTCGTACAGGGGTGCTGCCTAATGGGGTTTTAGTGACGATGTCGCCATGGAGCCTTACAGCAGTTGGACACAGAGGTGGCTGGGAGCGGACTTTTTGGAGGCATGGGGTAAGGACGGGCCAAGAGTTTGGGTGGTTTGGGGTGAGATTTATTGGTATGGTTTAACATGTCTTTGAAAAATGGGCATTTTCTTGTCTCGTTTTCTTGTTGTAGTTGTCTTATTACGTTGGTTTCGAGGGGGGGGTCCTGTTGTTTTAGTTCGGTTTGATGTTGTTGTTTGTGTCTTGTGAGGCTTTATTTATTGTTACGTTTTTTCTCTGGTGAGGGGTTGTTTATTTCACTTGTTTACTAACCGTTGTGTCGTTGTTGTTGTTGTTGTTGTTGTTGTTATGTTTTGTAATGACGTGATTGCTTGTTTCTTGTTGAAGTCGCCGGATGCAATAATCCCCTCATCTTACAACCCAGCACTAGTATAGGGGTTACAAAGGGGTCTGGACACCAGAGTGGCAGAACTTTGTGCTCATGTAATATAATAGCTCACACTGCACTCCTGGCACATATCGGTCGTTGACGCCCGTAGTTATACATATAACAGAATGGGGTAACGCAGAACGTGATACTATCAGTAATTATACCTACCTCATCTGTAGGTCTAGAATCTTCATGTAGAGTACTGGCTGGTATTTTCGGCCAGGGGGTATTTTCGGCCACTCTGGCTTTATTTTTGTCCTACCCAATAACATTTTGGAAGATTCATCATGTAATTATTTCAGAAGACAGCTGAAAGCATTGTTATTGTTTCCTGAACATGAAAGGGAACCCAGTTTATCCGAATCAAGTATAAATGTCCTCATTTTTAGAGAGACCACTAGATTTGTTGGACATGACTTGAGATTGCCTTGAAGCCTTAACATGTCTGTTAATACATCAATATAAAATCACCAGTTGCCTAGGGGTAATCATATTGTCAAATTCCATTAAAATCCAGGTCCTGGTTGATATATCATAGCTTGATTTTATATTGCAGCAGAAATTTTCTATATTCACATAATCCATCCCCAGTTTAGGGGGGTGGCCGAAAATAGGGACCAAAATTCAACTATGGGGGGGTATTTTCGGCCACCAGGCAGTATTAATGCTTTAAAAGGCCTCAGGACTCTTTGATAAAACAGGGAACAACCTTTTTCAGATGTCAAACCCATTTGATATGAATCTTTAGCTTCATAAATGATCATGGTGCAGTTTTTAAAAGAAAAATTTTGATTTCTGTTAAATGAGATTATTCTTTTTTTAATTTTGAGACCTAGATCTACTTTTTGGGGGGGAACAAGTACATGTAATATATAACAATTCATCAGTTGACAAGCAAGTACCGGTATCTGAATGTAAGTATAGGTTGAAGTTGATTCACACTTTTATAAGTTAGGCCATAATGAAAATATTTCTATGGAAGAATTGTTCGATAAAAGTACCTTATTTGCCTGTAGCTAGTGTGCTTATTGGCATAATAATAATACTATATACCTGGCCGAAAATACACTCCCCTGGCCGAAAATACCCCCCAAAAGCTGAAATTTCAATGAAGAAAATGAATTGCTTCCCACAGTGGCAGTAGAATCATTATTGTGATGCCACCTGGCTATATATGTTCGCAAAACCTTTCCTCACCTTAACAACCATTGTCATTGCTCTAAATAAACAATTCAATGTGTGGTGGCAAATCAAACCTTAAGTGGCCGAAAATACCCCTCAGTACTCTATATCATAACAGATTGGTTCACGGTTCACTTACCGAGATGTTACAGTGCAGCAGTGTGTTTCCCATCGCACATTCCACATAAATAGAAACAACCAAGAAAGTGGAACTCACCCGATAGTACTTCACAGCAGTTGCAGGTTGTTTACCAAGTCATGGTGTAGGAGGTCATCTGGTTCAGTTGGGAGAACCTTCGCTGCTTTAAAGGGGCATTCTCACCACTCACACTTAACCACATAGTAGACTAGAACAGTACTAGAATTGTGAGTGGGAAACGCTTGGTGATTATGCCACTTTAAATGAGTAGCCACAGTGGTGCCCCAAAACACTTACCCCTCCCTCCCGACCCTGACTCGCATTATCTGCCCCATACATTGTAGTGACCAGCGGTGACCAATGGTCAATCAACAACCATTAGTATGTTACTCACTCCCTGAGGAGACCATTACCCAGCTGTAACTATGGCAGTATTATGACCAGAGATCGAAAGACTAACAGTGGCTAAGTTCTGACCATGTATACTATGTTCGCCCGGACCAACTTTTCACTCCTGCCATCAGTGTATACAAATAGCTGCTTACATAGATACAGACTTAAACAACTGTACATTATTGCCACAATAGAAAACCAACCACAGTGACACAGATGAGGCATTCTATGCAGCATTGGTGAGTAGATCAGTTTAAATTGTGATCAGTGAGATGATAATTATTAATATCATACTATAGTGTAGACTGAATCTAGGTGTGCAAATAACTGAGCAGAGAACCTCGTCAATCACTCATGAGCAGTTCTGGGGGCGGTGAACCATGCAGACCAAACATACAATTACTCTCTGCACTAATTACACTTAGTATATCAAGAACCTGAACACAATGGCCGTTCAATGTGAGTGGATTTACGATTGCTCTCTGCTATAGGTAAATCCGCACCTAGTGTAGCACATTGTTTACTTCAGAACATTGTTTGTGTCATATTTGTTAAAGGGGCCATAATCTTAGAGTAGAGCACGTAGTTCACACATTTTACACCAGAGGGCAAAATTATATGACCTAGGTGATTCTGACCCCAATCCAAGTGACCCTTCAGATGTGATTGTCATTTTTTAACAACGGGGGGTGGGGGGGGGGGGGTAGGTGGATTTTCAGGCTAGCGGGGCGAAACATTTTTGGTCCCCCCGCGGGAGGGATCATAAATTTTTCGGTCCCCCCCTAGGCAGGTTGAAAATGTGTGCGGCCGACCCTTTGAGCCATAGTAACGCGCAGGCTTTTTCACTAAAAAGGGGTATAATTTTTTTTGTCTCCCATCAAAAGGGGTCCAAATTCCTTTGGTCCCCCCCGCAAATCCACCAACCCTCCCCTATTGTTAAAAAATGACCACTCCCTAACAGCCTCCAAACATACACTATAAACAGTGTTTTGGTTCAAACACATAAATCTACCCAAACACATCAAAATTTAACACTTTCACTGAATCTCAGCATCTAAGCACTTTCTTCTGTCAGCAGGTGCAAGGATATGGTTGCTGGTGATGGGTGAGCCTACAAAAGTGAAACATCAGTGGCCAAGGCCTTTGGCCACTATTTTTCACTGTTGTAGTTCACCCATCACTGGCGGCCATATTTTTTGTTTCCATGAGCTCATATCCCTGCAGATTTCTACAGAATAAAGTATACCGTTTTCTGTGGGCACACTGGTGGCAGTCAGTACACTGGTGGGTATCACTAGTACTCAATACTATACCACTGGTAGAGTACAACTGCTGGTCACACCAGTGCAACTTGTCTAGACCAGAGGACTGCTGGAAAGGAACAACCAGCAAACTATTTGTCGGCTGCCTGAGCCTTTATACATGGGATACTGGGGAATACAGTCTCACAGGGTTAGGATATGCCTGCATGTGGTGGATTCTAAATATAACTGAAGTGTTATATAAACTCAAAAAGCCTGGCTGAGATTTTTATGATTCAGGTAGAGAGGGATTAAATTTAAATTCAATTGAATAACTGTACATACATACCGGGATGGTTTTCAATTCCATACTATACGTAGTAGTTAAACCAAAGCCAGACCCCTGTACGCAGGATATTGGCAACAGTCAAAGCTGATCATACACAGTACATGACTCTGGCTGTAGTTTAATTGACTTATGCCACCTTAGTGGTTGGTGTTTCTTCACCCTTTGTATGTATCAAAGAGAGAAGCAAATTCTTTGTTCTGCCAGCAAAGTGTGGTATAATTTGTGTATTTGAAATCTCACTACAAACTTTCTTCCTCTTGAGTCGTGTTGGCATTCTAATACTGTAACTATCTCTGTCAGTGCCTCTGGCTGTACACATTTCCATAGCCTTCCATTAATCTGTACCAAATGCTCCGATTTGAATCTAATATCCGCTATATGACTAAATAGCATAGGAGACGTGGAAAATGCGTAGGCTACGTGGTAACAGTACAAAAAACGCGGCAGTGTACTGCTGCCACTCCTGTCCTCTTGTGGTTTTACATTTAATTTACAGCAAGGTATGCACGTTCACACCAGAGACTTAACCACTACAGAAACATGATGTATTCTTGTAGAGGGAGCTGGCATGCGGGGATCACAGGCTTTAATGGGACAGCTTGCTGGGATTGTGAATGTTCCAAGTGTTGCCGTATTACAGTTAGGAAATAGGGCACGAGCCAAGGACGTCGGTGTGCTCTAGACTGGATAGAGACATTGAAGGAAGCCTGGAGTGTTCCGAAATTATTTCTGCCATAACTATGTGGTTCCTCCTATACCCTTTTTTCAATTCCATATTTTTGGACCCCTTGTTGTTATTTTTATTTCCCGTTTTCAAATGATCAGCACAAAACATGTTGAGTAGTTCTGATGACTTTGATTTAACGGAATCGTCCCTAAGCACCTCTGTTGGCCGATAGAGCGCATAACAGTCCAAATCGGCGGTCCAATCAGCGCCTGTGGACGATAGCCTTTACTGAACATGTATACAAGATTTAATTGTCCAATAGCATAATCGGACACGCATAATTCAGCTTATATCATGCAATTAGCATTCATATATCCTTCTTGAATGTATCCGCTTAGCTATCAGTTTCGATCTCGAGGATCTTAGCTGTCCATATCTCTCATGATTCCATTCAGAGTGTTTACACGGTAGATACACATGTAACGAGGTCAGAGGAATTAATACCCTTACCCATTAAACAGATTACATAATCGGTAAACCACACCCACGGAATGTCTATATATTGATTATATCGATTATTTCTGTCATACCTCTGGACTTAGGTTCTCCTATAGCCTTTAATCCTTACTACAAATAGACGATAGATTTAAGCTTTCTTTGATTTCTCAAGGTTGTCCACACATACACCATTGATGTAAGTAGGTGTGGCCGCCAGGAAAAGAGGCCTAGGCACTAGAAGGAAGTCCTCACAGTGCTTTTAGCAAACACACCTATATTGTCATCTTAAATAGCTCATTTGAGTACTTGGGAGTCAGGGAGTGGTCAATGTGTGTAACAATGGGAGGGGGGTTTCGACACATCTTAGGGGAAGAGGCAAACTAATGTCCTCTGTCTTCAGCCAAAAGGCCTGGACGTTACTATATGACATATCTATAGTCTTTTTTCTTATATCTTAAAAAGTCAGGAAGTATAGGAGTCTAACATCTCTGGTAGACCTAAACGCAGATTCCCCCACTGCCACTCCTCCAAACATAGAACTACACTGTTAGAAGTAAGTAGTGTTCCTGTACAGCAACTATTTGGGGAAACTTTGGTTCCAGTAAATTCTGCTGTAGACCTACAGTAGAATCTACTGTAGACGCAGACCTGAGTTCTAAAAGGGCTCACATATTCAACATCTAAGAGATTTGAACCCCCAGCTTCTAATCCATAGTCCCAAACCATGACCACTACACCAGTGAATCCTGCATGTCAGGTGCATTGAAACACCTCCTACTTATTTGTGAATAGTAAAGAGGTCAACACAGGATCCCTGGGGGAAATTTTAGAACTAGACTGTTCATGTCTTAAGGGTTGATATTGAAATTACCCTATTGCAGTAGTGTACTAATAAGTACTGAACTACCATTAGTTGGAGTGTAATCTTGATGACCTTTAGATGTTTTTCAAAGTAAATTTTACTATCTTTCCTGCAGATTGTAGAGATACATTGGTTTTATCCTCTGCATATTTTCAATAGTAACATTTCAGTGTACCAAAATAGATTATACTTTAGAATTGCATCAGGAGATTGTATGAGAGTTTCCTGCCGGGACTGGAACTGCTGACCCTCAGACTACATCTCCCACTGATCTACCAACTGAGCTAGAGGGGCAATCACTTATATGTAGCCTGCATCAATACCCAGGAAACTGGGGTGAGGCTAGAGCATGCTAGTGCCAGCTAGGGCGAACTACTTTTGTGCCTAGCTCAAGGGGTGAGGTAGTGTGAGCTTTGGGTGAGGTGCCCTAGCCCTTCCACATGCCCACCCAATCCCACCCAGTGGCTAGCTGATGGTTGGAGAACTTGGATGAGAGGTGGGTGAGGGCTTGCACAAGGTGTGGGGTTGTCCAGTGTGCAGTATATATCAGTTACTTATATGTCAACACCTCACACCCACACTGTAGTATACTGGTCAGCACCGTCGCCTTGTACCCCAAAGGTCCAGGGTTTGTGACTCGGTCATGTCAACCTACCCACCATTTTTTCTTCATAAAAATAGAAAATTGAAGATAAAATGGTGGGAAGGTTGACATGGCTGAGTCACGAACCCTGGACCTTTGGGATACAAGGTGACTGTGATGACCACTAGACTACCATGTGGGTACAATGTTGGGATATCTAAGGAACCTATATGTATTACATTGGAATGTTTTAAGCTTTTGTTCCTAGCATTGAATCTTGTGCTAGCCCTATCTAGCTCTCTGCATTGTTGCCCAAATCCAGGCTTGATGGCTGGGACTGTGTGGCACTGTGGAATAGTTACAAGAGGGGCTTGCAGTAGCATAAGGAAAGCCCTTATGCAGCTATGATGTGAGTTCTCCCAGTTGCCCCTTGTTTTAAGAACAGTAGACCAGTGACATGTATTTTGTGGACAATTGTAAAGTTACATTAGTAAAAATAAGAAAAAAATGGTGGGTAGGTTGACATGGCCGAGTCTTGAACCCTGGACCTTTCACATACAAAGCGCCAGTGATGACCACTATACTATCGGATCTGTGTTGGGTGGCCATATAAAGGAACCTCTATTTATCCACCATGGTAGTACACAACCTACTAAATACTGGTGTGCATGCTTGGGGGACCTTGGGTAAGGTGGTGTGCCAGCACACAGACCAGAGGGTCACCCTCTGTGTGGGTTAGGGCAGAGGAGGCTATAGGCACAAGGCTTGCCCAGTCTAGCACACAGGGTGAGCTTCTACACACAGGGCTCACCCTACCTTGCTCTATGGGCAATGCTCGCACTAGTCTCACCCTTCCTCACCCCAGTTTCCTGGGTAGGCTTTTGAAAAGATCAGGTCATATTTGAGCTGTGGAGTATGGTACTCCCTCCAACCTCTCTACTCTCTCTCCCTCTGGTTGCTGGTTATTGAAATTCGAACCTGCATCTAGAATTGTATGTGTACAGCAAAAGTTGCTGTATTATCTTTTACAGCTAAAGTACTGTATAGTTACAGCACATATTGCTGTTCACGAACAACAATTTTTTACAGTGTACAGAAGTATCAGTGTACGTACAACACCGTATCAATGCATCCCGCGTCAAAATAATTCTATCACTCAACTCTCAGAGAAAAGGAGCTAAGTTTCCACTAAGTCAGATCAGCCCCACCAGTCATAAATGCCAATATTCAGAATCGACAGGAGGGATTTAGAGCTTCTCTCTTTGAAGATGGGCAGAGCTTGCTAGAAGGCGACAAAGTCTGATTATGGAAGCCGCCCTGAGGTACAATTGAGGTAGAAGCAACACCGCTGGTGGCCAGGGAGGGGACCAAGGGACCGAGTATTGCTAAGGAGGAGGGATCGTCCTTTATGTAACAATATCTCCTATGGCTCAGGAATAAATACATGATAGACAGCAGCTTACACTTGTCTACACTATTATTATCGTGTGTGTCATCATACTATAATGTATAGAATTGCCACATGATATCAACTCAACTTTATTACCTTCCTCAGGCACATCTACTTCCTAGAGAGGTGTCAGGTTCCCAGGTTCTATATTGGGAGACTCTTAATCAGGCCCGTTTGAGCTTATGAGTATGGTAAATATCTTGAGCTCTCTACTCTTCCGGTTGTAGGTCATTTATCAAAGTGGCTTTTGGACCTTATTTTGAGTTCACCTTGGGTCTGACCAACATATTGGATTCCACAGGATTTATAATGTGCAACTAATACAACAAATGAGACTGCCGTAGCAGCAATGCACATTGTATTTCGCAATGTACAAAGTGTGGGCCTTTCTTTATACATTGTTTGAGGAAGTGATTTCCCTTGGTAAAAATACATTTGATACTTTGGAATTGACAAAAGGGGATACTCAAGATGATGTATCCATGGCGGGCAGAGTCGTGGGCTACAAGTGTCTACAATGTCACAGAGTTCATTAGGTTTCCTTTGCGAATGTTATGGTCAGATGAGCATTGTTGAGATGATCTATAAACCTAGCTAGTTCACTTTAACCATAGGTCCAAATGAAGAAGATATTATCCATGACAATCAACTAAAGCATGGGCTGCTTCGGGTAGGTGGAGATTATGTCTGTCTTCAAAATTGGCCATAATTATGGTGGAAACATTTGTTAGTTATGAGATCTATATCCCTGTATATATATGTTCGTGTTTAAAGAGAAAACTTACATCTAACACACCCAAGATTGCATGGTCAGGAATGTTGTCTAGACTTGCTATTTTGTTTAAGAGATCTCTGTTGTCTCTTAAGTAAGACGGTACCTTGAGAGGGTACTGTCTAGGCTGGTAGGCAGATCACTATTTACAGAGACAACGGTGCGCACAGGGCCGCTGGACTCCATTGTGAATTCTGAGCAAACGATACTGTTCAGCATTTTTCAGTCACCAGACTAGTACATATTGATAGCACCAAATATCTCTTTCTATTCATCTCAATTGAAATGTATTTATATTTAAGGAGTGTAATACTAGTAGGAAAGCACGTCTATATGATCCAGGGGAAACAAGATATGAAAAGTCTGTGTAATTTGTGCTTCCTCTTGCAGTCATTAGATGAAGTGAGCAGTCAGTGATGAGGTGGCGCCTCTGGTGGGGCCGATGTTAGTATTGCGTGCCCAGGCCCCAACTCACTGGTTGTTACCTTGGGGCAGTCAGCGTCCCTGCTTTCACTCTACACTTTGCTAATTATGACAACACACAGGAATCAATTAACTCGATGCCGACATGGCAACCACTCATATGTTGTATGACTCTATAATGCATATTATACCCCGGGGTGCAGAGATGGCGTTGCTGCTATATGCATTGGTTTCGGCAGAGAGATAGTCACCGGGGAGATGGTAGCAGGGCATGCAAGCGAGAAGGGCAATACTGTGAATGGGGTGAAAGGTAGCCCAACGGTAAAGTTAACTTTACTCAAGTTCACTGGTTCATTTAGAAAGGAGTACATTAGATGCATTTTGAAACATGAAGCTTGGATATTTATAGATGTGGGGAAGTTATACATGATTCTTGGCTCTAGTAGCATTACTGCCGTAACCATTTCCTGCTTGACCTCCCTCAGCTTTTCTTGCTAGTGATGAAGAAAAGTATGCAGTTCCCGAAGAAGGCTAAGAAATCACCAAATGTGTTTGAGCAAGCTATTATTATGGAGAATACTGCGTTTCGTAATGTATAACTCCAGAATAAACACTTATGTTATACAGCCAGATAGATCCCTAAATCTGGCCCATAATGATGCCTGTATATCGTTGAAGAATACCAGTGGCCAGAGAGTTACCTATCCTTTACTTGATGGTAAATGGATCCCTAACTGCCTTACAGAAGATCATAACTTTGCCTCCAGTGCAGCACCCTACCTAACCGTCCATTACGGGTCACTGCCCCGGGCCCTGACCACCCACGTCGCCCCTGCACTCGGCCTGTGGCGCCGGGTAGGAACCCATTGTGGCTGGAATGGCTTCCCTCCTGAATTTGTGACGTGACGTGTTGAAATGTCGTCTGCAGCCGGCGGCGTCGTGTGCACGTGGCCTCTGTGGAGCACAATGGCGCCATCCGTCCCAGGCTTAGCTCGCCGAGGGGAAGATGTATGAGCAGGATTGAATATAGTGGGTCAGATATCTTTACATCTAAGATGCTGTGAGATTATTCATTTTGTCATCCTCATTTGCACATTAGTATGTTCTGTCTGAATGCAATTGCTTCATGTATTCTGAAAAAGAAGCCAAGTATTGTATTACAAAATGTCATAAATACTCGCGTAGAAGCCATTGCTTTTATGCAAGTCATAACCAGCTTTAATTTGACACCAACCGTGAGCATTGTCGTAACATGAGGGCATGTAAACTGGTTTGCTACGTTCCTAATTAAAAGTTGAACCTCTGAGCTAACCGTGTCGGAAAGGGCCATATTTCATCAAAAACATTATTACCGGCTAGATCAGTCGGATTTCTTAACTTTACTTTAGGTTGACTTGAGTTTCAACCAAGGTTCATTGTTTTACACTATATCATCCATTAACGAGCAGTTCACTTGACAGAATACGCAAATAAATCCATCCTAAACTGCAAATGTTACAAATGCATATAGGCAATGGAAGTAACCTGTACCTCACATTGAGCGTCCACCCAGCTGTAACGTTCTGCCTATGCATCCTTTCATCGACGTGAAGATGAAAAGTCAAGCATGCGCAAAATCATCTCTTGACAGGAAGTGACCTGATCATCCAACGAGAAAAGGGGAACCAAGAAAGACGTGTAGCAACGCCAGAGTGCCACCTCGATAGTAAATGGTGAAAATTCTGCGGATGCGCACACGTGGAAAGTGACCAAACACCCAAAATGGCGTCGATCTAGGACGCTCACTATGTCCACAGTGAGGCTGATTGAGAGCGCCACCCGCCGGGACGCGGTGAAGGTACAGATCAGATTTGTAGCTGAAAGGGGGGAAGGTGATGTGGGGGGGGGGGGGTGGGGGGTGACAAGGGAGGGGAGGTGATGTGGGTGGGTGGGGGGCGGCAGGGGAGGGGTGGTGATGTGGGTGGGTGGGGGCAGGGGAGGGGTGGTGATGTGGGTGGGTGGGGGGGAGGTGATGGGGTGGGTCGGGGGCGACAGGGGAGGGGAGGTGATGTGGGTGGGTGGGGGGCGACAGGGGAGGAGAGGTGATGTGGATGGTTGGGGGGCGGCAGGGGAGGGGTGGTGATGTGGGTGGGTGGGGGGGAGGTGATGGGGTGGGTCGGGGGCGGCAGGGGAGGGGAGGTGATGTGGGTGGGTGGGGGGCGGCAGGGGAGGGGAGTGATGTGGATAGTCGGGGGGTGGGGGCGGCAGGGGAGGGGTGGTGATGTGGGTGGGTGGGGGGGGAGGTGATGGGGTGGGGAGGGGGCGGCAGGGGAGGGGAGCTAATGTGGGTGGGTGGGGGCAGGGGAGGGGAGGTGATGTTGGTGGGTGGGAGGGGGGCGGCAGGGGAGGGGTGGTGATGTGGGTGGGTGGGGGGGAGGTGATGGGCTGGGGAGGGGGCGGCAGGGGAGGGGAGCTAATGTGGGTGGGTGGGGGGAGGGGAGGTGATGTGGGTGGGTGGGGGCGGCAGGGGAGGGGTGGTTGTGTGGGTGGGTGGGGGGGAGGTGATGGGCTGGGGAGGGGGCGGCAGGGGAGGGGAGCTAATGTGGGTGGGTAGGGGGAGGGGAGGTGATGTGGGTGGGTGGGGGCGGCAGGGGAGGGGTGGTGATGTGGGTGGGTGGGGGGAGGTGATGGGGTGGGTCGGGGGCGGCAGGGGAGGGGAGGTGATGTGGGTGGGTGGGGGCGGCAGGGGAGGAGAGGTGATGTGGATGGTTGGGGGGCGGCAGGGGAGGGGTGGTGATGTGGGTGGGTGGGGGGAGGTGATGGGGTGGGTCGGGGGCGGCAGGGGAGGGGAGGTGATGTGGGTGGGTGGGTGGGGGCAGGGGAGGGGAGGTGATGTGGGTGGGTGGGGGGGGGGGCGGCAGGGGGGTCTACCAGTAGCGTCGTATAGACACACCAAAAGGACAACCGAATCCATCAGCTCCAAGGCCAACGCACCCTAGATGGACTCCAGACTTTACACGTCTGCCCGACCAAGATGAAAGATGAAACCAGCTGATGAAAATAGACCCCTGGCGCCGACATCAGGCGTAAGGGTGGCCTAGTGGAGATGGGTGGGGGCTGGGGCCATTGTCGTCCAAATCGCGTCAGATTCCGGAGTCGGCGAGGTGTCGCAATCCGTTTTCCGACACCTTTATTACCTCTTCTGGCCGGGTCGGCGGCCGGGCGCGGCTGGCGGCTAAATAGTCTTTCTTGTCGCTGATTTCATCTCTACAGTCAATAGGGGCAGGCCTGGCCCCTGTCACCCCCGGCTGCCTGGGGGCTGATAGGGGAAGGGGCAAGTCGATTAACTGGTATATAGGGACAGCATCGGCCCCCTTCCTCTCTTCCAGTCTCCCCCAACCACCACCACCCACCACCCGCCCCCACACCCCGCTCACTCTTCACGACCACCGCGGCGTTAACAGGCTAACTTCCGGTCTAGGGTCACAAGTTGGCCGGAAGTAGTCAGGTGAACCAATGGCATTGACTTACTGGTCTAGTACACGGTAGTAGTTTTGGGAGGAGGATGGGTTGGTGTATAGCTCGGCCACTACCTGCGAATTAATGGCGAGAGAAGCCTGCGATCAAGCGCCAAGTCAATATACTACTTACAATGTCAGATCTAGTTAGAATAGATTGTGTCTTATGATCAAGTACTCACCCACCTTCTATCAATCTATCAACATTTAAGACCAAATTCCCTGAAAGGTAATTGTGTCATACCCATAGGCTGACCAAAGAAAAATGACTCAAATACCAGTTGTTAGCCGCAGTCCGTGGTAATTGTTTTGTGTTAGTAGTATATTACATCGTCAGTTTGGGTCAGGATGATATGTTTTGTGTTCCGGCACGCGTTTGGAAAAACTGTGCTCAAATGACATTATCAACTTAATTAGATTCAAGTGAGTTTCCGTACATGGTGGTGGAGTAGCACAGTGTTAAGTGTCCAGCGTCATGTTATGTTGGTGTGAAGTCTGGCAGAAGGGAAGGCCACGCAGGGGCAGTCGTTCTGCGCACTGATTGCTTGGGATTCAATCAGAGACTTCTATATCTGTGGCCGCTGGCCAAAACCCTGACTGGATTACGTGGTCATAGGGCCAGCAGAGTTGGGCTGGTTAAGGGCAGGGTGAGAGCGGAATATGCAGTCGTCTGAATAGAGTGCACCGAAGAGTGGAGAAAGGTAAAAATGGTCGAAAACAAAGGGAAAAGAGAAAGACACCCACAGACATACAAATACATATAGAGTGACTGAGAGTTAAGCAGGGGCGGACGGTATAAGTTGAGAGTGTGGGCAGGACTAATTATAGTCATAGATAAATGGGTATATATAAGGGAGGCCAAGAAGGCTGCAGAACAGAGTAAGATAGCATTTGGCTAAATGCATACTCGTATATATTCAAATGATAACAGAATGATAATTTAATACACAATTACATGCTCGCAATTATGATGAGGATATTCGTGACGGTAGCTGCAAACATACCATGCAATGTATAGAAAAATAAATCACTCTGGTAGACAAAGGTTCACAAGAAATATTCACCACTGAGGTTTATATCACTTGTAAACAAACAAAAAACGTTATACAATATTTTATAACGTTATATAACGTTTCTCTAAGGCCCCTTACTATGGATGAACGTTACATAAAGTTGAAAACGCTATTTTAACGTAAATTAACGTTTTTTGTTAGCTGGGATCTCGTGAGGCGAACCAAGTGAAATAAACCTCAGTAGTGAAAGGTTTGAATGTTACTTTGTGTTTGTTTGATAACATAATATCTACGTTAATGGCAAATACACATTCAAGTTGAAAATCTCTGTAACTACCCGGTATGCAATATTTGATCACTTGGTAGACCATTATATACTGGAGAGAGTTATCTAATGGGGGGGGGAATAGCATTCCTTGGTTAAATCAATGGGACGGCCGTATTCACCAAGACAAAACATAGACAGCCAGTTCGGTTCTTCTCCAGTGTCTCTATCTGTGCAACAAACGTATCCAGCCCAGCTGTATAACTCCGATGGGTGCATCTGGGACGCCTGAGAGGGTGACTAGAGATCTGAGCAGGGCCAAAGGCTCTCCTGGTAGACCATAACCTGGCCTCACCCATGGCAAGCAGGCCTGGAGGAGGCCTCCAGGGTGCTGTAAGGGGATGTTAGGGGACCAGGAGGACCCATGTCTCTACAGCAGGATCCTAGGGAAGGCCCTGTAACTCTTTGATTAGGATCCAAAAGTTGGATCCCAGTAGGGAAGGATGAGCACTGTCTAGAGACTGTTGACTGTCGAAGACGACCTTTGGCTTTGAGATGACTCGCAGTGGTTGTTAGTCTAGGCTGCGTCAGCCACTAGACATTGCTATATCTTTATGAATGGCTAACGGGCATAGAGATTTATATGTCATGTGTATGCAGACACATCCCCGTTGAAATAGACTCCTTAATCATGTGCAAACAGCTTTATAGACATGTTTATTGCGTAACTTAGTTTATATAAGAGTCAGTCTAAGACAAAGTACTAGACATCCCCGAGCTCGGTTAACAACATGGTAAACTACTGGAAAAAAGAAGAGAAAACCATGTTGCAAAGAACAGACACTAAACAAGCATCATTAGAATAGGAAAAGACAATTAAAAACCTAACCACTGTACTAACAGGCAGATCAGCAGTGGTGACCATACATACGTGGGCGGCTTCTGTGATCTTGTCCCTTAGACTATACATCTCCTATATGCTACACTTTGATAAACATCTCCTGTGTTTATTACACACAAATTAGACTAGCTAGACTATATAGACACAATGTCCTCCAATTACGAGCGTGCTAGCGTGGCCGGGAGAACAATAACCTTGTGGTGTTGTTACAGATATTACATAACCTTTCTGACCGCGGAGAGATAGAAGGAACGTGTTCTCATCTGATCGTGAAAAACTATAAAAATGGCCATGACCGTTCGTTAAAGAGCGATTGCGTGACCCAGGTGGAGAATCAACCAGACTACCTCACACCACCTCACCTGCCCTCCCCCCTGTACAGAACTGTCGGTTTCACCAGTCTACATGATCGTTTAATGACCATGTATTTTTTTGGTCTATGAGGTGAATGGCTGTTATAAACATCATGTCGTATACGTTAGGAATGGTTGAGGCGACAGGAGGTTTGAATTGGGGAGGCGGTTGCATGGTCGAGGTTGGAAGGGCATGGGAAGGAAGGGGAGTGGGCTTGGGAGTATCCATGTCAAAGTGAAAGCCATGTCAAAGGGTTGGAGTGTGAATAAGTGGCATGGCGCGTGACATGTCCAATAGTCGGCGGCATGATCACGTGACCTGAGCACCTTTGAGCAGCTGTGAGCAGTTGTGGTGGCTGACGTCATTAGGATGCTTAGCCTCTACTGAGATAGGACCCTCTATACTATAGAGGAGGGACTATACAGATACCCTTACTGCCACAGTCTCAGTATAACACACAGGCCTCACTCAGCTTCCCAACAGTATTCCCCTCCGTCTATATAAAAGTATTCTCTTCCGTCTATATAAATAGCTAATTAATAGTACATGGTTTTCTTCACCGAGGGTACTGGGCAGATACAACTGTATCTCTTGTCGTGGCATTTGGGGATAATATGTCTGTGCTTGCATAATGCGTATCCGATAAGGACTTGTATAAGATTACATAAAACAGGGACTAGAGAAATATATCCTAATAACAAACCCCGTGTAATGACTCTGGACATGAGGGATGTTGTAACACGGGCCCCAAGCTGGTATAACAGTTACCTAAGGGTTCATTAAACCCCTCTACGAGGAGGGATAACAGGGGTCGTTAGCTGGCTGTCAGCAGATTCATTAAGGTCGGTCTTAATCCCCGCTAATCGAGCCCCAGGTCGATTGATTAAGGTTAGTGTGTGTGGACCCTAATGTAGGTATACATACATAGCTCTGATTACTGAAGACGTGTGTTGACACCAACCAGTACTTAAAACCACACCCCCGTACGATGGTTAATACACATGTGTGACTAAGGCATTGATTGATCCTGCATTTTATATTCACTTCACAGCATAGGCCCATGGTAGGCCATTACAGCAGGTACTCAAACTACCATCAACCCCCACAGGGCCAGCTATGCAATCCCACAGAGCAAGCAAGCTACATGGGTTATGAACAAAGTGAGCCCAGCTTATAGCTCCTGTATACCTAGTTATATGGCCTTTATAAATCTTACTGAAATGAGAAACCTGATACCTATTTATCAATGTATTACGATGCTGTAATATCTCCAACCTGTCAGCCACCACCATAACAGCACAACACCTACTAAAACCTGCCAATCCTAAAACCAGCAATCACATTAGTAACTTGGATATCCGCCCAGTTACCAGTTTACTTCTTAGAAACACTTAACTATATGCTATAAGGGAGTAGTGTGTCAACTACACCCTGGACATTATGTAATGTGTATGGAGCTATCATATACTACTATATATAAACTAATATGATTAGCCTACTCGGATTATTAGAATTGGCAATTGGCATGAATTATCCATTGAGTTCTTGGGCGCACCCACAGATAACATTCATACTTGCTTCCTGCCATTTTTCCTGTTAGAACTATTCTTTATATTACTTCTTTGAAAGGACAGGAAGTCACAAGGATTAATACCTGCAATCCAGTGGGTGTAAGCAGTAGTATTATGACCATGACCCAGATTACGTACCGTATTCTACGATGCAATTGTGTTACTTTCTATAGATCGTGATGCAAAATTGGGGCCAATTTACCGGTAAGTGTCAAGCTCATAAAATGCGTTTCAGATCACTTAGGGAACGGCGCAATTGGCGAACGGTTTATTTATAGCTGTCCGGTGAAATTATAGTCCAAAACGAGGGCTCAAGTTGACAACTGCCTGATATCCGACGGTCATGAATTCAATGGTTATTTTCTGCTGTTTCCCTGTAATGCTCTATTGTACTCTCCACAGGGTGTTATTAACTAAATGCAAACATGATCATTTCGTACCATATGTATATATATATATATATGGTAGCATTTCTTGTCACCTGGCTAAACTTGGGTTACCGAATTGCTGCAGAAACACATATTGTGGGGCAGAGGGGGACAACCAGGCCCCGATACTAGTTTTCCCTTTTCTGGCTAATTAGTTAAGGATAGATTCATGTACGAGGGGTCTATGTCATTTAGAAACCGACCCTAGGGAGGCTGTCTCAATGACATAGTCCCCGCGTCCAACCATTAAGAGGAGCCCCTTTGACCTGACCATGCTCAGCCAATCAAGACGCAGTGTGCCGATATGAGTTCACATGACCCCACATTCCTGTGTATTAAGGGTTGGCTGCTACTCAAGCTGCTCACATCACTTAAGGGGTTGGCTTGTTACGTCTTAACCTGGATTCACTGGAGATAGTAGGACGAAACAGACACAACATGAAACGGTTACTTCCACTTTTATATTTCAATGGCCATAAACATTAGAAATATGCGTGGGACATAATGTCCACATTTTAAAGAATTTGAATATAGAGAGCATTAAGGTCGATACTCTAAGAGAGTAATATAGAAATTTACTTTTCAATGCTATTTCATGTAGTCATGTGGCAAAACACCTATAATCCTAATACATGATACATTAACTTGAGGCTTGAATATCTCAGAAAATGCTCAGGACTCCCCTATTTTCTTAGCCCCTTTTGAAAGTGTATGGTCTTATGGTTTTCTGTGAAAATAAAACTCACGAAAATCTATAGCTACATTTTGACCAACAGATAGAGCCACCTTAAACAGGCATTGAATGGGGGTGCTATAGCTAACCAGCCTGTAGGTGGTGATGGGTGGGACTGTGGTTATCATGCTGACTGGGTATAGGGTTAGCATGTACATGTTGACGATTGATGTGAAGGTCATGATGACGCCTTCTGTCATGTCTAATCTGGACACATCCAACATGGCTGCCCGGGGGATGCCTCTATAGTAGATGATGTGGTCCCTAAACACTATATAGATACACAGCTAGTATCTGCCTCACACACAGGGCTGTATAATGATGTTATACATGGAATAAAAATAAATAGACTTAGCTACTATAAAATATACTGGACATGTTACACTAATAATGGTAATGACAAATTGGATGCTGCACAGCTAAAATATACTACTACACTACAGGATGCCACCCATGGTTCCCCATGAGCTGCTGGCACTACTCCCCCTATGTGTCCAGTGTACCATTGTATACATATAATGCTATCGGTCAGTATCAGGTGGTGACAGAGGAGTGGTGGGTAGGGTGGCACCTGGAGGTAATGCAGTATAAGCAGGGATTACTGGTGGCACATCTTTAGGGTCATTTATTGCTAAGTGTGGCCTGAACCAATATCACCAGGTCAACATCAACTGATGACCCTTAACCCTTGGACACCCATATAAGCTGCACCGGCAAACTACGAGGCAGGCATAATATTATGTTGTACTTCTGTTATTTGAATGCCTTCTGGTCATGGTAAAACATAAAAGGTTGTGTTTCAAATTTGGAAAATAACAGTTAGGGAGGGGTAAAATCATGCAAGTTGTGCGTGACATTGGTGGTAATTCTGCACAATTCACATGTGTCTTTTCTGGTAGATGTCACTGTATTCCGTGATTCTCTAACACCAATAAGAAGTCCAGAAGGGTGCCCGGTGGGCACGTTTCTCTAGGTGCTTAAAGACCTCTATTATTGTTTGCCTAATGCAGCCAGATGGTGGTACAGCTACACTGTACATAGTAATTACAGGTACACAGTGCAATGTTTATGCGCGGTTGATATGAAAATATGTGGTACTTACACATAACGCCATACATGTTATATGTTCAAGTATCAATTGTTTATACATTTGCAATGAGATTGTTTAATTCCCGATGGCCCATTTCAGCCTAAACGTGTTTACACCGAATGATTGGAATAAAATACCATCCACAGTAAAATTGATAAAACATTTACAATCATCGCAAGTCTTCTCACTAATGTGGTAGATCTACATCCATCCCGTCCCAATAGCATGAATGACTGTTTAATAGCCAGCACTCTATTACCTGAGATACGTGGCCGGATGTTAAAGGCCAGACAAACATAAGTGGGTTTTTTTCACTTCATGTCCAGGCAAATCTAGGTAAAGACGGCGGAGGATACACTATTCATTTTTAATATACAAATTTAATAAAATTGTTAGTGGCGGTGCAGTCCACAGGACAACAATTACCGAACTTAAACAAAATACATGGAAAATAATAGCGTATCTGGGTTTTTTTCGGCCGAAGGGTGGGTTAAAACAGCGCCCTATGTATCATTCTAGTATGAGCCCCTATATAATGCTCTTTTAGACATGAGCAATAACTGCAGGATCCAACAATGGCTGAACAATGGAGGTCTTTTACTATCCCCAATACGGCGTGTTAACCTGAAATAAAAAGGACCTCAATATACCCTACACGGGTGTATGGCCTTGATATATCGCTCTCCTTAGCTTCCATCAGTCCGTGCCTATCGGCCTAACCTTTGTAGGGAATAGGGGGATAAAGAATGACAAGAAAGGAAAACATGACAGCTAGTGACGGGCCACCACTGGTAATGGGTTAAAGGCAATTGTACTGCTGGGATGCTGGATGTACATAAGACTGAGACATACAAGCGTAACATAAGATCTCTGCAGTACTACGACAAGAAGATGGATACATAATGCATTCCTAAATCTACACTGCTGAAGGCCACCATCCACCGGGGAACTCTAGCCGATTAAGCCCATATGCATTTCCTATATAAATTCGGCCGGTTAGAGCCCAGTGTACGGTGGCCATAAGACCAAGACATGGTATTTGGGTTATTTCCTAAAATGCAATATATGGTTAGATGATGATCCTCTTCATCTAAAAGGTAGGGGAGACTGCAGATCGACAGTGTGTTAACCATTGACCTAAAGCTAGTCCTAGAAAACATGGATAACAAATTTCAGTAGGCTACTGACCGAGTGTGCTACATTTGTCCAATAATACTACTAAATAATAAGAGAATTCGGTTCACAATTCACAAAACCTATTTGGTTTTGTGATTTATTGTTCCATCCTTAACCAGAGGATACTAGTATTTACAATGTGGGAAGTCTCCACGGCGAAATATCACCAGTGGTTTCGAGGAGTCAATGAGCTCCATTAAGTATGTCCCAGCTGAGAAAAATATGTTATTGTACGATCTGAATCTGGTGACTTTTATACTGTGTTATGATAGCAAAAACTCTCATATAAGCCGCACCCTGACTATGTGCCGATCCTGAAAAGCCGTACTGGCGATCTGAAAACCCCCAATAATTTCTCAATGAATATGCAGGCATCCATTTATATGATCATTGGGACATGTTGAAAACAAAAAAAGGGGTCATGGGCAAAATGAAATTATCCTCAATTAATCAAAATGATATCTAATCTATTGACTATATAAGCCTATGGGCATGGCAAATAGGAAATATAGTGATCAAAATGTGCAAAATGCCAAGGTATGGGAATTGAATGGTGGATAAAGGTAAATCATGACATATAAGTAAGAGAAATATGAAAATAATCATGGTTGCAGGTAGTTTCGTTTTTTGCCACCAGGTGCCGTATGCGTAGGTCATTTATGAACAGCATGGGTGTAAACAACCCTGGGAGATTAGCATTGACCAAGCACACTAATGAAGGCCTGGTGCAGGCAGGTTAGTTTATGACTGATTAGTATAACAAGGTATACATAGTGCCATGGCATCACCTAATGGCCACCATCCACTGGGCTTTAATCGGCCGGAGTTATATGGGAAATGTATGGGCTTAATCGGCCGAAGTTGACCAGTGGACGGTGGCCATCAGGAGAAGGACAAGGGTTCTCTAAACGAACCATTGATTTGAACTACCTTTATTATGGACATTTTATGCAATTGACATTGTATGATGGTATCTTAGATGTCACTTTGGGTAAAAAAAACATGTCTTCATTTACCAATATGAAAGAAAAGATGTGGCATGAATGATCAAAATGAGCAAAGACATTTAAGAATAGATTTCCTTAACTCAATACATTTGCAGAAGAAAGATAAATGGTGTCATCGTACAGCTGTATGCGCCATTCACTTGAAGAAGTGTGACATTTTACATTGCATTGTGTAGAGGAAGACTCCCACTGATGGTGAGAACATACCATGCCCTCAGTTGTTATAAATACAACATTATGCATGATGACACACTTTCTATATAAAATCCTCATTCCGTTGCTCTCCATTAGCTAACCTATCTTGTTTTTAAAGGCATGTTTATTATGCAATATTGTTATTGCCGTGACCTTACTGAAGGTTTTCCCCTCTCACCTTTAGATATGAAGTCTAAACATTAGGAAAAGTTATAAAATAGAGCCTTGCTGTGTACAGTAGACAAGAGCGAGACCTCGTCAGCACATATCATTAATATGAGTCAGATGTCAAGCAGGCCATTCGCATTTGTCCGAAACAAGCAACTAATATGTCAATTATGTGCTCATAGAAGATATTTTGTCGATACTAAGATAGTTGGTTCATTCTGTTGGTGATTGGTGTTGCGGCACCATGGATGTATGACAAAAAGAACAAAATAAAGCTCATAAAAAAAGGTGATTTACAGTAGTTTTCAAACAATGCTTGGTCAAGTATCACACCTGGCAACCTCTCACATTCCCACGGGCCTGTACACACCAGCACATTCCCACTATGAGCAGCTCATGTCAGAGCCTGTACAGTAACCCTATCTAGGACTTTCACCTGACCATGCAGGGTGACACCTGCTAACCACCTGTTCCTCCAGTAAGCTTCCTTCACAAGGATCAGGAGGAGGCACTCCCTGTGCGCACCACTACAGGCCCTCGGAGAGCTAGTCACCGGGCGGGGGTGGCGACTATTTTAGCTGCGGCTGCAGAGAGTTGCTCTCCTGGGCTGTGTGGACAATGTGCAGAGGAGTCAATTGTCTACTATTGTCCCTCGCCGAGCAACTCTAGAGCCACTCCTTGTGCTGCTGTCCGCAGCGGCCGGGTCCTGTGGTCGGCACGAGGGGACCAGCGAGCTGCTCCGAGCTGCTCCAGTCGCCAGGTGATCATTTACCGACGAGCTGTAGTACAGGCAGCGGCGGGCCGCCCGTGATTGAGCAAGTGCGCGACGAGTGGAGAAAGAAGGAGGAGGTGGGGGAACAAGAGAAGTTGGAGGGAGTCGGGGCCGGCCGAGCTACTCAGCAGCAGAGGGCGAGGCGGCGGTGGCCGGGTGGGAGGGAGCAGCTCAGTAGGGCGGGAGGGGGTGGCAGGAGTTGGATGTGAGCAGATGACACCTGGCGATCAGCACTAGACATGAGCCGGCTTTTGCAAGCAGCTCAACTCTAGTAATGGGGGACTTGGTGCTTTGAGGAGGCGGCGGCGGGTGTACGGGTGAGGTGGTGGGGGCAGGAGGAGCGGCTGCTGCATGCTGCTGGTGGTGGACAGGTGACTGAGGAGGTGCTCCCTCCTCCTATTGGCGGGAATTACTCATCACTGCCATCAGCCGGTGAGCTGCTCGCGCTGAGTGTAGCAGCAGCAGGAGGACACCTCCCGGCGCCGTGCTGCTGCTGAGACGGACGGCGGCCGACATGATTGATAACCCCCTCTCTGTGTATCACCAGTTCACGAGTTGTTCTCAGCAGCTCTGAGCACTTCATGAGCAGTTCAATAGCCCCGCCCTGCGTCATGGTGGGTACCGGGAACACCCAGGGTGGGAGCTGCTCTTCCCAGTCCCCCTGTTACAACAAGACGAGCACAAGTGAACAATTGGACTACTACTGCGGCTGCACTGTGTAAAATACCGACCCGGATGGTTCACGCAACAACAGGTTAGTAGCCTCAAAGTCACCGACTCGCGAGCCGCTCTTCATCTCCTTAACTTCCAGGGATTATCAACGGGCAGGCAGAACCTCTGTGTGTATCGGCCACCTTGTACCTAATTAAACGTTTAGAAACTCGAGGCGAGAGGGCCCTTAGTGAGTCAACCCTGAGGACACCTTTAGTGGGTGTTTGTGGTACTAAGGGTCACACGAAAACGCCCCTTCCAGGACGGAGGATAGGTGCGTCCGATAATATTGGCTTTATAGAGAGAGGGGCTCACATGGAAGCGGATGTGGAAATACGTGTTCTCTGTGGCCATCCTCCAGTACAGAGTGCTCCTGGTACTTCGGTTCTAACAAAGACAATTAACAATTCTAAGAGCTCTATTCCCCTTCTCTCTCTCTCTGTAACCTATTTGGCCTTCACTGCATAATGCCACAAGCACGTTTTGCCGCAATAGTGTGATTTCTTACATAAACAATGGCATGTATGAATTAAACAGCTAACCTCGTTACAAAGGAGTTGGATTGATTCTGCTCAGTACTTAGGTATTGTAGATTGACACATAGAAATACAAGTTATCACGTATGGATATCTCTAACTCAACATTAAAGCTGCTACTAACTAGTACTAGATACATTTTGTTACAGGATCGGCGCCCGACCTTTGTATTCTACCTTATGGCCACCGTCCACTGGTCAACTTCCTGACCGATTCAGCCCATACATTCCCTATATAACTTCGGCCGATTACAGCCCAGTGGACGGTGGCCATTACTGACAGAAGGATACGCCTATTATAATGGTCACCACTTCTTAAAGAAATTAAGACAAGTTTTACATGGTTATTCTCTATGACAGGTATAATAGTGGTATCATCATATTTGTTTCATTAAGAACTGTCCGAATGGTATCTGGGCATTATCTTATTTTACTATTTCAAGAATGCAATCAAAACTGCTGTCAATAATGGCAATTCATGAATTCCAAACCGAGTAAGTATGCAACAAAGTTGCATGGCAAGATAGGAAACTCTTTCTGGACATTTAATTTCTATTCAGCATGGCTAACTTAGAGATCTGCTTTTCGGTTTCCCTCTTATATTCGGATGTATGATACACCGAAAGTATCGTTCATAGCTACACTGTCCATATAGCGATTCATAAAGCATTATTTGAAAACGTATTTATACTGGATATCACATTTCCTTGTTCGCATGCTTCATTGTTTAAAAGTTGCTACATCTGTTCGCTTTACCCAGGTAGAAAAATATCATGATAAATATCATGATTTTATTGTGTTGAAAAAATCATGCGTTTTTCACGGAAATCATGATTTGTGAAACACAATTTATCATGATAATTAGTCTGATATAACATGATTATTATCACGATATACAATGATATCATGGTTCACCACAGTAAATTTGCCAATATATATCATGATTCATTATGCTTTATGATGATATATATTATGATATAATCATGGTTTATCATGCTATCATCATGATGTATCATGGAAAATTATGATTTCCGTGAAAAAATTATGATTTACTTAACATGATATTTATCATGATTTATTATACTCTATCATCATGATATATATTATGATTCATTATCATGATACATCATGATATGAAAAGCATGATATCCATGTGAGAACTATGACTTATTCAACATTATTTATTATAATTCATCATGATATATATTATGATAATTATCTTGATATATCATGGTCTAAAAATCATGATATATATCATGATTAACCCCTTCACCACTGGATTTCTTGTAACTCAATGCAATTTTGTGCAATATATTGGCTTACCGTGTGGAAGGGGTTAACTTTCCTGTATCATGATACATATGGTTTAAGCATGATAAGTATCATGATAAATCATGTTTAAAAATCACGATTCATTCTTTTAATGCGGATGGACAATATCTTTATTGTGGGGGGGGGGAGGTGAGGTCAACACATTCATTGATCAGATTCATCATTTGATAGTGGCCAGTCAGTCCTGAAGGCTGAGACTGGCTCCTGGAGGCCCAGGGCCGATCTGGGAGGCAGGGTCGGCTCCTGGAGGCCCAGGGCCGGCTCCTGGAGGCCCAGGGACAGGCTCTGTGAGGCAGGGTCGGCTCCTGCTGTAACCTTTCCTGTTAGGAAGAAAAATATGTAATTATTTGTACCATACAAACACTGAGAGAGAAGGTTAACTAAATAATTATTGGTTAGCCTGTACTGCTCAGCCTGTTTAAAAATAATGGGGGTAGGGCTATTACATTAGGGACCCATTGTTGTATGGTCGCACATCTACCCCTATCACAATGGGTGTCATAGACTATAGTACAATTAGTCCATCATTATTAAAGATAAATTATGCTTAGTCTTGAACAAAGATGTAATTGATATACATACCTCCAGATACACATGTATGCCATATACATGTATGTGTAAATGTACCTGTAAGTATAACACAACTTGTACTGTCTGAGGCCACCAGGTGTGTGTGTGTGTGACTGCTACTACCTGCAGCTTGCTAAGTTGGGGTACCAGGATGTTGTTCACACCTTGATGAGTGGTGGGTGCAGTAAGGGGGCAGGGCTATTGTCTTAAGGGTGCATTGTTGTATGGTCGCACCTTCCCCCTATTACAATAGGTGTCATGGTGGCCTTTCCACAGCTAGCTGCAGACAGGCCTGTCACCACAAGGAGTCGTGGGGATGGGGGGGGGGGGGGGCTGATAACCAACTAAAAAATACATTTCCTAATCATTAAGGATATTATTATTATCTGATTCTATACATTGGTAGCATTATGGACATATCTTATTTTTTTCTCTGTGACAATAAGAAGCAATTTTAGCATGTTATAATACATATTATGTTAAAGGTAGGCCCGGGTTGTACCCCTCCAGAAGCCTTGAAATAATGTATAATAACGGGATGAGTCTCCCCATAGCTCTCTTAGATAGTATCATGGGTTGTACCCCTCCAGAAGCCTTGAAATAATGTATAATAACGGGATGAGTCTCCCCATAGCTCTCCTGGTTAGTATCACAGGTTGTACCCTTCCAGAAGCCTTGAAATAAATGTATAATAGCGGTATGGGTCTCCCTATAGCTATCCTGGTTAGGATCACGGGTCTTATCCCTCCAGACCCCTTTAAATAATGTATAATAACCCATATCTCACACTCACAGTGAGGCTGGGTCCATGGGGGCGGAGCCATTGTCTTAGGGGGCATTGTTGTATGGTCGCACCTCTACCCCTATAACAATGGGAGTCATGGTTGCATTTTCGCAGCTACCTCCAGACAGGCCTGTCACCACAAGGTGTGTGTGTGGGGGGTGGGGTAGGGGGGAAGGGGGGGGATGCTAACCGATTGCAATTTAGATGATAAATTCCTTTATTATTATAAATTATTTGTCAAGGATAATATTATCTAGTTCTATACAGTGTAGCATTATGAGCATATTTTTCTTTTCTTCTTGTGATAATAGGAAATAATTCTATGAAAATGCACACATTTACCCTCCCTGTTTAGTATCACGAGTTCTACCCCTCCAGAAGCCTCCAAAATAATGCATAATAATGGGAAAAGAGTTGCCTAACTGTCCTGATCAGTATCACGGGTTGTACCCCTCCAGAAGCCTCCAAAATAATGCATGATAATGGGAAAAGAGTTGTCTAACTGTCCTGATTAGTATCTAGTATCACGGGTTGTACCCCCCCCCCCAGAAGCCTCCAAAATAATACATAACAATAGGGGAAAAGGTGCCTAACCATCCTGATTAGTGTTAAGGGTTGTACCCCTCCAGAAGCCTCCAGAATAATGCCCAAGGGAGGCAGGAGGACGCCAAGGGGAGGTGGTAAGATGTATGCATGTTTTTCGAATCAATGCAAGATATCATAATAAATCATGATATATTATGATTAATCATGGTAAAATCAAATCATGATGAATTATGTTTCCTCTCTATGGGTAAAATCATGATAAATCATGATAATATTATTATAATTATTATAGGCAAGGTAAAATCATAATAAATCATGTTTTCCTCTGATTGGGTGAGATCATGGTGAATCATGATAAACCATGATTAATCATTATCAGGTAAAATCATGATAAATACGCTTTTCCTATCAATGGGAAAGATCATATTAAATCACAATATATTATAATTAATTATGGTCAAGTAAAATCACGATAAACCATGTCTTCTCTCTCAATGTGTAAAATCCTGATTAATCATGATTTATTATGATTAATTATGGTAAGCTGCAATCATGATAAATCATGTTTTTCTCTCGATGGGTGTGATCATGACCAATCATAATACATTATGATTAATTGTGTTTGGGTAGAATCATGATAAATCATGTTTTCTCTCCAAATGGATAAAATTATGATTAAACATGATTAGGTAAAATCATGATAGATCATGTTTCCCCTCTCAAGAGATTAGGTCATGATAAAGTGTGATTTATAACGACACATCATGAAAAAAGAAAACATAATTTATCATGATCTCGCCTCTCAGGAGGTCAGATCATAATGTAGTATGATTAATCATAATTATTCATGGTGGGGGAAAACATGATAAACCATGATTTCCCCTCCCAAGAGGTAATATCACAATAAAGGATGATTTATCATGATAGAAGAAAACATGATTTATCATGATTCCGCCCCTCAGGAGGTTAGATCATGATATAGTATGATTAATCATATCTAATCATGGTTGGAGAAAATGTGATTAATCATGATTTCCCCTCTCAAGAGGTAATATCATAATAAAGTATGATTTATCACGATTAATCATGGTAGAAGAAAACATGCTTAATTATGATTTATCATGATAGATCATGATAGATCATGGTTCAACATGATAAATCACGATATTTATCATGATATTTTTCTACCTGGGTACAGATGTCGTACAACACGGCCATAGACGTAAGGTATTCTATCGAGGTAGACATATTATTCTATCGAGGCTATCTTTTAGTGTTGATAGTGCCTAATAAACATATCATAGTCACAAACAGGAACCGCTATTCACCCACTTATGAATATTTATCAAGAAGTAGAATAACTATATATCTTTATGACCACCGTCCACTGGGCTGTAATTGGCCGGAGTTATATAGGAATTGTATGGGTTTAATCGGCTGAAGATCCAAACGGACGGTGGCCATAACAATATACAAAGTTCATCATAATGTTACAGATCGTGGAGGAGGTCATATCGGTTTTGGCACCGTTTGATAATCACATTGAACACATGTAGGTTATATATACTGGTATATATATTTTTAAAAAGCTCCCATTTACGTGGCCCGTAACCAGTGAATACACGTGTGTATTAGCGCATTTGCTAGTACCGTTCTTTTATAGCTTTCTGCACGATCTTTGACGCCTATTTAGTCACACGGCATGGCTGGCAGCCTTGGCAACGCAGGGGAGTACTGTAACACAGCTCCCTGACTGTACAATTAGGCCATGCATTTAGCACCATCAGAGGAAGAAGACCAGTACATTCTTATCTTTATTGAGAATATACATTGCTTCACGTAAAGGGTACATATGCCCACATACACTCGTAGATCTTATATGCTTTATAGTTCTTGGTTTTTGTAGTGTATAGTAAACGTCTATAGTCTATGTTCATCACGTACATTGGTGTATAATATCCAACATTCTTTTAAGGATGAGCTCTTTTAGATTAGTCACGTCCGTGCCTGTACCTGACAGGAGGCACGTGTACCTTCCATCTGGGACGTTTTACAAAGACTAAACGTTAGATTACTGACATATACTTCCTCGGTGCAGCCACTGAAAGAGTGACCTTCCCTTTCAATTAAAGTGGGGAAATGACATGGCCTGATATTTGATACAACGTATAGAAGCTATATCAGTGGGAATGGTACCCTTAAATATCTCTATCCAACTCCAAGCCATATGAAATGATAAAAATACTCATCTCTACTCCTATATAGACCTATGGTAGTAACGGTATTCAGATATAAATAGCTGATAACGCTCATAATCCATGGATTTAAGAATAGTAAATAGTCATGGGGTATTCATCACGCATTTATCGAAACGACGAACTATTGTTCACATATGACTAAGTCCAAACAAAATATGACTACTGACTTATTCAAAAAGATTCTAATACTCTAGTCAAAAAGACCCTTATACTCTTAGAAAGTAAACGACTAAGGTGGGGTAGTCAGTATTGAGAACAAAAATAGGACTACGTTCTGTGAACCATCTTCTGGATCCCTATACGCCCAACCCATGTTAGTCAATACTGTTAGCCCCCATATAATGAATATGCCTATGACTAACCCTGGATAGCCACTACTGACTAACCTCTTACACATATAGGTTATGAGCTCCCAAATAGTCCGCAGGTAGTCAGCTCCCATGCAGCCCTCAGGTAGTCAGCTCCCAAGTAGTCCTCAGGTAGTCAGCTCTCATGAAGCCCTCAGGTAGTCAGCTTTCATGAAGCCCTCAGGTAGTCAGCTCCAAAGTAGTCCTCAGGTAGTCAGCTCTCATGTAGCCCTCAGGTAGTCAGCTCTCATGCAGCCCTCAGGTAGTCAGCTCTCATGCAGCCCTCAGGTAGTCAGCTCTCATGCAGCCCTCAGGTAGTCATCTCCCGTGCAGCCCTCAGGTAGTCAGCTCTCATGCAGCCCTCAGGTAGTCAGCTCTCATGCAGCCCTCAGGTAGTCAGCTCTCATGCAGCCCTCAGGTAGTCATCTCCCGTGCAGCCCTCAGGTAGTCAGCTCCCAAGTAGTCCTCAGGTAGTCAGCTCTCATGCAGCCCTCAGGTAGTCAGCTCCCGTGCAGCCCTCAGGTAGTCAGCTCCCGTGCAGCCCTCAGGTAGTCAGCTCTCATGCAGCTCTCAAGCAGTCAGCTCTCATGCAGCCCTCAGGTAGTCAGCTCCCGTGCAGCCCTCAGGTAGTCAGCTCTCATGCAGCTCTCAAGCAGTCAGCTCTCATGCAGCCCTCAGGTAGTCAGCTCCCGTGCAGCCCTCAGGTAGTCAGCTCTCATGCAGCTCTCAAGCAGTCAGCTCTCATGCAGCCCTCAGGTAGTCAGCTCTCATGCAGCCCTCAGGTAGTCAGCTCTCATGCAGCTCTCAAGCAGTCAGCTCTCATGCAGCCCTCAGGTAGTCAGCTCTCATGCAGCCCTCAGGTAGTCAGCTCTCATGCAGCCCTCAAGTAGTCAGCTCTCATGCAGCCCTCAGGCAGTCAGCTCTCATGCAGCCCTCAGGTAGTCAGCTCCCATGCAGCCCTCAGGTAGTCAGCTCTCATGCAGCTCTCAAGCAGTCAGCTCTCATGCAGCCCTCAGGTAGTCAGCTCTCATGCAGCCCTCAGGTAGTCAGCTCTCATGCAGCTCTCAAGCAGTCAGCTCTCATGCAGCCCTCAGGTAGTCAGCTCTCATGCAGCCCTCAGGTAGTCAGCTCTCATGCAGCTCTCAAGCAGTCAGCTCTCATGCAGCCCTCAGGTAGTCAGCTCTCATGCAGCCCTCAAGCAGTCAGCTCTCATGCAGCCCTCAGGTAGTCAGCTCTCATGCAGCCCTCAGGTAGTCAGCTCTCATGCAGCCCTCAAGTAGTCAGCTCTCATGCAGCCCTCAGGCAGTCAGCCCTTGTGCAGCCCTTCACATAAGAAAGTTCGGTCTACGGAAATATTAATAGAATTCCAATAAGGATGTGATGAGGGCATACCTGATTGCTGTTAATGTGCTTATCAAGCATGATTGAAATCAAAAACTCTTTATATCTTTATATAAAAGGATAATGCACTCCTTTAATTCATCAATTTGATAAGGTTTACCTTTGATCCGGGGCTCTAATATGACACTTGCGAAGTGAAAGCTATAACAGGCCTTTCAGATGGTTTCACCTTTTCATCTTAAGCTTTTTTTCAATAAATGTCCATGACCATGTTATAAAAATGTGGTTCGTGTTTCTGGATTATTGTCACACAGTGAAGCATAACAGTAGCAGTGAGTCTGAGCTCTCGCAGCTTTACCCAGAATACTCTAGAGACATATGGTCTATGAAGTTAATGGATAGACTATATTGTGATTAATGATGTTGACGTAGACCTATATCTATCCCTTATTGACAGTTATCGCATATGTATCGCACACGCGTATGTGTAAATATCATCATTATACGTATTAGAATTTAGACCTGCTGAAAATACATGCAATGGAAATATCAGTATTTCAGTTCACTTATTGATACTGTAGGCCTACTTGATACATAGCAGAGGTGCATGGAACTCATCCCTGGTGCTTTCTTCATGACTGGGGCACGTGCCGCGTCTGCCACCCGCCAAGATGTAAGCCCCGGATCTAAAGAAACATTAAGGGATGAATAATCATTTTATTATAGTGCCTCTATTGATTGCAGGGGGGCATTGCCAATTGACGTATGTTAAATTCCATCTATCTCATGTTCTTATCTGCACTGCACAGATGAAAACAAGCCACCGCATCACACCCTCTTTTCGTCCCCGACCCAGAACGAAACTCTCTGTGATGACGTCACAGATCGTGTTTACTGGCGCAAGTTATGTGCTGTCTCACACGCCCAGAACAGTGTTTCCCTTTTAAATGGGTCTTTCAGAAAGAAAAACAAGCATGGCTGTATACTCGATCGGCCCGATAAGATTGGAAATCCCTGGTGGGCCCGTCTCAGATGGGAGGGCCAGATTAGTTGTTTTTGTGACGTCTGAGTTTGTCCTGACAGGTCATTTTATGAAGCCCCTGGTGTGTCTCACCCTCACCCTCAACACCAAAAGGAATCTATGCAAAACAATCCCAGTGCCATACATCTCCGTGTACACCCAGAGCTGCAGCACTCCCACAGGACATGCCCATGTACAGCACCGTCTAGTATACAGACATTACATCTGTTCCCCAATACCAGCACCTACACAATAATATGTGAACCTTACCACGTGCCTCCACCCCACTATAACCCCCTACCCCAACACCCTGTACTACCTCTCCTTATCTCCTCATCGCTGCTTCCCCAACGCCATTGCCAATATTTACTCGGTAGGAGCCTACATGGCCCTGGAGACACTTCTCATTCTAACCCTCAGCCCCACACTTTAATACATGTCTGGTTCCCAGGATGGCTCCTTCTTTCTCAGAAATCTGGCCCTGGAGAATGATCTATCAACAAACACTAACACTCTCGGGTTGAACTACCACAACATCTGCACCTCTTCATATCCTCTCATGGTCTCCCCTGTCCTTGGATCTTTCTGACTATTTCTGTATGTCTTGCTCTCTCTCGCTCTCTCTCTCTCTGTCTCTCTGTCTGCCTGTCTGTCTGTCTCTCTCTGTCTCTCTCTCTCTCTCTCTCTCTCTCTCTCTCTCTCTCTCTCTCTGTCTGTCTCTCTCTCTGTCTGTCTGTCTGTCTGTCTCTCTCTTCTCTCTCTCTCTCTCTCTCTCTCTCTCTCTCTCTCTCTCTCTATGGTGAAGTGGGGGTAGGGTGTGGGAGAGGGGGAGGGTTGAGATGACATGGCATGGGGGGTAATTGTGAGACATTGCACCGCAGGGCACTGACTCAGGGGGGGTGGCAGTAGTAGAGTGCTGAAAGGTATAGGGTTTACCGACATGTCTGCCCGACCGATCACGTTGTTCCCCAATCCCATCACTCCATATTTCTTGTCAACCCCCTACCCCCACAGCCCCCTCCCCCAGCTGGAGGCACCCATCATGTAGGGACCTTACAGAGACAGTCAATGGCATGTGTACACATGTATATAGTCACCCCTCTGCACTGCGATCCTCCATGTCTACACTCACTGTCATACCAAGCCATTGGATCCCTGGCAGATTCCCAGCACCCGATCTTTATGTTTGACATGTCTCCATCACCCTCCTCAGTCCCACCACCCCACCCCGAACCAAGCTGATACATGTCTTTCTGTTGCAGTCAGTATTCATCTGGTAGTTTATCCAAGGGGCTCAGTGTCCTATCTGCCACTCTATGTTGTCCCACAGCTGCTGCCCTTAGAGTATTGGTGTGTCGCCAGCTTCCTCACACATGTGCTGCATGCTAACGCAGCCTGTGGGCTTTGTGTGTTTGCAGGGGGAACACCTGACTAGATACCATGATGGAGAGGGCAGAATGTGCCGGGCCTTCTTTGTCTCATGGGAATACTTGCTTCATGTCAGAGTCCTTGTGATATGTCAAGCCATAAGTGATAGTTATTTCACATGTCATACAACCTTTCACCCGATTGCACGTCTCAGTTTACATAACAACTATTTGTGTACATACTTCTGCCGGTTTCACGTTTTATACACTACTCACATTGAAAGTATCATCAATCAATCAACAGCTTAAAGGGCACCTCGCACATCTTTAATTAGTTTCACTTTTATGTGGCAAAAACACTTTAATTTGACTCACAGCTTTCTACCTAGAGTTGTACTATCGGTATACTATACTCACAGTTGTATGTTTTGTATACCGATGTTGCAGGTTCCTTAGTAGGGGGCACCATTGCTTGATCTGGTAACTGGTGAGATAAGCCCTGATACAACGACCACAATGGGTACAAGCTGTTACATAATGCCCCCTAAGAATTCCGCAGTGAAGGCCAGGGAGTTATCTCATTGGTTGATAATTCAACCAGCTACACGCCTATACTACTGTTAGCTTTACCCCCTGTATACTACACATATGCATAAAGATGTACTTTTTGTATACATCTTTACATCTCTACTCATAGTCTCATTAGCTCACCAGT
This sequence comes from Harmothoe impar, assembly GCA_947462335.1. NCBI lineage: Eukaryota > Metazoa > Annelida > Polychaeta > Phyllodocida > Polynoidae > Harmothoe > Harmothoe impar. The sequence continues at coordinate 42,185,463 of OX381706.1, read as the reverse complement.
ATCCCTTTAGTTTTCTCACTTTGCCGCTTACCTAACTGTGCTTTCCTCTAACATTACTGTCCTCCGTATACATCACTTACAAGAAGAGAGAGATTCAGAATGAGAGAGAGAACCTAATAAAACAGGCTTCAGAATCCCCAGTGACTTAAATACGTGTTTTAGGTTATTCTATCCTACCTACTAATACAGAGCATAATCGTACTTTCTAAATTCAATCTTTTTCATTTTAAAATAAAATACAATTTCCACGCATCACCCCTGATATCTGCATGTGAACTGATGGGTACTTCTGGGTTACAGAAAATATAGGTTTTAGAAAATGTGACCTGCCTAACCGCGGTCAATTCTAACTTATTATATAAAGCACACCTTAAGTCATTCTTACAGCTGGTGACGAGGTCAGATGCGTGAACCATGTGTCCTCAGTATGTGCCCTTGGTTCAGGTACGGCAGGCCGGGACAGAGTAGGTGGGGGCACAGGGGAGGGGCGTCCGCAAGGGGGTAGTGTAAAGGTACATCATCCTAAAGTCAGCAGCAGCAGGCACTGGAGGCCTGCTCCAGCCTCATTTAGTACCATTAGACCTTGGCGTAATGCTACTAAAGTCAATGGCCTTTCTGATCTCTGTATGCGAGGGTTATTAAGTCAGAGGGGATAAATCACATTACAATGACCCCTCTTAAAGGATGGGTGGGTTGTAGGAGGAGGTGGTGGCGGAAGGGTCTCCATGACATCACTGTAATGAAGACATGGCTGGGGATAGTGATAAAATAATGACTACCTGGAAATGACATTCTAATGGATCGCCATTTATCAGGTTTCCAGAATAGATACATAAACATTTATAGCCATGGATATCCATGGATATCTCCTCAAACATCTGCTGTCAGAATATATATAGCACACTTAGTTTCTCATGCAGATTTATCATCATGGGTTCCATGCTTGTTAACATCTCCATATATTTATCCGCTTTCCCTTATGAAAGGGAAAATGCACATAAAAAGCTGAGGCCTTGATTTGTATACGTTTGTATGTGTAAAAGTCGTTTTACCCAATCCCCACCACTTAGCCAGCGCACCCGGGGACGGAAAACCGCCCAGTCAAGATTCTCTGTCCCATAGCCTGTTTGTTAAGCCGGCAGTGATTGGCCAGACGTTTGTGTCGGTGCGCCTGATTGGACGATTGATCAGCAGACGACGTGCTGCCGTCGTTGCCTCCAATTTTCCCGCCCATTACCCCTTGTATTGGGTGGCGCCCCCTGTGAGTGCCTTGTTCTATCACACCCGGCCTCCCACAAACCACGTGACCGCCGCCTAAACATGCTCCGTCTAAGCCCATGTGGCCCGGAGATTGTGATTATAGGCCACCATATCAAAGGAAGTACATATTTCTTAACCACTCCTGAGGAGTTTTTTTCCATCATAAATATGACACACCTATAGCGAAGTAACAGGGGGTGAAGGGGCATCAGTTTGGTAGATGCACTGATCGCCATTACAAGAGCTAGCTTTCTTGCGTTCACTTGGCTCCGGTCTTGCTGGGCTACTACTTGTGAAGATTTGAATCTTGCCAGCTCAGGGCCAACATGGCAGCGAGTGCAGATAGCAGGGCCGATAGCATTATCTTCATCAGGAAACATATATGAGTTTGTGAATGTACCGGTATGGTGAATACAGAGGGGGCACCAGGGAAATATTAGATTGATGGCTAAGGATTTCCTCTAAGGATTTCCTCTAAGATATCATAATTGCAATTGGTCATTCTAGATGAGGACCTACCAACGGTTAGAGTTTATTCCCCGAAAATGGTGAAATAGGATGTCCATGTAGCCTGCACCCAGAAGAATTTAATTGTTAGCCTGGCGTTGGATATGTCACCAAGAGCACTCACCTACAAGATTCAAACACTTTGTTGAGGGTCAGGCAATGCTGGATACTCATTTAGACGCTGGACTCATCCAACATGGCTGGAGAGTCTGGCAATGCTCGACCCTCTTCCCAGAGTCTGACAATGCTCTTGGAGAACTCTTGGAGGCTGACATAGAGACTCCGTTGAGTCCAGCATTGGAAAAAAAGAACTCCTGCCATCCCAATTAAGCAAACCAGACCCCGCTGAAAATTACATCTTGGTTCTGCTCTCGGAACGAAGCTTATTCCTGGCAACTTTGGTCTGTGGGAGTGTGGTACCAGGCTAAATCTCGCGGGTTATTCCGTGGACAGAACTAACATGGCCCACACATGGAGATACTTGAATTATCGGCATAGGCTAGATGGACGCTCACTATCAGTTGCTCTGACTTCGGGGTAACCACTGGTGACGAGTAGGTCCCGTATGGGTTAGAAACTATTCAAATACCTTCCCTATTTGCAGTGGCAACCCCCACCTCCCCACCTTTTGCCTCACCTCAATCTCAATGCAAATGATCCAATTTAGAGTAAATTACTGTATGGCTGATCTCCCAAGCCAGTCATTGTTCAGGAGAAGAATGCCAGATCATTGAAACAGTTATACTAAGGTCCCTTATTACAGTTGGCCCATTTTAGGTTTGCAAATTGTTTGCATCAGTTTATTGTTTAAGGTGAACGTGTGAGGAGAGCCACCGACAGACAATGCATTTATCTGTGAAACACAGTGAGGGAGGATACGTATCTGATGTAGATCAGAAATCACTGCATCTCAATTTCATCTTCAGATGAAATCATTTCGTGTTGATGGTAAGGTATGCATTGTACTCAGGGTTTACCAATAACAGATAGCCAAAACCTAAAGTCCGAAGCAAAATATGTCAATAAGAAAAATGCAATAAACAGTTCACAGAGAAAAGAAACAGCGTCAAAAGGGAGTCCAGGTTGCCTCCAGAATGACTCTCCTATCCTCTCCTTGTTTGACTCCCCTAGGTGAGTCAGCGAGCTTTGTGACTCCGCTTTGTGACTCCCCTAGGTCAGTCAGGGAGTCACCTAGGCTCTCTTAGACAGCCTGGGATCCCCTAGAGAGGGGGGTCATTCTGGAGGCAACCTGGACTCCCTTTTGACGCTGTTTATTTTCTTGTGTTGTTGATTCTAACCTGAGCCTAGCCCCTGCAGGGTATCATTTAATAGACATAGGCGTAACCATGTTAAGTATGCGTCTATATAATAGTCTCCTGATTTCTATTTCATGCTAAGTACCCCAGTTAGGACCAAGTGACCCTCTGCATTCTCTGAGTAGACAATGGTAGCTAATTCAAGACCTAGCCCTGGCAGAGGCCCCAGGCCAGCATGGACAAGCCATTGTGCCCGAGCATCCCAAACAAGGATTGTTATAGATTGGACTTCCATAATGCTTATCATATACCGAATGTTATATTAAGACCTCGTCGAAATGTCCAATTGGAATACCATTCATGAGGATAGGGAACAAGGGACAATGAAGGGAATAACAAGGCCAATAGTGAAATACAATTTAGACCAATGAGATAATGCCCTCCACTCATTGCGGAATTCTAAGGGTGCATTATGTAAAGACTGGTACCCATTATGATAGCTGTTATCAGTGCTTATCTCGCCCGTACCAGATTGATTAAGCAATGGCCGCCCGCATAAGGCTTACCGCTATACAGTTAAGCGATAATATAACTAAATACTTGATAGAAAATACGTGTAATACAAACGTCTGTCTCTATTATTTCATCCTTTATGTTTCCGCTAGTATACAGGGGTCTATAATGTGGCAAGTAGCAGGAACATCCGTTCTACAAGACTCACCACCCACCCATTGCTGGTACCGCCGGGAGTGGGAGGGACAGGTGGAAAGGGGCTTTGTGTGCCGCTTATTTCAGAGAATGCGATTAGCAGTGTCAGAGGCCAATAGCTTCCTGAGCTATTTTGAAACACTATCTGGCTTGGATTGCATGGCTTATTTCTAAAACTGTCTCTTCTGGTCGGTGCGACCGGCGGTTTCAGAGCTAGCTCTGTCATTCTAGTCCTTGCATTTGATCCGCTCCCCTTTCAGACACCTACCCACTGTTCACTCCCTCTGCCGACTGGAGGTGTGATGTTATTTAGAGATCAAGGTCCATCTACTAAAGGACTGCACCTCCATGGTGGTGGGTTCACACTATTGCCGATTTTAGATACCTGTTTATAGGGTGGGATCAGGGGACAGGCCGTCACTACCGTCATCTACCACGTCATGAGCACTCTAGCCTACGTCATATCCGGCATCTCCGCACCCGTCGTGAACGCTGCACGTTGATTGGATGATAATTCAAGCAGTCATATCCTCTCTGTTGGCCACGACAGAAGAAGCCCCTTCCCACTATACCCCACTGCCCCCACTGCCCCCACTAGCCCACTACCCGACTCACACCCTCCACACAGGGCACACCGTCCAATAAAGACTTCACAGGGCGGGGTGCCCACGGACGGACGAGCCCCAGTCACCATAGAAGGGGCCCCGCGCGGTATGTGGCCAATAGAGGGAGGAGAGGGTGGAGGGGCGGGGCAGGAAGGGCTGTGGGGAGGATTGCCCTCGCCACTTCATTCTCCAGCCGTTCACGCGTTGTTAACTGCCTGTGCTGGGCCAGCGTTTGATTGTTCCCAGTCTCTTCTTCTCAATGGAGTGTGTGCAGAGTGGGTGGTAGGGGGTACAGGGAGGGGCCCATGCTCCCACCAATGTCTCAATGCTTCACCACCCACCAGGCCACACAGGGTTTACTACTGTCTTGCATGCATGAGGAGGCCAATACCTCTCAACACCCCTCCACCCCACCATGTCCACCCCTATACTCCCTCCTGTCTTCTTCCCACCCACTGACCCGTCAGGCCTAAGTCTCTGTCCCTTTTTGGCTCTTATTTAGACAGACTCAGACAGGGGAGGAGGGGTGTGTCGGCTGTGATCGATTTGACAAACATCGGCGCGGCCACTTGTAGGCTGGATGGTAACCCCAACTGGCCCGGCAGCCACTGGGGGTGTTCGTAAAGCTATAGGCAAACTACAGCCTGTATTTCATGGTACGAGCTGCTCCAACGATCTCCTGATGAAGACAGATGAGTTTGTCTGAGGAGTGAGTGATCCAAAAATCCATCATAACCAACCATTTCATCAACTTGTATTGCTGGATTCATTCATCATCGCTTGTAGCTATGCATACTACTGGATTTGAATTACCTCGGGCTGGATTGGCTCTTCTTAGCTTTTTATATCTAACGGCTGCTTACATTGATTGATATCATTTGTTATCTAAAAACACATTGTGGTGATAGGTGTAACAAGCCCGTGTTTATGTAAGTTAAATGCCCAGTTGGGAATTGCCACCACCAGTTTAACCCCACATTCACAGCAGCAGTTATATGATATTATAATGCATTTTCCCAAGCATAATCATCAACACCACAAGAAGGCCGGTACTATCCGCCGTGTGGCATGTGGATATGTATTCTTTGCAAAGTATGCAAGACCTGGTTTTAGATAAATGCATGGAGATTACATCTAAAATATATTTAAATACTTAAAGAAATCAGATGATAGATTATCTCAATAAGAATTTTCCTAAATCATAGAACAAAGATTTACTGGAGGAGGGTGCAAGTGAATGGCATATACCGAGGTTGCAGGTTCCTTAGTAGGGGGCACCATTGCTTGATCTGGTAACTGGCGAGATAAACAGTGATACAGCAATCACAATTGGTACATGCTGTTACATAATGCCCCCTAAGAATTCCGCAGTGAAGGCCAGGGAGTTATCTCATTGGTTGATAATTCAACCGGCTAGACGCCTATAGGGTATGCATACCATTGATGGCTTGGCACACCTTCCCAGGTGTAAGGGCATTAACAATTAACCTGCCTAGCCTATTACATGGCAAAACATTACATGGTTTGTCATTCTGTTTCTCAATGTAAATAGGGTCCACTATTCACACACCCACAGTGTGGAGATGAAGATGCCTACACACACGCTATAGGCGTGCGAATATTGCCGTGGAGGCCCGCGCCATGTAATGTCACTATATATGCCACATTGTAGGGAAAACTTCTTTTTGAAAAATGCAGATCTGTGCTCCCGCCAGATACCGTTATAGACTATCCATATGACCGGTAGAAGATCCCTGGCCCATCCCAGGGAAAAAGAAGGTCTATATTGAGCCTGTCATTCTGCAAGCTGATCAAAAGAGGTGATTTTAAAAAGGTCTAATGTAATATCATTCTGCTTTACTTCTAGTCCAGAATTCTGCTGACATTGACGGTCCAAGACAATGGCCAGCGTGGCAGTTTGCACCACTGGTAATAAATACTGGTCAGGAATAACCCACCGTAACCTTTGTCTTAATATCATGACGCTTACAAGTATAGACCTACTTGTGGTCCACTCATGTTTTCATGCCCAACCTTCAGCTTGTCTCACAAAACTAACAAGTGGTCTTACTCACAATCATAACTTCTTCGCTCTCCTGATAGCCCCATTCTTAACTTTGATACGGGGTCTGTAATCGAATTAAAGAGAGTGGATGCTGCCAACTGAGTACATGTTGGCTGTGGACCTATACCTTGATAAAGGCAGACGATGAGGGAAATACACATTGTGCATGGTCATCAGCCGGTGCACAGAACTGGTTTTATCGTGTTATGACTGTGTCCTTGGGATGTACAAGGCCTCTATATGGTGTCACGGAGAGAGACATCAGTGGCAGTATGAGCATGTTCTCGTTTGCATCAGCTTTGCCTCCAATCCCACAAATATTTACATCGGAAGTCTTAAATACTTAAAAACTTAAATACAGATGAAATAAGGATTGTGTGTGGTGTTGATTTGTATACATGAATTCAAACTCTCCTGCACTGATTAAGGCAGCCCAACGATACACCATAATTCTGGGTACAGTAAGACTAGTCAGACGCCTAACGTGTATGTATTGAAGTTTGACTCCACACTATTGGCTTTATTGTCAGTATGCATGGTCCATGTCTGCGATCATGTCTTTATAGGATGACCAGAAGAACTGGTCGCATGATCGTATGGCCATGAATTAATAGTGGAGATAGAGAATTTATAACTCATCTTTAATTGGATGTTTTAGCTAGCGGATGGGGAACCAGCAAACAGCTTGGAAAGGTAGAGACAACCTGATACTCATTATCTACCAAACTTCCTAGCTATAGAGGTGTAAATTAACCCCCCAGCGGAACAGAGGATCACTACAAGAGTGATTGAAGGTTTGGGAGTATAGCCAAAGCTGGACGACGTTGTGATGAAGCAAGAAACAAATGAAGAATATGACATAAGATACTTTTGAATACAGGTGTAGACCCGTCCCGACCCCACAGCCCCCATGGTCCCCCCTCTCGCTGTAACTTACACTGTAAGTTGCACTGTAAGTTCCACATGTACCACGTGTACTGTCCTCCACTTGCTGCCACTGTAGGTCGTCTACAAGTAGCAGGTGGGACTCTTCCACCCTGCGCCCCCAGCCTCCCCCGCGTCCTTGCTGTTAAATGGTGGCCACTCCCTTATATCTTATTGAATGTTGCTGCTAAGAGCGGGGCAGTGAAGCCGCTGGTTATGTGTTTCCAACAGGCCCCGGCGGCAGGGGGCGGGTGACACTGTGATTTAGTCTGGCTACGAGTCGGGGGGAGGGGACTGTCTCCGGTGTAACGGACACGGGTCGAGCCCATCTCGCCCGGATTCGTGTCTGAATGAATTCATACGGCCCCGAGCGGTGTTAGCAAGGGGCCGCTTGACCCTGGACCCCCCCCCCCCCCCGCCCCATCTCTCTCCTTCTCCACCCCTTCTCCCATCCTCCCCTGTACTACTGAGTAGAGCCACAGTGCAGGGTGTGATGCCTATCTCTTACTGCTGATAGAAGTATGACCGGCCGCGTTCTGCCTATTTATGTGTGCAACCCGCATTACTTGACCGCCAATATGAGTATAATATTATAATGTATAACAAACATATATAAACGCAAAAACAGAGATATGCGTTAAGATGATATGAACGTAGGTGTAAATAGTGCAGCTTTATCAGCCTAAATAAATGAGAACAGGGTGTAAAATTGTGCAAAGCACTTTCCAAGGTAGGCTGGGATGTGTACATAGCACGGGTGCTATCTCCAAGGTAAGCCTGGCTTTGTATAATACGGGTGCTGTCCTCATGACAAGGTGTAGGCTATATAAACACTATATGAGAAAGTCATATATATTGTTACTATAGACGAAAACCAAGAGGCACACATGCATATATTCAGAGAATAGTCCGTTTTAAACCTTTAGACTAGGAATACATCAGTCAGTGAGCATTCCATGTTCTAGCAAAGATAGTGACAGGCGATAGGCCTGTGGGCACAAATGTGCTTTTTAAAATGACATGTACTCATGGTACTTACAACCTGTGCTTGAATGTATCATACCATCTATACTTCTGAATGTGGAAATGTTCAGCATTGGAAACTAAATAACGCCTTATATGACAGACTGTTAAGCAAATTAGATGTGTTTCAGGTTGCATGGTCTGAAAATCTATAAAAGGTGGGTCTAGAGACGTGGATCATCGAATTGACTCCGGAATAGCCCAAAGTGTCCTAAAATCTGAAGGAAAAAAATCTTTCAAAAATTGGATAAACCTTTCAAGGAGTAGCCCTGCGCAGTCTCACATGTGGCTCTGGTAAAATACAGAGTCAAACCATTAATGACTTATATCAAGGGTCAACCTAAGTTGACTCTGTACCATCAGTGTTAACTCAAGTGGACCCTTGATATAAACAGAGCTAATAGCTGTTTGACACTCTATTATTACCAGACCCACGTGGGAGACACCATTTGCACCTTTACTTTGGCGTGTATTGTTTAAGATAGGGTCGGGTGACCTGAAACACACATGTAAGTAGTTTGGACTAATTAAAGTGTTTACCTTCGGCTCTTCTATGTAAATTCTCACTTTAACTACAAAATTACCCAACATGGCTATTCGCAACATCTATAGGTACAGAAAGAGACTCGACACAGAAGAAGCATTCATTTATATCTGCTAATAAAAACGGCTCAATGGTACCCATTTGACATTGCAATGTGTATTTCTTCCCATCTACCTGCCTGTAAACACTTCCTTAAAATGTGAAACGTCTGCTAGCTCTTACGCCTGTATTCCCCGCACTGCAGGCAGGATTAATAGGCTTTTACATTTAGACGGAACATCTCCCATCCGAAATCCCACACCACCTTTGGCACAGCTCCTTCCCATGTACTCCAACTGACTCAAATCTCCCAAGGTAATCACCGATTACCTCCCACATCCGCTACCCAACCACCCCAGCCTACCCCCCATCCGGTGAGGGTGGGCAGAGCGTTTCCGCTTCCGGCCCAACCACAACCATTAGCCTTTAATAAATGTTTAAAACACTTGCCTTGTCGGCAGGGGCTGTGCATTGGGTGGGGGATCAGGATGAGGCGGGAGCTCCTGCATGGTAACAGGAGAAGGGCCTCTGCAGACATGGGCGATAATGCAAGGAGTTACATCAGGTGTGAAAGTAATAACCTGTAAGGTAGGGCTACTAGTTGTAGTGATATGAAAAGCGATGTAAGAGAAGTTTATTTTATTCTATATCGGTAATATGAAATGTTACCCGGTGCTCTAGTGGGAAATAATACACGGGTTTTCAACATTCACAGATGATAAAAAGAGGTTATCTAGTCTGCTGAGTGTATTAGACGATAGTCGGGAATGGCATCCCATTTGACATCACTAGTTAAAACAAAGTCACACCCCATGTGGCACCTCTATTGTCAGCTGAATCATGAATGATACCGCCTCCTGTTTCTAATTAATGAACTGTTTATATAACAACTGTACATGGGTAGAAACAGCTGCGACTGCATTCAGAGAAATGTCACGTGTAGAGCTGGACCGTTTCGGCCCGTTAACAACACTGGCAAAGTCTAGCATACGGCCATATTGGGCCGTAGAGGGAATTATTCTAGGTCATATGGCGGCAGGGGGAGAAGGGCTACATCCTACCAGAATACTTTGGTAACTGTTTTTTTTTGTATTCCCATATTGCATCACTGGTAGCGTAATTCCTGTTTGTACCCATGCACTACCAGCAGTGCCTTAGTAGTGGAATGTCGAGCGATAATAAGCGAATCTAATGCTTGGTCTGCACATTGTTGGGTTTCCCTCTTTTCTACACATCAAATGAAACTCCCATGGTTGTGTAGTTGCATTGACTTCCCCCATTACGTCTGCTCACGGGTGAGACTACCTTTTCAATCCGTTCATGAGGACTGTGCGATTATAGGCCGACGGTTGTTACGCTACAAATTAGCCTGATGGAATTGACAATGGCCGCTTTGTGTCCACAGAGGAGGGAAAAGATCAGGTCAGGCCGCCCCATGTCGGCATGAAAACCTTCACCGGTCCTCCCGCGTGGCTTGTTTTGCTTGCCTTCAGCCAGTTGCCGCCACGGAGAGAGTGGACCAGTTTCATAGAAATGCATGCACATGCATTGTCGACCTTCAATGACACTCTAAATATAGTATTTATTATTCTGTGACATGACGAAAGCAGACGACAAAAACTGGTACAGAGAGCAAAGGGGAAACGCAGAGTGTGTGTGAGCGCGCCAAAATAAAACAGAGGCTCACGTGATGGGCGTTTTAAATCACTTAGAGTGTGTTTGTCTAGTGTCGAGTTGCCGTTTGCCATTCAATAATGTACAGGAAGACCGTGTTGTGAGTCTGTATTCTCCATGTCGCCCCAGGCGTCATCAGTGACTGGGGAGGTTCCTGTGTGTACCCTGTACCATGTGTCTATAGATACTTCAACTGTTAATTCCATCCCTCCCCAAGACCTGTCCTTTCTCCCACCACTGGATATGTTGCCACCTAGGGAATGGCAACAAAGAGAATCTATGTACATCTTTCATCGCAATGGGTAAAGTCATATCAAGTGCTAACATTAAACGGAAGTTAGGAGGGAGAGCAACACAGAGAGTGACACAGGAAGACAGACAGAGACAGATCTCAAGGGACAGATAGAAAAGTAGTCACTACCATCGACACTGGGATATCCCTTTAACCCCTTCCACGCTGTAAGCCATTATATTGCACAAACTTGCATTGAGTTACAAGAAACCCAGTGGTGAGAGGGTAAAGGGTCTTCCGGCTTACGATTTATTAGTATATGGAAAATGCACATATATTATCTCTGATGTGAGTAGTACAAGGGAAATGAACATTGATGCAGGCATCTGATGTGAGTAGTATAGGGAAAATGGACATTGGTGCAGGCATCTGATGTGAGTAGTATAGGGAAAATGGACATTGGTGCAGGCATCTGATGTGAGTAGTACAAGGGAAATGAACATTGATGCAGGCATCTGATGTGAGTAGTATAGGGAAAATGGACATTGGTGCAGGCATCTGATTCGAGTAGTATAGGGAGCAGGTACACTTGTACGGGCGTCTGATGTGAGTAGTATAGGGAAAATGGACATTGGTGAAGGCATCTGATGTGAGTAGTATAGGGAGCAGGTACACTGGTGCAGGCATCTGATGTGAGTAGTGTAGGGAAAATGGACATTGGTGAAGGCATCTGATGTGAGTAGTATAGGGAAAATGAACATTGGTGCAGGCATCTGATGTGAGTAGTGTAGGGAAAATGGACATTGGTGAAGGCATCTGATGTGAGTAGTATAGGGAAAATGAACATTGGTACAGGCATCTGATGTGAGTTGTATCATATAGGGAAAATGTACATTGGTGAAGGCATCTGATGTGAATATTATAGGGAAAATGGACATTGGTGCAGGCATCTGATGTGACTAGTATTAAAGAAGGAAAATGGACATTGGTGCAGGCATCTGATTCGAGTAGTATAGGGAAAAAGGACATTGGTGCAAGCATTTGATGCGAGTAGTATAGGGAAAATGAACATTGGTGCAGGCATCTGATGTGAGAAATATTATATAGGAAAAATGGACATTGGTGAAGGCATCTGATGTGAATAGTATAGGGAAAATGGATATTGGTGCAGGCATCTGATGTGAGTAGTGTAGGGAAAATGGACATTGGTGAAGGCATCTGGTCTGTGCACTGACGATTGCTAAACATCGCTTGATTATTGTACTCACTTTGACTGTGATGAAAAGCGCCCCACGTTGTGATTTTTATGGTCAAATAAAATAATTAAACTACAAACTAAACTACAAACTACCCTAGTGGAAAAGCTCTGGCGACTTCCTGACATGAGTCGAGTTAGATCTCAACCAAGCATGGAACCTCTCCAGGAGGCATCCCTAGCGATCCTACCTATAATATCTAAGCTAACTTAAACCCATAATATAGAGCAACCTATTTTCCATCAATAGCAGGAAAAGGGCCCTTGCACATGAAGATACACTAATGTACAGACACCCTGTAGCAGTGGGACAATCAGACATATGGTGATGATGGTAGGGGTAAGCGCATTATCATGACTGTGTAACACAAGTCGTGCAGCCTGTATTTATATAAAATAGAATACGTATTGAGCTGTGTATAACTGTGTATCACAGGGAGCAGCGCAAAGGTGGCTCTGAGCTGTTCAGCATTGCCTAGGGGCGGGAGTCTGACTCTTTGAAATGTGATTCATAATGCATAGGCCTTCAGTGCTTGAAGCCGGTCAAAAAGCCTGGAATGGAGAGGTGCAGAGGGTCGTGCGTCTCCAAGGGTTTCCAATTCACTCACCCCATTTCTACACATCGTTTCTATGTGGGACATGTATGCATACATTATAAAGATACATGCCTGAGGAAGGTTATGAGTTCCATTTCTAGGCTGCTACATAAGTTAGTGGATGAATTATAGCCTCGATAGTTCTATAGTCCCGTGGATACATTACCTCCCTATCGGTCATCGACCCTTACAATTCAGTTGGTGCTCTTTAATCTGCCCATACCTGTGTCTTTTGTAGGGTCCGCTCCCCTGCCTACATCTCACACCCGGACACTTAGTTATCAGAAAATACGTCCTTCGTGTAATCCTTGTATCACATAGCCCTGGCATTTCTTCAAGATATAAGATTACCCTCAGTCTGTAGAACATTTTCCTGCGTCCGCCCTTTTCCTTCCCAGACACAATCCGATTTAGACCTGTTGTGATTTCATTTCTTTATTTTTCTCATCTCTCATTAACCCTGGATCCTGCACCAATTGCTAAGTTCCTCAACAGGTTTCCGGCCGAGCTACGCATTGCTCACATATAAAGGTCGATGCCCTACTAAGTGAGCTGCTCATGAGGACAGGTTTGTCCACTGAAGCGTCTGGATCTGTGTATTATCTTGCTCTGAACTTAAAGGCTGTTGGCATCGACCACGTGTACAAGGCCACAAGCTATGTGTCAGGGAGTAGTGACAGGTACCTGTACCTGGGTAATGGTAATCCATGCCTACCCCATACAGTGGCTTTTGCTCGCCGCGCACATACGAGATGCTCATGCCAATTGCAGGCTGTACATGCAGAATATGGGATTATACTCCTTTCCCGCCATATAAAAGAGCAATTCATCGCTATTTCAAACGTTTCCAAATCTTTCTCTCTATCTCTTTATCTCAGTGCCCGCCCTTCTTCCTCTCTGTCTCTTCCTCTCTCCTCCTCTCTAATTCCTATTTACAATAGTTTCCTCGGCATTAGAGCACATCTTGCATGGATGTTTAAACCATAAATGATATTTACTGCATTGGTTGTGATAGCGAATAAAAGGTCATCTTTGTAATGAAGGCAGTTAAACTCATATATCTACATCTGACCTTTAACTTTATCACAACTTTATTGCTCGGTAACAGCCTTCTCTGCTAGCCTAGTAAGTGGCCCATTCTTAAAAGGATCTACAAATATCTAGCATCATACATGGAGATAAATAGTCCATCCCGTCCCTGGTATATAATCCTAGTAGCGTTTCGACAATGCTAGAAATTGCAATGAGAAAAGGCAAAAGAAATCCACAGCTTTGCTGAATAATTCATATGTGGGCCTGTCCCTAAATATTGTGTATATGATAAAGGCAGCTCCAGGAATTTGTCAAGACAAATTTGAAAAAGCAGATGCCTTTTCATCTTGTAATCCCTACGGAAAATCCCTTTAATCATATCAACTGTAATGTCTTCATGTCCCAAAGGACGTCCCCATTATTAATACACTTAAGGGAGCCACCAAATGCCTTGACAGATTTCCTCAATGAATCAAACAGCAGGCGGATGGTGCAAGACCGCCAATGACAACAAATATTTATCTTTAATTAGGGCTCAATGGATGTCTCAAACAGAATGAGATTAAGTACTCTAACCCCATAGGCCAGGCCCAGGTATCATCTTCTTATCTCTTTTAATCCTTTTTACCTAATTGACAGATTTTGTTTTCATACCTTTCTTTCGGTCATTATTTTCCTTTTTTCCTCTTCAGCTAGAAAGGAACTAAAACGTATTATTCCTCTGAATCTGTGCAGAGAATGCTGGCATTAATTATAGTAAGGACATCGGCTGTTTTCCTGAGTCTTACTGGCAGCATGATAATCATCTGACTACATCTGATACTAGGTTTATGTGTCTATAATACCAAGAGATATAGCCCCTAATTTACACACACACACTATAATAGTTGTGAGTAAGTAAACACAAGTTCTATATAATAGTATTTATTTTTCCATATACTTTTACATTCAACTTATAACCTATTCTCAATTCTCATTAGTGTTTACCTAAATATTGACATTATTTTTATATTATTATATCCCTCCATGTATCCGAGAATGTTTTTGTCATTAAACGATGTCGTCGTGTAGATGTTCCCCATCCCTACAATTCCTACTTCCTAAGCATACTTAGCTGCTCAGGAAGAGATGGATATTCTTTTAAAATACAAATCTAGTACAACAATTGGCAAAGTGCAACTGAGGGCCTTCTAATATATAACTCTGTAGTTCATCCCATAGAAAAGTTCATCCCATGTTTCGCCAATACTACTTTATGTTTTGAGCTCCCTTTTTAGCTTGACACTGCAGTAGAATACTATGCTGTATTTGTGTGAGTGGTCACTCTATTTGTAGGGTAGAGCTTTGTATGTTATGTGCATCGATGCCAACATGTCTGGCTGCCTATGTTAGTGTTCCTCCTCCGATGTTATAATCGATTCTAGGATTACTTCTCTAATCCTATCATGATCGTAATTAGTGTCCTACCCTAATAGGCAGTACCATTGTATGTCTATTTAATGGAGTAGACTACTTCAACTACCTGGGCTCTTCTCCTTCATGGACTTTCCCTCCCTTCCCTCATGATATGACTACTTTGGTAATCCCTTTCCCAAATGGGATGTGCCCCTGGGAGTATCAGTAGGAAACATAAATCCCTTAAAGGTACAGCAGTGGAAGGCTGAGCCAAAATTCGCTCCCATGCCACCCCCCCCCCCTCTCCTCTGCACCAGCACAACACTCACCACCCTAAGGCGGTGCTGGGTGTTGGGGTCACCGCCGTGGTCACCTGGCGACCTCTGGTGGGCTGTGGGGCAGTTATCATGACGCCGCCTGGCGGGAATGGTACTGATAACACCTCCGCCACACCGCCACCTATCCATTTTTGCTGGTACTAGGCATGCCGGAGAAGTAGTGCATATCAGAAACTGCCCCGGGGCATCTACAAGCCGGGCGCCAGAAACAGCCCTAGCGTTTCGCTGGTGTGTCGTGAGTACTGGGATACAGATTGTGAGCTGCCCAGGTACCAGTAGTGGTAAAGGTCACTGGTTATCGGTCTGATCCTGGCTGAGAAGCGGACTGAGTGAGCGGTGGATATCCTGGTTATTCCAAATATATATGATTGACCTAGCGTTATTACACACGCATGGTCAGTAAATATGTGTGCAATGTGGTAATGATTTATGCATCAAGTCATATAACCTCCTTTGTTAACATCACCATTTCAAAATATAAGATAATATACCATGGATGCCGTATACGATATAATCTGTGTACCCTGCATCAGATTCTGCCCTCGAGGCATTCATTAATTAAGAGATGTCTGGTCATACATTATTAATAACATAAACAAGTTGTTCCCAACACAGGGATGGCATCATGTCTATTACCGGTACTGTCTGTTAGGACAAACTCTGCAGGTTATTAAGTGTACAGCCATGGGAGGAGGACCTAGGGTATATGGGATGTATCAGCGCTATATGACATTCAGATTGATATACTGCAGCTCATATTGCCTGACCAGCCCATTTATCCACTCATATAACTTAACATAGCCCAGCTGTAAACCCCTCTGAATGTGACATGATATTTCTCATAAAAGTAACAAGTAATCCATCTGATGCAGCAGCACCTATAATATTATAGTCAAATGCTAATGATTCTAATTCTAAAACGGTTTAGGTTGATATGCAATGCATTTTGTCATCAGTATTAGAGTTGCAAATATTGTCTAATTAAGGTTTGACACATTTCTTATATATATATATATATATATATATATATATATATATATATATATATATATATATATATATATATATATATAAATAAATAAATATATATATATATATATATATATATATATAAAGGGTTAGGTGGGGTGGAAGATATTATTAGCACACAATAATAATATATAGACTACTGCCAGCACTCGGGCTAGGCTTATAATAGAAAGATAAGTTACCATGGAAACTTGGGGATATCCCCATATGATAAGCTACCGGTATATAGACTATTAATATAATTAATATAATATTAATATAAGAGAAGACACGAGACATTAGTGTGGTGGAAATATATAGTACCTAAATAACAGCCTATATTTTTATTAACACTGAAGTACTATCACAGTTACAAATAGCCGTCACACTCATCTTTTTAGTGACAATAACCAATAACCAACAATAACCATAAATAACACAGCAGACTAGGACAATCCACGGTCCTGTATCGCAATAACAGCATTCTTTAGCGCCTAACACAGGTCTAAACAGACACAGCAGCTAAGATGACAGGTGAATAGAATTATACAGTAATAAATATGAACATCAATAAATATCATAAATATCACAAATATCATAAATATCATAAATATCCCAAAATTCAATATTTAGTAGAAACTTTACCCCAAAATTAAAAATTTTGAAAAATTCTGCGGGAGGTGTGTACACAAAGAAATTGACCGGCCGACTGACCACCGTTCAAAGGATGTGCCCTTTTCTAGTCCCCGTACAACAGATAGAACAGTCGCTAAGCGACGTCACGGCTGGTGACGTCACGCCTGGGGATGACGTCACTCCGGGGCGCCACCTCCCGGCGGCCGCTGGAACTCCTAGGGCGCCGCTGGCGCCCCCCAGGAGGGCTGGAGGAACTACCTCCAGCGGTTCGATGCCACGCCCCCCTGCCCTGGGTTTATACGGGTATAGGTCTATACTGTGTATAAAGGGTTAGGTGGGGTGGAAGATATTATTAGCACACAATAATAATATATAGACTACTGCCAGCACTCGGGCTAGGCTTATAATAGAAAGATAAGTTACCATGGAAACTTGGGGATATCCCCATATGATAAGCTACCGGTATATAGACTATTAATATAATTAATATAATATTAATATAAGAGAAGACACGAGACATTAGTGTGGTGGAAATATATAGTACCTAAATAACAGCCAAACAACAACCGCCACACACAATGGAACATTAATCCGAAGGATTACAAAGAGGCTAGATAAGTACAGGGGACCTGCTCCAACACAGACAATTCTGATACAGATTGATGTAGGTACCGCCGCACAGCCGCTGAGCGCCAATTGCCCTTCCTCATTATAGATTGAACAGGCATACCAAGGTCCTGTAGCATGGTACTGCCGCCATGTCTGAGGGAATGGGTAGACACTCTATCAACAGGCAAGCCTAAAACCAACGCAAAATACTTGATTCTGGAATATAATTCATCATAAGTGAATGGAAAAACAGTATTACCCACCCTGTGGCATAGCAGGGGGTCCCCAGGATTGGCGCCTACCAACAACTGGTCAAGTAAAGGGCGCACACACCACGGGGTACCAGGCATGTCCTGTAGATAAACATATAAATCCTCTCTGCCAAACTGGTCAGTCTTACTGGAAACAATTTTAATACGGATATACCCTTCCGACCTTAATAAATGCCTCACGCCAATACTGTGCTGCGAAGCTGTTAGGTGGCAGGCTCGGAGAAGGCATCTGTACCCAATCAGGACTGCAACCCAGAACAAAACATCATTAGAATTAGACATATCTAACAGGGAAAAAATTCTCAACAAGTCATTAGGAGAAAAAGGGTACCTAGTGACCCTCCTGGAGGAGTCATACTTCCTCTCGATACCATTAAGGGTTTGCTTTAATATAAAATCCTCAGCAAAACCTGGAAATCCAAGCATCTTCTGACGGTACCATAAACCAGACAGATAGTTCCTAATAGAAACGGGGGCAAAGCCTACAGAGTCCAAATATGTAGCATAAAGGCAAGCCTGGCTGGCGGAGCTAGGGTAGGGGTGAAGGGTAAAACTCTTGCAGAACTTGATATACCTTTTAGATTGAGCCAGACGCGTCGCCTTAGTAGTAGGGGCAACACCATGGTCAGCCAGGATCCACTGAGCAGTCCGCAGCGCCTGAAGTCTCACCGCTGTAAAAGGGAATCAGACATACCGTAAACAACTAAATTCTTTTTACACCTATCTACCACCCCCTTATAGGGTAACCTCGACAGGTCATCAGCCAGAACATTATCTTTAGACCTTATATAGGTAGCGTGCAACTCGATATTAAAAATAAAACAAGTCCAAAACAGCTCTCTCAACCAATCCATACATAGCTTATTCTTGCTTCTACCGGTATTAACCATTGCCAGGACTTGCATATTATCAGTAACTATATTAATCTTCTTATTTTTAAAGGCAGCACCCCACCTCTTCAGACCAACTAGGACAGGCCAAAGTTCATAAACATTAATGTTTCCTCTATGTACCCGAATACCGTCCATCTCTGGGGCAGCCTCCTCATGCAGCGGACTAATACCCTTAACACTAAAGCCTTCCCAACAACCGTAAAAATAATCTGATCCCATCCAGGCGCCGAAACCTCTTTTAGATGCGTCTGACACCATGGGTAGGTCCACCAGCTCTCTCCTGAACAGGGCACGACAATTGAAAACATCACAAAACTGTCTCCACCATAGTAGATCGTCCTTAGTAGCCTGAGAGAGGAAAATAGCTCTACCTGTTCTTGCCTTAGCACATAGATCGTATAACCTGCGGCTAAATGTCCTACCCCCCCTAACAACCTGAGAGCAAAAGGACATCAACCCACCTATTTTTTGCAACCTTTTCTTATGTACATATTGCATACCTAAGCATTCGTCGAGGGCATCCTTTAATTTAACAATTTTTTCCGGGGGTAGGGAAAGTTCCATAGCCGCAGAGTCAATAGTGATACCCAAGAACACAGTCCTTTGACTGGGGGTGGTAACCTTACCGTAGGATATACCAAAACCCAAAAACTCCATTACTTCAATTAATACATTTCTCTGGCGCAAGCACTCGGCCTCTGACCTCGCCAATACAATGAAATCGTCAAGGTAGTTAACCACCTTCTCTACACCATATGATTTTGCAACCTTAACAATGAAATTAGACAGGGCATTAAATATATTTGGAGCGCATCTGAGGCCAAAGCTCAATCTATTGTTTATATAGTATTCTCTACCCTTGCCCAAATCCCAAGCGAACCCCTGGTACTCAGCATGTGGAGCATATACCCCTACCGACCTATAGGCGGACTTCAAATCCACCACTGACATAAACATGCCTTGATCCAACTGATCCACTACCGTATAGACTGAATTATATGAAAAAGGCTCATACGTGGTACACATAAAGTTATTTATCGCCTTACCAGCAGGCATGGAGCAGTCAGTGATGGGTCTGAGCTTACCATTTGATTTTTCCACCCCCCCCATAGCATGAACACACCTAGGAGGGTGAGCAACCTTTGTTACATACCCATCAGCTACTTCCTGGCGGATAATATCACACATTTCAGAATAGAATTGAGGTTCCAAAATAGTCTTATAGTTGCTACAGGAGTACTCTGTATCACAATTTCCATCAACAATTTTAAAACCCCTATTTACCCCCTCCCAGATGTATTCAGCATCTAAGGGCTTGCCAGGAAAAACATTACCGCTGCCTGAGATAAAGGCAGCAAACCTACAGGGTTTTAATTGGGTAATTTCAGAGCCAATAAAAAACGTACAAGTACAAGTACCGGTTAGGCAATCACTAAAGACTCTAACATCCCCTATATCCCGGTTACCATCAATGGTAAATAAAAGAACCCTACCCCTAGGTGCAAAATCATGTGCTACTGCTCCCGGAGTGAAGGGTGGACAGGTTGGATCCAAACTCGACACTACCATAGGGTTCAATGCTAAGGCACCACACGGGTGAAAAACTTCACCAGTGCTAAAACTCTTCCCTGGGATGAACTCCTCACACATAGGATTCAAAGTTGAAACAGGGCATACTCTATACGTGGTGTCTGATACCTCTAGTTGGCTAGACGATTGAATTACCTTCCCCCCCCCCCCTAGGGACAAATTCCTGACAATTAGGGTTAAGGGAGAAGGGAGGTTTGTCATGGCCATACGAATCATGGGTAATAGCCTCGCTGGAACTACATACGACACCTTCCAGACTAGGCCTACCCTTACTACCCTACTTATCAGCTTTAGGGTTAGACATGTTACATGCTGCTGAGCCATGGGTCAAGCTACGACAAAACATACACACATGTTGATACTTGCACCCCTGGAAATCACATCCCTGGGCCTTATTGAAACTGAAACAGGGTCTCTTTTCAGCTCCCCTGGATGAGGTGGCCTTAGTACTCTTTCCCCCCTTGGAAGAAATGATAGTGCTATCATACGAGAAGTATCTCAACACGTCACTGTTTGATACCTGCCCAAAAACTTCCGGGCCCCCCTCATCTGCCCTACCCCTTACAGACTTGTCATATGAGATCAGGGAACTGACCCTGTATACTTTGGTCAGGGCTTTCTCACAAATGAGTTCCATGTGAGCTAACAATCCCTCAACATCAATACCTTGTTTCAACATGATTAGAACGGTTCTGACATTTACAAGCAATAGGGCCTCGAGGGAATCAATTCTGACCCCCCTCTCGAGAAAATTCTTCTGGGCAAATTCTGAATGCTTACTAGACTTGGATCTTGTTCTGGATCTCTTGTGGCGAGCGCCCTCGGGTCTTGGCGAAGCCCTCGAGTCATCAGATGAGTCCCTCTCAGACCTAGGTGGGGTTTCCTGACGCCTCCTCCTGGGTCTGCTCTGGCGACTGGTCGAGCCCTCGGGAATCCTGCCGCCCTCGAGACTCTTCTCTACCGACTCCTGGACCTTCTCCACCATCGACACCAACCGGGAGAAACCTCCTTCTACCCTCGCCAATCTGCCCTCGGATTCTGCGACAGCTGCCCTCGTCCTCTCGAGAAGATCCCTCGTTTGGGCTGCCCCGCCCACATCTTCTTCAGGTTCGGCCGGCCGGCCCGACTTCTTGGGGGTTTTCTTCACACGACCCATTGTAACTTCTTAGACGCCCTCGGTAGCTTGGAAACTCAAGTAGACCTCGGGAAAAGCCTCGGGAAATTTTGAAAAATTCTGCGGGAGGTGTGTACACAAAGAGATTGACCGGCCGACTGACCACCGTTCAAAGGATGTGCCCTTTTCTAGTCCCCGTACAACAGATAGAACAGTCGCTAAGCGACGTCACGGCTGGTGACGTCACGCCTGGGGATGACGTCACTCCGGGGCGCCACCTCCCGGCGGCCGCTGGAACTCCTAGGGCGCCGCTGGCGCCCCCCAGGAGGGCTGGAGGAACTACCTCCAGCGGTTCGATGCCACGCCCCCCTGCCCTGGGTTTATACGGGTATAGGTCTATACTGTGTATATATATATATATATATATATATATATATATATATATATATATATACTACTCACGCCCCCTTTTCCCCTATCCTAAGCAATACCGTTAAAGAGACGTCAACTTATTTTGCTTTCAAACAATTGGAATGATTGAGGTATTGCTGCACTATATTACACTTACAGTTGCTTTCTGTATTCGCTTGCAGATAGAAGTTAAATATATGAAAAGAAATCATAAAAAGAGAAAAAGAGTTGATGATACTATTTCTATTTGTATTCACAGATTGCAAAGGCCATGTGGCTAGGGAGGATACCATAACAACTAACAGATAATGCCCATAGTTTCATATAGCACCTGGTGGCACTCTCACTAATAGTGACAGCTCACCACGATGTGATTCAGTGGACTCTACGATACTAACGCCTAGACTCGTTGGCCAAGTTAACCACGATGTGCCAGGCAAGAGCTGGTAACGGAAGAACATAACTAGGAAGTACTTGTTATTTCAGAATCCTCTATTTTTCACGTGTGTTCATTGCTTTTCATTTAATTAGAAGCCGGTCATACTTTATTCAGGTGGATGATAAACTAATTCTCTCCCTTATTCAGTCATGTATATCTTTTCCCCCATTTTCCTACAGGGTTTCATATATTCACTTTGAACGCACTCCGGCCTGACTATACCTGAAAACACTATCAAACAGGGCCCGAATCCACATTTATGCTAGTCTTTATGTTGTCACAGAACACTGTTCCAGTTGATATCATTCAGCCCGGATAGACAGGTGCCTTGTTAATTGCAGCATTTCCATATACTACTGACGCAGCTTTTATCTACTCACAGGAAAGCCTGTAGCAAATTAGTTGCCTATATATAGAAGCATTGTGTTCATGTCTTTCTATTGTTCTTTTGTCACTTCAAAGGCAAGGGACCCCTGAAGAAAGAAATAAGTAAATATGGCTGATTTTCACGAAACTGCTTTTTTTCACTTTTTTTTTTCTCCTGCTTATATTTTTTCAAATATGACAGAGACATCGATCTTTTTGGTGTATTCTGGTCAGGATAGACGAGGACTTTACAGGGTACCCTGGTTTTGCCCATCTATGAGTGAAAATAAGAGAGCTGGAGATCAAAAAGTACCCAAAAACAGCCCTTTTCCACCCGAAAATCATGATGACCCACATTGCAAGCTAAATAATTAATAGAATAATTAGCTGTGTGCTTATTTCTTTATTATTCCACTTCCCAAATAAGGTAAGGAATTTTTTAGTACCAAATATGAACATATAGGCAGCATTGCATAGGTCCTGTAGGCATATATGTATTAGGGAACTTTATTGGCTTCACGCCTAACGCCCTAAACAATGTCCCCCCCCTCTGAGATTAAAGCAGTAGACAGAATATCTGATTGTGGTATGTTAAGGCCTAAAATATACCTACATAATAAAAAAAAAATTAAGAGTGTGGGTTACCTATAATAGCCTAGAGAGGACATTGACCAGGTTGGGGAACTTTACGGAGCTTCACGCCTAACGCCCTACATGCACTCTAATGCTGTAGTAGCATCCAGAGATATTATATTTAACCACCATCTCTATGCTATAAATAAACTTATATATATAGGTTAGTTTCTGGTTGAATTGCATTATTCTGCCATAAGAGTAGCAATAGCTATGGCTCTATACATGTACGGGCTTCACGCCTAACGCCGGCATCACGCCTAACGCCCTGGCGGGATATATTGGAACTACACTACTGGGGCGCCGTCTGTTGTCTTGCTGCTGTACTAACGGCAGAAGAGGATCAAAACATTCAGCAGTCGTCGAGTGGACACGAAAAAAAGGTAGGAAAATGATGTTTTAACCCAGAATTTGGCCTCAAAACTCAAAAATTTGTATGAAATCATGTATAATGTGCCGCAGAGCCCCCCTAGAATGTGGAAATTTGGTCGTTAACACTAAAAACCCAGAAAAAATTGAGGATAAAGGCGTTAGGGGTGAAGCGGTCGCTTGCCTTCGCGTAGCGTCCCCTATCGATAGTGCTGGGGACGCGGGCGGAGGGCGTTAGGCGTGAAGCCAGAATACATACAAATCATGTTATTCTTATTTACTATAGGATATCCCTGCCGAAGTTCATTGTAGCATGTTGGATTCATCTTTTCGGTTCTTTATTGTTTCTTATACATAGCTTTACACCCCCCCTGCCTTATTCTAGTCCATATAGTATGTATAAGGCTCAAAATATTTCTATATTTTGGGTTATTTTAAGAAATTGTTGACTTTTTGGCCTAAAAACCACCCAAAAAAATAGCTAAAAATTATTATTTACTATAATTAACCTTAGATATCGTATGGGAAGAAGGGTGGTTCATGGTAGTCTCCTCACACAATGATTCAGGGTGGTTGGGTATCATTTAGTATGGCACTGACAGCTATTGGTGAGGGCGTTAGGCGTGAAGCCACGACGCTGACCGAGAACCTCAGATAGGGTTACTATAGGATATATCTGCCGAAGTTCATTGTAGCATGTTGGATTCATCTTTTTGGTTCTTTATTGTTTCTTATACATAGCTGTACACCTCCTCTGCCTTATTCTAGTCCATATAGTATGTATAAGTCTCAAAATATTTCTAAATTTTGGGTTATTGTAAGAAATTGTTGACTTTTTGGCCGAAAAATTATATCAAAACATGAATAAAACATATTATTCTTTATATTTAACCTTAGATGTCCCATAGGAAGAAGGGTGGTACATAGTAGCACCCTCACATATCGATCCAGGTTGGTTGGATTGCTTTTTGTACAGCAATGAGAGCTATTGGTGAGGGCGTTAGGCGTGAAGCCACGACGATGACCGAGATGGTATATATAGGATATCCCTGCCGAAGTTCATTGTAGCATGTTGGATTCATCTTTTTGGTTCTTTATTGTTTCTTATACATAGCCTTACACCTCCCCTGCCTTATTCTAGTCCATATAGTATGTATAAGGCTCAAAATATTTCTAAATTTTGGGTTCTTGTAAGAAATTCTTGACTTTTTGGCCGACAAATCATATTAAAACATGATTAAAAGGTATTATTTATAACATTGAACCTTAGATATCCTATGGGCAGAGGGGTGGTACATAGTAGCACCCTCACACATCGATCCAGGTTGGTTGGATTGCTTTTTGTACATCACTGGGAGCTATTGGTGAGGGCGTTAGGCGTGAAGCCACGACGCAGACCGACAAGGTTAAGATAGGATATGCTCCCCTTACTGTCTTCTATCCAATCTCACGGGTTCTTAACTGCTACATACATGTTCCAGCACACCTCCACTACCTTATTCTATTGTTTAAAGCATGTATAAGGCTCAAAACATTTCTGTATTTTGGGTTCTTGTAAGAAATTCTTGACTTTTTGGCCGACAAATCATATTAAAACATGATTAAAAGGTATTATTTATAACATTGAACCTTAGATATCCTATGGGCAGAGGGGTGGTACATAGTAGCACCCTCACACATCGATCCAGGTTGGTTGGATTGCTTTTTGTACAGCACTGAGAGCTATTGGTGAGGGCGTTAGGCGTGAAGCCACGACGCAGACCGACAAGGTTAAGATAGGATATGCTCCCCTTACTGTCTTCTATCCAATCTCACGGGTTCTTAACTGCTTTCAGATGCCGCGCAAGAAGAACATGACGCCTGAGGAGAAGGCGCTTGCCAAAGCGGTGGACGCTGCACGGCAGAAACGGTTTCAAGAAACAAAGAAAAATGATCCGGATCACAAAGAGAAGCTTGCTAAGAAGATCAAAGTAAGTTTTTCTCTAAGAAAGCTGTACATCTAGATGTTATTAAACACTTTACATTCAAGCCTAAGCACCCATTTCAGAAGAGAAGTATGAATTCAGGACTTTCATGTAGTTATTGAGAGGGGTCAGTTCTAGTCACTCCAGCTGGAATACCAACTTTAACTTCATGTAACAACTTCACTTTTGCAGAAGTCCAACAAATCGCGTACACCTCTCTCTGCCATGCCAGCTGAGAAGAAGGCACGCAGACTGAAGCAGCTGAAGGGCTACAAGGATGAAGCGAAGTTGAGAGGTGAGTGTAACAAAGTGCTTGCAAGCCTGATGTGCTGGGATGTATGGGAGATTAAAGAACCCTTGCTTAGGTAAATGTGCAGGAGCATTTAGTCTTCAGCCCATCTAATACATTTGATCACCAACAAAAGTCATCATTTTTAATGTTTATGTCAATTTATATTTATATTATAATCTGTTGTTTGCATTGAATTGCAGCCGCTGGTGCCCCTGGAGCCCCTGCAGCTGCTGGTGCCCCTGCAGCCCCTGCTAGACCTGGTGGGAAAAGGGCTGCATCTGCACGCCTGCAGGGTACAGAGGCGGGACCGATATTCATCCTCCCGTCAAAGCGGAGGAAACCACCCCCTGCACCATGCCCTGCACCAGAAGAGAGGTTTGTATTCATTTTACCCTCATGTGTTGTTTGCCTGTATTAGGCATTTCCTGTTTAAATCACTCACACCGACTGCTTAGTGCTTAGAGATGCAGGTAGCGCAGATACAGTCACTTTCAGTTATCAATTGTTTATAAATTCTTTCATGTTACTTTTGTGTTTCTGTTAAACATTAATTTCCTTCCCTTTCAGATACTTAAGCGATTACCAGAGTGAGCTGGGCAAGCTTTACCTCATGAAGACGATGGAGGACGGTACCATGTACAACAGCGAGGACGAGGAGGACCAATAACTCACCCCTGTTACCTCTTCACCCTCCTCTCCTCCTTAATTTATTGCATATATATATATAATATATATATATATAACTTTAATTGCCTTCTAAGAGTACTTTAAACGGATCTATATGTATACTACTTAATTTATGTATACAGCCAGGAGCTACTTAATTTCCCTTTTAATTGTATAACTTTAAACAGATCTATCTATGTATACAGCCAGGAGCTACTTAATTTCCCTTTTAATTGTATAACTTTAAACAGATCTATCTATGTATACAGCCAGGAGCTACTTAATTTCCCTTTTAATTGTATAATATATGTATACGACGCAGGAGCTAATTTGGTTTCGCTTTTAATTGTATTACTCTAAAAAATAAAACAGATCTATCTATATATTTGATAAATAAAAGTTTGCTGACATTACATTTTAATGCTTGTCTCCCCTCATCTGTTATAACAAAACACTTAAAGTTTGGGTACAATATTTACTTTACAGGCTTGTAGTGAACCTGCCCTTCTCCAAGATGACCAAGACGAAGAAGCTGAAGCGAAAGCTGACCCAGTCCCAGGGGGAGGTAGACCGACTTCGCAAGGAGCTGGCTGAAGCTACCAAACCCCAGCCACGACTTGTCAAGACACCAAAGCGGGTGACTCCAACGGTTGTGCAGGAACCAGCCACCCCGACAGTCACCCCGACAGTCGAGCAGACGCCCCGAGACGCCACCCCGACCGGTGTGAGTGCCGACAACGGCCGCACCGTGCGTCACGGAGACGCCACCCCGTCCGGTGTGAGTGCCGACAACGGCCGCACCGTGCGTCACGGAGACGCCACCCCGTCCGGTGTGAGTGCCGACAACGGCCGCACCGTGCGTCACGGAGACGCCACCCCGACCGGTGTGAGTGCCGACAACGGCCGCACCGTGCGTCACGGAGACGCCACCCCGTCCGGTGTGAGTGCCGACAACGGCCGCACCGTGCGTCACGGAGACGCCACCCCGTCCGGTGTGAGTGCCGACAACGGCCGCACCGTGCGTCACGGAGACGCCACCCCGTCCGGTGTGAGTGCCGACAACGGCCGCACCGTGCGTCACGGAGACGCCACCCCGTCCGGTGTGAGTGCCGACAACGGCCGCACCGTGCGTCACGGAGACGCCACCCCGTCCGGTGTGAGTGCCGACAACGGCCGCACCGTGCGTCACGGAGACGCCACCCCGTCCGGTGTGAGTGCCGACAACGGCCGCACCGTGCGTCACGGAGACGCCACCCCGTCCGGTGTGAGTGCCGACAACGGCCGCACCGTGCGTCACGGAGACGCCACCCCGACCGGTGTGAGTGCCGACAACGGCCGCACCGTGCGTCACGGAGACGCCACCCCGTCCGGTGTGAGTGCCGACAACGGCCGCACCGTGCGTCACGGAGACGCCACCCCGTCCGGTGTGAGTGCCGACAACGGCCGCACCGTGCGTCACGGAGACGCCACCCCGACCGGTGTGAGTGCCGACAACGGCCGCACCGTGGGTCGTGAAAATGAGACTGTAACCCCGACGGTCGTGCGGGAACTGGCCAAGCAAAAGGCACCCCCACCGTCCCCTCAGACAGCTGCACTCAACTTGGCAGAGGAACTGGAGACCTTGAGCACCGAGGAGAGGGCAAGGAGACTCCTGCCCGGTGCCATCATCACAAGGCAGGTGCAGGCCAGCTCCCCGGGGACCAAGCGCAATATAATGAAAACCCCAGCGGCAGGGTCGAAGGTGCGGGGTACTCTTGCCGAACTATCAGAGGAGGTAGGGTTGGCAAAGGATTACATCTGGAAAGAAAGAAAGAAAAGTCACATTCGCAAACAGCTGTCTGAGGAGACCAAGAGAGATGTACTCCTGTTCCTCACCAGGGAGGACAACTCGTACACCCTACCTGATAAGCGGTACCACACAAAGGGGCAGCAGCAGTACGCGCTCGGAGATACAATTGATAATCTTCATAAGAAGTTTTGTGCTGAGTACCCTGAGAAAACCTTCTCTGTCTCCACGTTCTATCGGGCCAAACCCAAGTACATCAGGTTAAATAAGTTCCTGAAGAAGTCGGTCTGTTTATGTAAGATACATGCAAACGTAAGTCTAATGTTGGACTGTGTCCCAAGCCTGCCAAAATCGACATCAGCTCTCCTAAGCAACTACACGGATCAGCAAGTCGTAGACGAGGTGAACAAGGTGACCTCGCAAGAGATTACATATGAGAAATGGGATAAAGTGCTTAAGGAGTACAAAAAGAAGGGAAAGAAAGCCAAAAAGGGAGTGAACGGGAAGAAGGGCAGGAAGGCCACAAAAGATCGTGTGGTCAAGGTGTCCTACACAAAGCTGGTGACTGACACCATCACCAAGGAGGAGTTTGCAAAGCTCCTAGAAAAGATGCTGCCTGACTTCCGAGCCCACTGTGCTCGAGTAGAGGAGCAGTTCCTTCAAATGAGGGAACTGGTGGAGAACCTCCCTGCAGGCCACTGCGTAGTCCAGATGGACTACGCAGAGAATTGGCCGTGCTCCTACCTCAAAGAGGTGACCAGTGCTTATTACTCAAAAGACCAACTGACCCTCCACCCGATGGTGGTCAAGGTGCGTACCCCAGAGGGGGAGTTGCTGAATGTGACAGTGGTAGGGGTCACCAATGTAACCTGCCACAGCTTCCCGACCACCTTTGCCTTCATCAAGCGGCTGGTTAAAGAGCTAAAGGCGGACTATCCGTGGATTAATACCATCCACTTCGTCACGGATAGTCCGAGCAGTCAGTATCGTAATCGATACACTATACAGATGCTGCTCCGGTTCCAGACGCTATTTAACATCATAGCGATCTGGAACTGGCTGGAGAGCGGCCACGGGAAGGGCGCCTGTGACGGTGTTGGGGGCAGCATCAAGACCCTGGCAGACCGCGTCGTCAAGACAAAAAAGTTCATCCAGAATGCGGATGACTTCATAGCCAAGGTGGGCCCGGAAACAAAAAAGATGAATCTAATCCATGTCAGGCAGGCGGAGGTGGATGACGCTGAAGAGGAGGTGGAAGGGTGGAACAGCCCAGCCCTGAATGGCCTGATGGCCATGCACCAGGCTGCATGTGTGGATGGAACCATCTACGTCCGCGAGACATCCTGCTACCGGCCATGCTGCCTGGTAGATGGAAAACTCATCCCTGGCTGCCCAGAATGGTACAAGTCAAAGGTTGTGAGCCAAGAAGAAGAGGATGAGGTGGTAGATGAGGAAGATGAGTTCGACCAGGAGGAAGAGTCAGGCTATGACACCTCTGATGACATGCCACTCGCAGAGCTACCAAGATCCTCGGATGAGGATGAAGATGACCTGCCACTGGCTCGACTCCCGCTTTCCTCGGACGAGGATGATGAGGTAGACGACGACGTCCCACTCCTGGAGCTGGTCTCGATGAAGACAAAGTCCAAGACCTCAGCCAAGGCACCAAGCAAGACCTCAGCCAAGGCACCAAGCAAGACCTCAGCCAAGGCACCAAGCAAGACCTCAGCCAAGGCACCAAGCAAGACCTCAGCCAAGGCTCCAAAGACAGGTCCACCAAGCCGGAGATCTACAAGATCCGCCAACAAGTAGGAACAAAACAATGCTACACCATGTATGAGACCCTTTTCACTTTAGGAACTATGAGCGCCCGGCCGAGGCTCAACCCTTATACACTATATGGAATGTTTTGAACTTAATGTACATACTCACTCTGACTGGCACTCACCCACTATCGCAGTTAATAAAATCATGTCGCATGCTAAACCAACGCTGGAAGTCTAATTGTTGTTTATATATTTCTTACAAGAACCCAAAATTTAGAGATGTTTTGAGCCTTATACATGCTTTAAACAATAGAATAAGGTAGTGGAGGTGGGCTGGAACATGTATGTAGCAGTTAAGAATCCGTGAGATTGGATAGAATACAGTAGGGGGAGCATATCCTATCTTAACCTTGTCGGTCTGCGTCGTGGCTTCACGCCTAACGCCCTCACCAATAGCTCTCAGTGATGTACAAAAAGCAATCCAACCAACCTGGATCGATATGTGAGGGTGCTACTATGTACCACCCTTCTTCCTATGGGACATCTAAGGTTAAATATAAAGAATAATATGTTTTATTCATGTTTTGATATCATTTTTCGGCCAAAAAGTCAACAATTTCTTGCAATAACCCAAAATTTAGAAATATTTTGAGCCTTATACATACTATATGGACTAGAATAAGGCAGGGGAGGTGTAAGGCTATGTATAAGAAACAATAAAGAACCAAAAAGATGAATCCAACATGCTACAATGAACTTCGGCAGGGATATCCTATATATACCATCTCGGTCATCGTCGTGGCTTCACGCCTAACGCCCTTCCTCATAGCACTTTGTACAGTATAAAGGATATCCAACCAACCTGGATCGATATGTGAGGGTGCTACTATGTACCACCCTTCTTCCTATGGGACATCTAAGGTTAAATATAAAGAATAATATGTTTTATTCATGTTTTGATATCATTTTTCGGCCAAAAAGTCAACAATTTCTTACAATAACCCAAAATTTAGAAATATTTTGAGACTTATACATACTATATGCACTAGAATAAGGCAGAGGAGGTGTACAGCTATGTATAAGAAACAATAAAGAACCAAAAAGATGAATCCAACATGCTACAATGAACTTCGGCAGATATATCCTATAGTAATACAGTATAGGCTCTCGGTCAGCGACGTGGCTTCACGCCTAACGCCCTTTTCAGAAAGCTTTAAAACATAATATAATCACCTGTGACCCATATAACTGTATACCAGACTGTAGATATGGATGTTTTCTAATGCATTATGGGCAAATCAACCATATATAGCTTGTTATCTCAGAATTATTTTCTTTGACAATGAGTAATGTAGAGATTTCAGGAGTTTTCAAGACATACTATCATGTTTCCGGGGCCAAAAAACTATTTGAATGACCTATTGAGTAGCTAAAACTGGATTCCTACCCCAGGTTGGGATGTTTTCTTCAATATTTAAACATAATATTAATGAAAGAAATGCCCTTATACATGACAAGAGTGTCTCCTTCTTGAGGGGAAAAGGGCGTTAGGCGTGAAGCCACGCGATATGACTATACAACTTTGCCCCTCTACCATACATTTAATGTATATATTTAACCTGCCCCAATATTTTTTATGTATGGCCCACCCCCTAAGGTACATGGACACAAAAGGTTTCAAGCATACTCCTACATTCTATTTGACCCCCTTGGTGCATGAAAAAAAGCAGTTTCGTGAAAATCAGCCATATACCGTCTCGGGTTCCCCCATGAATACAGCTTCTCTCAAGTTAACACTCTCCTAGTTTCCTGTAATTAACGAGTATAATGGACTTTGAAGCCGAGCTCAGGAACAGCCTTAGTATTCCCATGGGGCGCTCTGTAAGGGAAGATGCCAACTCAATTCCAGTTCGAAATCGACGCGACCCCATTGGAATCAAGGCTGGTGCAGCGGTACCACCTCAATTGATTCCATTACTAGGGTATATCGGGAGAGCTTTCAGGGAAAAAGACAGGGTGAATATGAAGAGTTATCATATATACCGCACTGGCTATAATGAGTTGGGAGTGCTGAGGAAGCCATGGAGGGTAGCAGTGAGGACGATTGGGTGGTAGTGCTTGGTGTTAATCACATACATTTGGGAGGCTGTAGCCCGATGAGCTACGCTTGGCTAGCCCAAGTGATGTGCTCCAAAAGAGAGGTGTCCGTGCTAAGAGGAGGGGGAGGAAGGCTGGCAAGTGGTACCAGTGTGTCGTGCCAGTTCCTACCACATTCTATTATTATATATGTACACTTTCTTCTCCAATGTTTGTCTCTGTACCCTATGAACCTACTCAGGACACAGAATTGGTTTTCCTGGAGGAGCCTTAGTATTTTGTGCAAGACGGGGCAAAATACCGTGATTAGGAATTGGGGAAAAGTTCAGGTATGTAGCTACCTTGAAAGCAGCTAGATGAGCAAAGTAGGGACAGAAGAAGAAAGACCCGGATGAAATGCATTATGCTTCAACCAAAGGCCACATCACCAGGTATAACATAACCATCAGTAACATATTGGACTCCTCGGCAGTTGCCTGTCCCCCTATATCTGTACTGTAGACACCCTATAACAAGTCCTCCCTGCAGGGGGCACCATGCACACTAGACCTACGGCCAGGTACCTTGTTCTTGCTTGGCTGACATGACAGCTCAGTGCTTGCTGCACGAGGGAGGAGGAGACAAAACGGGGCCACTCTGTTTTTTAAAGCTCTCACCGCTATGAACTTTAGCAGGTGTCGCCTCCCAACCTGAACTGGGGCCGACGATTAGTCAATGACGTCATGCACGCATTGAGAGATGCTGGCCAGCCGCAAGAACTGCAGCCATTGGCGGCCAGGTAACGCCTCAGCAGCTCATGGGGCCCTGAGCAGCTCCCGGAGCAGCTCTCATACCTGGGAGCTGTTCCCTCAGTTAACATGGGCCTCCCGCACGTGGTGCTCGTGTGTTCTATGAGCAGCTCTCAACACTCACATGGAGGACACCCTGCAGCATGCATATCTGGGAAACACATTATATGTATCCTACCGGAGGCGCTGCAGTTAATTCTTTTTGACTTTGAGGTAAATAGTCCTTGTTATCCTTTGCCCAATAGCGTTAAGATCTTTGGATTAACACCATCGGCATGTGAGGAGCCATGGGTGTAGAAGGCATTCACTTAGTATGGGTAGGAAGAGATACCTTTGCCATTGATACGACGTGTACATTATCAGACTATCACGGAGTTTAGATATATAAAACAAACTGCAGCTGGAAGCCCATTAGCGCAGACCCAGAGGGTTTGATACTGTGTGAGGAGGTGATATAAAATATTGTTCTATAGAGAAGTAGGATAGTGTGATGTTTTGTGACCCCTATATGATCATGGCACCCGTTGACATTTATGTGCTGGATGTTGTTAAACTCATCTATATTATTGGAATAGATAAGACGATTTGATAAACCAAGCAGTTTCTCTGAGGTCAAGCTCAACCTCTATACTGTTGTCTTTTTGAGTTTCGCCACTCCATACCTGATGCTTGTCATATCAGTATGTCTGCTATGGTTAGACCCAACAGGTGTATCAAGGCTCCACATGATCCATCAATAGCTACAATGACACAGATTAAGTGTTACTATTATTGTATTCACTACATCCCAACTACAAAGAGCAGCTCATTGGGGGCGGGGGTTGTGCGTATTGGCAGAGGTGTTGGGCAGGTGAGCTTCTCAAAACATGAATTATTCACTCCTTGATCATGGATCTTCACCAACCAAAGCACGCTTAATTACAAAACCACGCCAGTCGGGTGTAACCCTAGACGTGTGGGCCGGGGGCGTGTTCCAACCGCTGGTTTTATTGGTTAAAAGACCTAAAATTGGCCCTCATTGATGCCATTCTCGTGCCAGAAAGAGCTTTTTCCCCCTTCATTTTCATTTCTGTCCCCTAGGTTACATGGTCTGTGCGACCAAGGGCAATAAAATAATAAGGTTATAATATCTAATAATAGTGATATCCTTGTGTTACCCCATCCCATAGATACTATTATTAAACAATAGTTTACCCGACCATTCTCTAGTAGAATATTTTGGTGTTGTGTCTATAGTGATTTGGACATCATTTCCGAGCGTCTTTCCTTGGAGCAAAATATAGGTTCAACTTATTCTTAAAGGATGAGAATGACAATACAATATTGCCTTTGTACTCAATACCCTATAATGTTTACCTTGCAGAGACTAAACAGAAGTGACGCCAGGTCCTGCCAGTAGTTAGACATCGGCTGATGTTGCCTTGTTCCGCATGGGCTCGCCAGGTGGCAGCACACATGAACCGGAAGTGGAGCGAAAAGTCGTCTGCGTTCGTCATGTCTCGTTGAGCACGCAAAGCATGCCGGTCCCGGACCCGTACAAGTGCTCAAAGCGCGGCAAGATGAAGCCAACCCAGAATTACGTCATCTCAAGCCACGCTGCAGAACTACTACGTCACGTCCCGGACAAGAAGACAACGAGATTTAACTTTCTCACTGACATAACCCAAAGTTGCACTTGTTGTTTCAATGATTATTACAGCTCTCCGAGTTTGCGGTGGCATAGAGTATGGTGGGCCGTGAAGAGGCCAGAGCAGCAACCAACCTTGTGATGTATCTAGTCCAACCCAAGCAACAAATCACAGGACCAATATTTCTATCATTTATTTGCAAAAGTATCGATTTCTTTTTGCAACGATTGAATGGCAACTTCTAATCAAGAGTAGGGGGCACAGAGGTCAGCCTATAGAGTACTACCTACTCACGTATACACTTAATATCGGCCGTACTTATTTTGAGAAAAAGAAAATGACATTAGTTCCCTCAATGGCCTCAACAGCATCATCCACAGGTGTGGCCACCGGTCGCCTTGGTCACCGATTGCCCCTGCCCCGGTGATAACCGCCGTGGAGGGGGGAAAGGGATCTTCTACTGGCCACCACCGGTAACCCACACTGTGCCACCTACCACCGCCAGACCTCCTGTGGTCACCATGGTCAGCTAGGACAGGACAAGTCAGGTGGCTGACCAAGAGCTGGGAGGGGCAGGAGGAGGAGGAGGAGGAGGGCTGGAGGGCAGGGGGAGGTGTGATAGAGTGTATAGCAGTGCATGTGGCACGTGCAGGGGACACGTGCAAGGCGTGCATGCATGCCCTGCTGCCAGGAATGCCTCTCCTGTGTGGTGGCAGCAGCAGCAGACAGGGTGGCAGGGCACAGCAGGTATACCACGTGCTGGCAGGCTTTGTGCCCTTTGCACAGGAGGACTGTACCTTATATGTGCTCGGCACAGACCGAGTGATGCTCACCACGCTTCTCATCATCAGCATCTTAATCAGCCTGGGCCAGCGAGCAGGTAAGCCTTGCAACCCTTTCTAAATTACATGTCTTTTTTTCAGGTTTCGTTACTAACCGTTGGAAACCGGTTTGAACACAATGTCAGCGAATCTTGCATAGGGGTTATGAAGTCCTAAGAACACATTTGGATTTCAGATGATTAACTTAATGTTTAAGACAGCATTTCAGTAGTTATGGTTTCGTTTTCTCCTACCGATTAATAATTAAACAGAGGACTGCCTTTGAATACATCTCCCCAGAACAGAGGGTGGTCGCGTATTGGTTGCTAATTATGTTGAATACGGTAGATAACTAAAGTCTGTGTGAGGGCATGAAGAGTATGACAATAAAAATGTGGGAGAAGGAGATTGGTTTTACTATAGTGGATAGTGCTTCAAAGCTAAGTATCTGGCAATAATTACTTGTGGTTAGCTTCAGGTAAGGTAAGTGCTAGACAGCGATTACTGTGCTAATGAGACTCATTCCAAAACTAATTGGTGAGTGAATAATGGGTGATAGATAGCCTTGTGGAATGTAAGGAATGGTGATTTCTATGTGGAAAAGGATAAGATTCCCCGTCTTAGTTGAGGAAGTTTGTTTGAATTTGTAGACAACATATTCAAAAATGTTCTGTTTCACAGAGAGAAGTAAAGGCGTCGCCATTACTCTTTTACCATAGTCAACTCTAGTTGACTCTTGTAGCAGAGTCATGATGACTCTGGTGGAGGTGTCATAGCCACTCCAGTCATGCCTCTTGGATGTTGTACAACTTGCCTCTACCTTCAGTGCAGAGTCAAGTGCAGTTGACTCTGCCCACAGCAGAGTCATACATAGTTTGACTCTCCATGAAGAGTCAAATAAAAAAATGTGTTGACTCTGATAGTAGTTGTATATGAAACCACACAATGGGGCAACCTGCACTAGTTTGGTACCAGTGGCAACCACAGGCTAGAGCCACTATCAATACTTCAGACATTTGGTACATGCCAAACAGAATTGTTCCTTTATAGAAAAGTACACTATGTCTTTATTTGTCTAAATTATGTAGTTAAGGAATGTCAATGTAAAAGCTTTTCCAATTAACTTACCTGAATCAAATATGCTGATAAACTTTTCAATACATTCCAAGAACATTAACAGTATAGAGCTTAGCCACCATATTTGTGGGTAAGGGAAATAAACATAAGGCTGGGCACTAACTGTCTGAGATAAAATGTATGGCACTGCTTAATACTACACATAGACCTATGATATTGGCATCCAATTTGTTGTGTGTGTGGCCAATGGTCTGCAGAGTGTAATGTGAGGCAGATATAACTTAGCCCTCTCACAGAAGGAGAGGTGGTGGACATGACAACATGTCTTGTTATTGACCTCTCTTGGGCAATAACTTCACCTACTCACTTCTTTCACAGGCCTCACCTGGCCTGTCCACTAATTGTATACACCTGTTGCCCCCAGCCTAGCCTGACATAATTGTGCCTCTACATGGGTAAAAATCGACATGGGTGACACGGCAACACGGCCCTTTTAGGCACTTTTAAAAATCGACGGACACAGGAAAATCGGGGATAAACATCGACTCACAGGGGTTTTTCTCTATGTTCTTATATAGCTAAAGATCGACACGATGCCACTGCCCTCCTGCTAAAAATCGACCCAGCGACACGGCCTAAATATCGGGTACCCATGTAGAGGCACATAATTACACAGTCCACCTGACCTGCATGCCCTCATGTATTCAAGTATCAATTTTGACTTCCCCTCCTTTGATGGGTCAACTGTGGTTGACTCTTCAGGAATGGAGAGTCAAACTCATTCGACTCTCCTCTACAGGTGTCGCGTGGGAGACAAACTGCGACTTTTGCTGTCAGAGTCGTAGTGACTCTTTTACTTCTCTCTGTGTTGCTACAGTTGTGGATAGGTAATGGATGGGTACCCACATAATTGACCGTGTCGCCGTGTCGATTTTTAGCAAGAGGGCCATGTCGCCATGTCGATTTTTATGTATGTAGAATATGCTAGGGCTTTATGAAAAGCTCTGTGTCCGTCGATTTTTTAAGGAGCCGTGTTGCCCGTGTCGATTTTTAAAGGGGCCGTGTCGCCGTGTCGCCTGTGTCGAATTTTACCTATGGAGATGCACATATCTAATGGCCACCACCCACTGAGGAGGTTCAGCCGTTTAATTCATACATTTCCCATGTAGCATTGGCCGATTAGAGCCCAGTGGGTGGTGGTCACAAGGGCCAAATTTCCTATATTATATAGCCCAACTTGGGCCGATTAGAATCACAGAGAAAAGTAAAGGAGTCAACTGTGTCTCCCCTGCGGCTCGGGTAAAATAGACAGTCAAACCACCAATGACTCTGCTTATATGAAGGGTCAACTTGAGTTGGCTCTGCTTATATCAAGGGTCAACTCGAGTTGACGCTAATACGTACTAATAGTACAGTTGACTCCTCTACTTTTCTGTGTGAACCAGGTCAACGGTGTCCATAAAGATGATGTGTAATGTAAGCTGATGTCTCACATGCGGGTCTCAATAGGAAGGCAATGTCTTGTAAACATGTAGTGGATCAGAAACACAATATCATATTTTATGCGATTAAATTGCTGCTGTAATAATAATGATGTAACTGTCGAATCTTTACCTATATATGTCTCACAGATAAACCTAGATTACTTTTCGTGCATCTTAGTTTAATATACCCTTATGGCCACCACCCACTGGGGTCTAATTGACCGATGCTATATAGGAAATGCATGCACATAAACGGCCGAACCCCCCTAGTGCATGGCGGCCATTACCAATACCTTCTCATCATACGATGTTCCATGTTGTATACCTGGAGAGGTTCATTTCAAACTTTGAATTTGGTCAATTAGAGACATATGGATTGCGGACATTATGGGTGTGTAATGCACCCTTAGATGATAAGTGTATTATGATCGTCTAGTGTTTGTACTACACGATATCACTATATTGATCTTCAGACACTGAATACAACGTGCGTGGTTGGCCGTGTCGTTATCACAGCAGACAGACCACTTATCAATGGTTATCGCTCTATCTGCAATCTGGTAACATAAGGGCAGAAGACTGGCGTTTGGAGCCTGGTACAGACCTCTTATCTTGTATACTACTAGTGATAGTAGTCAAGTATGTACTACTTATTTTCTAGCACACTAGGTATACTCCTTGTGACCATCGTCCACTGGGCTCTATTTGGCCTTTAGATACGCAATTTGAATAGAGTAGTGTGTCTGTCTCATTGCGACAGTCTCATGGTGTGCCTGTGTTACATATCATAACAGAAGGAACATAAATGGCGAACTAAAAACAATTATCTCCTTATTACATACCCCCTGCTCTTGGTGCTCGAGGCATCCTTTCATTTTTGCTCTCCACTTCTCTCCAGCTACACCCCTCCATCGTGCCCTCCAACCGCACACCCTCAGCTTCCTCCAGTACCCATACACATCCCACTCCTGAAGCCCCCCCCCCCCACCCCGCCCAGTCTTCTCGTCCCGCCCTTTGTCTCTAGGTAAAGTTACACGAGATCCCGGCGTGAGTCTCGCATTGCTTTCTGTTGCTGGCGGCAAATGGCAGTAGCTGCGGGGTGAGTCGGGGAGGGGTGCGGCCCGGCCGGGTCGGGTTAGGGCCTGGTGGCACCGAGCAGGCTCTGGTGACGCGTGTCTTCTCTGCTCCAACAGTGGAGCTGGGACCACCAAGGTGTATAGGTGTACAAGACATTGGAGGATTCCTGAGATAAGGTGGCAGCTGATGTTAGCGATTAATCACCTTCTCCATGGTGTCAACTGTCTCTTCTCTGTCTCTAAGGGGAGAGGAGCATTGTCTATAAGTTCTCTTTGCTGTGGATCTTCTCCATTACTACGAGCAGCTCTTTCCTCCTGCTACCTCTCATCACTTACATCCCGGATCTACCCTACCTGGCTACTATTCCATGACCATGCCCAAAGGGCCAAACAGGAAATGGGGGCCGGTGGCGTCACCTGGCGTGATACTCATTCTGAGCTGAGCTGCTCATTATTAGGCGAGCTGCGAGCTGTGTTGTCACAATATGCAAATAACGGCGCCGTTTTACGTTTAACTTTACTTTGCGAAATGAGAGTCCAGTCTCTTCTTGAGATAATTTCAACTGAATATGTTGTATATGGGTCAGTGGCATTTAAGTCCATACATATCCTATTATAGCATCGGCCGATTAGAGCCCGGTGGGTGGTGGCCATTGGTGGCTGTACATTTCTATGCTTACTTATGGGCACGATCCACCTGGAAACTT
Organism: Harmothoe impar; assembly: GCA_947462335.1. Lineage (NCBI taxonomy): Eukaryota > Metazoa > Annelida > Polychaeta > Phyllodocida > Polynoidae > Harmothoe > Harmothoe impar. Next base: position 42,145,518 of record OX381706.1, on the reverse strand, counting down.
CTGCCCAGTGGACGGTGGCCATTGCAAGCCTCTTTCATAGCGGTGACGATCCCAATAATCATGCTTTATGGCAATCCTACATGTAGAACCTATTCCTTTTGCACAATCTGAAATCATTCAATGGTTTATTAATAAAACCCCATGCAATGCAATGATCGAGGATTGAGAACACAGAAAAAGTGTTCCCTTCTTTTATTACGAAAGATCACATGTGGAAAAAGTTATCATTCAAAAACTGTTAAAATGAATTCCACGGACTGAGGATTGGATTTTTATAATATGAATTGATAATCAGTAATAATCATAAGGGCAGATTTGAACTTTTCGACGATTTGGGGTACTTGAATACTGGACTTTTAAATGCATCTTGAAACGTTATTGAATCTTGCTTTAAAAAGGGAGATAATGTACAATATGGTACTAGTATATATTCCAATGTTGATAATCAAAAGATAGTATCTATTGTTTCTATTAGCTTATACCATTCCGTGCCTGGTTAAACCTAAGCGGTGTGTTCCAACGATTGCGTCATTTCGTCTTAGATGTGCTGGTATCTGGGTTCATCAATGCCGATTGCCCCGGGTCTGTCTTCCATCAATCTTACAGTACAAACTCTGTGTAGTTCATTACCTAGCAGTCACAACCAACCCCACCCACCTAAAGATGATAAGGTCGGCATTAGTTAAAAATGTAATAATAATAAAATAAAAAGGACCCTCCAGGCAGTGAAAAATTAAATAGGAGGATGAAATTAATTAATTAAATAACGCTGGGAGTAGAAGACACACAAACTGCCAATTATAAGCAGTAGTCGTAGGGTAGGCACAGATCGGGGGATTTAAGAGTGAAAGAGTTGTTGTGTGAGGGTGAAGAGGAGCTGCTCAGTACAAAGAGCCCTCCCATCACGAGCTGCTCCTGAACTGCTCACAGTACTAAGCCACGCACCACCCACATAAGCAGCAGGTCCCTCCCACGTGTCAGAAAACTCTCCTTCCTAAGAAACACCTACTATTCACGGCAATATCTGACATTCAGCCGAGCCAAAGCGAGCTGCTCCCCTGCTTCCTGTTCTGTTGGGAGCAACTCAGGGAGGAGGGGAATCTCCGACCTGAGCTGCTCCAGCTGTGCCTTCTGGGGACGGGCTGGAGTCGTGTTGACTGCCAGATGTGTTACACTGCAATCAGTATGATTACTTCAATGCCACTGCTTGTATTGGTAGTACTGGTGAAGGACAAACAGAGGAACGAAACCAGGATTGACCTACTCAGACAGAATGGGACTCGAGATTCAGATAAAAGAAGCAAGAAACAAAATAATTTGCTAAGGGAATTTTATAGATATAAGCAAATTAGGCAATAAATGTGCTTTGATAATATTGTGAGAAGACGGAGTCAGAAAGAACAAAGAAAATGCCCCCAGTTCAGACAGAAAGGGACAGTGAATAACAAAAAGAGAAAAAGAAATTGAATAGGTATAAGAGACAGAGACACTGAAAGGCGAGCTAGTGAAAGGGGGGACAACATCAGAAAACACTCGTTCTTGACTCACTATACGGACCTTATTTAATGTGGATTATCAGCGCTATTTTCACAATAGAACACACAAAACCTGCACTCATCATCAGCTAATCCGCGCCTCCCCTTTTTTAGGGGAGACACAAGCGCGATCGGCGCTGAGAATGGAGGTGCTCCTATTTTTAGTGCGGTAATGGGTTGCTTATTAAGGGAGCCCTAGCCATGCTGTCAGTTTGACCTATCAGCGTGAGCAGCTCACTGTGGGCACTGTGTACCGGGGCCTCGTCCTCTGTAACAACTCACCAACTCACCAGCTTAGACTGCTGGTGCTGGTGGAGGTGGTAGGCTGCGTGCAGCATTCACAACTAGCACCTTCTGCTTGATGACAGGCACACTGTCCATTCACAGGGCCTCCTGGTGCCAATAGTAACATAGATCTACTCCCGGAACTTTCAGTTTAGACCAATACTTCGCTTCATCTGGGCTATAACGATTTATTGAGTTCCTTTATTACCATGCAATGTACACTTAAGGATCATGTTTTAAGATGAAGTGAGTTGATAGAAATATACGTCATTACATCTTATGAAGTTTCAATTTGGACCAACAAGATCTGATATAACATTTAAAGTGTAGGATTGGACCAGTGCAGATGATAGATTAAAAAATCAATCCGCCTGGGTTGAAAATACACTTGATACAAAACCAAAAATATTACATAGTCATTGGGCCAACAAAATGAGATACAACATCTAACGTGTCAAATTGGGCCAGTAGTGATGAACCTGATGGGCAAGGTACTGAGTCCACTTTGGGAGGATAATAACCTAGATTAGGTTCTTCATATTCCAGGTTTAACAAGCAGTAACTCTGATCTGCTTGACACAGTCGGCCTCTCGTGTTGGTCAAGGAGTAAGTAACGTGTAAGTAGGCCTGCTGGTAGCTACAGCGCCTGGCTATAGCAGTAAGTAACCTGCAAGTAGGCTTGCTGCTAGCTATAGCACCTAGCTATAGCAGTAAGCAAGATGTAAGTATAGGTCTGCTGCTAGCTGCAACATCTGGCTAGCAATAAGTAACCTGTAAGGAGGCCTGCTGTTAGCTGCAGAACCTAGCTAGCAGTAAATAACCTGTAAGTAGGCCTGCTGCTAGCCGCAACATCTGGCTAGCAGTAAGTAACCTGTAAGGAGGCTGCTGCTAGCTGTGACATCTGGCTAGTATATAGCAATAAGTGACCTGTAAATAGGCCTGCTGGTAGCTGCAACATCTGGTTATAGCAGTGAGCCTGAGCTGTCAAAATAGCAGATAGGGGATTGAACATTTAGCCTAATCTGACATGCAATCATCGTACGAATGTATCAAGTTGGGCCACCATTAAAAAGTGAACTAGATTGGGTACTTTGTGATAGCTATGAACTAAACACTAGTTTTCCTAGTCTATTCACTGTATTTGAATAGTGCCAACCAGAGCGTGTCCCAGACACCATATTTTTTCTCATCCCTTCTGCAGTCCTGACTTGACCACCTTGACCATCACCATTCTTGGCTTAAATAACTCAATAATGGCGTCACCAATCCAACAGTAGAATTGTTTGTTGGCGTTCTGTGGTGCCTTGTCCCCTGGAGGAATTACCAAGCACTGAATTCAATTTAAATTTCACATCAAGACAATTTTACTTCTCACTAAAGTCAGTAATACCGTTCACCCTGCGGATTTAATCCAGATCTGGTAGGTTGTGGGTCGGGGGCTATTTTTTACAATGATGGTAGTCAATAACATGACAAGGGACGTTGGTTTTCTTTTTTGTCTTGAAAGGCGGTTGTTTTTCAAACGTCCATCGCCAGGCTAATTGCTACTCTTTCCTCAGATGCATTTCTATATGCCATTCCGTGCGTTTTATATCGTTGGTATGCCAAATGCACCCGTGTGTACCCTTTCACAAGGCACTTTGCCATGTCTCAGCTGTGCATTATCAGGGGAGCATTCTCTATTTAAAATTCTATTTAAAATGACACCTGAAATATTGCTCTTTTTGTGATCCTCTTAAAATATGAAAATCCAACTTTTGCCTGAGATGAACGTGAGATGCATCTCCCTAAACAGCTCTCCCGATGTGTCTCTCCTTGAAAATAGTGGAGACTTGGTTTTAGCTGGTGTAGAAGTGCCGCAGTATTCAGCATCGGGGTGCGGCAGGTGTACTGCAGGGTGGGGGGGGGGGGGGGGGTCTGTGTTACATGGAGATGGTGTGGGTGGTACTGCGGTAAAGGGCGAAGGGTAGAGAGGAGAGGAGGCATGGTTAATGTGGTTAATGAGCGGAGGGGTGTCCCACACCAGGGCCGGATTAATACTGGCAATTAGCAAAACACACCACCTTCTCCCCGGCCCCTCACTACCGCCTTGGGACCAGAGACTTCCCTTTCAGATCCCCCGCTTTTCATACACTTGAGAGGGGAGTGGGAGGGAAAAGGAAGATTTTGTATTGAGGAGTAGTTGAATGTGATAGCTCCTCAGATGGGACTTAATACTAAGAGGTGCTCAGAGCTGCTCCAGGAGTGTACGAGTACGTGGTGTGAGGAAAACCACCCCTTTCTTTGGGGGATACTTCAAAATGGGCTTTAATGCTCTTGCTGAAGGGTCGCCAGTTTGAAAATCAAGTTTTGCGAAATCGTTTTCTCTCCATTCCGTCCCTGTATCGGAGGTGCCATGGCACTGACCGACTCCTTAATGTTCCGCTCAGGAGGGGTGTTCCCCTTTAGCGGGCTTTTCCGCCCCTTCTTCCCTCTCACAACCCGGGCCGTAACGCTTCTTTGGGTCTTGTGTGAAAACAAAGCGGGCCATTATGGATAACAGGCCATACTTTGAGCTGTTCGATCTTCAACCTGATTCTTTTTCTTTTGTTTCCCCTCCTCAAAGACCCATCGGCCTTGCATGTCCTGGATATCAGGCGGTTCCAACTTCACCCCCCGTAATCACCGAGCCCCTGAGCCGCTCACTGTTCCCATCGTCTTTACATTACCTTGATTTAGTTATCATGAAGGAATGATTAAGAGAAACCCATGACAAGATCACAGGTTGTAAACCAGTGGTCACCAATGAATTTCTGCGTGAAAAACTCAATACATCTTTATAGACAAATCCGCCCCCTTTTAAAAGTCACTGACATAGCTCACAACATTGTAGAGATTACTTGATACTCTACCCCGTATAGCACAAATAGCTCATGAACACTCATGAGCAATACCTCTGTGGACATGTACAGGTGGAGTTGGACGGCCCCTGCAGCACTTGGGGCGGACGAGCAGCTCCGGAGCAACTCGATCGAGTCGCTTCCCTCAGGGAGTCATCAAGTTACTGGACCGGCTTGCACTGCCGGGAGGGGAGACTGACTGACATTGTAGAGCAATGCTAGGCTGCCAGTGTCACTAGGATTTGAGCAAAATGTGACAGGTGTGGTTGTGAGGAGCACCTCTTAATGAGTGAGGAGCTCACTATCTTTTAACATTTTGTAGGAGAGCATTCTCCGATTACTATTGGCTCTACATGTGGAGGTAGGGCTGACTTATGGGTACTCATGTAGGTCTTCTTTTAGGCCACGTTTCACCTTGTATTTCTGAAAGGGTCATACATCAAAATGATGGCGTTCGTAAAACTCCCTTATATACTCAACTGCCAATAGACATGATACTTATGTATGTGCTTCAAGAACAAAACACGATAATATAAAGCAGAGGTGTGAAGCTCACTTTTATTAGCTAAAATGGCAGTACAGCTAGGTTGCAATATCATTTTTAGATACCATACTTCGTTTCTAGAGCAATAATCGATAAAAGTGTCCTAAAAGAGACACTGTAATTCAGATTGATGATGTATAAACATAAATCAATCATAGACATTGGGCTTTTTCGTTATACACATCCAACATCCACAAGGCTCAATACGAACTATTGAGGCATACATTTGTTAAATGAATATGGCCATCAACGCTTTGTGCACGGTGGACATAACGGATGGTATTAGCCTGGTGGCTGTCTATGTATAACAGATATTTGACAAGCTGTGTGCCTCTGAGAATAGCCCATTGTCTGCTCCAGCTATACTAGTCGAAAAAAATACATCATGGTCGAATATTCGTAATGATGATGAATGTATCTCAGATGGAAGTGGACGATATAAGACCAGATCCCAACGTCAGTAGACGAGCCATTTCATCATATTTCACAGTTCACACGAAATCTTAGTGATATGTTACAGTATACAAGGGTATGTGCCCAATGTCGTGATTTGTTTCTCTTTGCGTGTCTAGAAGCTCCACTCACGTTCCCCTATCCATTTGTTTTATAGATTAACGCGATAGAAATCTGTATTTATCATCACATTTCAAAAAGTAAGCCTGTAAGCCCACTGATAACAGTACCATCCAAATGGCTGCTTAGTCCGCAGTTGACTTTGTGAATCACAGCATGACATCTTCAAACATGCCTGAGTGATTGCCAGAAACACTAAAATTCACCGAAAATCACCAATGTGCAAACTACTTCAAGCCTCTGGGCGCAATGTGTGCAAATTCAGGGGTGGGAAAACCTGGTTAGTTGCCGATTTATTTTCGTTTGTTCATGAGCGTTTCCGTCTGTTGGTACTAGCGTTTAGTTGCTTTTCACTGGACACTTATTATTAAATGGTCGTAAAACACGAATGAACACCTTTTTACGAGGAAAGCGTCACCCTCACTGGCAAAGGAAATGAAGGGAAAAGAAGGAGAAGCGAGGGAGAAAGGCGATACGCCTCCCTCCCCAAAGACTCTTGACTTCCGCCTTGCGAGGGAAGGGAAGCAAGAAGCGTAAAACCTTGCCCTCAAATCGCCCCGTCTTTTTTCATTTCATCATTATTATCTTTGTTTTTATCTTAAGTTCTCGCAAGTGAACAATCGCTGCCACGATGGCGGCGTTGCTGATCCAAAGGTTCTTGTTCCGCTTCCGGTACTGGTACCGGGAATCAGCGTTCCAATCAGACCGTCGGTTATAGGAGTTCCGTTTCCGGTTTCTGCTGCGAGATTCCGCGAGAGAAGGTGTGAATTGAGCCTGAGAGTAGTAGGCGAGGTTATTGGGATAGGGCTGGGGTGGTGGGGAGGTAGGAGGTGGAAATCGTTGAGATATGGGGTTGGACAGTTGATGGGGGATTGGGTGTAGGGAGCGCACGAGGGGAAGGGAGTCGTAGCTAATACACCGTCAAGGATAGTTAATAACAGAGAGGGATATCTGATCCCACAGCTTGGGTGCTTGTAATTGGGTAGTATACCGTTTGTTTGATGAGCTACTGTATTAGTGTCTCTATATAGAACACCCTAGTAAGCCTTACACATATAGCTGATATTGGCATAGACTCACCATGGTGACATAATGTTTGCTGATAAATGGGAATTTATTCTTTCAGTTAGCATGTAATCAAACAATCCAGTATTAATCAGCACGTACACCACACCCTATCCCACAACCCTAGAACTGCCATATGAGTACTGAACGGGGTATGGCAGGAGGCAAGCTTAAGAGGTAGCAAACGGAAGGGTGTATTGCTTCCCACCCGTAAAATTGCATGATTAACACTCTCCCACAGTGACCGCCTTTTCGCCATAAATATATAACTGCAATAAGAGCCTATCGATAGGCCGACCGTCGCCTAAAGCAGCCGTCACATTATGGTATGCTGGAAGAAAGTGGCCAATTTAAGTGGTGATAGGCAAAACGCGTGCAGAGACGCCGTCCGTCCTCCTGTGTGGCAGGAGGTGTGCCGCATGGGTGTCCTGGAGGAGAGATGGGGTGTCACAAGGCTATGGTTGTGGCACACATAACGATGTGACTTTATATCATACCAACCAACCCTTCTTTCATAACTTGTCTTTTCGCTCTTTCCGTACCCTCCCCACGTCCCTCCCTTGTAGCCTCTTATGGTACCCCCGAGTCAGTTATTCTACCCATGCTTTTAGTTTTATTCGTCCTGAATGTTCGTTGTGTTTTGACCTCTACTCATGCATACTCGTTATCACACTATTCCCTCTTTCCTGTTTAGAGAGCCATCAGGCCTCTCTTTTCAGCTTTTCCCTCACAGAGGAAAATGTGAGAGTCACCTGGACTCACATGCCATAGTCAGGCCCATGTCTCCAAAAGCACCCTCATGTGAAAGTCAGGCAATGCTAGACCCTTGTTTAAGAGAGTGCAACACTGCCTGACTTTCACGCTCAAGGGTTGTCTGGCAATGCTGGACTGTACCTAGAGCAAGAGTACAGCGATGCCAGACTCTGGCTATCGAGAGTCGAGCCAAGTTAGACTCACATGTGAATGTGAGTCTAGCAATGCTGGACTTTGGCCTCAATGAAAGTCTGGGTTGTAAATAGAAATCCCATACAAAATAGTTCTGTTGTCCTGAATAGAAAAGGGTGTACTATCACAGACCAGAAGTTATTTAGGCATGTAACAACACAGAGATAGATGTACCATATGTAACATATGTCAGAGGTGATCCCGGAATCTCAACGTATATTAATTCCAAATCCACAAGAATGGTGTCTGAAACCATACTATTAAGCTCAATACTGACTGTTCTGAAAGTCCAGCAGACTCTCTTACCTGCCTGACCCTGCCTGACCCTGGGGAAAGTCTAGCTGACGCTCACTTTTCTCTCTGTGGCTGGCTAGAGCTCAACGTACTATTACATGCACTGAATGACAATTGTCTGTTTCCTTTTGTATTTGTATTTTTATATTACGTATTGCAATGAACTGACACAGTGCTTTTCCATTATGCAATGGGGCGACCAAAACCAATCAGTTGTAGAACTGCTGACTGAATCATCTTTTCTAAAAACTATTAACCCTGAGCATAAGTAAGTACGCACATCCAAACCAATATGCAACCAAAAGGACACAAGTCAGACATCACTATAGCGACAATATGTATACACTGATATCAGGTGTATCTGCTGAAATGAAATGATTTTGCTTGAGGCCCTTTGGAACAATATCCCACAATAGAGCTACCTTATGCTCAGAGAAACTGCAGCGATATTCAGAAGGTAAGAGTTGACTCTGTGTGCATGTATCATATTGCCTCATGTTACAGATGGATCATTGTCGATAAGGTGTAGTCAAACGGTTGCTTCCTTACCACTTCATTTCCGTTGGCAGCCAACTGCAGAATCCCTCTGTAACAAGACGGATTAGGTTCCCCGGGTGTGCCCCAACCCTTGGCCTCAGAATCCCTGTACCTCTAGGGTCACCTCTTCTTTCTGGCTTCTACGTTTCTGGTATATTTCTTTTATGAAATAATGGTCCTTGCAGGCCCCAGTTCATAATTTAGGGCATGCTAGTTTTTACAAAGGATATACTCCTCGGCCTCGATAGGACATACCCTATCCTTTGATAATACCTTGGCCCTCCGTTTTGAAATCTATCACATGTGATACTTGGATAACTAGTCATATTGCCTTGAGTACCGCCTCAAGTATTTCTTCGCATTTTCCGATTGAGTCCATACATTCCTTATTACTTGATCAACTTGGCCCGATTAGCACCATGTGGACTGTGGTCATCAGGCTGGCTCTAAAATATAGCAATAATACCCTGGATATTGAGAGTTTATGCCTACTGTACATTTCACTCTATATGGCCGATTGAGGCATACAATCATTTCCTATATGGATTTGGCAAGTATAGACCCTGTGGAGGGTGGACCGTATTCACTTTAACCCGGTATAATATGTTGGTCTAAACAACATCTATCTATCTATCTATCTATCTATCTATCTATCTATCTATATAATATATATACATGATTGTATTCCTCTGTGTGTTTCTAGATACCCATACAGGGCCGGCGGTACTGCTTCCGTTTCCGTTTGACGCTCTAGCCCTGTCTTACATACATTTCCCAGACGTCCCTATAACAGATTCATTCACCTTTCGCATACGTTGTGAGCACTTCCGGTCGCAAACTGCGCTGGCAAGATTGATAGTGGTTGGTGGGAGGCAGGTAGGTGGGAGTTAAGGGGAGGGGGGGCAGGGTAGTGACCGATGCTGCCCGCATGGCTGACCAGTAGTGTGATTACACGACCCTGGATGGTCGCCTGCCGCCCAGGAGGAGCTGGTCGGTGCTGGGGAGAACGAGGGGTGATGGCCTGGGGTAGGTAGGGGGTGGAGGTGGTCATGTAGGGTTGTATGATGGATTGACTTTGACATGAACATGTCAGGGTGAAAATATCAATCCATGTAGTGATCATGACTTTCGAACTAGGCACCCCCAGACAAGGCTTTTTCTACCCTAAATCATTCCTCCGGCAGGCAAAGTCGGTGACCTCCCAGGGTCAGTCTGAAGGCCTGCAGCTATAGGGCAAGGTGTCCCCATATATAGGGCATATGGTACTACGAGGAATATTCAATGTATGGATCAGCGCATATGAATCTTATATTTCACATTATATTTGAAGCACTACCAGATGCGTTGGATATATATATATATATATATATATATATATATATATATATATATATATATATATATATATATATATATATATATATATATATATATAGGCACACTCTAGGTACATATTTTGAATTCCCAGTACGATAGTTAATTGGGGAATAAATGCTAGGTCAAGAGATAGTAGCGGGATTGCTGAAGAGCATACGTATAGTGTATGAACGATTCTGCACATGATCTTGAAAATATGATCTGACAGGGTGAAGAAATATCACCAAACCTGATATGCACAAACCTCTCTGTACTCTAGTGCGATTTCGAAGGCGACGATGCCATCACCATCACAATCAGAATTGCACTCATGGAGTCATGCACGGCACATGATCATGAAATTCAGGTTATAATATCTAAACGACTGAGAGTCCACCTAAACAGCAAACCTTGGGAAATGGACTTTTTTTATTTGCCCTGCTGACTATCAAAATGGAGTAATTTGGAGACATATGTCATACTCCATAAAGAATTATACTGCTTCTCTTTCATTTCTATGAGTAATTTATTTTATTTTATACATGTACCAATCGCACAGTGTGAATAGTTGGTTGCCTTTTAATAGGCTTACAGTTGAATCTACTGTAGGTGTATAATCTATTAAAGGTTACTGAGGTAAACTGACCCGTAGATTCTACTGTTTACCTACATTACTATTTGTGACATCTACTGGGAAAAGATACCTTAATGCACCCTGCACTAAGGTCCCTTTTCGCAGATCGTGTCACAATTTTATAGATATCATTTACTATTTATGATAAACTAAATGCCATGTATGCCTATGGGTGGCCTATGGGATAGAGGATATAATGTCTTAATGGAATACACCCTATAGGTGGTGTTTCCTGTAAGAAACCAGCAAGTGTTGTCAAAAGATGAAACTTACAAAATGTTGTCTGCATATAGAAGGTCTGATGTTTTCGATAAATCCTGTAAAATGGGGGAGTATTCTCAGAAATCTGACCTAGCTCTCTTGTTTGCAGAGTTGGGATGTCAAAGAAAATAGCCACCAGAAGTATGAAAAAGTAGGACACCTAGTACACACATCAAGGTAATAGTGTTTGGAAATGTCAGCAAAACTCAAAAGGACAAGGAAAAGTGAATTCACAGCAAAACATAGTTCTGAGTGTTTAAAAATGGCACATGCTGAAATTCTTATGGCGTCTTTTACGTCTGGCCTTTGGCTCTGGGAGATGAGCTTTTAGTTTTCTATTATTTTAAGTTTTTTAGTGGTGAGGTCACTGGCCCAATAGCCAAGGCCGTCAGGACAAAAACACGTGCATGGTAGGCCCAGCTAGAAACTCAATAAAAACTATGATTTAATTAAGAAGCCTCTACAAACTTTGATAAACTGTAAGAGGGTGTAAAACAACAACGCACTGACCCACTAAGTGTGTACTGATAGGGAGAAGTGAATTAGTAATTTGATTCAGATAACTGATTTAACCACGACTCATCATAAATTTCCCAGTAAAAAAATAAATCAATTACCTAATTAGCACTAATGAGATCCACTTGTGACGAGATGGCACAGTCAGAATAGGTCTGTAAAGCGTTTGGAAAGTTAACACTCTGGCAGAGACCAGCGCTGGTGCCAACTGATCAATATGGACTCCCAAAAGAACCAGTGAAAATAAGAAAACTCACGAAACAGTAGCCATATTTTGCGCGAGTTGGATCCGGAGGTTGATGACAGTGATTACGTCTCATCGAGTGTCTCTTGCTGCATTGTATTGACCTGTATTTGTGTTTAAAATGGATTTCCTCCTTATTTCCAAATAATAGGGGAAGGAAACTAAAACCAAAACTCGGTTTCAAAGCATTTTATTACACTGTAGGGGAAATATTGGTAGGCCAGTCAGTTGCCTACCATTTCGTGTAGCCCTTTCTCACTTAGGTCTAGACATGTCTAGATAAAGTAGAATAACACAACATTTGCAGAAAATACTGCCTAGAATGTCTATGTATGGATTCACAAGTGACTATATTTCTTGTTTACCATGGCATAGCCCGAGAGAGAGGGTCGAACGATTTGCATGTAGTCTTGCTGGATATGCACAGAGACACACATTTTGAATGATATCCTGTAGACATAGAAGGTCACTAATCTGCCCCCTTTAGCACTGTAGTGTTATACATAATTCTTCTTTATATTCCATAGTTGGGAAACTGTTTTGAAAGGTCCAGCATACAAGGTGCCTTGTAGCTGCCAAGCTGTAGCAGTGAGCTGCTCGTCCCCAGGTCCCTACCCTGTCCACAAGCCGCTGGTCACAGGCCGGCCTCAGCACGTTATGACAGGGTGATCCCCTATAGTACCAGGCCATGATCCCTCTTCTACAAGCCACCTGTACCGCCTCTACCCCACCTGACACCCGCCCCCTCACCAACACCAGAGACAAGTAACACAATCAGTGCCACTATATCTCAATACATAGTCCAAATATTGACTTGCCAATAACATTCTACTGGAAGGTATCTCTCTGTTGTGTTGAGTCCAGTGGCACTTGGTCATGAGAAAATTGATTTGTTCCTTTATCCTAAAAAAAATCGGCAGCATGTTATTCTCTAGAGATGGTCAGTTTCACCATTTTGAAACATTGACAGACACAATGTCATATGTCATTTCTCAGAATCTTTTCTGACTGAACTAGACGAGGACTCTTCTAGATTAGAACAGTTTCGTTACTCTGTGGTCAAGGAAATACACGTTGTTTTCTGTTTCTTTAGAAGATGAAATTATAATTTGATTTTGCCTGTGATGATAAGGGGGCTAGTCTCCCAGTCTAACTTGCCTACATCAGCCCAGCCCAGATGGCTTTACTTTTACTGGGAGAAGGTAAAAGCCCTGGCCCGGGGGAGGTTAGAGCTTGGTTAGGTCTTGTCACACTAGGTGGCAGCCATGTGCCTGATATACTGGGTAGCTAAAGGGTGGTGTCCATTTAGGTATGATGGATGGTGCAAGGGATCGTCGTTGTGTGTCAAGAACAAATAATTGGCCGATAATGGCTTAAATTCAGTTCTGTAGCATTGTAGGTACAGCTCATTATGAATCCTCCGTTGTAGTTTATTCTGTGGCCCTGAACATGTGAATCACACAAAAAGCAGTTGGGCGTATAGCATATCGGTATATTATTCATTCTATTAGAAGTTCACCGGAATATGCTCTCCACGGGGAATGAAAGTAATAGGAATGTTATAAACATTCCATCATTGAAGCCAAATAAGTCAAACCTATCGCCAACCATACGTTGAATATATCATCATTATAGATGTGGTTCCGTTCTGTAGACTGCAATGGGTCGTTTGGAACCCTACTCTATGGCTGAACCTCGTGTGAAATCATCAAAAATGTATAGCATTTTAAGCAGTCGCATATTACATTGTGTTAATGCAACAGGGAAATAGCAATGTGAAAGCAGGGACCAATGGAATTCATCATTGAGTGTGATTGAGAGTGAAAGTATTAACCCCCCTAAACCCAAGCAAAGGGCTTTCATTCGTATGTTTTGAACGGGCCCAAATTTTAATGTGGCAACGATGTGCAGGTCAATCAAGCGGCTTGTAATACATTGTATAGTACCTTGTGTCCATCACCTATGTGCCCCTCTCAACTTCACTATAACCATGAAGCTGAAACAAAGCATAACCCAGCCAACATTGCTTAGTGGGACCGGTATGTGTTTTTACTTGGGCAAGCTGATTTGCCAATATCTGCAGGGGTTATGGTCCTTTTTGTCTATGGCTGGGAGCGCAGATGGGTCAGCCCAGATTCAAAGTGCCCATCTTGAGCCTATACTTATTTCACTTTAGCATAAACTATGAAAATGTACAATAAATGGTGATTGCTGGGGAAAATCAGATGTCAGCATGTTTTGAAATATTTACAATGTATAAAATTATGAAAAAAAAGTTTTCCTGGGTTGTCCCATCTAGGCTCCCACTTATAGCCCTGGACAAAAAGGACCATAACCCAGATATGGGCAAGCCCAGCTGACCCAAGTAAAGAACAGATGGGCCCCAGAGACCAATGCTGTCTGGGAACCTGCTCGTCTTGTTTTCAATGTTTTGTCATTTCGGCAGTGAGTAGTTCTTTTACTAACTACCACATCCCTGTTACGTTTTGCAGACCTCCTCCCAGCGGAGTGTGCCATCTTTCTCGCAGCATTCTCTTTCAAATGGTGTGTCTCATGCAATCCGAGTCTAGCTGCAAATCAGGCCGATACAAGCATTTGTTTTCGATTTGTAGGATTAGTACTATATTTGATTTTCATTTGTTACACTGTAAATAGTTAGTGTAGGTACATAGTAGAATCTATTGTAGATCTACAGTAGAATCTACTATAGAATGGATTTACAATAGAATCTAACGTTTAACTACAAAACTGGGAACCAACTCCTTACAGTATACTCTGCAGCCATATAACATCACACCTGCAGGGAAGTCTGGGTATTTTCACCAAGGAATCCGCCACACGTTCTAATTACCCCCAACCCACCCCAATACTTCTACAGTAGAATAAATATAGTTATTGAGTGGGTGGGAATAAGTATGTAGGCGTATCCCGTATACCATTGAATGCTCATGATCACATTCGCAGAAGTTCTGCAATGAAGGTTCTGCAATGAATGGCCTCAACCAGCAATACGCAGTCTTAAATGCTGATCCTAAATCCTAATCCTAACCAGTGCAGTCTCATGTACCCCCCTTGTAAATGAAGAAACATACCCTTTCAAAAGCTATTGAAGCTGTATTGTCCATAGTCTACCCCCTGCCTTGTCCCTCTAGGCCCTTTATGACTTTTGTGGCCGATAAGCCTTACTCTCCTACTCCAAGCACACACAGAGCAGCTCACTATAAGTGGTATTTTCTCCGGAGCATTATCAAACCCATGTTCTTGCATGCATGACTCAGTCAGTTATATAGGGCCACCATACATGCGAGCAGCTCAGAGCAGCCCAGCAGGGACAGGAGGCTGCTGTCAACTGGAGGGAGAAAACCTTTTACCTATCGTAGGGGCTGTTCTTGAACATGCCACCGAGTTGTGGTTAGGAACAAAGTTAGAAGTAAAGTTTGCCAATGGTCCTATTCACTAATTCAATGCTGCTTGCTGGCTATAGTATAAAAGTCCCATGCACCAGGAACGGGTGGTGACTGTTCATAAAAGTCGCTGATAAAGTGTATTCTAATTAGCAAAAGTGCATCTGCATTATACGGCAAAGTAACACAAGGCAAGTGTAAAGATCCCTGCAGGCTGATTCACAAAAAGAAAGTATATGGCAAAACAGTAACAGTGTGCAATGGTGGGAAAAGGGTCTTCCAAGGTAAAATTTCAATTATACAATAATTGAGGTCATCAGGTTTCCAGTGATATATTTCATTAGCAGGTACCATATCTAGGTTTTGAGAACTGGTTCGTTGAATATGTGTGGGCACTCAAATGCCAATAAGCTCTATCTTTCTTTGTTTTAGGGATATTTCTATATAATTAGCATAAGTATCCAAATATTCTGCCACAGCTTTTGAACTTAAAATCCTATTTACATTATATTTTCAGCATAGAAACTTCTGTTAATACGACATATATGGAAGGTTTTCACCAAAAATGGAATAGTAGTATCGATCATTTCTTGTTATATTTTGAACCTGTTTGGCTATATGGAGCCCCCTGGTAGCCGAAGGTCCCCTTTCCCTTGTTAATCTATCTTTTTTAATGATTTGAAGGACATTTAAATTGGGAATATCTTCAAAATCGTTAGTGCTATATTGGAGGTGTAATGGCTTGTAATGTTCATATTTAGAATCCATGTTCAATGCGATGTACCTCAGACATGTTCAAAAATGTGTTTAAACATGTGGAAAAGTCTAAGTATGATGACCAGAAGATAAATGCATGCAGTTTAAACTTTGTGAATCAGCCTTCAGACAAACGTAAAATATGAGCATTCTGCTGAAGCCAGTAAAACATTCTCTAAAGAAAAGTCCTCGAATGAGTGGTGAATCTCCATTGGTGTTATTCAAAGAAGCAACCATCTTACTAAATAATCTGAGATATGTGTAGAGGCAAGGGAAAGGGATACTCCAAGGCAAAGGTCAACTTTAAAATCGATGTCATAAGTTTTCCAGTGATATATTATGCTTGAAGCTATCAATTCTAGTTTTTGAGGAATGGATTTATGAAGATGTGTGGGCATTGCCCTATCAAAAAGCCCAATAAGCTCTAAGTCTCATATTTTCCCAGATATCCCTAATATATCTAATTAGCCTAATGATGATAATGAAAAAAATGTCATACATTTTCATTCTTTTAGTCATAAAGTTTGATCTAGGAATGGTAATTTTATTTTGTTTTGACTATAGTAACCCCCATGAATCTTTTTGTCAAGGGGTATCTTTGATTTTTCAATTTGAAATGAAAATCATGTTTCTGTGGCAACACATATCAACAAGGACACCCATTTAGGCCTTAAAACATTCTTTTTACATTCCAAATATAGAAGCTTTTCACCAGAAATGAAATTTTTGTGTATTCCCATCTTTTTCTACAGAGAAAAGTACACTAGAGCAGTTTTTACCCTTTTTCTTTCATTTAAGGCCATAGTGGCGCCCCCTGGTGGCAAAAATCGGAACTAATCCTGCACAGAGTAACCTTTCTGCTTGGCTGCTCACATATGATAGTCTATATATATCGTGTTTCCCATAAATGATTCTCTTGTCTGAGTTATATATGACAATGACGACTTTGCCCTCTCACGCTTTGTATGGCAATCTCATCAGTTGATCTAATCCAACATCGGACCCATAATAGAACACAATCATGGAATGAGGCTAGACTTTTCCTCTATTCATTTAGAATCACGAAAGCCCATTCTATCATATTCCGAACCTATATGACAAAATCTGCTGTACAACATAATTGTCAATACATCAATATATAGCCATTACTATTGAGTATGTTCTGTTTTTCATTTTTTTATTGTTCGTAGGCCTATCGAGAAATCGGTATACTATTCAAAGGAGATTGAAACTAGATGTATTCATGTGAGAGATCGATGTTTCAATGGACCAAAGGCTACTAGAACATCAGTTAAAAAGCTAGGCTTGCATGGCAAGCCTCAATAACTCGTGGGGTGTGTTGGTTGGTACATGACAAAGTACTATTACCTGAGATTGTATCAGGAAAACCTGACATGCCTCGTGTTAGAACTTAAGGTGTGTTCATCTGACAGATGTGGTATAAATAGAAGCATACAAAGATGAAGGCATGAACTAAACGTGTTTTATCAAGTATGGTTGTTGTTTGTTTTTGTGTTGTTGTTGTTTTTCCTGGTTGGGGGGAGGGGGGGGGGGTTCAAAGGGAAAGGAATAATTATTTGTGCTGATTAAATAGCATTAGCCACTGATCAAACTGAACATGTTTGATATGGGTTAGGATTGATGGATTAAGTATAATTTGGCGTGGCAGGATAAAGCGTGGAGTTGTCAGATAACCTGCTACATGCTTTGACTAGAGAATGGCATTGTCAATTTGGATTTATTGTGGTTGTTAATATATAGTTCGTCAAGTTGTATTTTGTGTTGGTTGTATCAGCAATCAAAATGAATTGCGATTCTCACATGCTTCCTTTTATCATCACTTGGTAAGTCTGATACATTAAAATAAAGAGAAGTCAGTACATTCTAGTGATGAAAAATAGTTGTATTCACTCTGTCCACTCCAACCAAAAAGAGATAAAATTGCAGCCAAACCATGATAAATCCACCACCATACTCGTCCCAAATACAAGTATTTTCATCAGATGAGTTTATGAATGGTGTATTATCAGCAGAGCCCGCAGGTGTATTTATTCAACTGTTCACATTCACTCACTAATAGAGACCGCTGACGTCAATCCGCCCATTTTCTTTTGTCGGGAGGCAGGCAAAATATTTGAAAGATATTGCTTACGGCAATGTTTATTATAATTTTATACCACTGCGCTTTCACCATAAAAAGAGGATCACTCTCGCCAAAACCTTTCTAATTTGAGAGTAAAGCCCTGCTGCATGGGATCACACAAAAGTAGTTTTGGCGATACTGAACACTTCTTTAAATCGTTCGTTTATATCTAGCTACAGTGTTTAGCAAGTGAGTGTACTAAATGTGGGTGGTAGCTCTGACAATTACATGCTATATCATATACAAGCTACATTATATATAACAATGTAAAAAATCAAATACACAGTCAA
Source organism: Harmothoe impar (assembly GCA_947462335.1). Taxonomy (NCBI): domain Eukaryota; kingdom Metazoa; phylum Annelida; class Polychaeta; order Phyllodocida; family Polynoidae; genus Harmothoe; species Harmothoe impar. The sequence continues at coordinate 42,127,257 of OX381706.1, read as the reverse complement.
CTGGGAGTAAATTGCAATTTTGATGACAAGATGATTTAATAAGATTATACGCTTGATAACGTGTTAAATGTGGTATGATATGAACTTATGAAGTTGAACGACAATTGTAAATAGGGTCTAGTGTTAGAGACGTTTTATGTGTAACGATTGATACTTAGCGCATGAAGCTCTTAATATTGTAGGGTAGGTGGGTGGCTGGATAAATTGAAACCTGTACGTCAGGCTGATGGAATAGGCAGCAACGAAAGCTAGTATAGAACTTATGTAACGTGTATTCTTGATCATTTCCAAGATGATTGAGTTTTTAGTATCCTTATGTTGATGTCCCTTTTGCTTGTTTACTTCTGGGATGGGGCCATGCATACATATCTTCTGAAAACGAGTGTGTTGGTTACTCTACTGAAAGACTCAAACCACCGTTGAAAAATAAAAATATATCTCCTCTAACACATTGAGTAGTAACTGGTGTATCCAAGTCAACCTAATAGGAAAACTACAGGAATGAGTTGCTCTCTCGATGTGGGTCACGCGATTGGTGCCGGATATTACACGGTTGGTAGTAATGAGTAGCTCAGAAGGAACAAGAACACCGTCTCAGAGCTGGAGCTGAGTCTTAATCAAATAAAAGACAAACCCCCAAAGTCCACAAGTAGCCCCCCATTTGGCTGCCTGTCACGGGCTAGACAAAATCAAATTAACATGCCAGTGACTATTAGTCGGTGGTAGTGTTTTCAAACACTGGTAGTTTGAAGACCACTGCTTTTCGTATACTAAATCGGGATTCCATTATAAGCTGCAAATTGCTGATTTCTAGTTTTCATTAATTAACCACTAATTACCATTAACGGTTCTACCTTTTAATCCACCTGTATAGTGAGGCCCTGGCGTACAGAACGATGGATGCGTGTCTTGGGGCAGAATGGGGCATGCCTGGAGATCAACCTGGAAGTGGAAATGGTATTAATCATATCTAAAACCACCAGGATTAAATTATACTAATTGTACCTAACTGAGTGGTACCCACCTCTAATTGGATAATATTAATATCCAAGAGGCAGTGTTATGGTGGTGTTTATGATTAAAAATAGAGTACCGGGGTTGTTTCCAGTCTAGACTGTGGGAAGGATGAGCCGTGTTACACTTCCTGTCATTCCAATGATAGATCTGGTCCCGGGATCTAGCCTACTTCGATTAAGAAATGTCCAACATTGTTAATTGATGCACGGATCTACATATATAATCAGATTTAAGGGGGAAAATGCACTGATTAGCCAATGATTTGTTTATTAGAAATGATATATGCTAAATTCGCATACAAATGCTTTATCAGAGTTACCATTCATTGGGAATGGGATCCCGCCTAGTAGGACACGAGCGAAGTCTTGCCTAGTCAGGAACAATGCAAATGGATTTTACTGTCGTGGACACAACAATTATGGGTCAAGCGAGCTGCCCGGGGCACAACTTAGTAAGCTAGTAAGTAAGCCAATACTCAATATTGTAGCCTTTTTAGGGGTGGGCAACTGGGGTTGTCTATCAACCATTATGTACATATATGCAATCATTGACGAAGGGCTTTATATTTTCATGTTTCAACAATTAGATAAGGATATAGCAAAATACGGCAGACTGCATTATCTGTGTAATAGCCATGATGTATCAACAGTAGAAACCCAACAGTCCATCGTCCAGTTGCATTATTTCCTCCTCCTGATTCAATTTGCCTCTCTGCCGCTCAGTCGGTATCTGCTTCTGCAACTTTGGCTTTTCGTTCTGTATCTTGATGACTTCCCCAAAATACAAGAGCCCACCCTCTTTCGATCGTGCCTCTCCGTCCTTGCTATCTCAACCCCTGGACTTGTCGAAGGAGGACCCTGTGGGAGAGGGGACCTGTCTGATGTATTAAACAGGACAGGGACTATAAAATAGGTCATCTGCGCAGGACGAATATCGCGTAGGAAACAGCTGGCGGCGGTGAAGCGGTGGATTTCCGGTCAGATGACCGTACCAATGTGCCGTCGTGCAACAACAATATCGGGCGTTCTGATGTGAATCTCAGTCTGCCATGCTCTGTCCCTCTGACTCGTTCTCTCTGTCTCACCTTGTGTCTCTATCTCTATCTCAATCTAGTTAGGACTATGCATATCTATCTAACTATCTGCATATTCTATCCGCATCTACATGGATATAGATATAAATATCATGTATAGAATCATCTGTCCTGCATTGTCAATGTTACAAGCTTTTTGTAAAACTGAAATAATTACCTAGAATAACCCATATGAGTGGGTCAGAGATTTATTGAGCTGTTCATAGAGGCCAAGAGTAAACCTACCAGTACTAAAGGTGTCCTAATCAAATGGATCTATGACTTACGCTTCTTGACCTACCAAAACCTTTAGTATTCTATATTCGCTGCTTCGGGAAGAGATAGTTTGAGGTCATATAACAATCCCTACTACAGTACTCGTGTCTTATGAGATATGTCTTATACTATCTTGACCTCCTGCTATAGTAATGTACTTCCCAGTCTAGACAGATTAGAACTAGGGTAGCAGGTGGCCTGGCCAACCCACCTAAGAACTAAGGGGCTTATGGTTATAAGTCCTGACAAGCATAAACCTCTCACTACAATAAATTGCAATACAGAGCATGCAGCAAGAGCGTTGGTGCTAGAGTGCCTGCGATGAGGGTCATGGCCTGGGGATTCTCAGTAGAAATCGGATAGTATTAGAGTATCCCTATTAGATGGACTACTTTATTTAAAGTGGGTATTCCTGATTTAAATCTCTTCTCGTGTCTCTACAAGTTCCGCCATGACAATCGAGTAATGGCGGATATGTATTGCTCACAAATAATATTCAGAAATGTTATATTTCTGATACATGTAATTCATACTATGTCTACTGGTTGTTAAACATAAAATACAGTGTATGGCAGCTTGTTTGTAGATGCTTACTTTGGTAACAAAGCTACACGTAGGTGCAAAGAACAGTGCTGTGTTACCGTTGTGAGCCTCTAAATAGGTGATACCTAACCAGTATTGTAGCTGACCAGCATTGACTCTACCTCCAGTGTCACACATCCCTCCTGGCCCCCTGAGCAGCTCATGCTGGGAGCAGCCCCTCAGGTCATGACGTCCTGCTCGCGTGTTGCTCACAGCTGCTCATTGTGTCTCACTAGTAGAGCATACCCCATGCCATATACTGCTCCTCTGGTTCAATACCAAATGGACAAGGTCCCCTGGAGGCACCAGACAGTGTATCACAGGCTGACCAGTGTGTGGTTCCCTAAAGGCAGCCAATGTTGAAAGCCGAGAGCACCCCGAGCCGACCAGCTGACTGGGCGTGCTAAGTAGTACAGTACTGTATGGCATTGTCCAGCATGTGATGTGTAGATGCTGTGACGAGGGGTGGATGGATGGCAGTAGTACCGCTGTTTGAAAGGTGTGGGTAGATGGGATTGGGAATGGTGAAATAGGGGGGTTGATGCGAGTGGTGGCAGGAGTCACGGGCGGGGCACATATATTCAGAATCATCACAGAGAGATGGTCTGTACATGGAATTGGGTGAGGGACTATTGCAGTACATAGGATTGGGAGTGGAATAGACCATCTTGCACGATGCTTAAAATATCAATTGCACAAAAGGACAACAGGAAATTCTTAATACACTAATTAGCAAGGGACTGCATGGTAGTGGCCAAGTAATAGGTGTTTCTTTTTCATGAACAGAAAAACATGTTGTGTGCACAGTCGTCCTGTCTATACGACAGTGAGGCACATACCATTTGATGGAGGGGTGGTGCAGTAGAAAATCTTGGGGACACGATAGTTACACGTAGTACTAATGTAATGCAGGTATTTCAAGATATCAGTGCACCAGAGTGGGACTGCCTATACCACCAAAATAAAAATCTTCGTATTGATAATACATGTATAAATCTCCACACGTCACTATTTCTTCAGAGCCTAATTGACAACACCAAAATACAGTACTGAAACATGGTTAATACGGGCTTGAAGAATACCACTAGAAGAGCTGTAGCTTGGGGCAGTTACCGTGAGCTGCTCACCAACACGAACCACAGACACCAGAGAGCAGTTCATGGCTGCCACTGTGAGCCATCACGCACGTGCCATCACGCCGACTGGTATAGTGCATGGCCTGCAATGAGCAACTCTATAACGTGGTGCTGTACCAACCTGTATGGGGTAACACTAGTTAAGGTGACGGTGTTTGAACCATGTGTCCATATAGTATGTCTCACCCGACATTAGGATGAACATACATGTTAATCTCTACAGAGAGGCAGAAAGACACGGAGGGAGAGAGGAAGGCAGGGGCCGGCAGACAGGCAGGCATGCGGGCATGCCGGCATGCAAGCTGCCATGCAGGCAACATTTTAGTATCAGCTGAAAGAAAATAGTGAAGAGATAAATTAAGACAGAGGTGTGATATGAAAGGAGATATTATTTGAAGGGTTTCAATGGAGAATAAAGTAACATTGAGGAAGAACACTAATGAAGAACTTTCGTTTTTTCGCCAAACATATTTCTAAAGTATGTAAACGAGGAGGTAGCTTGTTTCCCGAAGGACCATTTCTAAAGTATGCTTATCACTCCTTCTGGCAAGGTATGCAGTGTGCCACGGTACCATTGCCAATCTTCTTGCAAGCAAAGTGGCTCTTCATACCATCATTCTCTGGACTTGAGTTGCTCAATTGATGCCAGTCTATGAGCAGCTCACGCGACGTCTGCAGCAGCAAGGGTGGTGGGTGCGTGCCAGCTGAGGGGGGAGGGCAGGGCAGGGCAGGGGGCGTGGTTAAATAAAGCTCAACAGGCTTTGTAACGACGACCAAGGTTTTAGCCACAAGTCAACAAGCCATCTAATTTTACAACCTTTATTACATTCACTCTGCTGCCATTTGTCCCATGACGTTTTGGGGGACGCTGCTATGAATGCTGATGCAAGGTGTCTTTTGAGCTGCTCGGATCCAATAATAAAGAGAGGGGGAAGAGATGGTGGAGGATGGGAAGGGAGGGTATTGAGACTTTTTGGATTTAATTCATATTAGATTTATTTTATCTGACGTAGTTTAGTGATAATGAATGGTCTGATTAATGGTACATGTCGCATGCTAAATCCGCATATAATCTATGCAATACCTACATTTAGTGCTGTTGAATATAGCACTCTCCTGGGGATGATCCTGGTCTTCTTACTAACGGAAAGGGACCATGTAAAGATACATTGTTCTAAAAAGGAAAGGAGTAATATCAGAAAGGGTAAAAACAGAACATCATCATACTTAGTGCCACAATTCCTCCGTTTAGATGTATGTTCCAAGCGCTACATCACCCAATAGCGTTAGATGTGGCATAGTCATTAATCTCCGTGTAACATCAATTAATGAGGTGCTCACAGCATCGGGTTATAGGCAGACCTGATTAGTTATTGCCCCCTTTCATTATGATACTACCAGTCATTATATAACATGTCCATGGTAGACAAGGTGAGAATGACATAACAGTAAATTGATACCATCTATGGAGATTTCATGAGGCCAAACAAAAAGGTGAAGGTGACAAAAAAGGACCGACCCTAGCATTATTCCCCAATTTTGGGAATCTTTTTATGAATCGTTTTTGTATTCTTATTTTTCTTGATTTTAGTGGCCTAATTAATTGTTTGACCCCAAGGAGGTGCTTTTTAACAGGAATATCCAACAATTTCGTGATATTCCTAGTTACTGGAGGAATCGGTGCTGCCATAATTATTTTCAACCATGTTGCCTGAAACACTCCTATTTCCTTTGGCCTGAACATAATTACGGTATTACAGAATGATTATACAATAAGGAAATTACAGGAATGATTCATTACCAAAGTACCTATCATGCCCACTCTGTTTGACCTGTGACTGGATGAGGATTATGAAATCTGAATCAAGTATATGCAGAGTATGTTGAATTCCTAGAGTATTTCATCAACTACACTAAAATACAGCAACCGTGGAATTTGGTTGGATCGATGTCAGTGGATGTTTTAGATAAATATGCACCATCGACTGTGTGTGCATTATATTGATTGCATTATTCATGGTTGAGATTGATTTCAGAGTTGATGCTGATGTTGTGGCTGTATTGCTTTGGTGGATGCATTGTCTTGGAGGATGGACAGAGCATTGTGGTCCTTAAACAATAGGCAAAAACCGTAAACGGGAATGAGAATCAAGGACACAGTTGAGGGATTTCCACTTTTTTCTTCAGCTATCACTCATACAAATTCGACGTGGTGTTAACATAAATCATCTCTAGGTTTGTATGGTTATTTCCATGTAAATGCCTAATGGTAACAGGTATAACATAATGAAGGTTATTACCAAGACCTCTTGAAGCATCCACACAATCAAATCAGACTAATCACACCACAGACCAGATGTGGTCTATACATTGTTAAAATAATGTTCCTGTTACGTAGTCTGATTACATGACTTGCGGATAATCAGAGTCGTGGTGGTATTAGTCATCCAGCGCCTGGACTTGTAGGCTGTTGTATGAATAAATCTCTACATGCACCCCTCCCCCCTTCTAATGTCCAGCTAATGTCTAATGTCTCTGTCTCTGTCTCTCTCTCTCTGTCTCTCTCTCTCTCTCTCTCTCTCTCTCTCTCTCTCTCTCTCTCTCTCTCTCTCTCTCTCTCTCTCTCTCGCTCTCTCTCTCGCTCTCTCTCTCCTCTCTTCATCTTCTGTTGGTCTCTCTCCCCCTGTCGTTGGTCTCTCTCCCTACGCTGGCACACACCTGCCCCCTTCCTCCCTCCATCCCCCGTCACCTTTGACCACTGTGGTTATTAACATGCACTTGTCTGGCGGCTTGCTGACCGGCCGGTGGCCATTTTACACACTAGGCCTTGGTACTGCAGGATCAGCCTATGGCGGCAGCCCACTTCCTGCAGATTGGTCAATGACTTAATTACATTTACATTTACAATCAGTCTCATCAGGCGCTGGTAATAATGATAAGTGGTGGCGTACGGTAGGAGGACAGGAGGGTGGGCGGTAGTTCCTGGTAGTCTAGTAGATAGAGCATCATATTGGACCAAGTTTGGCACTTCCGGCAGGAAGCATGAAACTTTGCTGATAGGGGTTTTTCAATGTGCTGAATCCATTTCTAAGTGGAAACATCATTTTTGAAAATTGTTTCTACTTCAAAAATGACTTTGAAAAAAGAAAGTAAAAAACATTTTTTAATTACTAATATGCAGGCTTATAATGCAAATGCAAGTATTTTCAGGGGGTATATTCATGACAAACTGGTTAAATCTGAGAGGGAAAAAGTACTGATTATGAATTATGATGTCGTCTTCTTTTTTCAATTGGCCCAAATCATCGAAAATCCAAGATGGCCACCAAAAAACCAGAATATCATCTCCAACAGCCTAATTATGCATCATAAAACCGATCTAACATTACCTACCCCCCCTAAATCATACCCAAGGAATCCAATGGTGTTATTGGTTTGTTGCTAGAACAAGCAGTTGCCTAGCAACCAGGATTTTGCATAGCAACCAATGCCGAATAATCAGAATATCATCTCCCATAGCCTAAGTATGCATCATAGAACCATTCTAACATCACCCCCCCCCCCCCTAGATCATACCCAGGGAATCCAATGGTGTTATTGGTTTATTGCCAGGACAAGCATTTGCCTAGCAACCAGGATTTTGCATAGCAACCAATGCCAAATAATCAGAATATCATCTCCCATAGCCTAAGTATAAACATAGAACCATTCTGACATTACCTGCCTCCCTCCCCCATAATCATACCCAAGGAATCCAATGGTGTTATTGGTTTGTTGCTTGGACAAGCAGTTACATAACAACCAGGACTCTGCATAGCAACCAGTATTGTTTCGTTAATTTGCCTAGCATCTATCTAGACTAATGATATTTGAATAGCTAATGGCACCAAGTTAAGTTGATTTTGACTGTATGGCAGCATTCTAGAATGTAATGGTCCCTAGAAACTGCAATGGGGCCCAATACAATGGTTATAGGTGCCTTCTGAGCACTCACAATATATTCCATATATTGTTACATAGGCCCCTACCTAAATTGAACCTGAGCAACCCATTGATGTACTTGGTTTGTTGAAAGAAGTGCTCGCCTAGCAACAGTGATTGTTTTCCCAATTCAGCCAGTGAGGGTACTATTGGGTGTTTGATATGGCACTGGCCCTATGTGTGGCCAGGCTATAAGACTGTCCTTCTTTTATTTTGAACCGTTGCTCTAATTTCTTTTGGAGGGAGGGGAATACATGTTCTAGGCTTCTGTTACATAGTCATCCATTACATGTGTTTCTATTATTTGACAAAGGTTATTGCAGGAATAACCCTACTGTTATAGCATAAATGAGTGTGGTAGTGTGAGGAGGCCTGTGGGGAGGAAGCAATTGCCAGTAGTAATACAGTCAGCTCCCTCTATTGCTACCACCATGGGACTATCTTAGAGTAGTCGCAATGGCTGGGTGGTCGGAGTATTGGGAGTTAGGGATTTGGAAGTGCTAATGGAGTGTCGGTCATGATATGAGGGATAGCAGCTTGGAATATAAGTTCATAGAAGCTCCTATCGCTAACCTGTCCAGTGGTTCTAAGGGCCAGAAGCTTTGTCACTCACCTGTCCAGTGGTCAGAGTTGTAAGTGACAGAAGCTCCAGTACTCACCTGACCAGTAATGTGAGTTGTGACTGGCCACTGCTCAGGCATGTGTAGGGGGCCTCTGTCACTCTCATCTCCAACCACAAGTAAGGTGTTTGAGGAGACTTCTGCCCCTTTAAATCTGTGACAATTGGTCAGGTATGTAAGGGCTGTTCTGTCACTTTCAGCTCTGACCACTGGTGGCTGAGAGCCTTCTAAAGGGACAAAAGGTCGCTACTTTCCAAAAATGGTTGTAATGGCGTGGGCAACCATGGGCAGTGTACTGTAATATGGTTAGAGGCATTTAAGTCAGGTAGGTGGTAACTGATTCTGGATGAATTCAGATAATTTCCAAACATTACAGATATCTCAGGGTTTTCATTCTTGACTCATTTGTTCTTGCACAGCCTCACTACAAACCTTTTGATTAGTTCAAGATCTGCTTCCTCTTCATCAGACATTGAAACTAAGGACCTGCTAAAGGCATTGCTCTCTATGCATCAAATATATTTGTTTTACCAATCCCTGAGAGGAAGATCACGATGCTGCAGCCAGAGAAGCAGCATAGCAAAATTGACAAAATAGTCCCTAGTCAATGAGCGATGTGTGTGCTACTATATATATCCGAAGTGCTCCCATATGCTAATCATAGCTTGGCTTCTTCAAAAATACTCACAATTGCTAAGGCCATAACTACTACATCAGTGTCTGTGGCTTTTATCATAATTATATTAAACCATCTGTCTGATGCCTCCTAAAGACCTAGGGAATGACTGCTTCCTGATCAGTGCATGGCTGTAAGCTTTAGCAACAAGTTGGATAACTTTTGCTCAGTGACCAAAACAATTTCTTTCAAATTTAAGGAATTTGTAATCAAGACTCTAATCAGTTTTGGGTACCGTAAAACCTTGATTATAAGCCTAACTCGCGTATAAGCCGCACCCCGGCTTTGGGCTGATTCTATATGCCGCAGAGACCCTCTGAATCACCCCTGGCAAAAACTCGCGTAGTAGCCGCACCCCTAACTTTGGCCCAGCTGAGCTTGTGTCAAGAGTCCTCCTGGTGGCCAGTGAAGCATCCTGGCAGGTTGTGGAGCCTCCTGGTGGACCGTGGAGCCTCCTGGGTTGGGGAGGGGTTGAGTGGGCAGTGTCAATGCCTTACATTCGCACCTCAGTCTTAAGACAATGCAGACCACTGCTACTGCTTTTACTCCTGGCGAGGGGGGTGGGGGGGGGGGGTGGAGTGATAGCTTTCTGTGTCTATGAGGTCCGTACCAATGGAGGGGGGGGGGTTTGCGGTGTGCATGAGGGTGTTAAAGCTATGGTAGGGGTAGGTGGGGGGGTTAAGTTCTTATTATTCCAAGGGCGTGTAGTGGTAGCAGGAGATGTCAGACAGAGTCATTTTAAAATAACAATTGGGAAAAACTCATGTATAAGCCGCACCCCGACTTTGGGCCAATCCTATAAGCTGCACTGGCGATCTGACTCGGGTACTAGTCGCCGCTTCTATGCGAGGTTTTACGGTAGTTAGTTATTGAAATACACTGAAAATCATATTAGGTTCTGAGGTTGTTATTAGTGAATACTTTAGGGTGATCACTGTTCTGGTGTGGACAGGACGTATCCCTATCATTATTAGGGGCATCATATATGACCACCCAAACCTTTTTCTTTAATACTGAAATTAGATGAGACTTACCAGTGTAAGGCAAGATTTGATTTTGCATTTTGCTGGTGGCACCATAAGTAGTGAGGAGTATACAGTATATTAAAGTCTACATGAAAGATACTGACAATCCTCCTGTATATAATTATATATATACATAATGATGGATAATATAACACTTTTTATTGATTTTAACATGACTTTTGGTCAGAATACTTCATAGAAAATACATGAAATGTGAGGACTTTAGCTGGTTAATGTGATTAAGTTGGTTCATCATCAAGCTTATCATTGAATACCTGTTGCTAGGCAACCACTTACAATAGCAATAAACCTATAGCATCAATGGGTTCATTGGATTCAATTTAGGGAGGGAGCTATGCAATGATCCATATGGAATATATTGTTAGCAGGGCTATCTCAGAAGGCACCTATATAACCACTGTATTTGCTCCCATTGATAGGTAGTTTCTACTATCTAGGCATATCAATGAATTGGATGAAGGTTGCTAGGTGACCACTAGGTTCTGATATGAGGTCAAAGTGTCAAACTCAACTTTGGGGTGTTAGTTATTTCAATGTTATCAGGTCTTTATAGATGCTAGGCAAACCAACAAAACAATACTGGTTGTTATGTTCACTCCTGACTGCTAAGCAACTGCTTGTCCTAGCAATAAACCAATAACACCATTGCATTCCTTGGGTATGATCTATGGGGAAGGTGATGTTAGAATGGTTCTATGATGCATACTTAGGCTATGGGAGATGATATTCTGATTATTCGGCATTGGTTGCTATGCAAAATCCTGGTTGCTAGGCAACTGCTTGTCCTAGCAACAAACCAATAACACCATTGGATTCCTTGGGTATGATTCAAGGGGGGTAGGTAATGTTAGATCGGTTTTATGATGTATAATTAGGCTGTTGGAGATGATATTCTGGTTTTTTGGTGGCCATCTTGGATTTTCGGTGATTGGGGCCAATTGCAAAAAAGGCAACATCATAATTCATAATCAGTACTTTTTCCCTCTCAGATTTAACCAGTTTGTCATGAATATACCCCCGGAAAATACTTGCATTTGGATTATAAGCCTGCATATTAGTAATTGAAAAATGATTTTTACTTTTTTTTTTCAATGTCATTTTTGAAGTAGAAACAATTTTCAAAAATGATGTTTCCACTTAGAAATGGATTCAGCACATTGAAAAATCCCTATAAGCAAAATTTCATGCTTCCTGCCAGAAGTGCCAACCTCGATGCTCTATCTACTAGACTATGGTAGCGGGGGGGGATGGTGGACTGAATGGGCAGGGGTAAATAGTCGATGTCCGCGGCGACTATAGTGGCCATGTGAACTCGTTGTAGGGGGGGGGGGGTTGATGTCGGGGATTGACGTTAGGGAGGGTGGAGGGTGGAGGGTGGGGTGGGGGGATGGGGTACTACAGCCCCACCACCTGATGCTTCAGTTAGTGATACAGTAGACAAACTGCTATTTGCACAACAGGTCTGAGTGTGGTAGAGGTGGAGCAGGACCCAGTCTCATTGACCTATAGTGATATATAGATACTCATGTATAAATAACCCTCCGCTCATTCCTATCCCTGCCTCCCTAGCTATCGCTCTCCCCGATACAATCCCATCCCCCTTTATATTGACACCCCTTTCTTCCCCCTCCCCGCCCCGTTCCTCTTCCCTGGCTCCTTTTATTTAATACGGTTAACCCCTTACCCCCTCACCCACCTTCACAGATCACAGTACACTTAGCCGACTCCCTACACATTCAATTCCATGAAATTCTGGAAATTTAGATTGATCTATATAACCTCCATCGTTCTTGGATATTCCTTAAAGACAGCATGGTCCTTGTCAATGTTCTTTTGCATTTTCTATTTGATAAGTCATCAGCTCAATTTTGAAGAAATTAATAGGGAATCAAAGGTCAACTGACTGGGTTGGTATATCTTTTAATAACGACAGCTGACACCTCCTCCCCCTCGACCTATATCATTCTGAAAAGACCCACGTTAATGCTTTGACTGCTACTTGGTTATAGTTTAGCAACTGACCACGCCCCCCCCCCCCCCCCCCCCACACACCCGATTAGTAGCTTGGGGCGGTAGCCGTGTCCATAACGGCCACTACAGACCCAGAGCAACTCATGCCGGCGAGCAGTTAGGTGCTGCAGGAGCAGAGTGTGAGTAGGGCAGCCTTATACCCCTGACCAGGTACCCAGAGACCACGCCTCGTGCCGGTGTCCTACTCCAGCAGGCACCAGTACACGGAGCTGTCCAGCTGAGCTGCCCAATGCCTTCAGACCGTGGAGTTTACATGTTCTAAGTGGAGGCAGCTCTAGGTGCTGACAAGTTAAGGTGGGAGGGGGTGTGAAGGTGCAGGAGGAGGCCGTCCTGCAGCCATCCAGGTGGGGAGGACTCACTTGTTGCTGTCTGCCTATATGGTACGCCGCCTGCACGGCCTGGAGGATACAGCCTTAACCAATCTACTGGTGCTGGAGTACGGGTGCAGCAGCAGCAGATTTGTGCCACATCAGCAGCTGGAGGGGTGCGGCAGGATTGATCAGGAGGTACAGGAGTAGGGACCCAGGAGGACGGGTGGCGGCCGGGGGCTGGATGCCGGCCGGGGCAGCTACAGGAGGAGACGGGGCGGCGCTGCCCGGGAGGACGCTGGGGTGTTCATGCTGGAGGAGTCGGAGGGCGGATGGGGGCGGGATAGCAGCCACTTCCGTTCCCTTCCTCCAGGGCTTGGCGCCGACCCTGGTAGTGGTGGGGACACCGGGAGGAAACCCCTCCCTGCTGTCACTACGCCGGGCGTGTCGGGGGTATCCCCGCACGTGTTGTGCTCGGTCCTGCTCGCCACGTGGACCCTGCTGCTCAACGTGGCTGGAGGTGAGTCTCTCTTCCTGTTTGTATCAGGAAGGTACCGGGAGTCACCAGCTGTGCCAAAGTATGTTTGAATCATGTTTCATATATTCGTGGCAATGTAATGATTGATGTACCACTTTTGAACTACCACATTGTTACTATAGGTTATGTGTTCAGATCCTTAACGTCAACAGGGTGACATGAGCACGTTTAGGCCTCAGTGATAATTGCAGGAGGAATAAAGATAATAGTGACATGGCACATGGGCATTCTTTTTTTAAATCGACAAGGGACATAGGACACCCCCCCCCCCCCCCCCATACACACATGCTCCCTCAGTGAAACGTTAAGCAATATCTCTCAAGGTAAGGGCTATATTCCTCTATACTATACTCCTGCAGTGTTATAATCTCAACATGTGAATTATGTGAATGAACATTATAATCCACTTTCATCTCAATATAAATGAGTATAAGGATAGAAATATATGTTTATACCAGCTAAGGTTCTTTGAACCAATTTGCCAACAGATAGCTATACTTCTGCTAAGCTGTGAGGGTTCATTAGTAGATCCCCACTGTACTAAATGCATTGATGAGCAGACAGAGAGTGCACTGCCACACGTCGAGTAGCTATATGAGCAGCTCGTGTCCTACACTGTGAGGAGCAGCTCCTGCACATCCCTCACCATGGGTCCGCCTGGTGGTAATTACCCACCACTAGTTGCCTCAACCAGCTGACCTCGTCATTACGTGTTTCTATCTTGTTTCACAAACATGGCTAGTCAGCTCTACCCCATTCCCCTAACACCAGCACCAGGTGATCCGGAGGTGATCCCAACGAGGCCTGCCCTCCCTAGACCAATATTTACGCAGGAGGTGGAGGGGATAACTGCGATAGTTCACAAGTTTAAAGCCTATTAAGTGTTGATCCAATCTACGTATTACTCCAACTCTAATGTGGCATTGAAGTGCTCACTGATTGGATTCTCCCGTGTTCCATCAAGAGGTTTTGTGTAATTAGACTTCTGCCATATTGATTGCACTACTAAGTCACATGCTTACTGGGTTAGGGAGTTTTGCGTGTTTGCTATGTCGTGGATAGATTAATATAATTATAACATTATGATAATTAGACCCTCAAACATGGCTAATATAATACATCTTAAAGACGAGAAGAGTAACAAGTCAGCCGATGCTATACAATGCACAACTTCACTCAATTGTAAGATAATTCACTGATTGATATAACAATAGGTATGTCGTTGATATTATGTGTCGATGTAGGGACACCTTTTCCCATAGATTCATAACTTATGTTTATTTTAAACGTGATAGTGAAATCATGCCCGCTATCAACCTGGCCGTTGATCATATTAGCTGAAACGTAGGTATTGAGGGCTTCATTTATAAATAACATAATTTTATGTACCACATATAATCAACATAGGAATGCCTATTGTTCATTATTATGGTAGCATAGATCCAGGGGAAATAACAAATACACTGAAAACTTTATGGGAGAAAAAGTAATCAAGGGTGATTACTTTTTGTAATCACAGTGATTGTGACACAAGTGAGTACTTGGTATTCACTAGAGTAATCATATGTGATGACCCTGGGTCATCACTATGATTACTTTAAAAAAATTCATCTATGACTAATTTCATATAAGTTATATCTATGTACAACAAGATATCAATCCCTAATAAGTTTATAATCACCCCCTCATCTTGTCATCATACCCTGATTGAGCGCACTTCTAGCCCTCAGAGCAAGCCTAATAAGGCATATTTGTGAATACAGTAACCAGCAGCCTTTCTTACATTAGTAGATATGGTTTCAGGCACCAAAAAGGTGTGCATGCGTACACATGTGTATGCTCTTGCTAATTTCTCTAAAATCTTACTTGTAAATAACTTGAGTTCCTTATGTACCAATATTCTTCGTATATATCATTTTATAAGTTTCTATGATTAGAGTTGATATAGATATGAATCCATATATGGCCTGGAGTAGGGACTGCATGTTCTATTACTGTCTAGTAGGGCCCCCTAGTGGCAAATATGCTAATCAAGATGATGACTTTGGGTAATCATGGTGATGACCTCAACTAATCAACTGTCTATGATTACCATAACTAATCAATAGTGATTCGTTTTAGATATTCCCAAGTTTTCAGTGTAGGCCACATTTATATGATTATGTATACCTATATTGTATACTAACTATTTGAACGATTTCATTAAATCCAATACTCCTCACCATGCATCGTTACAATGAACGTCTATTTCAACACAAAGTATTGCTTATGTAACGCCAACATCAATACTATTATCAAGCCCAATAAGTTGCTTAGCCGCCCATGGTTATATTCAAGAGCTCTTTTTCTCTTTGAGAGCCAGGATATCTATGGCAGGATCCGTACCCACACCCTCAGAAATATTGAGCCCACCAGCTAACCAACTGCTCCATCGGGACTTATGCAATGATTCTCATCACCCAATAGTATATGTACTGCTTCTGCCTTTTGGGCCCAATGAGTAACGCTATTTAAATGTTTTGAGGTGTTTGGACCTCATTTCTTTCTTCTTTTTTTCTTCTTTTTTTCTCTTGAAATATCAAAATAGCTAACTAGCTAACTAGGTCCTATGGTGGTGAGGCATTTTCCCTTTAGACAAAGTTCAGAGTACTATTTGGTTAGTGCTGCTGTTATATAATTCAGGGGCTCTGCCCCCGCACCCCCTTTTTCTTTCTTTTTTCTTTTCTTTTTTTTCTCTTGAAATATCAGAATAGCCAAAGAAATAAAAAATGTATAACTGGCATATCAAAGTTCTGCTTGACATCAGTATAGCCCATGACAGCTCAGGAACCGTCCTGAGGCAGGTCGATGGAACCTGACCCCAGAGGGCCTGTGGTTACCAGGAGACCAACAGGAGGAGAAGTACAGGGGTCCAGTGTAGGTTATATAACAGTCCGATGTAAGAGATGTATAAGAGAACACGGTCGTCATAGGCTATACTGACATGAGATTCATGCCCAGCTTCTGGAAGTCCAAACCAGAAATACCATGTACCCAAGGATCAGTTATATATAGCTTGCTCATCAGCTCAGTTGCCAATTTCAATTTCCAAGAACCTGAACAAGATAAACGCCCCAGGTCATTATGATTTAGCATAAGCAGTAAATACTTTCGATATTTTCGGGTCATGTAAGGCCTGCGTTTCATGTGTATAAATGCGAGCGGCAATATGACTGGCTGTTACCATGTGATAAAGTAACAGAAAGTCAGTGAAAGTAGATATCTACTTGAGCGTGTATATATATCATATGCAATGGCTACAGAGCCAATGGTGTACGTTAAGTGAATGACGTTTCGAGCCTGTGAAGCAATAAGGGATGACAGGTACTAATGATAAAGCCCTACACAGGAGGACAGATTCCAACATTGTCCTCAAAGCCGTATACATATATATATATATATATGTTGTAAATAGCATGACTGGTTTACAAACATGTACACACAACGTGTAGACACTCAGACATTCCCAGAATCAGCCTTTATAGACATATCCCAGTAACCAGCATAGTCTCCTCTCCAGGTCCTGTAGACACCAGGTGCTTAAGAAGCCCACACACCCATCCCACATACTATCATTACGTAAATGTCATTGCCCTGCAGGCACTGGTCAGTCAACCTCCGTCCCTACAACTCCCCTACTCCCATGCTCTTCACGAGGACATGCCCCTCACCTGTCCAGGGCTAGCTGGAACAAGCCCCCAGCACTCCTCCAGTGTATATCATAACAAGCAGCCCTGTCTCCAGTGACACCGACAAGGCCTTATCTGCCTGCAGCCGGACGCCCCTCCTGGGTGCTGCAGGGCACCGATAACCGGGAGACGCCTGAGGACAGACGGACCCTGCCCCTGGAGGAGGGCCTCCTGGAGGAGGTGCTCACCTAACGAGCTACTAGTGACTGGGAAGGGAGTGAGTGAGTAGAGACACAAGAGCTTAAATTATGGGGGCAGTGGGGGTGGCAGCGGAGGGAGGCAGGCAGGCAGAACGTCACAGACAGGTCAATAGGCAGGAAGGCAGGTTGCCCCATAGGTATAGGCAGCAAGGATGAGCATTGATACATAGACAGGCAGTCAAGGAATGGGGGGGTATATGGGAGGGGGGTATAGGCTAAGAATGATCTGCATCCATGCGCATAGTACTTCTGCATTAGAACTGCTTAAGATGAGTCCAAGATGAATCGCAGTCATGGTTGAACATCACAAATTAGAGTACAGATAGGGAGCGATGGAGTCGGGAGGGTGTACGGGCAGAGGCAGGGGGAACATTGAGGGGACAAGAGTGTTTGGAAGCAATCAAGGAAGGCAGGCAGAAAATGGGATAGCAAGCTCCTATACTGCAGTAGGCCAATTCTTTTTTAAAGGTGTGTTTCAGTCAATTTTTGTGTACTTCTCAGGCCAAAGTAAAAACATCTGACCTACCTAGCCTAGATTTTCAGACCATGTAACCTGAAACACACCTATATTTTGGCCTTAGGGAAAGGATCCATGACCCCCCCCCCCTCCCATTAAAAAACTCCAGACCGCTGAGGTCCTAGATTGCTGGTGACCTTGCCAGTTCGTCAGATATATATATAATATATACTGAGTTGCTCAGTCACTATACTAGAGTCAGCAGAATGGGCTGAGCAGCTCGCCCCTCTGGTTGTATGTATACAGTGAGAGTCAGACGGTAGCCACTTGTCGTACTCTATAACGACCGCCCTGATTGGTCCCACATGGCCTGAGTCATGCCTTCTCTCTTCCCCAGAGTGGCTTCCCACGTGGCTTCACCATGGCCGCCTTTATTAGACTCCCACCAGTTTATCTTTGTGTTATTGTCTTTGGGGTCGGCCTGTTTACAGTCACAGGGGCAAACGCCCAATTGCCAAAAGTAAATGAAGATGTTGCCAGAGTTAGTATTTCACTTGGCCCTGTAATCAGTGGGGGAGGCACAGGGCAGAAGAAGGGGGAACGACTCCAGGGTGTGGCGCTGTTGTAGAACATCTGTATCTGGAAAGAGGTTACATCTGAGGCAAGGAAGGCAGTGTCAGACAATCTAAAGGACTCTCTTAAATAGACGAGGCAGCTCAGGGGTTGTTTTATTGCGTTGTACACATCCTTATATTCACTGACTTTACGGAAAGTATAGTGGGGAGAGGAGGACATGGCCAGGTCCTATGCTATTGGTGAAAATAACAGCGAAATCTACAATTATCATATAATTTGTTTGCAGTTGTGTTGGTCAACCTATGCTCCGTTACTCCCTTGGCATGTTAAGAAAAGTTAAGTCTCTTGTGTATGTAGTAGTAGTGTAGGCCTATGCCAAGGACATCGTCCTATAGCGATCAATAAGGTCGGTACTAATCGGGATAACTTAATAGAAATGGATACATGTCTGGGTAGAAAGATGGCACACTATAAGCCTATGTATGATTGTAAATAGGATGGCGAAGGCAGAGACAGGAGGTGCAAGGATTGGGTAAGATGTCTTCATGTAACAACATAGAAGGCATAGAGTTTACAATATTGGGGTTTAGTGTGTAGGGGAACAAAGAAGTAATGGGACAGGGGGACTTGGTAGGTGTGGGAGGGTAAGGTGTGTACCTGGCTCCCCCTGTGGGACACAAAGTGTGTTCACATACCACGGCACGCAATGCAGTGTACACGGTGTGGGCCTGCTGCTGGCACTGTGCAGCCAGCCCTGTGTGAGGGGTGTGTGAGGGTGGGGCAGGGGGTATACAGGATAGCACACAGCCTGCAATCTCAGCCTCCAGCCTGAGGCAATGCACACAAACGTCTGCACCAACACTCACACACTCACACCACAGCGAAATTGTTCCCTATGGCCCAGACCTTTTGTTGTTGCTCTATCTATCTAGCATTGCTTTATACATTCTGCACATGGTTGACGCTGTCTATACCGCTCATTACACAATACGCCCCGACCCCATACAGCTTTAGTTAATACATTTGTTTTGAAAAAAAAATACCCTTCTGATCTGATCGCCCTTAATGTTAACTTCGGGACATCTATCAATTCCAATACATCACTACCCCCTACCTCTCTACCTCCAGCCTCGTCTTGTTCACTTCATCAAACTATTTATCTTCATATCCTCAATCCTACTCCAGACGATATTGCTCATCATTGTAAATTATGATATTCACAGCCATACTGTATTTGATAAATAAATGTTCTGATCATTTCTAACAATGTTTCCAGAAATTGCTAGCACTAGTCATATAAATCCAGGTGAATTTGTAAAATCTCATTTGAATCATGGACCATATTGATGCAATAACTCATGACTCATAGACTAAGTTACCTGGATGATCGGCATACATATGGCCTATATATCTTATCTGCCTCACTTACTAAATGCAGCCTGATGTATTGTGTAGCATCCTAGGAGGGGCAAAGCTGAGCTGCAGGTCACATAGCTGGGTAGGGGGAGTGTAGTGTACCCGCTGTGATACCTGCGGGGCACCCTCACCTCCTGCCCAGACTAACAAGTACCCCAGCACCCCAGCAACCCTTCCCCCACTTTCCCATGGCCTCCAGGCCTGACAAGCCAACAGTCATTGCACTTAAGCCACGGGGAATCGCCTCAACCAGGACAAATGCCATCTATTATGTCATAGTGACACCCACATAATTAGGAGATCAGGGATCTCAATGCTCAACGCCCACATTCCTAAGGGGAGCAGCCTGAGAGCTGCTCCCTCTTCAAAATGGTTGCCTTGAAGTTGGAATCTAGAACTTTAATGGACTTTTAATTTAAACGAGTTGTAATGACAACAAGAGAAAAATAGATTAGAGATTGGGGTGCATGATATTTCAGCAGGAGGAGATCTTTGGTAAGAAGACAGAGGCTGTCTCTGGTCTGCAATGGAATAAGTGGGCGAAGCTGAGACAGGCATGCCTGTCAGCTAATCTAGGTCTCTTTTTAGCATTTTGCATTCTGTTTGAGAACATTTTCCTGGTATTGTCTACCATTGAATCAGTCACATAGGCTGTCACCTTGGCCTTTTCCAGTTCTCGCTTTTTCCAAATGTCCGGTTTAGTCATGTTGTTTTCTTTTCTTAATACCTACTAGGCCCACTACAGGCCGTACTGAAAAGACCATGCTAAACCTCCTCCCTCCCCTCCCCCCACCCCGTATCTAAGCTATCGTAAAGGCACGACCATAGGCACAGCAGTTTAGCTCAGTGGTAGAGTTCTCATATTGATATCGATGCCATCGATCCTTAGTAACTCTAACCTTGTTTTATGAAGAATGACATTGGTGTCAAGCCTCATCCGTTGGAGTGCGGATAGGTATACCCGGTGTCCTTCTTGCTAAAATGCCGAGCAGAATGGCAGTAGGTCGACATGTGTCGCTGGTCCTCCGAGCTTGGTGAATGATTTCCCACTATCGCGGTGTGACAAGGCCTAACCCAACAACAATGCTTGAAAGCGTCTAAAACTATCGTGGTAAGGAAATGAAGAGTTTGGATGCAAAACGACATAAATCCATTTTGAGAGTTTTGAGATAATAGCACATTTCTAATTTTGAAGAAATGGTGAATAGAAAATATTTATTTCTATCACTAATGATTAATGGGCAATAAATAAAATATCTAGAAATCGATTTTTGAAATCCTTGATTATCATTGAAAGAGAAAATAGCTGATTAAATGTGATTTTTTAGTTTTTTTGCAAAACGACATAAATCCAAAAGTAGTTTTTCTGTATTTATCCCTAAATTGGTACCAGGGATTTATTTTTTTATTTTTTTACGTTTCTGGTTTGAGTAGGACATCATTGAAACACAAACATGTGATCATTAAAGATCCTTGCATCATATTTCATTGATTTAAATATATGCCCAATTATGTTTTTTTGCAAAACGACATAAATCCCAAAACAGTTTTTTTGCAAAACGACATAAATCCACATGATCATAAAATGTCAATTTTGTGTCCATTTTTCACATTTCTTTGACGGCAGAGTGCTCGTTTCGTTTTGAGATAATACTTTCAGCAGTACAGAGCAACATCATATGTAATAATGTTAATTTAAGACATTTCACATGCACGAATTGAGAGCCATACATGGAGAAACAATGTTTAGTAAGGTGGATTTATGTCGTTTTGCAAAAAAAAACGCTTTTGGATTTATGTCGTTTTGCAAAAAAACTGCATTTTACACAGGCTCTATCTACTATTTGAGGACATATTTTAAGAAAAAATTTCCACAATTTTTTTTATCTTGCCCTAGGCTATGGCTATAACCAGTTTTTGCCCGTTTTTGTATTTTGGTGGTTATGTCGTTTTGCATCCAAACTCTTCAAATATATGACTGTGAGCTACAGAAGCTGACATTCCCTACAGGAATTACTGTAATCCTGCCGTGACAAATGGGAAAGTTCCTCTTTCTATCCTATTACCTAATGTTCCTCTATT
Source organism: Harmothoe impar (assembly GCA_947462335.1). Classification (NCBI taxonomy): domain Eukaryota; kingdom Metazoa; phylum Annelida; class Polychaeta; order Phyllodocida; family Polynoidae; genus Harmothoe; species Harmothoe impar. The sequence continues at coordinate 42,105,515 of OX381706.1, read as the reverse complement.
TAAGTCTGTCCTTATCATTCATTCATTCAATAATAATTTCCTCCATAATGATGCAGCGATTCGTATCATGGATTCCTCTAATTGGTGAAATATAAATAGATTATCACAAAACCTCAATAGTTGCAAATGAGTCTCCAAATGGGTTCCAATTTCATGTTGGCCTGCAGGGAGTGTTAAGGCTGTGATACACTGGAGCCATTCCGGGTGAAAGTTGACCAGCCTTTTATTTCAATTGAGATACAAATTCAAACCCCAGAGAGGAGGTGATAGGGGAAAGGCATTCCCCACAACAGTATCTAGATTCATGACTATAGCTTTGATATCTAAACCGAATCATAACTTCGAAAAACACTCCCAGAACTGTAATACAATCGTTTGGTTGGAATCCTGTATCATTGTCATCCTATTCCATACTTTTCACGAAACGAAGGGGAGTGTTCGAAATAAAAGCTTGATACAGTGTTGAGGTTAAAGTTGATACCATACATGCTCAATGTGTTCAGCCCTGTTGCTACCTAAATGACAATAATCACCCCTCATGTTTAAACGTGTCCACGGGGCTATCATTGCAATGCACTTACAGTAATTCGCTTCTTTAGTCCTAAAAGCCCACCATGGACATTCACACACACACGCACACACCTACACACAAAAAAGGAAGCCAGGACCCACCTGAAGTGGCCAGAGCAACGGCCCAATTGAAGAGACTCAAATCACAACACATTGGGTGGCAATTACAATCCATTAATCTGAAATAGGGTGATGTCGTTTTATATTAGAAATGAGTGTGGTTCATGGCACTTTGCGCGCTGTCGCACATGACTCAAGCGTACTTTGGGCAATGTTTTAACGGTAAACCTATTATCATGTCGTCAAAGGAACTTAAAGTCTTTCAGTCAATTTGGGAAACGGTGTAATGTTTTTGATATGCCTTCGTGGCTTTTATAAAGATTTCCGTTGATGTAACATGAACTTATTTCCATTTGGCCATATTTATTCATTTATTTGTAAAAGGGGAAACAACAAAGTATTGAATCACCATTTGTCTGCCAATGTCTTATCGAATGTGGCAATGGAGTTACACCATTACAAAGTCCCATGGCGGAAGGCGTACCATTTTTCTTCCTACAAATTAATATCGTGGACATAACAAGGTAAACCTATTCGTTGCCAATTAAGAATCATTACCCTTTGAAATCACCCATTTTGCATGAGGCATTATTTATTTACTTAAACCCCAAGCTATAATCTCAAAGTATGCCTCGGGGTATTGTTCTGTTACATAATTACTCACTTGAGTTGCTCGTCAATAGGTGTCTGGCATAGATTGATGGGGTTGATACTTGCTCACCTCCTCACCACAAGTGTGTAGCAACAAGTACCACAATGTGATTGTCTCAGATTCTCCCATAGATAACCTATTCTTAACCCATTATAGCCAGCAAATATAGTGCTTTATTACATTGTGTCATTTTCTTTCCAAGCCGATGCTGCATTTTAGGCATCATACAGATATATAATGCAGCGCCAGGGAGGGACTTGCCGGCACTACGTTCATGCATAATGACGCCAAATGAACATAACGCCCTGAGGCATCAGGCTGTCCTTAAAGGCTTAGAACTATTGAGTGAGATAAGCTATATCGATTCACATCCATGGTGTGTGCATATACAGCGTTGTGGCTATAGCTTCACTTCACAAGACTTCCAGGAAACAGCCATCATTATTTAATTAGTCACTAACAAATCTTCAGTGGATCAATACGATAGAAATCTCCTTGCAGATTTTGCTACCATAAATCTGAGAGAGTATCGAACCAAACATATTATTTGTATGGTGACGGAACTATATCATCAACAATGACGTAACAAATTCTCCTCGTGCTTATCTTTATCACAGCGGAACTATATCATCAGACAATGACCTAACAAATTCTCCTTCACCTTTTTTCACAGAGGGAGTCATGGCGATGTCGGACGAGAAGCGCCTTATCAAGCACCTGCTGACCAACTATGAGCGGGTTGGTGTGGTCGGCCGACCCGTGTACAACACCTCCCAGACCATAGAGGTGCGCTACGGCCTCGCCCTCATCCAGATCCTGGACCTTGACGAGAAGAACCAGGTTCTCACCACCAACTGTTGGAGCAGATACGTAAGTAACTCACTGACATTGTATTACTATCTGAAAATGAAATCTGCGAGTGACCCTATGAACCACAAGTGTGTAAAGTCAGCTATACCTACCTAGACGTGGCCATGACCCAGCTGGGTAAAAACTGGTGGATCGCTGGTTTATTGTTCAAACAAGGTTCAAAATATCGCAGTTAGGTACATACGAGTTGTGGGGTAGGCACAACTGTGGTTCCCCTTTAGTTACAGCTAGAGACTATCCATGGGACATAATCAGCTATACGTGGACTGTAATTTAGTGTATCCATGCTTTATGTGTTATTACAATGGATATACACTAATTATACGATGAGTTGCTCGTGAGTAACCCCTTCTAGACGTCACCCCTTTTTAATTTACATATTCATATCTTGGACGATCCCCTCCCTTTTTACAATAAGAGTAGGCCTACCATGCTCTCTAGATATTTACCTATTACTCTCATATAAACAAACTACAACATCAACTATTTGATGATTTTGAAAACCATTTATCTAGGCGAGTATAATATGCAAGAAAATCCAGTACACTGTTGTGATAGAATAGTTATATTTCGACCTGTCTACTCTCCGACCAAAACGAGATCAAATTGCAACAACACTATGATTAATCCACTACCATATCTGTCCTATACACATCTGTATCAGACTCATTGAATGGTGTATTATCTGCAGAGCCCGCATTCATAGACTCTTCTGGTGAATATATATTTGTGTATGGTACTTTGTATATAACCAGTTAATATGGAAGAACCCACAAGCGATGCACATTAGTAGATCATGTGATTGTGAAATCTCCTATTTCTGAATCAGACACAGAGCGTCCGTAGTGACATTAAGGCAAAATGCGATCCATATCTACAGAATAATGACAACAGGTACTTTAAAAGGAACGTTAATACCTGACCAAAGTCCCCCTAATTGCCTCGATCATGCTTCAATACTAGCCTGAGCTACCAGAACTTATCACTGTTTAGAAGGGCACAATAGCATAAAAACAATCTAAAGGAGTCTGATAGTTGAATGGCGTGTTCAGTGGTCTGCTAACCTTTAGTTGTCTAACCTGAATTACTTGTTGTCGGTCATTAAGTCCTAAGGTATGATTGAAGTGTCCAGGCAACCAGATTAAAGTTTTACCAATTCCAGAAGGGCAGACCCGACTCCCCGAGTACATGTGATATAACTTTTGCTCCGTAATCCTCGATACCACTGATGTTAGAACCGACACGAGCTAATAAGTAGAGGACGTTAAAGACAAAACGCTTGCTGCCCCTGCAGTACAGTGGGTGCTGAGCGAAGACCGGCACTCTGGGCTTTAATAGAGTGGGTGGAAGGAGTACTTGTATGTGTATACCCTTGGTCAGGTGGACGGTGGGGGAGGCTGTTCCTCTCAGAAGATGTCTCTCTCTCAGAATGCCTGTGAGAGGACTTTACCTACTTCCCTAATGACAGAAATTAACACACGCAGCAATCCATCAATATCCATCATACATACATGACGAATGATTCCATACATTACCTAGATTAATGTATGAACTCTCCTCATAAGCAATCCATCATTATCGTCTGTAATAGTTGGATAGGAATCTCTATTGTATCAGTAGTGCGATATGTGATATATGGAAGAATATATCCTTAACGCTCAAAAACACAGTTTTTAATACATCTATGAGAAATCGAGCAAGGAATTCAGGAGTATTTAGATTATTACAGAACTTAGGATATTACATGTACTTACATGGCACTTTTAATGCACAGCACGCAGGATACGTTGTGATGGGTAAATCAGGTTTAACATATAGACACCAGATGTACATAGAGTAGTGAATTTTGATGTACAACAATGAGATCAGGTTATGAGGTAATGTGGACAGGGAATAGAGGGATTGAGGATTGATGAGATATAGGTTATAAAGGATACATCCACAATGCATTAATCAAAGACCCCTTGTATGCCAATAGCCAGCTGCATCTACATCGGCCATTGACATGATACATGTGTGTGGACGTTGATGTATGGGAGTTGAAATGAGCAGCTCTGAGCAGCTCATGCCGTGTCTGCAGCTGGCATGAATAATAAATAAACGACCTGAGTGATTGGCTCAGTCAAGTAAGCTGATACAATGCATATCTTGGGGAATGTCTATGGATTACAGTCATCCGTGAAACTAAAACTATGGAGTACATATATGTGGGGATTATGTGTCATGTATGAAGTGATACTAATCTGGGATCTGGGATTAGGATCACTGTAGGTATACCGTTAGTGCCACTGTAAGTCTAGCTATCTTCAACTTTTGTCCCCCATACATGGTAACATCCATACATTTAGTACGGTGCCATTGATGCGTGGGCGGTTCATTGCATGTATAGGTCTGGAAATACATTAAATGTCTATAACATGAGTGGTGTGAGTACATGTAACGAAACATCGATACATCCTCTTTCCTATGCACACGTCTCATTTAGCCATGATTATTATGAGCCGGTCACTTGTTATATTGTGTGCTCTAGATTCACGATAATAGAATGGCACTAGACATCGCCAAAGTTTAGACAATATGATTATGAAGTCGGGCAGAATTGCCCTGAGTAAATTCCCAATGGCCCCATGGAAGCAAGCAGTTTGAAATAAATCATTCAGAAGGGAGAATTATATTGGTCGTTCTATTTTGGGGTATTAAAGAGGAACTTTAGTCAGATAAAATGGCCATATGCATGCCATTCGTGAATCTGATACTCATTTATTTCTGCTGTCTGGTGTTCAGCAGCATACAACATGAGTACCCACAAGTGGACAAAGGTTTATAAAATATGATATTGCATTTTAATATGGAATTCTGAGGAAAGTTTTGATCTGCTTTCAAAAGGTAAATCGTAGCAGCTGACCCTTGGTACATGATAATAGATACATGAATTTGATCAGGAGAAAGAGGCCATATTGACTAGCGATACGGTGGTACTACTGCATGTTCTAAATACATACTTCATTACTGAATGTGGAAACTCTTTGCTCCATCACCTCCAACCAACATGCATGGAACTGCCTTGCCATCTGACAGTGACAGACAGGATCTACTGTCAGTCCAACTCATGTCAATAGATAAAATGGTACACGAGTGTCAACAGTCAAAGTGACCTGCTGGCAGCACACAAAGTAGTGGCAAACATTGACAGACAGTCGTACCTGACTTTATGCTAGCTGTCAACCCTAGCAGTGCAGAGACAATGCAGGACATGATAGCCCTTTCAGTTGCTGACACCCTACTGTCAACAGTGTGGCCCGACACAGGCCTACGGACCCATTATTCCTGTCTACATGCCCTATCAGACATGTACTTTGGCTGATCCAGCCTCAGGACGACAGCTACCTCCCAGTCCTCTCATCTCATGCTGGAGCTGGGCCATCTCTCCAGCCTGCTCTCAGCTCCTCAAGAGGGCGTGGCTGTCGTCCCGTGCCTCGCTCGTCTCATCAGGACGTCTACACTAGGGTTAAGGATGCTGGGGGAGTGGCTACAAGGAATAGAGGCAACAGGCAGATACATGTGTGCATGTGTTCGGCATATAGATACAAGCAGGTCGGAGAAAGGGTAGAAAAGGCTACACATCGGCTGACAGGTTAGAAAATGTAAGGTTATGCTAGCTCGCTTAGAAACTAACTAATGAGACAAGGTGAAAACAATGGAGATATTATATAAACATCATCAAATTCATTGAAATATACTTCACTTCACCTTATATTAAGCGTGTACCCTATGATTTAGTGTGTGCACCCTATAAATTATACCCCCCCCCCTACACACACATAACTAAATGAATGGTGGGAACGGCACTTCACAATGGAACAGACACTCTTAGGGAGCATGCTGAGTAGGAATGAGCACGAGCTTCTGTGAGCACCTGTGAGCAGGTCTTGTCAATCTGCTCAGTGACATGTAGCCAAACACGTCTAGCCAGCACTGTGGTCACACAGCAAACATAGCTGTCTCCATCTTGTCTGCTGCAGCCCTCCTACAGCAGGACCGGCAAAACGGGGCCGCCCCCGTCCCGTCTGCTGCAGCCCTCCTGCAGCGGGACCGGCAGCACGGGGCCGCCCCAGTCCCGTCTGCTGCAGCCCTCCTGCAGCGGGACCAGCAGCACGGGGCCGCCCCCCTCCCATCTGCTGCAGCAGGACCGGCAGCACGGGGCCGCCCCCTCCTGTCTGCTGCAGCCCTCCTGCAACAGGACCAGCAGCACGGGGCCACCCCCCTCCCGTCTGCTGCAGCCCTCCTGCAGCAGGACCGGCAGCACGGGGCCGCCCCCTCCCGTCTGCTGCAGCCCTCCTGCAGCAGGACCGGCAGCACGGGGCCGCCCCCCTCCCGTCTGCTGCAGCCCTCCTGCAGCAGGACCGGCAGCACGGGGCCGCCCCCCTCCCGTCTGCTGCAGCCCTCCTGCAACAGGACCAGCAGCACGGGGCCGCCCCCGTCCCGTCTGCTGCAGCCCTCCTGCAGCGGGACCAGCAGCAGGGGGCCGCCCCCCTCCCGTCTGCTGCAGCTCTCCTGCAGCAGGACCAGCAGCAGGGGGCCGCCCCCCTCCCGTCTGCTGCAGCCCTCCTACAGTGGTCACACAGCAAACGTAGCTGTGTCCATCTTGTCTGCTGCAGCCCTCCTGCAGCGGGACCAGCAGCACGGGGCTGGTTGCACAGCGCCATCACGGCACAGGTTGATTAATCTTAGGGTCAGTTTCCATTGCAAGAGTTTACACTCAATAGCTCTTAATCGGTAAGGGAATCGTCCAGACATTCCAAATCAGCTGGAATCGACCAAGAATCAAATAGCCCTGAGGGCTCGTTCCTAACAACTGCCGAATTCGTGAAAAGAAAATTGTCAAAAGAAAGCCACAACTGTTAATTTGCAAGTTGGTGAGTGCACTCATAATTGTTTTATTCGTGTATACCAAATGGTCGTCAAATCAGAAAAGTAGTTTTTTCGCAACATGTACAATATCATCTAAAAATCTATCCATTACATACATGGGACAATATTGGCAACCCTATACTTTAATTTCCCATTACATGAGGAGTGCCTTACCGGTACTCGTGAGTTCGGAACTCGCACGCAGAACCTCAGGCTACACAGTATGCACAGTGTAGACACTATTCTAGTGATTGGTTGAAGATTACAGGCCTTATTCAGAATGTGTGTTGTGGCTGTTTTACTGGAATACGGTCAGTTGTTTCTGATATTTACGATATCCAGAATACCCCTACCAGGTACTAAATGTACATGGCAATCTGAAAAGGAAGTGTTGTATACATAAACCTCCATGGACCTACTAAACTCCCAATGCTGTTTAGTCTAATAGTTAAAAATAAAGCTGCATACCGTCTAGTCAAGGCCAATGCTGTTAGTAGTATCGGGGAAAGGGGAAAGGCTTTTGTAGTTGTCAGGGGCGAGGGTCAAGTAGAGGCTTGATGTTGTCTTTGTTCAATACAGACACAGTTGTATGTGTGTACTCTGCACTTCTATTCATGTTCATCCACTTATTGCACTTCGCGGGAAATTTGCATCTATGCAAATGGTTTCAGGGCTCTGCCTGGAGATTAGGGTAGAGGTATGTATTGTCACTCTCAACACTATAACCTGTGTGTTAGTTGAAGATATATAGCGAATCGAGGAAAGGTGTATTTTATTTAGAGATGTATACTGTATATATACAATTTGATTAGCATCATCAAATATCTGAAGACATTGTAGATCTAGTACTAGTAGCTATCGGCGTCAAAATCCCATTTGGGTATAGGAAAAGACCTTTATCTTGTCTACATCTCTGTTTTGAAATTGAAAATATTTCAATTCCCAAAGTTGAGTCTGCATGCTTTACCCAACCAGAAACCAGTGGCAGCCAGTTAGAACCAGTTTTGACAGATTGAGATAACTGCTGACTTCCGGTTTCTAAACCTACAGCAAAAATGAAGTACAATAATCCAAATAACTCCCTCAAGCAGCCTATCGTCTAGCCGCAAGCCTGGTGCTTGTCCAATGGTGCCAGAGAGATATGTAAACTACCGTTGACGGGATGATAAGACCCACCAGGCAATAATGCAGACCAGACCACCACTAGAAAAAAGAGCAGCACAAATTACTCAGAATGGTATACAGCCTCCCGCCAACACAAGCTTATAGTGTTTGTCATACTACGTCCGGGTGTGGGCCTATTGTTCTATCACTGCATGTTTGTATATGTTTATCATCGCGTTCTTCTCATTCATGCGACTCACAAATATGTACAAAACAAGATAATAATACACATGTATAGGTAACCATTACCGCAAAATGATTTTTAAACCATTTCAATTCTATGTCAAGGATTTTTACTACATCCATCGAAGTAATAACTCACCTTGGTAACTCACGTGCGACGCTCTCAATTATGAGGTATTTTAACCTGCCATTTCCCCGGGCATTTCCCTTAGGCCCTCTAGGTCCAACACACCACCTACCCCTTGGTTATCACATCCCTATAATCACTTGGGATCCACGGTTAATTAATTACGGCTTCTTATAAATCAACATTTATGAGAGAATTGCCTGTAAATAAAGCAGTGTATTCAAATAGATGCAACATGAAGTGATTGAAGTGGCAGCTGAGCTTTACCATTATCTGCTAATAGACACTAATAGAGGATGTAATGTGTTTGTTGTGGGTATTCCCCTCCCCACCTATACTCCCCATACCCCCTCACACCTGGTGCTTCCAGGGTGTGGTCTGCTCTCCTCCAGCACCGTCTGGCACGTGGTAGGTGCCCTATGAGGTGGTACCCTGATCCCTACTATTACCTAACCTTAACACACTACCCCTCCACCTTCTAGCTAATGAAATAGTGATGAACTCGACAGTGCCTGTCTTGAAATTGAAATCAAATCTGCACTGGTTCAGATCTTGTATTTCAACGCGTTGCTACTATTAAGCTTTTATAAAGTCTGCACATGTGTCCTGAATATATAGGTAAAGGTAGAATCAACAGCAGACAAATATTATCATAGGGCATGAGTAGGCCTATACATTTCAAGCTTAAATTTGATACATGTACCAAATATGCCAATATTTGTCCACTTTTTTTAGAGAATTTTTTTTCCTCAAATCACGATTTTCATGATGCGCGCGGTGATGAGCAACCAGTTTATGTTTTTGAGTGGCCTGATCACCGATTTACCATCAAGTGTGCTTTACATTGGACGACGGTTTACAGCACTCACCTCAGCCTCGCTCTCATTTTGTAAACATCACGTGATCGGGTGGACATGATGTTTCCTGCCTCGCTTTCGTGTTTATTCTGGCGGCGATCCCTGCGATCGACGCGCCCCTTGTAGGCCAATCTGATGGCCGGAAGGGCCCTGCCCAAAGGTCAGACATGGTGACGTCATAACTAAGTGAAATGGAAGCCCGGGATGGAATCCTCCTCATATGGCCCTTAGTATGCCCGACAGCCAGTGTGGAATCTTTTTTTTCTTTCTGAATGTTTCTGTTTCACGGGTTATGTTCCCTGTGTTAATTGGCATCACAAAGCCTCGGGCCTACATAGAAAACAAAGATATCGGTCGGAAACCTCTACCTATAGAATTGTGGAGAGCAAAAACGAAATTGACCGAGAAAACAAAAGAAAATGACACTTTGTATCAAGCCAAGATGAGAACGTTATACGTAGCCCAGCTAACAAAAAACCGTTATTTTACGTCAAAATAACGTTATAAAATTTCATTTAACGTTATGCAATAGTAAGGAGCCTTAGAGAAACGTTATTTAACGTTATATAACGTTATAAAATGTTGTATAACGTTTTTTGTTTACTGGGAGGCCTACTGCCATAGAACCCAAGGATATGAGATAGCTTTGTGATAATTAGAATACTACATGCAAGTATTCACTTTTGTTTTCTCGGTCAATTTCGTTTTTGCTCTCCACAATTCTATAGGTAGAGGTTTCCGACCGATATCTTTGTTTTCTATGTAGGCCCGAGGCTTTGTGATGCCAATTAACACAGGGAACATAACCCGTGAAACAGAAACATTCAGAAAGAAAAAAAGGATTCCACACTGGCTGTCGGGCATACTATTGAACAGGATTCTATCTCTAGTACTCTAGGATATAATTATTTCGCATCCCTCTAAATTTAATTTTAGACTGGAAATTACCAAAGTCATTGGTATACTAGACTGGTAATTTTTTTAGAAACCTAATGTGTTGCTGTAGTAAATTCTATATTAGATATAGGGGCCGGATATAACAATAGCAGGTAGAACATACTATATGGTTACATAACTTGATGTTGCATTTGGTTCATTATTTTACGTCTCTTGACAAAACGGTTTTTCGAAACCGAACATTGGGAGGCAACAGCAGCCTTAATACACGAGGGAATGGTTGGTAAGCTATAAACAGTTCCATCTGCACTGCCATACAAAATTTAGTTATGTGCGTATATTATTCATTAATACGACTACTGGCTCTGAGCTAGATCTGTTTGATTTTTATCACGAGGCAATAATAAAGACCGCATTATTTTCTGTCTCTATTGTCTCTCTAAGCTCAAACGGATTAGTATTTATAGCCATTTTATTTTATGTTATGGAACCTAGTGGTGACGCCAAGCGATTCCGTCTGTAATAACAAGTGAACCTGATCTGAGAAAAGCGTCATCTTGAAATAAGAAACATGGAAAAAGATAGCCACCGTGATGATCACATTTTTACTGAGAATTCAAATTATCCCTGGATAGAATTTAAGACGTTCAAATTAAATTCCTTGAGCCTTTTAATCACCCACCCCCTCCCCTGCCCACTTTTAGGGAGATTCATTTGTGAGTGCGGATGTTTTGAACTTGATGCCTTTGTCTGCTTTCCCAGGAGCAATTCCGTACTGCTCATTTGCTCACCTGCATCTGTTTCCAGCACAGGCAATGGGTTTTTCTCCCTTTCAAATTCAAATTCGCCCAAATACTCCTATTCTCACACAATTCCAAAGTACAGACAAAGTGGCCTGCCACCCCCTACTGCCCCAGAAATGACTTAAACAATAAGAACATGTGTGAGAACCTGCCTTCTTCCGCCAGGATTGGCACCGGACCATTATTAAGTGCCGTTATGAGGGACTTCTTTTCCTCATCCGCTTACCACAAGGAAGCTCCAGCTGGTTGAGTGACTCAGGGAGTCATAAATAAGAGCAGCTGCTCGGTCAAGGAGTGGCCCTGAACTAAGTCAGACCGAGTCAACTTTCAACTTATTGATCCCCGCCCTATAGACCCAGATGGATGATGTTTAGTTGTTATGTACATGTTGTTTCAGCAGATTGAAACACCTTATAGCATAGTGAAAATAGCATTTGAATTGTTGAATCAGAGGTACACATATAATCCGTCAAATCATCCAGTCTAAAATACCTTTTCAGTTTGGCCTTTCATATAAGAAACAGAAAGATCGGTCCTGCCAAGGAACTGAAGCAACCCATCGATCACCAGCTAGACGGGTTGTAACGAGGCAGGCGATTGGTTAATTGAAACCCCAGGCACCTGAATCTTGCTGTGTGGCCTCCAGTGGGCTCAGTGTGTGGACACTGCTGTGACCTGCCATTCAGCTAATGGACCCCATGCATAGATCAATGGCTGCATGTATGAGGGGATAGGGCTAGACGTGGGAAGCATCTACCAGTGTTGGAGGTGGAGGGGAGCCAGGGATAGAGGCAGATAGACAGAGACACAGCCAGCCTTGGGGTTTAAGGGGTGGGGGGGGGGGGGGCGAGGAGGGCAGACAGCAGGCACACAGAGAGAAGTAAAGGCGTCACCATGACCCTTTTACCATAGTCAACTCTAGATGACTCCTTTAGCAGAGTCATGATGACTCTGGTGGAGGTGTCACAGCCACTCCAGTCACACCCCTTGGACGTTGTACAACTTGACTCTACCTTCAGTGACGAGTCAAGTGCAGTTGACTCTGCCCACAGCAGAGTCATACATAGTTTGACTCTCCATGAAGAGTCAAATAAAAGATGTGTTGACTCTGATAGTAGTTGTATATGAAACCACATGATGGGGCAACCTGAACTAGTTTGGTACCAGTGGCAACCACAGGCTAGAGCCACTATCAATACTTCAGACATTTGGTACATGCCAAACATTTTTGACCCTTTATAGAATAGTACACTATGTCTGTATTTGTCTAAATAATGTAGTTAAGGAATGTCAATGTAAAAGCTTTTCCAATTAACTTACCTGAATCAAATATGATGATAAACTTTACAATACATTCCAAGAACATCAACAGTATAGAGCTTAGCCACCATATTTGTGGGTAAGGGAAATAAACATAAGACTGGGCACTAACTGTCTGAAATATAATGTATGGCACTGCTTAAACTACACATAGACCTATGATATTGGCATTCAATTTGATGTTTGTGGCCAATGGTCTGCAGAGTGTAGTGTGAGGCAGATATAACTTAGCCCTCTCACATAAGGAGAAGTGGTGGTCATAATTGACCTCTCTTAGGCAATAACTTCACCTACTCACTTCTCTCACAGGCCTCACCTGGCCTGTCCATTAATTGTATACACCTGTTGCCCCCAGCCTAGCCTGACATAATTACACAATCAACCTAACCTGCATGCCCTCATGTTTCAAGTCTCAATTTTGACTCCCCCTCCTTTGATGTCTTCATGAATGGAAAGTCAAACTCATTTGACTCTCCTCTACAGGTGTCACATGGGAGACAAACTGTGACTCTGGCTCGTAGCGACTCTTTTACTTCTCTTTGTGCAGGAAGGAATAAAGACAAATGCAGAAAGCGGAGTCAGCTCCGCGGGACCCACTTGAAAGGCAGACTAGGAACGTTTTACTGACGGATAGGTAGAGCACAACACTTAGAGCAGCTGTATAAGGGGTATAAGGCTATGGGCATCAGTGACCTTTGTAGCCTGTCCCGCAGCCTTGTGGTCACTTACTTACCCTTCCACCCCTGCCAGCCCATTACTAGGTAATATCACTTCCCGGTGGCAGTGACAGATGCCCTGTTCTGGCCATGTGCATGCATGGATGTTTCTGGTCCCATGTGAATAGTTGTTTACAGGGACGGAAACACCGTCAGGTAATTAGCCAACTTACCAAATAACTCAGGCCTGCCCGAAGCTAACAGAGATAGTCAGAATCTAGTGGTTTTCTGGATGATATATTTGTGTGTGAACAACAGCACTGTCAAGCCGTTTGTAGCTTTACTATACTTTTGGGATCAGATCATGGATTTTTTGATAATGTGTACGTGAGTGAGTGCATTTGACCACATCTGATTAAGTACGGATCAGTGTAGAATAGAACAACTTTTGTTTAATGTACTTCTCAGAAGTCTCTCCTACCTATCCCATTCATGCTCATTACATCAAATTTGACTGTGTTGACCATTTATGGTCAATGGGGTAAATAAAAGCATGCACGCTTCTTGAACGGCCATGGAAATAACACTGTAAAAGTCCATGGCTGGGCCCATTGGGACCTTCTCTCTGAGCTATTATTGGCCATGGATAATATTTGAATGCCCCGTATTCACTTTGTACATAACGGCATTAGCGCATTAGGTTATGGGAGTCACCATCTTGATACTCATAGCGAACAAAATGGCAGCTAGATATAGGCAAAACCCGACGTGACTCAGTATAAATTCATCAGTTGGCTCATTGACATCCTCTCTCTAGTTGTGACGGATGGGTACCGTATGGGCCTCCCCTGCGTTCAATATCCTCTGCTCTTGACGTTTTTATTAACCTGGCCAGTTGAATATTCATATATGCGACAAGGCAGCTGGCGCCAATTGCTCCTGCTGGAATGCCTTTCAGGATATTTTTATTATTGTTGTAATCAACCAGTGTCGCTGTGAAACGCAAGTGATGGCAATTGGTGTGGTGGCCAATGGTTCTTCCTCTCAACTAAATTAAAAGCAATGCACCTAGGGAAAAGAATGGGAGTGATTCCATGGTCACTGGATCTCCCAGTATAGTCCTATAGAAGCACTTTCCCCATTTCAGCCAACATGTGGTTCCATTCTCCCAGGAACCTCTACTGTTCTCTTGGAAATGGTAGATTTATTGTGCGTTATCTATCATGCTGTTTGGGATATTGCTCTCGGATTTATGGATATGACTAAAGGGATTGTGTGATGACCAGTGGAACCATGCATGCAATACATTAATTATCACTTCTCTGACAAAAAGAAAAATAGACATTTAAAGTACGTCTACCAGGGATGGATCTGTTAGCATCAGAAATTGGTACTAAGAACCTCCAAATGACCAGTATCCAATTAGCCTCACTTTGTATGGACATTGTATGAGAAGGAATGATTAGCCATCGTACTGAATCACTCAACTCCTGCAAGAGCAATCAAATATAATTCGTGGCCACATTGCATCTGATGTTTCCATGCAATAGCCGTTTTCCATTTCGTTGTGTATGCCTAGACCCCTACTTGCAGAATATCGCTGTCCATGTTATGAAATATATGCTAATTGGCATGCACGAAGTTATATGAGCGACTGAAATGACTGTTTAGATGGTTTTGACGGATAATATAACGGATAATATCATTTATATATGCTGCCTTCCTACACTGCAAAAAAGGTGCTTAGGTTTTAAACATGTTTAGGTCTAAACATGTTTGAAGTCTAAACATATTACTAGGTTTGTGTCTTTGAATCCTTCTGTTTAGGAATAAAACACTTTTATTCTAAATGCCTAAACAGTTACATTGAATATGTTTAGATGTTTAGTATTTAAACAGTATGAAAAATTGGTGTTTAGGATGTAAACATGCAGTGTTTAGATCATAATATATCAAACACATACCAGATGGCAGCATTGTGTTTGACTGTAGTTTCTACAACCACTCACATGTTATTGTGGATCTAAAGGTGCTTAAATCTGAGTTAATTAACCTAAATTGCATGGGAAACAAAAGGATAATAATACACATTACAGCATTCAAGGGTTGGATGCTATATAACTATGATTACGATGCAATAAAGATTCATCTGCTATATAGACACCTCTTTTAAGAACTCTAAGAATAGATAAAGCATTATCTTCCCTGAAGGTATGTTGTATTGACTCAAGGTTGTGTCTATGGTAAAGTAGAGGCCTATGTGAAATAATGATGCACATATTGCCCTAAGGGGGGTCTAGTAGAAGTCTCTTCAATACACTATATAGAAATGAAATAATTCATCTATTTGAACATAAATATCTAAACATAATAAAAGTATACATCTCTAGGCACACCACTTTTATCCTTAAACACTCGACAGATAAACACGATAATATGCTAAATTCTTGAATTTTAAACACTTCATTGTCCTAAACACATTGCTTTAAACACATAAATGTCTAAGCACTGAGCTAAACATATTATTTGTCTAAACATGTTTAGGAACTTATTGTGTGGATAAAAACGGGGCAGGAATGTGTTTAGGATTGTGTTTAGGATCTAAACACCTTTTTTTGCAGTGTAGTATAAAGAAGTTTCCCTTTGAGGATATTTCTATAAAATGTTATCCATGAGGATGTGGAGTAGTTATATGACTTTATGTTAACTGACCAGTTGTCATGGTAATTAACAAAGATATTCGTTACATACAAGAGAGCGAGAAACATTGAAAAGAGTAACCAAAAGAAGAAATGGTGCTGTAATGAAGGGAAGGACGGAGAAATGTACGGGGGAGCTACACACAAAGAAAAGTGAGAGTCATTGTCGCTAAAAGGCACTGCCTGACTCTCAGGTGAGGGTAGTTTCAGCGACAATGACTCTCACTTTTTTGAGGGTGTAAGAGGAGGGTCAGGAGACAGAACTGTTTACACTCACATCACTGAGTGTGGTCGTAATGGTATATGTGTCGTTAAAGATGGTGTATCAGCTAATATATTTCCCAAATCTTTTCTTCAAAATGGATATAATTTTAATGTCAAGGGTTTTGTTATTATTTTAGCTGATATGCAGTGCTCAATGTTAGATATATATGTGTATAAATGCATGATTTGAGATAGAAAATAATGTTGCTTATTCAGCTCAGTGACTCAGTCACTCCCCCAGGTGAGTACAGGGGAAACTAGCCTGGTAGAGAAAGCACTGAGCCATGCAGTACCACAACATAGACAGTTTTAGTGTCGACCTACAGTAAAAGATATTGCACTGCATGTGCTCATCTCATAGACTAAGACACTGCCAATTATTTTAAAAGTTAGGGAAGATGTATGGGATAGGATATATAATAGTAATATGATAAAACTAAAAAATCTCTAAATATTTAGCTGATACACCATCTTTAACATTGTGTATGTGTTACGGCTAAGAAGCTTCTATGACATGATGTACAATGAATAGCGATAGCCTGTGAAAAACATACCTGGTTGACTGCATGTATATTGAGTCAGCAGTTTTAATGAAGATGGGACATGTTCTTTATAGATACATTGAGCATATTATGTTTCTTTAAAATATAAAATGATAGTGAAACTATGCCCTCGAACAACGTATCCATTAGCTAAAACTGATGTATATTAGTTTTAACTGAGATATTGAGTGCTTTCTTGTCCTATTAGGAATGCCTATTGTATGCTATATGTTAGCATAGACCCAAGGGTAATAACAAATAAACTGCATCTAGACAACATAAGCATGATTTATATCCTATTGTACCACAAATATTTGAATGAATTCAGGGAATCCGATATCCATGTGCAGTTGTATACAATAAGTTCCTATTTCATAGGACACATACAATTAGAATTTAATTTCTAGTGGACATAATATAACTTTAATGAAGGTGGACGATTAATCGAAGATGTATTCCCATATAAACATAAATTGCTGGACAACGAACCAGAGAAAATGATCTCGTATTGCTATTATGAGAGGCTCCTGGTTAAGCGTCCACGAATGTCTAGGCATGTTACACATACTTGAAATTAGACTTTTAGCAGCATTATGTATCACTTTCCCAGTGGTTAGATGTCTTACCTAGGGTGGCCGACAAGGGCAGAGAAAAAAGTTGTTTTCCAAAAAACCCTCTTTGATCTACCTCTGTGAATTTTTAAGAGGTGGTGGGGGGTTAGGGGGCCGAGTGACAGCCACAAATGTGACAGTAGCCTGACATAAAAAGCGGACAACTTTACACTCATAGATTTTAGAAAAAATTTAAAATAAAAACTGAGGTGGTTTATACTGTAAATGGCACGGCTAAGCCCTGTTCTAAAAGATTGAGCAAATGTGGGGGTTGGGAAGTTGACAAATTGTCCCTGGTAGAAAACGTCGGGGAGGGGGTCCTGTTTCAATCTTCTTTCCCTTAGGCCTATGGAGCGAGTTGAGCTAGCAGAGAAATCCCTACTGCAGGTATTTCTTTGCCCTTCTTCAAGTACCCACTGCCAATGACCAATCAGAAGGCTCCTCTCATGTGCTGTTTGTAGTTCCAGCAGCCCAAGGATACATTGTGTTGACAGCAATATTTTTCAAGAAATTGACAGTGACAGTACGATTTTCGACATTGACAGCAAGAAAAATATAGTAGATCGTCGGTAGACAAGATTGGAGAAAGCGTTTAAAACAGTTTTACAGTGTGAAGACATTTTTTCACAATAAAGAAAATATTTCAGGCAGGCTTAGAATTTGATGATACACGCCCAATAGCTTTAACATAGATTTTTTCTCCCTGATACCTGTTTCTTTTCCTACTTAACCTACTCTGACCTGTATAGACATGTCCAAAGCTAACCTACAAACTGTCCTCAAGTTCTACCTGAACGGCACCTATAGCTCAGGGAGGACCTTGAGTAAATTATGATCACTTAACAACTTGCCTTAATAATATAGTATCTACCCATTCTGGTGGTAAAGTCTGACTACATATGCTGGCTTAGTCAGAGAGAGTCTAGATATAGTAACCCCCTTTTTAACCTGACCCTGAGCTACTCTATGACCTCTAAGCAGCTCATTATTAGATAAATGCCACGCCCCTTTGATCCACCAGGGTGTGTCATGTGTAACTATTTCCCCACTCATTTCTTGTTTCTTCCATTTTGAATATGGACAAACGGAACTAAGTACCCAGTGCTCCACCTGCTGATGAATAAACATCCTCATGGACCTTATACCAATAATCGAAGCCCTGCAACACGGACCCCTTGCCCCTCTGTACTTTACATGTACCCTCCTGCCGCCCCGCATACTTCATTACTCATGGAGACAGCTGCACATACTCCGACCTCAACTCTCTCTCTGTGGCCTCCAAATGGACAAGATACGTGATACATAATTGATGACCAAGGAAAAATGGACATGAGACCTTCTCAAGAGCGGAGTAGGAGTGGGTTCCCATGGCTGAGGCCTCAGAAGGAAAGTCTGGCGGCATGGACTATTAGCAACCCTCTGGTGAATCCCATAATGAATTTTAGATGGAGGAGCAGACCCACTATTCCAGGCCACCCCTTGACTAAACCTTGTATATTGAGACAGTGGATGCATGTGACCAGCATCTGGTATGCTATGGGGCCCTTTGACCTCACTTCCAGGACCAAAGGAACCAAAATAAAATTGGCATTTTACACATCCTATGCATAAGATATGCTACAGACAGGAAAGGGTTTTCGACTGTTTTAGAGAGATTATACGTTGACTTTCTTCTTTTCGTTTTGTCTAACCTTCAGGCTATTGCTTTCTAGTCGGCCTGCCTGCCTACATGTATGTACTTAACATGCACTTAGAGTGCTGAGAGAAACGTATGCCTAATCTGACTAGCCATTAAGTTAGGAAAATCCCAATTGGAGCAGAGGAGTCTGATGCAGTAACTAATTTAGAGCAATAACTATTTGAGTACCCTTCATAGGATGTATGCCTCATGTTTCCCCTGATACGTTTTATCTGGGTAGATCCATGTTAATCTTCCCCATCGTTATTAACTTACCTGTTGCCACACCATATTGCAGCAGTTAATCCTTTATAATGGAGATTTCTAAGTGAGTAGAAGGCCGTAATAACCACAGGGAATAAGGTTGTATTTACAGGCCGTGAGTAGCTTATTGGGGAAGCATGAGTAGCTTATTGAGGGAGCATGCCCTCTGATGCAGTCCCAATATTTATTTCTACTTTTCACCTGTAAACGTTCAATACTTGTAACAGCAGTCTATTGATATTCTAAATGACGGCAGGGTCGGTGTTATTCAGTAGTGTGAGTAGGCCTATGTCAAGTCCACCATTCATGTATAGAATAAAGTGAGGATTGATTGGCAAAATGCGTGGTGAATCTCCTTGGTGTGCAATGCTGTGGTATGCTAACTTTGTTTAAAGATGGTGTTTTACCAAACATCGTTTAGACAACATTTCTATCATATTTGCACATCATGAGTAACATTACCCAGTTTAATATTGTTCAGCATACCTCATTTAATACAGAATGCTGCATTTATAAAGAATATGCAGATAATGAAACCAATGCTGTATTTAACTGTGGCAGGAAAGGAAAGCTGCCAGGTGTCCAGGCTAGGGAAATGTATTACCCTACTGATTGTGTGTATATTAACTCTTTCAATAAAGGTATGGGTTGATTCATGTAAAAATGGTAGCATCGCTAACAGCCGAACAGGGAACAAATATCACACTTTATATTGCATGGATATTTGTTTTTCAATGCGCTTCTCAGTACACCATCATACAACATACATTAGTGGGAAAACTACTTATCAATACAAGCTTCTCTCAGTGTAATCAGTTATCCCATCCACAATTTGTACTATATAATGCAATCATACCCGTGTAGGTATACACTGCCCACCAGCCATCAGTCTGGCAAGGAGCATTAACGCCTTCAATAATATTGCAACAACTATTTAAATGTACTTGTGGAGCTTGTCACCCTGCTCAATGTGATACTGGCTAGGGGCATTTACTCAAAGTGTCCGATTTTATTTTGATTGATTCAGAGATATCCCATTGCTTTCAAACTTGGCATACATATAGAATATTACCAAAATACTGTACATATTGTGGTAGCATGAAATTCACCTAAAATTAGCTGAAATGACATCTTTAATGGTTTCTTTAAGTGCACTCCTTTGTATGCCTATATAATTAGACAGTCATTGCCGAGTATGTGCATGCTGTGAATTCACTCCTACCCGTGTAAAATGTATTTCCCCTTTACCTTTATCCCTAGGGTGTTTGCCAAGTGTGACATGGTAATTCGATTATGGACTTGTAACCTCCATGTCACCTTAATACACCAGAATTGACGTGTATTAACTTAATCTGACCTATATGATGCACACACATAAACAATTCCTCTTGTACATGCATTTAAGGTTAGGATACAAAGCTTTGATTCTCTCTATAGACTTAGCTCAAAGCCGCCCCAATCAATCGGAACCTCTAAGAGAACTGTCTCTTCCCATTGTTTTCGCCCCACAGCTTCTTCCAATGCCTATGAAGACTAGTTGTATCCTCTGATGTGACTAGGCTTAGAGGAGGGGTGGGGAAGACAAGCAGAAACAGCTGGCCCTACTCTGCCTGCTATATTAGTCTCAGGACAAACTCCCTTGTAGCTTTGCCTCTATGCCAGGTTGGGCGCCCCTCAGGCACCACGGCCCTGGGCTTGATGTTGAAAACTGAGGACTTCCTTCATGGCAGTTCTACAAAGGAGGAGAATGAGCCTTAGAGTGGTCCTATCCAGGCTGTGTTTTACAACCTACACTGGTATGTACAGGAGGAGATGATCGACGTGGGCCGTTAGCAAGGCTTTATAGCAGAACCCTAGTATAGTAGTAATAGCAACATGTGGCAAAGCCGGGTTGAAGGTGAATTGGGTGCCTGTCCAAAAGGAAAGGTAATGGTGACAAGAGGCATAAGAGCATCAAGTAAAGATACATGATATCCGTATTTACATGTATTTACTAGAAGACGTTTGCCATCAGAGTAAATGCTGATGTCTGTATAGCTTGTTAATGTTTTGAAGACAGTGTTTTATTTTCTCTTTGTGATTCCCCCTCGTCTTCTCTGTGGGAAATATCTACATACACACTGCAAAATGGAAAAAAGGGTCAGTCATCTTTTAAGTTCACTACTGCCATAAATAGCTGCCTGTTGAAGGTTGACTATTTAAGGGATTTCAAACTGAGGAAGCGATCTTTATAATACTGCTTGGATGCGGCTGCGGGATGCGGCTGTACTCTTGTACTATCTAGGTTATCCTCTCATCATGATAGATGAAGACTCTTCAATATGAAGTATGTGTTTATTATGACCACCATTTCTCATTCGTATGTGTGTCAGAATATGTCAGACTATGTATACTATAGGCTGCAGTTTGCCGGGCAGTTTGTCAGTTTATACTGCCATCATGAAGTGACTTAGATCATACTAAGATGGAATAAGGAATGCCTCGTGCATGGAGAGGATTACGGATTGGACATGGGTATTTCATCATGGATTATTAAGCGAAAGCATTGGTATGTTTGAACTCTCTTAAATACACCCCCACCCACACACACACACACACACAATTGATGTTAGAATATATAATATAGGACAAGTAATGAAAATATGTAGGTGATACGGGTATGACCACCTCACTAAAGTCTGCACATCGTGCTGAAACATCTAGACATTTGTCAAGATTATGTTTTAACTCGACTGTGGAATAAAACACAGTTTAATGGAGTTTAGCATTCCGTAAGTGGTGTGATAAGGATGACTTTATTACTGCAGGCGTGTAAAGTTCAGAGAGACTTGTATTACTACTTTAGGTGTTAAGGACAGGGCCTTGATGACATTTCAAGTGGAGGAATGTGTTTACTGGTGTAGATCTGCATACCCGACCGCCGTCACTAGCCACCTCTCCTTATTACCTAACGTCTAACATTTAGGGGTCAATATTATAGAGAAGTGACATTCATAGACAGCCTTTAGATGACACTTCTCTAGCAGAGATTCAGAAATACTGCCTACTAGGCCAATGGGATTCCCTACCATTACCAAAGTCCTGCATTCGGATAGTCTTGTGATAATACAGCTTCCATTCCGCGACAAGTTCGTTTGAGATATGTTGCATGTATTTCCAGATCAGTATATTGAAAACATGAACATGCATTTGAAGGAAAAGCAGATACAAATCATTTGATGTGTATCATATCCGACCTATTGCGTTGAATACAGCGGCATTCATCCTAGAGAAAACACAAAATGTTAGAGGAAAATAAAGAGTCATGGCCAACAAAATAATAGTTTACCATTTAGGCATTGCGTTATCAGGCGCGATTGGTTGCTAGACTCGTGGTTGTTTGTTATGGAAGACTGTCATTATTCCTTGTAAATGGATGGCACAGGCTGCCAAGGGGTCTGAGTGGCCATCAGGTCGGGGCTACTTTCAGGTATTAGAGCCTGCTGACCGCCAAGGTTAACTGGTGAGCAGCTCCGAGCAGCTCAGCAATTAGACAGATCCTGCTCTGAGAGCAGCTCCAGGCATGGCTCCTTGTGATAATAAAGGAGAGCTGCATGAGCTACTCGTTATTGTGAGGGTAAATTAGGCTTATTCCGTAGCCTATGTGGACTCTGGCCTACCTGGTGGGTCTGTGGGGGAGGTGTAGGCAGTGGGAAAGTAACCTGGTTATTATTGTCCAGGTGTATCAGAGAGTATTATATATAGATACTTCTACTAGTAGGCCTATTCATTTCCTCTTTTGACCTTCTGGCATATAATTATGGTAGGCCTAATCCGTAACTGGAATTATAATGTGAATATGCATTGATAGGTAGATATGTATTCAATGCAGTACAGATTAATCCTTCAGTGGCTAAGGGTAGTGATTCATGATTACAGTTGCATATGACAACTAGAACATTTGTATCCAGTGATTATGTCTGGATCAGGGAATGTCGATATGATATAATCTAAACGTGCTGTAACTTTAAGTACCATCTGGACCATCCATGCTGGAATTAACGTGAACCTGTCCATTTCTGACAGGCTCCACTCTCCTTTATTTACACGTGTTCTATAAAGCGGAACTCCTGAATTTATGGGAGATATAGCATCCCACACGTGTTTATATGTACACTAATCCCCAACTCCCTATGCTCCATGCACTATACAATAGCCTATCAGCCAATGGGCCGGCTGTGCGGGTAGGTCCCTCCAGACATTTACACAACACTCCATGTGGCAGGGCTGGCCACGCCCTGTGCATTAAATCACAGAAACATCCCCTCCATTACCCTCTCCCATACACAAAATGTTACCTTACTACCAATGGGTTGTCAGCCCAGCCAGATACCTGGTATACCCAGTCCGTTTGCATGTCAACGCCAGAGGCACTACTCCTGATTGGGAATATGCACATGAAATATTGAGTGTGTTTCCTCCTGCTTATATACATACAGAAGCTGAAATCTGCCATAGCCGTGTGAGCTTTGGCAGATTCCTCTTACCGAGAATATCGTTTTTGAAACACTAGTCTTCTACGATTGGAACTGCAGTATTATTCAGTATTACTCAATATTGGTGTAGATATCATAAGATAATGTATTCTCTACCATTATGGAAATCAAATTGGATACTTCCTTCATATTTAGACAAAGTGCATACATGTACCTTTCTCTAAAGGGGGGGCAGAATGATTTTTGTGTTCCATTGGAAGGAACATGGTGAGCCAAATGTAATTTGGAAACGGCATTGTATTGCCTTTCACAATTCACATCATAATATACTTTTGTAACGCGATATGATATTGCTTTTAATGCACCCTATGTGGATATCGACCTTATACAAGGTGAAGAGCTGCCATTAGTCAACAGGGCTATATATAATACAAGTGTCCACTCCGCCAGTTGGTGCCAACCAATCACATCTAAACTAGTCATCAGCATACTAAGTATAAGGGTAAGGAGATTAGGAATTTATGTTAACTCAATAGCCCTTTTATCTACCCCCTGCAACATCCCCATCCCCAGTACAGCACCAATGCCGGCAGCAGTGACGGTATGGCGCAATAGGCAATGACGTAATCGCGAATTACGTCATGACGTCAGAGGATTTGGGCCATGTTCCTTAATTGTCGACACCTGGGAGGATTGGGTTGATTGCCGCTGTGGGATTGGGGGGTTCAGATCCACTGGGTTTGTTTGGTGCAGTGATGTGAGAGGAGGATTGAGGCGGCCTCGCCAAAACACAGATTGCAGAGGTGAAAAAGAAGCCCAAGGCCAACGCCCCATGAAGAAACTGGCTTCCGTTTGGAAACGATAATTACTCTGACACTATGAGGAAGCAGATCCCAAGGTCACTTGACATGCAATCGAACTAGGCCATCATAACCATGTAGAGGGATCCTAACTTTGATAATCATTATTCAAATAATTGTATAGGAAGATGATACTTCGTCTGGAACATGAAGTGTAGATTTTAATGCCTATTCACAACCTATGCGAGATATCGGCCAGTTTCCCTTCCCCCTAGCACTGAGTAATCAATATGATAACCACAATAACTACATTATTAAAGAATAGGTTCCTCACTTGGAACCGTGCACGTTGGGAATTGGACAAGGGCTTGCCTGTGGATAAACATTCCACCAACAGGTTACATGAATAGTTTCCTAACATTATGTTTTGAAAACTAGGGTGGACCGAATAGTGTTTAGGGACTTTTAGGATTTGAGGAATTAACCAAATGCTCTTTTTGCTGTTGTAAGAGTATCACTCGGGGCAGATTACTGCTGGAAATAATATCCTGGTGCCCACTGCCCAGCCATCCTATGATCTGCTGCTGTAATTGTCCACTCAATCCTAAAGAGGGATCAGTGCCTGTAGTCTGACTCAAATTCAGCTGGTAGGACGTTATCTCGGAAATTCATTTGACAGATCATGAAAAGGCACTTTTGAATCCTGCACTTTGCAATCTGTTTTTGAGGTTTCAGATCTGTTTGCAAAGGAAAGTTTGGCACAAACATATTCAGAAGTTAATCAAGCTGTTAATCCTAGGAAGTGGACAAATGGTTTTTGGTGGTTTGGTTGACGTCTGAGATTGCAAAGTTTGCAGTTGGGCTCAGGACACAACATTTGCAGCCATCATGTTGGAATATGAAGGAGGGGCTTTGGAAGGCCTCCAAAAATGATACCATGAGAACAACAGGAACCAAAAGGCTATTATCTCACTCGCAAGAATATGTCACCATGGAAATGTGACCCAAGATTTGTCACATGCTTTGCCACCATAGACCGTCCCAGGTTTCCCTGGCAAATTGACCTGAGGACAAAAGAAACTTAACAATTTATTCATAAAACATGGTTTAAAAAATAGTTTAAAAATGATCAATCACTGATGAATATATTTTCTGAATGGCTCACATGGGATTCGTGTCATGTACTGGAATCAACGTCACAAAATATCACCTCAAAATTCCACTCATGGTATCCATCATCTATCCTGCAGATTTTTCTTTTTCACTTTAACGATTTAACCAAGATCATTTTTGTTCTATATTATACCTCTGTCCGAGTATATATGGAATTAAGCTCCCTTCTCTCTCCCTGCACCGTTTCTCTCTTTCACTTCGCTATCATACACAGCTGTCCAGAGGGTTGCTAGATAAGAAAATATACACATACTCAATAGAATTAAGGGTATCTTAGGTAAGCCTACCCTGTTGGGAAGACCTCCACTCTAGTCCTATTACTAACAGCCGCTTGCCGGCACCTGCCCTCTCTACCACGACCCCTACACGACCTGCAGTGCTCCTCCCCAGCCATGGAGCCTGATGGACCTCCTCCTCCTCCTGCACATGGAGCCAGCTATACCCCACTTCACATGCCCTCGGGTGCGTCTTAATCTTTCATTAACCTGAGTAGAGCCTGGCTGATTGCGAACTTCCCACCACAGAGTAATCACATTACTGCTGGACAATGTGGACACTTCCCATAGTTGGACGTGTCGGCGGCTTGCTGTTGTGCTGCAGGCTGTAACGTAGGTCGGTATAGGGACACAGGCTGGTATAGCAGGGTATATATTACCCCAGTGGTAAACTGTTGGTATACAGGGGTATCTATAGAAACAATAGTAACCCAGGACAGTAATCCAGGCTAGATCTGACCGATCTCATATCCCAAATAACGCCTGTCCAAGGGAAGCTGGGAGATTGCCCCAGTCCTGGGATTGTGACATAACATTGACATCTTTGACATATATATGCTGTTATTATTCTATAAATCGACATTTCAACAAGCACTGACTATTTCTAATCGCTATAATTTGTATTTCCTGATCTTCGAGATGTGGATTGTTTGGCCTCGGATATGAATACTTTGTGGCCAATTAGCTCACCCATTAGGTTACACTATATATCAAATTGAGGGCTGATGGCTGCAATTATTTCCTATAAACTGTTTATGGCAGCACCCTAAAAAATAACGTCTCAGATTAATATGAATTAATCCTAAAATAGACTACCTTGTTTTCTCACATTGAATATCCGATTTTTGTATCTAATGCTGAAAGGGGTATGAGGGATGATTGCTCACATTAGAACAGCTTTATTGATTGCATTAAGTCTGTGCAATTCCAAATTAAGCTAATTTTGTCGCGATGTTCAACTTTGGACCTCATCATAGGACGAATGGTGAATTTGAAGTTGTGCCTTATTATGACAAATCTGATGGACATGTAGTAATAAATCACTGGTTTACTCTGGTGTTGAGGTGGCCTAAGTGAGCAGAGCGGAGGGGATGGGACTGAAACGAGTCTATACCAGTGATTACACATGGCTATTGTATTTAGATGTATACTGTTAATAGTTGGTTGCCTTTTTTGTAGGTGTACAGTATAGAATCTGCTGTAGGTGTACAGTTTATTGTATGTACACAGTAGAATCTACTATAAACTTACAATAGGTGCTTAAAAACTTATTAGATTTTTCTGTATACCTACACCTACTATTTACAGTGCAATATTATTACTCATCGCCCGAACATTGGTTGCATTTGGTATAAGAGACATGGCTGTACTGTCTGCAGCACCATATTGAGGACAACTACTGACTAATTAGGTAGGTTAATCAGAGCCCGGGCTACCGGGCCTGTATGTGTACCAGTGCTAAACATCCAAAATGAAAAAAAAATTCACAAGTAAGTGAGTCCAAGTATATGTGAGTGTGGAGATCCGACGGGGTCGGCTGCAGTGGGCTGAGTGCCGGTGCCCAGTGGTCACTGCCCCAGGTAAGGTGGCAGGTAGGAACATCCAATCACAAGAGGGCTAGCCCCCAGTGACCCTATGCTGACCCACTGCATAGACTGATCAGAGTCTTAGTAGACGTGTAAGTCCTGATTATGCCACAAATTTATAACCAAATAATAGAACATTATTTTACACAGAAATTAAACTCACAAAGGAGTGAGGGTATCATAGTATCTAATTCCGAAAACAGCTGGTGAATCAAAGAAATATCCTACAATTGAGAAGATTATTCCATCGGGCAGCTCCAGTTGCAAAGGCCCTCATAGCGAGTGCAGTGGTACACAGCAATACTCCAAGGAATAACACAGTGGTAGAAACTGACAGGTGCACGATGCCAACTTTTCACTTTCAGAAAATCATAATAATTTACCAACAGCAGGTCAATAATCGTTATATATCTGGATTGCAATTGATCCCCCGTCATTTTGAGATATCAAATGATAAAATCCAACCATTATTCTAAAATTGTGTTGTCCTACATACCATTAGCGCTTCATATGTTGATTGATAAACTGAACTTACATCTGCGAGTGTCACTGGTGTCAAAAATGTGCAAGAATGGAAAAGCCACAAGGTGAGAGAGCACCCGTACAAGATGGGATCAAAAGTACCACTTTAAAGGAGGACAAGCAAAAACAGCACTTTAAGGCGCTCCCTGATGTGGGAAGGGATTGTGGAATGGAACTGGTTGGAGCTGCACGCTCAGAACTGTCGCACCTTGCAATTCTTTAAGTACATGATGAAAAGGGACCGTGCACCACTATCTTACAGTCAGTTACGAAATAACCACTCCTGACTGATGCAAGAACTCTAGCTGATGACGTAGTAGATCACTACAGATACTACTTATAGTTAGACAAGTTATCACTTCACATGTATCCGCTTTTGCCAAAAATACCAAATCTGTACCCCCATTACCGACCTACTATGACTTGCTATGTACTCTATTGGAAATCAACAAAAGGGGTTCACGCAGTTAAACAGTCCTGCATTCTGGTTGCGCTCCCCCTGGGCTCACACAATCTGACTAGATAAGGCCTAACGGACCAGTACCCGCTCTTAAGTATGTATCTAGCCATGTACCCACAAGCTGCGTGTCATGTACAGCTACGTAATCCAACATGAACTTACAGCCTAATGTCCATGCATGATTGGTCCATGATATATGTACATAGTGGAGTCTCACCAGATTCTGCAAGACCAAATGCCCTATTGTGTGACAAACATTAAGCACTGCAGTGTGCATGAAATATCAATCAAATATGCATGTCAGTTAACATCCATGTCATGAGAAAGGAACCAAGTCTCAGGATAATCGTCATGCACTCACAGGCATAAAATAATGCCAATAGACCCGAGTGTAGAATTTTATGTATTGGATGATCTTCTATCTATCTATCTATCTATCTATCTATCTATCTATCTATCTATCTATCTATATCTATATATCTATATATCTATATATATCTATATCTATATATATCTATATATTTATATATATATATATATATATATATATATATATATATGTAATTGCTTTGGCACTAGTGGACAAGGCATTACCAGCTGATTACTAGTAGCCCTTTGACGTCATGCCAGGCGGTAGGTAAGAGCATCCTAAAGTTAACAATAGCCGACTGTCCTATTCCTGCCACATAATGACTATAGACAATAATGGATCACCTTCTACGAGGCATCAGTAGCTTGTATTACAAGTACCAGGTTTCTCTGAGGTAACATTTGGCTTTGGCTATTGTCAGGAACAAATACACAGTGTGATAACTGTGCCCAGTGGTGTTTCCCATTAACGCCTGCTCTTGCTGAGGGTCCAGTGTAAGCAGTGTATGTAAGGCATGTGTGGACAGTTAATTTGCTGAGTTGCTCACAGGTGTGGCAGTGGTCTGAATACATCCAGGGACACTCTCTCACCTTTTGGTAAACACACAATGCACACACTAAGCAATCTGGTCGGGGCTGGTGGCAAATCACCATAGAGATGCCATTTGGCCAGGAGTGCTTGGAAATAAGGTATGCATGCCTATGTCCCCTGGGCCATTGTTTAGGGTGAGACTGTAGGGTGTGTCCTGGTAGCGCTGGTCCTCTGCATACCCAAACTCTTTGATGTGCCTCCATGATGTATGGGGTGCTTTTCAGGCATTAGGTCTACTGCCTTTGATATGTGATTCTTTTGGCAATTGCTATGGCCTGATTCTTTTCTAATAACGCATTGGGAGCTTTGTGCTTTATCATAAAATCTTTGTGACAGTACAAAGGTCCCAACCACAATGCAGTTGATGTGCACCTAGGTATATTTATGATGATAATGTAAGATGTTTGCATTTATGTTTAGACAGAATTGGTAATACCATTCCTGCTTATATTATCCATTCTCGTCCTTCCATACCTCATGTATGGTTTTATCTTTTTTCCTCTGTCCCACATACAGAGCCATTAAATATTACGCGTTCTCGTAGATGCCTCAGTAATTAAGTCACGGAGAGAGCTGGGCGAAGGGGGCAGGTGCCCTGCTTCTAAATACTGGGGGGGGGCAGTATTTGTTGAGTATGAGTTAACGTAAATACGTTAAACCCGTTTATCCTATCCTGGGGTGCAGAAAGTACTTTTTCAGATCGGAAACATCCGACACCAGCATTAATTATCGATGCACATTGCTTAGCTGTTATAAAGGCAATATAATAAATGAGAAAAAGCAAGTCGCATACAATGAGCATTAAACATAAATATATTGAATTATACACCTGCGAATAGCCTCAAGCCAGCTCCATTTACGCAACAGATATAACGTATGAATAAATATCACTGTCAACTATACTGCCTTACAATTTCTTATGAGTTCTCGTGATTAGACTAGGTGACAGAGGAGAGCTAGTCCCTGTAACATGATGATCAGATTATCTTAACCCTTTAAGGCCGAGCATCAACTATAGTTGATGCCATGGGGGCCGAGCATCGACTATAGTCATCTTAACTCTATGGGATTCAGCAAAGCCTCGGCCCAGGGAAAGTTCCTGTAAAAATGTCCCGGCCCCATCACCAGAAAATTCTTTTTTTTGGTCGGCGTTAAAGGGTTAATAAACCAAAATTACTACTTGTAATATGAATGTAGTTGCTAACAATATTCCCATGCTCCCATATGAGTCATACCGGGTAGTTTCAAAAATAAAATCTTATAAGGGAAACACTGAGGAGAGGTATAACGAGACAATTATTCCTTAACATACATAATATAATAGTTTGTGCTACCAAGCCACCTCTTCCTGTCCACCTATAATTTCACTTCAATGAC
Organism: Harmothoe impar; assembly: GCA_947462335.1. Lineage (NCBI taxonomy): Eukaryota > Metazoa > Annelida > Polychaeta > Phyllodocida > Polynoidae > Harmothoe > Harmothoe impar. The sequence goes on along the minus strand of OX381706.1, from coordinate 42,074,758 downwards.
ACACCATAGTTAGGGCATACCCATGTTTGGCCACCACCCTGGAGGAGTACAGGAGGAGACCTGGGACTTGGGAGGCAGGTGAGCGATGGCTGGACGCCTGGCTAAGTCAATTAACCAACAAATTGGCAGTCGTTATCGGGCCGGGTGATGACATGAAATATTCATCCTTACTCGTCAGGCATACGATGTCTGCCCCATAGCCTCATCTAGTAGCTAGGTTTGGAGATAAATGATAAGTCAGGAACATCACTCGATTAGTAGAGTGCCCCTTGCCCATACAAGTGCTCCACCAGGGAGGAGGGGAAAGGTTGTGCTCCAGAAGGGGATCATTTTCCGATGAGCAGGTGGTGCTATCGTTGCCATGATACCATGTTGTTGCAAAGTGCATATAATGAAGGCGAAGTTTGTGGCACACACATACTATGTCTATCAAAAAGTTTTATCAGTTATAGAGGCATTGCTAGAGTATTCACTCTTCAACCAACAGATCGCACATTAAGGTATATCAAAGGTTTAGCAAGGACATAATCCCAAATATGCCTTCCATAGGAAATCTGCTGAAAGCTCGGCCAACTCTTCATTCAACCAATACATTATCGGCTGAGTGATAGCTCCACCCATATGCAGAGAAATTGAGTGTCACCTATAGTTGCACATAATATATGTATAGGGATTTTCACTTGCACCACTTAGCAATGATGTCATGGAAGTTTGTACTTTAAATTGTTAAACACATGTACATTCCACAATACTTACATTGGTTTTGTATTTGGTATTGTTTCAGCTTTGGACGGACATACTGCTGCGTTGGAACCCCGAAGACTTTGGAGGGGTGGACCATGTACGGGTCCCCACAGACAAGATCTGGACGCCGGACATAGTGCTTTACAACTAGTAAGTACATTACTCGCACAATTATGTACATTGAATTGATATCATCAATAGGTTACACCAATTTTTATGGCAGGAACATTTAGTTTGTTCAGGACGTTTTATCCTGAACATGCTCGGTAATAGACTCATAAATCTAAGTGGTTGTTATCCATAGATCTTGGCCTACATTCCAGTTTGCGAACCAAATAATATGTAGCATGGTTTTTGAATGGTAAACGGTTCTGTATTTATGTGTGCCGGTCTCCAGGATTTAGATCGTATAATTATCTGAACGATGAATGGAATATACCCGGGCGGAAAACTCTATTACATAATTGATATTAATTAATATTAATTAATCAATTGATTTTGATGATTATTAATGTATCTATTCTCACTTTATGCCCCTATTATCTAAAATTCGACATGAATAAACTGGACAAAATGAAAACCAACCAAATATCCAACATAGTCTAAAACGTTGTGCCATTGATGTAAATCTGTACTAGAGCAGTATGGGCTGATAGAGCAAAATGATCCTCTTGCATGGATTTTAACGGCCATGATCTAAACAAAGGTGACCTCCTGAACCCCCGCCTATGGCCACGCCCACCCTTAACTAAGAATCAATTCTATCAATAGGTGCCAGTGTACACATGAGGCCTTGGTTAAACCAACCCTGTGAGAACTTAACACACCAAAAAGGATACAAATAGAGATGGTCTAGGAGAAGCCCCTGATCAAATACCACCATGTCGTGCATTGTTTGTCCATCCAGCGCTAGGGGAAATCAGTGGCCGAGGCCGGATTGCCCTGTTCCGTGCATGGTGGAGAGAGCTAGCTTTAGGGGGTAGGTGTTCAGCTGGGAGAGAGGCGGGTGGTATCTGGTATCTAGAGACTGGAGGGCTTTTGTGGGCTGTGCGTATGTAGGAGGGGGTGGGGGTACAAGCAATCTGCTCAAGGTAACTGACTGGTGATGTAGATCCCGCCTATCATGACCTTCCCCTGGGACATGTCAGTGTCGTGTAAAAAGGACTTCTGACAGCTGTTGGTTACAGCAGGAGTTACTGCAGCAACTATACTTACCGTAGAAACTGCCTACAGGCTGCATGAACTGCCTGATTACTACAGCAACTGCTTCAAGCGTCCGCTTCCTGCAGCAACTGCTTCCTGCAGTGTCCGATTCCTGCAGCAAATGCTTCCTGCAGTGTCCGATTCCTGCAGCAACTGCTTCCTGCAGCAACTGCTTCCTGCAGTGTTTGATTCTTGCAGCAACTGCTTCCTGCAGTGTCCGATTCCTGCAGCAACTGCTTCCTGCAGTGTCCGATTCCTGCAGCAACTGCTTCCTGCAGTGTCTGATTCCTGCAGCAACTGCTTCCTGCAGTGTCCGATTCCTGCAGCAACTGCTTCCTGCAGTGTCTGATTCCTGCAGCAACTGCTTCCTGCAGTGTTTGATTCTTGCAGCAACTGCTTCCTGCAGTGTCCGCTTCCTGCAGCAAATGCTTCCTGCAGCAACTGCTTCCTGCAGCAACTGCTTCCTGCAGTGTCTGATTAATGCAGCAACTGCTTCCTGCAGTGTCCGCTTCCTGCAGCAACTGCTTCCTGCAGCAACTGCTTCCTGCTGTGTTTGATTCTTGCAGCAACTGCTTCCTGCAGTGTCCGCTTCCTGCAGCAACTGCTTCCTGCAGCAACTGCTTCCTGCTGTGTTTGATTCCTGCAGCAACTGCTTCCTGCAGTGTCCGATTCCTGCAGCAACTGCTTCCTTCAGTGTCTGATTACTTCAGGAACTGCATACTTCTTGCAATACCAAAGTTTCCCTGCAGCAACTGTTTGCTACAACAACTAATTCCTGCTTACTACAGCAATTGATTCTCCCTTGAGATTTGCTACCTTTTGAGAGGAAAAGGAACGTTTGAAAAGGGGGTGGGGCAGATAATATTACCAACTTAACGACATTATAACATTTTACTACATACCGTTTACATCAAGCATACGTAGGGTGTGGAGCTTAAGAATATGCAAGGTTTGGAAAAGTCCAGGCAACAGGTACAGTTCGTCCCTATAATCTTATTTAATTGGCCCCTCTCGATTATAATGTTGATTGAAAACCGGCATAAGAACTATAGAACGAGTTTCTCATCACGTTGTACAGTTTTATCAATCACAAAAAAAACAGACCTTGCTAGGGAAACCTGAGTGTGAATAGATCGTCTCTATTTATATATTTCACAGGGCAATATAAGAAATCTTTGATAAAATGACAGAATTACAAACAGTTACAGGAAATGTTATAGCGATTGAATAAACGATAGGGAGGAATAATTAAGGACAACTTGATGAAAATAACACGTAGCAATTGGGATAATTTTCAACAGACTCGCGCGAAACAATTAAGGACATGAGTAATCATGTAAAAAGTGAAACTTAACTATTCGGGAATGGTGTCTTAAACCAGAGAGTCATCGCTATGCAGAACACTATTGAGAATTATTATAAACTGAAGAATGGTCCCTTCTAAGGTCTATAATAACCCTTTCTCTCCCATCTCACACACAGTGCCGACGACCGTCTTAAGGAGCACCGCTCGGCCTACGCTGTGGTCTCAGCGGACGGCACCGTGCTGTGGATCCCCCAGGCTATTTTCAAGAGCTCCTGTGTCATAGACATCACACACTTCCCATTTGACAAGCAGACCTGCTTCCTTAAATTCGGCTCGTGGACATATGACGGCTTTAAGCTGGACATCTCATTCTTTGACGACCTAGACGCTATAGACTTGAACGACTACATCTTGAGCAACGAGTGGGACATTCTGAAACACCCGGCTGCCAAGAATGTCAAGTATTACCCCTGCTGCCAGGAGCCCTACCCAGACTTGACTTTCACGCTGGAGTTGAGGAGAAAAGTGGCGTTTTATAATTATATTCTGATATTACCGTGCGTGTTATTGTCCTCGCTGACGCTGGTGCTCTTCTGGCTGCCCCCAGAGTCACCGGCAAAAATGGTGTTAGGTGAGTGAATGGATATCTTCACAGAATATTCGTTAAAACTTAATATTGAAATAAAAATGTTAATATGCATTTGTTGTTGCTTTGATAGAAATATTATATTCTAATTGAAGAGTATAATGTCTGATAGTGGAGAAGCATTAGAGGTGGTCAATATATATCAAACTTCTATTTGGAAAGCACTGATTCATCCCTATATGCCTTTTTGATTGTCCGATTATCAGGACAATATGCTAACTGTGTGACTCCATGTTTCAGGTATGAATATATTCGTGGCCTTCTTTGTCTTACTATTATTGTTGGCAGAGTCCACACCCCCCGCCGCATCTTCCATACCACTCATTGGCAAGTATATCATCTTTACCTAAGTATGTGCTATACCTTTTTCGTCTCCAAGTATCTGTCAGTAAATGACTGGTATCTAAGTACCACTTGGGAATCTGCATAAGACTAATGAGTAGTCTACCGGGTAATTCAATTTATAGTATGGCCATAGTTAGATGTCCCATGATTATGTTACCTGTCAGAAATGAAATGCGAGAAGACTCTAAATTCAGATTTCCTGTACATTCCTGCATATATATTAGGATGTTGAATTTCTATTCATAAAAGACAAATCTTGGACGAATCAGTCTAATTGGCTTATTTTCTTATTCCTCTTGACACAGGTGCATATTACTGCCTGAACATGATTATGATCACCCTGTCCACCTTCTTGTCCGTCATTGTGATCAACCTTTACTTCCGAGGGGACAAGAAGAATCGGGTGCCTCGATGGCTTAAAAAGGTAAATATTGTATCTTCAGGTTATATTCTATGTTATGTTCAAACATGTTTAAACATGTATATCAGTTATGAAGTTCAAGATTTAAACTCTAATTTTCATTAGCATACTGCCATAGGGCCCTGCGCTCGATATGCGTTTTGTCGGAAATTTGAGAACCGACACGTAAAGGAAGTAGGTTCGTTCTGGCATTCCTGCTACGCAGTCTTATGTGTCCCTATCTATATACCGATACTCGAATTTGAATACCTACTACATATTGTATCCACGCGGTGGGGGGCATAGGCCAATCTCTGATTGGGACATCTGCAGCATGAGAGAGACCTGAGTGTGTATTGCAAGACGAGCACAATCAATCAACTCCATGAGCAGATATGAGCAGCTCGTTGTTGTATAAAACCCTTGTCATCCGCCCTGTATCAACCCCCACCACCGTGACGCAGCATTCAGTCCACTTTCATTGGGGACGGTCACATGACCATCGTGCCCATGTGATCGATCATGGTGGCGTTGCTGATCGCTTCCAATAGATGGTGCCACAGTGCATCCGGTCCTAGGTCGATTGTGTGTGCAAAGGTGCACCTGGGGGAGGTGCTCTACCATGGCATTTATTTTTAGACTGAATATTCGAGCCGTAAATATTATTGGACAGCCAGACTGAATATAAAATACAGAGTCCAATGTGTAGTTAACTTGGCGTGAATTCGATTGCCAACAGTTCGATCAACTGATTCGCGACAAGCGGGCCCAGTGAACAATATTCAAGATCGATTCAATGGCAATATCTATATTGTACAGATCATGAACAAGCAGATCTGATTGATTCCAAGGGACAATTAGAATAGGATTTGCATATATTTTGCTAAAAGGTATCATAGACAATTGTGCAACATAATGACATGCTGGCCTGCCTGCAATCGGTAGAGGTGAAGAGCACTCTACCATTGTTGAAGTGGGAAAGAATCCATAAATCCATCATTGTGATGAATTGGGCCCAGATTATTCATGGTTTGAATTTAATCATAAAACTCGTAAAGCCTACCTCTGTCGTCTGAACAGTATTGTGTAATGCAACTAACAATTATTTTGAATACCTAAAATGTTAAAAGTAATTTTACCTACTGTACCCCTCCCCTAAAGTAAGGAGCGAAAATCTGATCATTGCTCTTTTGACACATAACATCGCGTCTGACACCATGGTGTCGACATAGCACACTATTAAAACGCAAGAAGGGACAAACTTGCAAAGTGACTAGATTCCACCTATTTTACCTGTAACCTTAAAAACCCATTTCCCGGTAATCTTAATGATTCCCCCAGCTTCTCTAGATGGCACCACTGTAAGTCTGCAAGTCTGAATGTCCTTTCATTTAGTCTTAATCGTCCCATCCTTTAGAGGTACCCGACGTGCCTATTAAATGTGATGCCATCTGGAACGATTCTATCTGGTCCTACACTTTTACTAGCTTTGTACTAAGAAAACGCCCTCATAGGTTTTTATTAACTTTTTTCTACGTATAACAACAGTGGTTTTACTTCTTGAGAGGAATTCATCCACTGGGCGATGGAATGCTATTTGTTAGCCCTTTTTCTTTAAAAAAAAGAGTTTTATATGGGTAAATAAAACAATTACAAAACCAATGAGTTAAACCCAGCAAATGCTCACTACATTCGTAAGTAATAATTGAATTATCTACTCAAATAAAACTCTTCAGAAAGGGCTGACAAAACATTCCATCGGCCAGTGGACGACCGGCTTTTAAATGACTTAGTTAGATCCTAATCTCATTGAGGTGAAAATCGTTAATACCAAGAACAATGCACCCTATATGCAATTGCCAATTCCTTAAGTCTCTGTATTTTCCATTCCAGCTTTTCATAGACTGGCTGTCGCGGATCATGTGTATGCGAAACGAACTGGTGCCGGAAAGTTACGACAATGCCCAACGCGCGCGGCACGACGCTACAACGGGTGTTCTCATCAAGGACAGCAAAGGGCAGAAGAAGCGTGTCCGCTGTCCTGAGATGACATACAACAAGTTCCAAATGTACGACCTCAGGGAGGGCTCAGAGAGCACCTCCTCTGGGGGTTTCGCTAACCATAGCACCGGTGCAGACTCGACAGGCCGAAGAGGCCACCACCACCATGCCCATCACCATAAGCACGACCCTGGAGGTGGTGTGGGCGGGGCAGGAGGGGGAGGGGGGGAGGACAGGGGGACAAAGGGGGCGGGAGGGGGACACAGTAGAATTGAAAACAGGGGTGGTGAGAATGCCTCCCCTGACAAATCACCGGTGCACATCCACCAATCCGTGGAGAATGACGTTAAAGACATTAAGCGCTATCTCCGCTCCCTCCTCCAGCGTATCCACGTCAAGGAGGAGCGGAACAAGCTGGCGCTGGAGTGGCGAATAGTCGCCCTTGTGCTGGACAGGTTTTTCTTCTATTTATACCTGACGGCCATCGTCGTTTCTTTAGCAACTATATTCCCCAAGACCTACTGATAATGGTAAGTGTGTCGTGAGATTAAAATATAAACCCACACGGATGGACCTTGCTGGGAGGGAAGCCTGAGTTCTGGATCATTGTTATTATTGTCATGATTTAGCCGCCATTGGAACCATTGATGTTAAAGACAACATCAAAGTTATGTTTCATTTTGTATTATGGGATCATTTATGGCGGTTTCCAGAGAGGCTTCCAGAGACTACAAACCCTCCATTTATATTGGAACAATGCCTACTTACCATTGAGTTTGTTATACATGATATCATTCCATCTTATACCAGATGGGTTTTGTTCATTAGGAAAACATACAGACACAAGAGGAAACAGGGGAACTATTATTCCATCATCTCCACTTTATGCTATTCCTGAAGGATAACTATACCTGCATTCCAACACCACCAATGGATGGCAACTCAACTCCGATTGCTGTATGGACTTTTCTGCATAGACTACTCCTACGAATCTCTGCTGAAGAACTGCAAGGGGATACCACGGCTGTAGGCTAGAGGCATTTCAGTTATATTCTTATTGTTCTTTTCAGTATATTGTTAACCTTCCCTACTGGGCCCATCTCTTGCGACACACTGATAGAAAATCAAGCCCTTTGGAGTTTGAGCCTCCAATCTAACACCATCCTGCCTAGGACTTCCGGTTCAACTGGCTGGTCACATGACCCCATGTGTTATCACATGACCCATGTGTTCAGTCGGCGTCTATATGGGCCCTTTGGCGCTTTAGGCCTATTAGGTACATCTAAATCCATCATGGGCCCCAATATCATAACAAATGCCCACTATGTCATTGGTGGATGCTATATGCCATGGATGAGTCTTGATGAAAATAATTGCATATATATACTTTACATGAGCATTGAATAAAAAAAATTCTAGGGTAGCTTTTCGTACGATATTGACACGAGACTTAGAGTAGTGAATGAGATATATCTGTAGGAGTCTAGACCAGGGGGTCATATCATCATTGGGAAATATCTGTACTTATTGATACATCGCAGATATTTGTTACAGGTGTATGATAACGATATTATCATGTTATTATGAAACGAAGAGGTTATGCACCAAATAGGCCTATTAAAGGTTGACTATTAATTCATGACACGTGTCTATATTTTCTATGTGAACATGATATATATATATAAATTATATTGCAATGCAAGTTCACTATCCTTGCCTGCTTATAGCTAATAATGACAGATATGAATTCCCCCCCCCCCCCCCCACCCACACACACTTTTTCTGTGCTTTTTGCAGTAAATGCTCTGACAGTCTAGCCACTGGTCAAGGCAATGAGACCAAAGTCCTACCCTATTCTCCAGTGCATGGAGAGTAGGGATTTAAGTAGTCACTTTTTTCTTGATATATCAGAGAACACATCGATTGCTTCATTATGTATTACCAATGTAATAATCAAAAAGCGGGTACCTCAAAACCTCTTATTTATGTGTTATATTAAAATTGTTGTATGTTGAGTGTATGACCGGCATCGATATCGTCCATTCTTGGCGGAATTTACCCAATTCTGATCATAGCAATGGGATCAGCTTCTACATATTCCTGTTTTATATAGAATAATTATGACAATTGGGTGTTCTACAATGATATACCAGAATTGATTCACACAATTCAAGTTCTTTGGCTTTGTTTAGTGTCTCATAGAAATAGCGTTGCTCTTCCCTGTACCGAGAATAGGAAGTATTATCAGAACATGTTCCAAATCTCGTTTGAATACTAAACGGAACGTAAATGATCCTGCTGTGTTTAGAATTGTCATTAAGGGCAAAACTTAGACTGCATTGGTAAGAAAGATAATGCCTTGTATGTAATAGGGCCTATATGCCTCTGGCAGAGCACGTCTCTGCCCCCATGGCTGAATATTGGAGATCCTTACTGTTGACCACGTATTGTGGATTGCAAGAAAGATGTACCAAACATTCCATTGTTTAATACAGAGACACAACACTCCCCTTGAACTCCATCTCCCTACCATCTTTACTACGTGTACATGCTCGGCTGTTTGCAAGAAGTGCCCATATATCATTTGTAAAATGCTGTACTTGTTGTTGGGACAAACGTATTGAATGTAACAAACTCTTGATTAGGTTTTTAAAAATGTGTTGGTATTGAGTACTTTGGCTGTTACAAACCTACCAGACATAGTCTAGGGACCATTGTGTTACTGAGTAACACAACGACGTTTGTGAGTTTGTTGATTTGTTAATTATTATCATTAGGTACGATACCAATGACGTCCAAACCTCGATATGTATGCAATAGTGGAATTGCTAAGACTCAAATTACTGTTTCCCATTTAGTTTCAGCTGCATTGCTTGGGTTGAAGAAAGGTTTTTGGTTGATGATTACAAAAATCAGTAAACAACATTGAAATGCGTGTTAACCATTCACCTTTTTACTTCTGAAACGCTACACAATACTGCAGGTGGTGCCAATCACTACAATCTATGAGAAAGAAAATGATGAAAAAACAAACCATCTTTACAAGATGGCACCACCTGGGTGCTGTTTCTCCGCAAATTATGGACGTCCGCAAATTGCGGAATTGGCCTTCCGTATTTTGTGGAGAAAATTCAAATAATGAATAAACTCCTTTCTTGTACTAAAAACGGTACTTAACCATACAAATATGGACCTCCATATTTGAATGTGTAGCTCCGCAATTTACGGAATTTGACCAGCAGTTTCTAAACAGTTTATGTAAATTCCCCAAATTGCCGACGTCCGTACTTTGTAAAGAAACGGCACCCTGTCCAGTGGTGGATGTTGTTACATCAATATGCATATTAGGCTATCAGAATGATGTCAGACTCTGCATACTTGCTGATTTTGACACTAAAACTGACGATTTTTCCTACACAGAATCTGACAATATTTCATTAAAAGCCTTTCATAAGAGAGGGAAAAAACTGATACTACGTAATCCACGATTAAGTGCAAGAGCTGCATAATTCTCATCCCTTGTGTAGAAACCGGCGTAGAAGCTTTCCATTCAAACTAAGTATGTAAATTGTTTATGTTTGGGAGAGGTCTTGCAGTGTCATGATGATTTTTCTATTTTGTCTATGGTATGGTAGTCTGGTCCATGGTTACCACGCCTGTCAGAGGTGGTATTACCCAACCCACCATTTGCTCCGACTGAGTTAACCCTACTCAATGAGCTGCTGAGTGAGCTGCTTAGGTAGTCGTTATAATATGGTATTCATCAGTTGTCTGTTTTGTCAATGGGTGAATTCCACGTAGTTTCATTGTAAGTTGTCCGTTGTCTAATGGTATAATTCACCCCTAGCTCAAATTTAGATTTGTCTTATAGAATCAAGGGTGTTTTACCAGCTGTGGAATTTTAAAGGCATCTCTGAATAGTTAAATAATGAGAGTCAGATAATTTACGGTCATCATGAAAGTCTTTAAATAATATTCAAATCCCATGCAAAAAGTATCATGACAGGGCACATCAAAAGGTACACCAATATGAATAAGGAATAGCTGCCAGTGGGTAGCTGTGATGAAGAAATATACAGACAAAAAGGAGAAACGGCGAAATACATACGTTAATGTTTGGAACAGGTGAAACATATAATTATTTTAATCCATTCCCATTCATTTCACTTTCTGTTGTTTTTGTTGATTATCCAATTGGTCTTTAATTAATGTAGTTGTTAAATTATGAGAGTTGAATCTTTGTAGACACAAGTTCCAATACGGGTATATATAGTAAACACATTGAGACGTCCGAGCTGTGAGGTGACTAATATAAAAAGTCACCTACCGAGGGCAAGTGATGTTGGACCTCCTTAGATTAGCTTAACTCTGTGGTAGAACTATCTATTGTATATTTACTTATTGTCCACCATTCAGAAACGTCACACCTTAAAACAACTGACTAAACCCCACCCTTTTCACCTCTCTCCAACCCATTCTCATTCCAACCCTTATCTATCTATCCCTTGGCCAATGTGGAATGAGCCATTCGGTAAGGGGTTTTAAATCAGCCGATCCCCACGCATTTACTCATTAAGATTGCCTGTGTGTTCATTTAGGTATATGGTAACCATTCACTAGCTCCCCACAAACAACTTTGTTCTTAGAGTTCATTAGACTCTCTAGTAGGCGTGGTAACCAGGACAATAGACATTGAAGCCTTTTGTTCTTTATTTGTGTGACAGGGAATTGAGAGAAACTGGTACAGAGAGAATTTGAATGCAGTCTCAAAATAAAAAACTGTTATAAAATCATTCTTGTATTAGGGGCCTACTGACAAAATCTGTTTGTTTATTGTGTCATGAGCATTTCTTAAAGGGATCACTATTTGTAAAATATAGACTATTATATAATGACAAGAGTTTCCATGCCCTTTGACGGCAGACCATTGCTGTTGTACCTTTCCGAGTATGAATGTGTGGCGAACAGGGCGAGAGACAAAATGCTAACATTTCTGTTTAGTCCCTCGTACTAACTACCCCAGCGACATATCAACATAGTCTCCTCTATCTTAACAAGATGTACATTGTATATTGGGCTTTTAGAGAACTGCATAGACTTATGACTCTTCACGCTGATTCGCAAATAGCACCTATTTTCGCACAAAAAAGACACAAAGAATTAATAAAAAATATTATACAAAAAAGGAGTGTAAGTGTTCATTATTGCATTTAGCCCAATCTTCTTGTTTACTCCATGTCTGGTCTCTGTACCAGAATTACCCATGTCTTGGTATATTACTTGATCGCGTATATTTTGATATATTCCAGTTAAACCTATACATATCATGTATCGTAGGGCGTTCAGGCCATTTTTAATCAGCTCAAAAAAGTTGTATTTTCCGTGTAGGATAAATAGATGAGATCTTAAATAAGGCAATGCAGGAGGAATCATAATTCTAGCACCACTAAAACATGGTTAAATTGATGTTTCTTTGCAAAAAGTAAGGTGTTTTGGGCGGACAAGAGGGTCCTGTCTGAGCCTATATGACTGCAGCAGTGGATTGGTCCCAAAATTGCCCTCCCCTGTTGTAGTGCAAGTGGTGGGGATCCAGGTGAGTGGAGAGTGCCTTACATAGGGAATGTACTACTTCTCAGCAAAGGTAGGTCCACATATGTGTAAATCCGGAGGCTATTTCTTTTTCTATCACTTTGGGATTTAGACAGTAAATAGTAGACATAAATGGGGTTTTAATGTATATGCCTACGCATTTAGGCTCCCCTATTTGAAAGGTGATTCTATGCTTTTTAGAACGTTTTGTGCTGTAGATCTGGGTCTGGCAATCCAATTAAAATGTAGGATATCCCTAAATGTAGATCTATATCATGCCATTACAATGTAGATGTGTATGAATAATGCAAACCAGTTCTTAAGTGTCCACTGAATCACCATGGGCAATCATTTGGGATAGCCTGTAAAGGTGTGACGTATTCAAGAACACCTTTCATTATTCCACAGATACCTCATATGTGTATGTGTTCATTATGCCTACTTAATATTGTTCATTACCAAAGCATATTGTCAATGAATCACTCTGTACTCCCCCTGTGTACTGACTACACAGGTGGGTGGATCAGTCTGCTGTTGACCACACCACAGAGGACAATACTTTTGGCATAGACTCTTATTCTATCTCTTAAGTTCACTAATAATGGACATTTGAGAATATTATAAAGGTAAAGGGTGTATCCATCTATTTATAGGCAACTCTCCAAAGCCTTCATATCTAAATTATTTTACCCTTGTCAGACACTGAGAAACTTCTCGGTAATATCACTGGTGACAATCTTGATAAGTTCAGATGGCTCTGTTTGAAAGGGATTGATCTTGTGATCACTACCATTGCTAATAATAGCACTATAGTTGATGCCATGGGTGGCAGTATATTGTCCCATACACAGCCCTTTATCGACGAAACGGACAGAATTTATATGAAAAATGAAGTAATTGTGTTATCATAGAACAGAAACTATATATAAGACTATCAGTCTTATAACTACAATTGCTACTATTGCTACTTTTTTCATACATGGACATCCTAGACAGTGTACCTGATCATGAGAAGGAATGTCACAAGTCTGTAGAACTAATACAGTATTCGACGTGATAAGCGCACACCCCCTAATAAGCGCACACACCCCGTTTTTGGCTGATTATTATACCAGAAATAACCAAAAATATCTCAATTTTTGACCCCAATTAAACTCTTAACTACTAAAAGGTGTCCATAATAATTTTTTAAGCGCACTGTGCGCTTATTACGTCGAATACGGTAAGGCTTTTTATCTCTAAAATTAATGGATGGTTGTGCATTTCCAACACGTCACCTCATCATAAATTCAAAATGGCTGCCTATAGCATCTCTTCTAAGGTTTGCAAGTGTTTGATTAAAAGATATTCCCAATGCGCAGTTTGAATTTTTAATGGTATCTCTGTATTGATTATCACATTTAGAGCATAGCTCCGGAAAGTTCGAGCCCATTTTTTATCACTGTGCTCATTATAAATTCAAAATGGCTTCCTCTAAGCTACTTGGGAATCACACCAATGAGTTCACGGACCTCTGGAGTATATATTTGGAATCTAAAACTGTGTCTCTAAGTTGATTAAAAGCAAAGATATGCCTTTGTTCTCCAAAATTAATAGAAAATGGTGCCCACAAGTAACCTCATTATAAATTCAAAATGGCTGCCCAAATCATTTCAGAAAGTGGTCCATTCAATTCCTTGGAATCAGAAATGTATATTTTGAATCTAAGATTGTGTTTCTAAGCTGATTAGAAGCAGAGATAGACACCTTTATATATTTTAGTACTATCTCAGATATCTATCTCAGAAGTAGACCACCTACTGGATCCTGACTGTTTCACAGGTCTTGGAAAACTGAAGGATTTCAAAGTCAAGATCCACATTGATGAATCAGTCAGACCATCCCAGCAGAAACACCGTCGCACACCTTGGCACCTGCAGGAAAAGGTTGAGGCTGAGATCAAGCGCCTCGAGGAACTTGACATTATCGAGCATGTAGAAGGAGATACACCCTGGGTATCACCAATAGTTGCTGCTCCTAAACCCAAAGACCCAGATGCCGTGAGACTCTGTGTTGACATGAGAGAGGCCAACCAGGCCATTCGCCGAGAACGACATCTGACACCGACCATAGATGACCTGATCCATGACCTAAATGGAGCATCTGTGTTCTCCAAGCTTGACCTAAATCAAGGTTACCATCAGCTCGAGCTTGAACCGGAATCCTGATATATCACCACCTTCACCACGGTACCCACCTTGGGCTACGCAGATATAAGCGTCTGAACTTTGGCATATCATTGGCAGGTGAAGTGTTTCAGAACGCAATCCAGAATGCACTGACAGGACTACCAGGTGTTCGCAACATGTCAGACGACATCATTGTGTATGGTAAGGACCAAGCCACACATGACCAGAAGTTGGATGGACTGTTAGAAAGAATCCGTGAGCGTGAGTTGACACTCAACCCGAAGAAGTGTGAGTTCAGTAAATCTACCCTCGAGTTCTTCGGCTATTGCTTCTCTGAAAAGCGGAGGGAAGTGGACACCAAGAAAGCCGCGTCCATCAACAATATCGCTCCACCACAAAACCCTGGAGAACTCCACAGTCTACTTGGTATGACCAACTACTGTTCAAAGTTCATACCTGACTATACCACACTGACCGAGCTATTACGCTGCTTAACCAAGAAGAGTGCTGAGTGGATCTGGACCACCGAACACACTACCGCACTGAATAAGCACAAGTCACGTCTGATGACACCACCTGTGTTAGCATACTTCGACCCATCTAAGGAGACAACCACAAACGTAGATGCAAGCCCTGTAGGACTTGGTGCAATCCTCGCTCAGAAACAACACGACGGCTACAAGACCATAACCTTCGCTAGCAAAGCGCTATCACCAGTCAAACAGCGTTACAGCCAGCTCGAAGGTGAAGCACTCGCTGTGGTCTGGGCATGCGAACACTTTCACCTATATGTGTTCGGAGCACCAGTCAAAGTGGTCACAGACCATAAACTGCTACTCGGGATATACTACCGTAAATTCTCGCGTAGAAGCCGCGGCTTGTACGCGAGTCAGACTCAGCTTTCTTTTGATACCAAACATGCCTATATAGGGTGCGGCTTATACGAGAGTTTTTATTAGTATACTACAGTACCAAAATCGTAATATTCAGACCCCCTCTGCGGCTTATATAATTTGTCAAAGTTAGGGGTGCGGCTTATACGCGAGTTAGGCTTATACGCGAGAATTTACGGTATATGTCACGCCACCCTGAGGATACCACCTCATCAAGATCGACTCATGTGGCAGAGGAGTATGTACACTTCCTCGCACGTGAAGCCAGACCCGTTGCAATACCTATGGACGAGCTGACAACCAAAAGCCGTGAGGACATCACGCTAACAAAAGTGAGACTTGCCATCCAAACCAACAAGTGGGACGACATAAAGATTGACCCGATACTTAAGTCCTACCACAACATCAAGGATGAACTCTCTGTCCTGGACGATGCCATCGTCCTGCGAGGTACTCGTATCTGTATACCTCAAGCTCTACAAAAGCATACCATTGACCTCGCTCATCAAGGTCACCAGGGCATGACAAAGACCAAAGCTCTTCTCCGAGAGAAAGTGTGGTTTCCACAAATTGACAACCAAGTAGAGACCAAGATCAAAGAGTGTTTGCCTGTCAAACGAAGAACACTCAAACCACCCGAGAACCATTGGAGATGACTAAGTTATCGAGACCCGGTGAACAGATGAGCATGGACTTTGCTGATATAGGCAACAACCAGTATCTCATGGTTGTCATTGATGACTTTACTCGCTACCCTGAAGTCGACATCATCACAAGCCTAACCGCAGATTCTGTCATCCCTAGACTGGACTGTATCACTGCCGGATGGGGTACACCAGAGACTCTGAAGTCAGACAATGGACTGCCCTTCCAAAGCAAAGACTTTGCAGACTATGCCAAGGAAGAAGGGTTCAAGCATCACTGTGTTACACTGCTATGGCCAGAAGCAAACAGTGAGGTTGAACGGTTCATGAGAACCATCAAAGGATGTATCAACACAGCAAAGATCGAAGGTAAAAACTGGAAACGAGGGATGTGGCCGTTTCTCCGAAACTACCTTGCTACCCCACACTCATCTACAAAAGTACCACCCACAGAAGCAATGATAGGTCGAAACATTCACACGAAGCTCAGTCAGCTGCCCGAAACACCTGATCCTCGGATACATAATAAAGTTTGTGTAAATGACTATGAGGCCAAGGCCAAGATGAAGGCCTACGCAGATAAAACACGATGAACAAAGGACTCAACATTCAACGTCGGACACTACGTCATTTTAAAGAAAAAGGGTTTCAAAACTGCTTTTGATCCAAGACCCTATACCATAACAAAAATGAACGGTAGTCAGATCATGGCTCCGTGAGCAAACGAGTCAGTCACCAGAAACTTATCCTTCTTTAAGAAGATTATCAACCCACCGAACGACCCAAAGAATGATGATGAGTATGACCTCGATGGTGAACCCGAACGAGTGGGTGAACCTGACGTAGGTGGACTGCCAATAGAACTGGGAGCAGAAATGGCTGAAGCGCAAGCACTTCCTGAGGCATGTCCTGTTAGAAACAGGTGCCGTCCTCCTTATCTTGAGGACAATTATATCATGCACTAAGCAACTGACAACAATGTGTTGATCGTTACATATGCCTATCAATGTGTTTCAAAGTTCAAAGTTTATTTATATAAGTGCTCAAAGGTTATAAGCACAGTAAACTACTTATGTTAAAGTATACCATATATCATCATATATCATATATCTTATCAGTTGTCTACATTAAGGGTTTACTGTATTATCATATATCACTACCGTTCTAACTAAGGTTGGGAGGAATGTAGAATCCAGCCCCGGCAGCACGGGAAACGGACACAGTAGCGCCGCCTATAGACTTAACTAAGAACTATCATTGGCACCCAGAGGTTAGGGATCGCGCATCACGAGTGAGGACCGATCATCGTTGTACTAGTAAAACCATGTCATTCTAGACCAAATAAATGCATCTCAATCAAACAACAGATGTTACACATACCATCACGGCTATCTGTTGTTGACTCCCCTATGCCATGGAAGTTCTTCATCAAATATAATACTGCCAATCCTCCAAGTGGGTCTATTTGGGCACGGAAACTGGTACTCCAAAATTGGCACAACGTTACAATTCTGCTTGTGACAGCGCTGACCAAGGCCAACGTTGGCCCAATGTATCCTCTGTATGTTTCACTGCAGATTCTCACATAACCTGCTATATATGGGCACCAAGTGTTTTTTCTTTTGTCATAACAAAATCTACATTATCTTCCTTAGATATCAACAATCCTATCTAATAGTATTATCCTCAATTTCAAACAGGCCATGGGATATTGGGCATTTGTTTTTAACAACATGGAAGGTGTTGGGATATTCTGTGCAAGCTAAGAAACAATCCTTTAGCCCCTCTGCAACCACTTCAATGTGTAAGAGACTGTTCGTGTACACCCTTTTATATATAGATATGGGAAGAGGTAATGTTTTCCTGATGTTAAAGGGGTAGAAAATAGTTTTGTCTCCTCCCCTAATTTACACAGCTGGACTGGCAAATCAGCAGAGCAATATAATGTGGGGAGGGGTTGCTTACAAGGAATCCCGATCTTCGTCGTAAAAGTAGTGATGTGGTAACCAGGAGGATGGAAAGAAGTGTATTGATACTGTCTGTAAATGATGCTTAGGGTAGGTGTTGTCTACATTTTAATTAATATTATCAATTTGGACCATGACGGTATATAATGCTGATTGGGAAGTTCTATGTGTGTATTGTAGAGGTAAAAATACAGCTGTTCAGTACCTACTGTACATCTTTGTGTACACCCCAGTTATTGTACAAATACAATAGGGCACGAATACGGAAGCTAACTGTGGCTTACACACACTAGGATGCATGCTATACCAAGTACGGGTATATAGCTTTATATAATTATGTCGACTGAAACGATCAGGTAATAGGCTGATAAAAAGCTTGGTGGACCCCAAAGTTAATAACTTATGCCATAAAGTGATACCCAGGACACCCAGTGCACTTCACATATCTGAAGATGCTAGTATTCAGCTCGGTATCTTGTTCACTTCAATGTCCCACATTATCCAATTGTATTTTCATTCTATTTTGTGCATCTATATTTGATACATGTTTAATCGTTTTGTGTAACACATATTGTCAACTGTGTTTTAATATCCCATGGAGCTATTGTACCTCAGCTGGATGGTGTTTCTCCACAAATGTACGGACGTCCGTAAATTTGCGGACGTCCGTATATATACTCTCCATATATTTATGGAGATCCGCAAATATAGGCCTATTTGTCCTTTTGGTACTTGAGCATACAAATACGGACCTCCGTATATATTTGTGGACATCCGTATATATTTACGGAGCTCCATAAATATATTTGTGGATGTCCTCAAATTTGCGGACGTCCGCAAATTTGTGGAGAAACAGGACCCAGAGTCTTAAATTCGTTGTGAATTGAATTGGCTACAATAATTGCCACTAGATGGCATATGTGAGCTTGTTGGCCTATTCTAGTGTTCCGAGTGCAGTCTAGAAGGCAGCACTGTACAGGAAGTCTGCTACACCAGCTGTTGATGTCCAGAGGAGAGATGAGAGAATGGGTCTTCGATGTGCAACAAAGACCATAGGATGCGTGTTCTTGGTCATAATGTGTGTAATCATTGTGCTAGAGTACAAGGTAAGATATCAGGGAACACTTTGAGGGTCAGATATAGAGGTGTCTGTATGTAGGTACAGTCCCTGCAGTGCTGGTGCTGCAGAGGTGCACGCTCCCCAGCCACTGTACCTCACTGGATGCCCTGAGGTGCCCCCCCCCCCCCCCAGCTTGACTTCGGCTTGGCCCACATAGCACATGTGGGCTTATGGGGACGAAATCCCCGAGGTGCCTAGAAACCATACATATCTCCCATAGCATTGACACTACTCACTCGCAAAGGGAAAACCCGCCCCTTTTTCATGTTGCATTCTAATTGATTATAAGATTATCTTTATATGTTAAACAATGCATAAGAGTTTCTCCTTTTAGTAGCATATGCAGCAAATTTCAACATGTAATATGCAATTTAGGGGGTCTAGATGGGGGGGTCCCCATGTCGCATGTCGATTTAAAGAAATGGTCATGTCGCCTGTCCCTTAAAATCTCATGTCCCATGTCGCCCTTAAGAACCTCTCATGTCCCATGTCGATTTTAAGAAACACCCCATGTCATGTCACTTATTTTTTTCATCATGTCACTAAGCTCCATGTCGCATGTCGATTTTAACAAATGGCCATGTCGCCATGTCGAATTTAGCCATCCACCACCATAATTTAGCAGATGATGTTTGTAAGATGTATGATTGATAGAAGGCAACACAAAAAATGGTTTGGCTTTTCTTTTGAGATTTGTATGGGGAGGGGAGGGGGGGGGTAAAAGTGCCCTGAGCTAATTGAATTATTCAATGTCAATCTTTCTTGGACTTGGTCTTGGCAAGCTATGAATTTCGAATTCATGTATTTCAGAGTCTTTCTTCTGTAGAAAACGGAAGCGAAATCTTCGACTATGGATATCATGAAACAAGTAAGTCTCTTGATGACTATTATCTACCAGTAGGTTTGAATCAATTCATACATTGTTGAACCAGGGCACCTCTGTGCCAGGTTCTTATACGACAGGTATTTTTGCACTTTTTGTCAAAAGAATGCCTTGCTTTCTGTCTCTTATTTTCCTGTGAAAGATTTGGAAATAGAATATTTAAATGCTGCCACATACAATTTTTGATCAATGCCAATCCATACCATCAAACATTGAAACCAAGAACGCAATATTTCATACAGAAAATTGATATAGAAAAAAAGTCACTTAAATAGCACAAAACCAACCTTTTCAGGTCAATGCTAAAGAGTGGGGTTTCAAGTAATGCAGAGACCTTTATAAAGTGTCACTTTGCACAGAATCCTCTTTGTTCTTAGGGAGTGCTCATTTTTTAACAACAGGGGGGGTGGTAAAAAATTTGGACCCCTTGACCGGGGGGGTAAATAATTTAGACCCCTCTTGGGGGGGGTCAAGAAAATTCAACCTGTTTTGAGGGAAAAAGCCCGCGCGTTACTATGCTACAAAGGGGCGCGAACGCCCGCGATTTTCAGGCCTGCCGGGGGGGGGGTGGAAAAATTTCGCGCGCTCCGCGCAAAATCTCACCACCCCCCCTGTTGTTAAAAAATGAGCACTCCCTTATATAAAAACAGGGTGAGATGCTTTTTGAGACACTCTGTAGGCGGAATATTGCATATGCCTTCGGTAACCTTTATGAAAACGAAGGTAAAGCACTACTTTACACGGAACATGACCGAAAAATGATTTCTCTCATCTTTCATGTAAGATGTCCTGATTTAAATTTCCATTGATCTGACTGAAATTACCATCTAACTTCAATATAAAACCCTACAACGGGCAAATTCTGGGCACCTTCTGAGCAAATAAATCTAGTCTCTAGTACAACCCACACTCGCCAGGTCCATCTTGGACCATCTGTGATCATCCAATAGGGTTCATGAAGCATATCTGGTTTGGTACATAGTTATGGTATCAGTGGGCCTACTGGCATGGAGTGTACAGTGTGAGCGTCACTACAAGAGCTCTCTAATACATACATGGTCCGACCGACTCGGTTTTTGACAGGGACGGAAGGCGGTACATGCCCGCCTACATTCACCTGCAGACGCACACCCACCTGCTCACCTACACCCACCTGCTCGCCTTAAATGGAATAACATACATGCATGACACAACGTATTGTACTAAAATTAGGTACCTGATCATTGGGAATCAGCACTGTGTGTGTATGGGGGGGGGGGGGGGTTGTAAGCACTCAATCTCAGTGATTCAACATCAAAACTCACAACTATTACACTCACATATATTACACTCACACATTACACTCACACATGTTACACTCACACATATTACACTCACACATATTACACTCACACATATTACAATGACACATCGGGGGGGGGGGGGACTTCAGGTAGGTTTATCAATAAAAAAAATGCCCTGGTTCACATGTGATATCAATCACATATACCATTCATTCGGCGCGGTGGTCGCTGAAACCTTCACACCCTGTAATTTGACAGTAAATGATAAATCATTGAATCACCACTCCTTTAATAGTGTACCGGGTTTGAATTATTTGTTTTGATTTGCAATATATGTACTTCTGATAGGCAACCCTAACCCTGATTTTTAACTATTTATCTTTTCTTCAGTGCGGCCACCCGTGTATGTGCCTATAGAGGACCCAGATGTCAAGCACCCTGTGCTCCTGTGGTGGACACCCTTACCCTTGACAGGAGAACAGGGCCAGGCCAGACAGTGTGGCAGTCATACCTGTATCTTCACTATCAACCGTGCCTACCGGGACCTCCCCAAAACTAAGGTGAGACAATCTATGATACTGTAACGGGTCGTTGCGTATACAGTTATGGTTCATGTGTATATTTGTGATAATTAATGTCACACGGTAAACTGTTAATAAAGTTTTCTGTACCAAGTTTATTCAACTTTATATGTATACTGACTTCAAACAGTACAGTACCTACAGTATATGTCACTGACGTTAAGTCGTTATTGATGGTTCATGTTGAACATATACATACCATTATATCCTGGTATGTGACTACCTACCACTAGATGTCTCTAGTAGGGAAGGTCACGTACCCTTCTCCATACCATGTATAAGAGTGCTGATTCGCTTAACAAATCAGTCTAATTTGGACAATGCTCCAGCATGTTCAACTAGAGCTCAGGTTTTGAATGTGTTGATTATACACTGTTACCTAATATCACATGGTATCTCTATATTGATATATTCTCGGGTATCCCTTGGTTACCAAGCTGATTGTGGCGATTCATACAGATACAATAAAGTCACCGTCTATTACATCCTACTTCACTTTCTTGAAGACGTTGTCTCTTGGTTATACTGGTAGCTTGACCAGCTACAATACTATCAATTTGGCATCTATGTAAAATTTAAAAAACTATGATCTATAGGCCTGGCGACAGGGGGTTGTCTTTTCTGAGGTCTGGTGATAAAGTCTAGTACAAGGGAATGAATCATAATCTATCGGGCATTACTAGACGTAGATGGGCAGAATTGGCATGGCAGGGTGGAGGAGTCGGGGCACTGTTTGCCATTTAGTCAATAAAGAGCTAAAAAAGATTTAAAACATATTTTCAGGCATTCATATTCTATGGCACAGATTTCCACTATGGAGACCTGCCCGTGCCACGACAACCCCAGCATGAGTGGGCTTTGTTCCACGAGGAGTCCCCTAAGAACAACTACCTTCTCAGCCACGGTGAGCTGCTCGGGGTCTTCAACCACAGCGCCACCTTCCGGCGTGAGTCAGACCTGCCGCTCACCCTACAGTACCTGCACGACCTTACAGAACTGGAGACGAGGAATTACTTAGTGTCTACATCAGAGAAGAACCGGCTAGTGAGTGAAGGCAAGGTGG
This sequence comes from Harmothoe impar, assembly GCA_947462335.1. Taxonomy (NCBI): domain Eukaryota; kingdom Metazoa; phylum Annelida; class Polychaeta; order Phyllodocida; family Polynoidae; genus Harmothoe; species Harmothoe impar. The sequence continues at coordinate 42,051,922 of OX381706.1, read as the reverse complement.
GCCTTATTAACTATGTCCAGAGCGACTGCGGGGTACCGTCCGACAGAGACCACTTTGTGAAGATGCTGAGCAAAGAGATGCATGTTGATTCGTACGGAGAATGTGAGCACAATAAAGATCTTCCTAATCAGTAAGTAAGCTTCCTCCAGGTAGCTATGTTGCCAACCTTTATCTTTGACTCAGGGTAAACTGAATTATAAACGACGACTGAACCAAGGATTAAGACATTTTTGTGACATGGGAGAATGTATACCATTCAGCCTGTGTGGCAGCTAGACATGAGATGACAAAAGGGATGCATTGGCAAGATCGGGGCACAAATGTTTCCTTCGAAATTAAAAATGTCTTTTTTCCCCTGTGATATTGAGCTGCGATCTTTGGGTACTAATTTCTCTCTTTTCTCTAAACTCTTAACTACTGTTTAATTGCTACCCTCTAATTGAACTCTGGATAGGACATAGTGTTAAAAGTCAAGAATACAAAGATAGAAATGATGTTTTAGCCTAAACTGGCTCCTATTTCTCTCTTTTCATTTAAAAAATGCCCTCTACATTATTTGAAATACCCTCTGGATAATGTAAAATACCATCAACCTTATTTATTTTAGCTTATTAGTTCTCTTTCCATACATATGGTGGTGCCACTAGCAGTTCTCGTAGTCCACAAGACAGCACATGAGTCCCACAGCGGTAGCATGAAAGGAGTGCAGAGCGGAATTGTACCACCAATATCTTCACCATTTATGGTCAGACCAGCTCGCTTTTTGACAGGGACAGAAGGCGGTACATACCCGCAGCCTGCAATTGTCGCCCACACCCACCTGCACACCCACCTGCTCTCCCACACCCACCTGCTCACCCACACCCACCTGCTGTCCTGAAATGGAATGAAAGGGCATGATTTGCAATCAAAAAACGAGGGCGATGTGAAATCTACTGTTAGAATATAGGCCTATTCCAAAACGCATCATTTTCTGTGTCAGGCAAATATGCCTGCAATACACATTGAACTGCTGCTGTGCTGTCTGGGGTTGTGGGCCCTACTGAGTGCAGTGAGTGTGGATTCGTTGACAAGAGGATCGCCGATGGGCGATAATACGAGAACTTACATATTAAGAACGACACAATTTCCTGCCAATCAAATTCGACTTCCAGCCAATCAAATTGGATCCAACATGGCGCGCGTCAAATACCAGTATGGGTTCAATTTTTCTTTCTCATTTTGCTTTCATACTAGACGGTAAAGTGTCTTCATTTTTTTGTATTGTATTTCATGTATACAGACTAAAGGTTTTAGCTTGTTTCAACGGAAATCATACAGCAGGATATATGATTAAATCAGCATTCTCATTTTCATCTCACAATTCTCCATTGCTTTTTCTATGTTATACACGAGAGCCTTAAATTAAGACGCCTATTTTAATTTTTTTTACAAAAATCTCATTTTTAGACTCGAGAAACTAGTGCTTTTACCAAATTAATGCTTGATGCACATGAGTACAACCCTCAACTACATCTCTCTACAGAAAAGAACCTTTTTTATGGACTTTTCGCTGAAAGAGAGATGCAAAACCAAGAGCTAAAATGAAAAAAATCGCCATACAGAAGGACCTCTCGTAGGCTGGCGCCAAAAACTTTGGGCTGGGGCCCTCATTAATAACATACATGTATGACACATGACTTGAGGGTACTTTTTAACAAAGAATTCATTTCTGATGCCAGAATTGACGAACGGATGATTATAAGGCAGTACTTTATCTAAGTACATGATAAGCTACAGATCCAGCTTACCCTAAGTGATCTGTGAGGCCACTCACACGTTCAATCTTTTAAAATCAATTATCGCCCAGTGACTGAATGAGAACTATGAAATTTCAGAAGTAGTGTTTCGTGCTCAACAATGAGCCAAAATAAACAGTCTGCTTGAAAATGTTAGTGCACCATCGTACACCAATCTTTTTTTATTCGAAATGCCATCTCTTGAAATATACCACCACTCTTGATCCCATTATTGCCATGAACACAAACGCGAATATGAAAAGTCATAAGATTTCCACTTTATATCACAAAAGTTCTCTTCATATAATATATGATCCATTTTGCTGTTTGGGGTACAAATTTACAACGTATCTTTGACTCTTAGCTCTGTATTTCTATCTTATATTTCAGTTTACGAGAACCATTAGATGGGATGTTCCATGAGGATTTCTACAAGGTTTTAGCACAGTATAAGTTCACTATTACTTTTGAAAATGCGGTGTGCAATGATTATGTGACGGAAAAGTTCTGGAGACCGTTCAAAGTGGGGTCAGTTCCTGTCGTGTTTGGATCCCCCAAGATAAAGGTAGGCAAACACTCTACCCGGTAGTTGCAATTAGTGTGTTTGAATCATAATTATAACTGGCTTCTGTGAATGGCACCTCGTAGCTATAATGAAGGATAAATTAGATGAAAGTTGGAAGTTGGAATATAATGCTATTTAAAACGTGTTTTTTTAAAATAGAATGTAACATTAGGACTGCCTCTCAGTGTGTGCTTTGCGTCTGCAACCCTGTTATATATTAATGTGTATCTGAGTCTGTGAATAGATTCAGGATAGTCTACTTTGCAGGGATGAAAGTGATCAATCTAAAAAAAACCACTTGAAACGTTCAAATTGAGGCCCCTAGTTAAAGGTCCTCTATAATTAAGTGCAGGGCTTCGCGACATTGAAATGAGGGGAAAACTTGAAGACTTTCATCCCTAACTTTAGAGTAAAAACTTTATCACTCTGATTCTGTAATTACCCGGTACATGTACACTATTTGCCCCTTGTAGGACCTGCTGCCCTCCCCGTACAGTGCTATATTAGTGTCGGATTTCGGGAGTATCCAGGAGCTTGTAAAACACCTGAGGTACCTAGACGAGCACGATGAGGAGTACGACAAGTATCTGACGTACAAACACCAGGGGGTGCGTAACGACTACCTGCGGCACCTGCTGCAGCAGCGGCAGTGGGGCTCCCACACCGACCTCACACAACCCAACATGATAGACAGCTTTGAGTGCATGATCTGTGACAGGATCCACGAGAACCTGCAGCGTGCTGCGCTGGGCAAGCAGCCCATTCTCCACCAGGTGACCGTGCAGCATTACGGCTGCCCCAAACCCAAACGTTTTTTGGATGTTCCTCATGGGAACTTGGAGCGGGAGGACTCGGACTGGTGGGCTACTGAGTGGACCTTTTCTAGTTACATGGCAAAAGCGTTACGCTTTTACTTGGACAGTGGAGTGAACTTCACCGCTCAACAAGTGCAGAGAAAGGCACATGAGATACACAGCATGAGACTATGATAGTCTCGCCATTAGATGCAATCCACTAGGAAGTTCTTTTTATCAAATGACTACCCTTGGTTTCATTTTAGAAACATGAATACTGAGTTAACCAGATTGACGACTGGATTTGTTGTACCAAAATCGGTCTAAACTGGGATCAAAGCAACGGTTGAGGATTAGGAACAATGGGAGGTTGATTTTAATGCAGAATGCTTTTTATAGATTTTATAATTTTTTCGATATATTATAATGTAATGTCAATATAGGGATACATTAAATACATGCTGTTTATATTGTATTGATTATGGGTTTACATATATTTTGTACGGCCTTTTATTTTGGAGCAAAATATGATATATTTATACAGTATCATATGTGTTATAAGCCCTTCACATAAAGTGTTATGCATTTTGAAGTTGGGAGAGGTATAACTAAATCTCCCTATCCGGTATATCTCCAGTCTTATGTTACTTGAAGATCTGGAAGAAATAAGGGTGCTAGGTAAATTGGCTTTAATATTCCATGGTGAATCCGACAGCCCCATTCATTTAACCAAAGAACGCTGTATCTATTAAACGCTCATGGGGTTTCAAGCTGATTGAATAAGTCTTACAATTCTACCAGAAAGTAAATTTATTTTCCAATACTAGTACTAGGGACGGAAGTGCCAAATCTTCCCATATATCAAAAGCAATGATTAGCATGTTCAGATGGAAGCCTGGGAGCTTCTCTAGGGGTAATTAAAGGTCTTTTCAACTTGAAGTGCTTACACTATTCGAAGTCTGGAGAAAGACATTGTCTGGAGAAATAGAATAAAGGATGTGACCTGATCTGATGTTAGGTTTTATAATCAAAGTCGTGTTATTTCTATGGGAATGTAGCTATTTTGGTGATCGAATTTGATACCGAATAGTAATTATATGTAAAGGTTCTGTACATGTCTACAATGTATTATTGTACAAAATGTATTATGTTTATCTTTATACTTAAATAAGTGGTACGATATTTATAACAGTTCACAAGTATCCTGTCATGTAAGCTCATCTTTTGAATCGTGTACTGTATTTTGAAAATCACTTGGTGAATAAAATACTTTATAAATTCAAAAAATATAGATAAACTCACCAATATTGATATTTTTGGAGAAACTCAAATTCTCAACCCTATTTTGATATGTAATATAGACTATGATGGCAAATATTACTACAGGTATTGTATTATATTAACGGTATGATGGAGGGGATCCATTTATGTTAAAGTGGCCTTTCCAGAATATGTTTATAGTGTCAAAGGGTAATAAAAATGTGTTTTTTTTGTGTATAAAAACCGATTTGTTTCTTGTCGCACATAGAAGTTTTAACTGAGATGGCATTGCCTCGTCAAAAAAAAGTAGACTGGTAGTTCGAAAATTCCAATGAAAAGATGGGAATCCCTACAAATGTAAGACAAATGGCATGTGTGAACCGTATTGTATTTTTACTTTTCTTTTTCATCAGTATTTTCCCTAATGTAGCATACCCGGTTGTTGGTCTAGAACTCAGAAATACCAAGTATGAATTATCTACTGTAAATCCCCGGCTTCAAGGTTGATTTATTTTGGGATTTACTTTTTGCACTTTTAGTCCAAAGTTGGGGGACTGGAATTCCTCTAAAGAAGGCCATATCTTCTATGTATAAATAACGATCAATTGTGATCAGAGTAGGCTATTAACTTGTATTAGTTCTGAGTCATAGTGCTGCGGTCCCGCACTTAACGCGTTTTCTTTTTTACCAGAAAAACAATAGGGGGAGGCGGGAGGGCCCGGTGACGGATTTATTAAGTAGTGGTAATTCTAAAGGCAGTGTTTTACGGTTCATTGTAAACATTCTAATTAAACAAAGAAAATTAACAAATGTGTTTTTTTCTATCGTTGGCTTTATTACCAAGACAAGTCAACCCTGAACTCTTATCATTACAAAGTGTCTATTGACAAACATTAACATCACATGTATTATTCATGCAAAACTACCCAAATATCATAAATCATGCGTAAATATCTATTTGCACACAAGGTGGCGGTAAATGTGGATACATGTATACTGCTTCTTCACCATGATTGTCCACACTAGCTTCTAACAGAAGGCCTTCTTTCAGCCCAAAACATATGTAATATTCCTATTTGCTGCCTTTCTTAATGTATAAGATATAGCAGTTTAGCCTGCGTTACTCTTTCGTCATGATTCCAATACGACCCCGAACATAGACCTTAACAGGTTTTTCATTTGAGCACTGACTCTGATTTAAACAATTAAAATAAATTTTATTTCAGCAACATTTACAACGTCTGCCTCCTATTTAAGAACTAGTATATCATGAGGCAGTTTTCAATCTAAATCCTGATACAAACCGATAAGTCGCGCGGCCTTACACCTTACATGGTGGACGACACTTTCTCATAAGAACTACTGAATTTTGTTCTATTTTCATTTTATATGAAATATAAATCCATATCACCACTTTATTATCCAGTAAACTCGCCTATCGTTCTATTAGATAGCTTCTCATTGCCAACACCAACACACACACACAGTGTTCTTTTGTTTGATGGTAAATGTACCACATTGAATATCAATAGCACTTTAACTTAATTTTTCAATAAATGACAGAAAACCGTAAAATGTTATCTCAAGCCTCGATAAAAATGCTATCTATATAGAAGATGAATACCTCTGGAGTAAATGAGTCATGCAACAGTCCAAAATATAAAACACAGTACAACCCTATATCTCTATAGGAAAAAAACTCACAGAAAATACACTGTAAAAGAGAATCTGCAAATTGCCAATATTGGTACTATATTCGACGTAATAAGCGCCCTCCCCCTAATAAGCGCCCTCCCCCTAATAATTTGGGGCCATTCTTAGATTAAGACGAAGGCTCAGGTTTCACGGTTTTTTAGACAATTAAACTCTTAAGTACTAAAACGTCATGCAAAATAATTTTATAAGCGCCCAGGGCGCTTATTACGTCGAATACGGTATATCTACTACCCTGTGCTGAAATAGTTTCATGTCGTATTTCTCTGGTTATTCGTCATTGAAAGTGCATTGATAATTTACTGGTTGCCACTGAAGCTGCATGCAACATGTATACCGTATTCGACGTAATAAGCACCCTCCCCCTAATAAGCGCCCCCTCCCCTTTTTGGGGCACTTCTAGACTAGAACAAAGGATCAAATTTCCAGATTTTTGAGACAATTAAACTCTTAAGTACTTAAAATGCCATGAAAATAACTTTATAAGCGTCCAGGGCGCTTATTACGTCGAATACGGTATATACCATTTATCAAACTCGTAGTTTGCGTCTTGTTGCTGCAATGCATATGGACAAATCTAATTTTATCCTCTTCTACCCGTATTTTGAGATTTTTTATCTTAACATTTAAACTCAGAAATGGGCACACATGTATTTTTCACTGAATATCAATGCTGTCAAATTTTTAAATGTTAATGCTGAAATTAAATCAGCTTTTCATCATGATTTATGGAGAACGACTACTACTCTGTATTCAGATAACATCTTCTACAAGTGTAAATAATTGTACTTATAATCTAACATTATAACCTCTACAGAATGCCAAGCTCATAGTTATGTAGTAAAGTATGTGATACCAAACGTGAACAAGTGCTCAAGTATGTGCTATAACATGATTGATTCCATAGACAAAATCTGATGTCAGTAAATCGGTTTGTGCGATGAAAAATATGACAAAACTGTTCATGTCAAGTGTTATCAACAGGACGAATATGAAGTAAACTTAACTCTATACTACATATTCTAAATGAGGTTTAAAGTAACCCCCTAAGAACTGCCTCTGTAAACAGTATTACTCGTTCTCTGACTCCATTCTTTACCTGTGTTGCACTATGGGTCTGGGATAACTTAAATCTTAGCAAGACAAGACACTGCATTTCAAAACTCTTAAACGTGTTGGACCTTTCATGCTTACTGGCAATTGCTTGATTGTGTCTTTTTGTGAGGTTTCTTTTTCAACTTGATATTTACTTGACTCAGACAGTACATACTTATTTTAACATTTCCATCTCCAAATGCAAAGGCTCGCTCGTTCCGTCCTTTTAATATATAACATGTTGGTGAAAAAAGTCCCACTAAAACCTTAAAAGTGCATGGGGAAAGTTAAGGTCACTTATTCCTCGCTACTTAGTGCTTTATAACTAAATTTACAATCTCAAGAGAAATATATTTGTGCGTCGTAAATCCTGGCTATTACATCACAAACATTAAACAACTATTAAAATAGCTTCCAAGAAATATATGTTCTCAACATGAATATATTCTCATAACTTTTCAAGATACCTCGGTCCACAATGCAGTTTTACACAGGGATCTGCATATACAAGTCTGCATTCCCCTTAACTGCTATTCCTGACGGAGATGTCTCCTTTTCAATAGTATCAGCTAGCATGTGCAGACCAGTGCACATCTCAGGGAAGGTATCGCCACAGTGTGGGCTTGTCGGCGTGGTGGTGCGACTATGGTCTGCTTCCCTGCCCACAAGGGCCTCCTTGATGAGTTCCCCAGAGGTCTGGAAAATCTGGTTCTCGTAAAGAACCTCACACCTTGGGCTTCGGTTGATGATGGTGTGCTTGGCTTGTCCATCTGTGTTCCCCTGTGAGGAACTGTTGTGAACCTGATGTGTTTGGGTATCGCATACCACCACCTCCTGGGCTGGTTCAGTCATAGTTGGTGGACCATGACAGTCTGCGATGGAGATGGGTGTAATGGTGAATCTCTTCTCTGTGTGGTCTTCAACAGGTGGATCTATGGGTGCGATGTAGGGAACATTGTCGGTCTCCGCCATGATGCGAGAAATCGGGGACAGTTCAACAGAGTACCCAACTTGAACAGTTTCATTTGGGCTTCGCTGTCGCTGACTCTGAAGTGTTGGGTCGTAGGATGTCATAAGGTTGGGATTCTTCTTGGGCGACTGATCCAAGAAGTGAGCGCAAGTGCTGTTGTGCATGGCGAGAGATGCCGGTTCGATGAAGCTGATGTGTTTCTGTGTAGACACAGCATTGTACAGCGAGTAGACACTGGGGAGCGGTTGGTTGGCCGAGGACGTCTCCACAAACTCCACATACTGCTGTTTGACATTGACAGCCTGCGGTCGTGCCGAGTTATCCACCATCAAGTCCTGGAGGTAGGAATGAGGGTAGAAGCCCGGGGACTGTGGGGGCCCATTGCTGCTGAAGACACTGCCAGGTGGGACCTGCTGGTACACCTGTGGAACACAGGGGCTGACTTGGACTGGTGCACCATGCATTTTGGGGTGACCGTTCACTGCAGTTTGGACCAGCTTTGTACACCAGCAAGCTGGAGGGGTGCTGGGGGTATGGACGTGGGGATGGGCACACCATGTATGCGGGAAGGCCATTGGTTGAGCACACTGGGAGAGTCTGAAACGCTTCCTGGATTTGGTTTGGGGTGGTTTGACCTCTCTCTTCAAGTTAGCTTTGAACAGTCTGTCCTCACTCTGTGGGGTACTGGGAGTTGAACGGATGGGTTTAAAACTGCCATCGCTTGCACTGCTGCTGTCTGAGAATGGTGAACCCTTGAGTGGATTCTGGCCTTGTTTTGACATCATGTTCTTTACTGGAGTTGACTTGGGTGAAGGGGTAAACTGCGACCGAGGTGTTGCAGTATAATGCGTTGGGGACAACACAAAGGTTCTTCTTGGCTCGTGACCAGACCCTGGAGAGTCTTGAGGATGGGATGGTTTAGCCTTGATCAAGAACATGGGTTGTGGCTTACTCGTGTTGTTCATGGATGATGGGGTGAATTTCCTTGCCCTGTGATTATGATGTAGTCCTACCGGTACTTCATTATAGACATAACCACAAGCGTTTCTCTGATCATGCAGTTTCTTAGAGTGTTGCATACCATTCCCTATTGATGTAAACCCCATCTCACCTTGTATAGAAGGTCGCTGTGTATCACAATGACTGGATGGAGTGCACATGATACAGCTTGCACACGTCTTCTTTCTACCCCGTCTTGACTTCCCAGCTTTGTTTGTTTTCCTATGTTCTGCAATGGCTTGGGAAAGGTTCCTCTTTAGACTTGCCTTTGTCTTCGTATCACCCGTACACTCGTTTTTGATGTCCTGATCTAAATACCCGTGTCCTCGAGGATGTCCCTGCTTTGGGGTTCTCAGGTCAGGACAATGTGTCGTTTGGACAGGACTTGTGATATTACCCACGTGCGACTCACTAGACTCGGAGTCGGTAACTACGGAAATATCGTTCAATTGGAACTCTTCAAGATCAAGACGTTTTACGTGTAGTGACTTACGTCGCGTCTTGACGTTGCATAGGTCCGAGCAATCGCGGGTGAAATGAGGATGCGAGAAGTAGAAATCGTGCTTTTTCTGTTGGCTGTAGTCCTCTACCACGTTCCACTTGAAGCCGTATTCCCGCAGTTGTCGTCTAAAGTTCAGAAATGAACATATTCTCACAAGATCTGGAAAAGTCCTCAATACTTCCGCCTCAAAGCGGACGCTGTTCACATGAATAGACGTTCCTTCTTGCGTCCACTGAATGAGGTCCGACGTTGGGTCACACGCGGCTTGCCACAATTTCTCAGGAAATTGAACATTGCCCTCTCTAGCAAATACAGATAGTCCATTAGGGTGAACAAAACTCGGTATAAAGTCACAATCTGCAGCGTAAACGTCCTCCATTTGTGTATGTGACACACCGACGTTACGTCGGCTACGTTACTTATGACGTCACGCCCAGACTCGCTGAGAACGCGTGAGAATGTGGAAGTTCAACTGACCCAGTTAATGACCCAGTTAACTCGCCAAAGTGCATGCATGATGAAATTTGACAATATCTGTATCTGTGATGGCGTAGAGTAAAAGGACCTATCATCGTCAGGGGCCTATTATCGTCATATTTAACACCATTCAAATCATAATCCAGTGAGAAAAGTAAATTATAAAGTTGTAGCAAAGGCACCCAGCTAACAAGGATACGTTGGGCCAACGTTGGCAATGGTCGGGTAATAGTATGACGTTGTACCAACGTTGGTCTGCCAACGTTGATACAACGTTGGCAAATTTATGTTGTACCAACGTTGGTGATACTCTCAGTGATTTGCCAACATTGGTACAGCGTCAGATAATTCACGTTGTACAAACGTTGGCAAATTTATGTTGTACCAACATTGGTAATAATCCAAGTGATTTGCCAATGTTGGCACAACGTCAGATAATTCATGTTGTAGGCCTACCAACGTTGGGCCAACATTAGCCCAAGACTAGTACTCCCAACCTCTACCAGAGGGCATTGAAGGTTGTGTGGAGATATTTCTGCCCAGCATATCGGTACCTGTTATCATTCCTCATAATTGGTCATTTATTAGGCCCCATGTGTGTTATATAGCTTTTGAAGCAATGAATATTCCATCTGTAATCTATATGATTCTTAATTACTGCCTATCTTTGTTATATAACAAAATGCTGGTTATATTGCTAGAAGGACACCCTTTTGTTGATAATGGTAGGTAAATAAAGTCTAAAGGATAGGATTGCCTTGTATCACCTCTTGGCCCTTTAAACTGAGATTAAAGTGAAGTAGAAACAGATATAGCTGTTTATAAAATGATGATTCTTAACACCCAAGTCTTTAATAGAGTTAGTATTAAATGAATACCTGATATTTGAATGAATATTTCATTGAATGTAGCCTACATAGACGTTGGGCTAATGTCGAAATAATCTGTTGAAACAACGTCATTTTTAGGCTCTAAAACCGGTTGGCCCAATGTTGGTACAACGTTGGTACAACGTCAGATTCTGATGTTGGCCCAACGTCATTTCTTAATGACGTCTAGGCGACGTTCTGATGGACGGACAAATGAACGTTGGCCCAACGTCATACATCTGACGTCAGTCCAACATTACCTGCGGTTGCCCCAACGTTGGCCCAACGTATCTTTGCTGGCTGGGCAAATTGTAGCTACCTATAGGCTATATTGTCCCCGATATCTCTGGCCATATATGATATGCCATGTCATATTTTATCAAAATTAAATGTGATTAATCTTGATGTTAGAAAATGGAGGTCAGTGGTTTCGTGACTAAAACGTTTTAGCAGACCTAAGGCCACTCAAAAAAGAAAGATGTTTCTCATCACCAAGCAGTGAAAAATAGACTAGAGTATAGGCCTAGGGCCCTATTATCGGCAGGGTCCTATTATCGTCATATTTGACATTATTCTAGTCACAATCCCCTGGGAAATTATTTTCTAAAGGAGTAGCTAGGCCTAAGACCAAATGGTATCTGTTAGTGTCCCCGACTAGGCCTACTATGGCAAACCATTATAGGGGTCGCTTCAGGTAGGCCTAAACCGAACCAGTTTTTGCTTTACCCTGCAAAAGTCCCTAATAAAATAATTTTTCAAATATGATATATTCCATGAATTAACTAAGGCTATGGATGTATGTGATACAATAGATTTTTTTTTATAATGTGTGTTGTCTTGATGTCACACCAATTCTAAAGGGAAAAAATTGTTGTTCGCTTTATATGAAGAATATTGCCTGGACGTATACTAGAAGGTACTGTAATAATGCTATGGAATATGAATGCTATAATATGACATATAACAAGACAATAGATAATGGGTGCTTATAGCGTATGGCTGGATATACCTGCCCTTTTTATTCACATATATACAGTAAATTTTGAAAACCAACTGGCGGGCTCAGTAGCGTCCCTAACAACCGACGCGCACACCCCTAGTGTGGCTATACAGAACTACCACGACCCCGGCACCGCTGCGTCCTAGAAAAGGGGGCGTGGTCACTATACGCCGCAATATATACATATAACTGCCAGGGCTCTTATATAGACCATTAGATAAAGCGAACCTAAAATGTTGGAAAAGCGAACCAGTGGTCCTATTTAGACCATGAGACAGAAACAGAAACCCTCCCCTCTATGAGGGACTTTGTGAGACCAATCTTTTGAATACTACATGTAGAAGGCTGAAGTCTACTTTTCTGGGGCATTTGCACCTGGTGGGTGGGGTTAAGGTGGCCATTTTCCAAAATGGCCGCCCTTAACATTTCTGGGTTAAGAAAAAATGGGAATCCTCTCCAGATGATATGCATTTCAACACATATAGTCGTTTAGTATCTTAAAGGCGCACTGAACTCACGACGTCATTTGCGTACAAAACTCGGCAGGGCTAGGTCCTGTTCTCAGTGCGCCTTTAAATCGAAGCACTGTGAGACAGCTATCTATTCAATGATATTTGATAGTTGTCATGACAACATGTTTACCATGGCAACCAGATAACTACTGAATTTTGTCTTTTTATTTTGGAGGGGGGGGGTCAGGTTCTGCTGGGGCTTGTGGGCCTCTTATCTCTCACTGGGGTAAATGTGGGTAATATCGCGCATGTGGTAATATCGCACACACACACCCCTAAAACACACATTAAAAAAAAAAAAAGATTTAATTCTTTTTAAAGTTAGCCATGTTATATTAAGTATCATTTTAATGCATTTCATTTACCTGTGCTATATATGAATATTAGGAGCCAGAGATGAACAAAAGCACCTAATAATTGGAATTTTTAATACTTGCTAAATCAGCAGTTTCTATACTAATTCCCATAGAGCTAAGGCATGTTGTTATATCACCCACCTGTTTCAAGAATAAAAAATGATATATCAAGACTGCTACTCACCATGCAGGTGTGAGAGCATTTGGGGTGAAGCACCCTGTTTTCACAGTTATGGGTGTGAAAACAGATGAGCGGAATTACCCATATGGTCAAATGCACTGTATATCAATGGGTGAACGATATACAGTCAACTCCCTCTACGGCCAGCCCTCTACAACGGCCACCCCACCGCTCCCCAACCCCCCAGCCCACCACTCCCCAACCTCCCCCCCTCACCCACCCATGTGTGTCTGATCATGATGACAAAGGTGAGTGTGCAGTGTCAAAGCCTGATATTCGCACCTCAGCCCTAAGACAATGCAGGGCAGTGCTAGTCCCTACCAGCATCTTAACAGTAACAGTGCGACCATGGTGAGAGGGGGTGGGGGTTGTGTAGAGTGTTGAAAACTGGGTTTGTCCGACGCAGGAAAATATAGCCAGCGTCTACTTCACTTCAGTTAATAAATGTGACGTCACAAGATGTGGTCCCCATCATGAATGAAGACGTTCGTCCGGTCTTTCTGTCCATATTTACTGAATTCCAATATAGAGCACCCCCTCCCCCAATATATACAATGTACATACGGATCGTCGTATTGCCATAAAAAGCTGTCATGAGACCTGACCCCCCCCCCCCCAACCCCAGCTGAGTAGGTGGATATATATACAATGTTGTTGAGGATACCGGAGCAGTGCTTTAACACACACACACACTGCCCGCACATATACAATATCATATTAACTAGCATTTAAATTCCTGTTATATTTGGTATGTCAGTGTATATGATATAACTTGTTTGTACAGTCCTCTGCAGCACTACTAGTTTAGATACTACATTTCCATAATGAAAAGAATTAACACCTGTAGCTCTAAACTTACATTCCATGTACTCCATAGACTTAACACTGACGCTCTCCAGTGCAGCCACCTCGCTAATGCGGCCAGTTTTGGATAGTCCCAAGGGTGTTCGGATTAGAGGGGTTTGACTGTAACACAATGGTGTGAGCGATATAACAACTACTATAACAATATAACCCCAAGGGTGTCCGGATTAGAGGGGTTTGACTGTAAAAACACAATGATGTGAGCGATATAACAACGACTATAACGATATAACCCAAAAGATTTTGCCATACTTTTAACCCCCTGCCTACCATACAGGTGATTGCAATTGGGATTTTTTAATCTCATACAAATCATATGTCCAATAACCCACATAAGCCTACCGGTAGGTGATGATATAGTTTTAAAACCAACACAGCCGGAGGCTGGTCAGCAGGTCCACAGGGCCCATATGGACCGAACCTGGGCCACCGGTAGGCCTAGCCATAGGACCTATATGGGCCTATAAGGGGGCTAGTTGTGACCTAATAACCCACATCCCAGTGAACAATAAAACGTATTATTAACGTTGGAAAAACGTTACTAAAAGGTTGACAATCGTTTGTGTTTCAAACGTTTTTATTACGTAAAAACGTGGACTCTAAATTACGTTAAAATAACGTTTTGGTAAAACGTTTTGTGAAACGTTCTATGAACGTTTATATCACGTTTTACCCAAACCAATGCCCCCCCCCCCCCCCGCCGGAATTTGTCCATAGTAATTTTGGAATATCTGTATTAGTTTTCCCCTTTTTCCCTTTGTAGAAGCATCTTATTGGCCATTGATTCAAGTGCCTTTAATCAGGTACGGGGTTATGTTTCCTGCCCACCAGATCTGGTTCAGCCATCACTTGCAAAGTTACACTAAATAACTGATGTACACAGAGAGACATAACGGAGGCTGGTACATATACATATGCCAATTCTATGGAACAGGTGTCTTACATGATTCATGTTCTAAGCCTTGCTCCAATAATGTAAAATGTAAAGTTAATGTATCCAGCAATAGCCTATCACGGTATCCTATCTAAAAGGGCCGGACAGTTATAGCATTGTTCATTATTAAAGGGGTATTTTACACAGAACCATCCTGCTGACCTAAACAAAATATCATTAGGGAACTAAGCTGCCACCTAGTGTGGAAAGTTTGAAACATGAAAACGTTAAGATAAGGTTTTTTTAACGTTTTTCTCAAGTTTATGTCACCACGTGGCATCAACTTTATCCTCTATTATCGTCCATCATGATTATATTTCTGTTGTGTGCTTAATAGATGCACCATTTTAATCCATGGTGAGTTGTCCTAATGCTACTCTAACCCTTGTAGTTTGTGTATTCACCACAGCTGAAACAGATCTTCGTCCATATCTTGCACAAAATCCCCATATTCTTAATACAATGTTAATACCCATAGACGAATGAAACATGCATACTATCACTTAAATATATATAGCAATACATTGTATTTAGATATTACGTATTCACATGATGCCTGCTTATCTAGATGTATAATTGTAACAAAGGAAATGGTAGAGCAATTAATAATATTGGGAATCAATTGGATCATTTCTATTGCTTGCATATCCTGGCCTTGGGTATTATCATAATTAAACTTGTAGCAATAATTGAAGTAGGCTAACTATATATAAATCGATTTGAAATGAGTCTTGATTTATTTAGTTTTACTCTCATTTATACTTACTTTTCAAAAACCGATATTATTATTTGGGGGCATTAGCAAATCAATTTATTATAGCTGGCTCTTGCTGAACGTCCTTGAAAAACTACCATTTCTCGGCATTTAACATATATTGTTCCTGTATATCACCAATACAATAGTCATGAGTTTCCTCCCTTTAGCATAAAAATGATGTTCTCATGACCACATTTTGTAAAGAACATTTTCTGAAGCTTTAAATATTTGGAATCCTATGGTTACATTCACGTCAAAATAACGTCTCAAGAAGAACGTTTTTTCCTAAAACGTTTTCTAAACGTTTATAAACGTTATGCTTCTAAAGGTTCATTAGTGAAACGTTATTTTGACTTCAAAATAACGTTTTAGGCTGAACGTTTCTTTACAAACCTTCTAGAAACGTTTCAGAACGTTAAATAAACGTGTGTTGTTCACTGGGATCCACTCCCATTATCTGCGGATGTCAGATACCTGTAGTCTATGAGGCTATTTTGTTCAGCCAAAATCAACCTTTTTCTGCATTTCTTCTGAAATATTTAATAGTTATTTAATACAATACACCCAAAACTCGGCAAAGGCTATTTTAAAAGATTTATCATACCTGAAAAATAAAACATATGTGCATAAGTGTCACAGAGGGCCTACAGATGCCCCCATAACTAATCATAAAACATATTTAGATACCGGTTCGGTTTATCCAAAATAACTGGTTCTCTTTATCTCAAAGTATGAGATAGAGCAAACCAAAAAGAATCTTTTGATTCTAAATGATTTTCACAGCATATTTTTATTTTAAGCATTTATTTTACTTAAAAACCTCACAAACTTCATTCTAAAACCTTAGCATATCAAATTCCTATGGGCTTTCACTAATTTAACTGACTTTTAACATTTCTGTCAAAAAAAGTCGGAGGCAGAGATTATGCAATTTTTGTCATTGTGGTAACTTTGGGATGGTATAATGCATGTACGAATACACTCAAATATAATGTTCTAGGATTTTAAAGAAAGCTTATCACTCACAGTTTCAAATTAATGATAGCCGGAAATAATTTATACACTTCCATGGTCAGTGCACTGCAAAATGTTCCAACTGGTTCCCTTTACCTCTGGTTCGCTTTACCTGAATCGACCCATATTTTTCATAATTAAGGCTGGTTAATGTTTAACTGAAAAAGTGTAGGTAAATTGCATCGTGACCTTGGTAGATTTAACCACCCCTTATTCATTAATGTAAAAAAAGAATATATATATATATATATATATATATATATATATATATATATATATATATATATATATGTATACAGGTGTGGATCCCTGCAGTAGGTAATGGTCCAGTGAACATGGGGACCTTGACCCTGACCTGGGGCATACAGAGCCAGCATGCCAGAAAGGCTTAGTATAAACCTAAGTAACATATATAACCAACTGTAACTATTCATACCGGTAGCATTATACTTATATAATTATGGGATAATTATATACACAGTAAATAGTAGGGGTGCAGATAATACACTCCAAAATATGGTAATGGGTCCTATTATCGTCACTGATACACAAAATGGCTTCCCATAGTATTATAATAGGTGCAAAAATGTGTTTGTGCAACTATTGTAAAGGAATAACCTTCAATAACTATTCCCTTTAATCCTTTTATAGTTTTAGAATGTCTTTATCTAATAAGGGAATAATGACATTTTAACAGACTTTTTTCCCCACTCAGAGATTCTACAGTAGGATTTCTTTCCTTTCTATAAATATTCAATAAGTGTTTCAACTAGTTGTTAGAGTGTCAATACCTTAAAAATGATTATCTAAGATCATGCTAAATCTTTAGAGGACATATTTTTTATAATCAAACCACATTTCCTATATTTATACCATTATCTTGTAATTCTGAGACATTTATATTATCCTCTGACTAAAAGTGCCGATAATAGACACCAGGTGTCAATAATACAAGCCTAAAATCCCTTAAAAAGTATGACATGGTAAGGTAATATAGTGGGAAATTAGTGAAAATGACCATTCTCCATACTCATGCTATATAATAATGTCTATATGAATAAATAGATATCTGGTTGGAAATTCCCCCTTAAACTGCCGATCGTAGGGCCCTTTACTCTATGCCAAGGGCGTTTTTTATTTAATCTTTTCTTTTTTTACTTTGGGCTGAATTATATAGGGAAATTTAGACTTTTCGCGATCAAATTTTGTATTTTAGTAATCAGGAGTTTATTGATCCACAAAAGTTGCTATAATGCAAGTTATTCCTAGCTGAATGCATTACTAACTGCATAAGCTTCAATTTGATACCAAATATGCCAATATTTGTCCATTTTTATCATGTTTTTCATCAAAAAATTGCCAAAATAAAAAAAAAAGTTTTCCTCAAAATCAGATTTTTATGATGCCCGCGGTGATGAGAAACCATTTTATTTTTTGAGTGGCCTAAATGAAAGACACTAGGCCCTTTAGGCCTAAGGGCCAAAAATTACTTCCATCCTTGCCTCCCTAGTAAATAGTAGGGGTGCCGATAATATACATAAAAAAAAGCTTATTTGTCCTATTATTGGCACCCAGAGAGAAATTGACTTCCCAGGGCATGGGAAATAATGGGGGAAAACGTAGGGCTGATTCAGGTAAAGTGGGACATCAGGTAAAGTGGGACAATTAACATTAAGACCATTTTTAGGGGATTATTTCTTTCCTGGGTGTAAAATTTTCTTTTTTTCTTAGAAATATATGTTTGACCCCTCTTAAGTGTACCTATCTCACCAATGTTAAAGGGGGGCTAGCACGGATTGTAGCAAAGATGGGTAGGCCCTACCTGCGCCATAGCAGCCCAGCAAAGTGCACGGGAACTAGCGGACCTTTAGCGGCACTCTGATTGGTCAATCGGTGGTCACGTGACTTGTTAAGACGGGTAGTCTTAGCGGTGCTAGCCCCCCTTTAAGAGGTAATTATACCTTCTAAATTTCAACATGATATGGGTGGAGAGCTTTTGCTGCTATAAATTCGGAAGTACATAAGAAATAGTAACATTAATATGTTAGTAGTGGTATTAAGAATAAAAACATGATATTTCTTAATGTATGTATATATTAGATACATATATTGTTTCTTTACATCTTGATATTTTTTTATTAGTCATATATTGAAGACCTTAAATGCAAGTGTCCCAATTTAGCTGAAGGTGTTAGGTAAAGTGGGACAGACAGATTCAGGTTAAGTGGGACACTATATTAATCCCCTTTCTCAGAGTAGCATTACCCGATATACCTACATTTTGATTTATAAGGAGAAGAAATATCATAGCAAATATCATTACAATACTTAGTTGTGTAAATGGTTGGGTACGAGTCCCTTGTTCCCGCTATTGGTCAGGTCATTCGCGCGCGCCGGACGTCTGTTACCCGGTTAGGAGCGCCCCCTATGTTATGTATCTAGGCGGAGTGTGTACATTGGTTACCGCTGTTGTTTATGCCAGAGCGCCGCCCAGAGAGGTGGGACAGCTCGCAGCTCGCTTGCTTTGTGTCATATTTACCGTGGTTAGTTAATTAATTTTTTATTAGCAACCATGCAGCCCTGCAGGAGCTGTGCCTTTGTGTATGATCACCGTAAATCGGCATGTCCTCAGTGTTCTACACCCACACATTCTAAAGGTGGGTTAGACGAGGAGGAAGACGAAGCATTCGAGTTACGCAAGGCTGAGGAGCCAGGATCGCCAGCAATGGATAGGGATCAGAATGTGTCCTTACAACTTAAACTAGCTGAGGAGAAGCAAGCCATACTAAAGCGTAAACTCGAGATGAAGGCTCTGGAAGAACGGCTGGCAGCGATCAACCTACAGAACGCCAAACTGGAGGAGGAATTGGCTTCGAGCCAAGATGGCAGACCGGGGAAGAAGCCAATCACGCAGAAGCCACCTCCAGGGTTCAAACCTAAGACTCCAGGTACCGGATCGACACTGGAGGAGGAGCATGGCTTCAAGCGTCAACTCTTCTACGCGGATGGGACGCTGGCTTCAGCTTCCGAGGGAAATTCTACAGCGGCTACAACTCTTCAAGCTGGCTTAGAGTCTGTGGGTCTAGGCCTCCAGGCTCTAGGGTTGGCTACTGGAGACGTAAACAACGCTGGACTGCCTCTACAAGGTGAGGGTGGTGGAATGTCTGGCTTCCATTGGTCAAGTGAGTCTGCACGCAGAAAGCGCTCACGACATTGGATACGTCCAGATTTTCATCTACCTTTTGATAAAAGTTATGAGGAGATGTCCTATAGAGAGCTCGTATACGGTATGGTGTGTGTGACGGAGTGCATCATAAAAACAAACGACGCTCGGTTCGACGTTATGGGTTATTTGGAACACTTTAAGTACATCACCCTTAAGGAGATTAGGCCTACCTACATGCCCAAGGCAGTGGCAAAATATGAACATGACGTGACGACCAAGGTGGCTTCGGGAGAAGCCAGATACACGGCAGCAGAGCACACAGCGAACGCCACTCACTTTGGTATCGAATGTACCAAGGCTTACGTGGAAGCCATGCGTCTTCTGCAAGGTTCTACTCAGTCAGGGAAGCCAGGTGGCTCCAGCAAGCCTTCAACGCCGAGGATTTGGTGCCCGGATGATATCTGTGCCAGTTGGAACTTCACATCGTGCCAATATAATCCTTGTCATAAACAACACGTATGTTGTGTATGTAGGGGCTCACACAGGGCGAAAGGCGGCTGCAACTATAACAGTGGTACCGTACAAGGTCAGCAGCTTCAAAACAGGAATGTCCAGTCTTCATTCTACTCACAGAACCAAGGCGCCAACCAAGGTTACACCGCGTCGAATCCCCACCAGCAGCAGGGGGGGGGGTACAGGTAGACGTCAGCGAAGAGCCTACCTGTGACGTGATCACCTACGATTTGATCAGAGAGGACAGAGTTATATGTATGGATAGTATCAGTGACTTACTGTTTGCCTACATAGATTACAGGCCACTTTGGGATATTAATTGTGTACATAATGTTTCAAATGTCCAATCGCAGTTTAAACCTTGTGGCTGGAAGAATATGTTGTCAGGGGGGGATAATGATGTATACGGTACTTGGGATCCAGATAGTTTATTTTTACTGGATGGGGTTATGCATGGTTTCAAAATCATCGACCCTTTGGTTAAAATTCCTTCTTATGAATGTATTAATTATGCCTCGGCTACAGGTGAAGCTTATTGTTTCATGAATGATATTATATTGAAGGAAATTAATACCGGTAAGCTTAGTGTTGTGGATAGAAAACCACACTGTGTACATGCTCTGGGGGCTGTCGAAAAGTCATCTGGTGGGTATCGCCCTATCACTGACGCCAGCAGGCCTGAGGGTATATCTATTAATAATCATATGTCGAGCACCTTTAACAATTTCAAATTCTGTAGCATCGACGAGATCTGTGAGAGTTTAACCCCGAATTGTTTTTTGGCGGTAACAGATATAGAGGCTGCCTACCGTTCCTGCATGATTCGTCCTAGTGACAGGAAATTTCAAGGTTTGGCCTGGAGTGTAGATGGTCAAGATGTGTACATAGAAGATAATTTTCTCTCTTTTGGGGCTCGAGCCTCCCCATATATATTTAATAATTTAACTGACGCTGTTACTAGGTATATGAATGCTAATGGTTTCAAATGCTATAGTTATTTGGACGATTTTCTTCTAATAGGAGACAGTTTTGAATCATGTAAAGAGGCTCAATTAGCTCTTCATTCTCTCCTACGTTCACTAGGGTTTAATATATCATATAAAAAAGTCTTATCACCCTCGCAGATACAAAGATATCTGGGCATCATTATAGACACCGTTCAGATGAAGTTATTACTACCGGTAGATAAAATGCTAAGGTTAAAGGAGGAGCTCGCGTTCTTTGCTGGTCGCCGTCAGGCGACACGCAAGCAAATCCAGAGGCTATGTGGCATTATTGGACATTGCTCTACGGTAGTTAGAGGTGGAAGAACTTTTTCTCATAGAATTATTGGTTTATTATCGAGTTTTAATACCGGTAAGAGACGAGTAACCCTCACCAAGAACTTTTTCTTAGACATACAGTGGTGGAAGGATTTCGCCACTTGGTTTAATGGAGAGGCAAAAATGGTGGGCAGGAGGGTACAGGACACTGTGAACATATACACCGACGCCTCTGGATCAGGTTATGGTGCTCATTGGAGTGGAGACTGGTTAGCGGGTATGTGGAACATGGACTTAGACGCTGCAAGTGATCACCACAACCACCTCTCACACTGCCCTGGTGAGGAGATACCTGACAATATAAATGTCCAGGAGCTATACCCGGTAGTGGAATCTCTATGGAGATGGGGCCCAGCCTGGAGGAACTGTCGTGTCGTATGCTTCTCTGATAACACTCAAGTGGTCACAGGTTTAAATACCGGAAAGAGCTCTAATAATTATGCTATGTCTATATTACGTAGAATTTTCTGGTTGAGTGTATTATTTAATTGTCATATTGTAAGTATTCATGTACCAGGAAAGCTAAATGTGATTGCTGATGCTCTGTCGCGTATGTATGAAAATAATATGAAGATCCCTACGGGTTTGTGTTGTTCCAGATGTACTCCTGTTGCGACGAAGACTGGAGACAAAAGCAGCAAAAGTTAGATCTTATTGTTGGTCAGAGTCCACCTGGCGAACCAAGGCTTCCCAGTGGAAAAAGTACATATCTTTTTGCGCTCTGATTATGGTGGCAGTAGTCCCAACAACTGTGGATGTTATGTGCAAATTTATTGTCTTCTTGTCAGACTCATTATGCTATGTTAGCATTGACAATTATGTATCAGGGGTCATTAGTCTAAACAAGTATTTCGGATATGATGTCAAGTTCAAGTTTCAAGTTTGTAAGTATTTATTCAGAATGTAGACTATAACTAGTACATGTATAATACAAAGTAATCAGTATATATCATGCACCTCATTTCCATTGTAATATATGTCTATAGCATAAATCATTGTACATTAATACATTTCATTATATCAGACATTCCCCTTGACACATAATTGTACCATTTGTTTGTAAAGTCTACTCCGAATAGGCTGCCGCTAGAAGTTTGCCCTCTGTTTTCGTTGGCCACCTTGTTGCCTCAGTAATGTATTCCCAGAAATTCTTGCTAACTCTATTTAAATTTGATAAATAGTTATTTACAATTATTGTTTTATATAATATAATATAACATTCAATATAATTATATACAATTTCTCCAATTAACCATTAATAATCACAATCCATATATACATATTAATAATTTTCAGATTTCCGTACATTCTTATCAATAATTACCAGGATAATCCCTCAATTACCTTTTTCATATTAACAATATTTCAATTACATATTGTTTATATTCTGATAAAAGGTGTCATAATACAAATTAGAATATAATATCTATAAATGCTGTACATAATTATATTTGTACAATCCTTAAATATTTTTACAAGACTACACACGGACGTTACATAGGAATATAGTTGGTTTGGAATTGAGCTCTGTATGTTGCCATGTAGTTATTATGTGATGAATAATATATACTTAATATGCAATTGTGTAAAAGCACATATAAGATTATTGTAATATCATTTTGGTTTCACAAGTCAATTGTTATGGATCATCTTAATAAGGCACTATTAACAAATGATGAAGTTTAAGCTCAATTAGCTATATAGAACCCCAAACCTCCTTTTACAATAATTATATATAATATTATCAGACCAAGACTCTATGTTATACCATCTACTATTGGTATCATTCCTCTCAATTCCTTCTTCAGAAGGAATTTAAAGGAATTCCTGTCTCTCACTTTCCTTTTACCAGGATCTAATCCATTCCAAAGAGTGGATACTGTATACTCTAAACTCCTTTTATATGATTCACAGTGGGGTAGCTTATTTTTCAATAATATTCCATCTGCACTTCTTGTATTGACAGTTACACACTTAACATATTTGTCTACACAAGACCTTTTATGTCCTTCAACATAAACATGAGACAACCTCCTGTCAGATAAATAATTAACTTTAGCTTCTTTATGTATATAATCAGTGCTAGACCTCATCGGTAGTTTCAAACAGACTTTAAGAACCCTATTTTGAGTCCTTTGCATTTTAGCAAGCAAGGTGCTACCAGATTTTACATAAAGTATATCCCCATAATCATAAATAGGCATTATGTAAACCCTGTATATCTTAAGTAAACTCTCTTTACTCAAAAATCTGGAAATTTTTGTCAGCTGGTAGGTTCTGTAAGCCACTGTTTTCATTTGATTTTTCATAAATATCTCATAATTCAGACGTGGGTCCAGAATTATTCCCAAATATTTATATGTGAAAACTCTGTTCAATGGTACTCCGTCAATGTTAAGATTAGCTTTCTTAAAACTTTTCTTACCCCCAAATCCCATAAATTTTGTTTTACTTATATTAACTGTTAGCTTGTTCTTACTACACCATGAAACAAATTGGTCAATACATTTTTGCATTTTCTCAACAGCAATTTCCTGATTTTGGTGTGAAACATATATGACAGTGTCGTCAGCGAACAAACTCACTGCAGCCCCTTTTTCAGTAATATTGACATCATTGATATAGATTAAAAACAGTAAAGGACCTAATATTGAACCTTGTGGGACACCACAGGTAATATCCAGATTGGAAGAACAGTTACCATTAATACATGTTTTTTGTTTTCTATTTGAAAGGTAATTTTGCGTCCAAGAAAGTAAAGGTCCTGAAATTCCCAAATTTTCCATTTTTTTTAGAAGTATTAAGTGATCTACTGTGTCAAAAGCTTTTTTGAGGTCGAAAAAGGTAGCTATTGTATCAATTCCCACATTTTTGTTTGATAGTATGTCATCCGTGATATTTCCTACTGAAGTTATTGTTGACATGTTTTTACGGTAGCCAAATTGAAATTTAGATAATAAATCATTTTCTTCAAGAAAACCCATCAAGTTTTTGTGAACTATCTTTTCCAGAATTTTTCCTGGTAAAGCCAGCAAAGAGATAGGCCTATAATTTGAAACTGTTCTTCTGTCCCCCCCCTTATGAATAGGGATTATGGTGGCACACTTCCAGCCATCTGGAACAATTCCAAGCTGTAAAGACGAATTGAATAGATGCACAAGTTGTTTTTTGGTTGACTGAAAAGCTAGTTTTAAGATATTTGAATTTACATTTTTGATTGCAGATGATTTAGAAATTGCTATATCATTTATAAATTGTGCTATTTCTTCTTCATTTGTTACGATTGAAGTCAAAGTGGTATCCTCATTAATAACACCGTCATAAGACCATGTACCAGTAAGATTTTCAGCAAGTTTTTTACCAATATTAGTAAAGTATTTGTTGACGAAATCTGGTGTTGATTCCTCAGATACTTCCTCACCGTCATCATCTACCAGATTAATAGAAGTACACTTTGACTTTTTTGAAGGTAGTAATTTAGATATTTCTCTCCAGAATCTGTTGGGATCGTTTTTGCATTCTTCCGTTAATTGATTAATAAATTTCTCCCTAGTGGAATGAACATCTTCACTTATTTTTTGCCTAGCATTAGACGCTATCTCTCTGTCATCAATATTTTTAGTTTTATATGAACGTGATAAAAGTCTATCTTTTTCTGCAATTTGTTCTAAAAGCTGTGCATCTACCCATTCCTCTCTTGGTTTTGTAATGGTGAAGTTCTTAAAAGGACACAATTCATCCAGAATAACTAGTAGATTTTCTATGTAAAATGACCACATATCATTTGGGTCATTTAATTGGTAGAAAAACCCCCAGTCAATTGTTAAAAAGTCATCAACCAGTTTTTCACCATTAAACTTTTTCATGGATCTACCATTAAACTTAGTTTTTTCCCTTGAAAGAACAGGCTTATCTATGGTGCCGGCCACAATGCAGTGGTCACTTAAATCGAATGGTATGACAGTAGCAGACTCCATGTAGTAATCATTCGTAAATATAAGATCCAAACAGGATTCCTTGTCAGATATCCTGGTTGGCTCTTTTATCCAGTTCAAAAGGCCATACTGTAACATCATGTTAGTTAATCTGGTAGTTTGTGTTTTAAATTTTGGATCCAACATATCTAAGTTAAAATCTCCCAACATATATAATCTTTTTCGTGATTTTGCAACTAATTTCTGTAGGATAGGTTCTAAAAGTTCAAAAAATCGGTCAGGATTTCCTTGTGGTGGCCTATATACCGTACACACAACACTAATTTTCCTATTTTCATTTATCAAGACTAAACATTGAGTTTCTAAATCCTTACACGACAAATTTAAATATTTTAGTTCATCACTATTGCAATACAGTGAGTCGTTAATATATGTACATAAACCACCACCAACTTTTGGTAATAAATTAGTAGGGTCATCCTTCCAAACTCTGTCTGACCTATACATATGGTAGCCACCAATATCATAAGTGCTGCTACAATCCATATTAGTCAACCAGGATTCTGATATTGAAATGAAATTAAAATTAGTACCAGTGAACCTCAATTTCATCTCGTCTATAGTTTTTTTGTTTTTAACACTCCTTGCATTTAAATGCAAGAAATGTTCACCTTCTGACCCGTTTAACTCTGAAACCGTGGGCTTTAGTTTATCATCCATTATAAATAGTCATGTCTTTGTGTGACTTTGAACATGGCCAACTTGGGTAGCTAGATTTATAACCAGCTTTTATCTCAGATTCCCTTAACTGTATTCCTAAACATGAAACATATAATTTAAATCTAAATCTTAAAACTAGAGGCATGCTAAACTTCGACCTTTGTCGTTCTAACATGTATATATATAAGGAGATGGATAAGTTTCTGTCGACTTTCCCAGTGTAATATTATATAATAAACATATATATTTGGGTTTTACTAGCGTATCACAAGTTGTGTACCTAAATTGTGATCAATATGACCATTGTTTACCTTTTAAGATACCGTATACTATATTACATTATAATTCATAATTTGAGTAGCATCCATAGCTGCTTAGATGTTAGAAGCTAACATTTGAATGTCACTATTTGTAATTATGTAACTACATATTGTAGGTGAATTATAACACCCACAGATATGTTCCAAGTAATGTACATGTATCAAGAATTTACAAAGCATTACATACTTGTAGTAAATATTTCCTAATAACATGTAAAATCTATGCAGTTATTAAATCATTAATCATGTTGAACAAAGCAGGTCAGACGTGGATAGGACGACTTCTGCAGGGTAGCTTGTGAAGCCCATGTTGCCCTGTAGTGTTATCGAACCGACGCAAACTGCCACGCCCCTTTCTCACGATCCAACCTGTTCAAGTCTCTGTCAACTTCTCGTCTTCCAATGACATCCGCTGATGGGCCTATGAGATTGACACAATGTTAATTTATGTCTTTGTCAGCATTTTATCTTCATAATAGACTTAGTACAGGTACCACAATGTTATTGCTCAGAATAAGGAGGATTTTTTGAAATGATTTTCATAATAAAAATGTGTCACAGAGCTAATAAAATCCAATATAAACCAGTGTGATTTTGTATCCTATCACGTCATGTATATAAGTTCATATTGTTATTTACCTTAGTAGTGTGTTTTCATGTGCTGAAGGAGTTCTAGGGCCCAATACTTTTGGCATGCTAGGGTGCCAGACGGGCTGTCGTTCAGCAAGCTGTAATTGGGGTTGATCCCTGTGGTCTCCGAGATTAGGTTGAATTTTATTTTTTCAACCACCTTGAAAGGCCTTAGGAGGCTTTTAGGGGATCCTATGCCTACCCGGGTTACTCTAACGCTGGAAAATTTATTGAATATGTTCATGCATGTAGATTGTCTTAGTGTGAATGAGAGGTGTATGTGGGCATGTATAGCCACAAGCTTCCGTTCGTTACTAAGGAAGTGTAACCTAGTTCCTAATAACCAGAAGCTGGAAGGTCATTTTCTGCGCCGGAGCTCTCTTGTTTTCAAACCCTGGGGCGTTTTACTTAGGATATCTAGCTCTAAAACGATCCAATATGGTCAGCGTGTACATTTGGTACCCCTCACTTATGCTATAGGCTCACCTTTGTGCGCGGCAACCCTGTTAGCAAATCATTTCAATGACTGTCCATCCACCACCAAAGATTCGCCTGTATTTATGTTAAAGGTGTCGGGGGTTTTGGTTCCACTCACATACCCGGTACTTAATACTTATTTAAAGAGACTGTTAGCAACGATTAATATGGATGTTAAAGGAGCAGGTTGCCATTCTCTAAGGCGTTCTGGAGCTGCTTTTTTACATAGTTGTGGTATCCCATTGGAGGACATTAGGCAGACGGGCGATTGGGCTAGCCTCACTGCTTTAATCTATCTGGCTAAGCCTCTTTCCTCTAGAATTAATTTAGACAGAATGGTAGTTGACGCTATGTGCAAGAGATGATATATATATGTTATAGTGTTGTATAATTTGTAATTCTGGGTTCTGGCAGGTTTAATCCAGCCCAAGTCCATATAATGTATTGTGCTTTATTCACTCTCAGAATTACCACTTACCAATGGTTGGGTACGAGTCCCTTGTTCCCGCTATTGGTCAGGTCATTCGCGCGCGCCGGACGTCTGTTACCCGGTTAGGAGCGCCCCCTATGTTATGTATCTAGGCGGAGTGTGTACATTGGTTACCGCTGTTGTTTATGCCAGAGCGCCGCCCAGAGAGGTGGGACAGCTCGCAGCTCGCTTGCTTTGTGTCATATTTACCGTGGTTAGTTAATTAATTTTTTTTTCTTCAATTGGCTTATGTCGAGTCAATATATATCTAATAAATAGGCAGGTTTAATCCAGCCCAAGTCCATATAATGTATTGTGCTTTATTCACTCTCAGAATTACCACTTACCAATAAAACCAAATTATTAAGTATAACAGCCAGAATAGGGCTTTGTTAGTGCTCCAGATTGTGGTTTATCTAGTGACTTAACTGATGATCATTATTTAGATGAGCGAACCATTGACTTCCATCAGCGAACCATTGACTTCCATCATAATTGACTCAGGGTCTCCCCTGAGTCAAGTGTGACGATTCTGGACACCTCTTTTCCCTGAAAAATGAATATTGCTCTCATTTGCTCAATATTTCACTCTTTGCATCTTGCATGGTCTCAATAAATCTCTTTCCACAATATCTGTCTAATGGGGTGTTTGTTTTTCACAAATTCCTACTATAACCCCCTAAAAAAATGAAAAATAATATTAGGCTGTAATTGGTGGTAATTTGCTTCAGCATAGAGCTCTATGGGAGCGCGAAGACAACCGACAACCCCAAATTTGGATATTTTGTGACAACCAATGCTACCTCTATGGGAGGGGTAGGTGAGACGCTTTTTTTCAGACATCTGACAAACACTCAAGTACTAGAGGTAATTTACAGGGGAGGTTACTTGCTATGATTTGTGTAACAATGATAACCCTGATTCACTTTGCACTGACAATGCACATATCGCAATAAAGACTATATGGAAATGTGAGTACCCCCCTCCCCCTCTCTCTACAGGGGTAATTGTTTACAATATGGACATGGGAGAAAGCTTTTTATTCAGTGTGTGTCGGACATAGACGTGAGAGGACAAAAGACATAGATAGCCAAGATCGGGGGACATGAAAATTTGAATTTGGGCTCAAGTACCCCCCCCAAAAAAAGTCAATGTACAAATTTTTTCTGAGTATATCCTTTTTTTGCGCAGCTTGCCTCACTCGGTGTGATTTTCTTAGGGCACCTGCGTCATGTGACCTATAGGTTGTGTGGTGCAGGCCTATAGGTAGTTGTCAGTTCCTGATATGCTATATTTGTGACGCACAATTTGGGTATGCTATCCGAAACGGTCCATCCAGGATATAATAGGGGGAGCCAGTCAGGAATCCTAGAGAGAACTTGGTATGGTGACCAATGGATAATATGGATAGTGGACTAGGGTAAACCAAAGGTGCTGAATCCATTTCTGTTATGTGCAGAATGATATCTAAGTCAGAAAAAGGTCAAAATCAAGGTCAAAGGTCACATCCTTAAGAATCCCATTAATACAAGAGTGCACCCTTTCTCTTTCTTACTATGATAAATGATACATTTCCCTTCACACCTCTACCTGACCCTGAGTCTAGTGTGATCCCAATCACACATTCAATCTTTTAGATAATTATCATGAGATTTCTTACCTTTAATGATCTTTAATCATAATATGATGTTAAATGGTAAAATCTGTAGTAAATTCATTTAGAATTGGTATTTGATATACATTGAGGCTAAAATCATAGAAATCATTAACCAATACTACTTTCTTACAACTTATAGAAATTATTGCCATATACAGTTATTGCATTACTACCTCATTAACAAAACATTTCATTTTAGATACTAACAATTGAGAGTATGAGCTATATAATTGTGCATAACATTATTTTAATAGCACTATGTAAAAATAATTTGAGGATAGAGATTCAGTTAGGGTACAAATATCTTGTCATGTGACATAATGTAGTGTAGCCTTGCCCAAAGTTAAGCCCAGATGGACAGTATTTTGGCAGTTTTACATTTATACTCTGTGTACTTGATTCATCCTGTAAAGGACCCTACATAAATTTCCTCAATGTTTTTGATGTAGTCCATCAAAATATATATCTCACCTTCAAATTTGACATTTACCATTTTTGTCATATGGATTATAAAGCATGGGGGTCGATTCTTATCAATTGTCCCACTTTACATGAAGCAAGTGCTGTAGATAACGAGGATTTGGGTGTGTGTGAAGCAAGTGTCCCACTTTACCAAAAATACTAGTAAAGTGGGACACTTCAATTTTGAAATGACATCTCTAAGAGACATTGGCTAAGGTATTTCATAATTTTTTTATATTTTGGTTTAAAGGAATAAATACTGAACCTATTTGATGTGTTTGACATTTTCTACTATAAGTACCAAATGTGTGAATGGTACATAAAGTCAGAGTATGGCTTAGCTGTCCCACTATACCTGAATCAACCCTAATTGTGAATATTTTGTGAGAAAATTACATTTCTCAAGCCTCCCTATGAATCATTTTCCTACCATTAATCAATATTTTAAAAAGATATTTTTCATACTAAAATTTGAGACCGAATTTTTACAAATATGTGAGTGGCATGCTATTGAAATTAATAGCCTACTAGGCCTATAGAGTAGTGTCCCACTTCTGAGTTTTGATATGCCGATAATAGGAGACAAATGACGATAAAAGGAGGCAAAAATAAATCTATAAAGATATTGCCAGCTCCCTCAGAAATCATGCAATGTGGGGCAATACAGGGGGAAAATAACGAGATTGACCATTCGTCACATGTATACACGCCAACATATATATGAAATAATAATCATCTGGTTGGAGATTTCACCTTATACTGCCGATAATAGGCCCCTCTACTCTACATGAGCCTTTTTTTTAGGGGACTAGGCCCTAGTAGTAGTAGGAATGGATCTAAATCCTAGATTGGGACCCAGGAAAGGGTGGGGGGGGAGGGGGGGGTAGACGGGTGGTTGCTGTGTCACTTGTCGATTTAAGAAATGCCAATGTCCCTTGTAGATTTTAAGAAAAGCGTTTTGTCACTTGTAGCTGACACTGTGAAAATGTTTACCAGGTTTCATATCACTTGTCGATTTTAAGAATGCCTATGTAATTTGTCGATTCTAAGAAATAGGTCTTGTCCCTTGTCACTAGATGCTCATGTTGATTTGTCGATTTTACCCGTCTGGTGCCCTACTTGCGGTAGATCGCAGAGGCTCGAACTGTCTTTCTTTGAACGGAGGGAAGAGGTGGGTTTCTCCACCTAACTTGCGGGGCACTTGGTATTGTCTATAGGCCTAATATTTTGTATAGGCCTACGCAGGGTTGTGGCTGGCAAGTGTGCTTTTCGAGCAAAATCCCTCTAGCCAATTAAAGGTCACTTTTCACCCAAATCCCTCCAGCTAAGGGTCTGTTTTCATTGAATCCCCCCCCCCCTCCAACACACACACACCCGGGGGTTGGGACATGTATTCATCATAGTGATAGTAACATCCCCAATATCCATAGGGCCTATACAAACCAATGAAATAAATCAGTTCATGTTGCTATCAGACACAACAATATGACTTGTACTGACTTCCCTCCCTCTTATCCCTCTCTTATATGTGATAGGGCTCCAGACTGGTAAAACCGACAAATTGACATGAGCCTAGTGACAAGGGACAAGACCTATTTCTTAGAATTGACAAATGACATAGGCATTCCTTAAAATCGACAAATGGCATGAGACCTGGTGACATTTTTACAGTGTCAGTGACAAGTGACAAGACCCTTTTCTTAAAATCGACAAGGGACATTGGCATTTCTTAAAATCGACAAGTGACACAGCAACCCCCTTCTGGGGCCCTCTTGATGGGGGGTCTGTGGTGTATGTGGGAAGAAATTCAGTGATGAAAAAAGTAGAGACTGAGGCAAGTCTAACTTCTTCTGCAGGGTAGGCACAACTGAGGTAGTTTGCCGCGCTTTTATTGCTACTTCCGGTATGAGCTAGTACAAGGTATCACAATGCTATTTTCGATAGGTATATTACATCCCTCCACCTTTAGTTTTGTACTCATAAGTCCAGTCTGGTAGGTGGCTTGATTACTCTGGTAGACTTTCTAATACCAACTGGTGCAGGGCTACTTGCTCTTGGTGTAGGAGGCGTAGCACTAGGTAGAGGAGGCACATG
The DNA here is from genome assembly GCA_947462335.1 of Harmothoe impar. Taxonomy (NCBI): domain Eukaryota; kingdom Metazoa; phylum Annelida; class Polychaeta; order Phyllodocida; family Polynoidae; genus Harmothoe; species Harmothoe impar. The sequence goes on along the minus strand of OX381706.1, from coordinate 42,019,517 downwards.
GTGGTCTTGTGGAGTCGCTGGAGTGGTACTCGGAGGAGTACTGGGCTTCGGCATTGCAGCTGGCACTGGGATCTGAGGTGCAGGTGCAGGTGCAATGTAAGGTGGTATCGGTCGATTCTCCATGGTGCGACCATTATCACGACACTCAGGCTCAGTTGGGACACAAGCTCTAATGTGATCCATGTGGTGTCTCCACACTCATCCATCGTCAAGACTCACGATATACGTGACTGGACCAGTCTTTGATTGGAGCACTCCCGGCATCCACTTGGGCATACCAGCAAAATTCACGACCCACACAGCATCGCCAACAAAGAAGTCACGTGGGCTGACTGCAGGCTGATGGTACTGCCGTGCATAGGATTGTCTATCCATAACCTTACTGGACAGAGACGGATGAAGTACATCCAACAGGAAACGTGGCTTACGTTTCATCAGTTACTCTGCTGGTGCTTGTCCAGTAGTCGTCTGTGGAGTAACACAGTATCTGGAAAGGTAGCGTATTACCTTAGTTTCCAGATCCTCACCTGGCGTTTTCTTGATACCTTCCTTAAGCGTCTGTACGGCTCGCTCAGCTAAACCATTACTGGCTGGGTGGTATGGAGCAGTACAGATATGCTTAATAGCATTTTTCTTACAGAACTCTTGAAACTCTGAACTTGTAAAACAACTTCCGTTGTCACTCACAAGTACAACTGGAGTTCCATGAACAAAGAATGTTCGTCTCAACTTCCTTATAGTAGCTTTGGAAGTGGATGTGTTCATGACATGAGCATCAATGTACTTTGAATGAGCATCTACAATCACTAGAATCATTTGTCCATCAATTGGGCCAGCATAGTCTATATGGATCCGATGCCAAGGTTTACCAGGCCACTCCCAAGGATGGAGCTGAGCATGCGGCGGAGACTTGGATTGGACTTGACACTGCTGACATGATTTCACTTTAAGCGCGATATCAGCATCGATTCCTGGCCACCAAACATAACTGCATGCGAGTGATTTCATCCTAACGATTCCTGGATGGCAGTCACGAGCTTGTGGTGGTATTATCACACGCAAACCCACATCAAGCAACCTTGTTCTGCACACAGTTCTTCCCTCCTGCGAAAGTATGGTGCCAGTTCTTCGGACACACTATAAGGCCAACACTTCAAAACAAAGTTTTGGACCGAAGCCATGATCGGGTCTCGAGCGGTCCAAGAAGCAATTTGAGTACATGTCAAAACCTCAGAACACGTTAGAACCTCAAAAGCCAACACTGTTTCAGCAGGCACAGGCACGGTGAAGTACGGTGTCGTTAAAGGTAACCGGCTTAGTCCGTCAGCATTGCCTGGCTTGTAACGTAAACGATATTGGTAATTTGATATTGTCAGTGACCAACGCTGTAAGCGGGCAGTGGACATCGGACTGATGAGTTTGTCCTCTTTCAGCGGGCCCAACAGCGGCTTATGATCTGTTTCCACGGTGAATTCGCGACCATACACATACTTATGAAACTTGGTCACACCGAAGATTACGGCAAGCCCTTCGCGCTCGATTTGTGCATAGTTCTTCTCAGCGGGAGCTAACGATCTGGATGCAAATGCGATCGGTCGGTCGGAGCCATCCGGCATCCGATGAGAGAGTACCTCACCCAGGCCGTACGATGACGCATCACAGCCAAGAAGCAATGGTAGAGCCGGGTTGTAGGGAACTAACACTTGCGAAGATTGCAATAGTTCCTTTGATTTAGCAAACGCTTGTTCCTGTTCTGGCCCCCACTTCCACGGAACATCCTTCTGAAGGAGCTGATTCAGTGGTGCGAGTGTCGAGCTGAGGTTCCTTAGGAACTTGTGGTAGTAGTTTACCATTCCCAGGAAACTGCGGAGTTCACTCACATTGGTAGGAGGTGGTGCGTTCTGAAGAGCTGCTACTTTCTCGGTAGTCGGGTGAATTCCTTCGGCATCCAGCTTGTGACCTAGATAGACACAGGAATCTTGGAGAAACACGCACTTCTCACCTCTCAGACGTAGTCCTGCCTGCTGCAGCCGACCCAGTACCGTCGTCAAGTTTTGATGTGCCTCCTCCTTTGTGTGCCCCGACACCAAGATATCGTCCAGATACACTGCTACCATGGGTATACCCTGAAGTACCTGCTCCAGAACTCTCTGGAAAATACCTGGTGCGGAAGATACCCCAAAACACAAGCGTGTGTACTGGTACAAACCTTTGGTAGTGTTAATTGTTGTGAGTTCACGGGAATCCTCACTGAGAACTACCTGAGTATATGCATGACTGAGGTCCAACTTGGAAAAACAAACACCCCCAGCCAACTTTTGGTACAAATCATCAACATTCGGAATTGGATATTTGTCCACCTTTGCTGCTCTGTTGACAGTCAGTTTGTAATCACCACAAATGCGAATGTCACCATTCGGTTTCATTACCGGAACGATTGGAGCAGCCCAATCTGCAAATTCAACTTTTACTATGACCCCGTCACGTTCGAGGCGATCAAGTTCAGCCTCGACCTTCTCTCTGAAAGACCAAGATAGTGTTCGCGCCTTGAACTGACGTGGTTGCGCATCAGTGTCTATATACAGTTTCGCTTCGTAACCCTTTAACTTACCAAGCTCGGGTTTGAATAAGTCAGGGAATAGTTTCCTGTAGTCCACATCTGAAAGAGAATGCACTGCGGACCAATCAAGACGTAACTCGTTGATCCAGTCTCTTCCGAGAAGACATGGTCCTTGACCCTCGACAACTAATGCGTCAAGTTGCAATGACTGACCTGCATGCTGCACATTCAATGTTACACGACCAAGTGGCAATAGACTTGCACCTGAAAACATCTTAAGTACAGGTAAATTGGTTTTACTTAACACCAGACCAGGATTACACTTCTTGACATTGTCATACTGAACCTTGTTCAAGATTGTTACACCAGAACCAGTATCAATCTCCATGTTTGTGGCAACACCATGTAAATCTACACATACAATGTAGGGTTTGACCCTTTTACTAGGCATGGCATTGGTATGAAACAAATTATACTGATACTCGATAGCATCGTCACTCAGCGGTGCTGCAGTAGCGCCTTCGTCAGTCTCAACAAAGTTTTGTTGATTGTCTACAAACTTTCCCAAAATGATTGTATCGGGAACACTTGTGACAAATTTTCCCCCACGCGGGACAGTCGCGTGCTCGCTTGTTATGAGATGCGTCCCCACAACCAGAACACGTGCCTGTCTGGTAGGAAGGCTGCCGATGTTGTTGTTGCTGTTGACGTTGTTGATGTTGTCTGCGTGGCGGTGAAGACTGTCTCCTCTTGCCACGACCCCAGGAGTTGGGCTTTGACATCACCTTGTGGACCTTTGACTCCACAGGAGCGGTGGGCATAGACTGCGACATCACCTTGCTTTGTCGTCCCGTAGACTACTGAGTGCGTGCGAATTTTAGAAGAGCCGCCAACGTGACGTCTGGCTCATCGAGTCCCTTCTCTCGCACTTTTGGCCATCGACATTTCTGAATAACCTGAGATTTTATCTCACCGTCCTCATTATGGAACTCACAGTACTTAGCGAGACTCTTCAGCCGAACATGGAACTGATCAATCATCTCGTCATCTCTCTGATAAGCCTGCCTGAACTCATATATCTGATACTCTTTGATGCATTAAGCCTGCCTGAACTCATATATCTGATACTCTTTGATGCATTTAGGGGCAAAGTAATCAGTCAATTTGGTAGTTGCTTCATCAAAAGTTGTGGTAGCATCAATGCCTAGAGATGTAGCAACATCCATAGCGTCATCACCTAAGAGTAACATCAATGATGCAGTCTTTTTTGCCTCATTGGTGATGCCTTTGTACACTAGGAAGTGTGGGAATTTTCTAAGCCATCTCTCCCACCTCTTAGCTGCAGACTCCACTGGTTCCAACTGGAAAGGGTGCATAATGAAGTCCCCCCAAGTCCCCCATTGTAAGGCAAAAAGTAGACCTACAACAGGATGAATAGGTCTAGGCCACCTAAACAGCAAATGTTCCACAATGTAGATGTGAATGTTCAGACTGGTAAGACACAGCTGGTGCAGATCCAAAGAGCCTAGATCCACTGCCACTGGTGATAGGAGTGTGTGCCTGTGCAGAAAGTGCCAACACAGGGACTGAGGCTGACTGACTGCACAACTGACCCAAAATCACTGCCCTGAATTTTCCACCAAAGTTCACCAAAGATTACAATCAAAGTTCTCAAAATGGAACAAACTCACAGTTTCCAAGAGATTCCAGGCAAGATTGCCCACAGGGTAAGCTCCTTCGTCGCCAATTATGTGGTGTATGTGGGAAGAAATTCAGTGATGAAAAAAGTAGAGACTGAGGCAAGTCTAACTTCTTCTGCAGGGTAGGCACAACTGAGGTAGTTTGCCGCGCTTTTATTGCTACTTCCGGTATGAGCTAGTACAAGGTATCACAATGCTATTTTCGATAGGTATATTACAGGGTCTCCATGTCGCATGTCGATTTTAAGAAGTGTCCATGTCCCCCCCCCCCCCGAAAAAATAGGAATTCCCCTATGATATGGCTGCATTCAGAGTGGTTTGAAACAGGTTAGAATCTATATCTTCAGAAAATTTTGGAATTTTATAGGTGTTCTGAGGCAGTTTGAGCTTGACATTCGAGAAAACTTATGGAATGTTACTTTGATATTAGTGTATTTTAGGGCTTTTTGATATTGTGATGCTATTCTCATCCATGTCACTAAGGCTGATGTCTCATGTCAGACTTAAGAAATGCTCCATGTCTCATGTCACAAGTGTGGCCATGTCCCATGTCGATTTTAAGAAAGGGCCATGTCGCGTCAGTCAGTGTGCTTTTTCGTGGCGCGAAACTTGAAGGCTCTCCACTCGCCAAGCAGAACCTTCATGTAAGAGCTTGCAACGGGTCCAGCGGACCACGTTTTCTGACATTTTTACTCCCCAAAGTAAAACATCCGGTGAAGCGTCAAACATTTTGTCTGAAATGGATTTCGCAAAAATCTCATCCATATTGTTATATATAAGTATATTATGCTTTGATTTCGAGTGCATATTTGAGTTATGTATGTAGTCAAACCGGTGTTTGGTTAAAATTCGTCAACTGGGACGCAGACACTGCATAGACTATTCTAGACAAGTGTCACTGACTCCGCCCAGCCCCAAGGTTCAGGACCAGAGACTTATCACGTTCACAACTGATACTCTAAGACTTGTGTTGTGTGGCTGCCACTGCCAATTACTTAGCACAGGCACAGGACAAGTTGCAGGGACCTTGAAAACATCTAATGTGGTAAGCAATTGAATGTTAATCTAGGGATGAAATTGACGGACCATGCCTTTGCATTTGTGGGGCATGACTACCGCCATGAGGAGAGGGTGAGTAATTGAAGGGGAAGATTAATGCCCTGTAGACCGATGATGTAGGCCTATACATTCCTGGTGTCGTAAGCTTTAATTTGTAACTAAATATGCCTTCCTAAGGGAGGGTTCATTATTTATGGCAGGGGGGGGGTGAGCGTTTGGCAATCGAATACGTCAAAAATAATTGCCCCCCCCCCTCGGAATAGGTTGAAAAAAAAGGCCCCCCCCCCTCGGAATAGGTTGAAAAAAAAGCGCCCCCCCCCCCACCCTGGATCGTTTTCAACATTATTACAAAAACGATGTTGGTGTCTACTAATTGTATGCATTTAATCCTGGGCACTTTTTTACCTACAATTTACTACCTTGCAACAAATACATCCATTCGTTTTAGTGTAAACGTCTCATGATACTCGCTGGTGAGTGATAATAGTCAAACCTCAGACACTTGACTTACATACCGTTGAGTTAAGGGCCCCAGTGCTTATAAATTGGAAGCTCCCTTAGGCCACTCAAAAAAAAAAAATTGTTTCTCATCACCAAGCAGTGAAAAATATGACGAGGGCGTTTTTTATTTAATTTTTTTTTTTTTTTACTCGGGGCTTAAATACATGGGGAAATTTGGACTTTTCGCGATCAATTTTCCCATTTTAGTATTTCGGAGTTTATTGATCAGTAAAATTTGTTATAATGGAAATTATTCCTAGCTGACTGCATTACTGACAGCATAAGCTTTAATTTGATGCCAAAATTGACAATATTTTGTGCAATTTTAACATATTTTTTATCAAAAATGTAAAAAAAAAAAAAAAAAGTTTTCCCAAATCATAAATTTTATGATGCGCGCGGTGATGAGAAACAACTTTTTTTTTTTGAGTGGCCTTACCCTCAGTGCTTACATGAGGCCGGCATTTTTTTGAAGACTGACAAAACGGTGGGCTATTCTGAGTGTCAAAAGTGATGCAGTGAGAAATTTGCTAGGAGTTTGAGGAAAATTTTTGAAAATATTGACATAATTTGGTAAAATATAACACAGGCTGTTACCAAAATTCGCGACATTTCAACGTACTAAATTCGCGACATTTTTAGGAATACCCTTAAAAAAAAAGGCCCCCCCTAAGAATAGGGTAAAAAAAAAAGGCCCCCCCCTTTGAATACCCCTAAAAAAATTTGCCCCCCCCCCCTCAAATGCTCACCCCCCCCCTGCCATAAATAATGAACCCTCCCTAAGGTGGATAATTTCCACATGATTCTTTTTTTTTTCAAAAACTTGACAGAATCATCACAACAAATCTACCTGCCAGTGTATTATATAATTGATTACCAGGTAACCTGGTAATCAATTATATAATGCCCAGCATATATTGGTCATCATACGGTTCTCCTTTTCATCAATTAGAGGCAGGGTACTTTTTTATTCCGATGGAAAGTTAAAACCATGAATTTAAAACGGTTTAGTAGTCTGATTTATAGATCAGCTGATTTTCTCAAAAATTTGGCCAAACTACCTTTTACATGGATTATAATATTTTGGATTAGGAGCTAAATCACCAGATCAATCGAGTAGACAGTTTAAGGTTTCCCGGTCATCCCATAATGATAAATGGCGAAAAGTTACCAAAATAATACATTTTAAGATAATCTATGTTCTTTTTTTTTAAAGCTATACCATTTCCTCTACTCCTGTGATAAACGGTGAGGTTTTGAGCTTTAAATAGTATGTGTTGTTAAAAGGAAATTAAATCGACCAAGAAGTGGTCCTGATCAAAATCACTATTCGCAGGCATCGTGCATGTTCCAACATGATTGTATATTTTTTCTAAATAATATAAGATATTGGATCTAAATACATGCTCTAGGATAGCAATGTTCAGCAGACACTACTACACGACACAAGATGCTCTATGGTGCCGTTCAATTTCTATTAATTTTTTTTTAATCTTTACAGAGTAATGGTGTGAGGTCTAATTGATCGGGGTGGCCTTGAGGCTTGGTGATGGCGAGACTGGATGAGGAGATCAGCACAGCTATTAAGGAGCATCGCCCGGCAGCCGATGTGCTGCAGTTAGCGCGCCAGAAGTGTGCCAAGGACGACAACGACAACGAGCGTCCCTGGCAGCAGATGCGTCATGCTGTCCTCTGTGATGCCGTAGAAAACAACCATGTGGGTCTGGTCGAGTCCATCTTTACCGGAGGATATGACGTCAACTCGTCCCAGCCTCATGGCGTACTCACCTCCCCTTTCTATATTGCCTGTGAGAAGCGGACTGCTGATATAATCAGTATTTTCGTCAAACAAGGGGCAGATTTGTTCAGGAAGTCCACTGGGAGGGTGGTCTCCTACTCGCACCTCAAGTCACCAATTAACTTGATTCTTGAACTGGACCGCATGGAACTGCTTGATATCATGACACCATTATTAGAGAAAAATCGTATTGAGTTGTTCTCCTTCAGAACGGCGCTGCACCTTGCTTGCCAACATGGTGCTGTTAAGTCAGCCAGGTTTCTGCTGGAGAAGTTCCCTAAGGACATCAACGCTACTGACGTTCATGGTAACACACCGCTGATGCTGGCCGTTAAAGAAGGCGCAGACATTGTGTCTTTGCTGTTAGAACACAAGGCGCGCGTAGATGTGCGTACTAGTGAGAACAGACGACAGTGCCTCCACTTGCTGCTGTGTGTGGCGCTGGGTACAGGCCATGCCTACTTGCCACGTGACACTTGTGACGTCATGAAGCTGTTGATTAATGCTGGTGCCGACGTCAATGCAGAAGACATTGGTGGTGAGACGCCTCTGTCGCTGGTGTGTGGCCAGATCCGTGTGGAGATGCACCAGTGGGCGCAGCACGTGCGGCCGTACAGCCGCAACGTACACCACCAGATCATTAAGGACTGCATCGAGCTGCTCATTGCCCGCGGTGCCAGCCTCAACTCGGGCAGCGGCAACCTTCCCCTTAATGTTGTGCTAAACGCAGTGCGTGCTGACATTGACATGTACACAGGCAGGCGGCAGACTGCCACCGAGACGGAGCTGCTCCGTATGCAGGAGACGCTCGCCTTCTCTATTGAGCTGCTCGAGTACCTACTGCAGCAGGACGCTGATCCCGACCTGCCCAATGTCTACCTGCAGACACCCCTTACACAGATGTTTGTCCATCTCTACTCCAACAGCTATGTGGATGGAGGCGCGTTGGCCGAGGTGTGGCCCCGGGTGCGGCAGGTGTTCCTGCTGCTGCTGAGACATGGTGCCCGGCGCTGTGAGCTGCGGGAGGCCTTCTGGCACAAACCGCACAATAATGACGTCATCCTCATGGTACTGGACAGTATGCCGCACAGTGTGTATGCCAGGCAGACCAACGACGTCTGTAATTACATACGTAACCGACCACCGGCACAGCAGCCGAGCATTCGGGCCCACCACGAGTGGATCCTCAATGTGGCCTCCACGCCGCGGACACTCAAACAGATTGCCCGTGTAGTAATTTATGAACGTCTGCAGAACTCCCTGATTGAATCAACCCCAAAGCTCCTACTGCCATCTCTCATCAATGACTATATTCTTTCTTTTGAAGACTAATTGTTTTAACTTTGTTGTCCTGTATTTTTACAGGGGAAAATTAAACATACATAGGGGAATTAAATAATCTCTTATTTTTTTAGTCCCCACCTAGATTTGACTACTCAATGAGTACACATTGTTTGTTATGTCCTTAGTAAGGGACGAGTCATTTTTGTCCACTGAGTGGGTGAGGGTGAGGGTGGATATAGCGGGTGGGGATGCATAATAAAAGGAAAGGGATTCATGGTGGGTGGGGGGATACAAACTTAATAAACCTGACCACTTTTTTTTTTTTTCTTTTTTTTTTGGGGGGGGGGGGGGGGGGGGGTTGCGGTCTAAAGCGAAATATGATCCATTTGTTTATTCCAAGATCTAATTTTGCAATACTGGGGGATGGGGCGCAGGTGAATTTGCTGCCCTAAACAAAATCCACTAAGTCCCGATCTAGCAATAAATGACTCGTCCCTAGTGGTTGTTTGTTAGCAGTGTACACGTTTGGACAAAAATACATACTATACCTGTAGAGCCCAACTTGAAATCTATATTGACTCGTTATACCAATTTGTTCTGCTATCTACAAACCTGTAATTTTTTTTTATTGAATAGCAAATATATTTTTCTTGTAATGCCGTTTTACCGATAACAGTACGATGTTTTTATGTTTTTAAAACGACTGTCTCATTGGTATATATTGCAAAAGAAGCTTCATTAAAATTTGTTATTTAATTAGTGTCTGTTATCAACCATCGAAGTTCCATTTTCTTCGATGATCACCCAACTATATTGTTGTCCTTGTTCATGCTATTCATTTACTGTTACCACGTTTTTTCGTGCTTTATGTACTAAATAAAACCTACGCAAAAAAAGAGAGAATCATGTCGTTTTGTAATAATACTATGTTGTACAATACAAAATATTCATAAGGCTTTTTTAATACCTAATTGTTAAAAGAATATATATTTATATTTGTCGTTTAGTAATTCATTAACGTGTAATTGTACAATTGTACGAGAAATGATTCCTGGCAAATGTAAGTGTAAAGAAATACTAGTCAGTAAAATGAGCAATTCTAGAACGTGATATTCCATTCATTATACGCCAAAACAAGATGCGTAGCCATATGCACGTTTATTATTTACAGCAGAAAGCCAGTGCTTGTCTTACAATATACGGGCCAAGCTCATTCACGAACCATGCTATCAATCTATGAAAAGTCAATTGCCATATGCTTCATGGAAAACACTGGAATCGACTTATGAACACATGTACAATTCATAATAAATATACAATATTGGTTGATTTACAAACCATGACTGATATAATATAGGTTCGATACTCTAACACAAGCAATTATAATTGTGATACCGTAAATTCTAGCATAGAAGCTGCGGCTAGTAGGCGAGTCCGATCGCCAGTGGCCGAGTTGGGCCTTTATAGGATTGGCCCAAACTCGGGGGTGGCTTATACGCGAGAGTTTTACGGTACACACAGTATATTGAACATAGAGCTCCGATCTCGCAGGATTTAGGCTAGTATCACCCTGTGCGTTATAACGTCACCACCGGCTGATAAGACCACGTGTACGTGACGGTACATGTACCAGTTACAGTAGTGTCCTATATACTTCGTTTTAACATATTGGTTTATCCCTCTGATATGGAGACAGCCTCCGAGGAAATCGTCCCTCAGTGGTCTCACTCTAGCTGTCTTACAGGAACTATGCAGGGACACCCAGACAAGCCATTAGCATCAGAAAGTACGAAGCAGCAAAGTAGTGTTTTGTTTGTTAAAAGGCCCTTCATTTGTGCATGAAGTAACAACACGATGAAATAAATCCAATCGTCAACAACTTTTATCACTAATCAAGTGAATCATTCAAAGAAGACATTTTGATGTCCATTTAGAGTCAGTGGCAAGATGGATTCCTTACACATGTGTTTTTAAAAGGTGATAAGGAGGTTCTAATCACCGGTAATGCTAATTCTATCTGGTCCATGTTGTATCGGACAGATTTCAATATACATGTATAACGTCAAAATAAAGAAAATCTCTCTCATACACACTCATTCTCCCATAAAAGAGGCATCTGCACTTGTTGTCCCGTGATATTTTCAGTTTTCCATTAAGTTTCATCATTTATAACAACTTGAACTTGTAGCCTGTTTATGATCATACCATCCATTTTGATACACGCCAACACTTTATATCAAAAATAGTATTTGGATTTCTTTTTTCATAAATCATATACCAGTAGAGTCAGTTATCGGTTAGGTTGTGGTCTGCAATGTTCTCTGCGTGTAGCTTCATTTCTGCCTTTTTACACCCATTTACTAGCAACTCCCTGGAGGCAGTGTCTGGGTTCCTGGACTGCCACAGACGCAGAATGTACATGATCTGTTCCCGCAGGTCCCGTTGGTTGTGTTCTATCGCCGCGTCAAAATCAGGTTCTCGGATTCCCGACAAATGACGACACATCCGCTTCCACGACTTGCCAAGGTTACTGCTCAAGTACTCAAACTCTGGGGTCAAATCTGCAAGCATAGCAAAATCAAATGTTTTTTATATTGCTGTGTAAAAGACTATTGTATATGCATATACATGTATGTATATAAGTGTTTAATACATTACCCTCTAGACCTGTACCGGTACCAGGTATTCGATCACCTTCATGGCGAAAACGCTTAGGGGAGAGGGGGGAAATCAGGGTCCCTGCCATTTTAAAGCCAGGGTAGGGGGTCAAGGCCGAGGGCATTCTAGCAGTAAGAGGGGCGTGCATCCGTGTTTGAGACTATAATAGTAGCCCTATATGATTACTAGGGATGGACGTTTTCAAGTTTCCCCCTGATTTTAATTTGTTTATCTCCCAAAAATGAAGGCTAAAAGAAAACTCCATACTATAGGGGGGTCTCCCTATGGAATGGTCTCCCCCTCCCAATGCAGGAGGCAATAAGCAAAGACATAATTAAGAGGGAGTTAAGGAAAAAAATAGGGACGAACTTAAAGGGGAGCAGAAAGAAATTGCTACAACGAAGAAGACGTTATTGAACCAGCTCCCCCCCCCCACCCTACCCCTGTTTCCACCCCCCCCCTGCTCCACTACGAAAACTAACCTATTTATTACTTCTCCCTTTTTCCGTTTTTTTTTAAATTAGGGGGGCCTACTATTAACAATAATACCACTACCGTACCGACTTTCAGTCTTGTATATTATCATCTTATAAATTCACACTTGTATGATTGTAAATATTTACATAATTTTTTCCTGATGACAGTCTGTCCCGTTGACAACCAAAGGTACTCATCTGTTCCCATCTTGATGTAAATTTGGTATACTAATAGATCAACTATCATTAACTAAGCAATTCATATACAGGTGAGCCAGATAATTAATTAGGAAGACATATGGTGTGAGTAAATAAATAAAAAATAAAAAATCTCATGGAGACCTGTTATTATCTATACTAGAGGAGGTTTATTCAGCGGCTTCTATTTGAACATTTCAAGTTTTTTTTAGCTTGGTCACTTTCATCCCTGATGATTACTTCGAGAGTGTTCAGTTATTAGTTACAGGGGGGGGGGGGGTTTGGGGGGGGGGCAGGTGGGTTTGGCGCCTTTGGCGAGGGGGGGCACGAAACGTTCCACGCACTCGAGAGGGGGGGACGCATTAAAATTGTTCGCCGCTCCGCGCGAAATCTCACCACCCCCCCCCTGTAATTAATAAATGAACACTCCCTTAGTATCTAGACTATAAGGATACTCATACTGGTAGAGTCTAGTACATGTACTACTAGTACAGGTAGACCTATAATAATTAGCCAATATTGGGAACAGGGCTGTATTGATATTCCACAGGCCACACTCACCTATATCATAATAATGTTACTCATTATATGATCATGATGATGGTGATAACCCCACGTGCTGATTTTACGTTGTACTTACCATTTGATGGTTGGGTAGAACTTGGTTTTATTTGGCGCCCAGGTCCAGGCAGTCCTTTTCCACTGAGAGTGAGAGCATTGTCCAACAGACTGACTAAGTCTGTTCTGCCTTCAGACGAGTCTATCAGCAGTTGTCTTAGTGTGGACAAGTTTTCTGGACCCAACATTTCCCTCTCCTCCATAGCATCAAACAACTGTAGGCTGGACTTGATTTCTTCCATCCTCCTTTTTGGGATGCATTGGGCCAACATGAATTTCATGCTTTCTAGTTCGGCTGGTCTCAGCCTCTTGCCTATTTCGACCAGCATTCGTCTATATGTTGGCGTCTCCATGTTTCCAGGGAATGACAGTACTCTCTGGATTATCCTCTCGGCTATTAGAGTTTGAAACGTCTTGACCGCACTCGCAATCCCACACAGTTTGTTCCCTCTTGCCCAAATGAAATGGTTTTGTTCCTCCCTGAGGAGTTTTCTAACAATCTATTTTTAGGTACGAGTGGGAAACCCCTTGACCTACATTTGAGAAACCGGAAGTGACGACATATAAACAGCAATCATGGCGTCGAAGGGGCGGATCACGTTTGTTATTCTTCTCATTTTGCAATCAATTTTAGCCATAAATGCCGGGAACAGCAAGTACTCCAAAGAATCGAACCTCAAGGAGAAGGTTAAGGACATCAAGAGCCCATTCCGTATGATGAAAATCAACTTAGTATGGCAAAAAGCAATGAAGGTGAGTGAATCGCCTAGGTACAAGTTCTACAACTACTACGCCTACGGTACTCGTCGGGTAGCATGGGCGAGAACCTACAGCTCCAATCACAGTCTTGGTGGTGGAGTGGGTAATTAGTAGAAGGGTCCGTCACTAGAAGTCCCCCATCTGCTTTGAGCATTGTATTGTGGTGAGAATACATGTATTTAAATTCCTTGAAAGGTCACATAATTGTTCTTGGGCATAGATAGGAATATTACTGGTGTCCAGAATTCGCAAATAAATTTATAACTAAAGATACAGCCCCTTCAAGCAAAGTCCCCCCTCTGCCTTGCACCAAGTTTGCTGCAGGACTGGCCTACTGACCTACATAGCCACAGCATGGTGGGGGAGCAACATAGCACAGAGACAGGCACAAGTGGCCAGTGTATAGTACTCATAGTGACGGACCCTTCTACTAATTACCCACTCCACCACCAAGACTGTGATTGGAGCTGTAGGTTCTCGCCCATGTCGGGTAGTACCAGCCGTGTGTTCATTAGGCAATATTGGGCGCGCGCCTAGGCACACCTCCTATGGTGGAGGTATGCCAAATGGCGCGCGCCGCTCGCCAAAAGCGCGCGCCTCCCTGGCCTAATGAGCCCCCCTCAGTAGCAGGTGCCCGTTGGCGCAAGTTCAAGTTGTGCCTGTCGGCCTGCATGGGGACTGAGTTGCGGTAGCCTAGGTTGAGACTGAGTGTTGAAGAGAGGGGGGCCTACTCGGGGGCCCTCAAAAGTGTCAAAATAAACCCTGCGTGTACCGGTATGAAATTGTCCTCACTGAATTTAACATCGCGACGCAAACAATCAGGTTTATCAAACTGGAATTCCATGGATGTAGCAGGCCTTTAAAAAAAAAAAAGTGCTGTAGACTGCTGACTGCGGACTGAGGCGAGCCTCGCGGCGAGGGCGAGGGAGGGGCGCCACGCCCCCCAATTTTATTCGAAAGGCCTATGCCAGGCTATGGGACGAGTCATTTATTGCCAGCGTGGGAGGGCGGGGGGCTTGATTATAAGTTGATAGATAAATGGGTATAGACCAATAAAATCGACACGGCGACATGGCCATTTCTTAAAATCGACATGGCGACATGGTCATTTCATAAAATCGACATGTGACATGGCAACCTAAGCGACATGTGACATGGCCATTTCTTAAAATCGACATGTGACATGGCAACCTAAGCGACATACGGCATGGGAAAGGTAGTCTGAGGGTTAGGACCATGGTAGGAAACATCAATAATAGCACCAGAATTGACGGTTTGGCTTCTAGATTTTCAAAATTTTCCAGGGGGTCAAAAATGTGTCCATTTCAACAAAAGACATTAGTGACACTAGCGACATGGCTTATCTCTTAGTGACATGGGACATAAGCTTTTCTTAAAATCGACATGCGACATGGGGACCCCCCCCCCCATCTATACCCCCAGATAAAGCTAAAGGGGGGAGGGGGGGGGTGTTAATGAAAAACGAACCCTCTCCATCCGTGGGGGGATGGGATGCAAAACTTGATACCACCCACACACCCCCCCCCCCCCCCCGGTAAGCCTCCATGCGGGTTCGTTCCCTATGCTATGTATGGTATTGGAGCAGAGCATTTACAGGACCATCATTATGAACTCTTATAGGCTCTATGCCATCATTCTTGCTCAATTGTTTGAAGGTTTTAAAAACCTTCTTAGTATAAGAGGCTATTACGGTAGCTATTGCTATAAAAAACACTCCAAGAGGTTTCTGACATCCAGAACCACTGGCAATAAACTCACATTTTAGCTGCATAACAGCTTTTATGTAATATTTTTTCGCATTTGATGGTTTGACATATCTCAGAATTTGCCACTATAACTGTAGCATAGTAAGACGGGGCCTGGCCCCATTCATGATACAGTATAAATAAATGAATATCAAACTCAAACTCAAAACTCGGCTTGTGGCTATGTATAGTATGTCTCACGACCTTGCCAAGGTCCTTGGGCCAATGTTTTTGTCTTTGACCGGGTGCCGTCTCTGACCGGGTGCCGTCTCTGACCTGGTGTCAGAAAAAAGTGTTTTTTTTAAATTGTTAACCTATACTCTTATATATAAAGATTTGTAAAAACGTTATGGCAGTTGTTATGTAATTATAATTAGCCTCCTACTGTTGGTAGAAGAACTAAATTCCCAAAGTGACGTCCGGTCAGAGACGGAACCCGGTCGGAGACGGCACCCGGTCAGAGACAAAAACATTGGCCCAAAGTCGTGAGACACAGCCTTATCTTCGCTTGCTACCTATTTGCCCCAGTTTGGGTAAAAATCTTGACCCCTTGAGCAGGGGGGGGGGGTCCACTCCCGAGCGTAGATCAAATGGGTAATTTAATCAGCTCAGGGCTGTACTATATATTTAACACCGATAATTGACAGAGTGTATTGCCAATACTTGAATACTATTTTGGTAGGATGGAATCTGGTCCAATTAGTTCTCTTGACAACGCCTAATTCTACCCGTGTATGTGGTGTTTTTTTCTGCGGGGGGCAAAAGCAGAACTTAGTTGCAGGGGAGGCGGGGGGAGGGGGGCAAAATTGATAAGGGGTGGAATAAAGTTTGCCATGTTGCGAAAATCCACCAAGCTCCCCCTCCCCTCCCCCCCACAAATGAAATACGTCAGACACGTCAGTATCAATGTAGTTGGCATTTGTGTTTATTTTTTTTTAATTTGAAGCTATTGTATTCAATAGGGGGCATTGAATATGACGCTTCCCGTGCTTAATAGTAAAGCTTGTATTTCAAAAAAAAGAAGACTGCCAGGGTGTCAACCAGATTTTGCCTCAGAAAAATAGGAATATAGGAGTTTTCGAATCGGAAAATTGGAACAATCGGCACAATATAGGGGAAAAAATAGGAGTTATTATGGGAGAAAATTAGGCCTAACACAACACCGCAAGTGAAGCATAGTGGTCCAAGTAGGGGGGTTTGGGGGCATGCCACCTTAAGAAACTTTGGAAAGTCTAGATTTGCAATTGTGCGTTCTGGTGCATTTTGGCACAAAAATATATTAAAGTTCAACTCTGCATGAGTCTATGATTGGGGCTGGATCTGAGCTTTTTTTGGAGAGGTTTTGGAAAAATTAGAAACTCTAGAAATTCTCCTGGTGCATTTTGGCCAAAAACATATTACAGCTCATACCTGTATGGGGAGGGGGTTTTGGTCTGTGGTGGTCAGTGGTTGGACTTACTGTGAGTGAGGGTCGGGGGGGGGGGGGGTTGAGGGGATTGTCTACATCTTCGGCCAACACAATTTATATGCTCCCTTTGTATATTAACAATTCTAATTTCGACTTGAGGCCTAAAAAGTGTGTTATACCGTAGTTTCTATAACATATATAAAGTGTGTGTAATGTGCATTTCCAATATAGTTGACAATACTTATTGATAGATCTAGTAAAAAGGAGTGAATCTACATAAGTGAATCTACATAATTCTAGTACCGGTAAATTTAATTCTTGTACATGTATAATATTGTAGCGGGCAGAAGCATAATTTCCTTACAATGTACTGTAAACCCGTTACACTGACAGAAAGACGAAGAAGGTGTTTGTGCTAATAACCTAACTACCGGTAGTGACTCACTGTGCGGTTATCTGTTACAGAGGCTATCTCCGGCCGAACAGGAGGAGCTGTACGTGGACCTCAAGATACAAGATAAGCTGGAGATAGACCTGAAACGCGTCATGATTGAGGGCCTCGACGAGGATGGAGAGCAGGAGGCAGTGGCCAGAGATAAACTCAGAGGTAGGCATCCAGTTTGAACTAGAAATTGCCCAACGCTGCATTATGCACCAATGGTCCGATTGTAGCCTTGTACGCCAGTATAGAGCCTGATGAGATCCAAAGATCAAAACCTATTCAGTCACCACCACAAACAAAGTCTGTGGATCCTAGAAAAATTATTTGACAGGACCTGAGGTCAAGAGGTCAAATCATGACCCCATGATCTGGAAGTAGAAACAACAATGTAACTTCATGTGTGACCACAACAATCTGTGACATCATAATACAGGTTGTCAGGGAAATCCATAACAACGGCGGTTGGATATGGCAACGGAGCCATCATAACGAAGTAGCTCTGGCTAGTGATTTTTCGTTCCAGTAGGATGGCATTCATAACTTTCCTGTCTCTGAATTTGGCCTCATATCCATTTATATTTAGCAGTGGCAGTAGAAGAAATGGGGTACAGACAATTCTTTTGTGATGACCAGTGTTAGGGGCATGGGCATGTCTTGAGAGAATAGCCTGTCATTTAGAATCATCTACATTTTTAATCCGCTCACATCTCATAGGATAATAGCAAAGACTATGGGATGTGTGCAGCGAGTGAGCTCGAAAGTACCCTGCCAATCCGGCTCAATCACTTTCATTATAGGCACATACTGCGTGGGTGGATCACCTGATTTCAAGTTCAGACACTGACCCTATCGTTCCCAGCTCAAGATCTACTCAAGTAGACTGCAATAACCACACATTCTATACTCATGAGAGATAAGATATACGTGGCCACTTTAAAATGACGGTTGTTTGTTCACACCCCTGAAAAACAAGATACGGAAGAAGTACATTTGTATTGCTATCACTTGAAAGTGTGAGAGAATGGGAATTGATAGCCTACATAGCAGAGGGCAATATGTGTACCCATGCAGGTCATTGAGAAATATATATTTTGAACCCCTCTGCCCTACAAAAGAGAAGGGAAGGAGGAAAAGGGGGGGGGGTTATCGATTTAACTTTAGCTCTGCTAATATTGTATATGGATGTATTTCAACAGAGATCCTGCTTCGCTATGGTCTACAAGATTACTTTGGTGAAAAGGAGGAGAACGAAACCTTCCTAGACAGAAAAGTGGGAAGGAAGGACGCACATATGTTAAAGATGGACAAGAAAGTGGCCAAGCTGTGGAAGAAGGCTCAGCTGTCGGGTTTTGAAGGTGAGCAGTTTATTGTGAATTATTCTAATGCAGACCAGCTTCTATTGTCGGGACATATGTATGCTCACAGTTAAGACACAACACACACATCGCCCAAGTAGGCAGTCATATATCTGACATCACAATAACCATGTTCTCTACCTTCACAGATGAGGAGCTAGACCAGCTTAAGAGGGAGTTTCTACACCATCAGCAACGTATGGACGAGTATGAGACCCTTAAAAACGAAATCGACACCTTTGAAGGTAATTTAAAATAAACTATTCAATTTAACAAACACCATCGACGTGTATCTGAACATAGTCTTTAACATCAGTCACATCTCCAGTATCTTATTTCAATGTATAGAAATATATAGCATGATCCCACTTCACAGAAATAATCTGAAAGTGCCGTGTAGTGTGAATTTGAAAGCACAAAAAAGTTGTGCTCTGAGAAATGCAGGCGAGCAAATTAGGTATTTCATCACATGGCGTACTCAGACTAGCTTCTTACTAAACGAAACATTCTTTTCACTTCTAGCAATGTCAGAAAATTCTCTGGATGGCTTCAAGAAAATGGAGTATGACATAAAAGACCGTAAACAAATGGGATCCGACTTGAAAACAAAACATCGGGCACTGAAGCACGACTACGAGCGACTCGAAAAACTCGCCAAGGCTCCATCTGGGGATTACGAGTTCACAGAAGGCAGTGTGATAGACCTGTGGCTGCTGGCCAAAAAAGCCAACTTCACTACAGAAGAGCTTGACTCTCTAAAGGTCTGTTTATCATTCAGTCTATGTATTAACATGTGCGTTAAACGAGAAATGAATCAAAGCACTGACTATATTTCGCTGTGATTACTAGTACTTAAACAAGTGGTAGTACATCTAAAATGTGCTTTCATTTAACTACATGCATCCCTATTATATATTTTGTATGTGCTTAGTCCAACAAATGTATGAGTCATTGACTCAAGTATTTCCGCAATATTAGTGTATTAACCCTTGCATGATTGCAAGTACAAGAACAATAACGAGAAACTGTGCTATGGGCATGTGACAATTCAGACATGTAGACAGGCTGAGGGTAAGTTAGTAGAGCGGCGTTGTAATGACGGGTCATAATGCAAATATGCTGTTTGGTGGCAAACTGGGTTCTAAAGGCACATACATAGTACATTATAGTAAAAATGTCTAGACCTTGCACAATAGAGATGAGTTTGGTGGAGAACTAAGGGTAGCACTATATGGTGGGTGGTGACTGTCTTTGTTGGAGAGCTCACATGCTCCACAGGAATACCTCCCATTGCTCTCACTACCCCATTCATCACACACGCTAAAACAACCCTGAGTCACTTGGACTGTAAATTATACTCCTCGTCTTTCAGATGTAACTCAGAAATCTCCATTCATTGAGAAAAATATAGTGGTGTTCTTGTAAAATGTGACAAAAATAAGACGTGAATTTATCTCTGCAGATGGAACTGGCGCATTTTGAGCATAAGATTAAAAAACACAACCACTTTGAGGACCAGGTGAGGATCTCAAAGGACCAGTTTGCAGCCCGCGGCAAGAGCAACCATCTACCTGTTAAACATCAGGAGTTGGAGGAAAAGGCCAGCGACTATGGATACAAGGTTGGAATTAGTTTTACGCAATATGGTCCCTGTTTGCCTCGTTTAAACTTCAATATAAACGTTCTTTCTTTATTAAAACGTATTCTAAACTAAAACATTAAAGCTGATATTCCAAAAGGGTATTTACGTAGGTTTTGTATATCATATTGCCCAAGTATAATCACTTCCGCATCTGACTATGTGTTATATGTCTATGCCTCTTCCCTTTCAGGTTAAGAAGCATCATAAAGAGATAAAGAAGCGGATATCTAAAGCATTGGGTATTCATGCAGAGTTGTGATGTCGCTACCACGCAGGGGCGACAAAGATATCACACACACGTCTAACATCATCTCAAATATGCAACTCCACCGATAGGGAGTAACATTCCACCAAGGAATCTCTTGCACTAAACACCCTCATATATACATACACATTGATCTTATTGACTTTATTAGCTTTAAGCATGACGTTGAATGTATTGAACTCACGTGCAAATATGCCCGTTTCTTGCTTTGATGTTACATGTTTATTTAAAGCAACGTGACAAGTGACGATTAGAATAATGTTTAACCATGACATCACTTCAGATCTGACCACAAACTGGTAACAGGTTTTATAAATATATAGTAAAAGTCCCTTTTGCTTTCCATTAAGATTTAATATTCGTATTTTGAATGTCAAACTAAGCAATTTAACTATTTTGCGAGGTGGGCTTCCAATGAGTTTTATACGCCTTGTATGATGTCATGTTCAAGAAGATGAGTTTTATACTGTACACGCGTACGTTTGTTGTGGGATAGTCACCAGGGAGGCCGGGGTAAGGGGTGGTCAGGGAATAATCAATTGTGAAATAGTCACTAGGTTAACATGCCCCATAATAATAATTGTGTGGATCTTGGATGTAGTTTGTTAAACGTGAGTATGTCATGAGATTAACCACTGTTAGGTGCTAGGAACGTTACTCACAAAGACATCCGATTACCTGTAATTACCTGTATGGTTAGTATGTAGGCCCATTTTAGGTGCTATATAACATACATCTCTATGATTCAATTTTCTTTCCTAAATTGTAAAATGAAATCTCCTGTCAAGTGATTTTAAATAAGCTTCACCAAATATATATACCGGTATATGTTATTGGGGGAAATGTACATACGTATTACCATCATTTAGTGATTACTGTAATACTTTGATAATTCTTGGAACCTATAGATTTGGTATTTTTGTTTTCAGAAAGTCCTTTAACAGATTGCTCTATCGTCTATCATCCACATCACGGTTCGAGTCTGTGGGTGAAAATGTGAATAATTTAAATCTCTTGAACCACACATACTGAATAAACTGATGTGTACTCCTTTCTACTTTAAAGTGTAAGTCATTGTTCTTTCATGGTTTTGCTTTATCACAATCAGAGATAGTATGGGAATCCCATGAGATTTCTAGTAGGTCGTCTACAATATTTATGCAATACCCAAATCAAATTGGGAAGGGACTGACCACATCATATTGAAACCCCAGCTTTCAAACAATGGGAACAGCGTCCTCTAATGACAAGAATGCGGTGTATACTCCTCACCAAACTAGTGTTAACTTTAGGGCATTTATCTAAATGGCAGTTGTTTGCCATTTTATGTCTTTGATAAGTTAACACAATAACTGTCTTATTAGATTACTGCTATCAAGTTATATTGGAGAAAAAAGGACACTCGGATCATCTAGTCTAATGTGCAGCCTAACATGTCTTTCTCTGGTATCATGTCTCATTAAAAGTAAACAAACTGACTACCGTAAATTCTCGCGTATAAGCCTAACTCGCGTATAAGCCGCACCCCTAACTTTGAAAAATATAAGCCGCAGAGGGGGTCTGAATATTGCGATTTTGGTACTGTAGTATACTAACAAAAACTCTCGTATAAGCTGCACCCTATATAGGCATGTTTGGTATCAAAAGAAAGCTGAGTCTGACTCGCGTACAAGCCGCGGCTTCTACGCGAGAATTTACGGTACTTTGAATTTAAATGATATACAAACACATAATACAGTTGGTAGCGATAAACACAGTTTATTATAATTAAAACTCATCAAACAATTATGTACACGGCATTAAACTAACTGGCCTTAGTTCCGAAACACATTGCACGAAGCACCGACAGCTTTTATTATCAACAACATGTCCTATTACTTTGACTTTAATTATTTTCAGTTGATAGAGTACAAATACCTTTAACATTATTATAATTTCTTTATACATTTATTTGGCATTTGCAAAACCACAACACTGCTATCTAGACGAATAGAATACAGCTGTAATCATTCAGCGATTTATGAATAGAATATGTCTTCCAACAATCTACAACTCTATATTGTAGGACACACTTCACAGATGATCATTTATGACTTATCCTTCTCCCCGATTTTCTCTTCAAACTTTTCAAATTCTTCCTTTGAAATGTCATCTACCTCATCCTCAACCTGTAAGAGATAATATAAAGCTGTCATGCTTACTGATGTAGTAGTTCAAACGAGTACCTTTGTATGAGTACTCAGATGTCAATTAGATATCACATATCAATATTAGTTTTATTCATTATGGCAAAAATTGCAGACTTGTAAATACACCATTGCTAGGTATGATAGGTACAGAGGCTGTTCCGCCCCCCCCCCCTTCCCCTTAAGGACCTTACCTGCTCTACACTGACCACCTCCGGGATGTAGAACTGCAGCATGTTCTGGACGCCGTTCTTCAGCGTCACAATAGACGAGGGACAACTTGTGCACGAGCCCTGCATCTTCAACTTAACCACACCTTCTTCAAAGCCCTGCAACGAAGCAAATGATGCCTTAGGTACCGGTAATACCATTCATCAGACTCAAACCTTCCACACTACCTTATTTTGCTTGCATCAAAGACTTTTAATGAGACCCTACATGTGCCGGTATATAGACTACCCTAAAGTACTAGCTAGGGGCAGATCTATATACAAATGTACTTCATTGGTCTATAGGCTTCAACATCCAACTAGGTATGACCGGTGCGGTTTATCGGTCGAGCTGTTACTGTATAGTCTAACCGTATAATAAAACTGACAGCATATGATGTGGTTTACCACGTTAATCAACGGGAACAGAATAAGTCAGTCTAACCATGTACATAATGTCGCCCCCATCCTCCTGTACAGTTGGTCTGATTCGGGTATCGAGCAATTCTTTGATCATGGCCACTGTCTCGTCATCTTCCTCGTCGGGTTCTTATCACATAACAAATTGTAGAAGGTGAATAAATTAGTTAACATTTGGTGATCAGAATAAACATTCAAATTATGTGTATCACGTTAGAATAAATCCTATACATGCTCCGGTTATCATAATGTTTATATATGTGAGCATTGTGAATACGGGTACTAAGTATACTAAAATGTGTGTAATAATAGAACCATGAAATATTAATGTTTAAACCTAAAACGAGTTTCCTGTTAATTAATGAAAAAATTAAGGAAATAAAAGTTACCCTGTTGAGCTTCGGGCTCTCCTGTAATTACGGGCAGTCCAGTGGCGAAAAAGTCCATGATTGATCCAAATATCTCTGGCTTAAGCAGTTTCCAATTGATTTCATCATTCTGAAATTAAAGTTCATGTATTCAGTGTACATCATAATTATTACAGCCATGTAATCATTTCTAATGTCAGCTATTCTGTATTTACTTGTGGCTGTATAGGTGCATGTCGTAGAGACAATAAAAATGTTGAGAAACTCAGAAGTGCCTTTTCGAAGTACAATGTATCTATATTGCAATTTGTATATAACTATAATCAAGCAGTGTACCCAGATACGAGTGGTAGATGCTGTATAGAAAAACATTGGGTACGATAACTTTATAGAGATTTAATACAAAATATTTATAATCAATCAATTGATGAAAGCATCAACTTACCTTAGTGACCGTGACATAGTCTATGCTCATGAATACACCACGAACTCCTTCAATTCTGAACAGCTGTCTGTTAATCAGAAATGTTAAAACAACTTAAGTTGTGAAATCAAACCTCAAGCTTCATACATAATATTAACTGTAGTGAAAATGGATAATTGGGACTATGGAAATGTGCCCCTTGTACCAGTCCTCCCTGTAACGAGATTCCACTGCATTTCAATAGGAGGTGCCCAAACTTTTTCAAAGCACATTACTGTCGAGCTAGGCAGCTTCCGATTGGTTAAAGATGACGACAAGAGCCTATGAGGACATACTTAGCCAGTGGTGAGCACTGTGCACGTTTGATGTTGGGAAAGTCCATAGTGCCGCTCTCCAGTACCTGAACACCGGGTACAAACTTGAGACTGTTGGGGTTGGGCGTCTCCTGGGTCTGAATGAACATGGTCCGCACTGAAAGGTAACACCAAGAGAGGTCTTAGTAGAAGTCTGGTACAGGTCACACCTTAACATTAACCCTGGCTGGAACAGGTCATCAACCTCCCACTTTGGAGAGTTACAATATACATTGTATACACACATTGTTAGGTCTATTATGGTCGTTAGTTTTCATGATAAAATTATGGCGTAATCTTGAATGTGCAACCAGATATGTATATCAAATTAGAACACATTGAACATGACATGTATGTCAAGTTTTCAGCTTTTCTTACCATGGTTTGTGATCACTGGTGTTGTGGGCTGACATAGTCTCAGGTTTGTAGGTGATGATGGAATTGATTTGATTGAGTGAAAAGTCCTGACCGAACCAGTCAGTGGCGTTGGTGTGACCCTGGTGAAATAAGAGGCAATCGAGATGTCAAATATGCACTTGGACTAACAGCAACATTTTCAGCAATGGGCCGTGATGAATATTTTAGCTTACCCACCCGCTGCCTCCTGGAATCTGGATGGTTTCTGTTGGAACTAGTGATGATGTGTAACTTCCTCAGTCATGGTAAAAAACATGACTATTTACGATTTACCGGTACTTAAGAAGAAAAGAATCTGCCCGGCTTCCCTATATTTCTTTTCTTTCCATGGACATACTACCAAGCATAATTTCAGCGGCGCAGCTGTCAGATTCAGATTCTATGCGATCACTTGGTTGGGCATGTTCAACTACCAGGGGGGGCGGGGGGGCATTTCTGGAGAAAAAAAAAACACTGGAAAAAAAAAACACCACAAAAAAAAACGAAGCTCGGACCTAGGTGTGTGTGTGGGGGGGGGGGGGGGGGGAAATTACTTCCAGGGCCCAAAACAAATGTACATGGTATGCATAATCTCGAATCTGACAGTGACAGGCCTAATAAATCGTTTATTAAATTTTATTTCAAATGACTGGCCTCATGATATTGTGACGGGCAGCTGTGACTGCTGTGTTATTTGTATATCTATTTCTATGTGGTTGTTATGATTGAACATGACACGGTTCTATTATTGTTCATAACATGTTTTATTCATTCCTTAAAGGCGCACTCAACCCAGGACCTAACCCTGCTGAGTTTTGTATGTGAATGACGTCGTGGGTTCAGTGCGCCTTTAATGAGTACCGACGGTTTGTTACATATACCGTTGTTTATTGTCTACGGTAGTATACCGAGGTTACCGAAGTTACCGACGAAAAATTGTCATTAAGATTTCATAACATATTACATAACATTGAACTCTAGGTGGCGCTGCTGGTATGGTCATGTGACCCCACTGGCCTGCATATAAGGTCAGCTGCTCTTCCCAGGAAGGCAGTCAGGTTTGGTTCATGCTGAGGCACACACCTCCCTGTACTCCGAGTTTAAACACGCTATGCTGTAGTTCGTTTACCCGCTTGTATAACTGTGATCAGGCCACACTTTAAAAAAATTCTGTTTCCGGTGGAGCGGGTGGGCCAAAAAGGACTCACCCGGTAGGCCGCAAAACCTTTTTTTTTTTTAATTTTTTTTTTTAATGTCTTTCCCACCCGGTACCTGGTCATTGCATATCTCTATATAGGCATGTTTGGTATCAAATGAAAGCTGGGTGTTAGGTCATTTTATCTCAATAATTTGGATTATGGAACCGCCGCCGAGAAAAAAAATGGGGGGGGGGAAAAAAAATTGGCCATTCTGACAAAAAAAAAAAAAAAATTGCTGGCGGGTAGCCTTGGGGAAAAATGTCACCCGCCCGCTCCACCGGAAACAGACTTTTTTTTAAGTGTGGCCTCATGATCTGATGCCTGATGTAACCGCCGGTTATCTCAGAGGAATAATACTTGAACACTAGTTAATAAAGTCGCCATATATTAAAGCTTAATTGTAATGTGTCTCGTTGTTGTTCTTATGTTATGAAGTCACTAGTACTAGACTAACTAGTAGCCTAGGCTAGACCAACTTAGGGAGTGTTCATTTATTAATTACAGGGGGGGGGGGTTGTGAGATTTTGCGCGGAGGGGCGAAAAAATTTTACGCTCCCCCTTCGAGAGCGCGTGTAATGTTTCGCGCCCCCCTCGCCGAAGGCGCCGAAAAATTTCCCCCCCCCTTTGAACTATAGTAACGCGCTGGCTTTTTGGCTAAAAAATTTTACGCCCCCCCCCCCTCAAGAGGGGTCAGAATTTTTTACGCCCCCCCTCAGAAGGGGTCGGAAATTTTTACGCCCCCCCCCCCAAACCCACCATCCCCCCCCCCTGTAAATAAAAAATTGAGCACTCCCTTAAAGGGCCTTATATTAGGCCTAAAGTATAATATGCTTTGTTGGAATGCTTCAAACCTTACATCGACAGTACCGAGGTACTGTCGATGTAAGGTTTGAAGCATTCCAACAAAATATGCTCATCAGATCATCATCAGGCTCATGACATGTCACATTTCGATGTCACAGCTGAAGCTGTTCGAAATAAGTTGATTCTCTTTTCAACATCATTGACCATGGTAGGCCGGTATGGTAGGCACCTACCATAAACCGTAAACTTCTAATGCGCAGTCACTACCTCTGAGGGGCCTCCGCAGTCAGTACTAGCGGTGCGAGAGAGTCAGAGACCGAACGTTCAACCTTGACTCCAGTTTTAACATGTGACAATCTCGCCTCTGAAGCGTAGCATGGCGATATCACGCCATGACACTCACCCCATACGTTAAAAAATCATTACTCAACATAGTAGACTGCAATTTGTAAGGTATTTACCTCGGTAGTATGTGATTTTCACGCGAAAGTGTTCGTAAAACACTGCGTAGCATGCGATTTGCGGCCATTTTGAAAATATGTGCTCCGAGGTGAAGGACGGACTGAAGCCTGTTCCCAGCGAACCTTTTATGCAATTTTTTACAGCTTACAAATATTTCCTATTAAGTCATATATTCTCAAAGAATTCGTCAATATCGGATGTGGTGATTTTGAAGAGTCTTGTCTTGTATTAAAAAAATGATTAGCATAAATATAGCCAGTTGTGACCCATTGGTGCGGCCCTTTTAATGACCTAGTTTTGCTTGGAGACATGTAAACATCCGTCAAGTTTCTCCACAGATTCATAAGTTGTCTTCATTTCAGCTAAAGATTAAGGTACTTATCAATATCAGATATACTCAGATTAGCTTTACAACTTGTTGTCGGTGAAGATGGCTTTGGTTTAGTATAACTGTGTACAACTTAGACGCAGTTGCTTTGTCTCAATGTCTGTGGCACGACACAACTCCCAAGTTCCACAAACTATAGTCCGTGGCACCAAGAAAGGGACTGCCAAACTATGTTTGCCCTTTTGCATTTCACGTCATGATCCACTACTTTGGCACTTGTAGTCGCATCATCTTCATGTAAAAAACGTTTTTTAGCCGAGACTCTGTAGTTTAAGGTAATGACAATGTCATGTTTCTCTGGAGAAATGTGGGTAATTGTGAAATTTGTAAATATCCTAGAAACATTTCTGAAATGTTGTATTTTTGTTGACTTTGATTTGCATCAGCACTTATAGAAATTGAGATACACTGTCAGAGATGGAATTAGTCATCAAATAAATGAGGGAACAATTTTTGCTTCACAATGATACCATTTAGAACATTCTGGTTAAAGAAATGCAAATGTGAGCCTTTCCACAAAGTGAGATTGAAATATTCAAAAATTGCTTAAAATCAGCATTTTGGGGAAGTTTTGATGATATTCTCTATACTTCTAATGTGCAATAAAGAGTGTTTACCGATATTGTCATGAAACTGCACTTTACAAGCAAGAGAATGAACAATTTACCTGATTGTAATTTTTTTTCTCATGTGTATGTGTTTAGCTCTTCATCAGGAAATATTTTGTGCCCATTTGAATTGTTACTAGATGTTATTTCACATAGAAAACAAGCCTAATTCAATAGTCCCTTTCTTGGTGCCACGGAGGTTGATAGTACAGTCATTGATTGAGTCAACCCAGACTGTCACAGTCAGTGGATCAGTGTCACACTGAGTGTGCAGCATCCAACTCTACAGACTACGAGACAGGGCTCCATATCAGATCAGTCTGCATCGACGGGTTCAGATTAGATGAACTAGTGGATCACAGTCACATAGTCACAGTGACACACTCACAAGAGTCACAGTCTGCACATACTCAGAGAGTGAGACTGAGTACGGTACCGGTACTGTCTATGATTGATTATGAATCCCCTAGGGTGCCGGTCGCTTTATAGTATTTCTCATCCTTTCTTCTTCAGAACTAAAAAATAGACAAATCCCAATCTCTGCCATATTTCACGAGTGGGAGCTGGGGGCAGGCTGGCTGGGATATGCAATGAGTGAATGACCCTAGAAATCTGGGTCTCTCCCTGGTGACGCCTTGGCTTGGTCGACATCAGTGACTACCCAGCTAGCACCTTACATAAAAATAACTAGTAATTTCATGATATCATTTTTCGTTCCCAAGATGTCACATGTGCAAGAAGTTTTTACATGTCCTTTTGCATGGGTTTTTCATGTAACAATATTTGTGTGTATTTTATATAAACATATTTATATAAAAGAGACATATTTATCAGTGATAACTTTGGACTTAACAATAATGACATATACATGACTAGCTGTAAAAGATGTAGAAAACATTTAAATGTAGACACGTCAAAAAGATGCGATATGGAGATATGTACATGACATGTTGCAGGGATGATATTTATACTAGTTTTGAGTATACCCCCTCCCCAGTAGTGATTATGAATCAGATAGGATATTTAGGATACCTCTGAGAGAGTTTGTAGACATCATAAAGTTATGTCCATGTTATGTCAATGTATGACATGTCCATAGACACTCTGCATAGGAAACAAGTCACACCTGCTCTGTGAAAGACACTTTGCAGGCATTTTCCGTTCCTTACAGACACATTTATCCTAGCCAGGAGGCCCAGATGTGATATCAGCCCACAGCCAGAATTTCTCCTTACACACTTTCAAAGGACACAGAAAAGGTGTCCACCCATGTGCCTTGGTTATCCAACTATATTTCAACAAGTTACTGTAACATAAGTGACACCTTATATATCACTCAAGAAATTGAGTCCAACCTTGTCCCTCATTGCAGTTTATTGAATTAATTTGATCCAACTTTTTAATGAAGAATGAATGAATGCTGATTAAATTGTGACAGCCTTGCAAAATGAGACCCCTAGTGTTGGAGATCAGAACTATAATACCGTATTCGACGTAATAAGCGCCCTGGGCGCTTATAAAATTATTTTCATGGCGTTTTAGTACTTACTAGTTTAACTGTCTCAAAAATCGTAAAATTTAAGCCTTTGTTCTAGTCTAAAAATTCCCCAAAAAGGGGGGGGGGGCGCTTATTAGGGGGGGGGGGCGCTTATTACGTCGAATACGGTAGGTCATTTTCAGGGGGGGGGGGCGTAAAAATTTCCGACCACTCCTGAGGGGGGGGGGGGGGGGATTCTGACCCCTGATTTTTCGACCTCTGATTTTTATTCTGATATTGTATTTCAAAAGAATAAATATAAATATGCATCTG
The DNA here is from genome assembly GCA_947462335.1 of Harmothoe impar. Taxonomy (NCBI): domain Eukaryota; kingdom Metazoa; phylum Annelida; class Polychaeta; order Phyllodocida; family Polynoidae; genus Harmothoe; species Harmothoe impar. The sequence continues at coordinate 41,989,401 of OX381706.1, read as the reverse complement.
TTAAAATTTCAGAATCAAACATGCCGGCAAATGCGAATGTATTCCTACACTATGGACCTTACAATGCATGTGGAGTGGTGGACCACAGTCAAAACAGATTGCAAGGACTACAAAGTAAGACATTGTTTGCTAGAGGCTCGATTACATTAATGATAGTTTTATGTGTCATACAATAGTCAATATAGGTTCACTACACTACTTAATATGATACAACTATAAACCACGTTCTACAATATTATGAACCATGTCCAACAAGCCTACAGTTTTAATACAATTCTACAAAACTACAGACTACCGTACATGTGAAATACATAATAATCTAAAATACAAATTTGATTAACACATGCCATTATAATATAAGGGCATTTGTTAATCACATTTTTATAATCAAATGTGAAGGATATTTTTGAAATATTGAGGCTATATGATATGATTTATTTTGAAAACCGTGTAACAAATTTGCTTTTCTTTCTCCAGCTGTACTCCAGGGCAAAGGACATAAAGTGGAACTTGTAGAAATCTCTGATCGAGATACCATTGAGTTGTTTGTCAATGGCGAAATGATCTTCAAGTGCAAAATTTCAGAGTTAGATTTTGGTGAGTGCCTGACTATGATATGTCTGTATCTATATGACTACCCTTAAAATTTGCGTATAAACCACAGCCTAACTTTAGTTAACTGTAGTTCAGGTAATGGTCATATTTTTCAACAGGAAGGTTTGAGGATTTTGGGGGTGGACCAAAAAAAATTAGACCCCTTGAAGAGGAGGACCAAAACCATTTTGAGCAGTCTCGTAAGGGGGCCTGCTCGAAATTCCACCGACAGCCACCTACCTCTCCCCCCCCCCCCCCCCCCCCGGCCATGTTGTTGAAAAGTGACCACTCCCGGGTGACCACTCCCTATTATTTTTTATGGAATACGGCTGTGCCATTGACTTAACCAAGGAAGGCCGTATTACACACCCCCTGTGAAATAACCCATGGCCGTATTGCACAGCCCTGTGACGTCATCAAAATGGCAGTTTGTTTACATTTGAATGGTGTAGAAAAAGGCTATTTTAAGCCCCCCACCCCCCTAGAGGCCCTAATAATTTAATTTGAATCGATGAAGGTAAAAAATAAACACAAAGGTACACTTGTTTTTGGTCTATTGGGGGGTTATTTCACTTGTTGACCCTCGGGCCGCATTTCACTTGGCCTGCGGCCTCGTGAAATACGGCCCGAGGGTCAACTCGTGAAATAACCCTCCAACAGACCAAAAACTCGTGCACCTTTGTCTATATATTTGCACAAGCATCTGGAAATTCTTCTCTTTTCTCCCATACAGTGTACTCGGCAAGTCTTAACTGTTTATTTGAACGATGTTACTTTACCTATTTCAGGTGGAGATGGTGACTTGGACCCACTTTGCGCTCAAGCTTTGGACACTGTGGAGAAGGCTTTTTGAAATAATGCTACTCTTAAACCTGGCGCTATGTGATCGTTCCTGCCATCTTAATAGAATGTAGTGTTACTAATGTAAATAATTTCTATTCTATCCAAGAACATTAGCCTATGTAAATAAAATATGTTTCAACCAAACGCCTCATGAAACTGCAGTTTCAGAATCAAAGCAAGTAAAAACAATTCTTGTGTGAAAAATCCTGTGCGTTACTACAGTTACAAAGAGCTGATTCTTGACAGCCATATCTTAAGCAGAGTTGATGATCAGTTTAACTTTAGGGAGTGATCATTTTTTAACAACAGGGGGGGGGGGTGGTTTTCCGCGCGGAGCGTGCGAAATTTTTTTCACCCCCCCCGGTCAACGGGTCAAAATTTTTTACCCCCCCCCCTACGGGTCGGAAATCGGCGCACGCGCAGGCCCTTTGAAGCATAGTAACGCGCGGGCTTTTTGGCCCAAAACAGGTTAAATTTTTTTGACCCCCCCCCCAAGAGGGGTCCAAATTTTTTACACCCCCCCCGGTCAAGGGGTCCAAATTTTTTTGCCCCCCCCCCAAACCAACCCCCCCCCCCCCCTGTTGATAAAAAATGATCACTCCCTTAAGTCAGTAAATATATATAGACAGAGGTCCATGATAATCTGACTGAACGACAGGTCACAGGTTTCTCCACAAGTGGTGCATTGGATCGTATCACATGAGGCGGAGCTGAGTGTGATGCGATCCAATGCAGCACTAGTGGAGAAACCAGGAGTTCAGACTGATTAGAGTGGATCTCTGTATTCATTTCATGTAATTCTTGATTAATTTCCTCAAAATATAGAATTAAAGATTGATTTCGTAGCTATTTTGGTGACATCATTGTGGAGAATGAGCATATCAGTTTCTCCACTGGGGTGTGGAGAACGGCCATAGTAAGGGAGTGTTCATTTATTAATTACAGGGGGGGGTGCTGAGATTTCGGAGGGGCGAAAATATTTTACGCCCCGCCCCCTCGAGAGTGTGTGGAATGTTTGCGCCCCCCCCTCGCCGAGGGCGATGAAAATTTTTCCCACCCCCCTTTGAACTACAGTTTTTTTGCTAAAAAGGGGCTAAATTTTTTACGCCCCCCCCCCCCCCATCAAGAGCGGTCAGAATTTTTTACGCCCCCCCCCCTCCCCCCCGTCAGGAGGAGTCGGAAATTTTTACGCCCCCCCCCCCCAGTGAACAACAAACATTCAAAAAAAGTTGGAAACGTTTGGTAAAAGCTAAAAAACGAACATTTGTTTCTAACGTTTTCTAACATTAATTAAACGTTTTTATATGTTTATCAATGTTTCAACAAGGTTGGGATTTGAATGTTTATTTTTCACATTTTCTAACATAGAAAAGATATTAAATAAATGTTCAAGAACGTTCATACAGGTTTTTAAACAAATATTCATTTTTTACTTTTACTTACATCAGAAAACATTTATCTAACGTTTTTTAACATTTTCCTTTTATTCTGTGACCATGTGGCTCCCCATTATCGCCCAAGGAACTTTATAGTTCTGCTGTCTGCTCAGCATATACATATTTATATTACATAATATGTTGCCAAATGGTGCTCTATATGTCATATTTTGTATATTCCTTGATACCAAACCTTATAATTTATTTGCTTATATGTCTCACAAACTAAGCCTAATCATAAAACAGTGTTAATCCCCATAGACAAATTGAAATGGCGACTGTTACTTTAATAGGATTCAAAATTCAAATATGTAGATCTAAATGGAATACCTATACATATATCTGTTTCAATATGATAAGAATATACATTGATATATGGATTACCCAATCATTATCCATACATATCTGTTTGGGGCTGCAGCCACTAGGATAGAGAGAGAACCTTCTATATATATCTAGACCTAACCCAGACAATAATACCATTTTCATTTATTTTCTTCATCTTCATATTGAACCAACATGCATTGTTATCTCAGTTTGTCTACCAAATGGTTATGGGTGCTTGCAGGAGATGATAATTAGTGTTTAAGTTTATTTGTGAAAAAAACGTTATAATTACGTTTTATAACGTTTGAACGTTTTTTCACACTAGGTGGCATCCAAGTTCATGGCCAGAGTTTTGCTGTAGCTTCTGTACTCAAAGGGTGTCTGAAGGTGTGAATATACTAAGAATTCCCAATTCCTTCATAGAATATACCATCAATATTCCAATACAAAGTGATGTTTGGGAGAAATTGTATGATATATGTATGATATATTCTGTGCAGTAGTTGTAATGATAAAGACACCCATCGGTTGGTGATAGGAAATATATATATCCTAGTGACTGTCAGTGTTGGTTTGTATCAATCTGAGAGTGACATTTGCTCATAGTTTGAAAAGTGAAGTGCCTTAACGGCATTATATATTCCCCAATCATAGGATGATTTAAGATCTGATGATAGGAGGTGGTACTGGGATAGGAACTGAAGTGGGAATGGAACCAATTCAGCCCAAACATTTTAGAATTGGGCTTATCCCACATGAAACCTTAGACAATGTACATTTGTATAGAGTCTACATGTTGGATGTATAATTTTGGGCCCGGGGCAATTTAAAATACTGGTCATAAAATGTCAGCAAAAAACCTTAAGAAATATTTAAAAAAAACGTTCATGATGAACGTCAGAAAATGTTAGAATGAGTCAACGTTTTAGCGCTAGAAAACGTTCATTACCAACGTTTATCAACTTTCAAATGATGTTTAAAAACGTCAGAAAACGTCTTTTTGTTCACTGGGGCCGGCCCCTCCTGTAACTAATAAATGAACTCTCCCTTGTTTCTCCACATAAAATACGTCACTTCATGGTGAGACGTCATGCCACCAACGTTGGCACGCACGGACAAATGAACATTAAGATGCGAATATCTTGGGGCCAGTTACTACGAATCTAGGGTTACGTTTTGACGTAACCACGCACGGACGCTATACTTTCCAGGGTACACTATTGGATGCGTCAGTACGGGGAGCGCCGTATAAGCTTTAATTGCTTCAAATATCTGACCATTGAGGGGGATCTGCTGAAAGTGATGGCACCCCCCGTCATGGTGTGCGAGCCATTAAGCGTTTAGGGCAAAATCATGGTCATAATCCACCATTCAAGTATCGCAGGGTGCCAGTGTACACTCTTCATAATCATTCGTTGGGCCGGTAACCACGTATCTAGGGTTACGTTTTGACGTAACCCCCGGGAGGGCCACTCCCTATATGATCTATAGTAACCATGTGCGTACACAAAATCCCGGGAAAGGGGTCCTTTTTGGGTCATTTTGGGGCAAAAGGGGTACGTTTTTTGGGCCAAGAATATCCAACCAAAATGTCCAAAAGTTCCTGAAAAAAGGGGAATATTTTGTGGCAATTTGGCTCAAATTCAGGGTGTTATCCCGCTTAAAGGGGTCCAATCTTGGCCAATTTATGTGGGTATCCCGCTAAAAGGGGTCCAATTTTGGCCGATTAAGAGCATCACGCCAAAAGGGGGTCGATTTTGGGCAATTTAGGCCTGTGTCCCACTAAAAGGTGGCTGATTTCATCACATTTTAGGGGTTTATTCCGCCAAAAGGGGGGTGTTTTACTGGATTTTTGTCCGGCTAAAAGGGGTCCTAATTGAGGGTGATTTAAAAAAAATTGTTTATTCATAACATCAGGTTGATTTTCAGTTACAAATGTTCTTGGTATATGCGTACATGTGATCCATTCAGCTTCAGAATTTTCACTAGATGCGGCGTACAACTTTGTACAATATTTACAGATATGATGGTATACATAGGGCCTACAGTATGATTATCGCAGTTTCAATATGGGTCAAAACACAGTAAAAAAGTCCTGCCTGTCAGACCTTATCTCATACAGTTCAAGAAATAAACAAGTTATCTATGGAATTCTTCTTCGTTCCTGAAAGTACAATTTTCTTTGTTTCTTCATGTCATTGCCATATATTTTTGTACATGCAGTTTTGAACGCTTCTTTTGTTTTGGAATTCTGGACTGCTACCGGTAGTTTGTCCCACAGTGCAACTCCTCTATAATATGGGGATTTGGCTCCCATTGCAGAAATGTTTCCTCTAGTTGGTAAGACAAATTTACCGTCAGACCTAGTATTCCTAATTTTTACAACAGGAGTGGTTTTTCTTTTCTTTCTAAACATCATGGCTACTAATAGTTCTTTTCTCCTAGGGGGGTGTTTTACTGGATTTTTGTCCGGCTAAAAGGGGTCCTAATTGAGGGTGATTTAAAAAAAAATTGTTTATTCATAACATCATAAAGTCCCTTTACATTGATGAGTAAAGGGACTTCTGTTCTAAGATGCAGTTCCTCTATAGAAATGTCTCTCACTCTCTTTTTGAGACAGATTCTAAGAGCCTGATTCTGCATGTTTTGGAATCTTTTAGTGGGATCTCTCCTTGCGGATTCCGCCATAAAACAACAATAGTCGGCTACAGGTAAAATGGTTTGTTTGTATACAGAGATAGCAGCTTGTTCATGTACATTGTTTCTAAGCCTGCCTAGCTTAAATATTAGCTATGGTCGACAACCTTTTCTCATAACGTCAAAACAGATTCAAATGACTCATGTCGACCAAAAGCTTCTGGTAGTGGGGGGGTCGAAATTGAGAATGTTCCAAAAAGGTCAAAAATATATGTTTTTACAAAAATCCAACTGCATAATATGAAAGGCCTATACTTGATGTACATGTCTGTTCATTTTTATGTTTGTATTTGCTTAGATAAATAAATTAGAAAGAAATTTCATTTTTGTTAATTTTTTTCATTTTACCCCAATAAAAGAGATCACAAACTCATCATTTTCATAACTAAGGAATCACAATTTCACTTAATTTTTTTGTGAAATGTTAAGTAAAGTAGCGCGGCCCCGAGCGCGGCCTGACAATGCCGAAGGAATCATAGTAAATGAATAATTTACCTACTCTGCAGATGATCTCAAACTGGAAAGTCTTATTTTTAAGCAATCCCTGTCCTGGAAGCCATTGACCGAAAATTGTGCAGATCAAATTTAAGTCAAAATTGGCTCTGTTTGTATAATAAAACAACACAATTGAATATATAGACTATTTACCTGTATTGATCAGCTTAAAATAATCGAGAAAGACATTTTATTCTGTTAAATAACAAATAATGAAAATGTCAACGGTCCCAGTTTGAAAACAATCCATCGTCCATCGCCAAAACCGGAAGTGAAAACGTCACCATGACAACTCGCGCTCTCTCGCGCCTGGCGAGAGAAGACGAGATTTAGACAAAAAAAAAACATGGCGGCGTCGTTCTCGTCGGCAGCATCACTCAATGGTTTGAGTACTTTTAACCCTTCCCATTCCCATTCTATCATTCATTTCATTAGCTATGGTCGACAACCTTTTCTCAAAACGTTAAAATCGATGTGTATTGACTAGTATTATCAGCACATTTTGCAGTGATACAATCTCGGACATCGTATTTCCTTTATTATCGCCCACTGCAACTCGTCTCGCATAGACGAGTTTGTCAGTCTTTAAAGCTAAGCTCTATCACTGTTAGTTCAAAAGTTAGCCAGGGAATGATTATAGGATATAAGGATTAACTAGTACATTTATCGGCGTAGCTTGTGATATGTCTTTCATAGAAATAAAAATGTTATTTGAAAATAAATTTAGCGGAATCAATCACTGAGAAGTTGTAAATGACCCACGGCCACGGCCCACAAAGCCAAAGGGGACACAAAAGGGTCGGGAAAATGATCATTTATGATGTGAGGGAGCGCCTTAGGGGATCCCGAGGTGGGAACGCCTGCGGGGAGCCCAGTAGGCCTACATTGTATGTCCCTACATCGGGGCCTACATAGCCTAGGCCTATGGCGTAACTCTTTCTATTTTGGAATTAGTAGACACTCTATCTACTTCTATAGGAAATAATTTAATAATTGAGATCGTGATAAAAGATTTAGAGGACATCTTTTTGTATTCAAACACTGTGCAATTGCCCAGGGCATTTATGTAGGCCTATATATTTAGACGATGACTATGCTGTGGCTAAATGTGCAGAGAATGTAGACTCCTGGGATGTGATTTGCTTATCTCATAGATTTGTGACTGGGCACAGAAACGAGTTGTGTGCAATGGGAATTGTGTATACTAAATACCTCGGTTATTTAAAAAAAGATCTTTCCGTATCTTTCCATATTTTTCATCAGCTGGGCTCCCCCCAGGGGTCCAAATTGTGTTCCCACTCTGGGATCCCCCAGGGTGCTTCTTCACATCATAAATGATCCCCGTGCTCTCTGCCTCCCCCCCCCCCCCCTTAGTCCCTGGTGTCGACCATAGCTCCCCTGTGTTTCCCAACTCAGATCTATGTCTTATCGTCCCTTTTTCCTTTAACATGATCTCTACGTCCTTGTTCTATTTCCCATTTTAGAGACAGTGTTATTAACATACTTAGAAAGGTTAAGATCAGAATCCAGAACCACTCCTAGGTATTGATAATGTTCTACTTCACTTAAGTCTACCCCATTTATCTTAAGGGAGAGATCCTGGAGTGTTTTTCTTTGATTAGTAGAGGCAAACCATATTGCTTTGGTTTTAGATTCATTTACAGTCATGGAGTTTTTGTCGCACCATTCACTTAGTTTGTTTACATCCACTTGCATACTAGTAACCGCTAACCTTGGATTTCTATTTGTAACATAGAGCACAATATCGTCTGCATACATAGCTATATGTGAATGAACAATTGATGCAGGTAGGTCATTAAGGTAAAAAATAAAGAGTAAGGGACCTAAAACCGAGCCCTGTGGTACTCCAAAGCTGACTGGCCTGACTTCAGATAGCTCACCACACACCTAAGTCGCTTGAGTTCTGTCAGTGAGATAATCTTGGAGCCATATTAAGAAGCTGTAGTGTAGACCAAGTTTAGACAATTTCTGGAGCAGTAGGCCATGATGCACACTATCAAAGGCTTTTTTCAGGTCCACAAATGTTGCTACTGTACTTAGGCCCATGTCTCTGCACTTATAAAGATCATTGGCCAAGTCAAACACTGCCTCTCCAGTGCTGAGATCTTTTCTATACGCACATGGTATCCACAAATGTGAGAGTGCCCCCCCGGGATGTAACCACGCACGAACGCCATATTGTCCCGGGTACAACGTCGTCGCCTGTGCTTTGCGCTCTGCGTTATGAATAGTGTACACTGGCACCCTGCGATACTTGAATGGCCGATTATGATTTTGCTCTAAACTAATAATGGCTCGCACACCATGACCGGGGGGTGCCATCACTTTTAAAACGTAACCCTAGAAACGTAGTTACCGTCTCAACGAATAGCGCAGAGTGCAAAGCACAGGTGACGACGCTGTACGGTGTACCCCGCCCAATATGGCGGCCGTGCATGGATACGTCAATACGTAACCCTGTATACGTAGTTACCGGCCCAACGAATACCACGTGTAACAGGGTCAACCTTGATAATCAACATCTCTAAATATGGTTGGCTAGACGTTGGTACAACGTCAGAATGTGAATGCAAACAAATAATTTCGTTGGTCGACAAGAGCTAGACAAACTTCACGAAGACATGCAGATCTATCGTTCTCATTGACTCATGGTTAAATTAACCCTGAGTAATATACATCTACCAATTTTGCATTTTAAGACAATTTTGAGACATGGGAGAATCATTGTCTTTCGGTTATTATTCGATATAGACAAACGCGGAAAAAATGATGAGATAGGCAAGATCGGGGGACACAATTTTCCTTCGGAAATTTTTTTTAAAGCTCGATTTTTCTTCAAAATATTGAACTGCGATCTTTAACATTTTTTTTCTCTCTTTCGCTATTATGTAAATGTACTAAAAAAGAGCTACCGCCGATACCGGGCACCCATAGACTCCAGGCATTAATTTTTAGGGTGGAAGATAGAAATGGAATTTTCAGCTATTCTGGTGGTATTTCTCTCTTCTACCGCCAAACAGGGCAAAAACTGGGCATACTATACCACCACCAGCTATGCAAGAAGTCACATGTACTCTATAGGTACATCTTGAGATACATGGTACAAAAATGGGGTGGCCAAACTGTGACCAACAGAGGGTTTCTTCCCCTACTACGGTGTGGGGGGGGAGGAGAAATTATCTAAATTAGCTTTTCAATTATACCTTAGACACCACTCTAATGGTTTCGAGGCTAGAGGAGAGGTGGAAGCGATGCTAGCGTATGCCACACGTCAAAGAGTGGCCCCACTGGTACTTCTCGTACTGCGTGAGATCTCAAAATTGTACCACTAGTATCTGCACCGTTTATTGTCCGATCGACTTGCTTTTTGATAGTGACAAAAGGCGGTACATACCCGCAGCCTGCAACTGTCGTCTACACCCACCTGCACACCCACACCCACCTGCTCTCCCACATCCACCTGCTCATCTACACCCACCTGCTGGCCTGAAATGGAGGAACATGTATGACACATGACTTTAGGGTACTTTTTAACAAGAAATTCATGCCAGAATTGACCAATAAATGATTATAAGGGAGTACTATATCTTTTAAATTACTTAAATGAACTTCTTACAATACCCTGCATACCAAGAACAAGGATTCGTTTTAGTTCTCATACCACACGTCACATACATGGTGGCGCCACTGTCGTTTATCTCGCGTAGCATGAGAAATCAGCGAGACATCGCGAGAGCACAACCACAACAACAGGGGATTGACAGCAAAGGCATGGACTTGTAGCACACGCCGCCCCACAGCCGACCGACATGGCGAGACGGAAAAGACGATGGTGTTGCTGCTGATGCTCCGATCGACTCGCTTATCGGCCGAGACGTAAAACAGCAGTTACGCGCTGCCGGGCGCTGACACCCACAACAACCTGCTCGCCCCCAGCCACCTGCTTTCACACAGCCACCTGCTCACCTACAGCCACCACCTGGAATACGATTATATATGACTTCCAATATATGAAATTAGGGTAGCTTTTTCTGGCGATTAGGATTCTGGCATCAGAAATGAGAATAAACGTATTGTACTCAAATTAGATCACTCATTCGACTTTCTAATGACAAAAGCGGAATGTGAGGCTTGTGGTAGCCTGGTAAGTAGCGAAGAGCTAGCCGACAACATTCACCATATATTTAACCCTTTGAGGCCAACATTACCCATTACTATATTCATATTACAAGGTGTACAGTGTGTTGGGGATGGGTTATATAGCAGGCCTTAAAGGGTTATTATCTAGGTGTTACAAACATGTTGCCACTTCCCTTTAAGGGCTGCAATGTGCAGATTAAGCCACCACAGTGGTACTGAGGAGCCTCTATGGCAGGTGTGATAACCTTAGGCGGGCTCCAGTGAGTTTTCAAATGCCACTAGACTTGCCTTGTGTAGTGTTTGACTATCACATCTCTGCAGTAAGGCGACAAATGACCGGGATGCCGTATAGTAGCGCCCTCTATGTAGGCGGCGGAGAACCAATAAACGAGGACTTGCAGCAGGACAATATGGGCGGCTAGACCGCGTGTACAATAGCTCCATGTTTGTTATCATCATACACCACATTCTGGCGACGAATAGATGCGATAAATCAATCCACAAGGGTGACATTGATGTGTGTGGATGATGGAGATCAATGAGGACAAGTGTGACAAATCAGGTGGGTGCACTGAGGTTGGAGACAAGTAGGACTGTCAGTGTCACTGTGAACGTGAAGCCATGCCCAAAGATTGTCTAGACAGCCCATGCTCGATTTGTGAACTGAGTTGTGCAGGAAGTCCTGTTAAATCAGGGGACATCCTGTTAAATCAGGGGAAGTGCTGTTAAATCAGAGGAGGTCCTGTTGAATCAGGGGATGTCCTGTTCAATTAGGGGACGTCATGTTAAATCAGGTGACGTCATGTTAAATCAGGGGACGTCATGTTAAATCAGGTGACGTCATGTTAAATCAGTGGACGACTTGTTAGGTTAAATCCGGTACTCAAGTCATGTTGGTTAAATCCAGGAGCAGGTTAAATCCAGTCAATGCTCAAGTTGTTGGTTAAATCTAGTGCTCAAACTGTTGGTTAAATCCAGGAGCAGGTTAAATCCAGTCAATGCTCAACTCGTTAAATCCAGGAGGCAGGTTAGAGCCAGGGCTCAATCCAATGATAAATCATGACTATGGACATAGATCTACCTGGTATGTGTCCGGGGACGCTCCCAGCATCCGGGGACACACCCAGCATCCGGGGACGCACCCAGCTTGATGCACCCAGCGTCCAGGGACGCACCCGGCATGATGCAGCATTATTATGTGGGACCCAGAGGAACCCATACCCAAGGTCAAGATTGTTCATGAGGGAGAGAGACTTGTGTTTATTTAAGATGGATGAGAGACTTTGATTACTAGGCCTATGTGAAGGTTGCATATTCTGGCCATGTTTTCCAATGAAAGGACTTTGGTTATTCTGACAATAACAAGTGAAAGGAAAAAAACATTTCTACAGTGAAAATGACTCCTTGTGTAATTTGGCCTTATTGAAAGATGTACTTTATGTTTCAGGTTATATGTTTAAATCAAAGGACTCAAGGAAAACAATTGACATTGCAAAGAGACTTTATTTGGATGGGTTAAACACTCATCATTATTTACTCTAAAGACTCAAGTTTACCATATCGTACTGTTCATACTGTAGTGGTACCAATAGATGCCACTATACTAAGCAGGCTACAGAGTGAGCTAAGTGCAGGTGAACCCAGTGAACCCACTGCGCGGTTGAGCCGAGTGGTCACTCAGTGCAGTTGAACCCACTGCGCGTGTGAGCCGACTCGGCACGCGGGCCGGATGCCACACTGCGCGGTTGGGCCGGATGGTCACTCAGTGCAGTTGAACCCACTGCGCCTGTGAGCCGACTCGGCACGCGGGCCGGATGCCACACTGCGCGGTTGGGAGTAGTAGAATGGTGGGGATCCTAAAGCATGTTTTTTATGCAAATTAGGTGTGCTAATACTCAATTGCTAAGTAGGTCAATGATATGCATGACATGAGTTTAAGTAGGTCATCATATGGACATGTTTGAACATCTAGCGTCATTAATTATTCATGTCACAGTTTTAAAATGTTAATGATATGCATAACATGGATATCTGGCAAGTGACCAACATAAAAGCTCATTATGAACGCAATTAGGTCATCCTTTAGACATGTTTGAACATGTAGCCTCATTAAATATTCATGTCACACTTAATCCTTAAGCATGTTTTTTTATGCAAATTAGTTGTGCTAATACTCAGTGCATTTAATGCAGTGTTTATATGGTAGCCTAAGGGGGGGGGGGTAATTTATACTAATTAGCATAACTTTAGATCAAATCTTACTTATAAGATGGTTCATTGTGAAATGTCAAATAATATGGTTAAACTTTAGAAAGTGAGATTTTGAGACATGTCTGGACACGTTTGACATCAAACATGGCATTCAGTATACACTGCTGGCACCTGTTTGGGCACATGTCATATTTGACAAATACCTCATGTCACATCAAACAGACATAGTTGGCACATGTCCATACATTTTATTGGCACCTGTTTGGGTACATCTGACATGAAACAGACATGGCTGTTACCTGTTTTTGCACTCTCACATGCTGGAATTCCTGTGATCGTAGCTGTCACATCAAAGGTATTTTGTGATCCATCATGATGCTCCAAACATGAGCACAAGATAGATTCAATTATTACAAGAGGTTATGTATTATATATAAAGAAAGAGCAAATCTTGACCATATTTGTTTATTCAAGTTTTATTCAATCCTTTTAATCTCCATTTTAACTCTCCAAATGGCACCATTCCAAAAACATTGCTGGCACCACTTATAGCATTGTCACATCATACAGATGGGGTTAGTACCTATCAAGTCACATTATTGGCACCTGTTTGGGCACTGTCACATCAAAACCTGTCCAGACACATTGCTGACACCTCATCAGTGATGAATTTAAGCATCATGCTGAGCCTATGGATAATTAGCAACATTTTAGATAAAAGCTTACTTATGAAATATTAAACTGCGAAATATCAATTAACATGACTATCCTATCTAGGTTAATTAATGTGATTACATCAATTATGATTATGGATGTGATCTATGGATGATTTCTCTAGGGGATATTAAGTGAATAAATGAACTTTGTGTTCTAATTATTATTTGAACTTTATATTTGATTTTTGATTAGGTATCGATTAAATAGAATATCTGTTGTATGAAGTCACCCTATGGTACTGTATCTAAAGGAAAACTGCTTTGAATCTGGACCTTGATCATAGTGGACAGGTCAAAGACCATGCTCTGGAACCATTTCATGAATTAAAAATGAGCTTGAAACCATGCCAAGCAAAGACATGTTTGATCCGGATTACATGTTCAGCTGGCAAACAACTGAATATACAATGAGCCACCCTCCCACTAATGAATTGAAATGACTTTCAAGCCACAGGATAAAACCATTATGCCCAGGGGACACACATTTAATATTCAGCTGAAATGATTGATGACCTAACCTGGTAACAACACATCTCAAAGGGACGTATTCAACTGGCAAACAACTTGGCAAGCAGCTGAATATATAATGATGTCCCTCTTTGAAGCATGTTCGATCCACATCATTTGAATAAACATGGTTCATTTTGGCAGGATCTTTACCCCCCCCCCTCCCGAGGGCATAACAGTTCATATTATGCAAATGAGGCATGGTATTTGATATATAACTGAATAGTATATTTGGTCTCAACTATTATTTTACCGACTATGCATTGAAGTACATGGAAAGAATGGATTCCTCCAACACACAGGATTCAGTTAACCAAAGTTTCTGTAACTTAGGTTACACTGATGAACTGTTACATGTTATAGGTACCGTAAATTCTCGCGTAGAAGCCGCGGCTTGTACGCGAGTCAGACTCAGCTTTCTTTTGATACCAAACATGCCTATATAGGGTGCGGCTTATACGAGAGTTTATATTAGTATACTACAGTACCAAAATCGCAATATTCAGACCCCCTCTGCGGCTTATATAATTTGTCAAAGTTAGGGGTGCGGCTTATACGCGAGTTAGGCTTATACGCGAGAATTTACGGTAGAATGATACCATTTGACTGGAAGAAGCTGGGTGTTTATCTTGGGACTCCTTTAGAGACACTGAATCAGATGGTTAAGATAAAATTCCCACATGAGATGGCTTTGGAAATGTTGCAGGCATGGTGGTCCCGATCTTCTATCCATGCAAGATGGGGTGAACTCCATTATGCGTTGATGTCCATTCACAGAAATGATTTGCTGCAGATGGTCCAAGACTTCAACAAGGAGGTGAACAGTTGCAGATAGACCGTTTGTTAATTAAACTGTCCTCAAACATGGCTGCACAGTGGAAGGATGCTGGTTATTATTTAGGTGTATCTTCTCATACACTTGCAGAAATAGGCCAACAACCAGTTCAAGACACCTCACATCACACATTTCAAGTACTGAAGATGTGGCAGGCGTTACCTACATCCAACCACCACCAGCTGATTGGGGTCATGTTAGATGACATGACCCGGGCTGACGTTGTGCGGATTATCATAAAACATTTTGATAAATCAAGACAAGGAAGGACTGTATGTGACTGCACTGACTGTGATTAATTACCAGGCGCTCACTTGTTAGTATATATAAACTCTCTGTTTTAGTGATTCATCATCAGTTATATGAGGGTGTCAACTGGTGAACCAATCATCCACTGCTTTGCTTTTGCCATGAGCTCCCAAGCTGATAATGCACAGCTCTCGTTTACTGATGGATCAATTGCTGAATCTACAGACTCAAGGGATCAACCCACTGCTTTACATGGAGGAGAAGAAGACCCTGAGAACGTTAGTCGAGCCTATGTTGAACAACGATGGTTTGATGACATGCAGAAGATTGTGTCGACACTCTGATGAAGTTACTGAGAGAACTACAAGCACAACTTGATAAACTACAAGAGCTTAGAGCTAAACCTTCAGGTTGTGGGTTTTCCTGCAGTAATAACACATTTACTTTATGAAACAAAATGCCAGAAAGAAATAAAGAAACTTTTTTTGGAAAATAAATTTACAGTGTTTATTACTTTTTTACATATAGTCACAACAATTTATGAGCATGATCTAGTAAGAGACTCACCCCAAGCTGATGTCTCAATGAGTTCACATGCATGTCTTTCATGGGATCCACAAAGCAGTAAGCTTAGCCCAAGAAGGTGCAAAGGATGTTTTTTTAATTTAGGACAGGATTTGTTTGTTGACATGCATACCAATGGCATACCAACAAACTCAACAAGATGCAGAGGGCCAGGGGCTCGTTACAGCATTTTGATGGATTATGATGCAATCCACCAGCTTAAAAAGGAATCGGAGGACATCAAGCTGGGGCTGAGCTTACGTGATGATGAAAAAGATTTGCCATATATCTTGGCTCTATGAAGTACCTGAACATCGAGCCTGACATGTACTTTGTAAATATAAGAAAGTAGTTTAACCCAAAACATGCATATGTAGGGGCTGGGGTTATACGGGTTGTTATATGACGGGTTCTGTTGGATGCTGTGTTGCGAGCTCAGTCCGAACCCTTCAGTCCGACGGCAGGTGGCGACACCTGCCTCGGGCTTGGGTTATGGACAGAGGTCGCTATAGGCTTCCGGTCTGCGTGTGCGCACAGGCTGGCTGCCTATATATACCCAGCATCCGATGGGACTCGTCGGTTACTCTGAGCCACGCTGGTAAGGAGACCCCGTGATCATTGCGGCTGATTCGCCTACTGACCCGTTCGCGGAGTTCGCACGCATAGATATTGCCTGTCTAGGTTCTTTAATAAACCTATTGATTCGCAACCTGTAAACACTTGATCCGAACTGTGTTGACTTTGGTCTTTACTTGATACCAATATCATAGAAACACAAAGTATCGTTTATTACACTGGTGCCGTGACCAGTTCTGAGTGAAACGCAGGTTAGCCTGTGCAATAGCACAGACCTCGTGCTCTGGACAGAGCAGCGAGGTCTCCCGATGAGGCATTAGCCTTGTCATCGGAGGGGTTATGTGCCACAGATGAGGCAGATACCCCCACCAGGAGTGCGGATGTTCCACCCGGAACAAGCGCACTAATGGGATCTAAGGGTCCCGGAGTAATGAGTCGTTCATTAGAAGAGATGAGCCTGTCGCTGTTTAACATCGGCGGGTCACGCGCAGCCGCTCCGACCCCTCGGAGATTTGCTATTTCGGAGGAGCGTCGCTTCGACGATATGAGAGAAGCCAGGGTACAGGAACGTCTGCAGATGGCTCAGATGGAGTTGTTGACCATTCAGAAACAGTCAAATGAATGGAAAAGCAGCCTGATTGCGTTGGAAGGCGCAGTCACACACCGGACTTCCAAAATCAAGGAAAAAGACACGAGGTTGTCAACCTTGTTGGAAGAGAGGTTGGCGCAATCTCTAAGCATGGTCCGGTCGGAGTTCAACCAGAAAGCGGCTGACCTAGAGGCGGTCCGTTCCGACCTTTTTAAGGCCATCGAGATACACACCCTCAAAAAGTCGCTGCTGGGGGACCGGATGCCAACCCGGGCCTCTGCCATCATAGAATGTTCCCCGGAACAGTCTGATGGTGAGGGCAGTGAGGAGGAGGCAACTGCTTCTGCGGCTCAGTTCAAGAGGAATGGAAATTCCTCTAAACCGCCGTGGAAGAATAGGAAGCCGGAAGGGGATGGAAACCCTCCTCCGAAGAAAGAGTCATCGGATCAGAAGGCTCCGATGATGGACGCAGCGTTCTTTACAGCGCTGTTTGAGAAGATGACGACTTCCATCCAGGGGGCTACACAGCCCAACCGAAGGAAGATCAACAGGAGGACCGCCAAGTGCTATAGGTGCTTGGAGATCGGTCACTTTGCTGCGGAGTGTACGGCTCCGAGTCCGAAAGTTCCCGGGAAGGAGGGAAACTAGAGGGGGTGGTCCGAGCTGGCGAGCGGACGGCCCCTGGAGATGAAGTACGGACGTGCTGGTCCGAAGCAAGGGGCTTAGGAGAGAGGAAGAGGCAGTTGTGGAGCCGGATGTGGCCATGTTGGGAAGTATCGGTTTGACAGGCATGGACACCCTGGTGGGTGATGGTGCTTGGACCGTGGTGCCGGTTTCTAACCCCGGGTTAGAGCCGAAGTATCTGAAAAAGGATACGGTGCTGGGGAAGGTGTTCACTAGTGAGGCAGTAATGCCTGCTGGTCATGTGAGCATGAAGGGGGACCCTTCTCCGACCATTTTGAGTGATGGACTTGAGAAAATGATCTCCGAAACGGATCTGACGGATCGGAGGGATCTCGATTCCTTGAGAAGGCTGGTAGTGAAGTATCAGGATGCATGGCAAGTGGAGGGGGAGCCTTTGGGCCGAACTGACAAGGTGCTGCATTCTATCAATACGGGAGATGCTCAGACGTTCAAAATGCCTTACCGACGCTTGCCGTTGGGTAAGAAAAGAGTTGTTGAAGAACAAGTGAAAACCATGCTGGAACAGAAGGTGATCGTGCCTAGCACTAGCCCCTGGTCCAGTCCGGTTCAGATGGTTACTAAGAAGGATGGGTCTATCCGATTTTGTATCGATTATAGACGCCTAAATGGAGTAACCAAGAAGAATGCGTATCCTCTACCCCGAATTGATGAGACTCTGGACTCGCTGGGTGGGAACCAATGGTTCTGCACCCTCGATTTGCAGTCCGGATATTGGCAAATCGGGATGAAGGAAGAGAATAAAGAGAAGACGGCTTTCGCGAGTCACATTGGACTGTATCAGTTTGAGCTGATGCCTTTCGGGTTATGCAACGCCCCTGCTACTTTTGAGGCTATGATGGAAACTCTGTTGAGCGATCTGTTGTGGCACAAGTGCTTGGTCTACTTGGATGACGTCATTGTTTTTGGCAAGACGTTTGAAGAGTGTGCATTGAACCTCGGAGAGGTATTGGAGCGAATTCGGTCCAATGGTTTGACTTTAAAGCCAAAGAAATGTGAACTATTTCGGAAGTCCATGGTCTATTTGGGCCGGATCATCTCCACCGATGGTGTGCAGGCTGATCCGGCTAAACTGGAGACTGTGGAGACTTGGGAAGTTCCAAAAGGACCAAAGGATATCAGATCCTTTTTAGGGTTCTGTTCCTATTACAGGGACTTCATCCCCGGATTCTCTAGGGTGTCTCAACCCTTGCAAAAGTTGAGCCATTGGACTCCGGGGAGGAAGAAAGAACCCTTCGCCTGGGGGATGGAGCAGAATGATGCCTTCAAAGAGATTAAGGCATTGTTCCGAACCACCCCAGTGCTGAAATACCCTACGGAGAAGGGGCATTTCATCCTTGACACTGATGCGAGCAATGAGAGCATCGGGGCCGCATTGTCCCAGATCCAGGACGGAGTAGAGGTCCCGCTGGCGTTCGCTAGTAACAGTATGAACAAGGCACAGAGAAATTATTGTACTACCAAGCGAGAGCTGCTCGCAGTAGTGGTGTACACAAAGAAGTTTCGGCACTTCTTGTATGGAGGCAACTTCACACTTCGGACTGATCATGCCGCCTTGAGGTGGCTCCTTAATTTTAAGGATGCGGAGGGGATGATTGGTCGGTGGTTGAATCACCTCAGTGAGTTCGGGCTGGAGAACTCTCATATCTAGCACCGAGCGGGCACGAAGCATATCAATGCTGACTGCCTAAGTCGACGTCCGGTTCGCCGTTGTGTGCGTCTGGAGTGTGGGGATTGTGGTGCTCACAATGCTGTGGTAGCGAGTGTGCATTTGCCTTATGACGGGTTGTTGCAAAATCTGTTGGATTGGTCCACCGACACTATAAGGACGTACCAGATAGCCGATCCTACCATAGCACGACTGAGGGAGCTTGTCCCTACTGGGGTCTGTCCAGTGAGACCTGAAATATCACTGGAAAACCATGAAATGCGACGTTACCTGGCTCAGTTCCATGAACTGGAGGTCCAGGATTCGTTGTTGTGCAGGTGGAAGTCTTGTCCCGGGAAGCGGAGGGTGTTACAAATGGTAATCCCGGCTGCTATGAGGAAAGACATCCTGTACTATTGCCACGGCCATTCCACTAGTGGGCATTTCGGAAAGAAACGCTCTTTGGAACGGCTGAGTAGAAGGTATTACTGGCCGGGAATGTCCGGCGACCTTTTAAGGTGGATCGAGACATGTCCTGCCTGTTGTCTAGGCAAACCTGGTCCTGGACTGGGGAAATTGCCATTGCAACAAGAGCTGTTCGGAGTAAGGTTTGCTCGGATAGCTGTAGACATTATCAGTGGAGTGAAACCCACTCCTAAGGGAAATACGTGTATGATGGTGGTCTCTGACTACTATACAAAATACACCAGAGTGTACCCACTTGAGGATCATACTGCTGCTACTTGTGCGGAAGCACTGGTGAAGGGGTGGATCCTCCATTTGGGGGCTCCCTTGATGTTACATAGCGATCAAGGGAGAGAATTTGAGTCTAAATTATGGGCTGCTATGTGCCATCAGTTGGCTATATGCAAGACTCGGACCAATCCGTACCGGCCCCAGTCCGACGGGCAGGTGGAGCGGTTCAATCGGACCTTGATCCAGGTCTTGAAGCCATTAGTGAACTCCCATATGGATGATTGGGATGACCAGTGCGAATTTGTGGTACATGCGTATAATAATACGGTCCATACTTCGACAAATTGTGGCCCATCCCAGTCAGGCAAAGGAAGAAGGGCACGGAAAACTAAAATCAAGGCTGGAATTTTAGTTAAGAACGAGTGTCCTTCGGCCAGGTTATTAGATGCGAGCGGTAATCCCGTGCGGCGAAGCCCTAGGCTGGTGGCTAGAGGGGCGGTAACCTAGCTTGTTACACAACGAGTGTGGTGTCCTGTGTTGTCCTATATGTTATGTGTGTGCTACCAACAGGGGCGCTCAGAGTCAATAGGAAAGAATGTAAGAGTGCTCCCCGAGGGTGGTGGACGGATAATCCGGTGGGGTAATCTTCAATTTCCCATATATATCCACTAATACTCCTGATGAGCTCTTTATTCGAAGTATATTTCGACTTTTGGGGAGCCGCCCGAGTGGCCGTAAGATCCCCACTGCCCGAGATGCGGGCGGGAGAGGTCGTGACCTGCTTAACCGGTAATTGGGTCACACCGGATAACGGGATCGCGTCCAATCACGCGAGACGCCGCGCATGCGCTTTGTTTTAAAAACAAAAGCGAGGGAACCGCCATATTGATTTTGGGCTTACCCAAGTCAGTAGTGGTGACGGTCGGCAGCGGCGAATTCGGGATTTGGGACGGTTAGAAGAGGAGAAAAGTCAGTGAAAGAGTTGTAAGCAGTGAGTACTCTTTCTAGCGTGTTCTGAGACAAAAGAGGGCGGCGGGGAACTTTTGGTTTCCCCGTCAAACTCCTCGTCGTAAGACACCCCGTGAGAAAGTGAGGATGGCCGAGCAGCAGCTCCGTCAGTCCGAACTTACCGGAGACTCCGAGGCGGCTTCGGCTGTTAAGGGTCTAGTGGACGCTCAGAACCCCAGTGGTGATGAGCTCAGCGAGAGTCTGGCGGAGATGTCGGTGGATCCGGTCGTCTCCCCGATTAGGAAGTCACCATCGCCCGTGGGCAGTGAGGACTCCCAACTGCTGCAGGGGATCGCCTACTCCGGAGTAGCGCAGGAACCTTCCGAGAGCACTGCCCAACCTTCGCGGTTGTGCAGTTATAGTATCTCTCCCACCCTCCAGAAGGCAGTAAGTCGGAAACTGTCTATGGAGAGTGGTAGTGAGTCCGACACTGCACGTCCGAGGACCCGCGGTGGAAAGAGTGCTACCCGGAGTTGGTCCAAGTCGTCCGATTCGAAGGTTAGCACGAAGGTGTTCGGGGAGGACTTGATCATGCCAGCGGATTTAGTATTCGGAGTGGTAGGGATCAGTCCCGAAGCACCTTGTACGGTGCTGTTCGTGGAATCTCTACGAGAGAGATTCAAATTCGCCTACGAAACAGTTAGGGCTCATTTGCTCAAAGCTGCGAATTGGCAGAAGGTGGGTTATGACACCGGATTGAAATTACGACGGTTTGTGGTGGGGGATCGAGTGATCCGACTGCATGAACCGCTCTGTAACGTCAAACTGGCAAATAACTGGGATGGGCCACATACCGTGGTCAAGTGTATCAGTCAAACGACTGCATTGATCCAGTCTGCAGCGGGACGCATCCGGATGAGTCATGTGGCTCGGTTGCGTGCTTGGGCTGGGAGGGAGCTCACCCCGGAAACGGAGGTGGAGAAGGAGAGTTCGGAAGCTAAATTTGTACCTTTAGAAGGGGTGTCGGCGGACCCCCCTAAGAGGGTGGTACGAAGGAAGCTCCGAAAGACCGTGAAAAAGAAAGTCTCGGCAGGCAAAGGAAGAAGGGCACGGAAAACTAAAATCAAGGCTGGAATTTTAGTTAAGAACGAGTGTCCTTCGGCCAGGTTATTAGATGCGAGCGGTAATCCCGTGCGGCGAAGCCCTAGGCTGGTGGCTAGAGGGGCGGTAACCTAGCTTGTTACACAACGAGTGTGGTGTCCTGTGTTGTCCTATATGTTATGTGTGTGCTACCAACAGGGGCGCTCAGAGTCAATAGGAAAGAATGTAAGAGTGCTCCCCGAGGGTGGTGGACGGATAATCCGGTGGGGTAATCTTCAATTTCCCATATATATCCACTAATACTCCTGATGAGCTCTTTATTCGAAGTATATTTCGACTTTTGGGGAGCCGCCCGAGTGGCCGTAAGATCCCCACTGCCCGAGATGCGGGCGGGAGAGGTCGTGACCTGCTTAACCGGTAATTGGGTCACACCGGATAACGGGATCGCGTCCAATCACGCGAGACGCCGCGCATGCGCTTTGTTTTAAAAACAAAAGCGAGGGAACCGCCATATTGATTTTGGGCTTACCCAAGTCAGTAGTGGTGACGGTCGGCAGCGGCGAATTCGGGATTTGGGACGGTTAGAAGAGGAGAAAAGTCAGTGAAAGAGTTGTAAGCAGTGAGTACTCTTTCTAGCGTGTTCTGAGACAAAAGAGGGCGGCGGGGAACTTTTGGTTTCCCCGTCAAACTCCTCGTCGTAAGACACCCCGTGAGAAAGTGAGGATGGCCGAGCAGCAGCTCCGTCAGTCCGAACTTACCGGAGACTCCGAGGCGGCTTCGGCTGTTAAGGGTCTAGTGGACGCTCAGAACCCCAGTGGTGATGAGCTCAGCGAGAGTCTGGCGGAGATGTCGGTGGATCCGGTCGTCTCCCCGATTAGGAAGTCACCATCGCCCGTGGGCAGTGAGGACTCCCAACTGCTGCAGGGGATCGCCTACTCCGGAGTAGCGCAGGAACCTTCCGAGAGCACTGCCCAACCTTCGCGGTTGTGCAGTTATAGTATCTCTCCCACCCTCCAGAAGGCAGTAAGTCGGAAACTGTCTATGGAGAGTGGTAGTGAGTCCGACACTGCACGTCCGAGGACCCGCGGTGGAAAGAGTGCTACCCGGAGTTGGTCCAAGTCGTCCGATTCGAAGGTTAGCACGAAGGCTACCAAACACGCGAGTGCTGGGAAGAAGCCTCCGGTCAAGGTCGAGTCCAAGAAACCCGACCCCAAGAAGAGTAGTACTCCGAGTACTAAGAAGACGGACTCCAAGGCTGCCACTGCTACGGTGCCTAAGGATCCGAAGAAGAAAAATACGTCTGTGAAAGACGTAACTCAGACGGATCCGAAGCCCGCCGCTAAGGATCAACCGAGGAAGGGCCAGACGTCCACCAGCAGTACTGCTGTCAAGACTCCGGGCCCCAGTAAGTCGTCCATCCCGATCCCTAGCAAGGTAAAGGATGGTGCCAAGAAGGCTGAATCTTCAGCTCCTCCGGCCCAGGTGACCAATCTGTTGTCCTTCTCGCAAGGGTTGGACGACAGTCCGGCGGTGGCGGCTACAGCCGCGGCGCTGGCTGGTGGGGCCGGACACGGGGGAGGTCGTCCGAAGACGACTGATACTCCCCAGCAGCCTCGGACAGAAGTGGCCATGGACGTATCGTCTGGCGCACATCTCGTCCGAACCTTACAGACGTTGCTGTCCGGCAACACCTTCAAGGCCCCGGATACACCGGAGCCCCGGAAAGAGGTACCCACCCGAGTGGACCCACCTCCCCAGACCAATGAGCCTAACCCGGAGACATCTGAAATGGATACTTCGGATGAGGCCGGCAAGCTGGACCAAGCTGCGGGTGGTGGTCCGTCGGGGTCGGGTGTACACATCCTATCCCCGCATGAACACGATGACTGGGACAAGGAAGACGCCGATGTCCCATCCATCCTACGAGGGGCCATCATCGACCAGATGAGCACTGACGAGGTTAAGTCTTTCGACTTAATCCAAATGAGGACCTTCCGGGGGCCGGACAGTTTGTCCGCTAGGTTCCCGGCATGGTTCCCGGACCGCTTAACAGCGGCCATGGAAAACGTGAGCAACGTGGCTAGCAGGGCTCGCCTAGTCGCTCAGTCGGAAGGTAACCCCAAGGTTATTGAGGCTTTGGAATCCGATATGCTAACCGCTTCGGAGTACAAAGTTGTCCATAACCGAAGGGAAAAGAATCGAC
The DNA here is from genome assembly GCA_947462335.1 of Harmothoe impar. Classification (NCBI taxonomy): domain Eukaryota; kingdom Metazoa; phylum Annelida; class Polychaeta; order Phyllodocida; family Polynoidae; genus Harmothoe; species Harmothoe impar. The sequence continues at coordinate 41,965,303 of OX381706.1, read as the reverse complement.
GCCTGACACCAGCAATGAAGCTGGCTCGGGGAGTGGAACGGAAGACCAAAGAGTCTATTCTGGACGCAACTCTGGAGGATGAAATCATCCAACAGACAACAACAGCGACTAGGAATGCGGATACTAGTCGTCAGGAGAAGGCCAACCGTCGGGATGCAGTCCTGAGGGAGACCATCAAGTTGACATCTCTAGAAGCGGGGCAATCCCCAGAGGAGGTGGAAGCAGTCTTGAAGGGGTTAGATGAAAATACCATCCCGGATGACGAGCTCGAGGTATTGGTGAGGACAGCACTCCGAGCCAATGCCGCAAGTGGCTTCCGATACTTTAAGCCTATGTATGTGATGGACTGCGTCAAGGACAAATGTTCCTCACACCACCCGGAGGAGGTGGGTCCAGACGGCCTCTCTGATGATGAAGAGTGGATCAAGAAGGATCCTCTCGACAAGTCGGTACAATTGTACCATTTTGAGCTTCTGGAGAAAGTTAGGACTGTGAGTACCAAGTACCATAACTATCACCAGAAGACTAAACTGGCCTGGGCAATGGCGAGATGGAATCCATCCAGCTGGTGCCCCTTCGAGAATTGTCAAAATATTGACGAGACCCGGGAAACGCCCCGAACCTGGCCTACCAAGGTAAGGTACGCGCGGCACATCACCCGATACCATGTACGTCATTTCATGAGATATGACTGCCTGAGTGTGGGTCCGAGAGGGAGCAAGAGTTGTCCCGATGGTGGTCTGTTCTATACCAGAGCGGACATCATCCGACACCTTGCCAAGAAGCACGGCTTGTCCTTGGAGACGGCGGCAGAGCGTATCCAGCTCGCCCACGCGGAGGTCTACTCCCATTTCGGGGTAGTAGGCAAGAATGAAAATCTCGAAGTGGACTTTGGCTCCAACGAGAAGGGAAAGGTCCGGGTCTTTTACAAAGTAAACCCGGACGGCAACTACCTCCGCATTCCGGAAGGCGAACTCTTCGAGGAGTTCCATGAGTACCAGAAACGGACCAGCACGAAGAAGGTACGGAAAGCTCCGAAGAGACAAAACCAGTCCTCGGAGCCGACCGATGCCAAGAGAGCGAAAACGGATGAGAGACAATCCGTTCTGGAGAAGGCGGATCCTGGCTATCAAGGCCCGGCATTCACTTCCACTAAGACGGACTGGAAAACGGGCCCTCAGGGCAGACCATCTCGGCCTGCTCCGGAGGATCCGAACACCAGTATGGGGGGAACCTTTGAGGAGAACTTCCCACCTAGTGACCTGGTTCCGGGAGGGGAAACTCAAACCCTCACCCAGACCGGGAAGACAAAGGCTTCGGTGAAACCTAAACCGAAACCTGCTAAGTCACAGGATCTCCCTCCAGAGACTCCGGCTGAGGATGCTTTAGTCTTGCGACTAAGGGGTCCACCTTTGTTCCCTCGCGCTGACTTCGCTTCTTACGAAGCCGGACAGCAGGCGATGGACCAGTGGCAGGACAGCTTTCACCGGCTGCTCGCCGGCCTCAGTCAGGAGGTGGCGATGATGTCCCTTAATACGGTGCATCATCTCCATGAGAGGGAGGTCGCTCTTCAAAAAGCAGCGGCAGTGGATACAGTTCAGGAAGAGCGGGACAAGGCTCGGACTGAACAAGTGGCTGCTAAATCCGAAAGGAAGAAGCAGAGGATGGCGACTAAGAACGCCGAGGAGAAACTGGACCGGGAACGCCGCCGGTTCAGGGATTGCTTCGCGCATGAGATGCACGAGTGGGATGGTACCAGGGCTCAAATCGAGTCTTGGCTCCAGGAACTGACTCTGGCGGAGGCCGAGTCTGACTCCGAGGCCACAGGTGACTCGGAGTCCGGATAGGATTAACCTATCCTAGGACCCGACTAGAAGGGGGTGGTATTCGTCTGATACGAACCCCAACGGCAGAACACCCTCTTTGAAGGTGAAGGAGTATCCGGGCAGCAGGACGAGGCAGGCTGGCTACGTGAGGATCCAGTCTGCCCGGGAACACTGACGGAAGCTGAGGAGGAGATCCGGAGAAGAAAAGCAGAACTCGGGACGGGAGCACGTTAACAACTAGGATCCGATACGTCGTTTTTATTTTTTTTTGTGACATTTTCATAATCAGGACCGAGTGCTCCTAATACATAGTCTGATGATCGCCTGGAGGCAAGACTAATTTTTTTATTACTACCTGTACGCTCCCGAGTATGAGCGATGAACTTTCTTGTTCCGGTGAGTAGGAGCTGAACGAAGTAGGTTCCGAAAGCCGGGCAGAATGCTACAACATCTACAGAAGATCCGGATCTTCGACAAGGAGCACGTATGATGTCTTTTTTGTTAATACTATAATATGTACCTATTTCTTAATTTACTGTTTATCACTTATAGTATTATTCATTACGAGTGTAAATAGCTCGGGGTCCTGGAGGGACGAATTTTTTTTGTGATATTGTACTTTTTCAAGTGTTTGTATACTATATGTATAGGTTAACTCCATCTATCCTAGGGAATGGAGCGTAATTTTTATTACGGTCTATATATATAGAAATGTGTGTAATTAATACCTTATTGTGTTCATCAGAATACGTCATATTGTTTTATGGTATAACTTTAATAGACCCCTAAGGTGGTATTTATAAGATAATGCCAGTCCGAAGTGTTTTCGGACTTTAACCTTAATTATTTACCTCCCGGTTATTATCTGGTAGGGGGTAGTGTAGGGGCTGGGGTTATACAGGTTGTTATATGACGGGTTCTGTTGGATGCTGTGTTGCGAGCTCAGTCCGAACCCTTCAGTCCGACGGCAGGTGGCGACACCTGCCTCGGGCTTGGGGTATGGACAGAGGTCGCTATAGGCTTCCGGTCTGCGTGTGCGCGCGCAGGCTGGCTGCCTATATATACCCAGCATCCGATGGGACTCGTCGGTTACTCTGAGCCACGCTGGTAAGGAGACCCCGTGATCATTGCGGCTGATTCGCCTACTGACCCGTTCCGAACTCTATAGGGAGTTCGCACGCATAGATATTGCCTGTCCAGGTTCTTGAATAAACCTATTGATTCGCAACCTGTAAACACTTGATCCGAACTGTGTTGAATTTGTTCTTTACTTGATACTCTACCAATATCATAGAGACACAAAGTATCGTTTATTACACATATAAGAAGCCAAGGCCAGACCTATGCCCATGCAACCAAGACTATTTGATTCATTGGTTAATTAATCTAATTAGGTGAATTATGATTATGGGTATGTGATATGTGATTTATGTGGGTTACATCATTAGGTGGCATCTATAATGAAGTAGGTGCACTAATTATTAATGTGTTAATTAGTTCCCATAGCTTGAGCTGCGTAGAATATATATACAGGTGGATATGACTGGCTGGAGCATTATATATTTTTTAGGTATCAATTAGAGAAAAAACATATATTGTATCTGACATATGGTGCAGTATTCAATGGAAAATGGTTTGGATAATTTGGGACATGCTTTAAAAAGGCACATCATTATATATTCAGCTGCTTGCCAACTTTGTTTGCAACTGAACATGTTCCTTCAGCAGGCATAGTGCCAGGTTGGTTCATCAATCATTCCTGCTGTATATCAAATGAGTGTACCCTGGGCATAAAGATGTTATCCTGTGGTTTGAAGCTCATTTGAAATTTGTTGATGAGAGGGTGGCTCATTACATATTTAGTTAGTTGCCAGCTGAACATGTAATTCGGATTCAACATGTTTCTTGTTTAGCAAGGGCATTGCTAAGTTAGCCAATGATAAACATATCAATCTCTCCCTGCTGAACATCAACTGAGACCCCTCAGGGCATAATGGCATTATCCCTCCACCTTTTGAGGCATAGAAGGCTTTCCTTTTTACTGAAGTTAGACTGGATGATTAGGTATTAGTTACAGAAAAAAAGAATTCTATGTGATATGAAATCCCCATAAGGTACAGTATTCAAAAGGGAAAAATGGTTTGGATCTGTTTGGGCATGCTTCAAAGAGGCAGTAAAGAACCTTTTAATCTTCACAGGACTTGAATGTTTACTTATTAGGTATCCAACAAATCTTTATGTGAATGATAGGTGTTTTTCTTGCTCCAAAACATTGATATGTACGTTGATGTTGATCTGAGATGGACATGTCCTAGTCTGCACTGATTTAACTGTGCAACCTTAGATATTCATTTTAGAAAATGGATATTATAGTTGATTTAAAGTCCAAGAGTCTTAAGCACTAAAGCAAGACCTTGATTAAGGGTTCATCTTGTATAAGCCCACCCAAATTGAAAAGCACCCTGGTAGATTATAGTGATGGTACAGTGTGTTGATCTCGACTTCATTTGAATGAACATGTTTTTGTATTTATTTTTCAACACAGATCTGACCAGAATACCTCATTGGCATATTTTTATAAAGATATGTCACAAGTAGTTTGTGATACATTATGCATAATTTGGAGTCTTTTGGGAGGGGGGAGAAATCTCTTACAGGATACATATGGAGGAGTCATTGTGACACTAACCATTAGTTTATCTTTATGTGTCCAAAGGAAAGGAAAAAAGAATAGCAGGAACTTGGTTTAAAGATGGTGTATCAGCTAAATATTTAGAGATTTTTTAGTTTTATCATATTACGATTGTATATCCTATCCCATACATCTTCCCTAACTTTTAAAATGATTGGCAGTGTCTTAGTCTATGAGATGAGCACATGCAGTGCAATATCTTTTACTGTAGGTCGACACTAAAACTGTCTATGTTGTAGTACTGCATGGCTCAGTGCTTTCTCTACCAGGCTAGTTTCCCCTGTACTCACCTGGGGGAGTGACTGAGTCAGTGAGCTGAATAAGCAACATTATTTTCTATCTCAAATCATGCATTTATACACATATATATCTAACACTGAGCACTGCATATCAGCTAAAATAATAACAAAACCCTTGACATTAAAATTATATCCATTTTGAAGAAAAGATTTGGCAAATCTATTAGCTGATACACCATCTTTAATGTTGGACAAAATACACTAATCCATGATGAATACTTTTGCTGCATCAAGTCAACTGTCTGGTAATGCTGCATACCATTATCTGAGTATATAGTTGAGTACATCTTTTGTCTTTGACTTATTTTAGCTATATTTTAACCCTTTTCCAATTCTACCTGTTGATTATCTTTGCTGAGTAATTTTGTGTTACTGCTAGTTATGTAAGACATTATGTGACCATACATCTGGATACAAAATGAAACAAGCAATGTATTTTATATTTTTGAAAGGAAGTTAATTACAAATCAAAATTATATTTTATCTTCTTTTAATTTTAAGAGGAATAGGAAAACAACTACTCGAAAGCTATGTATTATTGAGACAACTTCTCATGGATAGAGTTTACAGTTTACAGTTTACAGGGACAACTTAAAATCAGTTCACAGACAGGGACCACTTAAAATCAGTTCACAGACCCATTAGATTTGCTCTGTAGACCTAAACTGGAAAATGAGAGGATGTAGGGGAAGTAGAGAAAATAATTGTTGATATACAATTTATACAGATTAATGAAAGAATAATCAAGTATCATTTGATTCATTTTCGTTTGAGTGGGGTTTTGTATATATTTTTTATTGCTAGCTTTTTATTTACATATGTTATTAAAGTGCAATATTGGGCAAATGGTGACAGTTATAAGTAGGTTGAAGGGAAACAGTATGGTATGCAAAATTGGTAGCTCATACAGAAACCATCAGAATGAGCACTGTTTCACATGGGTTAAAGCTGAGTTTATATAGTTGTAATGCTCTATACATCATGGGTGTGGCATTTAGATAATCAACCACGTTTACCTTATTACACAAATATCATACAGGACTATTAAGGCAGTTACTAGACATGCACTACAACCAGTTAAGAAGGATCATGCATTTTGTGACAAATGTATAGTTAGATTTCACCAAAAATAAACATATATCTCACAAAAAAAAGCAGTATGCATGTTCCCAAAAGAAAGTATGCATATATTGCCATGTATTTTGAGAAAATTCTTATGTGACATATGATCTTTTATGAGACGTTCATCAAAAAACTAATTGCCAAACAGCATTGCTTAATACACTTTGTATGTATGGATTTTTGTAAACCACCAAAAACACCAAAAAGATCCAGTGACACAAAGTTTTAATTTTAATTTGTATTTGTCCACTTGAGGATTTATAGACAAGGATAGTATATCACCAGAGTTCTCACATGCTTGTAAGTCTATAGGCGCACTGAGCCTGAAGGTGGTTAGGTGTTGCTAGTCTAGGACTGGAGAAGAGGTTGTTGTAGAGGTGGATGTTGACCAGACATTGTCTGTAGCTTTTGGGGATTGCGTTTTAGTTTCACCTGTCATGGTGTACAAACTAATAGTGGGCTCAAGTGGCACACTAATACTAGTGGGCTCCAGTGGGGCATTGATAACTGGTGCTGATAAGGTGATTCACTGTTAGGATTGAAGGTGTTTGGTCTTTGGTTAGTCCAAAAGTAATCCTGAATCTGTTTGTCACTTAGTTGTAGGCATCATGGGCTAGAAGAACCAAAAAGAAACTGGTCAGCATATACTTCTGTGTTGAGAATTTGGGTGGCTTCATTGATGTTGTAGCAGACCCAACCAGTGTGAGGCTGGGGACGCTGCTGTGCAAACTCAGTAGGGCAAAGTCATCACCAGAAATGGTATCAAAGGAGGTGGTCTTGCCATTAACAGTTGCCTTGAGCCCCTTCTTACTTTTTGAACCACTTTTTGATTTGACTATGTCTCGGACACAGCTGGAGGCAGCGTCTTTAAAAGCATTAGTAGATGGCTTGTGTTTGTTTAGGCCAAATTAAAAAAAAGTTTTGTTTCAGGTAGCATGGGAAGAAACTCTGGGGTCGGTAGGTCGGATTTTTTTTTTTTATCTTTTTTTTTTTTACTTCCCCTCTAAAATTGACCCAAAAAAGTGTAAAAATGCGGAGATTTTTTCCCCAAAATTTTGTAAACCAAAAATTGACACCACTGTTTAATGCATATATCCATGCAGTTCACTGGGTGGCTGTCTGCAGAACAGTAAACCTGTTTGTTGGGCAAGGTAATCACCAAAGATGGGTGAAACCACTATTACTAGAGACAAATTCCAAAATGGTAGATATGTCACTTGGCTATTTCACTGCCCACTGCCTAACGGTTACCTCAAGAAAGAAGTGATGCATCTTCCCACAGACACAAGAGATCACAGCAATTTACCTTAAGAGTAGTGCTGTGTCACCTGCCTGGTCAGAATGACACCTGGGTGAATGACATGTTATATTGCCCTTCACTGACATCCTATGTTTGATAAGGAAAGCAGGATACTGGAAAAGCGTGACATTTAGGACATTCAATATTTTCACTATTTTGTTTCATTTTCTACACTGTACACATTGCTAAAGCAGAATCTAAGTACAATAACAATACGTTCAATGCAGTAAGTGTCATCTGCTAAATTCACGACAATTATACTCAACAACTGTAAGGTTGAAGATTCAGCACTAAATTCCTACATGTATCTAATGGTTGAGATACATTTATCTCAGTGCTTTCTAAGACACATTGTAGATGATTAAACACAATAAGTCATCAATTAGTAAGGTATCCTATTTCAATCCATTTCAAAATATTATAATTTGATAGCAATCCTAGTTCCTTTATTGACATCTAAAATATGATATAAACACCTAAATCAATGTCTTAGATCTTCATAGATATGATGCAAAGGGTTAAATCCTGGCAAGTGTATATGTTCATGCATCAGTGTGCATCTATATGGTTTTATCGCCTCAACTCTATTGAATAAGATAATTCATTTGTCTGTGAGATGCCATTTCCGCCCGGCAACAATGAGAAACCGCATTTGCTCATTCAAACTTCAGCTGTGCATACTGACAGGTTAACCACTTTTTTAACTGATCACAAACAGACAATGTCAAGCATGGCATGTGTTTGTCATGTATGTGATCTCCCGTGCCCGTCCTTAGTAGCCATACGAGAACATTACACAATGGTAGACAACATGGAAGATGACAGTGGATTTGTCTGCAGTGGGTGATACTGAGAATACAAGTCTAATGTTGCACTAAGGCGACACTCCATAAACAAACACAAGCCATCTACTAATGCTTTTAAAGACGCTGCCTCCAGCTGTGTCCGAGACATAGTCAAATCAAAACGTGGTTCAAAAAGTAAGAAGGGGCTCAAGGCAACTGTTAATGGCAAGACCACCTCCTTTGATACCATTTCTGGTGATGACTTTGCCCTACTGAGTTTGCACAGCAGCGTCCCCAGCCTCACACTGGTTGGGTCTGCTACAACATCAATGAAGCCACCCAAATTCTCAACACAGAAGTATATGCTGACCAGTTTCTTTTTGGTTCTTCTAGCCCATGATGCCTACAACTAAGTGACAAACAGATTCAGGATTACTTTTGGACTAACCAAAGACCAAACACCTTCAATCCTAACAGTGAATCACCTTATCAGCACCAGTTATCAATGCCCCACTGGAGCCCACTAGTATTAGTGTGCCACTTGAGCCCACTATTAGTTTGTACACCATGACAGGTGAAACTAAAACGCAATCCCCAAAAGCTACAGACAATGTCTGGTCAACATCCACCTCTACAACAACCTCTTCTCCAGTCCTAGACTAGCAACACCTAACCACCTTCAGGCTCAGTGCGCCTATAGACTTACAAGCATGTGAGAACTCTGGTGATATACTATCCTTGTCTATAAATCCTCAAGTGGACAAATACAAATTAAAATTAAAACTTTGTGTCACTGGATCTTTTTGGTGTTTTTGGTGGTTTACAAAAATCCATACATACAAAGTGTATTAAGCAATGCTGTTTGGCAATTAGTTTTTTGATGAACGTCTCATAAAAGATCATATGTCACATAAGAATTTTCTCAAAATACATGGCAATATATGCATACTTTCTTTTGGGAACATGCATACTGCTTTTTTTTGTGAGATATATGTTTATTTTTGGTGAAATCTAACTATACATTTGTCACAAAATGCATGATCCTTCTTAACTGGTTGTAGTGCATGTCTAGTAACTGCCTTAATAGTCCTGTATGATATTTGTGTAATAAGGTAAACGTGGTTGATTATCTAAATGCCACACCCATGATGTATAGAGCATTACAACTATATAAACTCAGCTTTAACCCATGTGAAACAGTGCTCATTCTGATGGTTTCTGTATGAGCTACCAATTTTGCATACCATACTGTTTCCCTTCAACCTACTTATAACTGTCACCATTTGCCCAATATTGCACTTTAATAACATATGTAAATAAAAAGCTAGCAATAAAAAATATATACAAAACCCCACTCAAACGAAAATGAATCAAATGATACTTGATTATTCTTTCATTAATCTGTATAAATTGTATATCAACAATTATTTTCTCTACTTCCCCTACATCCTCTCATTTTCCAGTTTAGGTCTACAGAGCAAATCTAATGGGTCTGTGAACTGATTTTAAGTGGTCCCTGTCTGTGAACTGATTTTAAGTTGTCCCTGTAAACTGTAAACTGTAAACTCTATCCATGAGAAGTTGTCTCAATAATACATAGCTTTCGAGTAGTTGTTTTCCTATTCCTCTTAAAATTAAAAGAAGATAAAATGTAATTTTGATTTGTAATCAACTTCCTTTCAAAAATATAAAATACATTGCTTGTTTCATTTTGTATCCAGATGTATGGTCACATAATGTCTTACATAACTAGCAGTAACACAAAATTACTCAGCAAAGATAATCAACAGGTAGAATTGGAAAAGGGTTAAAATATAGCTAAAATAAGTCAAAGACAAAAGATGTACTCAACTATATACTCAGATAATGGTATGCAGCATTACCAGACAGTTGACTTGATGCAGCAAAAGTATTCATCATGGATTAGTGTATTTTGTCCAACATTAAAGATGGTGTATCAGCTAATAGATTTCCCAAATCTTTTCTTCAAAATGGATATAATTTTAATGTCAAGGGTTTTGTTATTATTTTAGCTGATATGCAGTGCTCAGTGTTAGACATATATGTGTATAAATGCATGATTTGAGATAGAAAATAATGTTGCTTATTCAGCTCACTGACTCAGTCACTCCCCCAGGTGAGTACAGGGGAAACTAGCCTGGTAGAGAAAGCACTGAGCCATGCAGTACTACAACATAGACAGTTTTAGTGTCGACCTACAGTAAAAGATATTGCACTGCATGTGCTCATCTCATAGACTAAGACACTGCCAATCATTTTAAAAGTTAGGGAAGATGTATGGGATAGGATATACAATCGTAATATGATAAAACTAAAAAATCTCTAAATATTTAGCTGATACACCATCTTTAAACCAAGTTCCTGCTATTCTTTTTTCCTTTCCTTTGGACACATAAAGATAAACTAATGGTTAGTGTCACAATGACTCCTCCATATGTATCCTGTAAGAGATTTCTCCCCCCTCCCAAAAGACTCCAAATTTATGCATAATGTATCACAAACTACTTGTGACATATCTTTATAAAAATATGCCAATGAGGTATTCTGGTCAGATCTGTGTTGAAAAATAAATACAAAAACATGTTCATTCAAATGAAGTCGAGATCAACACACTGTACCATCACTATAATCTACCAGGGTGCTTTTCAATTTGGGTGGGCTTATACAAGATGAACCCTTAATCAAGGTCTTGCTTTAGTGCTTAAGACTCTTGGACTTTAAATCAACTATAATATCTATTTTCTAAAATGAATATCTAAGGTTGCACAGTTAAATCAGTGCAGACTAGGACATGTCCATCTCAGATCAACATCAACGTACATATCAATGTTTTGGAGCAAGAAAAACACCTATCATTCACATAAAGATTTGTTGGATACCTAATAAGTAAACATTCAAGTCCTGTGAAGATTAAAAGGTTCTTTACTGCCTCTTTGAAGCATGCCCAAACAGATCCAAACCATTTTTCCCTTTTGAATACTGTACCTTATGGGGATTTCATATCACATAGAATTCTTTTTTTCTGTAACTAATACCTAATCATCCAGTCTAACTTCAGTAAAAAGGAAAGCCTTCTATGCCTCAAAAGGTGGAGGGATAATGCCATTATGCCCTGAGGGGTCTCAGTTGATGTTCAGCAGGGAGAGATTGATATGTTTATCATTGGCTAACTTAGCAATGCCCTTGCTAAACAAGAAACATGTTGAATCCGAATTACATGTTCAGCTGGCAACTAACTAAATATGTAATGAGCCACCCTCTCATCAACAAATTTCAAATGAGCTTCAAACCACAGGATAACATCTTTATGCCCAGGGTACACTCATTTGATATACAGCAGGAATGATTGATGAACCAACCTGGCACTATGCCTGCTGAAGGAACATGTTCAGTTGCAAACAAAGTTGGCAAGCAGCTGAATATATAATGATGTGCCTTTTTAAAGCATGTCCCAACATATCCAAACCATTTTCCATTGAATAATGCACCATATGTCAGATACAATATATGTTTTTTCTCTAATTGATACCTAAAAAATATAGAATGCTCCAGCCAGTCATATCCACCTGTATATATATTCTACGCAGCTCAAGCTATGGGAACTAATTAACACATTAATAATTAGTGCACCTACTTCATTATAGATGCCACCTAATGATGTAACCCACATAAATCACATACCACATACCCATAATCATAATTCACCTAATTAGATTAATTAACCAGTGAATCAAATAGTCTTGGTTGCATGGGCATAGGTCTGGCCTTGGCTTCTTATATGCATGTTTTGGGTTAAACTACTTTCTTATATTTACAAAGTACATGTCAGGCTCGATGTTCAGGTACTTCATAGAGCCAAGATATATGGCAAATCTTTTTCATCATCACGCAAGCTCAGCCCCAGCTTGATGTCCTTCGATTCCTTTTTAAGCTCGTGGATTGCATCATAATCCATCAAAATGCTGTAACGAGCCCCTGGCCCTCTGCATCTTGTTGAGTTTGTTGGTATGCCATTGGTATGCATGTCAACAAACAAATCCTGTCCTAAATTAAAAAAACGTCCTTTGCACCTTCGTAGGCTAAGCTGACTGCTTTGTGGATCCCATGAAAGACATGCATGTGAACTCATTGAGACATCAGCTTGGGGTGAGTCTCTTACTAGATCATGCTCATAAATTGTTGTGACTATGTGTAAAAAAGTAATAAACACTGTAAATTTATTTCCCAAAAAAAGTTTCTTTATTTCTTTCTGGCATTTTGTTTCATAAAGTAAATGTGTTATTACTGCAGGAAAACCCACAACCTGAAGGTTTAGCTCTAAGCTCTTGTAGTCAAGTTGTGCTTGTAGTTCTCTCAGTAACGTCATCAGAGTGTCGACACGATCTGCTATCTTCTGCATGTCATCAAACCATCGTTGTTCAACATAGGCTCGACTAACGTTCTCAGGGTCTTCTTCTCCTCCATGTAAAGCAGTGGGTTGATCGCTTGAGTCTGTAGATTCAGCAATTGATCCATCAGTAGACGAGAGCTGTGCATTATCAGCTTGGGAGCTCATGGCAAAAGCAAAGCAGTGGATGATTGGTTCACCAACACCCTCATATAACTGATGATGAATCACTAAAACAGAGAGTTTATATATACTAACAAGTGAGCGCCTGGTAATTAATCACAGTCAGTGCAGTCACATACAGTCCTTCCTTATCTTGATTTATCAAAATGTTTTATGATAATCCGCACAACGTCAGCCCGGGTCATGTCATCTAACATGACCCCAATCAGCTGGTGGTGGTTGGATGTAGGTAACACCTGCCACATCTTCAGTACTTGAAATGTGTGATGTGAGGTGTCTTGAACTGGTTGTTGGCCTATTTCTGCAAGTGTATGAGAAGATACACCTAAATAATAACCAGCATCCTTCCACTGTGCAGCCATGTTTGAGGACAGTTTAATTAACAAACGGTCTATCTGCAGCTGTTCACCTCCTTGTTGAAGTCTTGGACCATCTGCAGCAAATCATTTCTGTGAATGGACATCAACTCATAATGGAGTTCACCCCATCTTGCATGGATAGAAGATCGGGACCACCATGCCTGCAACATTTCCAAAGCCATCTCATGTGGGAATTTTATCTTAACCATCTGATTCAGTGTCTCTAAAGGAATCCCAAGATAAACACCCAGCTTCTTCCAGTCAAATGGTATCATTCTACCTATAACATGTAACAGTTCATCAGTGTAACCTAAGTTACAGAAACTTTGGTTAACTGAATCCTGTGTGTTGGAGGAATCCATTCTTTCCATGTACTTCAATGCATAGTCAGTAAAATAATAGTTTAGACCAAATATACTATTCAGTTATATATCAAATACCATGCCTCATTTGCATAATATGAACTGTTATGCCCCCGGGAGGGGGGGGGTAAAGATCCTGCCAAAATGAACCATGTTTATTCAAATGACGTGGATCGAACATGCTTCAAAGAGGGACATCATTATACATTCAGCTGCTTGCCAAGTTTGTTTGCCAGTTGAATACGTCCCTTTGAGATGTGTTGTTACCAGGTTAGGTCATCAATCATTTCAGCTGAATATTAAATGTGTGTCCCCTGGGTATAATGGTTTTATCCTGTGGCTTGAAAGTCATTTTCCATTATATACATTTTTGTACAATTGGTTTTGTAAAAGTGGCCTTAGCATACACACTGGAAAAACAAAAATACTCACTTTTTGTACTAATGTAACACCTCCGTCTGTCAATATACATATGGGTAATATTACACTTTCTCAATGTAGTCAATATGAATATTTAGGAATCATCCTAGACCATAACTTCACATTAGAAAACAGTGTCAGTAAAACTGTAAGTAGTTCGAGTAACAGAGGTGTAATGTTAAGAAAAATGAGAAAGAAGATGTCTAAGCACACTGCCACTTTAGTATATAAACAAACTATCCTGCCAGTCCTTGAGTACTGTGGCTACCTTTATAACGGAATCACTAAGCATCAGCATAAGAGACTACAAATGTCACAAAACCGATGCCTTAGAGTTTGCCTTAATTTAAGGCTTAAGCACCATGTATTAGATCTACATAAAGATACAGAGGTTGACTATCTGAGTGTGCGTTATGATGTTCAGCTGTTACTACTACTCTACAAATACCTTCATGGTGATCACCATAATCCTAAGGAACTTGGCCTCACTTTTCAAAAAACAGTGGTGGGAGGGACAGGCTTACACAGGCTTACTTGTATACCCTTTGTCTTTAAAAATGGGCTTCCTGAAAAGTCCCCTTTATAGAGGTATTGAACTTTGGAACCAGATGGATGTGTCATGTAGAACTGCTACTAGCAGGGCGACCTTCCGCAAAAAGGCCAAAGTGAAAATAACCAAACTATTTTTTGAAGCTTTGATGCAAACAAAATTTGCCCAAAGCCCAGCTTTCTTCTCTCTTGTCTATTTTGTACTTGCTATAATATCTTGCACACTTCAACTTGTATCAATGCACTGTTATCATATTTAAAAAGAAAAAAAAAACATGTTAAAAAAACACAAAAAAACACAAAAAAAACAACACAACACCTTTATGTTACCAAAAGGAAGAAATGAATTTATATCATCCCTGATGAAATGCTATACTATCAGATATTGTACTCCTAATTCCTGTATGATTGGTTGTCAGCGACACTATCCTGTAGTACTAGACAATGAGAATTGTCAATTAGATCAGACACGACATGATATTCACATCTGTCATTAATCATTCTCATACTTGAATACCTGTACTGTATTTTTGAAAATCATTCCATGAATAAAAATACTTTATAAATTCAAAAAAAAGAAAAATTCATTAGTGGGAGGGTGGCTCATTGTATATTCAGTTGTTTGCCAGCTGAACATGTAATCCGGATCAAACAATGTCATGTCTTTGCTTGGCATGGTTTCAAGCTCATTTTTAATTCATGAAATGGTTCCAGAGCATGGTCTTTGACCTGTCCACTATGATCAAGGTCCAGATTCAAAGCATTTTTCCTTTAGATACAGTACCATAGGGTGACTTCATACAACAGATATTCTATTTAATCGATACCTAATCAAAAATCAAATATAAAGTTCAAATAATAATTAGCACACAAAGTTCATTTATTCACTTAATATCCCCTAGAGAAATAATCCATAGATCACATCCATAATCATAATTGATGTAATCACATTAATTAACCTAGATAGGATAGTCATGTTAATTGATATTTCGCAGTTTAATATTTAATAAGTAAGCTTTAATCTAAAATGTTGCTAATTATCCATAGGCTCAGCATGATGCTTAAATTCATCACTGATGAGGTGTCAGCAATGTGTCTGGACAGGTTTTGATGTGACAGTGCCCAAACAGGTGCCAATAATGTGACTTGATAGGTACTAACCCCATCTGTATGATGTGACAATGCTATAAGTGGTGCCAGCAATGTTTTTGGAATGGTGCCATTTGGAGAGTTAAAATGGAGATTAAAAGGATTAAATAAAACTTGAATAAACAAATATGGTCAAGATTTGCTCTTTCTTCATATATAATATATAACCTCTTGTAATAATTGAATCTATCTTGTGCTCATGTTTGGAGCATCATGATGGATCACAAAATACCTTTGATGTGACAGCTACGATCACAGGAATTCCAGCATGTGAGAGTGCAAAAACAGGTAACAGCCATGTCTGTTTCATGTCAGATGTACCCAAACAGGTGCCAATAAAATGTATGGACATGTGCCAACTATGTCTGTTTGATGTGACATGAGGTATTTGTCAAATATGACATGTGCCCAAACAGGTGCCAGCAGTGTATACTGAATGCCATGTTTGATGTCAAACGTGTCCAGACATGTCTCAAAATCTCACTTTCTAAAGTTTAACCATATTATTTGACATTTCACAATGAACCATCTTATAAGTAAGATTTGATCTAAAGTTATGCTAATTAGTATAAATTACCCCCCCCCCTTAGGCTACCATATAAACACTGCATTAAATGCACTGAGTATTAGCACAACTAATTTGCATAAAAAAACATGCTTAAGGATTAAGTGTGACATGAATATTTAATGAGGCTACATGTTCAAACATGTCTAAAGGATGACCTAATTGCGTTCATAATGAGCTTTTATGTTGGTCACTTGCCAGATATCCATGTTATGCATATCATTAACATTTTAAAACTGTGACATGAATAATTAATGACGCTACATGTTCAAACATGTCCATATGATGACCTACTTAAACTCATGTCATGCATATCATTGACCTACTTAGCAATTGAGTATAAGCACACCTAATTTGCATAAAAAACTTGCTTTAGGATCCCCACCATTCTACTACTGTTGGGCCGGGTGGTCTGCACCCGAGCCAGACGCCTCAATGTGTGTGCGTGCGTGCTGGACGCCGCAGTGCACATGTGAGCCGACTGGCCAGCTACATCCCTGCCAGATGCCACACGGTGCGTCTCGGACGCCGAGCTTCCGGCCCAGTTGGTGCTGCACTGCGCGGTTGGGCCGGATCGCGGCATCCGCGCCGGACGCCAAGCTTCCGGCCCAGTTGCGCACAGGGTATATATAGCTACTGCCTGCCACCACCCAGAGAGTTGGACCTTGGCCTCACTGGGAGCCACATGGTGGTGTACAGTGAGAGACCTCTGTCTGACCAGCCCTATCCCCACCTATTGGTTATTCTAGATATACACTAAGATCTGTACTTTGTGAACACAAGGATTTGCCACACAATAAAGAGGATTATTCTTACTTGCTGGAGTCTGGTCATATGTTAGTAGTAACATCTACAATACTAAATTGTATTGCAGCGTTGTATAAGATGGTGATCCTGCTTACTATTTAAACAAGGGGAGAGATGTAGTGTTTGACTATCACGTCTCTGCAGTAAGGCAGCAAATGACCGGGACGCCCTATAGTAGCGCCCTCTATATAGGCGGCAGAGAACCAATAAACGAGGACTTCCAGCAGGACAATACGGGCGGCTAGACCGCGTGTACAATAGCTCCCTGTTTGTTATCATCATACACCACACCTTGTCCATCATTCCAATGATACATAAATATGGGGCCATCCATAAATGATGTCACACTTTTTTGGCCCTTTTTGATCCCCCCTCCCCCCCATGTCACGCTTTGTCATGTTTTGCCTGACCCCCCCCTCTGTTGTAATACCGACGTACACATGTTTGTGACGTCACTACTTTGGGGGCACTTGGGCGACGAGCGGGATGGCGCACATGGTTCATAAATACAAGTCATCTTAAACCAAACTAGACTGCCTCCTTTTACTTATCAATATCACTTCATGGTGGCTAGCGGTAAAAGGATGTTTGAAGAGACTGTGTGCCACATATTTGATGTTGTGGGACACCAAGAATTGTGAGTAGAGCACCTTTTCTTTTCCCCTTATCAGACCATGTGCTATCTTTGTGTGTCCATGTCCTAAGCTATCCTTGTGTGTCTACAGCCACATAAAGCCAAGCCTTCATATCACCCAAGTCTGCCAAGTAAACCCAATCAGTTGTGGAGCCAGCCATATACACAACTTGTGTAGTGTCCAATGCAACTTAGGCCTATACCAGAACTGTGATTGTTAAATGATAGTTAGTGCCACTGACACAAATAGCTCCAGTGCACCATACCAAAACTAGTGTTATCAAAATGGCTGCCAAATACCCTTCTATGAATTGGGATGCTTCTGACGTAGCAGAGACATTTACACTTTTTAAACAGAGGCTACTCTTGGTATGTGAAGATAACGAAGTCACTGATGCCTCCAAGATAGCCAGAAAAATCAAGATAAGTGTAGGAGAAGAGGGTTTACGCCGTATTAATGCATCTGGCCTTAGTGAAGTAGATCTAAAGAAACCGGAGAAATTATGGGATCTGTTTGAGAAACAGCTGAGAGTTGCGGTAAATTTCCGTATTGAGCGACTGAATTTGATGCAGTACCGACAGAAGAGCGGTGAGTCACTTGATGCTTTTGTCACACGTGCACGAACGCAGGGCTTGCGCTGTGAGTTTACAGACGCAGAGTTGCAGGAGCGCATTATCGAGCTTGTCATCGCCAGCACTCCCATTGCAGAGTTCCGGCGGGAACTCCTGGATAAAGACAAAACACTGACACTGCAGGAAACTCTCAACACTGGCCGACGACACGAAGCAACCGAGAAAGGCAATGAACAGATCCGAACTCTTCGCGAGAACACGACTGACCAGACTTCTATAGATCACGTCTCCAAAAAGAAGCCCTGTTGGAACTGTGGTCGTCACCACGTAATCCGAAGATGTCCGGCATTCAGGGATGAGTGTTCAGGATGCGGGAAACAAGGACACTGGGTAGAATTTTGCAGGTCGAAGCCCGAAGACACTGGCAACAGAGGCCAGAACACTCAAAGCAAATCCAGTTCCAAGCCCCAGAAACACTATCCGAACGCAGGGAAGCAAAGGAAGAATGTGCATGCAGTAACTGCACATGAGAATGAGACACCTGGTAGCTCGGACGCAAGTGACCCTGGTAACTATTCAGAAAGTTTCTACTGCATTAAGATGTCTGATAAGTGTTTCGATGCCATATCCAGATCTACACGCGATGAAGCGTATACTACAATCGGCATTAAGTGTCCAGGGTTAGACGGCACAAAGGGTCTCAGGCTGAAGCTTGACATTGGTGCTCAAAGTAACGCATTACCAGTACACACTTTTAAGCAGATGTTTGGGGACATCGACCCTGATGATGTGTTGTCACCTGTGGGCAAAACTAAGCTAACAGCCTATTCCGGTGAAGACATAAAATGCATCGGCAAGCTCACATGCGACTGAAAGTACGGCAGAGGAGACTGGGTACGCACAACGTTCTATGTTGTTGATGTGCCAGGACCGGTTGTGCTCGGTCTTCCTATGTGTGAGGCACTCAACTTAGTAACTATAAACTGTCATGTTGAGACCATAGTGGCCCAGCCAAGCCGGAGGGTCAACTCCCTGCAGGACCTTAAAAAGTCATTCCCTTGCCAATTTGACCAGATTGGAAGGTTCAAAGACCCAGCGAAGATATTGCTCAAACCTGATGCAGAGCCGTACATTGACCGCCCCAGGAAGTGTAATGTGAACCTTCTTCCCAAAATCAAGGCCGAGTTGGGAAATATGGAGAAGAATGGCATAATCAGAAGAGTCAGGGAACATACCGACTGGTGCTCAAGCATTGTCTATAGCACGAAAGGTGATGGTAGCTTGAGGGTATGTCTTGATCCGAAACATCTCAACAATGCGGTTAAAAGATGTCCTCATAAGACTCCCACATTAGAGGAAATCAACCCATTCTTTACAGGTGCGAAATATTTCAGCAAACTGGACGCAAAGGCTGGCTATTGGAGTGTTCCTCTGGAGGAGAGCAGTCAGTTACTTACCACTTTCCGCACACCTATTGGTAGATATTGCTTTCAGAGGTTATAACATCAGCCACGCTGAAGGTCATCCTCACTTTTTTAGCCCAGTATTTATTGTTTAATGGTTATCCATACGGTACTTTTAATATACATCGATATAAAATTACTACCGGTATTTTATTTCAATATTAATGTCGAGACACAATGTAGCGTGACGATAGCATCTACTGTGATATTATTACATGCAACATATGATAGGATACCCGGTTTTGAAATCCATATAAATAAAAAAAAATGTAAATACAGAATTTATTATACATGGACAAACCGAAGAAATATGTAACTGTGATACTTCAAAATGGCTAATAAAGGTTAAATTGTCTCTTAAAATTGTCTCTTAAAGGTTGCCATTTGGCCTGAACACTAGCCAAGACATATTCCAGCAACGAATGGATGAGATTTTGGAGGATCTTGATGGATGTGTTGGCATCGCTGACGATATCTGTGTCTTCGGTTCCACAGAAGATGAGCATGATGCTAGACTCCTGAAGCTAATGGAAGCTGCCAAGATGCATGGTCTTGTTTTTAACTCGGCGAAGTGTGCTATAAAGAAGCAGTCAATTTCCTTTTTTTGGAAACGTGTACAGTGAAGATGGCATATCACCAGATCCGGCCAAGGTGAAGGATATCCATGAGATGCCAGTCCCACAAGACCGAGAGGACCTACAACGCTTCCTAGGCCTACTAACATATATGGGATCCTTTATTGCAAATCTCAGTACACAAGCAGCCATACTTCGGGATCTGCTCAAAAAAGATGTCCCATTCGAGTGGTCAGACGACCATCAGCATGCGTTTGAGAAGCTCAAAGGAGCCATATCTGACCAAGCGAAAGTGGCCTTCTATGACTCCACCAAACCAATAGCTTTGGAGGTAGATGCATCACAAAAGGGCCTTGGTGCAGCATTGATACAGGAGGGCAAGCCTATAGCCTTTGCCCCCAAATCAGTCACCAAGACACAATCAAATTATAGCAACATCGAGCGCGAGACACTAGCTCTTGTGCATGGGGTAGAAAGGTTCCATACATACCTGTATGGCAGATCTTTCACAATTATATCTGACTACTACTCAAAGTTCCCAATTGTCAAAGAACTACAAGCGCCCGTGACATCTGAGGTAGTTAAGGACATAGTGGAAGAGGCCTGCGGTACCTTTGGCTGACCAGACGAGATTAGGTCCGACAATGGGCCACAATATGCCAGTGAGACATTCAAGAAATTTTGCCGTCACTGGGGAATCAATCATACAACGTCCTCGCCACACTATGCCCAGTCAAATGGCTTCATAGAACGCCAGATACGATGGGTCAAGTCAGTGATAAAAAAATGCATCAAGACAAAAGAGAATGTCCAGATGGCCCTCCTGAACCTGAGGGCTACTCCAGTTGACAACCGATTGCCGTCACCAGCGGAGATGCTGCTGGGGAGGCAAGTAGCCTCCATATTGCCTACAAGGCAGACAAACATTGATCAGGAAGTCAAGGATCAGCTGGAAGGTAGAGGCGAAAGGGCAAAAGAGCATTATGATCACACTGCGAGAGACCAACAACTAGCACCACTGTACCCAGGGCAAGGTGTCCGTATCCAAGACCAAGTGACAAAGACTTGGGCACCAGGGACAGTGGTCGAAAAATGCCTGGAGCCAAGATCTTACGTCGTAGAGACCCAAAAGGGCAGCAAGCTGCGTCGCAACAGGCATCACCTCCGGGAAACACTCCAGACGCCCCGAGCCCCGATTCCACAGCTCGTGGACCTCGGCAGCGAGGACAGAAGGGGGGAAAAAGTCATTATGAGGCAAGAGACTCAGCCTGTGACCGACAACACAGAAGTGGCAGCTACCGCTTCACCCCAGAAGGCTCCTGAGACAGCCCCTATGCCTGTGGTTCGCACTACTAGGACAGGCCGTGCCGTCAAACCACCAGCACGCTATCAGGAATAAACCCAAACAGTTAGGGACCACCTGCCAGCCAGAGGACAGAATAAAGCCTCCAGGTGGATGAAAACAAGGGCAGTCTACCCTATGTTTTCTATTTAAGTAGTTGTTGTGTAACAGTGAACAAATTAAGTTCATCTATAGTAAAAGACTTGTTCATACTCATATATAACATTAAGGACTTATTCAATTGAGATGTAAGAGTTCATGTAAGAGCGCTGCTCTCGATACCCTATGGACACAAACTCAAACTGTCACCATGATATGTTCTTCTTGTAACAAGGGGGATGTTGTAATACCAACGTACACATGTTTGTGACGTCACTACTTTGGGGGCACTTGGGCGACGAGCGGGATGGCGCACATGGTTCATAAATACAAATCATCTTAAACCAAACTAGACTGCCTCCTTTTACTTATCAATATCACTTCACCCTCCAGGCGTGACGTCACACAAGCAGCTCCCCCCCCCCTCGATTGTAAATAAATACAAGGGTCCCAGATGGGAGGGTGCCGTGTCACTTGTCGTTTAAAAAAAATGCTAATGTTCCCTGCTGATTTTCAGAAAAGGGTTTTGTCCCTTGTCACTAGCCCTCATGTCTTGTCTGTGGCAAGCCATTTGTTCACCCTCGATATCAAAGTTTTAAACTCTGATATCTGACTAAGAAACTCTGACATCAGCTTTAATTAAAACTTTGATATCAGAGTTTCAAATTTTAATATCAGGAGTTTCAAATTTCAATACGGGATTAATATCAGTTTAAAACTCAGATAACATCCGGGGTGAACATATTGCTTGCCATACCTACTTGTCACTAGCCCCCATGTCGTAAAAGGTGACAAAACTTGAGGGGTTTCGTGCCTTACTGCTGTGACAGTCATGTAAGCTGTTTTGGCAGCCACTGCCCATATGCGCAGGACAGCACCTTCAAGCTGGCGGTCTGGTATAGGATCCCTCCTCAGTGAACCATGTC
This sequence comes from Harmothoe impar, assembly GCA_947462335.1. Classification (NCBI taxonomy): domain Eukaryota; kingdom Metazoa; phylum Annelida; class Polychaeta; order Phyllodocida; family Polynoidae; genus Harmothoe; species Harmothoe impar. The sequence goes on along the minus strand of OX381706.1, from coordinate 41,942,865 downwards.
TGAGATATCAAAAGCCATGGTTTGTCTGGCCCTACCTACTATGTGCCTCTACATGGGTACCCGCAATTTTGACCGTGTCGCCGGGTCGAATTTTAGCAGTAGGGCAGTGGCATTGTGTCGATTTTTAGCTATATAAGAACAAAGAGAAAAAAACCTGTGAGTCGATTTTTATCCCTGATTTTCCTGTGTCCGTCGATTTTTAAAAGGGCCTAAGGGGTCGTCCATAAATGATGTCACGCCCTAGGGGGGGAGGGGGGGTCAGAAATTTGTGACAAAATGTGACAAGGGGGGGAGGGGGGGTTGGCATGTGCATGATGTCACGTTTTGAAAAAAAAAATTACATTTTCATGTCTGCAAAATGGGAAGTTGTATTGCATACAACCAAATATCTAAGTTTCTACCTACCCAAGCCTATTAATAGGAAAAGAAAACATGATTTGATTGAAATGGATTAGCGGATAGCTGATATAATAGTGGATCTAAGATTATCAATTAAGGACCGGGCGAGAAACCCCTATAGACTATTGCTTAGACTAGATTATTGACAATGTTATCTATGATAATCGTGACACAATGCATATTCTAAGATGGAAAAGTACAAGACCTCTACCAGAATTACCGTAAAACCTTGCATATTGTGCCATCACAATAATGTGCTAGAGTGCTCTTTAGTTCGGCCATTGTGATAGCTTGTCGGGACATATTCATGCGGGAGCGTGGACAAGAATATCTTTAAAATCTTAAAAGAGCACTGAGTCTATGACCTAACCCCACTGAGTTTTGCACACAAATGACCTTGTGGATTCAAAGCTCCTTTAAAATCAATAATCATAAAAACTTAATAATCTTAAAGTTAAAAACATTTAAGGTTAGGTGGTGCCACTATGCTAGCACTAGTAATATCATTGTATAGATTGGAGGTTCTGCCCCCGAACCCCTCTTTCTTTTTTCTCTGTTTTTCCCCCTTTTCTTGTTTTTGGAAAATCTTACATAGGCTATGTGGAAGCAGGGAGGGGGGGCGCAGTGTGCATTCTACCCTGAGACAGAGGTGCCCTCTGGTGTTGAGATTATCAATTCTAAGATTGGAAAGATTTTCTTGTCCATGCTCCCATGTGAGTGTATTCATTTGTGCGTGGTGAAACCCCCAGCCCTTTATCAAGAGAGGCTGTTATCCAAGGTCCTGTTTTGGCACTGTAAATTCCCACAAACCAAACCTCTAGTGCGGGTTATACAATCTTCTCAAAGTCTAGGTGCGGATAATACAAGGGTTTTTGAAAGTATAGAATAGTACTAAAATCACGATTTTCAGACCCCAGGTGCAGGTTGTGGGTTTCTACCAAATTTGGGGTGCGAGTTATATGGGAAGTACAGGTTATACGTTAGAATTTACAGTACTAAAGATTTGGAGACCCTTATACTTCAGGTGCTTATTCAAGACCAGTGCTCTTTTAAGAGCAGGCACATGATGGCAATGGTAATTAAGGTATAGGCTAAGAGCTGTGCTTTCATAAATAATCCTATAAGCCACACAAAGCTTATTCACAAGGTTTAATAATAAATGGAACAAAAATAAAACAATTAGAAAATTAATGTGAGAGCAAATTCTAATTGGTGGAGAGGGGTCTAAAGGCCCTGTTACATGGACGTCATCTGACGTCAAAACGTGGCTGCATCTGCCTTCAAAATTGAGTTACACATTGAAGGCATATGCCTTCAAAATCAGAACGTGTTTGATTTCAACTGCAAATGCCTTCAACTGCAGATGACTTCAAAAGTATTAACGTCAAATGACGTCCGTGTAACAGGGCCTTTAATACTGTAATGGGAAACTAGGTGATCGCTTAGGTCTAAGAAGAAGAACGATAAGAGGAAGTAAGGTACAATAAAAGGGTTGTATTCAACAAGTAAGCAGTTACATAGTCTTCAATGATATCAGTTGCAGGAACACCTCCTGCTCCTTCAGACCCTGGAGTAAGACTGACTCCTGCTCCGCAGGCGCCCCTATATATAGCCCGCCCTGCGGAGCCAACGACCCCCTGCCGGCGAGTATCCGAACTAGGTGCTCCGCAGGCTCCGCAGGGACTGCGGAGCCTGCGGAGCCCCCCCCGGCTCCGCTACACCCTCCCCTCGTTATCTTAAGACCCCTCCCCCCAGACTTAGACGGTGGCCCTCTCCACCACATTGTGAGGGAATCCATAATTAAAGATGAGAATCCCCTAGGCTGGTAGCAGTCGCCTTACATTATTATTTATGATACCCAACTTTATGATTAAACTATAACAGTCAGAGTAGACCACCTGTCTTATTGTTATGATTACATGCGCACTTATAATAACTAAGTCCAGTTATAAATCAGTCGAACTGGCTTGCCATGCCTGGTGCCCATGTAGTCCTTAACGCTACGGCGAACGGCCGGATGGAGTCAGGAGCAGGGGTACAGCTCGGGCCTAACAGGTCCTGACGAAGGATGGAGTGAAGAGCGTGATGGTGATGGTGGATGGTTGGCGGGCGCCCGGCTGCTTCCGGGACCCAAAGCCTTGGATCCCTTCCGCAGCCCCCCGCAGGGTGACGGATGACGATGGCGATGATGGATGGCGGTTCGGTCGGCGGCCTGCGGTCTCCGGCACGACCCGACGGCTGGGGCTCAGGGCAGGTCTTCACCTGGTTCCTCTCCTCCCTGTAACACAAGTTGAACGGTAAGTCACTGCTTCTTATCCCTCTGAATCAAATTGTGCCCTCCCCATCGCGCACCCGGCCGGATTCCTCTCCTCCCGCTAGCTATCCCTCTCTGCCGACTTCCCCTTACGATGCGCAACGCCTGCGTTGCTCCTATCCGCTACCCTCCTTTCCCTACTGGTCTCCCTCCCGGCATGAGGCCCGATTGATCCCTCCATGATTAGTACGTCCCGTATCTTTCTCAACTCACCTCTGGTGCAGGCGGTTCCTCCCCTCGTGCCGCTGGAGGGTCCCCTTGGCCGCGACGGTGCCGTACCAGGCGGTACTGTGTAGTTACCGAGGCCACCACCTCGTACAGGTCCGGACCCAGCACCCGCAGCCGAGAGCTGAGGTCTCCGCCCGTGGTGATGAAGTTCTCCCCCATGGAGAGTGGGGGCAGCAGGAAGGCGGCCCACCGCTCCAGGCGGTTGGGGTCCCGGTCGGTCACCAAGAGCCAAGGGAGTCGTACGGGTAGTGGAGCGTCCAGCTCTGCGGTCCTGCTGCTTCCGGAGGCGGCGGCGGCGGTCGGAGCTCCCCGTCGCGGGCCCAGACCACCTCCGGCGCTAGGTGGGGTCCTTCTGAAGGAAGACCCCGGCCCTCTGGTGGTAGGGGAGTGATGTTGTTGCGTGTCGGTGGGTGCTGCTTCCCCGGCCTTCTCCTTATACTTTTGAAGGGGCTGGTCCTTCCCCCATTTGCTCACCCCCTTCTTCTTGGTGGGAGGCGGGGGCGGGTTGCGGGGTGAGCGCCACTCCTCCGGCAGGCTTTCCAGTTCGGTATCGCTGAGGGAGAGGTGACCCCCGGCGGACCGACCTTGGCGTCTCGGCCTGCTTGCGGGTCGTGGCCGAGGCCGGGGTCCCTGCACTCCTCGCACCTGCACGGGTGCCTCTGGGTCATAAGGCCGGAACGTGATGTCCACCTGGGGGTCATCCTGTGGCACCATCACTGCCAGGGAGTGGTCCCATTCCCCGGCGGCGTCCAGGCCAGGACGGAGACGTAGTTCCCCGGGCTCCTGGCAGTGTCGGAGTGTTGCCGCCATGACCTCCGCGGGGAGCACAATGTCCCCTCCCTCGTTGGCGCCGCCCTCCGGTGGCGCCGCCTGATGGTCGGTCTCTCCTGCCTCGGTCTCCACGCCGGTCTCTCCGTGCTCCGGTGTCGTGGAGTGGTGGCTTTCCGTTAGCACTGGGGGGTCCGGTGGCGTTTCTCCTTCTCCCTCCTCAGCCGCCATCCCCGTATGGGACCCGCTGAGGTGGAGGGCTGAGAGGGGCACCCAGCAGCCCGTTACCGGGTCCTGCACCGTGGCCTCGGTGTCGTGGTGTGCTACCCCCGGGGAGCTAGCTCGAGGGGGGGGAAGCTCCTCATCCACCCTGATGGTAAGAATGGGTGCTGCCTCGTCGTCTGAGGGCCCGTCATCCAGTATGACGTGTGCATACTGCACTGGCTCTGCTACGTCGGGTTTGGGAACTGAGCCGGACTCGCATTCCGCCTCCTCGGATCGGAGGTATTTCTCCAGTTCGTCCATGGAGCCTGGGGTAATGGGTGGAATAGTAGGTGTAGTTTTGGGACGGGGTGGGGTGACGGTGCACAGTACCAAGGGTGGTCGCGCTCGGGGGGAGGGCGCCAAGTGCCGCTCCGGCACCGCGTGCCCTCGCTGCTGTAGGAGGGCCCGCTCCTCCCGGGTCTCCCCGAAGGACTCGAAGATGGCGAGGCGCTGCTGGGTCAGCACGCGGCGCCCCTCGGCCAGTCGCTGGGCGAGCCTAGCCACGCTCTCGTGGTCCTCCCCTGGGCTGACAGCCATGGTTGTGGTCTCTTCCTGGGTGTCCGGTGCGGGGGTCCCGGTGGCCTGCCGGAGGGGGTCACCCGTAACCTCCAGGAGGTTCTCCGCCGCTGTCGCCGCTTCCGCCGCTTCCGCCTGGGAGTCCTCGGCATCCTGAGACTGGGAGGGGAGGAACCCCGGCGAGCCCAGGCTGAAGGCCGGGGAAGACCCGAGCGACCCGGGGGTGTGGTGTACCGCCAGAAGAGGTGGGGGTACCGGCAGCGGGGGTGGGGCCTTCCTTTCCGCCTTGGTGGGTATGCGGGCCACCTTAGCCTTGTGCCCCTCCGCTTCCTCCACCACCTTCCTCTTCTCCGGCCGGGGGGGGGGGTGCGGACGGCTGTGCCGGTCTCTGCCTCCCGGGAGGCGGTTGTTGCCGTGGCGATCCCTGTTACCGGGGGGCCGGTTACGACGGGGGCGTTGTCTCCGACGGGGAAGGTGGGGGCCGGGGACTGCAAGGGGCCAGTGTCAGCTTCGTCCACACGGCGCACCACCAGCCTTGCCTCCTGGAGCTGCGGCCGTCCGCTCCCTATACCCTTGGTTGGCCCACCCTTCTTACCCGGTGACTTAGGCGCGGGTGCCGAGGGCGCTGACCTCTGCTTGGCCACCTTCTGCTCTTTGTCAGGGGTGGCTACTGTGGCGTCGGCAGAGGAGGCGGTGGAGGACTTCCTTTTGGGGGTGGCCACAGCGGTCTTGGTGGAGGCGGCGGCGGGGGCGGTTTTCCTCCTAGTTGACTTGCTGGCCACAGGGGACGGAGTATCTGCCCTAGCAGCGGAGCCCGCAAGGTCCTCCGGGGCCTGGCTGTGCCGCTCCTCCCTGGTTACTGGTGGGGCTCTGGTCTGGCTGGTAGAGGGCTTGGCTGCCTTACCTGCGGACTTCGACCGCGACCGCCCTCTCTTTTCCGCCTCACCTCCCTCGCTGGACTGGGAGCTCACGGAGCCGCTCCTCCGCTTCCCGCTCGGCACTATGGGGTGGGGTTCGGGCATGCTGCCGCCATCCAGCACCCACTCATGCTGGGCGCCCCCGTCTTTGACGTGGAAGCCCGTCAGGTGACGCCGCATATCCCCCTTTCGGACTGAGGCGAACCGTATACCCTTCTCACCCCCCGTGCAGACCTCCTTGGGGCACAGCCACCCCGTACTGGGCCCGTGTACCTCTGCCAGGTGTCTCGACAGGTTGTTCTTCCGGGTGAAAGAGCGTTCACAGCGAGCGCATTTGAACATTTTGGGGTTTCTGCTTACTCTTGCGGAGCTTGCAGAGCTTGCGGAGTCTGCGGAGTCTGCGGAGTCTGCGGAGTCTGCGGAGTCTGCGGAATGTGTGGAGTCCGTGTCCGCAGAGGTCTCGCTGCCTGCGGGGGAGTGGGAGTAAGAGGCCCGTCGGTTCTTACCGGTGCTGCTACTCCTTTGCTCCTGCTCCTCCGCTGATGTTCCTCGAGCCACCCTTTTTTTCTCTTTGCTGCGGCTCCTCCCTGCTCTGCGTGGGGGGTTGGAGCGGTCATCCAAGATGGCGGCCCTGTGTTTTGGTCTCGCTCCCTCTCACTCCGCGCGAGAGCCGCGAGACTTGAGCTCCGCAGCAGACTCCGCAGCGGCCCGCTCCGCAGCCAGCTGCTCCGCAGCGGACTCTCGCGCGGGGCGAGAGCCGCGAGATTTTGACTCCGCAGCTGCCCGCTCCGCAGCCGCCCGCTCCGCCATGCCGTAATCTACCCTGGAGGGTGACGTTGCCCTGGCCCTCCTGGGGGGTGTGGGACTCCTGTTTTTAGTTCTAGCTTCTCCCCTCTGACACTCACCCCTTTTGTTTTTCTTTGCAAGGGTTCTTGGGCTGCTCCTATTTCCTTTCTTAGCCTTTCGGAGAACGAAGGCAGCGCAGGGATTTTTTCGTTTGCCCATTTTGCTTCCCAATCTATTCCACACAGATGACATTGGCATTGACGTCATGTAACGGCACCACTGGGGAGCAAGCGTGCCCGGATGTTCCGCAGTGCCCGGATGTTCTCTTGCGGAGCCGGCCGCTGCGGAGCCTGCGGAGTCTGCGGAGTCTGCTGAGTCTGCGGAGTCCGCGGAGTCCCCGGCGGCGGCCAAGTGGGGAGCCAATGGCACTGTCAAGTCCAATCCGGGAGGGGCCTCCGCTTCCGGCCGGTACCCCACTCTCACCCTGTTAATTCTATCTTCCATGCCTGGTGGTGGTTCAGGTACCACTTTGAGCTGGTCAAAGGGGACTATGCGTACCTTCCTTTCGCTTTTTATCTCGTAGATGGAGCCCGAAATGCGCTTCGTTATTTTCCAGGGTCCCGTCCACAGGCGTTGCAGCTTGGGACTCCTACCCACCTTTTTGCCGGGGTGATGGTAGTATACGGTCGCTCCTGTGGGTATCTCCCGTAAAACCGCCCTACCGTCATAGTTCCGGGCCTGCCGCTCCACGGAGACCCCGATGTGCTGTCGTGCCAGTTCGTGCGCCACTGCCATTTGTCTCTGGAGATTCGCCACGTACCCTTCTTTGCCTCCCCCCACCTCCTCTTCCGGGTCCGGGTATAGGAGGGAGAGAGGAATGTTAGTCTCCCGTCCCAACATCATCATGTTGGGTGTGAGGCCGGTGGTAGAGTGGACAGAGGACCGGTAAGCCGACATTACCATCTGCAGGTGCTCGTCCCAGTCCAGCTGGTCCTCTGACACCACCGCAGACAGCAAGGCCTCTATGGTCCGGTTGGCTCTCTCCACCATGCCATCCGACCTCGGGTTGAAGGCGCACGTACGGGTCTGTTTTATCCCCAAGAGCTGTACCACTTCCCTGAAGAGGTGAGACTGAAAGTTCCTGCCCTGGTCCGAATGCAGACTGGTGGGGGTGCCGAAACGGCATACCATAGTGTCCACCAAAGCCCTTGCCACCGTGGCTGCCTCCTGGTTGGGCATTGCTATGGCCTCGGACCACTTGGTGAAATAATCCACCACTACCGCTATGAACCGATTGCCCCGCGGTGTCAATGGTAGAGGTCCCATTACGTTGATTGCGATGCGCTCCATGGGGAGCCCTACCCCAATATGTCCCATCGGCGCCCTGCGGGGGTGGGGGGGCGGCTTCCTCTCCAGGCATCTCTTGCAGGTCGCCGTCCAGTAGGTAACATCCCTCCTAAATTCGGGCCAATACCACCGCTCCTGCAGCTTGCGGATAGTGCGGTCCCTTCCAAAATGCCCAATCAGGCCTCCCCCGTGCGCTGACTCCCACGCCTCCTCCCTTCTCCTCTCTGGCACTATTATCTGGAAAACTCGGCTGCTTCCCGGGATAAACCACCACCTTCCCAGTAACTCCTTCTTGATCTGTAGCCGTCCCAGTTGGCTAGCCAGTGACTTCAGGGCGTATGAGCCGTCCGCCAGTTCCTCCGGGGGGGGGGGGCGTCGTCTGGTCCTGAACCCACTGGTACACCCGCCCCACCACCGGATCCTCTCTCTGATCCTTAGTCCACCCCTGCCGGATGCCCTCTGCTACCTCCGGGTCCGCGGAGCCCGCTCTAGTTATCATTCGGACAGCGGGGGGGACCTCGCCCTCTTCCCCGTCCGACCGACCGCACTGCCTGCAAGGGATCCGGGAGAGCCCATCGGCATTTCCGTGTAGGCGCCCCGGTCGGTGTTCGATGGTAAAGTCGTATGTGTCCATGATCTGCAAACATCGAGCCACCTGTCCCTCCGGCTCCTTGAAGGCCATCACCCACTTCAATGCCGCATGGTCGGTTCGGACGAGTACGTTACTTCCCAGGAGGTAGTGCCTGAACTTTTTGAGCCCAAACACCACCCCCAGCAACTCCCGCCGGGTGACGCAATAGTTGCGTTCCGCTCTATCGAGGGTTCGGCTGCCGTAGGAGAGGACGATCTCTTTCCCCCCTTGTCGTTGTGAAAGGACAACCCCTAAGCCGGTGTCGGATGCGTCCGTGTCCAAAACCAATTGTCCCTCCTCTTCCGGGTATCCCAGGATGGGGGCTGACATGAGCAGTTCCTGCAGTCCCGTAAAAGCTGATTGGCACTGCTCACCCCACCGGAAGACGCGGCCCTTCTCCGCCAACGAGGTCAGTGGCTTGGCTAGTGATGCGAAGTCCGGGACGAAGGAGCGGTAATATCCCGCGAGTCCCACGAAACTCCTTACTTCTGTCAGGCTGCATGGGGTTGGCCAGTCCCTTATAGCTTCTATCTTTGCCGGGTCGGTTGCGATTCCTCTTTCGCTGACCACGTGCCCTAAGAAGGCAACCTCTTTCTGTGCCAGCTGGCACTTCTTCAGTTTGACTTTGAGCCCGGCGGATTCCAGCCTCTCCAGAACCTCCCCCAGCCTCCTCAGATGTCCTTGGAAGTCCCGGGAGAAGACCACAATGTCATCCAAGTACACCAAGCAGGAGGTCCATTGCAACCCCCGCATGGCGACTTCCATGAGCCTCTCGAACGTCCCGGGGGCGTTACAGAGGCCGAATGGCATAACCGTGAACTGAAACAGCCCCCGGTGTGTTGAGAAGGCGGTCTTCTCCCGGTCCTCTGGGGCCATGGCCACTTGCCAGTAGCCACTGACGAGGTCCATAGTGCTGAACCACTGGGACCCCGCCAGTGTGTCCAGCGAGTCATCGATCCGAGGCAAAGGATACGCGTCCTTCACCGTCGCCTCGTTTAGTTTGCGGTAGTCCACACAAAACCGCATGGACCCATCCTTTTTTTTGACAAGGACGACCGGTGACGCCCACGGACCCTCTGCCTCCTCTATTATACCGGTCTCCAACATTTTGTCCACCTCCGCATCCACCAACGCTCTCCTGTGTGGAGCCAAGCGCCGTGGCGGCAGGCGGATGGGGGCCCGGTTCCCGGTGCGGATATGGTGTTGAATGGAGTTCGCCCGGCCCGTGTCTCCCGGGCGTAGTTGGAAAGCACCTATATGCTTACGGAGGAGTGCCGACAAGTCCCCTATTTGGTCCTCCTTTACCCCCTCTGTGAGCACCTCCAACACCGCTCGCACCTCCTCTTCCGTCCCGGGTGGGGTATCGGTTGCCAGTCGACACTTCTCCCCGACCCCTCCCGGATGGCCCCCGGGGGGCTCGGCCGCCCCTACCGGCTCCAGGGACGCCAGTGTCATATCGCGGTATACTACCACTGGGTCCTGACCGGGGTTGAAGATCCGGACTGGTGTGTTAGATTCCCGTGTATCAATGAGGGCCCACCCCACCAGCAGGCCCCTGTGTTCCTCCATCTCTCTCAATCCTTCCATTAGGCCATCGTCCTCCCCCTCCCAGTCCCCCACGAGGTATCCGTCGATGAGCCTCTCTTCTCCCGGGGGTATCACCGTCGTGTTGCAGCTGATGACCCGACAGAAATTTAGGCCCTCCTCCATTTCCTCCTCCTCTACCCACGTCCGCCGGAGCAACCGCTCCCCGGCCAGGTCCACCATGAACCCAGATTCCCGCAGGAATCGGCAACCCACTATGGCGTCCGTGGGTATTTCCGACAGTTCGAAGGTCATGGGCCACGCGCTCCTGCCCACTATCAAAGCAATTGTCAGACTTCCGTGTAACCTCAAGGGACGTCCCTCAACCGAGTAAACCACCTCCTTCCTGGTTTCCAGTGTGCCCGGCTCGCCGTGGGACCGCCACCACGATAGGGACAGCATATTGACAGTAGCACCGGTATCCACCAAACATCCGATGCTCCTGCCCCCCAGACTGCCCTCTATGAGGAGGCCGGCCCCGCCCTTCTCCAGGCGACCCGCCACTATCTCCGTTTGCCCCTCGTCCTCCACGACCCTGCAGTGGCTAGTCTGCAGGGTCGATTCTAGTTTTCCAGAACCGCAGCGACCGGGCCTGATGCATTGAGTGCAAGCGGTGCCTGCACCGCCGCCCCTGCTTTGGCATCTGCCGCTGCCATCTGAGCCGCCCACGTAGGGCAATTACTCCTACGGTGGCCCAGCCCTGCACAGTGGTAGCACCTGGTTTCTGACATGGGGATGCGAGGCCTGTCCTCCCTCGGTCTGGAGGGCCTGTCTCCTGACCTTTCCCCCCCATTTCCTACCCCCGAAGCAGGACCACGGCCGGATAGGGCTGTAGTGACGGTCTGCCGGAAGTGAGCGTTCTCTGCTCTCTCTTTCCGGGCGTCCTCCCGCAGAGAGGACATCTCCTCCCCGATCGTCTGTCCAGTGGCCCGTACGATCTGGGCTCCTCCGTACGGCCGCATACAGGCCTCCGCGTGCAGGCCCACCTGCACCGCTTCCAGGAGAGTGGCTGCGGTGGACTGGTGTATCCACAGCTGTAATTGCTGATCCCGGAGGCTCTCCACGAAGCGGTCCTTGGCCATTACGTCGACGGTAGCCATATCCGCCTGTGGGTAGGCCAGGCGGGTGTACCGTTCTACCTCCTCCGCATGCGCCTGCAGGCACTCCCCCTTACCTCGTTCTTTCGACCTCAGCAGCGCCTTATACATGGCCGCCTGGTTGGGAGGTTGGAATCTCGCGATGAGCGCATTCTTTAGGTGGAGGAATCCTTTCTCCGATGCAGGTTCTATACCTGTCAACAGTCGTGGAGCCCCCCCCCCCGTTAGGCTAAGCCCCAGGAAGACGCCAGCCGTGGCATCATCCCAGCCACTGGCCTGTCTGCACAGCTCGAAGTGTGCCAAGTATTCGGTGAGGTGTCCCGTCCCGTCAAACTTGCCCGGCATCACCACTGGCTTCTCCATCCTATCCCCATAGTTCTTTCTTGTTGTCTCCCATTTGTCCCCAGTGGTTATCCTTGGGTCGAGGGGTAGCTGTGCCGGTTTGGTAGGCCCCTCCCATAGCGGTCTCTCCGCATTCCTTGGCCCCCCCGCCGAGCCAGTCCTCCACTGCCCGTTGGGCGTCATTCCGGTGGCGCCCCCCATTCCTTCTATCCTCCCCCCCTCACGAGCGCCGGGCTTGGGCTGGCTACCCGTTTTTCAAAAACCTTTGCCTCCCTCCCGGCCGTACCCCACTCTCTCTCTGCTTCCAACCACGCTGTGCCTCCATTGGTGGGGGCGGCCTGGGCCCTCTTCACTGCCGTTTCCATAGCCGCACGGTATGCCTCTTCCCTGCGGCTCACCTCCTCCCTTGCCGCGTCTACTCGGGCTATTTCCCATCGTACTGTTTCCTCCCGGAGAGCGTCTTCCTCCGCTCTCTCCCTGGCGTCGGTCCGGTATGCTGCCCTCTCCTCCTCCTCCTTCACCTCCTGTAGGGCCCTTTCCTCCGCCAGTCTCTGCTGTCGTGCTCTATCCAGGCTCTCTCTCTCCTTCTCAGCCTCCCGTAACCGGGTCAGCTCCCTCTGATGCTGGTCCCTCTCCCAGCGCTCCTTCTGCGCAGCTGCTGAGCGGGCCTCCATCTCTCGCCGGGACGCCGACTCTCGGACCTTCTGCCGGATTATTTCCACCATTGGATTGGACTCCTTCTCCCCTGGTCTGAGGACTCCCCCCGGCGAGCCTGCCGATGCCCCCAGAGCCATAGCCCTGTCGTCCCCCCAGGGTGCCAGGGTGAGAGGGGACGGCCCCCTGGTGGAACTCCCTGCGGAGTCAGCGAGGTGTGGTGCTGCGGAGTCAGTCTGGTCAGTTTTTTGTGGAGCTGCGGAGTCAATTGGCTGCGGAGCTGCGGAGTCCATCAGCTGCGGAGCTGCGGAGTCAATCGGCCGTGGAGCTGCGGAACCCCCTCCTGCGGCAGCCGTGGAGTCCGCCTGCGGAGCTGCGGAGTGAAGGAACGTTCCTGCTCCCCGCGGCTGCGGAGCTGAGTAGCTCGCCGTCCTCCATTCTACTGTTTCATCCAGCTCTTCGCTCCTCCTGCCCACTCTAGTGGGAGAGCTCCATGCCGACTCCCTCCTTTCTCCCTCCTCTTTTTCCTTCCTTCCATCCCCCACTGCTCCTACGGCTAGAGATGTCCCAAACTGGTTGGAGAGCTCCTCCCATTTCTTCTCCTGCTCCTTCCTGTTCCTAGCCATCTCGTCCATTCTCCTCGCCTCCTCCTCCCTCCAGTCCATTACCCAGGCCTGCTGCCTCTCTGCCTCCCTGGCTTGCACCCTCTCCTTGTCCAGGGCAATCACCTGCGATGCCGGTGAGTTGAATCCTGGGGGAGGTCTCCTATCTCCCATGTCCCCTCCACTTGCCGTGGATCCTTCCCTTCCCTGCATGGTCGACCTACCTTCCATCGTCTCAAAAAGGCGTATGTTCACAGTTTTTAACCGCTTGTCACCACTGTAATGGGAAACTAGGTGATCGCTTAGGTCTAAGAAGAAGAACGATAAGAGGAAGTAAGGTACAATAAAAGGGTTGTATTCAACAAGTAAGCAGTTACATAGTCTTCAATGATATCAGTTGCAGGAACACCTCCTGCTCCTTCAGACCCTGGAGTAAGACTGACTCCTGCTCCGCAGGCGCCCCTATATATAGCCCGCCCTGCGGAGCCAACGACCCCCTGCCGGCGAGTATCCGAACTAGGTGCTCCGCAGGCTCCGCAGGGACTGCGGAGCCTGCGGAGCCCCCCCCCGGCTCCGCTACAATACTCTGATTTTATACACATGTAGCCATTTAAATTGTTGCAACTATGCATGGTCCCTTAGGTGCACATAATTATTTTTTTAGGGGGGGAGGGGGGCATTTCTCAAATCCAAACATAATGGAGATGGGGTCGAGATTATTTGTGGTTGATTGGTGGTAGGGGGTTGGAAAAAATTGTGGTGTTTGGAAAATCCACCAAACCACATATCCCCCCCCCCCAGCTAGTATAGTTACTCAGCCCTTAGAAGTGTTTGTTGATATCATGTAGACTTATTTTGGGGTTTCCCTCATGGGACCAGGTACCTGTTTTAATTTACGATCAAGGGGGGGGGGGCTAGCTGCTTGCGTGACGTCACGCCTGGAGGGGGGGTCAAGCAAAACGTGACAAAGCGTGACATGGGGGGGAGGGGGGGTCAAAAAGGGGCCAAAAAAGCGTGACATCATTTATGGACGGCCCCTAAAAGGGCCATGTCCCCGTGTCGCCCGTGTAGATTTTTACCCATGTAGAGGCACTACTATGGTACTAGCCCAGGTATGTAGGACCAGGCAAATAAAAGAACACTTGCTATCCTTCAAAAAGAGTAGGGGATGTGCCGAGGTAGCGGTTTTCTCCCTCACCTCACCTCATATATGCGGTCATTCATTTCATAGATTCGATCATCCAGATGCGGTCACGTACTGATGTATTGTGCAAGCAGCATATAAATATCTGTCCTACTACTGCGAGGCAGACTACCACTATTTGTGGCTGACTCCTTGCCAACTTGAGATTTCACAGTACACTTGAACGTAAAACAACCTAATCAATTAATCAATCAAAAAATGTGAAAATGGCATTGTCGAGGCATAATGCTTTCTTTTGAGTAACGATCCAGTAGGCTGTTGCCAACCCCCCCCCCGCCCCCCCCAATAATATATAACATGGAACATGATACCATTTCAATCAAATCATGTTTCCTTTTCCTATTAGGCCAAATTTTTCTTTTAAAAAAGGTTTCCGGTAACCAGACCGGGTCGAGCAAAACAGTGCGGGGTCCCCCTCTTTTTTTAAATTTCTCTCCTTTTTTGCCACTTACTGTTTTTATGTTTAGAGCGAAGACCCTAAATTCAGGCCTAAAAGTGAGATTAGCAAAAACAATTTGAGATCTGACCAGCCTTCACAGACCATGTTGCCAGAAACCAACCTTTTTTTCCATTTTTGTAATGTAAGATCGGTGAACTTGACATGTTGCGGACATAGAATTTTTTTTTTTTTTTCAAAACGTGACATCATGCACATGCCAACCCCCCCCCCTTGTCACGTTTTGTCACAAATTTCTGACCCCCCCTCCCCCCCTAGGTCGTGACATAATTTCTGGACGACCCCTATGCAAGGGGTGAAATCAGTATCTAGGGCTATGTGTTTATTGGAAATTATTCAACAAATTTTCAAGCTTAGGGCTTAGGCCATCACGGTCTACAGGTACAGGGCCCGGGTAGGCCTAGGTCCACAGGGCCTAAAACAAGCAAGTAGAAAAATGACCACGGACCACATACAGCTTAGGCCCTTGAAGTGATATTGATAAGCAAAAGGAGGCAGTTTAGTTTGGTTTAAGATGACTTGTATTTATGAACCATGTGCGCCATCCCGCTCGTCGCCCAAGTGCCACGAAAGTAGTGACGTCACAACATGTGTACGTCGGTATCACAACATCCCCCTTGTTACAAGAAGAATATTACATGGTGACAGTTTGAGTTTGTGTCCATGGGGTATCGAGAGCAGCGCTCTTACAATGTACTCTTACATCTCAATTGAATAAGTCCTTAATGTTTGTTATATATGAGTATGAACAAGTCTTTTACTATAGATGAACTTAATTTGTTAACTGTTACATAACAACTACTTAACTAAAAAACACAGGGTAGACTGCCCTTGTTTTCATCCACCTGGAGGCTTTATTCTGTCCTCTGGCTGGCAGGTGGTCCCTAACTGTTGGGGTTTATTCCTGATAGCGTGCTGGTGGTTTGATGGCACGGCCCGTCCTAGTAGTGCGAACTACAGGCATAGGGGCTATCTCAGGAGCCTTCTGGGGTGAAGCGGTAGCTGCCACTTCTGTGTTGTCGGTCACAGGCTGAGTTTCTTGCCTCATGATGACTTTTTCCCCCCTTCTGTCTTCGCTGCCGAGGTCCAAGAGCTGTGGAATCGGGGCTCGAGGCGTCTGGAGGGTTTCCCGGAGGTGATGCCTGTTGCGGCGCAGCTTGCTGCCCTTTTGGGTCTCTACGATATAAGATCTTGGCTCCAGGCATTTTTCGACCACTGTCCCTGGTGCCCAAGTCTTTGTCACTTGATCTTGGATACGGACACCTTGCCCTGGGTACAGTGGTGCTAATTGTTGGTCTCTCGCAGTGTGATCATAATGCTCTTTTGCCCTTTCGCCTCTACCTTCCAGCTGATCCTTGACTTCCTGATCAATGTTTGTCTGCCTTGTAGGCAATATGGAGGCTACTTGCCTCCCCAGTAGCATCTCCGCTGGTGACGGCAATCGGTTGTCAACTGGAGTAGCCCTCAGGTTCAGGAGGGCCATCTGGACATTCTCTTTTGTCTTGATGCATTTTTTTATCACTGACTTGACCCATCGTATCTGGCGTTCTATGAAGCCATTTGACTGGGCATAGTGTGGCGAGGACGTTGTATGATTGATTCCCCAGTGACGGCAGAATTTCTTGAATGTCTCACTGGCATATTGTGGCCCATTGTCGGACCTAATCTCGTCTGGTCGGCCAAAGGTACCACAGGCCTCCTCCACTATGTCCTTAACTACCTCAGCTGTGACGGGTGCTTGTATTTCTTTGACAATTGGGAATTTTGAGTAGTAGTCGGATATAATTATGTATTGGCGCCCCTTTATCTCAAACAAATCTGTCCCTATGATTTGCCAAGCACGGGCTGGAACCTTGCTAGTTAACATCGGCTCCCTTCTGTTATCATCTTGGTCCTCCTGGCATACATTGCAGCCTTTTACCAACCTCTCTATATCATTGTTTATCCTTGGCCAGTAGACTGTATCACGTGCCAGCAGCCGTGTCTTCTCTATGCCTAGATGACCACGGTGCAGTTGGGATATGATATCCCCTTGCATGCTCTCCGGGACAATGATTTGCCTTCCTTTGAATAGGACTCCATCATCAAGACCAATGACATCTCTATAGGACCAGAACACTCGGAGGTCAGTTGGCAGGTCCCCAATCCTTTCTGGCCATCCACGGTACACAACCTCTGCAAGGGCATTAAGCACTGGGCATCGTTGGGTCTCTCGTCGAAGCTCCGCCTGCTTGCCTGGGCTAAAGCTGATGAGGTCAAATGAGATTCCGTCAACACGTAGATCCAGTTTGACTTCCGATTTATTGTTCGGGTTTGGAAGTCGTGATAGAGTGTCTGATAGGACCATCTCCTCTCCTGGCCGGTATACCACACTGTAATCATACCCGAGTATCCTCAGCAACATCCGTTGGAGTCGAGGGGGTGCTGATATAATAGGCTTCCTACAGATCATTTCAAGGGGTTTGTGGTCAGATACAATTGTGAAAGATCTGCCATACAGGTATGTATGGAACCTTTCTACCCCATGCACAAGAGCTAGTGTCTCGCGCTCGATGTTGCTATAGTTTGATTGTGTCTTGGTGAGTGATTTGGAGGCAAAGGCTATAGGCTTGCCCTCCTGTATCAATGCTGCACCAAGGCCCTTTTGTGATGCATCCACCTCCAACGCTATTGGTTTGGTGGAGTCATAGAAGGCCACTTTCGCTTGGTCAGATATGGCTCCTTTGAGCTTCTCAAACGCATGCTGATGGTCGTCTGACCACTCGAATGGGACATCTTTTTTGAGCAGATCCCGAAGTATGGCTGCTTGTGTACTGAGATTTGCGATAAAGGATCCCAGATATGTTAGTAGGCCTAGGAAGCGTTGTAGGTCTTCTCGGTCTTGTGGGACTGACATCTCATGGATATCCTTCACCTTGGCCGGATCTGGTGATATGCCATCTTTGCTGTACACGTTTCCAAAAAAGGAAATTGACTGCTTCTTTATAGCACACTTTGCCGAGTTAAAAACAAGACCATGCATCTTGGCAGCTTCCATTAGCTTCAGGAGTCTAGCATCATGCTCATCTTCTGTGGAACCGAAGACACAGATATCGTCAGCGATGCCAACACATCCATCGAGATCCTCCAAAATCTCATCCATTCGTTGCTGGAATATGTCTTGGCTAGTGTTCAGGCCAAATGGCAACCTCTGAAAACAATATCTACCTATAGGTGTGCGGAAAGTCGTAAGTAACTGACTGCTCTCCTCCAGAGGAACACTCCAATACCCAGCCTTTGCGTCCAGTTTGCTGAAGTATTTCGCACCTGTAAAGAATGGGTTGATTTCCTCTAATGTGGGAGTCTTATGAGGACATCTTTTAACCGCATTGTTGAGATGTTTCGGATCAAGGCATACCCTCAAGCTACCATCACCTTTCGTGCTATAGACAATGCTTGAGCACCAGTCGGTATGTTCCCTGACTCTTCTGATTATGCCATTCTTCTCCATATTTCCTAACTCGGCCTTGATTTTGGGAAGAAGGTTCACATTACACTTCCTGGGACGGTCAATGTACGGCTCTGCATCAGGTTTGAGCAATATCTTCGCTGGGTCTTTGAACCTTCCAATCTGGTCAAATTGGCAAGGGAATGACTTTTTAAGGTCCTGCAGGGAGTTGACTCTCCGGCTTGGCTGGGCCACTATGGTCTCAACATGACAGTTTATAGTTACTAAGTTGAGTGCCTCACACATAGGAAGACCGAGCACAACCGGTCCTGGCACATCAACAACATAGAACGTTGTGCGTACCCAGTCTCCTCTGCCGTACTTGCAGTCGCATGTGAGCTTGCCGATGCATTTTATGTCTTCACCGGAATAGGCTGTTAGCTTAGTTTTGCCCACAGGTGACAACACATCATCAGGGTCGATGTCCCCAAACATCTGCTTGAAAGTGCGTACTGGTAATGCGTTACCTTGGGCACCAATGTCAAGCTTCAGCCTGAGACCCTTTGTGCCGTCTAACCCTGGACACTTAATGCCGATTGTAGTATACGCTTCATCGCGTGTAGATCTGGATATGGCATCGAAACACTTATCAGACATCTTAATGCAGTAGAAACTTTCTGAATAGTTACCAGGGTCACTTGCGTCCGAGCTACCAGGTGTCTCATTTTCATGTGCAGTTACTGCATGCACATTCTTCCTTTGCTTCCCTGCGTTCAGATAGTGTTTCTGGGCCTTGGAACTGGATTTGCTTTGAGTGTTCTGGCCTCTGTTGCCAGTGTCTTCGGGCTTCGACCTGCAAAATTCTACCCAGTGTCCTTGTTTCCCGCATCCTGAACACTCATCCCTGAATGCCGGACATCTTCGGATTGCGTGGTGACGACCACAGTTCCAACAGGGCTTCTTTTTGGAGACGTGATCTATAGAAGTCTGGTCAGTCGTGTTCTCGCGAAGAGTTCGGATCTGTTCATTGCCTTTCTCGGTTGCTTCGTGTCGTCGGCCAGTGTTGAGAGTTTCTTGCAGTGTCAGTGTTTTGTCTTTATCCAGGAGTTCCCGCCGGAACTCTGCAATGGGAGTGCTGGCGATGACAAGCTCGATAATGCGCTCCTGCAACTCTGCGTCTGTAAACTCACAGCGCAAGCCCTGCGTTCGTGCACGTGTGACAAAAGCATCAAGTGACTCACCGCTCTTCTGTCGGTACTGCATCAAATTCAGTCGCTCAATACGGAAATTTACCGCAACTCTCAGCTGTTTCTCAAACAGATCCCATAATTTCTCCGGTTTCTTTAGGTCTACTTCACTAAGGCCAGATGCATTAATACGGCGTAAACCCTCTTCTCCTACACTTATCTTGATTTTTCTGGCTATCTTGGAGGCATCAGTGACTTCGTTATCTTCACATACCAAGAGTAGCCTCTGTTTAAAAAGTGTAAATGTCTCTGCTACATCAGAAGCATCCCAATTCATAGAAGGGTATTTGGCAGCCATTTTGATAACACTAGTTTTGATATGGTGCACTGGAGCTATTTGTGTCAGTGGCACTAACTAGCATTTAACAATCACAGTTCTGGTATAGGCCTAAGTTGCATTGGACACTACACAACTTGTGTATATGGCTGGCTCCACAATTGATTGGGTTTACTTGGCAGACTTGGGTGATATGAAGGCTTGGCTTTATGTGACTGTAGACACACAAGGATAGCTTAGGACATGGACACACAAAGATAGCACATGGTCTGATGTGGGGAAAAGAAAAGGTGCTCTACTCACAATTCTTGGTGTCCCACAACATCAAATATGTGGCACACAGTCTCTTCAAACATCCTTTTACCGCTAGCCACCATGAAGTGATATTGATAAGCAAAAGGAGGCAGTTTAGTTTGGTTTAAGATGACTTGTATTTATGAACCATGTGCGCCATCCCGCTCGTCGCCCAAGTGCCACGAAAGTAGGGTAAACAGGTCAAAAGTCGGACACCTGTCAAAAGTCGGACATTTCAGCTCTAAAGGTACCATATTTGTGAAATTTTTACAAATTTGGCTCCAAAACTTCAGAATTTTATTCTTTGTGTAATTCTTCTTACTGCACTTGATTGCGAATAATGTATACCAATTTTTATTTTGTTTTCCAGAGCCTTAGAATTAGGTACCATGATTTCAAATTTTATTTTAGGGAATAATTGTAAGAAATTCTGATATTTTTTCCTGATTTTTCCAAATTTCTCCCTTCTCTTTTAGGAGCATGAAAATAAAGTATATCCCAACAGAGGGTAAGATTCCATATCATGTTGGTAAGCTATAAGTGTGTAGACATGATTTCTATTGAAGAAAAATTAAAATTAGTCCATTTACCTATTTTTTTAGCATTATTTGAAAAATATAGTGAAATTTACAATGCAGTGTCCGACTTTTGACACAGGGTGTCCGACTTTTGACACATGTGACCACACAATAGGATAGGTACACCAAAATGTCAAAATAAGCAAACTTTCATAAAACTACAGGAAAACACTTCTATTTTCGTGTCTAGCATCATTTTTTGACATTGCAATATATTTGGATAAAGGATAGGGGTCTATAACCAAAAGTGTCCGACATTTGACCTGTTTACCCTAGTGACGTCACAACATGTGTACGTCGGTATCACAACAGCCCTGAGTCATCTGTGAGGCCACTCACACGCTCAATCTCTTTTTTTGAAAAGCTGAGCTCAGGACCTAGCCCTGCCGAGTTTTGTACGCAAATGACGTCGTGGGTTCAGTGCGCCTTTAAGTAGTAAGCTCTGAGCCATGTTTTACATTTTGTGAAGAACTACAATGCGTAGATCTACATCTACATTTTTGCACCCCCCCCCCGTAACTCCTCAACAAACAAATCAAGGTAATATAGGTCACTTTGTAACGTAACTGCATCACAAAGCAACATCGTTACCTAGCAATGTAACTAGGCAGCGTGACTCTGACGTCACGTCCGGGCCGGGCTTATGCCTTCATAAAACACAAGAATGCAAGACATCGTTCCCACGGGTGCATGCCATCCTAGTTGTAGCTCAGGGAACCTGAACTCTATATCTCCGTTCCCCTCCGCAATATTGCGGAGGGGAACGGAGATATAGAGTTCAGGTTCCCTGAGCTATCCTAGTTGAGACCCATTAACGGTTATGTGTCTTTGGGACTCTTTGTTAAAACCGTTAAACGGCCAGAAGAGTACGCCGTATAAGTTGTGACGTCACAGAAGCCATTGTTCTCCATGGCAACTGTAGTGAAGGTGAGATGCACACTCTGTGGGACAAGAAAAGAAGTTCAGCTGAGTCGATTCAACAGGAGTTTATTTTTGGGGGGAAGGGGAAGCTTACAACTGCAACAATACAATCATGTCACCTGTAGCAAGTGAACCTCAAGGTGAGTTTCTTTCTTATCCTAGTCATACGGTCCAGGCGGAGAGGCTGTAGTGTAACAGTGTCAGTAGTGTTTGGCGATTACCGTTTAAACGTACCTACTCTCGAGCCTATTCTGATCCAAATTACAATTAGATCTAGCCTATTCTAGGCCTACCGTATTCCATGTAACAAGCACACAGGGCACACAGTGCTATCAATTAACAAAGCAAACAAACAAAAAATAAATTCACACTCCCAGACATACCCCCCCCCCCCCCCCCCCCCCCAAAGACCAAGGAGGATAAGCGTATAGCGTAAGACGGGGCTCTGCGCGCCTTTCCCATTGACTTAACACTGTGACGGGGTTCTCGGCGCTACTTTTGAAGCACAGGTCGCCAGTGTGCCGTGAGGGTGTAGCGGCGAGAGGCTCCCATTGTTGTGATACCGACGTACACATGTTGTGACGTCACTACTTTGGGGGCACTTGGGCGACGAGCGGGATGGCGCACATGGTTCATAAATACAAGTCATCTTAAACCAAACTAAACTGCCTCCTTTTACTTATCAATATCACTTCATGGTGGCAGCGGTGGGATGTTTGAAGAGACTGTGTGCCACATATTTGATGTTGTGGGACACCAAGAATTGTGAGTAGAGCACCTTTTCTTTTCCCCACATCAGACCATGTGCTATCTTTGTGTGTCCATGTCCTAGGCTATCCTTGTGTGTTTACAGCCACATAAAGCCAAGCCTTCATATCACCCAAGTCTGCCAAGTAAACCCAATCAAGTGTGGAGCCAGTCATATACACAAGTTGTGTAGTGTCGAATGCAACTTAGGCCTATACCAAAACTGTGATTGTTAAGTGCTAGTTAGTGCCACTGACACAAATAGCTCCAGTGCACCATACCAAAACTAGTGTTATCAAAATGGCTGCCAAATACCCTTCTATGAATTGGGATGCTTCTGATGTAGCAGAGACATTTACACTTTTTAAGCAGAGGCTACTCTTGGTATGTGAAGATAACGAAGTCACTGATGCCTCCAAGATAGCCAGAAAAATCAAGATAAGTGTAGGAGAAGAGGGTTTACGCCGTATTAATGCATCTGGCCTTAGCGAAGTAGATCAAAAGAAACCGGAGAAATTATGGGATCTGTTTGAGAAACAGCTGAGAGTTGCGGTAAATTTTCGTATTGAGCGACTAAATTTGATGCAGTACCGACAGAAGAGCAGTGAGTCACTTGATGCTTTTGTCACACGTGCACGAACGCAGGGCTTGCGCTGTGAGTTTACAGACGCAGAGTTGCAAGAGCGCATTATCGAGCTTGTCATTGCGAGCACTCCCATTGCAGAGTTCCGGCGGGAACTCCTAGATAAAGACAAAACACTGACACTGCAAGAAACTCTCAACACTGGCCGACGGCATGAAGCAACCGAGAAAGGCAATGAACAGATCCGAACTCTTCGCGAGGGCACGACTGACCAGACTTCTATAGATCACGTCTCCAAAAAGAAGCCCTGTTGGAACTGTGGTCGCCACCACGCATACCGAAGATGTCCGGCATTCAGGGATGAGTGTTCAGGATGCGGGAAACAAGGACACTGGGTAGAATGTTGCAGGTCAAAGACCGAAGACACTGGCAACAGAGGCCAAAACACTCAAAGCAAATCCAGTTCCAAGCCCCAGAAACACTATCCGAACGCAGGGAAGCAGAGGAAGAATGTACATGCAGTAGCTACACAGGAGAATGAGACACCTGGTAGCTCGGACGCAAGTGACCCTGGTAACTATTCAGAAAGTTTCTACTGCATTAAGATGTCTGATAAGTGTTTCGACGCCATATCCAGATCTACGCGTGATGAAGCGTATACTACAATCGGCATTAAGTGTCCAGGGTTAGACGGCACAAAGGGTCTCAGGCTGAAGCTTGACATCGGTGCCCAAGGTAACGCATTACCAGTACGCACTTTTAAGCAGATGTTTGGGGACATCGACCCTGATGACGTGTTGTCACCTGTGGGCAAAACTAAGCTAACAGCCTATTCCGGTGAAGACATTAAATGTATCGGCAAGCTCACATGCGACTGCAAGTATGGCAGAGGAGACTGGGTACGCACAACGTTCTACGTTGTTGATGTGCCAGGACCGGTTGTGCTCGGTCTTCCTATGTGTGAGGCACTCAACTTAGTAACTATAAACTGTCATGTTGAGACCATATTGGCTCAGCCAAGCCGGAGGGTCAACTCCCTGCAGGACCTTAAAAAGTCATACCCTTGCCAATTTGACCAGATTGGAAGGTTCAAAGACCCAGCGAAGATATTGCTCAAACCTGATGCAGAGCCGTACATTGACCGTCCCAGGAAGTGTAATGTGAACCTTCTTCCCAAAATCAAGGCCGAGTTAGGAAATATGGAGAAGAATGGCATAATCAGAAGAGTCAGGGAACATACCGACTGGTGCTCAAGCATTGTCTATAGCACGAAAGGTGATGGTAGCTTGAGGGTATGTCTTGATCCGAAACATCTCAACAATGCGGTTAAAAGATGTCCTCATAAGACTCCCACATTAGAGGAAATCAACCCATTCTTTACAGGCGCGAAATACTTCAGCAAACTGGACGCAAAGGCTGGGTATTGGAGTGTTCCTCTGGAGGAGAGCAGTCAGTTACTTACGACTTTCCGCACACCTATTGGTAGATATTGTTTTCAGAGGTTGCCATTTGGCCTGAACACTAGCCAAGACATATTCCAGCAACGAATGGATGAGATTTTGGAGGATCTCGATGGATGTGTTGGCATCGCTGACGATATCTGTGTCTTCGGTTCCACAGAAGATGAGCATGATGCTAGACTCCTGAAGCTAATGGAAGCTGCCAAGATGCATGGTCTTGTTTTTAACTCGGCAAAGTGTGCTATAAAGAAGCAGTCAATTTCCTTTTTTGGAAACGTGTACAGCAAAGATGGCATATCACCAGATCCGGCCAAGGTGAAGGATATCCATGAGATGTCAGTCCCACAAGACCGAGAGGACCTACAACGCTTCCTAGGCCTACTAACATATCTGGGATCCTTTATCGCAAATCTCAGTACACAAGCAGCCATACTTCGGGATCTGCTCAAAAAAGATGTCCCATTCGAGTGGTCAGACGACCACCAGCATGCGTTTGAGAAGCTCAAAGGAGCCATATCTGACCAAGCGAAAGTGGCCTTCTATGACTCCACCAAACCAATAGCGTTGGAGGTGGATGCATCACAAAAGGGCCTTGGTGCAGCATTGATACAGGAGGGCAAGCCTATAGCCTTTGCCTCCAAATCACTCACCAAGACACAATCAAACTATAGCAACATCGAGCGCGAGACACTAGCTCTTGTGCATGGGGTAGAAAGGTTCCATACATACCTGTATGGCAGATCTTTCACAATTGTATCTGACCACAAACCCCTTGAAATGATCTGTAGGAAGCCTATTATATCAGCACCCCCTCGACTCCAACGGATGTTGCTGAGAATACTCGGGTATGATTACAGTGTGGTATACCGGCCAGGAGAGGAGATGGTCCTATCAGACACTCTATCACGACTTCCAAACCCGAACAATAAATCGGAAGTCAAACTGGACCTACGTGTTGACGGAATCTCATTTGACCTCATCAGCTTTAGCCCAGGCAAGCAGGCGGAGCTTCGACGAGAGACCCAACGATGCCCAGTGCTTAATGCCCTTGCAGAGGTAGTGTACCGTGGATGGCCAGAAAGGATTGGGGACCTGCCAACTGACCTCCGAGTGTTCTGGTCCTATAGAGATGTCATTGGTCTTGATGATGGAGTCCTATTCAAAGGAAGGCAAATCATTGTCCCGGAGAGCATGCAAGGGGATATCATATCCCAACTGCACCGTGGTCATCTAGGCATAGAGAAGACACGGCTGCTGGCACGTGATACAGTCTACTGGCCAAGGATAAACAATGATATAGAGAGGTTGGTAAAAGGCTGCAATGTATGCCAGGAGGACCAAGATGATAACAGAAGGGAGCCGATGTTAACTAGCAAGGTTCCAGCCCGTGCTTGGCAAATCATAGGGACAGATTTGTTTGAGATAAAGGGGCGCCAATACATAATTATATCCGACTACTACTCAAAATTCCCAATTGTCAAAGAAATACAAGCACCCGTCACAGCTGAGGTAGTACGCACATGTTCAAGGGGTATTTAGAAATACTAATACATGGAATTAGAATATAATTCGACCATGGATGGATAGATATTGACATGAAATTACATATTCTTAGGTTTATTTTAGGGTTGCATGAAAAATGAAGGCAGAGGGAGCTCCGGTAGATCATGCAATTTCGCCGTTTTGGGGCCCATCTAGCGGAAATCCCGGAACTCGGCGAGGGGTGGACCCGTGGTAAACTTATGAAAATCAGTATTTATACTTCAACCCTAACTTTCATATTGTAGTATACCACAAAGAAACACCTATATGTCGATCGTATATAGTTTGATTAGTCGTAATATGTCTACTTTATCCGTATTGACAGTGGAAAGTGAAGTGAAGAGAACGGGCATACAACTTGCTGCGTAGCCATGCACAGACTCCACGGGAGGCACGTTTGGTGTAAAAATATGCAAGGTACCTGTTGGATCGGCAGTTCTCATGGCTACATAATAGCCTTTAGGCAAAATTTGTCTAAAGAATCGCAAAATATAGGTCCATATCTATCCAGCAGTGGTAGTATAATTTCATAATTCGAAGTATTACTATTTCTAAATAGCCTCTGAAAACGGGCCCTTTAGCACTACGGCCTATGGGAGTTCGCCGTTCTACACCCTGGCGCAAGCTGGCCTGTCTCGTATATGTAACGCGCTTTCGGCGGGTCAATCTCTCGTTACCAATAATCGCTCACTGCACTCTCTCATACTAGTTATTCATTCCTCTCTGCCCCCCCCCTAAGGGAGGGTTCATTATCTATGGCAGGGGGGGGGGGGGGGTGAGCTAGTCTCCAGAGCAAACGTTGGCAAATCTATCCACGTCGCTACACTATGTTACTAGGAGCCAGCTCTGGCTCCCAGCAGTGACGAGTAGCACAACGTATGGATTTGCCGGTGTTTGCTCCGGAGACTAGGGGGTGAGCGTTTGGCAAATTGAATACGTCAAAAATAATTGGCCCCCCCCTCGGAATAGGTTGAAAAAAAAAGGCCCCCCCCCCCCTCAGAATAAGTTGAAAAAAAAGCGCCACCCCACCTCACCCTGGATCGTTTTCAACTTTATTACAAAAACAATGTTGGTGTCTACTAATTGTTTGCATTTAATCCTGGGCACTTTTTTACCTTCAATTTACTACCTTGCAACAAATAAGTCCATTCGTAAGGTGTTTTAGTGTAAACGTCTTATGATACTCGCTGGTGAGTGATAATAGTCAAACCTCAGACACTTGACTAACATACCGTTGAGTTTAAGTAAATAATGAACCCTCCCTAATTGAGCTTTCAACCTCGACTTTTGCACAAAATTGATTATAAGATATAGGCTCTAAAAAACGACCTTGCGACCTGGAGGTCTTAATTTTGGCGACTTTCCGACCTCAGGGGGGGGGGGGGGAAGGGGGGGGCCCTCTGCACCCCTATTTTGTATTGTAGGCCTAACACCCAAAATGCATCCTAGTACTAGTAGGCCTAGATTAGATCTATGCTTCTTTTGTTGTAGATGCAGAATTTGTCGTCGTCGGGCGACTGCAGGCAATTTGTCGTGTACAGGAAAACATGGTTGATGAACTGAAGGTATTAAAAAGCAGAGTGGGTTCCATGGGCATCAGACTTGCCGCGGTAAGCCACGTTTATATCGATTTACTTTTACATTTGCTAGATTGGTAAGCCACCCCCCCCCCCCCCACTAGCCTGAATATAAGTTCTGATTTTACAAAAGAGTAGCACTAGATGAGAATGGAGAATTTCCCCTAGGGACAAATATCAAAGTACGGTAGTGCATGGGAATGACGAATCTCCCCTGGGGACAAATAAGTAGTATATGGAGATGGTGAATCTCCCCTGGGGAAAATTATTAAAGTAGTAGGCCTATCATAAAATTCACCTTATATGAATAGTATCAATATGCTTATTCGTTGGCACTTTACTAATTGACTCAGGGTTACCACCCTGAGTATTATGCGACGCCTCATGAGGGCTTGCATCAAGATAGTAAAAATTCATTTTTGTCTGTCAATTATGACATGAATCCATCATTCAAAAAATATAAAACTTGACAGATGGACAGATAGGACACTCAGGTGCATGGAACATCAGTCACTTTAATCAAGATTCTATTCTAAGCATTTAAAACATTTAAATCAAGAAAGGTGACAAAAAATAATAACAAAAAAGGTGTGCAAAGAAATTAAACTCTAAAGCACTAGAATGGATTTTCGTCTACATTACAGTCCACACAATCTCAGTGCTAAGTCAATGAGAGCTATCTTGTATTATAGTGTGAGACGTTTTTGTAAGACCTTTTTCACAGTTCTGTGTTGTGTTATCTTGAATTATCTTGAATTATATTAATGTGTAGACAGATACTACTTGTTGACTCTTACACCGGTTCGCAGGACCAGGGCCCAACAGGGTGAATATGTTGTGAAGTAGACTAACACACCCACACACAACAGTCTCGGGGCGGGGGAGGGAGTGAGTGGGCGTTGGGGGAGTGGGGGGTGGGGCAAAGTCGGGGGAGTGGGTGGGAGTGGATCGGTGGGGGTTGGGGTAATCACACGTTCAATCTTCTTGAATTACATTAATGTGTGGACAGGTACTACTGTGATGGAATGGCAAGGGGGAGTGTTTGCTTGTTCCTAGTCCATAATCATAGGACGCAGACCCAGAGCAAAGGGACAAAAATATAGTGAAATATAGGCCTCAAATTATTTTTCCAACATTTATTATTTTTCATCTCATAAGGACCTACTTAGTATATACTATGTTACCAAAGTACAATAATTGACCTCAGTGTGTCTTTACAAAAAACAAATGGAGATATATCGTTTTGCATCCAAACTCTTCATATGCAAATGACGCCTAGGTCAGCTGACTGAACCAACCAATCAGAATGCACCTCATGAGGCATATAAGGCCACTGATTATTGGAGGGAGCTCATTCTGCCAGGGGGTCTGGTAGGTTGTGGACGTGTTTGTAGCCTGCTCCAAACAACTGAACATACCAGATACTACATGAATGGGGGGGGGGGGGGGGTAGGGGGGGGGAATATGTGATGGGGAGGGGTCAGGGGGTTGGGGGAGGGGGGAAGGGGTGTGTGGGGTTGGGGTATGTGGAGTAGGGGTATGTGGGGTTGGGATATGTGGGGTTGAGGTATGTGGGGTTTGGGTATGTGGGGTTGGGGTATGTGGGGTTGGGGCACTTGGGGTTGGGGCACTTGGGGTAGTTTTGAACCAGGAATAAGTTTCTGCTCTCAGAATTAACAAATAGTTCATTGTTCCCAAAATGGTTTTGCAGCTTCAATCTTTCAGTCAATCAATTCAATCACTTAATCACCACGACCCTGAGTCATTTGTGATGTAAATCACACATTCAATCTTTTAGGTTAGTGTGTGACAAGAAACTTTTTATAAGATGGCACAACACTGCTTGTCGCACAATATCCCCCTAGGAATATTAATCTTGACCCCGCTGAGTGTTTACCCAAGGCTAAAACAAATAATAAACACATTGAAAGCTATCCTTAAGGGCTCTCAACAGGTTTGTACAAATTAACACATATGCATGCATTATTTGACACAGATATGTTGAGACTATACACATTGTACACCAAATTGATCATATTTAATGTTTCTATCAAATTAGTTCCATTTTGGAAGGTTTCATGATGATTTTTTATGAAAAATGGCCAAAATCCCCTATTTTCCCCTATTTTCGCCTGTTTTCAACAATTTTCAAACATTTTCAAGTGACTATGCTTCTTTGAACAGCTCTGTAGAGCTTAATAATTGAGATACAGCTAAAAGAAAGAAAGGTCCCCAGGGAATGACCCCTAGATTCATCTCCAATTATCAAAAGTTATAAAAGTGTTCTTTTTCCATCCCATAATGATGTTCTAAGAAAAAAGAACGTTTTTGTTCCATTTGCACTCTATGGCTTCTTAAACCTTCCAAAATGGAACTAATTTGATAGAAACATTAAATATGATCAATTTGGTGTACAATGTGTATAGTCTCAACATATCTGTGTCAAATAATGCATGCATATGTGTTTATTTGTACAAACCTGTTGAGAGTCCTTAATCGAAAAATTTACATTGCCTGGTCGCAAGGATTATGAATAAATTCATATAAAAATCCACGTTCGTCCCCTTAGGTGGAGAGAGCAGCAGAAGTAAACGTTCACATGCGTGCAGTCATGCTCTCCTTTGCTGCAGCAGCCACACCTGTTGTTCTGTCGGTACTGTTGGACCAAAACCTACCAGACCATCATACACCTACAGTGGTGAGTAGTCACAACACTCATCTTATTAAAGAGTGCTTAGTTACAAAGGCAATAAACAACATCTGTTTAAAAAAGAAACAAATCAAATTGGAGGGAAATTACTTTTCGTTTGCCTGAGCCAAAATCCCCTGTAACATTGAGAATTCATCTCCCCTTATAGAAATTTGCTTCATATCGTGTCCACTCTTCTTCCAGGGTACAACACGTCTCTCCCAAAGAATGCCCTGTCCCAGTCCCAGTCTCCAGCCTATTATGCATATCCATCCTCCTGAAGTGGGCCATGCCAATATGGTTCACCATCCCTACTGCCTTTAGGACCTCCCTTCCCGTCCAGCATACCACATCCCTCCTACATGATCCCCTCGTCCCTCTCCTCTTAGCGGATCCTTTTAAAAAAAGGTCTCCAGGGTCTATCACTTCTTATCCCCGACTCCACCGCTAACTCTATGTGTCTCTTCTCTAGTCCCATTAAAAATGAGATGTTTATCTTATTTAACACCATGTCCCACTCCCTCCCTTTCCCTGCTCTAAATGAAAGGATGTTTCATCTCTTTCATGCCATACAGCTGATTGAATGGGCATTGACAGTTTATACAGCTCCATTGATTCCATCCTTTTTCATTGCAGGACTTTGTTCGCTCAATCTCAAAGCTACTATTGGCTTTCGCGGCATGTGTGGGAATTCCGCTTCTCCTTCAGGCCATCACTGACCTAAGGGACGTCAAGGTATACAGCCCGCAGCGACTACGAGGGGACACAAATGCAATCACACCATCTGGTGATGATGGAGGCAACTACGGCACCAGTGATGGGGAGGACACAGATGAGGACAAGGCCGAGGAAGATGAGGCCTCTGAGTAGTAGTACAGCAGTCAAAACACTATAGTTAAACACAGAATACAGTGTCAAAATTTACAGAACCTTAGATTCAGCCGTACCATCTAAAATAAGATCATGCATAACATATTATAATGACAGCTCACAGTCAAAGCACTCATCTGTGATTAATTCATAATGTAAATAAACATCTCAGACAGAAAATTATGACGCGTTTCTTTCCTTGCTTAGCTCGTTCATAATCAGCCCATGCATCCCGAGTCACTACCAATAGTCCATCATATACCCTTGTGCAATGAATTAAGCACTTTGAGAATGCTGTATATGCCACACTAGAGGCGCGGGTTGCATATAAGTACCCGTTGCCAGCGTTGGTATCCAGCAAGAATTTACAGCAATGTTTGCAAGTTAAGCAATGACCTGCTTATTTTCCTGCATTCAAACAAAAACAGAAACAAAGTTGGTCCATAGATTTCACTCGCAAAATTGGGTGTAATTTTATACAAAATACAAACGTCAAATTTATTTGTTAATTATATTTTATTTTATGCATTATTTACAATATGGCTCCTGGCTATTAGCCAACACTAGAGAACAATGGGGTTTACTTAGCACATTGTGATGTAACTTCCAGCATTTTAATCAAACCCTTTTCAGTAGTCTAGTACATGTACACTGTACGTTGTCTTCTAACTCATTATCTGATACATATAACTTGATAGTTACAGAATAATAGAAAGTGCTAAATATACCAGTGAACCCCTTCGTATAATCACTGACAGGCTTTTACATCGACAACGATATTTGGCATCTGCAAATGATCGGGCGTCTCTCTGAGCAGGTTATGCTGAGCGGAGGGATTGCTCGCCCACGTGGAGAGCTGCCCGGGAATGGCTCGTCACAATTTACGAACTGCTCATACAAGCATCACATGGACAAAAAGTATAGCACCTTCATGGTTATAAATACCTGACCCGAGGCATGTAGAGTCACAGTCAGAGTCAACCTGCCCAAATCCACTTCACCTACCATTGGTAATACATATAGACTGCAAAACTAATAATTATATGGGTTGAAGATGAACAAAAGTGCCTGTTTCACTTTCTCCAGTTTGTTGTACATTTTGACTTTTCTGCTCCTCTTTACAGAGACAACAATGATAAACATTCAAGAATCCGGTCCATCCAATCCTTGTGTTCAATAATTAAGACTTAAGGGTAAATATGAGCTACAGCATAGGATACTTAGTCATACAGTACTGCTGTACGATCGACCGCCAGTCCTATATTCATACCATTGACACCTTTACACATAGGATCATATTTCGGGAATAGTAACGATATATATGCCAGTGCCTGACAACTAACACAATTCTGATTGGGCGGTGTATTATGTAATATGAACAGTTATTGCCATTCCACGCTTACTGAGCAAAGAAGACAAAATTTCACACAGATGTACACCAGAGCTGTCGTTAACATTCACTCTTTAAAACAAATACCTCGAAAGAAGAAATGTCCTTGGAAATACTGCCAAAGAAATTTTACAAATACATATTTCATTGGCATGCAGAAGCAGTTTTCACCCTCGAACAAAGATAATGAAAAATAATTTACATGACTCATTCGGCGTAGAAATCGATACAGCATTCCTTAAACAATTTAAATTAGGCTGGATCTGTATTGCTTGTCTTATAACTGAACTTTTGAACTTGTTTTTTTCTTCCAAACCTAATACACGCGTTAAACTTTCTGATGATATATTAAACTGTAGGTAAATCTTAAGAAGATATTGGGTGATTGGAGGGTTTCTGGAAAACTTGCCGTTCTTAAGCTAATTAAAATGATATAAACATCCCACTAATACCAATGAGCTCCAGCGATAAATCTTAGGATTTACAGTAATACTTGTTCACACAGCACTTAAAATGGGTAGCAGCACATTTCAACATAGTCATTAAAAAAGGATATCGGTTCATTTACATTCTTTGATACCAGATAACTAATCATGATCACTCATCATAAATCTGATTTTATTTCATGGTGAATACGGCACTCCCATTGACTTAACCAAGGATGGCCGTACTTAACACCCCCCGTGAAATAACCCTTGTCCGTATTTCACGGCCTGTCAAATCATAAAAATTGTTGATTTAACTACCATGAATTTCTTTTTTCAGAGCAACTAAGTGGAATTTTGACGAATATTATTAATAATGACATGAAATAAACACAAAGAAGCACTCATAGAGTTCCCCACTGAGGGTTATTTCACTCGGCTCTGCCTCGTGAAATAATCCTCAGTGAGGAACTCTACTCGTGCACCTTTGTCTATATAGCAAAGAAATGTGACCAAGCACTTATCATTGAATTGACCAGCATTAATTAATACGGTACAGCTGTTTCCTATTATTATACACCAACATCTGTGGCACACACTTCAAAGGTTAAAATCCAGTGAAGGAATCTCAATGGGTGCAGATTTAAAGGTGTTCAATTAACATAGACTAAGTATGGACAAGATCCACATGGATAGCTCGGCAACAGCATCAGTGACTGAGAGTACAGGCGCTGGGACACAACATATTTCAAAACCGGCACATATTGTTTGACTACTTGAATATCAGACTATGTGATTCTATCCAGTTAATTCAATTGTCAAATAATAGACGAATTGCTTCTCAGTTGCTAGATGTGGATAGCATGATACAGACATACAGTATCAAACACAAGTCACCAAACACGTAGGACCTTCTCTTGGTGGGATAGAATTTCAGCAAATTATATATCAGATATATGAGGGTAGTACACGTGTATAATGGTTAAGAAACAACTAAGGAAAGCCGTTATACGGTCAAAACAAATATTATAAGTAATACTTATAAATGGTAGGCTATATAGGTGCTCTAAATATACAGTATACAATTGAAGAACCATTTCTCTTACCATAGAGATGCTCCTTTTTCTTAAAAACGAATATAAGTTTCATGTTTAAAGTTGAACTCGTTTCATATCTTGTCAGGTTTCTGACCTGGTCCACCAAATCTGAATAGTTGTCAGTCTTAAGGTTTATTGCAGCACAGAAATATTTGAAGCATAGAAAATGAACGTTTTTGCAACGTGTCAACATCGCGTTATAGGGGACGTTTAGTAAAGACGTTCATTAAACACAGACGTACCGCATTTTTAGCACTACATGAGCACTACGTCTGTGTTTAACCAATAATGGCGTGGTTAGGAAAGGTCCGTGTTAACTTACATTAAATTACATAGTTATTACTTATCATAATTGTCGTCAGGCTTCGATGTGAACTGACAAACATTGTATGTTCAGTTCATGACAATGATTTGTGCTTCTTCCCCTATTCATTTGTGCATTCTAGTCTAAAAGTTACAGTATAAATCCTATATAACCATCAATCCAGAATCGTTTTCCTTATGTTTTAGGATGTACATCCTTCACATGACGATAAACGTCATATTGATCCTACAGCTTAATCCGCTCTGCCTTACATGAGTATGTACCGTAAAAAAATCTTCATATAATACAACCGTCTAAGCTTTTCACAGGCCTATATTGACTGTCCATAGATACATACAACACGGTATAGACATGGGAGAACTTTAACAGGGTTCTCTGGGATAATATATCTTATATGTATACCCTTCGATTATAAAAAGCATCGATTCTGTTTTAGTAGTTAAGACTTTAATTGCCTAAAAAGCGCTGGTAATTTCTAGTCTTATATACTGTCAGAGAGAGGGGGTGCTATTTATATCAAACATGGTAGTTTAAAAGATGCCAAAGAAATTGTGAACCCCTGACAATAAAACATGTACGGTATACCAAGGTACTTATCGACTTATAGACTGTGGTTCAATTCGAATTCCATGTACTAGTAGATGATTTTGTTTCCAATTTGAAAAATAGATTTGAGGAAATGACAACTGACATCCCTGAATTATTATTACTGTCTAGACCTATGGGACTTAAGTTTAGTACAACCACCATCCAGAAGGGGAATTAGTAACTAAACATTGATGGTTATGAATGTTTGTACAAAAAGTGTTATATACTCACTTAGAACAGAAAGCGTGTCGCGACACCTACCCTCTTCATATGAGCCCTGACGTACCAATCATTAATATATACACATGGTACAAGAACAAAACCTCTACGTCCTGATCACATTTTCTTGTTTCTGTACAGAAATAAATTGAAAATCCTGCCTTTAAAATAGCTGCTCCCTTCCAGCGATTGAGCAGTCAATCGCTCTTCTGTCCCATGAAGTTTCTTCTGTTTATGAACTCGCAGCGCTGATTTTTGTTTCATATTTTGACCGTCACGCAACATTCTCCGTTTTCCTCTGTGAACGTTTGCTCCTTCCCTGACCTGCCCCCCAACTATTCACCTCACTATGTAGTTAATATCATGTTCGATCATCAGTCATTTCTAGGAACTGTGCATACACATCTCGCGTGC
The DNA here is from genome assembly GCA_947462335.1 of Harmothoe impar. Lineage (NCBI taxonomy): Eukaryota > Metazoa > Annelida > Polychaeta > Phyllodocida > Polynoidae > Harmothoe > Harmothoe impar. The sequence continues at coordinate 41,908,085 of OX381706.1, read as the reverse complement.
ACTCTCCTTTCGAGTTGAACAGAAACTTGTAGTATGAACCATCAGCACACACCACTGAAAAGAATAGAAAAACTGGTTTATAGCCTATTCTAGTTTACACAGGATGATGAAGCCTACCATCTATTAACATGAACTTGATTGGTAAGATTATCATTTATTGCCAATTGGGGGGGGTTCACATTTGAGGTATTGGTTGGAGGGGGGGGGGGGGAAGGTGAAAAATTGAAAAGATTAAGTGTGTGAGTGGCCTCACAGATGACTCAGGGTTAGATGGATACGTAACTTATGTACTTAGATATAGCACTCCCTTATAATCTTTCATTAGTCAATTCTGGCATCAGAAATGAATTCCTTGTTAAAAAGTACCCTCAAGTCATGTGTCATACATGTATGTTATTCCCATTCAGGCCAGCAGGTGGGTGTGGGTGAGCAGGTGGGTCTGGGACAGCAGGTGGGTGTGGGACAGCAGGTGGGTGTGGGTGTACAGGTGGGTCTGGACGACAGTTGCAGGCTGTGGGCATGTACCGCCTTCTGTCCCTACCAAAAAGTTAGTCAATCGGACGATAAACGGCGAAGATATGGGTGGTACACTTTTGCTCTGCACACGTTGACGGTTGAGATCTCGCGCAGTACGAAAATTACGTATGCTTTATGGACCCTATTGGATGATCACAGATGGTCCAAGATGGACCTGGCGAGTGTGGGTTGTACTAGAGACTTTAAAAAAAAAAAAATCTTGTTCACCAAAACCCCCAAATTATTACTTTTATATTTTTCATGTGGGTGGGGGGGGGGGGGGGGGGGGTCTATGGGTGCCCAGCAGGGGTGGTAAATTTTTTTTAGTGCATTTAAAAAAAAAATTCTCAAAGGAAAATTGTGTCCCCCGATCTTGCCTATCTCTTCATTTTTTCCCTGTTTGTCTATCTCGAATAATAACTGAAAGACAACGATTCTCCCATGTCTCAAAATTGTCTTAAAATGCAAAATTGGTAGACGTATATTACTCAGGGATGATTTACCCTGAGTCAAAGATACTATGGTAAGGAGGAGGGGGGGGGGGGGGGTGTAAACTGATACTTTTACTGGGGGCATGTGGGTTGGGCTACATAAATGAGCTTCTTTTGATCTGCTTTGGCTACGCGTTTTTCAATTCAGATCAATTTTAAGAATTCAATTTATATATTTTCGGCCTAATGTTACATTTGTTTCTGTATGAAATTGTAAAATAATTTGTAATCCATTGTATATCACAGAGATAGTTATAGACATGAAAATAAAAGGGCTGCCTATTTCACTCACATACACCCCTTTGATAAGGTGAGGGGACTTTTATCAATATCATTTTCTGGTAGGCATTTGGCTTACCAATACACACCAACACATGTAATTGTTAAAACTTACCTATGACGGAGTTGGTATCGACAGAGGACTGCGGTGACTGGGCCCCGAATGCACAGATGCACTGTGAGTTACCAGGCACTTGGAACTTGGAGAAACTCCATTTGGAACTGAAGTACTTTGGCAAAAACGACGCTGAGGCAAGGCTGAAAAGAGCAGAAATTGTTTGTGAAATGTGGTTAATTTGTAAATTTCATTAACATCAAAATAATTTATACTAAGCGCTATTAAAATATCTCAGTAACAAGTTGCTGCTAGGTATGAGGGACATGTGTACCTTGACTGTTTGTTCTTCTTGGGGTCCTCTATGGAGAAGATGTGTACGGTTCCATGGTCACTCGTCACACAAATCAACGACGAGTCGTGATTGAAATTTATACTGTAAAAAAAAGTACAAATGTAGTGGCTGATTTGCTTTTAGTCATTTTTCATCTGCTAGTTCAACAAGTTATTACATGTCCGACATGGACATGTCTTTGTTCAATCCTCCCTACCGTAAATTCTCGCGTATAAGTTGCACCTCTGACAAATTAGCTGCAGAGGGGATCTGATTATGCAATATGGCGACTTAAACACTTAAGTACTGTAATATATTCCTAAAAACAAGCAGTGTTCCAGTAAAAACGTACCAGTAAATAATGGCATTATTAGCACCTCTCCGCAACTCATGCAGCTGTATTCCATTTGTAGTGTCGAAGACACGAATCAAGGTACCCTGCGTCAAAAAGAAAAGAGAACATAACAGCGTGAATATACATGTACATGTACCATGTTTTTTAATATCAGTTTCTGTGTTACGGAAAATTAACCTAAATTGAGTTTTCAAGAAAAATATGGAAAAGAGAAATAGGATCTATAAATATCAGAGATCACCTGTACTTTGAAAATTGAAAAAAATAAACATGTACACTTTAACTTTAATAGGCGGGGGTGGGGGGGGGGGCGTGGATCGAATTATTTACCTCAAGTAGGAAAAGTGACTTCATGGGGGGGGGGGGGGGGAGCACAGAAAGTTATTGTTTGATATGTGCATCACTCACTAACCTTCTCTGAGGCCGAGGCTAGTCGCGTGCCCTGCAGGTTGAGTGAGATGCAGCTGAGCGTTGTTTCATGGGCTGGTACGTCGAGCGGCGCTTTTTCCGTGTTTGCCAAGTCTACGATCTGCACATGACCCAACTTACGGCCCGGGAAGGCCAGTAGTGAGTTGTTACCGTTTGGACACATCACACACAAGCCTGGATAAGGAAGTACATCTTACTATCACCCAAACAAACGTCACAGTATGTTTCAGACAAAATAGTTCTAAACAACTACCGGTATATACACTGTTAATTAGTCTCTTGTTAATATGGTTGCTATCCTTAGACTTCAATCAGATTGTCCAGTTAGTACTGTATACATGTGTCCTGAACTACATTGACATGCTAGTACATGTAGGTGCAACGCACTAGATCAATCCTAACACACACCAATACTTTCTGCTTATATATGTCCCGCACATCCCATATGATATTTCGGGATTCATAGTTCAACAATCTATCTACATTTCTTATGCACTAGGGCGTTATAATGTGAGATACTAACCTTTAGGATTGGGACTTGTCTCAAAGACGTGTAACTGTTGTGGGTTCTGGGTGAATGTATACACTTTGATCATAGTGTCCAGCACCACCACGATTCTGTAGGTAGCATGTAAAACATGTTAAATTATTACTTAACTCGAGGCACAAGTCGGATAGTATCCAGAGCACCGATAGTTACTATGCAGGCGTGGCTGTTGCTGTCTTCTCTTTTTTTACCCTGAGATTTTTTGCTGTAAAGCCACCCTCACCCCGTACCATCTGCTATTAGACTGATGATACACTACTATTAGGTCTTTGGGCATTATCAAATCTTTTTTTTTGTATCTGCAAGAGAATGTCACGCTTTAAATTGCACCAAACATATTATACAAGAAACAATTGGTGCTGTGTTACTTAATTCTTGATAGCTCGTACATTTCTAAAAATGCATAAGGCTCGGGGGATCGGTTAGGAAACAACCAAAGATACGTCATATTGTCAACTGAAAATCATCCCCTTTTCTTAAAGTTGACATGGGTTATTTCCTAAATTCGACATAGCCCTTAGGCTTAGTGACATGAGGAAATGTGTGCCAAAATACATCAGAATGCATCATTTCAATTCTAGACATTCAAAATGGAGTATAGTAATACATCCTGAAGAGTGTGGTCGATTTATCGATTAATCGATTTCTTCAATTAATATTTCAACATCAGAGATAAATATGATAGGATATATGGTCTGTATTAGGCCTATTTAAAAACGATTTCTCATCAAATATATATGTAGCCTATTTGCTATAGCCCCACCTCCTATCCATAGACTCCCTATAGGTCTATTTGATCACTTCATGGTAGAATCAGAATATTTCTATAAGAGACTAGGACACAAAAATGACAACCCTATTTAGGCCTAGGCCTAGACTACCAGTATGAATGTTTGATGAGCCTATTTCGTTTAACCGTAGCTTAACATTTTGTTATTGAGTGGTCCAAATTTAATAGGCCTATTCATAATTTTTTATCATGGTTAAACACAGTTGAAAAATACCAAGGAGCCTATTCACACTTAATTGTATCTGAGACCTAGGCTACGCCCCTTTTTAGTGGGCCTAGCCAATTTAATTTTGTAATTGAAGGGTCCAAACACTGGATAATGAGTCGTGGAATACATGGAAACAGATACCGGGGATCATTTATTAGGCCTATTAAGGTGGCAATAAAAAAAAACTTGCAAAGCACCAGAATTTATATTTTTGTAGGCAGTAGGCCTAATCAGGTTACTTTGTTCCTTAACTATATCGTTACACCATTATAACATCACAATTTTCTATGTAGTAAAATAAAGGGAGGGGTTACTGATTATAGCATTATATTGTATTAAAAAAAACAGGGAACATTGTTTGTCCTGTTCTTAAATAGGTCTTATTATCATAGAGGGGACGGGGATATAGGCCTATTTATAATCTAGTTAGCCCCCTCCCCCTTTTTTTTTACCTTGGGGGGGGGGGGTGCAGGGCTATAGGCCTAGCCTATATAATGACATAGTTTCGGATGCAGGGGGGGGGGCAAGGTATATAGGCCGCAGGGTTCTCCGCACATAGGGATTATACAGGCGGGCCGCCTGTGTGCTTTTTACTGCCGCCTGTATGAAATAATCTTATAATCGCCGCCTGTGTGCTCTCAGCTATCCATAGGTTTTTGAATTTTGTAAATATTCCGATTAGAACAGAAGTTATGTCTATTTTAGCAATTTCTTGAAAAAAAACCTGCCAAAATGCTTAGAAAAATACCAATTGAAATTGATATTTTTCCAAATCCTTGCTGGACCAAAGAAAAATCAAAAATCAATGTTGGAAGGGTGACCCCGGCCTCCTTATAGGCACATAACTCTGGTTTGCTGATGTTGTTAAGCTTGTGATGCTTGACATAATCAAAATTTACGCGAAATATATGGTGTGCTTTTTCATCCTGCGGAGAAGCCTGTAGGCCTAGCCGATATAGGGCCTAGTGAAATATGTTCGGATGTGGTGGGGGGGGGGGAGGGGCGAGGGGGACTTAGAAAAGTGCGGTGGTGGGGGGCACGGCTGTAGGGCTACATAGGCTTAGGCCTACCCTATAATTATGATGAAATATTTTCGGATGGGGGGAGGCACTTTGGAGTGGGGAAGGGCGGCAGGGCTATAGGCCTAGCCTATATATTATAGTTATAATTGTATAGGCTAGGCCTATAGCCTATTTTATGAAATGGTATATTTTCGGATGAGGGGAACTTTGGAGTTTGGTGGGGGTAGGGCTATAGGCCTAGCCTATATATTATAGTCCCGGCCGAGACTCTACTGTGTGGTAGAGCACCCAATAGCCTCTAAGCGATCACTTGTTTTGAGCCTGTTCAACTAATATATTATATTGGCTAGGCCTAGGCCCTAGCTATGTGCCTCTAGGGCCTACATTGGTACCCACAATTTTGACCATGTCGCTGTGTCGACTTTTTGGCAGAAGGGCCGTGTCATTGTGTCGATTTTTAGGTATATAAGAACTTACAGAAAAATCCCTGCGGGTCGATTTTTATCCCTGATTTTCCTGTGTTTGTCGATTTTTAGAAGGGCCTATTAAAAAAGGGCTGTGTCGCCGTGTCACCAGTGTCGATTTTTACCCATGTAGAGGCACAGGCCCAGCTATAGTTTAAATGAAATAGGCTAGGGGGCCTATTTTCGGATTGGGGGGGGGGGGGGGGCACTTTGGAGTTGGGTGGGGAAGGCAAAGACATGCAGGTACACTATCGTTATTAATTACTAATTACTCTGTGGGGAAGGGGGGAAGGGCTATATAATACACTAGTAGACCTAGCCTATATATTATAGTTATTGGCGAGTTTTGATGTTAAATCGGCAAGTTTTGATCTGGAATCAGCAGCGCATGAACGGCCTTGACCTTGACCTTTACTGACCTAGACATTGACCGTAGCTACGTGACAACAACAAACTCGCAGAATTGTCAATTTTACAACAAATCTCGACGAGTTAACCACAAAACTAGGGAGTTAGGGGTCTAATATATAAGATTAGCGAGTTTTGTTGTTGATCTGTTTGGGAGAGGATCGGACGAGTACACAGAGCTGCTTATAGATCACGTGACCTCCGTCCTGACTTCTAAATTGGTCCAAAACCGAATCACGCAGGAGACATAGTCTTTCTGGCATCATGCTTGGGGGGGGGGGGGGGGAGCGTTTTCAATCGATGTATTGCCAATAACTGCTGCATTTAAGCATCATGCCGACCCTGAGGAGTGTAGGCCTACCAATCCAAGATTGACATGATAGATTAATGATAGATTGGCGAGTATCCAACGTATTGTTTATACTACGCATGCGCAGTTGCACACATCTTCTTTCGCTCGCTTTGCCAGACAGCACGGATGGCTTTTTTTTTCAGGGATTACCCATGGACCGAAGCTAAATATTGTGACATTAAAAGCTTTCCCTCAATGATTAATCCACCACTGAACCGGTACATACACCAACTGATAGATGTCCATGTTTCTAGAGGTAAATACTTATTATTAGATGAGTTATCGGAAGGACAACATGGACAAAGTGATATTTTGCAAAAATCCAAAATGGCGATGCTGTCTTCATTCTGAATTATGTGTGCTTTACGTGGGCTGCAGCTTAAAATAATAACTATTTCTTTGTCTTTTTTGTAGTAAAAGATGGCACCGACCTTTGTGGACAGGAAATTATCTATGACTTTAATTTCAACGTGAGAGAATATTATAAAATTCTCAATATGCCATTATCTCCTCTCTACCAAAACAGTGCCTAAAACCGGGAAACTGCAAACCGGCACATTTAATTGAATAATTCCTTTATTAATTGACATTCGCATTCAAAATTGGGCTCACACGTGCACACAAATGCACTTTACACAGTAGTCAAGTAAAAAAAGCATGAAAACACAATCATACATGATTTACAGACATTTCTCCACCCAGCCAACTCCGTATTCCATAGCTCTGGGGAATCGGTCGCCACAATTGCAGCGCTGAAACGGGTGAAACTTGTTTTTCTGACCCCGATCCCCCGAGCAATATGGGTAATAAACTACTGACCTATCTCGCCTTAGCCGCACAGCGCGCACCTCACTGGAAAACTCGAGTTCTATGACGGGCTTTTTCTTCACATCATCCCAAACCATCACTGTAACAACATTAAAAAGCACATGTTACTTTTTCAGGGCAGTTAATTATTATATTGCAGATAGTAATATTTCAAAAACTGTTTCAACCGTTTCATATAACGTAAGTCCACAAATGGCAATAGACGTATTTAAAACTCGTCTCAGCTTGTATTGATGCCCCAGTATGAAGCATTTGATTTCTCTAGGACTGACCTTTGTTTGGGGGGTACTTTGGGGACCGGCCGCCACCAACCAGAGCGAGGTAGTTACAGCGGAAGAGCATCTCCACATGTCCAACTCCGCCTTCTGGGAAGTCTGCAATATCAACACATGGACACATCACCCGCAATGCTCTCAGAATAAATGATTAGGATGCACTGGAATCGATGCCTTTGCATTCAATGATATTATTTACTTTTCAATAATATATTTCAATTTTGAAAGACAGAGATGTTCCCCTTTAATCTCCTAATTTATACAATGAGTGTACATGTATAATATGTTTTAAGTCTCTTAAACTTTTAAAAGTTTAGGCATTGTTAATGTTATATCCTTACCGTGGCGTTCTTTTTCTTTAAGTGGATCGGCATTGTATACCCTGAACCCGTGTTCCATGCCACAGGCAAAGCAGCCTGAAAAGTAGACGTGTATAAATAAGATTATACATACAATATAGCAACAGCCACTATTGTATTGGCAGACACTATTTATTTGCAGTGGATGGGTGTGGGAAAGAGGTGCCTCTACATGGGTACCCAAATAATTGACCATGTCGCCGTGTCGATTTTTAGCAAGAAGGCCGTGTCGCCGTGTCGATTTTTAAGTATGTAGAATATATACTAGGGGTCTATAAGAAGGTCTGTGTCCGTCGATTTTTAAAAGGGCCGTGTCGCCCGTGTCGATTTTTAAAACGGCCGTGTCGCCCGTGTCGATTTTTACCCATGTAGAGGCACAAAGAGGGTGAAGGTGGGGTGTGGGTGTGGGAAAGAGGGTGAAGGTGGGGTGTGGGAAAGAGGTTGAAAATGGGGTGTGGGACACAGGGTGAAGGTGGGGTATGGGACAGAGGGCGAAGGTGGAGTGTGAGACATAGGGTGAAGGTGGGGTGTTGGACAGAGGGTGAAGGTGGGGTGTAGGCAGTCTCGGTCTCCTATCCTAACACAGCTCTGGTTCCATATGTGTTTTTTTTTCAAGAACAAAATAATGAGCACCGACATCGGCGCTCATTACAACTCTGATGGACACCAAGGCATCAAGGATGTAGACATCCACATTGTGGAATTCATAAACAAGCATCCACACTCTGAATATGCAGAAAAACTGTGCAACAAACTTGAGAGGAACTGGATACTAAAATTACGAACCTAGGTTCCTCATGGTCTGAATCTAATTGATGCACCAAACTTTTAGATCAGTGGTACACCCCAAAATCCGACTATGACTTCCTCAGCTCCGTTGAAAAAACTCAGTATTACCAAGTCATAGTCACCCTAATTCATAATTTTATTATGAAACAGATTGGAAATTACCCATGTCTAATAATTTTCAATTATTAAATGGTGTCTGACCAACAAACACACAGGATGTATCCCCACCACCCCGGGACATATTGAACAAACAAAAAGGTTTTGTCAAATATATTTCCCTGTCTCCTATAAATATATGGTGGAGTGTGAGACATAGGGTGAAGGTGGGGTGTTGGACAGAGGGTGAAGGTGGGGTGTAGGCAGTCTCGGTCTCCTATCCTAACACAGCTCTGGTTCCATATGTGTTTTTTTTTCAAGAACAAAATAATGAGCACCGACATCGGCGCTCATTACAACTCTGATGGACACCAAGGCATCAAGGATGTAGACATCCACATTGTGGAATTCATAAACAAGCATCCACACTCTGAATATGCAGAAAAACTGTGCAACAAACTTGAGAGGAACTGGATACTAAAATTACGAACCTAGGTTCCTCATGGTCTGAATCTAATTGATGCACCAAACTTTTAGATCAGTGGTACACCCCAAAATCCGACTATGACTTCCTCAGCTCCGTTGAAAAAACTCAGTATTACCAAGTCATAGTCACCCTAATTCATAATTTTATTATGAAACAGATTGGAAATCACCCATGTCTAATAATTTTCAATTATTAAATGGTGTCTGACCAACAAACACACAGGATGTATCCCCACCACCCCGGGACATATTGAACAAACAAAAAGGTTTTGTCAAATATATTTCCCTGTCTCCTATAACTATATGGTTCCCATGTTTAATCACTTGGGAACCTCCCTTTATTGAATGATATTTAATAAAGATGTAAATAGGAACAATGTTACATGCCTTAAAACCTCATATTAAAGGCGCACTGAACCCACGACGTCATTTGCGTACAAAACGCGGCAGGGTTAGGTCCTCGACTCAGTGCGCCTTTAAGACACCTGATGAGACCTATAGGGTCGAAACCTTGTATTTCCACCAATATAAATAAAAGATTTATATTCTCTAAACAACTGCTTAGAGACTGCTTCCCTAACTTGTCAGAGTAATCACTCTCCAAGCCTAGGGGTTTTCAGGACAACAAATCTGAATCCATGGTGATGCATGCATCAATTGTGATGACAAACAATTGGTGCCATGGAGACTGCCCTGACAACGGAAGTTGACCTCAGGGGGCGAGTATGGCAACAGAGCCAGTAGATCCAAGGTAGTGTCGGGGTGTGGAAGTCCCCCAACAGCCGTGATATTAGACTGGTTCCATATGGTGTGAATGGTCAGGGAGCAGATCCTATTTTAACTTGATACCCATGTGTGCCACTTTGGTGGTGCAAATGGATGTCTATTGACCAATAGACATCCAACAACAGAGAGATTCTTATCTCGATCAAAGGGGTAATTAAATCAACTGGGAGCTTCTGTGTATCTAACACCTATACTTGACAGAGGTAAATAAAATATGTATATTTGGGTATGGTGACAGCCTGATCCCAGGTTATCCAATTGGTAGGATACATGTCTGGGGTGTAGGACATGGGGTGAAGGTGGGGTGTGAGACACGGGGTGAAGGTGGGGTGTGAGACACGGGGTGAAGGTGGGGTGTAGGACATAGGGTGAAGGTGGGGTGTAGAACATAGGGGGAAGGTGGGGTGTAGGACATAGTCATAGGGTGAAGGTGGAGTGTGGGAGATAAATAGACCAGCCTTCCTTTCCTCTAGTCTAGAGGAACGGAGACCAAACCACGTCAACTTCAAGTCTAAGGTTGGGCCACTCAAAAAAAAAGATGTTTCTCATCACCCGGCACTGAAAAAAATGACAAGGTCGTTTTTTATTTAATTTTTTTTTCTTTTACTGGAGGCCCAAATATGTAGGGAAATTAAGACTTTTTTGCGCAGCATTTTCACATTTTGGTAGTTAACAGTTTATTGATCCATACAGATTGTTAAAATGCAATCTATTCCTACCTCTCTGCGTTACTGACTGTATAAATTTGATACCAAATATGCCTACATTAACATTTGTCCATTTTTTGACAGATTTTTCATTAAAAATCTAAAAAAAAAAAAAAGTTTTCCCTGAAACACAATTTTCATGATGCGCGCGGTGATGAGAAACAACTTTTTTTTTTTTTGAGTGGCCTTGTCGTAGTTTCTTCTTGTGCCTTGTGGTGGATGTGGTCTTGTCAGACTTATGGAACAAAAATCCTTCAAAATAAAGTCTACTCTATAAAAGAAGTCATGTTTGGTGACAGTTCAAGAAACATGAGCTGATATAAAGCAGCCTGCATGAAGTATGTGCCAGCATTTGTAAGATAGGCTACATTTATAATAAATGGGATAAAATGTGGGCCACAACTGTTGATCTGTGCCCAGACATTCCAAGCACATCCTTCATTTTTAGGGGGTGGGTCCGCTTCCGTTCAAAGTCGACCGTCACTCGCGTGGCAGCGTTAGTGTTGAACAAATGCGTATCCGAAGAGCAATTTCAATCGAGTTGACAAATCGAATACTAATATTTGAATCATTACACACTTAGAATGTGATATGCATGAGGTGTAGGACAGATTAACTGATGATGTTCTGCGAGACAAGACACGACATAAACACGACGGAAATCTTGTTTTGTTTACGAATCGCTGGTCCGAGCCTGAGGAAGTAAACACAAAAATGGAGCTCAAAGTAAAGGTGTACGAAATAGCATTTCCACACCCCTGTTCGCCGTACCTTGGTCTTGATTCCAGCCGGCATAGAGAAGCTCATTTCCGTGCGGATTCGCTGGGCCTAAATCCATTGTAGATTATGTCTAGGGAGTAATTAAAACGAGAAACAAACCAAGACTGTCACAGGCGCCTTCGACAAGGCAGCCATTAGTGCACTTCCTGCACTAGTGCATTATGGGCTGGTCTGACTTCGTCATAATACGCATATTTCAGCAATAGACTCTACAATGATGTCTGAATCACTTTATTCATGTAAAATAAACCATAATAAAGTGTACATATAGATGATGAATTGACTTTATATAAAATCGGAATACTAGTCCTCTGTTCGAGATTAGATCTGGAGGCCAAAGGTCAAGTTCCAGGGGTCAAGGACGAAATCTCTCGGATCCAAGATGGCAGGTTCTCTCCGCACCGCTTCATCTCTGCTCTACAAAAGTGTGGTGACAGGCGTCACAAGGCGATCTGCACCACTAGTTTGCAATGCAGCGGCAAGGTTTATGTCAACGGGTATGGCTTATTGTTCTTTGGTTTTACGATATTGATGAGGAAACGTGAAATCTGTAGTCAAACTCCATGACGACTCCCTGATCAAATTTGCCGGGGCCGGGGGTCCTGTCATTCGTGAATGCACCTGGGCTTGAATAGGGCAATGGTCCAGTTACCAGTCACAGGTGGTGCCTATGTCTATGTGTTTTTTTAGTTGGAGACACCGCCAGGGAGTGCGGCATCGTGTTTGTTTTTTGACTATTTAAAAAGTGATACAGTCTTCTATATTTAAAATTAGGGAGTGCTCATTTTTTAACAACAGGGGGGGTGGTGGATTTGGGGGGGGGGGTAAAAAATTTGGACCCCTTGAGGCTTGACCGGGGGGGGGGTAAAAAATTTGGACCCCTCTTGGGGGGGAGGGGTGAAAAAAATTCAACCTGTTTTGAGGGAAAAAGCCCGCGCGTTACTATGCTACAAAGGGGCGCGAACGGGCGCGATTTTCGGCCTGGCGGGGGGGGGGGGGGTAAAAAATTTTGACCCCTCTGGCGGGGTGGGGGGGTGAAAAAAATTCGAAATTAATAAGCCGCACTGGCGATCTGACTCGCCTACTAGTCGCGGATTCGCAGAACTGTATAGCCTATAAGGCTATATAGGCGGTGATCCACTGCGTTCCAGCAGTGAATCTCCTACTGCGAGTGCTTGCGACGTAGTCGCGAGGGGTGTGGGGCCTGCGAGTAAATTCGCAGAAATCTAAATGTTTTGATTTCTGCGAGTGTACTCGCAAACCTTACTCTTAAGGTGTACTCGCAACAATTTCGCGGCAGTGGATCACCGGCATATAATTCGCCTTATTCGCCCTCTTATGGTTCAATTGGTTGCCACTTCACGCACTGCTTCAGCCCCGGTGGGGCAACTCTCACATTTTATGGATACCGGTACCATGTGCGTACATCACCCTGGATTTAGACCTTTTTAACCGGGACAAAAATCCACCAAAACACCCCCCTTTAACCCCCAAAAATGGGAAAAAATCTGCCCCCTTTTCGTGGGAACACCACCTTAAATAGACCAAAAATCAACCCCCCTTTTGACGGGGTACTCTAAATTGGCCAAAAGTGGACCCCTTTTAGCGGGATACCCACATAAATTGGCCAAAATTGGACCCCTTTTGGTGGGGTACCACCCTAAATTTGGGCCAAATTCCAAGAAAAGTATACCTTTTTTAACAGGAACTGCGGGACTTTTTGGTTGGATATTCTTGGCCTAAGAACATACCCTTTTTGCCCCAAAATGGCCCAAAAAGGACCCCTAATGGGGCCCAAAAAGCACCCCTTTCCTGGGATTTTGTGTACGCACATAGTTACTAAAGAAGGATGTACAATACCACCACCCAGCCCCCCAACTGCCATCGACACACAAATATTAAAATTCCGCTACTCCCGTTAAACTTAGGCAGCGCTGCCACCGTAGTTGATCGGTAGGGGACGGAGAGAAACACAGCACGGAGACAGAACAGGTCCGGTCTAGTTAAACTAGACATAGTCAAACTTTGGTTAAACAATGGATGCTTCTTGGACTCAAAGAAGGCTTAGCATCCATTATTTAACGGAAGAACGACCCCAGTTAAAAATGAGGGTGGCATTGATAACCTTCTCCTGTTTGGTAGCCCTCTTATCTGTCAATAGTCAGTGACTGAGTCAAAGGTTGAGTTATGCAATAGACCTGGGTTAGTCCAACACAGTTGTCCTATGCTATGTTAAGGTAGACATACCATGAACATAGCACTTTATTCCGGCTAATGCTAGCCTTTAACAGGTATGGTATGTGTTTGCGATGTGTGTTTGTAGCCAGCCTACTGGTATATATGACGATCGAAGTGACTAGAAATTTGGTTGGCCCCTATTTTTCCAAGCGATATGAGTTGTGTACGCCTATACGCCTAGTAGCCGTAGGTAGGCTCTTGTGTGGACATCAAAGTTGAACCTCATGTGCACTCCATACGACCTGTAGATTAGAGGTAGCAAGGTTAAAGGACTAGTTACAACACGAAAAAAATCTGAACGCACACTCGCCCGATACCTATAAGTCAAATGGAGATAATGTAGTGATAACATAGTGCTTTTTTTGCTTTATCACTTGAATAATTTCGTAAGGACTAAGGATAATACCATATCAACTGAGTCCTTGCATCCAAGACATCCAATAATCCACATGTTTAGTAAATGAGAAACTGAAACAAAACACATGGCCGAATGTAGACTTGATTCATATGTAGGTTCTACAGAAGGAAATAATGTCTATAGAGCATCCACCTGGTACGGTAGTTTAAATAAAATATAGATTCAATACACTATATAAGTAGGCCTTCTGATGTTTTTGTCCGGTGTAATGCATTATAATTCATGTACTTTATTCAACCTTTACCAAACCAGGTCAGTATGAACATATCATCGTGGACAAAGTTGGTGAGAAGAAGAATGTGGGTTTCATCCAACTGAACCGGCCCAAGGCCCTCAACGCACTCTGCTCCCCACTCATGGAAGAGCTCTCCGCCGTGCTCACAGAGTTTGATAATGACCAGAGCATAGGATGTGTTGTCCTCACCGGTAGCGAGAGGGCTTTTGCTGGTAAGAGTTGCTTTGTAGATGTGTAACGTTTATATTGTTTCTCTCCCAATATCCGAAAATTTGTGATCAAAGACATTATAAATACAAATTCCATGTCACATAATTAATATAGTAAACTGGTTAAAAATGGTGTGGACCATGACCATACTGTTTCCATGGTAATAAAATACGATATAAGAAAAAGAAGACACTCTAAACAAAATAATAGTTACCAAGAGCGCCCCTCCATATACTCAAACTGTTTTAACAAGTAATATAATGTCTGCATTAACATGATTATGTGACAGCTGGAGCTGACATCAAGGAAATGGGTCCCAAAGATTTTGCTGGTGTGTATAAGGAGGATTTCATCTCCAAATGGACAAGTCTGGCCAACATGCGCCTCCCAGTCATTGCTGCGGTAAACGGGTTCGCTGTAAGTACAACACTAAAACGGCATTGCTGGTATGCCATAAAACATGGTCTCAATCTATGACTATTCAATCTGGCAAGTTGTCAAAATGTGCTTTGTTCTCTGCAATAATAGTGTGACAAGATACTACAACTTTTTTTTAAATCAATCACGCCTCACATTGTATACTTCCATTTTCTTAGGAGTACAAATATATACCACGTTGTATGAGCTGCAGTATAATAGTCGTTCACCCTTCAGGCTTCTGTGTTCTTTAGTTGGGCGGTGGATGTGAAGTAGCCATGATGTGCGACATTATCTACGCTGGTGAAAAAGCCCAGTTCGGTCAACCAGAAATCACCCTAGGCACCATCCCTGGTGAGTTCACTTTTGACGAGAGGGACACGGGGGTAATAATTTATTCTGTTACTGAACACTTGGATGGGTTAGTGTGTATGTTCAGTGGGTGGGGTGTGCAGCAGCCGGGAACACAGGACATTGAACCTTAAGTTGACAGAAAATATTAAAACCGCTAGTGCTCAGGTACCGGATAATGACGACTCGTCACTATACTAACTTTCCCATCTTACAACAGGTGCTGGTGGCACGCAGCGACTGACCAAAGCCATTGGCAAGTCCAAGACAATGGAGATGGTGCTCTCCGCTAACCGTATCACAGCGCAGGATGCTGAGAAGTCTGGTCTGGTGAGCAAGGTCTTCCCCCCCGACCAGCTTGTAGCCGAAGCCATCAAGACGGCCGAGACGATCGCCAACCAGTCACGTATCATCACCGTCATGTGTAAAGAAGCTGTTAACGCCTGTAAGTGTAGTAATGGTTTTCTGGGTTGTCGGATGTACTGGGAATAAATACTAGGCACGGAGATCGTTGTTTATTATAAGTTCTCGATTGAAGCTTGAAGTATACTCTCAGTAGTAAATGGCAGATCAAGGGATATTCCGGATCCACCTAGCCGACGTCGGAACATCTGCACTAAAGTGTGGACTGAGAATTGACTCGCCGATCCGCGCATGGCCCTTAAAGGGCGCCGCGGACGGATGGGCCACCTGGCGGCTCCGTCCCGTGCTGACACTTGCATGAGGCTCCGCACCACCAGTACAATATGTTCTTGGTGATAGCCATGTTGAGAAGTTTAGATCTAGATGTTTAAGGGCAGTTATTTTCAACTGATCAATAGGTTAGATTATTCCCTATCATAACATTGGCCACTACTGGCCCTACAATGTAGTTACAATTGCTTATGATGATAGACTTAGTAATACAGTTTTAAAATGTTTCCCTTTCAGCAATGGATTTGGGTCTTAAGGACGGACTTCACTTTGAGAGGAGGATGTTCCACCAGACATTTGCCACGGTTGGTATACTTTAAGAAAATATTTCTGCAGACTCTAAAAAAAAGTGATATTTGAAATAAAGATACTCGAGGTTTTTTTCATCTCAATGAGGACCATATAACATATTTATGTACATTTATATCATGAAATAAGTTAAATAATGGTATTTTAAAGGGAACTACTGTTACAGACGAAATGACCCATTGATAGAAATTATTGACCTCGATCATGATAACTTAAATTCCATTGATGTATTACTGATACCCGTGTACTTCATGTGGAAATCTCAGTAAATGAACCCGACTTATAATGAATCATTTCAAAAGCTTCCAGTATGTGTGAGTCAACACCATCCTTTCATCTTATTTTTGATGCTGAATCTTTCAGAACGACCGGAGAGAAGGTATGGCAGCCTTCGCAGAGAAGCGCAAACCAGACTTCAAGAACGAATAAATTTGGTGGTCTCCTAGGATAGCCAGCATATAATGTGATAGCACAGAGAACATATCCCTTGTATGTTCACTTAGCCAATTGAGATATGTCACAGTATTCGCGAGTAATACTGCCGCACCGTGTTAATAGATAAAAAAGTGTCAATATAATCATGTGTATGATTTGATCACCTTTCGTGCTCTGAAAAATAATGTTGGTCATTGGAAAATTGTATGACTTGAGGAAAATGTATACGAATTACCCAAACGATTGAGCCAATAAAAATGGTAACAGATTAATTTGTGATCTTAAAGTGTGTTATCCTTTCAACACGTGCAAGAAATGATTGGGAGGGAGATCGCGACGGCTCATGATGATTTGTCGTCACAATGCAATAACATGGTTCCCATGTGTCATGGAAAGTCATGGAATTTGAAATCTGTCATGGAAAGTCATGGAATTTTGTTTAAATTTTCTGTGTCGTGGAATGTCATGGAAAATGAAAATAATAGAATTAATATTACAAAATCTCTGAGATGCACCATTTGCTTTCTACATTTTAGAAATTTTCTCAGGGGCAAAGCCCCCTAACCCCCCACAAGCATTTAATAAATGTCATGGAAAGTTAAGATTTTTGTCATGGAATGTCATGGAATTTCAATCTGAAAGTTTTGTGGGAACCCTGAATAAGTCATTCTTCTACATCTATACTATATATATTATTAGCACATTAACCCTTTAATGGTCGCAACAGTACGTTAATGTGCTATGGCCCTGATTGTTATGGTCCTGGTCTCCAGCTCAGCATACCTTAGGCAAATCCAAATTACGGTAATGATACAGCATGTGGCTATCAATGTTACAACAACATTAAAAACACTCTCCTCTTTGTGTCTGATACATTCTAGAGGACAGGGGTGTGAAATCTCCGCAGATATGCGGAATTCCGCATTTTCTATCTCCCAGAGGATCATTCCTGTGATTCATCTAAATCTGCTGAGAAAATGAAAAGTCATTTATAAGGGTGTAGGGGGGGTGGACTAATATTTTTGTGCTCTCTGAATTTTCACAGATTCTTTAAGTTTCTGCATCTAAACCTTAAATTTGAATGTATCTGTGAATAAAAGATAGGTTTTAGGTGATTAAACAACCTTAATTGCAAAACTTATTGAATGAAAATCATTATTTGTAATGCTGCCCGGAGACGCATAATGGTCTTCAGATGATACTGTTTTCGGCATTTCACACCCCTGGAGGAATGTCTATGCATGAGAAAGGAGAATTCAACTGGTTCAGTTGACATTGTGTTTTTTCTGAGATCAGTAAACATTGATTTGAGCAGTTGATACACATTGTTGTGTTGAGGTCTATTGAACCTGTTATAAGTAACTACCGTAAATTCCCGCGTATAACCCGCATCTCACGTATAACCCGCACCCCCAACTTAGGAGAATCCTATAACCCGTTTCTGGGTTTGAAAACTTCTATTTTAGTACTGTTCTATAGTAATAAAAACCCTCGTATAACTCGTAAAAATCGAGCGTGTGATCCTAATCACAAAAGACTCAGGGTGGTTGCCTGTAGTGTGCATGAGAAGTGTGTGGGCATAGTGTGCATGTGGAATGTGCACGTGTAGTGTACATGTGTAGTGTGCATGCGTAGTGTACAGGTGTAGTGTGCATGCATAGTGTGCATGTGTAGTGTACATGTGTAGTGTACAGGTGTAGGATGCATTGTGTAGTGTGCATGCATACCCCTACCCCTGCCCCTACCCCTGTACACCACCACACACAGACCCTACTACTGTAAACGTATTAATTTTCGCTCAGTACATATTTTCGCGCATTTCGTGCACATGCCTATGTGCGCGAAAATATGATGTTGCACAAAAAATTAGCTTTCCAATGATGTCTGGCACTCTATATTGCACTGCAGTAGAGACTCAGATAATAAATCTAACATGCTGGAAAAATCGCATCCTGAAAACTTTTATACCAAAAAAACACTAATATGACAATGCAGGGCCATATTTATATATTTCCAAAATAGAAGAATTTTAGACCCCCCACCACCACATAGTTGGAAGGGGCTTGGAGGGCAAAATAGTTGAACAATTATTTGGGCTGTAAATCCCTTAATAATTGTCCGATTGAAAAACCGTAAAAAAATGACATGTAGCTAAAGATCACCTGATTGCAGCTGCGCGAAAATATGATTGCGCGAAAATGCCTTTATGTGCTAAGTGCGCGAAAATTTAGCTGCGCGAAAATATCTACGTTTACAGTATACACAAGCTTTGTCCACATATTTGTTCCTAAGCCATTTTGGTCTGATGAAAAACGTCTCACCCAGCTAAAATCTGTGGTAAAAGCTGTGGCAGAAGCTGTGGTGATAGCTGTGGCAGACGCTGTAGCTAAAGCTGTGGCAGAATGTTTGTTTTACATTTCCCCTTTGCCATGGATACCCGGTCTCAACCTGGTCTCACTCACACTCTTCTCTTGTATCCTGGCTGAACCGTTTCGGATAGCATACCCGAATTGTGCGTCACAAGTATAACATATCAGGAGCTGACAACACACTACCTCCAGGCCTGCACCCCACAACCTATAGGTCGCATGACGCAGGTGCCCTGAGAAAGTCACACCGAGTGAGGCTAGCAGCGCAAAAAAAGGATATACAGTAAAACTTGGTTACAACAAACTTCCTTACAACGAATTTTGGTTACAACAAACAATATGCCTGGTCCCGATTTTCACCCATACATTTCTATAGTAAAGTAACTTGGTTATAACGAAGTGCTGTTGGTATAAACTTGGTTATAACAAACTATTTTTTTACATTCAGAAATACAATTAACATTTTTCCTAGTGAAATGACTGTAATTTAGTACAGAATTCCAAAGAAAACAAGTTCTTGCAACCCCCATGTAGAAAGAGTACTCTTATTGGCAAGCATTATGCTTAGCGAGATGTCCCTACACTAGGGAGATGTCCCTACACTAGGGAGATGTCCCTACACTAGGCAGATGTCCCTACACTAGGCAGATGTCCCTACACTAGGCAGATGTCCCTACACTAGGCAGATGTCCCTACACTAAGGGAGATATCCACTCTGGTGCTGGGCGACTGAGGGAGGTGTAGGGCGACTGTGGGAGGTGCAGGGCTTCTCTACCCGGCCTACCCCGCCCCTAGCAAGCTGTGGGAGGTGTAAGGCGACTGTGGGAGGGCATCTTTACCCCCCCCCCCCCACCAGCACCACCTACCCGGCCTCCTCTGGCACCTAGGCGGCTGTAGGGGGTAGTGGGCGACTGTGGGAGGTGTAGGCACGACTGTGGGAGGTGTAGGGCGACTGTGGGAGGTGTAGGCACGACTGTGGGAGGTGTAGGGCGACTGTGGGAGGTGTAGGGCGACTGTGGGAGGTGTAGGCACGACTGTGGGAGGTGTAGGGCGACTGTGGGAGGTGTAGGCACGACTGTGGGAGGTGTAGGGCGACTGTGGGAGGTGTAGGGCGACTGGGGGAGGTGTAGGCACGACTGTGGGAGGTGTAGGGCGACTGTGGGAGGTGTAGGGCGACTGTGGGAGGTGTAGGGCGACTGTGGGAGGTGAAGGGCTTCCCCGCCCCTAGCAAGCTGTGGGAGCTGGTGGGCGACTGTGGGAGGTGTAGGGCTTCTCTACCTCCCCCCCCCGTATAATAAAATCGTTGCTTAGCCAAATGTAATTCCTAAGATAAATAAACACAAGTCACAGCTTCTTATAACTGTCCTTGCAATAGCCTCTTCATGTTTGTACCGGTAGTATAATAGGTGGATATTGAAGCATATTTAGCATCACTAAACCCCATTGAAATGCTGGACTTGGTTATAACGAAATTTGGTTATAACGAATTTTTTACCTGGTCCCAAGGGATTCGTTATTTATAACCAAGTTTTACTGTACTGTATTCGACGTAATAAGCGCCCTCCCCCTAATAAGCGCCCCCCCCCCTTTTTGGGGCATTTTAAGACTAGAAGAAAGGCTGAAATTTCACGATTTTTGATGAAATTAAACTCTTAAGTACTAAAAACGCCATGAAAATAATTTTATAAGCGCCCAGGGTGCTTATTACGTCGAATACGGTACTCAGGAAAAATGTGTGCATTGACTTTTTTTGGGGGGGTACTTGAGCCCTTATTCACATTTTTATATTAGTCTAAGCATCCTATGCTTATCAAGGTCTTAACATGGCAAAAAAGAAATTTGATATGGTGACATGAATTCTTTTTTTTTAATCAACAGGGGGCATGAGGACCCCCTCCCATCAAGTGCCCCCCTCCCCAACTGACATGTTCAATATCACACACAATACAAAATTACCATGCATTAACCATTCCCAAAGTAACCCCCAGTCAATTACCCTAAGGTTAGAGCTGTCAGAATGTCTGGAAAAAAACGTCTCACCCCTGTAGTGTCACTGCAGATAACCCTCTCCCATAGAGATAGCACTGAGCCCGTTCAATATGTAAATGTTCAATGTTAAGGGTTATCTACGGCTCCCATAGGGCTCTATGCTGATGCAAATTACCACCATTTTAGACACAAAATTATAATCATGCTTTTCAGGGGGGAGCGTTTGAAAATGGATTAAAGCGCAACTACATAGGAAGGACAACATTGTAACGCATCTAATGACACAAAATTGAGAGAAAAAGCTCCAATTTTGAAGGAATGACAGCTGTTTTAAATTTTAGGCTGAGAGAGCCACTGTAACCCGTCGCACAAGACTCAGGGTAACCCTGAGTCAATAAACATAACGAATCGTGATACAGTTGAATCGTGATCCAGTCACAGTTGTTGTTATTATTGTTATCATTATTATTATCATTATCATTATCACTACCGCTATGGTCATCACTGCCATTTATCATCATTATTATTGTTATTTTCCTTGTTCATCCCTATCCCCCGTGACATTATCATAATATCATAATATTGTCAGTAATATTATTATTACAATCATTATTTTATTATTATTATTAATTAATATTACATGGTGTTTCATCTATTCTCGTTTTCTCTTTATTTTCTTTTTCTCCCCCTGTCCCACTTAGAGCTACTCATTGACGAGTAGAATACATATTATACTGTTAATTATCATATATTATTTCATTTCATAATTGTTATCTCAAAACTCTCAATGTTTTGGGGTACAAATCTCACCCACCGTGCATTATATCAAGTGGTTATGAGGTATCTGGGAATTACATTTAATTCCCAAGGGGCCCTGGAGTAGGTCCCAATTCTCCCGTCACTTCTGTCCTAATTTGCATAGGCTACTTTCTTAAACCCACCCACAGAACATTAAGTTGTGAGATCTGTGGGGGGTTATCTAGACTCTAGACTGGTAATCTAGGGTCTACATCTTTTTGTAAATAATATTGTTATTTTTCTTTTCTTTTTGTATATATATATATTATTATTGTTGAACTCTTTGCCTAATAATGACGACAACCAGAGTCTATGACTTCTTGAGGACTAGTGGGCTTAAGATGGTGCATTTGAACACGAGGAGTATGTATAAAAAACGCCAAGACATATTTGATCAGTTGGACGGCACTGATATAGTAACCATGAGTGAGACATGGTTACATCCAGAGTATGACGATGACATGATAAATTGGAATGGAATGAAGCTATTTAGACAAGATCGAGCTAATAAGAAGGGGGGAGGCATTGTTGTGTATGTACGTGATGACCTAGATTGTGAAGTTGATATTAGACGTGACCTGTCATTGAACTCTAGAGATTTGGAGTGCTTTGTAATTGATTTAACACTGAAAAGTGAACAAAAATTACAGATAGTCACGCTCTATAGACCCCCAGGGGGAAAGATTGATTTTTTCCTCACTCATCTGAAGATATTAATGAAATCAGCTTTAGACAAAGGTCTTGAGCAGTGGATTCTGGGGGACATCAATATAAACACTCTGAAAGAGGGAACCGGGTCCAGTATTGCCTTGGGTGATCTGTGCAAGTTCCAAGGTTATCACAAATTGATACATCAGTGTACTCGTCCATTCAAAAATACTGTGTCTTGTCTAGATAATATATTGACCTCGTATAATGATGATCTAAGTGCAGGTGTACTGAATTTTCTTGTGAGTGATCATTTACCTGTCTATTGTGTCAAAACTAAGCTAAAAGTTGAATATTTAAAAAAAACATTGCGGATACGCAATTATAGTAACTTTGACTTTGAGCTATTCAAGGATTGGCTTAGTGAGGCAGATTGGGATGAGTATTATGACATGAGGGATCCTGATGCCGCTTGGATTTTCATACTAAATTTAATTGTTGAATACTTGGATGTAAACTGCCCTTGGGAGTGTATCTCAGTTGTGGACAAACGGAACAGGTGGATGACTGGTGAAATCTTGGGTTTAATCACTGAGAGAGAAGATGCTGTGGAGATGTTTCTCAAAACAAACAAGGATCGTTATCTAACACAGGCCAAGAAGCTGAGATGCAGGATTAATAGGGCCATTAAGCAGGCCAAGGCTGATTATATAAAATCTACTCTAGAAGATAACCAGGACGATCCTAAAAGATTTTGGAGAATCGTTATTAGTGTGATAAAGCCGGATGTTACAGTTGAGCCGCCAATATTGATTGGGGAAGATAACTTCATGAAGTCAAATCAGGAATCTGTGGAGTATCTGAATCAGTTCTTTTCAGGTATTGGTAAGAAATTATCTGAAGATATGACTGCTAATGGACATCCTGAGAGAAAGGTTTTTAATGAACCGGCTGACTGTAAATTTGATAAAATAATTGTACATAGAGAGTTAGTAGATATCCTATTTGGTGAAATCAATATAAATAAGACTTCTGGCATAGAGGGAATACGCTGTGATATTTTAAAATGTGCTTTAAGACACCTGCTAGACCAGATGACATGGTTGTACCAACTAAGTTTTGATGAAGGTATCTTCCCGTCTAACTGGAAAAAAGCCAGAGTGAGCCCCATCCCAAAAACTGGGAATCTGAAATTAATTACTAATTGGCGTCCAATATCATTGCTGCCAGTCCCGTCGAAAATAGCTGAGAAGATCATGCATATACACTTAACCAGTGTTTTAGATGATCTCAATTTCCTTTCTGACAACCAGTTTGGTTACAGATCGGGGCGTGGGACTGGTGATGCCATATTTCACTTTCTGAATACTTTATATGAGAATAGGGATCGGGGCCACTTGACAGCTGCTTGTTACCTAGACCTCAAAAAGGCCTTTGATTGTGTACACCATGGTTATCTGGTTGAGATTCTAGGCACATTAGGACTGGATGATAGGGTGCTAAATTGGCTAATGTCGTATTTGAACGGTAGAAAGCAGTATACTAAAATTGGGAGCTACACGTCTGATGTCAGTCAGGTGGAGTTTGGAGTCCCTCAGGGGTCTGTTTTAGGGCCATTATTATTTATTATTTATGTGAATGATGTTAGTTCCATACTTGGCAACACTGGTCATTATATGTATGCGGATGATTTAGTTGTTTTTCATTCAACTAACCGGCTAGACCTAATGATAGATAGGATGAATAATACTCTAAATGCATTATCAGGCTGGTTTAAGACTAAAAGACTAACTGTCAATGTTGATAAAAGTAAAATTACTTGGTATAGGTGGACTCAAAAGTTGAGTAAGAGTAAAGGTATTGCATTTTATCTGGATAATGTCGAACTGGAAACAGTAGGCTGTTATAGATATCTAGGTCTGAAGGTTGACAGTAGTCTGAGTATGGAACCAGCTATAAGGGAGCTAACCAGCAAGGTTAATCACAAACTATTTCGTTTTGGGAAATTTAGGGGCGTTCAGACAGAGAAGGCAGCAGTAATGGCACATCCACTATAATGAGCCAGTTCGATTATGCTAGTTTTTCTCAAGAAGGGGCTAATGGAGGACTCCTAAAAAAGCTAGACAGAATGCAGAAGAGAGGGCTCAAAATCTGCTACCGGGGACGAAATTTAAATGAAAGGGAAATGTATGAGTCATCTAAAATACCATCTCTGAAGAGAAGGAGGCAAGAGTTATTCTTAACTTATATGTATAAATTATCCCACAATTCAAAACTGTTGGATCAGCGACCCCGGAGGGAAGGCTTAAGATCGGAAAACCAAATCAAGTTTAAAGTCCCCAGAGCCAGAAATGCTGGTTACATGAAGTCTCCCCTGTATAGGGGCTCAGAGCTATGGGATAAACTAGGGGACTGGTACCAGACAAGTAAGGATAAAATTACCTTCAAGAAAAGAATTAAGACATTTGCCGATTTAGATGTAGTAAATAGACACCCAACCGATGTTATGATTGGTGATGATGACGTTGGGTCACAAGGAGGGTCCATAGTGCTCACCTTGGCTGAATGGCCACTGCTCACACAGTAAGATGTTATAATGACAGAATACTGGTGTAGGCCTATGTATATCTAGCTATTGCTCATATAGGAAGCTGTTATAATGATGGATTCCTGTTGAGTTTAATATCACAAAATATTTTACATGTACCTTTACATATATATCTGCAAATTTGACTTAATTAATACCAGCACCATCCCTGCTATTTGTCGGCCTATGTTGGGCTGCCGTGTATCAATATATAGTTATATCGTAGTACCACACAGGATTGACCATGCTCCTCTTGGATGTGTTCTATTTGTGCCTATTTCTACGCCCATATTTTAGATGAAAATGAAGTGAAGAGTTCTCTTTTTCTATTGTAAATAATGTTTAGTTTAAGGTATTTATTTATTGTTGTGTACATATCTTGTCTTGTTTACTTCATCTGCTCTCATTTATGCTTGCTCATTATTACATCATACCCATGTGCTAACCAATGGTGTTATTGAAGATTGAAAAGGCTTCATCGTTATTGTCATAATATATACCACAAATTGTAATTTTTGTGAATTGGCAATAAAAACCCTTCAAACCTAAAAAAATATATCCTCGAGAGAACACTGGAGATCCTATCCTTGTGGGTGAACAAAAGGTTTTCAACAACTACTGACATATTTCACAAGTGCAATCAGTACTGTTGCTATTTGACCACTTCCCCTAGTACCCACTAGATGGCAACTCTTGAGACAGTTTTCCACTGCAGCTGGGCTAACATCCGTGGTTTTGCAGGCTAGTTCATAATTCTGTCACTACGTGGCAACTTCGCTGTGTTTCCCCCCCTTGCATCATGCCGACCATTCAGACCTGTACCAACCCTTGAGGGTCCGTATGATACCTGAATGTAACACTGGTGAGTTACCACATTCGTGCATCATGACGACAAAGGGCATAACGCCTCATTTACACTATCCGGCTCGTAAAGGGTTAAAAACAGCATCCAAGCATCGTCACTCATGATCATGTGTTGTCGTGAAGCACCAATACATTATCCTACGAGTAGACTAATCTAAATAAATCCTTTTAAGACTGTATCATGATGCCAAAAGAGCATTTTCCATGCTGGAGCACTCCTTAAAAGGCTTGGCCCCACAATACGAACAAACACGAGTAATAGAGTTGTACTGTACATTTATTGCAGATTTTATTACAAATGTCATGGTTTAGGATTATTTACATTACAAAACTACCAAATAAGTATTTGAGATATGTACCTGTATATTATATGATGATTTAATTTACAAGTTTCTTGTCCCTCCTTCTGTGGAGGTTTAACTCTTCCCGTCCTATATACATTATAATAATTTTGATTTGGGTAATACTTATACAGTTGTCTCCCGTCTAGAGTGAGTTAGCAGGGCCCAATACATCCACTTACTACGAGGTAACCATGGCAACATGTGTAAATGGTATGTGATCTGTCCCCAATTCATCCTGTTCAGCACATTATAAAACTATTCTATGAACTCATAAACTAATGACTTGATTAAGTACAATATTGCATAGCTCACAGAAGTTGGTCCATACTCTTGTAATTTCATCGGCATAAAATCCATGTATAAAATGTCATCAAAATCTCTTCTTGTACATATAAAAGTTTTCAACTCCCCATTATGTTCTTGTATACCATATGGAATGGACATACATATATATCACATCGTCTGGTTGGATGGAATGCGATAAAACAAAATACATGTAACTTCTGGTCAATTTTCATGGTCCCTGACTTGGAATAACAGCAGTGATATGTCATATGAATTATGAGATACATCAAACAAGTATATGAACGGCAGTGGAGTTCTTGGCATGCATATACAGCAAAATACTTCTGAGCACGCGGCCAGAGAAATCATTCTACATCTAGGCAATTCTCAATTCTACATAAATATGGCTCTAATTTTATTCAACAGCATAACAAGAAATAACTCTCATACTTGCAGGATAACATTTCAAGTAGGTCTCCATGATATTAATATTATAAGTTACATGTATGTATAACAGCAAGGCGCAGTGGTATAACAAAAAGATGCTGCGGCGTAATGCAGTATACCCTATAAGAGGCTACGTCCCAACAATAACACACAAGTGGAGGCAGTAGAATGAAACACAACAAGACACCCCACACTGACCTTCACCTTGCCCAAGGTCGCACACTAAAGTCAATAACATAAAACAAAGCATTGAACCGTTGACTTATTCCACAACACGTAACTACTGAACTAATCATGGTCTCATAAAAGACAACAGGTTCACATTAGGTTTCAGCATCTGGACTGGCAACCATTTACCTATGATAAGATACTCGGCCAAGCCCTAAGGCACTGTCAATTATATCAGTAGTTTACCCTTTTTCAACATTTCAGTTAAGCTGTTCATATCTAACTCTTCATCTTTGAGAAGAATGAATTGTAACGGCAAGGTTAAGATGTGGGCTCCTGTATACGTTAATAAGATAACGATTGTGGCCCCCGACTCTTGTAAAGCCCCTAGTACCGATGCCATTCCTTCTTGCTTACAATAGTTGCACATGTGCGGTCGTTATAAGGAAGGTACGGCTGTGGAACACACATTGGTACCAAGGGATTTACATGGAGCCTATTATTAACGCTCCCAGTGTGTTCAAGAGCAGCTTACTAGTTAAAGCGCAGCACATGAGTTATACCTATGTAAACAGTAAATATAGAATATGTCATTATTACATGCTAATATTATAAGGTCCCCTTTTATCACTTGATTGGCATTGCTTGGAAACCAATCGGACATTTCAGAATTAAGCGTACCCTCTGTTAATGTGAAGACAATAATACTCCTGCAGCAATCTGCTATTGAACAACATTAAGTCTACATCCTTAGGTTACTCCGAGGTCAGTAAACAATGTAAATTCTGCAAGCTGCTGTGACTTCATGAAGCGACTTGCATTTAACATTTTTGGCAATGGCGTTTTGGCGCAAACCACCATATATACTGGACTGAGAGACACGGTAGCTGTACGCAGTTACACAGCATCTTCTGAGCTTAAAGCAGGACGTGGTTCCCCCTCTTCTATACTCCCCAACATAACACAGCTTCATAACTATAACATACATATACATTGAGTATATTCTAGTATTGCATTTGACTCCATGATGGTCAACCCTACATCGACAGTCATATCTAAACATATATTCCAACGTTCACTAAAATAAAACATCCAATACTTCATGTAATGCATGTCCGTTAAACATTATAGGAATCAATGTCCTATGAGTCGTAATCATCAAAAATGTTTCATACATTATCATAGCCTGGAGGGAGGAGGTAGTTGGTGGGCTTTTCAGATTCATCTATCTTCATATGAATCGTAATAGGTTCCTTATACATTTAGAATATGTATATACATAAAATAAACGTTGCGCAAAAGAATTCCGGTGGGCACTTGCCTTAGTAAGAGACCAACACAGTGTTGGCCAGTGATATATTTCTTTTTTGGCAAGGTCAACACAGATGAACACAGCGCTTCCCTAGGGCGAGTCCTGTTACTATCATTAACACGTGGCCGCCTAAGTGGCTTGGCTAGCTGCTGCCTTTGACATGAGTCGTAGAGACTCAGAGTTTCTCCTGGAACATGAGGGAGGCTACATTGATGCCCACCGTGGTATGTCTGCCAGAACGCTCCTTTCTCCCCGCTCGCGGTGACCCGCTCCGGGGGGAGCGTGAGTCAGTGCTCCGGTCGTCTGCTTGTGCCTGGCTGCTCGCTTCGGTCTGCTCCACGGGGAGGGACAGACGGCGGATCAGAGAGGCGGGGCCCGGGGTGCTGTGAGCGCGCTGCCCATCTACAAACACAGAAACCGTGCATATAGAATAACACCAATGACACAGTTGACATTGTTATTTGGGGGGGTGCACCTTTTTTGGAAAGTTGTCTTTAATGTAAAATTGAATGGCTAGAAACCAATGGAAACAAAAATAAGTGCAAATGAAGACTCTAAATTAAGGATGATGATAATTGTGAAATTAGGTAGTTGATCTAATGTAGGTTGTGGTTCAAACAAAACGCGTTGAAACCCAAAGTTATATATAGTGAAGTCATATGAATGCAACTATCAGTGAAGTCATATTTGTAAATATCAGTGATACGTAGGCCGCCTGCTTCAATGGACAACTATTTCCAGCTCTAATCACATGCAGACAAAACCAATGCACCGTGACAAAGGGGTACCATGCAAACGTGTGTGGACAGTTCTTGACAATTCATTTGAAAGAAATCCCTCCTACAATTGCGTCCAAGAGGGACATTCAACAGCACCTTTCCCATGTATTTTCATTTCAATTTTCATCCATATCATAAGCGACTTATTATTTCTCTTGCTTTGCCAAAATAATTTGGATCATGGTAGAGAGAATTGTAATGTAATATACATGTAATATACATGGGACATAAAGGTTCTGTTGAAGGCACCTCGAGTATAGCAATCTGATGTGTGCTCGTATGTTGCGTTGGGCAACAACCTCCCCCTTGGTGGTGTATAGACCAGGTACATTGTAGTGAACATAGATGTGTGTGAGTGTGTGTCAGTCTTGGTGTGCAAAGGTGGGTGCTAGAAATAAACCCTCAAAGCTAACATCCAAGTGAATTAAGTCTTCCAATGACATTTTCCCAAATGTTAATAGAAATAGTTGTGAAACAAAGATTATTCCATTTACGAAGCCCGATATGCAATATATACATTGTACATGTATGCGGTTCACAGCGGGTAGCCATGATGAGACGGTACATCCATACAAACATAAGAGTTTTAGTTATTAAGGCAGCTTTGGTATTTAATGTGTGGACAGAGGAGAGACTTTCCCTTTGCATAGTGTGTTTGTAGCCTCCACTCACCGGGACGAGGCGGAATTTGGCCAGGTAACTAACTGCCAAAAGAGCAGTTGTTCTGTCATCTAATGTCAAGAGTATTGAGCATGTACGGAATCAGAAAACAACCTCTTAAACGTCTGTCAATGGGGGGGTCAATTATCACCACTCCCTAGAAAAGGCTAGGAAACTCAACCTGGCAATCTTGGCTTGATATCTGTTTAGTATATTTATTTATTATATCTATATAGTATATCTATAAATATAGTAGGCCTAAATTTTACGCATTGCCCATGTCTAATAATTTTCCAACATGTATCTGGAAAGCGATTGTATTCTATGATTTCAGTTTAGCTGACTATGTGACACGAATCAATGAAATTTGTGTTACATTCTAATGTAATGTTGTAGCTATAGCATACGTTTTATTTGACCCAATGCTGCAATGAACAACCATTTGATACTAAATTCAAATCTTATTTGAGATAAATAAGAGAATATTTACCAGCTTTATAATAACCGATAGAAGAGAGGAGTTTTACATTTAAGAATTTTAAGGTTAACGTTTGTTTATGGCAAGGATAACACTTACATATCTAAGTGTTAGTAGAACTGGTGTGTTTAGATCTGCTCTGAGTACAGTATATTTATAGACGCTGCCTTACTTCTATATTCTGGCTGCTTACTTATGTACAATAATATAATCTACAACATGTATAATGCTCTCTTATGCACAAAGTAGCTGATTCAAACACATTGTCATGCTGTTTACATGGACCAATGGTGCATAGGGGACTTTAACTGCGACAAAGGGATTCAACACATGCTTAGCATTCCGCATGCAAACAAAAAACTAATTCCAGCGTTTGTAATTGGCAATAAAATCAGGAAGGCCTTAGTGTGGTCTGTAGCGTCAACATTCCCATATGTAGTGATGCCAACAGCCGAGGTGTTACCTCAGTGACCACGCTATGGCATTCATGATTTGCTATTTCATTTCATGGCCTTTTTCAGAAATTGTAGATTTTTTCTGAACTTATTATAGCAAGGAGATGAGCCGGTACCAAAGCAGAGAACCTATTTTTTGTGGTCATTATTCTGGTACACTCTGAAAACTCCGGTCTATTTTGGTCATGAAATGAAATATTTGGATCAGCGGACAATTTTACAACACGAATAACGTGCAACATTTACCAGAATGCTGACGACATCTCTTCTACTGCGGACAGACGAAGAACAAAATGCGTGTCACTTTGTAGCCTATGTAGTTTTGTTATGAGAGATAATGTCTCTAATTCAAGAATACTATACATAATCATAATGCGGGTGTTACTATACGATACATTTTAATTGGCTACTTAGATGCAATAACTAATTGATCTGATATCAAATGCAGTTTATATCTGAATATTAGTTCTAATGTGTAAGCAAAATGCACAAGCCACACTTTCAAATGACGAGAGGTCAGATAGGAGCTCGTTTGAAAGAAAGGGGTAGCATTCTCAGTCAACACAAATAGAAGTATCGTCACCAGTATTATATTACAAGGCTAGGTTGTTTATCAAAAGGATTTGATCAAAACTAAGCAAGAACAGTAAGAGTTCAATCAATAGTCTTGTACAGTACGACCCATGCTCACGCTATACATGTCATAGATACCCCCAATGTACCAGCTGAAACTCCACATACCCAGTTCCATACTTCCACCATAGACCTGTGAGGCCACGAGAGCTGCCATCTTGGATTTTAGCCCCAGACGCGATCTTGACTTTAACATAGGGCCACCCTCACTACAGAACACTGGTCAGTGATATGGTGGTAGCTGCAACCCACCCGTATCCTAATTTATATCTGACACACTGCTATCACCTTCTCATACCAGTATTGACTTGCCTGCAACATGTCAGCAATTGATCATATGTACAGGATGGTATAGTCTAAAATGGTGTGTATAGTATATCAGAGGCCGCCCGTGTGTATAGTATATCAGAGGCCGCCACCCCCCCCCCCCCCCCCCCCACAATCCTAATCAGCCAGTAATGATACCGCAAGGTAACCGTTACTTTTTACCTATACTTGTACATGTACATATGGATTTTACCTTTTTGTGGATAGGGAAGAGTGAAAACGGGTATTTGCAGTAGCAGCTGGTACACAGAAATCTATAGAGGATGGGGCACTACCTGCCATCAGTTCTCTGAATCACGATGGGTTCCATGGTGAACATCCCTTGCCAAAGACTATCTTTCCTTTCCAATGTATAATTCTATCTCCCATAAGTAGCAGTGCAATTTGAATTGCTTCATTACTTCATTAAACAGTAATACACGTTAGAATTACCAAATACCCATTTTTTGTATATATCGTCTTAGAATTGCCCTGCTTAAAGTATGTCATGTAAATTCTGTATTTCTCCCGTTATGGTTTCCATAGCTCTATCTTGTATTCCATTTCTGGGGTTTAATGATCTTCACCATGTGTACGACCCATGTGGCCCTTAGACCCTGACGCGGCATGCAGTTACTACAATGCGGCCTTACCACCCACCTAGGACTTCGGCACATGAGCAATTTCTGAAAGGTGGATAATTATCATGAATGATTAACTCGAAAGGAAAATCAGAGAATTCAGCATCTGTGGAACATGGGGCATAACAAACATGTTTGAAGGTGACAGAAGTGATTGCTGCACTACCATACAAAGTGAAATAGCGTCTATGATTTGGGGCCTGGCTATGTCGATCGGCATTTTCCCCCCATATTTCATTTGGGTTAAAGAAAAGTGTTAATTTGTGTCAGGGAACAATGAACATGGACATGATTTGATTGATATAGGGACTGCCACAAACCCCATTGTGTGGTAGTGCTTCAACCCACTGTCATCCTAGAGGGTTATGAGGTCTATGTAAAATGGTAAATACGTACGTCTTTGCCGCCACAACAAGCGTTTGACGTTACGTGCTTCGTTAGAGACCTGGGGTAGCACACGGCCGGGCAGACCAACTGGCCGAGGACTTGCGACCCGCAGAGAGGAGTCATCATCATCCCTGGGGTATGCGGATTCTTCATGGGCTGCCGAGTCAGGACTATCACCTTCAAAAAGAAATAGAATTATATCTTAAATGGTATAAAGTATATTATTCACATCCAACTTCTACTCCTAGGTATATACATGTACGAGTAAGAGTTCCCAAATTTGACAAGCATCACCAATTTTAGCAGAGCATGGTCTGAAAGAAACTAAAATCAATCATTTGGGATGACAGTTGTTGATGTGACTTACCTGAGGCTCGGTCTCTCTCAGACTGTGCTCCGTCTGAGGAGGCTGTTTCTGGTTCATCCATGACGTCATCCAGACGCTGCCTCATGTTCTGCAGCTGGCCTTCGTAGTTGGTGCGCATGCGTGTCTGGTCGGCGTGCAGCTCCTGGTACCTCTCCATGCTGTCCTCCAGCTCCTACAACAGGCAGGGCAGGGTCAGCACTGGGGTCTACTGACTGACCCTGTGGTGTCTAAGGTGTGCCAGCTCTAAGCTGAGCACATGTAACAGTGTAAACGTTATAGCTGATGTATTTTCCCTTTTATATTGTACTGCCATGGATATTGGCTATTTAGCTCACCTTGATTACAGCCAAAAGAAGCCCTTCAAAGTTACAATCCATCCCAGACGATAAAGAAACTATGTGTATATGTATACATATACACGGTTGACTTTTAAGCAAGGTTTGGCATGTTTCATGATCGAATTAGATACATAAAATCACCACCACGTTCCAATCAGCATACTTACTAAGTTAATACTCTAAAGCTTATTAGTACCTGTGTATTTTTTTGACAATCATATAAAACTATGTGAGTAGAGCATTATACAGCAGAGCGAGCAAAAGCAACAGCGGAACCCGGCAACTGAGGTTAGAGTCCCAACACAACCAGTCACTGTTGACAGTACAATGTAACACCTTGTACCACTTTGAGGATACCCAAGACATTGACTTGGGGTGGATTCTTTGAAAAGGATCCTGTATATGTATACCGGTAGTGACCATGAAAGTGGTCATACGATGTACAAGAATATGTACCTTCTCCCTCCATGTCTTATGCCATACACATGCTTATCTGAGAAATGTAGAGTGCTACATATCCATGAATCAGGTTCAGAGGGCCTTTAAGTATTACGGCTGTGGTACCGTATTGATAGAGATGTGCATGGGCTATGCGATTAGTAGTATAGTTGGTGGCATGGCGATAGCGACATAGACGTGGAAATATTTTCCAAGTTCCATGTCCATGATAGGTGGACCGGGTATCTGGTATTCGAAAACATTTGCAATACCTCTCACATTTGTGAATTGTACTACTGTTTTAGTATTTCTTGTGTCCGAATGGTATCTAGCTAGAAGTGTGTGTGCAGCTTAATGCTATGGGGAGGGTGTGCAGACAGACATGCATGGGGTGGGGTGCGGCGTGTGCTCTCTACTCCATGTACTGGGTGCATGCCCTGCCCGTAGTGTCACCTCTGTGGTGCCGTGCAGCTGGTTCCGCAGAGCCTCGATCTCATCCTGCAGCTGCTGCTTGTCCGCGTCCTTCAACCTCAGCGCCACCTGTGGCAGCCACCAGAACTAATGAGACGTGCCCCCAACTGGCTGATGACGCTAACGTCTACACAAACAACTACAGAGACATGCATAGGGAGATCGTGCAGGTCACAATGAGCAAAGGCTTGGAATTCAATCATGTGCATTGCCATCTAGAAACTACCAGTACACATCTCATACATTTAGTGCAGAATTCATAGAAAGGAACTTTGATTTTTTTTCTCTTCATTTCAGCAATATCAAATTAACATGATAATAAGGAAAATAATTTCTTTTGATTTTCTTTTACTGATTAGAAATTCCAAGCCTTGCTGTGAGATTCACATGCAGTAATAACTGTGTTAGCATGACAATATTATACCGATAGTGGATTGTATCATGCAGGGTATGACGTCATCATGCAGACATGACCGAGACGTCATCATGTAGGATATGACGTCACTAACGTCGACATACGCACATGACGATATCACACAGGACAGAACGTGACGAACATGCCAACGGACAGCAAGACCATGCAGTATATAAGATGTTACAGTAGCGGTTAGATTGATCTAGGCAGGCATTTGTTGAGAACCAAAATACATTAAATTGCGGATGATATTCATGCATGCATGATAGTGGCTACATTATGATACAATCATCTGTCGTTCTAACCACCTTCATTCTATGGTAAATTATTGAGGGTTATTTAGTTTATTTCAATACAGGTCCTGCAGTTCAGGTTTGCCTTAGGCTTTTAATACAAGATCAAATTTAGTGGTGAGAAAGCTGATCAAAATTGGTTAGAGAGTTGGCATTCTGATTAAGGCATTCAAGTTTGACAGTATGCGGTTCAAACTCAAGCAAAACTCAATAAATTTCAAGCGAATGTCTGTACCTCTCCATCTATTATTTCTTTCTATATCAGCTACATCTATCATAAACCAGACGGTAAAGTCCAGGTCAAATGACTTACATTGTATCATGGTGTAACAAACTACAGTAAAACTACAAGGTGTTATAGACGATACAGGTTGCTGCTCCCTATACACATTGTAACCCCCATATTGGTCATTTAGCGCCATGCGTGGTACTTACCCTCAGTTCGTACACCTCTGGCGGCTCGCCCTGTCTGCGGTACGGACTGCCCGGTGCCGTGGGCTGTTTGATCATCTTACTCAGACGCTCAATGTCTTGGCGTAGACGGAGACTCAACTCCTCGTTCCTGGACGACAAGATACAAGAACTGAATATAGCAATTCAGGCTTTTTTTAAGTGTCACAAAATTGTGGCTTTAGCAGCATCACAAACGATTTGGGGACTAAATACTGATTCTTTATATTTATCAATGGATCGAACACAAAAACTTGATAACATTTTACCTTGCCATGAGCTCGTGAGCACGGCTTCGGCTTTCAGCGAGTGCATTTGTTTGTACGGCAAGACGCTCATCGAGGGCGGCATTCTCCAGACACTTGATGGAGAGCTGCTCAGATAGCTGCCGGATTTCGTTCTGTATCAGCTCCAGGTCATCCCTGCCATGGATAAGATAATGTCATGACATAAATGTACTGACTTTCATCTTACTTTAATAGTAGCATTTCATATATATGATATATGTTAACGCTATGGTATCGGCATACTCTACTTGCAAATGCATATCTATATATTAGAGTGCTCTAGATAAACTGATACTAATAAAGCCAAGAGACCTCCGATTAATTACCGGTATGTAACAGATAGACTATGGTTACAAAAGGGTAAGTAGAAGCAACCACAGTAGACTGGTGGGGCCAGACGAGGGTGAAGCCCAAGTTGCCCTACCAGTGTGCTGTGGTTAATTCTAATACCCTTCCATAACCATTGTCTATCTGACTTAACCTTCCGTTATTCAATATACCCAAGGTGTGAAGCCTTTGTCTCAGGCATCCATTGTGGGTTAAATTGTAGTTAACATATCGGACTATACTTACTCATGTTGACGCTGAATTGAGTCGACATCATTATTGGAGTATGTTTTGGAGATGGCATCAAGGAACTTGTTTCGCTCTTTCTGGACCTCGGCCTCGTGTGCTTTCCGCATGGCGTCCAGTGCTGTAGGTATAGGACAGTCAGAGATCAGACAACACCCAGAGGTACCTTACTCAAGTCGGTGTGTTCTCAGTGCACTAGATATAGGACCCACATGTGTCCGGGATGGTTGGAGGTAGGTGAAATTGGTCAGATATCAGAACATGCCCCTATCACAGTTTGACAAGGAACGACTGAAGACAAGAACGTGCACCCTCACTGCTACCCCAAATTTAATTTTAACTTCGATCGTGTTTGCTCATTGTTTTAAATTTTAAAGTACTTGCTGCATAAAATGTCATTGTTAGCTACTGCAGGAAGTTTTGTTTCTTGACAACCTCATTTTATTCTCCTGTTAATATAACTCATTGCATTTCTAATACGGTAATCTGTAAGATTTAAAATGAACTAGACAGGGAGTATGAGAATCAAGCAGCAGATATACTCAGCTAAAGCGAGTTGTAGTCTGAGCATTGGCAATGGACTATCAACACTTCATTTAATGTACCATAGATAACAAACAGTTATATCGCCTTCCAAAGACCTTACATATATAATATACAAAGTGCCGTGTATAATGCTGCAATACTTTTCAATTAACAACACTGATGTAAAGACTTCTAGAGTAAATCCCCCGAGAACACCATTTAATTAAGACCATTAGGAACACTTTACAAATGAGAGGTGCTAACATTGGAGTGAGGAGAATGTGGCCACTGTGCACGATGCCCCTTTGTACACAAGGACCTGCCGTGCGTCATGTTACATCAAATTCAACACGAGCTAACTCAGATTGCGTGCTGCAGGAAAAGTGTGCAGAAAATGTAATTGACGACAAGGTCTGGAATCTGCCATAGATGACAGTGCGCAATGATTCAACTCACCTACTGTAGCAGGGCTGATGCATGAAATGACCGGGCATGATTAAGACAAATACTATTTGGGGGCACTTCAGAATAGCTTTGGAACCAATTATTGTGAAAAAGCCTTCTTCAGCTTTTATACATGTGTCTATTTGGGGATTGTGCCTATATCACACACATTAGCACATTGTATTAACCTTTTCACAGCCTTCTCTTATCATGGGGAGGGAAGTCACATGCATAAAACTGAACATGTGGCTTCTTTTTTAAGGCTCATGATATTTCAATCCACAGGAGTACATTTGATTCAGATATACTTTCAAGTGATTAGAGTCTAAATGAATGATAACACTTACCCGCCTGAGTTGCCTTAGTCTCCTCGATAAGGAGCTGATCTTTCTCGCTGCGAAGTGTCTCCAGTTCCCTCTTATGAGCTGCTCGCATTTCTCTTAGTACCCGCTGGTGTGACTTCTCCATTGAGGCAAAGCCAGTGTCGTAAATTTGCTGTTGAGCAGAAAAATATAACTGAATTTGAAACATAATGTCTAATGTAATAAAATTACAGTACCAAAGGTGTAGTGTAATGTCCCAATATCGATCACTTTGCCTCCAATCGAGTTGACAAATGACAACGACAAAAACAGGTTCTAGTCTCCTCCCTATAGGTTTTATTGGATCATTTGCCCGTCTCCAATAGTGGGCTTCACCTGGTAGGTTATAATCACATTTGATAACGAATGAGGTCAGACAAACCAGTCCACTCACACAGACCCTAATACTCTTGATGGAACAAGGCATGACAGAACATACTTAAAACAGACAGTCCACTCTCAAATCAAATACAAATCAAAGTCAGACTGAGAATACTAACTACCTGATACAAATGTACAATGAACACAAAGACTAACATTTTTTTAAACTTAATTTGATAAGTTAACTTTCAAACAGAGCCTTTTTTTAAATGCAGTCTCATAAGGAATAGGCTACACACCTTGATGTGATCTATCTCCTTCGTGTAGCGCTTGCGGATGGTGGTTTCGTCAATCTGCATGCTCTTGGCTTCGGCCTGAGCGAGCAGACCGAGCAGGTCCTCCTTACTGCGGGTCAGCTCCCGGCGGTGAGCTGCTCGCTGCACCCCCAACTCCTGCTCGTAGTCAGCCTGGAACAACACATTACAATGCATCCCACTTTTATGTTTATACAAATAGGATTAAGGTATTAGTCTTTGTGCTGTTTATAGTAGATTTATATGTAGTACAACAGAGTTGTCACGCTGTGGTCAACAAAAAGTAGGATATCTTAATATTTTGGTCAAATTTCTGATGGAAATCAACATAATTCAACACAGAAATTCCCACAAAAAAAGTAAGAATTCCTGCAAAAGTAGGAAAAGTGGCATCTTTATTACAAACGACAACCCACCTGCATGCCCTCTATCTGCCACTCCAATTGCCGCACTCTGGCGACCAGTGCGCCTTCTCCTCCGGTCTCGGCGTCCTTCTGGACACCACTGAGCAGCTCGGTGCGTAGCGTCTCCAGCTGCTGCTGGTGGAGCGCTCGCTCCTCCTTAAGGCGGTTATGGAGTTCTGTCACCTGTTCCTCCAGCGTTGTTGTGTCTGGACTGTTAGCCAGGGCCTTCAGATTCTCCTTGGCCTGGTGCATCTCCTTAGCATGAATCTCCCTGTGATGAAACAAATCATGAACAGACATGTATACCCAGTAGTAACACATTGAGTACACCTATCAGTACTCAGATGGAGTAGGTCCTTTCACCGTCACACAAGATACTCTTTCAGTACTCAGTATCAAAACAAAATTGCCAGGCCTTTAAAAACATATCACTGAATAACCTTATGATATATGTTTTCTGAATCCCTTCGCATGGTATTAATAGATCATGCCAAAAATAACCGGTAAGGTCCGAATGAATATACTAAGTAACCATTCTGATATATAGCTATATCATAGAATACAGACTTGTTCATAAATCAATTTAGAATAAAATCCAACTTACGAGATGCTAACAATCTGTGCTTCGAGTTGTGAGACTTTAGATGCGTAGACGTTGATCGCCTCGCGGTGCTTCTCATCCACCAGCTCCATCTCCCTCTGGGTGGCCTCAAGTTGCTCCTCGGCCTCCCGTGTTTTCCTCTGCATGTCTGACGAACTGCTACCTTTCCGTGACTTCTGCTCTGACTGTGCCTTTTTCAGGTCCTGCTCCAGTCTGGTGAGTTTCTCTGTATACCTCTTCTCGTCCTCCTGTGAGGCCATCCGGAGCTTGTCTAGCTCATCTCTTGTCTCTTGGAGATCTTCCTCAGTCTCGTGTAGTCGGTTCTTAAAGCGTTCATCCAGGCTAGATACCTCGTTTTGGAAGAAGTCTTCTTGCCGCTGGAGCTCATCCTCCATATGCTCCATGCGCTGTTGTGCATTAGCGGCCTCCCGTTGGAGTAACTCGTCATTGTTGGCCAGCAGGGTGCTGAGACGCAGGATCTCCGCCTCTAAGGCTTGTATCTGCTCCTCCTCGGCTGCACTGGCACTGGGTGACCGGGAGTCGAGTTGTCGCTGCAGCTGACTGATCTGCTGCTCGTGCTGGATACGGAGCTGCTCGGTGAGATAGGTCATCTGGGCCTGGAACATGGCCTCCTGGGCAATCACCTCAGCATAGTCACTGATGAGTCTACGGTGTCGGATCAGGTCCACATCTACGTTAACAAGGTCTGCAGCAATCTTGGCCATGTGTGCCTGGATGCTGTCTGGGCTGCCGTCTTTCCGCTGTAAGCTGAGTGCCAGCTGACGTTTGGCAGCTGCCTCCCGTGAGAGTCTCACCGACAGGTTGGTCATGTCTCCGTCTGTACTAGAGGCAGGGCTGGCGTCCTCGGCTGTTGGTGATGTGGGCATGGAGCTGCCTCCTACAATGATGCCCGAGTCGTGGCGGCGCAGTGGGTTGGGTGCCCGTGCTTCTGCCGGGGCTTGTTGCTGGTGCTGCTGTATCTGCTCTGTGATGTAGGCAATGTGACCGTCAATAACAGCTTTCTGAGCTAGCACCTCACACAACGATCCTAACACTCTGTGCAGCTCCTGCTCGCCTCCCACACTCTCACCTACTGGGCCACCCTCACACCGCTCCATCAATGTTTCAACAGCCTCCTCCACCTCCTGTTGGATGGAGTTCTCAATCATGGAATGTCGGCGGCTCTCTGGGATACTCTCAGTCATGACACCAAGACGCTCTGCGTCCACAGAAGATGTCCTATACTCGGCAGCACATCTCTTTATCATGGCCTCTATCTGTTTGTCAACCTCCTCCTTACTAGCTTGGTTGTTGACGATGGTAGCAGCTACCTTATCCATGGCAGCCATTTTATAGGCTTCCACTCCGTCACACATCAGGTTGGCTCGCTCACACAGACGCTGGTGCGATAACTCCAGCTCATGGTCCAAAAGGTCGATGCGTTCTTGGTCTGTGCGACTGTCGGCCATGCGCTCCCTCAGTTTGTTGAGGATGAAGGTGACCTCTCCATGTACCAAGACGCGGGAGGAGAGCGTGACAGGGTTCTGACCCTGGAGGCGCTGGGTGAGCTGACTCTTGAACAAGGCCTCCTGCCCCATACTGATGGCCGTATCTTCTCCTGACTCCTTACCATGTGTGGCCTGGATGTTCTCCTGCTCCTTGTACCTCTCCATCAACATCTGTATGTGACTCTGCAGCACCATCTTCTCTGCCAACAGCCCTGAACATTTAACGAGAGGATCAGCCGTCTCATCGCTACCACTTGTGCCATCTGTTGCTGACTCATGTTGCAGAGACTCGACCTTCTGTTCCAGTTCCAAGATGCGGTGGTTAGCCTCGGCTATCTCATGGAGGTAGACTTCCCGCTCTGACATCATGTGGTCCTGACCGGTGCGGATCAGGTGTGCCATCTCACCCACCAGCACGGCCTCTAGAGACAGCTTCTCTGCAAACAATCTGACGGGATCCTCGATTCTGAGTCGTGGGCGCGGCAAAGTGACCGGACTCTTGGATGCCACCTTAATGTCTCTTTGACTCGTACTGATCTCCGCTAGAATTGTCTCTAACCGAGATCTGAGGCCAGATATTGTGTGTGTGTAATCTGTTGTGGATGTAGAAGCATCCGCTGAACCAAGCTCTTGGACAACTTCGGCTAACTTTTGTTGCATCTCCTCCAGTGTAGCCTGCATTTGGTTGTTTGTACCTTCAGACTCGCCGGGAACAGAAGTAACTTCTTTGACTTGTTCCATAGTTACCTTTTCTACTTGGTCATCCTTACTTGC
The DNA here is from genome assembly GCA_947462335.1 of Harmothoe impar. Lineage (NCBI taxonomy): Eukaryota > Metazoa > Annelida > Polychaeta > Phyllodocida > Polynoidae > Harmothoe > Harmothoe impar. Next base: position 41,866,388 of record OX381706.1, on the reverse strand, counting down.
TGCCCTTTTTGCTCTTGCCGCTTCTACTGACGCTGAGGCACTGGTCTTATTCAATTTTGCTGTCAAGAATATGATTTGTTCCTCATATTTCTTGTTCTGTTCTTGCACAATAACCAGTTCCTTATTTTGACCCTCCGGTGTGGAGAGGTCCAACGCCTTTGAGAGTTCTTTGACTTTAGATTCAGAGAGAGTTAACCTGTCCTGTAGCTGCGCACATCGTGCTGTGAGTTCTGGATCAGGGAGATAGTCAGACTCAGAGGCCTCCGTGTTAATGCTGTCCTCCAGCTTACTGTTACTGCTACTTGTGGATGTATTAAGGGCCGGCACTGACAAACTCTGCATCTCCTCAGGTTGGATATCGGGACTGACCACCGCCTTGAGTAAGGCCAACACCTCGGCATCAGGAGCTCGGATATCGCTGTCCTTCTCCTGCTCGGCCTCACCACTACTACCACTGTTCTTATCTCCTGATTCAATAGAATCTCTCCGCAACTTCAATTTGGATTCGCGTCTCGACGCCCTCCTCTCCAACTTGCGTACCTTTTTGTCGGCTGCAGCCAGCTTGGTGGTGAGGTCCTGCACCCTGGAGCTCATCAAGGTGAGTTGTTGCTGGTAGTCTCCTTCCATGGCCTTCACCTGCTGTTTGACACTAGTGGCTGAAATCTCCATATCGTCAATGCTGATATGCGCCTCCCGCAGCTCATTCCGAAGACGTTTCACCTCCTGCATGCTTCGCTCATATTTCACTTTCATGTCTTCGAAGTCCTCTTCGAGCTGCTTGGCCTGCGATTCACCTTCACTAGACTTTGCAAATGGCTGTACGGCCGCCATACTGTCATCTAGTAGTTGTTTGTTCTCGTTGGCAGTGGCCTCTGCTGATGACAGTTGGGTTTGTAGGGTGGATGTGAGTTGCTGTGCTTCTACAAGCTCCTGACACCTCTGCTCGAGGTCATCCTCATGTTGTCTCTTCATGTCAGCCAACTCAGCCTCATATCGCGAGACCTTCTCATTAGCCTCCAGCATCTCTCTCTCCAGCTTGGCGCACTCCTCCTTGAAGGCGTCATTCTGTGAGCGCTGTGCTTCACACTCTTTGGTGAGGTCTGCGATGTGGCACGTGTCTACATCAGCTTGTTTGAGTTCCTCTAGTGCATGTCTGAGTTCTGAGTTCTCCCGCTGCAGCGCATCGACCTGCTCCTTCATCCTGAGTTGCTCCTGGCGGGAGTGCTCAATCTCCTCTTGTTGCTTCCTTTCGGCATCTTTGAGATCCTCCACTTCTTCCCTCGCTTCTTTGAGGACCATCTCCAAACGATTAATTTCCTTATTCAACTGCTCCATTTCTCGTTTTCCACGCGCAGTCTCATTGTAAGATACCTCTAGGTTCTGCTGAAGCTGAGTGTTCTCTTCAATCTCCATTGCCATCTCTTCTGTGAGCTCCTCAATCTTGGAGTCATTCTCAATCAGCTTTTCCTCTAGCTGGGCGATGGTTTCATCCTTCTCTCGCAAAATATCGGCCATGTTTGAGTTGAGTGAGTCAGACATGGTAGACTGTCGTCGTGTCCGGTCCAGTTCCTGCTCCAACTGTTGCAGGTGGTCTTCCACTTTGGAGCGCTCGAGGGCGTAACTCGTCTCCAACTCGTGCTTTTCTGCTTGGTGCACGTCGTCCTTTACAGCAAGCTCCTGATCCTGTTCACTGAGTTGGCTTCTTGCAGCACTAAGCTCCTCCTCGATGTCGGCCATTTTGTCCTCTCTGACCTTGACCTCAGCACGGAGGGCATGGAGTTCCTCCAGGTCGTGCTCCAGGTCCATGATGTGCTGCTCGCTGTGCTCTAACGCGTCCTGCACGTCCTGGAGGCGCTGCTCCCGCTGGTTCAGCTGCTGCGTCTTACGGCTCAGCTCAGACTCCAGCCGCTCAACTTCTTCCTCCAGCGCCTTGAGTTTCAGCTCCAGGTCCTCACACATCTTCTCCAGGTGCTCCCTCTGCATGGACACCTCCCGCAGTGACTGTGCTGTATTGTCCGAGTTGAGTTTGGCCTGAAGGCTCTTTAATTGAGCCTCATGAGCGTCCATGCTCTCTTTAGCTTCTTTCAGCTGCTTCTTCAGGGTCTGTACCTGTAAGCACAAGTACAGAGCATTGGTACATACTGTAATGGTAATTGATTATCCTTTTCGGATGATTGCATGTATATCAATCACTTTGTCACAAAACACATCACTCATTTAACGTGCAGTAAATGGCTAAGAAATCACACGCAGTAAAATGGCCATGTGTTCTGACGAACATCTAATTCTAAAACCCCTAATGTACAAGTCAGTGACTATAGTTTCAATTTTGATATCGTAGTTAAAGAATGGCATGTTAATTACAACAAAACCCCACTGTAAAATAATACTACTGTTAAACATTGTATTCTTATCTATCTTATCTAGAACAACTCTCATAAATGATAAGTTGAAAATCATTTTAACCCTATACACTCTCTTTACCGTGTGAACTCTCCTGTGTTGCATCGGACGCATCTGGTGGGATTTGATATGGAGGAATATTTACATAACTTATAATGGTCATGGCTAAAAGTATATGGTATATGCAGTTTCCATTAAACATTTGAATACATATTACATTTTCTGTACATATCACTCCCACATTTATCATCCATGTTTACCTGAAGCTTGGTGAGGTCGGCGTGACTGTCTTGTTCAGCCATCTTGGCCTCTTGCTCGACAAGTCTCTGCTGTAAGAAGTCGGTTGTATGTTCCATCTGGTCCTGGATATCTTCAATCTGGGATACAACGAGGACCAAGATATGTTGTCAATAGTCGGTTATAGATACAAAACGCGTTATACAGCGTCATATCAGAACCCTACTCAATAACACCGCAAATATGAACGGTAGCTTACATTTTACGTTAGATGGCATGGTATTGGCTAGTCAAATGTCAACAGATTTTGTATAAAAATTAGTTATCAAAGAAGGGTCAATCTTTAACAAATCAATGTTATAATGTGTCAGTGTGACAGCAGTGTATGGTGGGTCCTGACCTGAGTAAGGTATCTCGTCTTGTCACTCTCAAGGTCTGAGATTAAGTCATCCTTGTCGCGGTGTGTTGACCTCAGTTGTAATTTCAGCGTATGGTTCTCATGTTTTGTGTCTGTGAGTTCAGTACGTGTGCGCTCCAACTGGTTCTTCAGCGATTCCACCTGCAACATTGTAGGGTTTTACTAGCCGCCAGCATGAACACTGTCCTCTATACTAATAGCATGCCTTAGCCTAGTGTCCACTTTGCATCACCACCTCAGTATATGATGAGGTGTTGCTGCACTCAATAGTAGCACAATCTATTAATTCTGATTGTCTAGCCTACATCTTCTTTATTAAGGGGCCAACAATAAGGGAATTAATTGAAGCAGCCGGTTTGATAAATCACTTAAATGTTGTTAATGAATCTAGAAGTCGTGGTGTCAACCGTCTATGCAGTTCTTTAACAGCTGAGTTATGAAGATGTAGACTAGACATTGGGTTAATGAGATAAGTTGGTGCTTTATGTATTTATATGAATCTGGTGATGGACATCATGAAGCTTCCGCAGATTCCTAAATGTTAAATCCACCGCTCTCACCAGGCAATTACACCTCTTCCTGCCACAACAATTCACGTACTGTACATTCAATAGGATGGCTTATTTATCTTACACATATCTCGTTGACTTTAAGAACAAATAGAATATCAGCAAAGTGATCACACTGCAGCTCTGTGATTTAACCTACAGGCCTTCAGCCCAAAACAGACTGGTGATTCAAATATGTATACAGAAATGATGATTGAATAGATAAAGATACAATAAGATCTTTTTATGACAATAAAATGGCAGTTCAAACGATTGAGAGAAACTTGAGAATACATAATATTTAAGATTAATGAATAGTTCTATCCTACATAAAATATTGGCTCTTTGATAATACGCAATGAAGATATTTGCAAGAGAAAAAAAGCGAATTAAAATAAGGCGTGCCTGAACTACAGATTTACAGAAGCGAAGGAATAAGTGTCTACACATGTAAAGTGTTATCGCGACAGTGTCTGTTTTTGGCAAAGCTTGCACTCATAAAATATTGCAAAGAAAATAGATAGGCACATGTTATTGAATTACCATTGTTTCCCAAATTGAAATCTGTAAGGATTTACATTTAGAAGTGAATATTAGTACTAGGGATCAAATCATTAGTGAAGGATACGAATGCCAAACAGTTGCAAACATTAATAAAAAAAAAATCTAATGGCCAGAGTATAGATATAGGATCATTCTGGTTGATATGAGATGCAAGACCGGATAGAGATTTCATACGATTTCAAGATTTTAAGAGCTATAGAAAACCATATAGAGAAGTTATAAATATAAACTATTTTTCTTCAACCTTACACTTTACTCTTGATTCATATAACAAAAATTCCAGGCATTGAATATTATCGTCACTAGCGCAGTTTCCTGTACAGAAATTTGCCACCAAGACCAGACCAGGCAATGCCGTTTAGAAAACGAAAAGCTGTGTGCATGATTATGTTACCTCAGTTTCCAGCAGATCGACCAGTGCGTCCTCCTTGCCCCCCTGAGCAGCAGCTTCTGTGCCTGTTGTCAGAGGGTGGGGGGTGACGGGCGCCCCATCCTCCTCGTCCTGTTAGCGGTTACAGGGTTAGTATGTGCTTTAACAGGCAAATTAGCAGCGGCGGTAAACGGTTTTATAACCAAAGCTTCACCAGAAATTCCACCAATGATCAAAATTTGATTGAAATAATCAGTTACAAAATCTGAAATCAATATATGGAAAATAAGATATTCAATGAAAATTCAAAAGAAATATAACAGGTCCCATGCACCAACACCGTGAGAGCATCGATGCGGAGTTAACATATGCGAGTGAGAAACTAACCTGTCGTGACGCGACATCTTCAAGTGGTACTTCGTTAGCCTTGACCTCTAGTGGAGGTGGTGACCTGGGACGAGGCGACCTTGCCCTCGTCTTCTCCTTGATCTTGGCGCTGGGTGCCCGTGGGCTGGCTCTGTCATCTGGTGGCCTGCGTCTGGGGGTGGAAGCCGAGGACGACCGACCTGGGCTTGTCGGTTCTCCCTCAAAGGCTGTACCTGACTCAAACTTGTCAAAGTGAGGCGGTTTATGTCGGGCGGAGTGGTCACTGAGTGAGCGCCTGTGTATCCGCCTGATGTTGTGTTCCACTTCATCTAGAGCCTGCTCCTCCTCTGCTGTCCGCTCACGTGAGCGGTTATCCTCCTCATCCTGGTGACAAAATGTACAGTTTATAGACAGGGATAACATAGCACCTATTCAGGATTTCAATTCAACAGCAAAATAGTTAACAGAAATCATTTGATCGGTAAAGAACACTCACAATTTGGGAAGGTGGGGGGTGTTGAACATTATAAATGCATTGCTGATAGACTAGATTGTGTGAAATAGTTATTTGATTAAAGCTGACTAGACCGTAACACATAGTGAACCTAGATATCAGCCTAGATATCTAGATATCATTATCAGACTTACCTCCAGGTATTGTGAGACATTGGAGTTACGACGGGACCTACTGCCATGTGAACTTGAGTCGGGTGTGTGTTCTCGCTCTGAGCCGCTGGCTCCAGAAGAAGAGCTATCGTACGGCCATGTACAGCTCACAAACCGTGCCGCTGTACCCACAGCCGGTGGTGGCGGGGGCGGTGTAGCCGTTGGACGTTGGAGCCCTACACTTGACATTTTCTGTCCATCTCCAGCTCCTGCATAAGAGTCTAGCGAGCGCCGGGCTCGTGAGGGTCTGTTCCAGTTGGTATCTCCTCGGTCACTGCGTGGGGAAGCCGCTGCCTCTGCGGCACTGTACTGACCACGTGCACTGGACGGTGGTGTGACGGCTGAGTTAGATGGAGTCACATTGACTGTGTGACGGCGGGGGGCGTCCCGCTGGGGGCTGACGTAGTCCGAGTGACGGGACGAGGACCGGGACGGGGAGGAGAAGGACGAGGTCCGCGTGCTGGAGGCTGGGCTGTACTCCAGGTGCTGCGACTGGGAATAGTCCACACGGGTTGAGTGGCCACTCGTCTCCATACACTTCTGGACGGCCTGCATCCAGTTACTACGGATCCCCGAGGTCATAGCAGAGAGAACGTGGTCTCCCTGAGAAGTCTGTAACCAAAGGAGAACAGCCATTCACTAGGGTATTAAAGGTAATTGAGTCAGTAAGTGGCAGCTACAACGTATGTACTGAACATGTATCTGGGGATCTTTTTTGTTTTTTATGCCAGTACTTTCTAACATAGTATTACCTTTTGAAATAAATCTATGAAAGTGTACTGCTACTTATACAGGTATGATAGAAATTACAAATTGCCTAGTGCCTGTTTGTCTTTCTCTTATAAACTACTATACAGGCCGAGGTTCCATAGCTACCTTAAGTTTGAAGCCATAATTCCTGGTCACTTCAGTTTCACAGATCTCATAGCAGCTACTGATGTCGATACAACCGTCCTCATCATTTGTTTCCTCTGCCCGTGAGTCTTTGAAGAAGCGCAGTGACGACCCGCTTAGCACAAACCAGTGTTTGCTCCAGTCCTGCAGGAACAAGAACAATCAGCTGCTATTGAGAGGGGGGGGGGGGGGACAAAAAACGCGGACCCCTCTTGAGGGGGAGGGGGGGGGGGGCGACGACAAAAAGTATGGAGCAAAAGGCCTGCTAAAAGGGATCGGTCAAAATCTATTTGAACCAGTCTTGTTTAAAAAAAACACGACCGCTTCATAAGGCATTTGCGCCTCGTACACATTTATCAAAATTTATGTTCAGATTAGTCACACTCTAAATATTGATACATTACTCAACAGTCCATGTGACATTACACATTTCAGGCAAGCTCAAAGGAGAGTCACAGGCTATAAATAGGCCAGTGTTTATATCAAGGAGCTACTCATGCAGGCTCTGGCCTCCTGCCACGAGCAGCTCGGCAGACTCAGGGCAGGCTATGGCCAGCTTATCAATAACTCATATAGGCACGGCGCCATTCACCAGCATGAAACCATGGACGGTGCATTGATTTCTAATTATACAAGGGCCTTCAGGCAACAAGGCCGTGTGTGAATATGGTCTGTGGAACCTACTCTACGTATTGTGAGACTGGTGAGGTATATCCCTACTAAAGGGTTAGGGTAGTAAGGTTGGAGGACATATATACTGTGCAGTCTGTGGTGAATGCTATTGAAGTATGACTTTGCTTTGGTAAAGGTACTCGTGACAAAGCTTCCAGTCGATCCAAAAGTTTCTGTAATGCTTGTTCCCTTAAACCAGTCTGAAGGTACCTTGTACTACCTTCTGAGGCGTACATTAATGTAGGAACTGACTCATCCCTACATATGATGATATATATACATCAATCAGTGTCCCAGAATAATCCACCAGCACTAGATCAAGGCCTATTGTGTGGCTTTAGTCTAGGCCACTCGTCAGCACAACGTTTGGTACATGAACGTGCACACCAGTCCACTCCTGCTGATATACAGCTCTACTCTCTTCACGCCGACTGTATACAGTACCCCAAGCTAATGGAGATATATCATGGCATCCTGACATCTCTTAGTATACTACTATGCCTCGCAAATGGGCCTAGAAAGTGGTCGCTTATTGATAGATTATAGTATTGGTCACATATACTATAGTCTATAGCAGATGCTCTACCCTGGAGGTACCAGTACTGACATGTAGCAGGTAGTGTTTACCAACATGTCGGCCTATCGGGCTGCACTCTTATATAATGTTATCTCTACATCTAATGCATTAACATACTTCAGTAGATTCCTATCGCCCTCAAACGGGCACTAAAGTCTGAACTTTATGCAGCTTAAGTACTGTTTGTAATACACTTTCAACGGACACCTTGGCAATGGTGCATGCAAACCACACGGATGTCAACCCATGGCTGCGTTCTGTTGTGCACTATTAAGGTAATAATTATGGGTGATGAACCTTTAGGCGTTATCAAACCAGTTGAGTCCCTATGGGAGTTGGTCCCTTGTCAGATGGCGGTATGTATCGTAGAGACTGACTAATTAATTCACCTAACCCCTTTTATTCCACAATGCCATCATGTTTATGTTATAGAAAAAACACACACATTGTGAAATAGGGTTATCCTAAAATGCTTAAATCTAAATCTGCATCGAAGCTAGCTCTAATTCTAGGAGTCAGAATATACCCGGGGTAAAAACGCCTACTGGCCTCACTGGTTTAGTGCAGGCTATTCTGGCTGGCTATTCTGGCCAGCAAGGGAAATCAATAGCACGACATGCTAGTATCATACAAGATTTAAACTCGTCTTGAATACCATGCTAGCTGATAGTCTGGGAAGAGGAGCATGGGCCAACATGGTCTGTACACATGCCTTAGAGTTATCATCAACCCCCTCTGATGAATATGGAAGTACTTACACACCGTGTTGATGGACAGGTCGTGTGTATGGCAGAGTGGGCACTTTTTAATAGCCACTTTTATAAATTAACTTTCTCGAATGAATAATCAATAATAGGCCTACACTATTGAATACTTCCTTCTTTTATAGGCTCCAATGTTATCTGTATCGTAAACTACCGATACGTTATGTGTGCACTGTAGAACAAATAAATGAAAAATATACGTTTAAATTTGTTAACGTAATTTTATCCCTGTATCCACAATTGGGAGGGACTAATTTGTATATTAACAATTCTAAGCAACATTCAACTTAAATACCTATAAATTCAACTAGATTGCTTTGGCTAATTCAGCCAACATAACACTCCATCTGTACAAGTCACATAAAAGTTACGAGATCCTTTTGTGTAACGGGATAAAATACTTTGAAATGATCAATACCTGTTTTGAAGTTTTCCCAGTCTGTACTTAAAATGGATATCCAACAGATTGCACAGATCAGAACACCTGGGTATCCTCAAGCTGGACGTCAACACTTCTACTCTGATAGCACTACAACTCTATAGACTGTACCTATAGAGCTAATTGTAAACACCGTTCTAGTCCTCCTCAGCACTGGGCGGTATCCATATCCAGCACATGGGGAGGTGCTCTCATCCCAATCCCTCTAGTAGTGGTATCTAGGATGGTGGTGGTGGTATATGTGGTGTGGGTTGAGTAGTGTCAGGTGAGTAGACACTGACCACAGAGCCACACCTGACGTGTTGTTGTTGGTGCCGTGTGTCACTCACTCAGCGCCCAGGTGAGTAGTGCCGTGTGTGAGTGTGTGGGTGCTGGAGGCACGTGGGCGGCAGGTATCCAGCTAAGTAGCTGCCACCCCCCCCCCCACACACACACCCTACCCCGTGTATACCTACAGACCTGATCAATACATCAGGCCGCCCTCCACACCAGCAACTCAGTTAGTACCCGTGTCTAGTCTCTGTATAAACGTCTCTTAATCACCTGGGTATTAAACCCCTATTAACTCTGATTAACTGGGGTATTCACTGCGTACTCCACGTGGTGAGGAGGACGGTACATAATACCCCAGGGTGTGTGGGGACATTTGTAAGGCGCCATAAAACATGCGTTATTAGCTATTAACACGTGTCCACAACGGAAATGATCAAGATATCAAACACATCAATATATCTGTGATGAACCTAGTCCAAGGCGCGACCCCCCCCCCCCCCTCACCACACACTTTCCATATACATGTAGTCATCATGATTCATGTACACCTACATCAATCCTGCCATAAGCTAACCACATATTTTACAGGTTTTTGTCTGGGCGGAATGATGAGAAACAATTCATTTTGAGTGGCCTTAGAGGGGGCTGGAATCAGTGGATATAGAAATTGTGACTGGATGTATAGATTGCAGTGCAATTGAGACAATTGGCCAGAACACATCTTGCGTATGGAACCATAATAAATCCCCCTTAGTAATAAAAATGTACATGATGTTTCGTTAATATCAATGTCCTCTCACCCTCCTCACATGTTTCGTCGTCGTATGGCATCTAGCACAGAACTAGGTCTGCACGGCTTTACCTGCTCCCTATACATGTAAACGTTCCTGTATGGTCTGGTATTGGGGACACGTAGAACCCTAGACAAGCTGCAACAGGGCTTCTCACGTCACCCTATCTCTGATATCCCGCATTGTGTTGGTGTTAAAATCCACGACCGGTCAGCTAAATACAGCATTCATGTACTGTAGTATGCACCCAGTGTGACTCTACATGACGGTGGCGTCTCGGCCTTGTGACGTCACATCCTATAATGACGTCACGCTCCACTAGCTACGTCCCCCAGTCAGTGAGAGTAGTAATGGGCAGGTCAGTCTTAGTGGGAGGTGTGCCCGTCATGAGGGGGTCTTAGATGTTTCTGTGGATTAACTCCCCCTCCTTCCCTCACCCTATTCTTAACACAAAGCCCTGCCCACCTTTAATCCTACCTAATCGGTCTATGACCAGGTGTGTGGTTGGGTGGGAGGGTGAGGTGGTTCACTCACTAGGTCAGCACTCAATACTTGACCACAGGAACCCCAAACAAACAAGAGTGTGTGCTCATTAGTATGGGCCCACACTGACTAGTCCTACTCCACCTTGACGATTATAAAGCCCGTTTAATACCCATCTTGACGTTTGTGTTGTTATAGTTAAGGGAGTGGTCATTTTTTAACAACAGGGGGGGGGGGGGGGTCGGTGGATTTTCGCGCGAGCGGGTCGAAATTTTTTTGGTCCCCCCCGCGGAAGGGGTCACAAATTTTTCGGTCCCCCCCCCTAGGCAGGTTGAAAATGAGCGCGGCCTACCCCTTTGAGCTATAGTAACGCGCGGGCTTTTTCGCTAAAAAGGGGTGTAATTTTTTTGGTCCCCCCCTCAAGAGGGGTCCAAATTTTTTTGGTCCCCCCCCTTCAAGGGGTCCAAATTTTTTTGGTCCCCCCCCCAAATCCACCAACCCCCCCCTGTTGTTAAAAAATGACCACTCCCTAATGTACACATTACTTGATTCGCCATGGAACAGCTAGTCATATAGACATAGTCCCCTATAAACACAAGTGTATGTGATTTAATATGGTGGTACTAGCTTAATTTGGCAAATTGATTCGCTTTATGTTCAAAACCTAAAATCAAAAATGATTTTACATAATACGACATTACAGTAATTTATATTACATTACTATAGGTACTACACTACATGTCTACAGATATTTGATTGCAACACTGCACTAAGTTATTATTGTTGATGTCTACATACCCGGTAATGTTGTTTTTTTGAGTTCAAACACACCAGGTCAACCCACACCAGTTTTATGTACTTTTCTGTCCACCTCATTCTGTGAGAGGCATGGCCGGGGCGCATCTGATGGCTGTGGCGCAGGGACAAGCTGAGATAGTCTGAATGTTCATGATGCTACGCTGAAAGTGTGTGTGCTTCTTGGGGGTGGGGGATGCTGCCACAGCTTGTAAGAAATTAAAAAAATCTACCCTGGACGGCTGTGGTCCTAATACACAATATACCGAGCAGCATGAAGTAGCAGACTGTAATGTAGGTCAGTAGGTACATCCCCCGGGGACGGACACGTGTCCAAAGTACATAAAGTAGAGGATACATGTACATTTATGGTTCAAGTAGCCCTGCTTTGTTCTACTGTAACAATACCACCAGTAATAACTGACAACCATAAAACATGGCCTCACACCATCTATCTCATGTCCACTGCTCCAAACTATCGTCCTGTGGTTTGTAATATCACCAGTGACCTAACAAAATGTATCGTTATTTGAATTGCAATTGTGACAGATATTTGCCGCATTACTCTGAGTAGACATAGTTAATCTACCTAATCCAAATGTATACTAGAGGTGGGTCGCCAAGGTTAACGTGCACAATGTGTGTTACTGGGCCATATAAACATGTATCTATGTATTATGGAGGGCTTTAGATATAGGGTGGTCCTTAAGCCTATCGTCCACCAAGGTATACCAATTTAAAGGGCAAATAAAGAAAGTCGGGTATCTCATCCCCTCCCCCCCCCCCGCCCTTCCTCAATTCCATAGACAGGCCAAATCGGCAGCCTAGTCGGCCGACAGAGCTTGGTGGACAGGCTTAAATAAATTAAATCTCTCTTGCACGTCCACACTCATCACTGCTGTACATTACACTGGTCAGGTCATAATCGTACATGTTTGTGAGATTTACCATTTGATATAATCTAACTGCCCGGACCAGAAGGCAGTAGCTACTTCTTAAATCAGTGGATACTGAAAATATGCTGAAGAACAACTGCAGATATCAGTATATGCTGATATAACACTCCCAAAACTGCTGATCTCGCACTGCTTTATTCAGTCCAGATTCAGCAGCCTACTAACTCTCAACTGAAAATTGATAGAATATATTTAGATACTACTGATGACCCACTCTGTGCAGCAGTATGGAGGCAGCAGTCTACTGCATGTCTACTGCTGTCCCTTTGTCAGTTCACGGGTATAGTTAGGCTACTGACTCAATGCTGCTTAGACATAGCTCACAGTAGGAATATCAGTGTGGTTGCAGCAGTCAACTGATTCAATGCTGAATTCCCAGGGTTCCCTAGTTCTTGTGACCTAATTCTATTTGGGTTATAAAATTCTGACAGTTAGAGAAGGAGGGAACCTGCACTGGGCCAAACAAAGAAGCACACAGGGAGCATATTTTAGAGAAATACCACTCTCTAGGATCTATTTTATGCACCAAGAATGGGCATAGAATGCATTGAAGACCCCGTGACCACAGTGGGCCACTTGAAACAGGATTGGAGAGTTCTATTTGGTGAGTAAATCAGTCATTTGTAATGTATCTCCATGTTTCAACAGCCTTAGATGGAGGAAGGAGGAAGGAGTGGGGGTGTATGGAGAGAACTATACTGTTTCCCTATAGTAACTAGTACTGTGTGTGGTCAAGTGGATCGATAACTATGATATGAGTGTATGAAGGGGAGATTTCACTCATTGATAGCATGTAGGGTCTGATGTAAAGCCTGGCAGTTCTATTGTTCACTATCTTGACCGCTAGTATATAATTTCATATTTATAAATCCATTGCTTTTTGAACCTAGCATCAGGAATGCTGATGACATGCTGCTACAGCAGTGCCTGATCAGTAGTCTACTGCTCAGCAACTGCTATGGCAGTGGTTCATCAGTAGTACTGGTTCAATACTGCTCCCAATGCTGATCCTCCATGGAGTATTACTACTACTGAATAGAGACTGCTGCAGCAGTCCTAAATCAGTAGCTACTATTCAACTATTGCCAACTCATTTACATATTTCGGACATGCTGTATCAATGCTGCCTACAGACTGATATCATACTGGTCTACAGCTGGGTCACTGCTGCACTGTTCTGTAGTGTTTGACAGTAGACATACAGTGGATGCTGATATAGCACTGCTTCTCATACTGGTCTGGTGCTGAAACACTACTGCAGCACTGCACTGTTTCCACACTACTTTAGGACTGTTCTTCTACTGCATTCTGGTCCGGGTGGTTCAGCTTGGTGGATGTATGGATTACATTACACCCTATTAAACGGTTCACGACTAACCCACATCACGCCAATCTATGCTTAGAATTGATAATCAGGAAATGAATTATGATAGAGCTGACTGGATCCTATATTAAAGGGACAATCTCACCACTCGCACTTAACCACATAGTAGACTAGAACAGTACTAGAATTGAGAGTGGGATACGCTTGGTGATTATGCCATTTTAAAGCCAATGTTTAGAAACCAGTACAACTGCAGTGCCTACCTGTGTGGAAGGTGGGGTACAGGGTAGAGGTGCAGTGAGAGATACAGTGGTCTGTCCACCCCCTGACCTACATCACCCTGAGCCACTCACACCTGAGCATGAGCTGCTCATTAATTAATTATGCATGCTCTGACATTACACCAATGGGTATGTTCGGCTGTCTAGCACAGTCACATGCGACTATCCGAACACTCTACCACTGTGGTGACGTAATGGGAGGATTAACGCATATATCACAGATTGGTTTGAAATAACGACTCTGAACGATTGAACGAAGTTTTATCGTACAACCCCTAACGATTTGACAAGTGCCCATGGCCACAAGATCAATTTCTGTGTCAATCTACTCAAACTCAAAGGTGAGATTATCTCAGATGAAAAACTAGAAATAGACTCTCCTCACTAGTAAACCAAGGTCGCACCTATGCCCGTCAAATGAATATTTGCTATAAAAGCTCCAACCTCACCTATTGTATCGCCCGAAAAAGGTGTGGGAAACAGTAGATCTATGTCGGCAGACGAAGCAACGGATGTACGACAGAAACACCAGGAATAGTGTTTAATCGAATACATGTACCATTGGATCGCTTCATCTGGACTTTACATAAATAATTGGGGCTCTATATTGTAGTGCTTCATCTCTAGCTCCATCGTAAACTCCTTTTAAAATAACAAGGCAGAGAGTCCAAGCTCTCTTATGATTAGAGATTCAAAGTCACGATCGATGAATTATGTTAATTGAAAGTTGAATTATAGATTGCCTCATAAAGAATAGCGAGCCAATCTAGACCTATCAATTGTCCGAACATCAGATATCATGTCAGATACCACGTAGGTGGTATTTAAATATTAAAGCATCCACTAACCTGGTCTTGGTGTTGCTTGAGCAGCCATCCTTTCTTCATGTATATCAGGTCCTGTGAAGAAAAAAGACAACAAGTATTTATATGAACTATAGGCTATATACCTGAGCCACTAGGGAGGTATCTAAGAACGTTATATACCTACTTTGGATACAACTTAGGCTAATTCCGACTCCAGATCAAAGTTTTGTGAACGGTGCCTACTGCTCGAGTCATATGGAAGAACCTAAAACATACCCCATTGTGTATCGATGTATTACACTCAACTCGGCATATACCCTATTATTTCCGCTTTTCACTTCAAGACCTTTTATTATACTTAAAGAGTATTGTGTTAATATATAACTGCTGTGTCAAACTTTACATGGGTGTTAACATAAGCCTGCGTGGGTTTCCCACAATGAATAAAACATCTGACATATACTTGGTGAACATTTAACCATGATTATAGTTTACCGGAAAACTTACACGGTACGGGAATGATATGGGGTATTGATTAGATCATAACGCTTGTAACCCATATACTTTAGGGCATCATCGATTTTCATGATTCCTATCATCAATGCATTAAGCTGACATCCCAATAGTATCCCATCACACCAGAAGACATTATATACCGGTAGATGCTATCGTACAACTCCAATGGTTTAGAATTGTCCAATATACTGGAAGTACATGTAGCATAAACTTTGTAATGTAGACAGGATGTTAGAGGTATGGTGGACAATAAGTTAGAGATATAGTGGACAGGAAGTGAGAGGTATACTTGACAGGAAGCGAGAGGCATGATGGACAGAAAGGGCGAGGTATGGTGGACAGGAAAGGGCGAGGTATGGTGGACAAAAGTTAAGAGGTAGAGTATTCAGGAAGTGTGAGTTAGGTGGACAGGAGTTGAGAGGTAGAGTGGACTGAAAGTGTAAGGTATACTTGACAGGAAGTGAGAGGCATTGTGGACAGAAAGGGCGAGGTATGGTGGACAGGAGTTGAGAGGTGGAGTATTCAGGAAGTATGGGTTAGGTGGACAGGAGTTGAGAGGTAGAATGGACTGAAAGTGTAAGGTATACTTGACAGGAAGGTTACTGATAATGCCGTATGGGCAACATCTGGTACTAGATAGGTAGAACCATGGGTAGAGAAACAAGTCGTATTACTCACATCGTAAGGGTCGTGCCGCTGTTTATTTGTCGTGTCTGCAAGGTGGTGTCCCATGCGCGCCGCCAGCTCCCCAGACTTGGCCATCTGGTTGTGAGGTAGAGAAGTACAGTCAGTACAGACATTCAACATTTAGACATACAGTAATGTGCCTCTTATTGTTATACCCACATACTGGGACCGATATACTACCTTTGCACCATGATACTTCAAGGGGTACCAAACCAGTGGGCATCATTTTGTGTCAAGACTATCGGCACATTGATTTACTAATTACTGGTAATATTGTTCCATGAATAACAAACAAACTAGGCTTTAATAATAACAACAACTACGGTAAAAGATAATCTAAAACATCGGCAATCCTTCACACCCAGTGGAGAAACGGGAGCTGAGAAGAAATGCTCAGTTGGGATCAATTCTAGTGGCACTCTGTGAGTCCATATTGTATGTCTTAATACAATGGGACAAACAGCATGCACTATTTTCTGTTCTGACGCATGTATTTGGGGGAGGGGGGGGGGGGGGGCTTCATGGTCGCGGCGACGTCTACACACAGAAGTAATTTCTCTGTCATCACAGTTAACAGTTATTACCAAAGACATGCTGGTGTAGTAACTCTGTGCTTTTATGGGTACTAAGGGTTCTTCAAGTCATACAGAGACGGGGCAGCTTAATTCTCACTCGTTACTTGTAGCAGCAGCGGAGCGCAATGCTAAAGACATTGCTAATGAGAAGACTTTTGTACAAGATACTGATACTTGCTACGAGTATGTGACATGAGGAAACACAGTTGATTAATATGGACAGAAGCTAATAATTATTACCACGCATACTACATTAAGAATTAGCAACACTTGGATCCAAGTATTTTTCTCTGTTTTTACATTCTCGTCTCTACATTTAAGGCAACAATGTGCTAGCAGTCCATTCATCACTATCGATCATTCTTCGAATAGGGCTTCTTTGCAGATCTGCATGCAACATCACTATATATGGTGGCGGATAGAGGTTAAGTCTAACCATTTACACTTTCTTTTATACATGCATAGTGTATTATTAGAATTGCACTTCGTCTGAGATTTAAAAAACAGGCCTCTTAAAATGTCTTAAAAATATGATAAATTCTATCATTATTTGGTGGGAGGGTACCTGAACTAAAGTACACTTATTGTAACATAACATGTATCTTCAGTGATAAGGAGTACCTTGTACTTAATGTATGGACTTATTCGATTTAATGAGGACGAATGAATCACAAAATATGTCCAAGAAAGTTAGAAATTGGCTGCAACAATATGCTTTAATTTAAACACAATCGACATGAGGAGAAAGCATACTTTCCAGAAAATGTCAGGCAACATGGTTCCATCTCTCACCAATCAATGAGATTGGAAGGGTCTGAGGGTTTCGGGGGTGACTATCCTACTGTAGCTAAGGCTTAACTAACACGTAGGGGATGCGGTGGACGAAATGCTTACCGAATGGTCGACCGGGACCGTTAGAACGGAGAGAAGAGGAGAGGAGAGAGAAAGGACACCACGTGTAAGTAACACCCCAACCACAGAGAGGTACATATGACACCATAAGGAATTATCAAATGGTAAAACACCCCCCAGTTAAGGCAAAACTATAGGTCACCTAACCAGGTATACAACATTTACATGGACATGAGATAATTTCTAACGGGTACCGAATTCGGAAACATTTGGAAACAAAGAACATTATATGAAGTCCTCAATGTAAGTAGACTTTCGGTTGCTAGGCAAGGCAGTGCCTGACATTGGAAGCAGCTTGACATGGGGGCGGTTTACATGATTGAATGGCAGAAATCCGTTTGTGTGCAAGGCCCCTTTGTAGATGCTCTTTTACAATGGAAAGTTTGGTCCTAAATTATACACAGAAACAAATAGTAACTATCATTATGTATTCCATAGGGACTACATCGGTTGCTTTATATTGTGTATATTATTTGGTCAAGGGAAGAATGCATGTCCGTGTAAATAACCAAAGGAAGTCACTGCAAAAAACAAAAACATCTTTACCACACTGTCAACTGTCCTACCGATAAGGCATGCACGAAACACATCGTGAACATCGGAGAAATTACCATTTTAGGGAGTGCTCATTTTTTAACAACAGGGGGGGGGTGGTGGATTTGGGGGGGGGGGGTAAAAAATTTGGACCCCTTGACCGGGGGGGGGGTAAAAAATTCAGACCCCTCTTGGGGGGGGGGGCAAAAAAATTCAACCTGTTTTGAGGGGAAAAGCCCGCGCGTTACTATGCTACAAAGGGGCGCGAACGCGCGCGATATTCGGCCTGCCGGGGGGGGGGGGGTAAAAAATTTCGACCCCTCTAGAGGGGGGGGT
This sequence comes from Harmothoe impar, assembly GCA_947462335.1. Lineage (NCBI taxonomy): Eukaryota > Metazoa > Annelida > Polychaeta > Phyllodocida > Polynoidae > Harmothoe > Harmothoe impar. The sequence goes on along the minus strand of OX381706.1, from coordinate 41,848,201 downwards.
GAAAAAAATTCGCGCGCTCCGCGCGAAATCTCACCGCCCCCCCCCCTGTTGTTAAAAAATGAGCACTCCCTTAGATAAATAAAATGTCAGGATATGACTTAACACTAGAATGTCAGGGCACACAGGTACATAGTACCGAATCAGATTAGTTTATGTAGGTCAAGGCATTGGTCACCTTAATACGGTTAGCGCACTGTTTAAGTCACGGTCATGTCAATTGTGTACTCTGAATCAATATGTCAATCTCCCAACAGTCTAATAGCTACATGTCCATCAGTTCTATGTTTCTGGGACCTGGGCATATAGTCACAGTCCACGTCCAACCCTGCTAGATGTCTTGCAGCAACTACTGCTGCTGCCACCTGGGGTTATTACCCGGCACCTGTACTAGGGTTCTAGTGATTAACTAGTGCTACGATAGCAACACACCATGATAAGCACTATCACCCAATGCTTCCCTAGCCTATCTACATAGGTCGTACATGTACAGTAAAATTCCGTTATAACGAAGTGCTTGGGGCCAGGAAAAAAGTTCGTTATAAACGAATTTCGTAGTATCCAAATACAGCCTTTTAGACCATATAATTATTGTCAGAAGGCATTGAAAATATGTCCCTAACCGTTCATCACAATTTGAATACACAAACAACAGAGTAGACCTTTGTATTGTGTGAAATTCTTCACGGCTCTGATATAAAGTGAGATATAGAGTCTGAAATGATTGATTTACAGGTACAACTTGTATATAAAAAATTAGAATAACAAGCCTTTGATATCCACTCTCACCCCCCCCCCCCCTCCCCACCAACCTACCATCCCCAACAGTAAACAAGGGAGGCTGAAGAAGTCGCATAATGTTTGACACCCCTTGTCTCTGCACCCCGCCCTAGGTGAGTGGATTTCAAAGGCAGAAGTCCTCTGGCTCTGTACCCGGCCCTCCAGGCTCTGTACCCGGCCCTACTGGCTCTGTACTCGGCCTTGGTGTCTCTCTACCCGGCCCTAATGCCTCTATACCCCACTCCAGGTGAGTGGATATCAAAGGCAGAAGTCCTCTGGCTCTGTACCCGACCCTACTGGCTCTGTACCCCAGCTTAGGTGAGGGAAAAGTTAAGACAGAATACATGACCTGGCCAAATATAATACGTTATAAGCGAATTTCAATGCATGAAAATTCGTTATAACAGGATTTCCTTACTATAGAACAGTATGGGACAGGATTTGGGTTAGACAATTTGTTTATTATATGTGACAAAACGTGGGAAAACGTAACATTATGGGGATTTAGAGCATTACACAAAGGCTAGGTGGTACCATCAAATGTAGCAACAAGGCATTTTAGTGAAAATTTCTCAGGGAACCGTATGCTAGGTTCCCTTGTCCTATTTTCACAATTATAGGCCCAAATGAATAGTTGTAGGTCTTTGTATAAACAAAAATAAACATGTCATTATGGCCATCATTAACAGTTTCTGTGTGTCTGAACAGGAACAGAGATTATTCTTATATTAGGCATATCTAAGTTGATTAAGTAAGCAGTTGTTTAGGTTAGAATTAAACGATTCATAAAGATGTTACTATTTGATTTGAAAAGGGAAGGCCATGGGGATTATTTTGGTATATAGATTGTCAAAATCAGATGAGAGGAAGTGACAGAAAGTTGCCTAATTCAATGTCAAGGTTCTGCACTGGTGGTGCCCCCTGGTGGCTACAAATGACACTAATCCCCGTAATGTTACGTTTTCCCACGTTTTGTCACATATCCGAAATTTCGTTATAACCGAATTCGTTATAGCGGAATTTTACTGTATGTACAATGCCTCTCATACAGTGACCCTGCATTAGACACAACCTGCTCATACATGTCAAGTATGGGATGTATTATCTGCAGGAGTATTTTGGGTTCCTTCTTACCAACTTATCACTGAACTACATACTAGTATATGCGCTAGTAAAATGGCAACATTTAGATTTAATGGAATATCCAGATCCTAATCATAATAATGGTTCTATTTGTAATGTATCTGTGAGTCCCGGTACAAGTACACTGGACGCGGCCTATCACTCGTCCATGTAGTATACATGTACATATGTCTATATTGAAGAGTACCGGTAGGAGTATTATTCGTGACGGTGATGATACATGCATCCTTTAGTAGGGTGATATGAGAGTGGATTAATATACCTCTTAATGCACAACCCAGGGTCAACTTTAACATGGTATAGGCATGTCAATCATGACTCTTATCACACGTCATACACAGACTGAGCACTCTCACTGCTGGCTAATACTGATAACAACTAGGCGCTGATAAGCTGAGTGAAATATGCACTTCTTATCATGTTTATATTATACTATAGGCCTACATAATACAGTAGCTTGTAAATATTGGTGTTAATCTTTTAGCTACCGCAACTGTAACAAACATTTATAGAATACAGGATAGGTTCTAATCATATTTAATTAACCTTAAAACTACCCTTTGTTTAGAGAGTGTTGGATATACGTGTGTATATCCAGTTTTAGGGACATAATTATACTATGTAGTGCAGAGGTGTACATCCTCACTAAAGGGTGTCATCTCCAACTTTCTACCTTCAATGTGTCTCCAGGAAACCCTGCAAGAACGCCACATGTCTGTGTGAAGTCACACACATTTACTAAATGTGACGGTTACACACCTGAGTGAAGACTATGTAGACCATGACGTCCAGCTCAGGTATATCCTCCCACTGTCTGCGTGTATTATCCGTGTTATAATCAATAGTGTGAGGTCCTAGACCCACAACATGGTCCTCTACATAATGACGGCCTCACACTGGGCTGCTGGTCATGTAGATAGCGTCCTGTGGCCGCATCCCCCCCCCCCCCCCCCCCCGGTGTGTATCATTCAGGGTCACACTCTGCTCACTACCTCAGGCACCCAACACCACAATAGGCCACACGTGATAAGTGTGGGTGTCATTAACATGGTGCTTTATGTTGTTATTTACATAATACCCATCCTAAATCTAACCCATTTTCAACTACCTTTTCTCAAAACTAGACAAAATATGCCGATGTCATTTTCCTTAGGAAAACAGGTTGCAGGAGAAAAGATAGAAATTTGCTCATATTGAAACATGTGACAAGTTGAGACGCTGGCTCTCCTCCCACCTGCTGGTTGCCATGGTTACGGTGGTCATTTGTCTTTGATCTCACGTGACCTGAGGGGAACATGCAGATAGTTCACAGCGTCCCACCAGGGGGTCCAGAGGTCATGTCGTCCCTGCCGACCTCCAGCATGCCCCTGCGGCACACGGTCATGTGACTAATTGGGTCACATGGTATAGTCTATTACATGTGTTTGTCTGGGACAGGGGTCTTATACTTCTACATTATTGTAGTATAGAGCAGGTTCATGTATGTATAGGCCTACATGTACATGTTGGTAAACGCTAATGATAGTAGATTTGTGAGGCCGCCATATGACTCCATTTGCATGCACAACATCTATGTAACCCCACCCGCCTCCAACAGAACAAAGGGGCTTTGGCGTACTAGTATGCTGATACAAGTAGTAGGTGTTGATCGGTATTCAGGACCATAAATTCATTTAACTGAAACTGGTCTGACCTAACTTCATTTGTTGCTAACTGCTGCAGAATGTCATCACCAGATATATAGCAGAGCTACATGTTTAGTACCTTAATATGTCAATGGCCCTTTTGGGTCATAGCTCTCGATCGGTCTTCATCGGTCCATCAGTGGTCAACCTGGGACTGGGGATAGTCTGATATTTTCAAGGAAATGATCCCCACAAAAATAATTTAGAGAGGGTAGAATACTGATTGTGACTGGGTATCCAGGCCGAGGTGCCAATCTCCCGTGTTGATTGTTCACTACTCCTGTTTTCTATATTGCTGAAAGTCGTCAAAAGGTGTCATACATACAGGTTGTATGTATGTATTGTCAGTACATGTAGTCCACAGTCAATCAGTAGTTTTGTATTCGATGTTCATTATTATCAAACTCAACTGTCAATCCCAGACCGTCAGACAGTTAGTAGAAGCTACCAGAGGGTAATGGAAGGAGGCAGATTATGGTGGGCAGCACTTCCATCAGTTTCTACCAGAAAATAAGAATCAGAATCAAGAAATCTCTAATTAACTGTGCTTAAAACTGTTGCCAAAATAGCTGTTACCCTGATTAAACCTTTTTGTTTAATGGCTTTACAGGAAGAAATTTCTCTTTTCTGAACGCTGTTCAAACTTGATTCTTCTTTTGAAACCAGACCAGGACTGAGATGGCCAAATGGAGGCAGTACAGGAAGTAAGAAAATGCAAAAGTACATTATATCTGAAAAGTAACCCATTCAAACGAACCATGCACAATATAGGCTACATACACTGATGAAATGAACACATCGATGGTGACATGTTCAGGTCATGATATAGATACAAATTTACCCCATTTTAGCGGATACTTTATATAGGTTAACTCAATAGTATGAAATCAGGTGCAAAGAAGAAACATGTATAACAAAACTAGTGAAAATTTCAAGCAAGAACAAAATACAACATTCAGCATGTCAGCGGGGATACAGCAAGTCAAAGAACCGGAAGTAGCACCGGAAGTAGCCTCACCTTGTGTTCATCTGTCTCATTCTTGGTCCGCCCATTGACGATGTAGGCCGGCGTCACCGGGTCACGTGGTGAGTAAGCGTCCAGCGAGCGTCCCGGTGACCTTGAGGGCTCGGTGCTGACCTTGGAGCGGAGTGGTGCAGGCGCAGAAACACTGCGTGGGGCAGAGCGGCTGGAGACAGGGTCCTGAACAACAAGAGGAGCACGAGACAAGGAATAAGAGGGAGCTGTAGACAAGGAGGCGGTTCTGTAGGGCGGAGGCAGCCGTACCGTGAACTTACTCTGCTGGGCATGCGTGTTGGATGTCACACTCGGAGCATGCTGGGAGGAGGAAGAGGAAGAGGAGGAGAGGTTGATATGGTCGGAGGTAGGGGGCACCACTGTGTGGAGTCGGCGAACTGATGACCTGCCTGGTCGGCTGGTGGCACTCTGGCCGTTTCTGTGGGGGTCACCATCTTGGGTTTCATGACCGTTATTATTCCATTGTCGCCTTAGGGTGCTGACGCTTGTGCTGCCTGACTGTGGCTCCTGTTGACTTGAGGATAGAGCCCTCTTAACAGCATCCGTCTCAGAACTTCCAGACAAGGCAGAGGAGCGGGGGCTAGATCTACTTCTACGTCTACTTCCGTCATGGGGTGTTGGGGGGACTACCACTGAATCTGCTGCCAGACGCAGGAACTTTTCCCGTAGGTGCTGAATATGGCTGCGTGCCTCAGAAGGCCTAGCTGAGGGGTTGGGTGCAGGGCCAACCCGGGGGGAGGACTGTGAGCGTAAGGGTTGGCGTTCAGCTGCCACCGGGGAAGGGGATGTGGGTCTGCGACGGGTGGCTGGAGGCCGGTCCAGCGACTTACTCCTACGTGGACTGGCCTCTGGCGAATCTGAGGCGTTGGGATCAGGGGTGAAGTTATCAATTGTTCTTGTATTTGGTATACTGGCCAGTCGCATGTAGCGGTCATTCTTAGGTTTGGGACGGGGCGGTTCTGGGTTGGTGAGGGACTCATGGAGGGACTCAAAGAAGGTCTTAGGCTTATTGGCAGCTGGGGAGGTTGGGGCCGAGGAACTGGCTGTAGAGGAGTAGGGGTCACTCACCGGGGATCGAGCCTGGTTTGGCGTCGCATACAACGCGTCTCGAGAGCGGCTTCTATAGAGAGGCGCCGGGTCGGAAGAAGCTGCATCTGCATCGGAACGACTCAAGTCGTGCATACTATTACTCTTACGCATACCCTCCTGATAGGCCCGGTCACGGTGCTTCATGCTGCGCACACTGCGGTATGTGGACGGTGTGTTCTCCACCACAGCCCGCTGTGGGGCCTGTGCCGCACCGCTGCTGCTGTTATCCGCCATCCTGGGGTCACTACGACTGCGCATCAGGCTGCCTGCCGCTTCCACTTCCAGCTCCGGTTCACTAGCACCTCCGGCCTGTGCAAGCTCGGAGGTCCGAAAGACTGAGTCTGGTGCGTCACCCAGTGATATCAGCCCCTCTATGTCGTCGTCATCGTCATCAGGAGTCCATGTGGGTGGATGTGTGAAGGTGTGACGGCGCGGTGGGAGCTGGCTGGGAGCTGGTATGCCGGTGCGTGAGGGGATCGACACACCGGGTGGCAGCGGCTGGGACAGTGGGCGGCGGGTGCCTGGCGGCGGATCAGGGGCGGGTGCAGGCTGCAAGGCAAGGGAAACATGCGGTTAGAGACTACTAACATGTCAAGGATGCAAGGTTATATCACACAGGATGCACAGCAGCATTTACAAGGTATACCTACATCATCCATGCCAGCTAATACAATTTTAACATACATTGAAATTATAATGCATTATGAACGATGCAACTCATCACAACCGTGCAAATAATCATGTTTGTTATACAATTCATTTCAACTAGCACGGTTGTAAGGTTAGGTCAGGGACGAGCAAACATGCATCTATTTAGTAGGCATGTCTAGATCATTCACAGGTTGAAATCAGGTGCTGTTTTAGTTAGAGGTATATGCATTTTGATTGTAAAATAGGTTTGTAGATCTTCACAAAAGAGGAACATTCCATGTTATATCAATCGTTCTAAATATCTGTAATGGCTACCCCCTCGGTTAGGTCATAGGATATAGATGTCGATAGCATTGGTCAGTGCAGAATGTGCTTATACAATAATTTCGTCCCATTCATTGTGGTATTTCCAACCATCTATGACCGAATTCGTTCCCAAGGTTGAAAGTACTATCTTGACTTAATTATAATAATATTATCATGCAGAGCTGAATGACCAACGAGCTGTAAGAGATAGTATGCACAGCCAAGAGTCTGTCGTCACAGGTCTGGTGTGAGATGATTGTACATGTATACAAGGTGGTGTGCCAACTTACACACATGCTACCTCCTCTCCTTTAGTCATAAACCGTCCTACATCGATGCCCAATGTATGTCTGTATATAAAGTGGCTATCCCATGAGCTACACTGAATACCACATCCTTGCATGTGAGCAAGGTAAACTCCTTTGTACCTACCACCCCGACCCCTGCCCCTTCCATAAGTAGACCCGCATAATACTAAAACCAAATTTCCTGTAATCATCCTCACAAACTGGCCATGACCCTCCCCCGTTCTGGACCTGCCCATACACACAGTGATAGCAGGTGGAAACAAAACACCTGTAAGGGAGTCGTCATTTTTAAACAACAAGTGAGATTTGGAGGGTTGGATTTCACCCTATTTTAGCGAAAGAAAGCCATCGTATTAGTATCAGCCCGCTGGTGAAGTCCTCCCTCCCCCCTGTTGCTAGGAAATGACCACTCACTAAAAGGTATATAATTTGCATTTGTAATTACCACATGATAATGTAACAACATGACAATAAATTTTAACTTATCACATTTTAAGTACAGAAGGTGTTTTTTTTTTTTACCAACATGGTGGGTCTAACTTGAGCTACTTCTGGGGGGAGTACATGGGGGACATTTGTGTTGCTGTTTGATCAGGTAATTACTGCGCATTCACTAATATAGGCATTTACATATTTCTATATGTACTCCTTACATTTATTGTCCTGGCTAGTTCCAATGGCACACGTGTTTTAAGAGGATATCCACATTTAGGTATGAAAAAATAGTATTCCTTTCTCTATAATCAGACATGGATTTCGTCATACATGGAGGACATGTATCAAATTTGATTGAATATTAAAAACATAGCTTTCTCTATACCCAAACTTATAACACCTACACATCAAATTGAAGGTTGTGAATCTAGTAAAAGGAGCAGGGGCGGTGGTTTATATAATATTACTTGGTTTCTTTTAACTGTACATTTTAGGTTCCAGTTTAAAGCTTGTATTCAGTATTACCAGAGTGGTATTAGCTATTTGTTCACTTCCCACCATTTATCCGTGCAGTGAATAGCGTGACCACGTACAAATGCCTCACCTAGACACCTCTGCACGGACCAGTTTTCTGTAGTCTGAATAAGGAATGACACAACAGCCAGAGAGACATACCTCCTAAATCTATATCTTAAAGGTAGATCTAACAGACAAGAACCACTTGGGGGCCTACCCTGGCAGCTCTTTAAATGTCCCCCTGGTTTTATGGACTATAAAGCAGCCCATTTGATAGACTTACTGCACTACCTGAGTTTCACCCCCCCCCCCCTCCACACACACACACACACACACACACACACACACACTTCTCACACATACATGGATGAGATCAGACTCATTAGTGAACTGAGCAAGTCTAGTGGTTTGGCAACGTTCCAAAGATGTTTTTGAGGAAACAAGGCGTATAGTCTGTTCTTGAGCCATAATGTCATCTGACAGCAGGTCTACCACTATGTTTGCATGCGAAATCTGGACCTTTCAAAAGGTCTCTGTATGGGGCGACGCCTAGCATACCAAAAACTTCTAAATACAAATTGGTATTAAAGAGTGGGAACTACGTGGTTAAATTTTCAACGGAGGATCTACCTTTATTTTTAGTAAATTTGGGACGTGCAGATATTCTATTTCCAGAATAATCCACATGGTACGACAACGGTCTACACTATTCTGAAAGCTCATTAATCATGAGTGTGTTGCTTTAAATCATAATTGTGGTTTAGAAATACTCCCCCTCATCATCCATTCAAGGAATCAAGAAGTCATCTCAAAGACGTTGACTTTTTTGTTGTTTAAAAAACCCAACTTTTTCAACTCTTGATAGGAAAGCCTGATCTATCAAAGAATGGTCTCTGATATACTTATTCGATATATAACCAGATAATATGTATAAGTTGCTGGAGGAGTCAGCTGTCCGTGCTAGGAGGCAGCCAGGCGTGACGTGTATTATGAGCAGGTAACGGTAATATCATTGGAATGCATGCCCTTACCCCCATACCACCATATACCTGCCCCCTTACCCTTCTACCACAACACCAGGTATGTGGAATGTTCACTAACTATGAAAAACACAGCTCCTTACATATTGTATACCCCACCACCAGGTAAAAACACATCATGATGTCATGCTTGCTATCCTCAGGTTTGGCCATTTTCCCACGACTTCAGAACCTATACCCCCATATGAATGTGTGAAGTTAGATGTGTTTGATGATAACTTTATACTCTTTATATTCAACATTCCTTTGATGGAAGTCACAGCACTTGTCACCCTTACACGACCTATCTAATATCTATTTGCCTTGGAGCCGGGAATTCTCAGTTAAAACTTGCCTAAATCACTAGCATACACCCTGTGCCATATGGGATATATCCCACTGGTTAGGACCATATCAATAACGGTACGGCCCCCATGATGCAGTTCACCCGAGGCGATTTTGTTGGGTCCCGGTCGGTAGTTACGTTCCCGCCCAGCGCCATGTTGCTGTTCATGCACACCCCAAAGCACCAAATTAGGCCTACTGCCTGCAGCGAAGCTGCTGGTCTTATATAAGACCGGGAGAAAGAGTGTTTCCTTACAATGTTATAAGGATAAGTGAAGATGCTAGCTCGTGTTGGCATGACTGATGTCTAAGCTAAGACGACATTATGGCCATGAACCTTATTGGAAACCGTTGTGCATAGAGAACATTGAAATAGGTAATTCCTTGCCTAACACCTGGTGTATATGCCTGATACCACCTATACATACAGTCTCCCTGTGAAGGCCTTGTTACTTGTCTCGGCTCCCTCACACCCTGGAGGACACTGCTGGTATCACCTGAGCGGGACAACAGCAGCTGATTCACATCCCGTTCAACTCCTTGGTCTCAGCTCTGTAGGATCTCCGCAGAGGCTCGAATCCAATGTGAATCTAATTAAATTATTCTTGAATACTGTTGAAATAAAACTCCAATGTAAGTAATACGACCTTGTCTATGTTGGTATAGGCCTACTAGAACAGGCCATAAGCTCTGTGCTAATCCTAACTTTTGCTCCTGCTTGTGTTAATCTCCAGGATGCAACTCTGGTAAATCCTCCGTGCATCTCACTATGGGAAGGCCGAATTTAAATTGAGAGCAGGCAGGATATGTCTATGGGTATATTCCAATATATCCTAAAGCTACCAGAATGTAGCTCAGACGTGTGTATAATACCACAGTGAATGATAGACAGAAGTGGGTCCTCCCCAGGTAGACGTTGTTGTGGTCCCCTGTGCACCAGCTGTATGTGAGGTATGTCCACAGGTGGGCCGGGCACGGGGAGGTGCAGGAGCACACCAGGATCTCACTGCTCCTTACAGCCCACAACACCAGGATCCAAACAAGGTGGCACGCTGGTGGTAGGGTGGGAGGTGGTGGTGGTGGGATGGGATGGGGGAGTCAGGGGCTGTCTGTCCCCATCGGGATGACGACAGCTCCTGGCGCGTCACGCCCCGTCACGCACATTCACACAGCGAGTCACGCACCGTCACGCAGCCATCAGCAGGCCTGTCAGTGTTATGTCCCTCCTGCAGCCCTCATAACTCTACCCTAAGACATGGCAGTGGTGGCTCCATGATGGAAGACCCTGACGTGTTTAGCTACTGTCTGATTGGGCCTTGATGGAGCCTGGTGTATTACATGCTGTTATAAGGTAGTGCAGCAATTTGATATGGCTATAAACAACACTGTCATGGCTCCATAAATGCCCACTGTCAACTCAGGCGATGTGTGGTGTATACATCTTGTCATGATATCCATATACACTAGGAAATTTGCAGCAAGGAAAATGTATACTGCAGCCTACGAGCAAGATCACACCTGAATGCAATATAAATACATATGAGATAACTCTACTTCAACGCTCACAATGAATAGCTATAGCTGTTAATGATGGCTATTATCAATATTAGCACGTGTTCCACCTGAGTACACCTGTACCTGGCACAAACAGGAGGAATCCTCCCGTCCCATGCCCAACACGTGCACACTGATCACACTGATCCACGAGTGTAGATAGTAGAGTGGTACCTCTTAGGCTCCCATACACAAGTTGTAGTACACTGTACAAAGTTGCAGGTAGTCCCAGCTCAGTGGCATAATACGACAATACTGTATACTTTCCATACGTCCACACAGAACATGATCCTAGATGTAGTAATGTGGCATTAGCTACCGGTGTAATCTATACCGACACCAAACCTACACTGCCATACAGAACACTACCTCCTCCAGGGCTACAGACACCTGTACCACATTGGCACACCTGAAGCCACCTGGAGGCACTCTTATAAGCAGCTGTTATGTAATTAGGGGATATCACCTGCAGGAGGACTATTCGAGTAATTCCAGGCAGGTGGCAGGCTGCATCTTTTAAAATTGATCAAGATGTATTTAATTACCTCCCACTGCTGGTAAGCCCACTGACATAATTATTTCTGGTCAACCTCTATAAGGTGTAGTTAAGTTTGGTGACCCATGTTTCACAATGATCTATGGATATGGTAGTTTATAATGTCTCACTCTAAAATCCTTACACAGGTGTATGACGTAGAAATGTTGATCTTGGCTGATGTTAGATGCCGACATGAAACCCTTTGTCACTGGGTGATTAACCTGATTTACAGACACATAGAACTCGTCCATGTAGCCTCATGTCAGCACACCATACAGCAACCCCTTCCTCTACCCTCCTCCACAACCCTATGTGGCTCTTTGTCATAAACCCGATAAAGCCGATACATGTCTGACGTCAACATTATGATCTATAACAGATCTTTTACAAATACCTGGTACATAATTATTAATATCAGCTGCATACATGCAATATGGACATTTGACATGTTGACGTACTAATGACATTTTATTTCCAGCTACTGATTATGCTCCTATTATGTGGTTCGTTTGAAACAAATGGTAAGGTTACTAATATTACCATCAGTTCGCATTACCGGTAGTACCATCTATGAAAATCTATGAAAAGCTATGAAACCGTTTGAACGGCTGACCCTAGGGCTATGACCAGGGAGTCTAGTAGAACCTCCCTGTATGCTAACACTAAGTGGGCCCCAGCCAAACCAATCCCACGTATTAACATTGTGTGTTTATGTGTGTGCCTTCTGAGCTCTTGTTGGAGTTTTATTGCGCCTTACGATGGCTGTAGATGTGCCCCCACCCAGGATATATCCAGTCAAACCCGCAGATCTTACTGCACGTCCAGTAACAGTCAGAGTGCAGCCGGGACAGGTACTCAGCTCTATATGTAGGGGCGCTGGGCCTTTAAGGGGCACCCTACTAGGCAGCTACAGGTTAGGGACTTATACACATCCACTATAGCATTCTAACATGTATGCGGCACCAGGTGACAGCGGTAGCCAGGCGAACTGCAATGTAGCTTGTATGTTATCTAAAGACCAGCTCTCTCACCCACGAATTGGAGATCATGCAGCCTGGCAAATCTGACATTTTTGGGGGGACAGGATGGCAGCTTCCATCGGGTGACCAGTGAGCGTTCTATAGGGGACTACGTAGATAGAAGGCTTTTTGTGAGGGGGGGGGGGGGGTCTGATCAGCAGGGTAGGGATTACACACACACATAGCAGCTACCTGTACAGGACCCATACCGCCCCTAGTGGGCACACACCGGGTCAGTCATGTGTTTGGTTGGCACCGACGTGCTTATGGTTCAAATGACTCTCATCAGATTCCTAGAGCACAGGAGGGACGTTCTCATACCCTACAACGACATCTAGGGCTTGTCATATAAGAAGAAAACGTTCTTGAATTTGAATGAGCTGGTCATTGATTTTTTTTTGTAGTATTTCTATTTCCATTTATGACTACTTGTATTAGCAAGATGGTTGTTTTTCTGACTACCGATACTCATTTACGTTGAGACTTTACTTTGCGAGGCCATTAGGCCAACAGATAAGAAGATCTCCTTCTTGAGACTTCCTTTTATGTCCAGGAAATACAGTCTAGGATTGACGTAAATTGCCTTCTTATTGTTCAATTTAAACATTTACCCCATACCTAGCTATTTTAACTTAGCATGATCCGGAAACGCATATTGTATTCTTGTGTATAGGATGGCTTGAATACAACTGCTAGACCTTTCATGACATTTCAGTCACTACCCCTAAGGTATGACCTCCGTGACCATGGAAACTGTCAGCACAGGCCCAGAACCCACCAGAAGCATGCACCTTATCTCTGACGTCTCAAAATGGGTTGGTTGGATTCGTTTAGAAGCCCCATGACGGGTTAAGTAGTAAGTCCATTCTCTGTAGCATGTATATGTACATCTGTTCAGTGAACCATAACCACATCTGAGGGTGCACGTTATTGTTGCCATGTCTGTGGAGGGTTATATATTACAAGTAGTAAATTCATAATATGCTGGGAAAGAGTCTCGTCAAAATGCATGTCCTGCCATCATGTAAGAAATATACGATTATTCTATAATTCAACTTGCCATTATCCTGGGGCCAAAACAAAGTTGGTTTCTGGACACCAAACCTGGTCTAGCCGACCATACGTTTCTTTGTGTGTGTGTGTGTGTGTGTGTGCAATTTTTGAACTTTGAAGACATGAGAGCGTTTTTACGATACAAATGCATTAAGCCTAAAACTGGGTGGGGGGGGGGGAGAGATAATTGTGCACATACATTTCTTTAAATCTGACCTCACCCAACCTAGCTTTTTGGACCATGTTACTTGAAACCAAGATTTATCTTATCAATTTGGCATGGGGCTTGGGGGACATTATGGTTGGCTTACCATTGCCCCCATCCAACTTAGATATTTAATGCTCGCCAGTAGTCTGACCAGTTTCCCGGGTCCCCGTATAACGATGGTGGGCAGGGGGTGGTTGGGTCTGCATTCCGTATATGATAAAACATGTGGTGACATTATACTTGGATGGGAGTACCAAATATGGTTAGGCTGTAGCACAATAAGGCGGAATGCACAGCTACCACCCTATACCCATACGATGTGGTTAACCACATCAGACAAACCCATGGCTATACTAGTAGTCAAAAGACCAAGACAACATCCAACATGTGATCATACATGTTAGGTGCATGGACGTATTGTTTCTAACTGGGTCTACAGTCTGACCACTTTCCCACGGTGCTTGACTCCTCAGCTGCCCCCACATGGAAGTTTATAGCAGCAGTCCTCTAGAGTGCACCAACTAGTAGTCATATAGCTGGGTAAAATAGATCAGAAAACTTTGCCATAATAGACAAAGTATGCTCGGAGGCCCATTATAGGCCTAGTCCTACACACGGCGACATGGACCATTTTGAAGCTGAGGGAGTGATCATTTATTATCAACGGTGGGGGTGGTGGGTAAAAAAATGTGGACCCCAGTTGTGGAGGGCCAAAAAGATTTAACCTGTTTTGAGCCAAAAAGCGTGCTGGTTACTATGCCTCAAAGGGCTGATTTTCGACCCGTAGAGGGAGGGGGGGGGGTTAAAAAATTGGGACCCCTTGACCAGGGGGGGGGCGGTGTAAAGATTTTCGCACACTCCACGCGCAAACCCACCACCCACCACCCCCCCCCCTGTTCTTAAAAAATTTGCACTCCCTTAGTGACATGGGACATAGGAATTTCTTGAAATCGATATGGTGACATGGGCATATCTTAAAATCGATATGGCGACATGGCCATTTCTTAGAATCGATATGGGACATGGATGGCCCTAGACCCCTAAATTCGATATGGCGACATGGCCATTTCTTAAATCCGATATGGCGACATGGCCATTTCTTAAAAACGACATGGGACATGGTCATACTATTGACATGAGACATGGGTCATTTCTTAAGTCTGACATGCAACATTAGCCTTAGTGACATGAATGTGAATAGCCTCATAGCTTGCAACATACATATATGCTCTCAAAACTCACCAGAATGCAGAATTTTATTCCGAAGAATTTCAAAATTTCTCCATGTGGGCAAGACAAGGGCTGCAAACTAGTATACGATTTTCTAAATAGGCACGATTATTGGCCCCATTTTGGCCTGAATACGAATTGTTATTGTGAGTATCATCTAGTACCATTTTGGGTACCCAGCGCGATTTTCTTTTTATCGATTTTGCTATAATCTTACATACATTGAGTACGATTTTCAGTCTGTATATACTAAAGGTGATTATGAGCTTAGCCTCCTGTACCTGTTAAAAGGAAAATCTTAGAAATACCAAAAAATATATTCAAGCATAATATTTTGCATAATGGTGCATACACACACTTTCCCTTCTTCCCTCGGCCTCCAGTTTTTCTATGTGGAAGAGCTACGGTTTGGGACGAATTTGTATCATCATCATACTATAGGGTCTTGGCTTTTTTGGGAGGGGGGGGGCAAACATATTTAGGCCCTATATACGATATGATACCTGTTATAGGCCTACACAATAAATTGCTTTTTAAAAAGAACATTGAGGCATATGCCCTAATTATTAGTATGTTTGCTGACGGATATTCAAAAATCTCTTAATAGTCAGTTAGTGACACTAGCGACATGGGCTTTTCTTTAGTGACATGGGACATGGGTCATTTCACAAGTCCGACATGCGACATGGGGACCCCCCCATCAAGGGCCCCACATGGGGACCCCCTATCAAGGCCGTCTGATTAGGGGGGGGGGGTACGGTAAACTGTCTGCTACTGTTGAGCCGGTTCATGCTGGAGGGTGCAGAGGGGTCTCCCCCTGAGGTCGGAAAGTCGCCGAAATTAAGGGGTCTAGGTCACAAAGTCGCTTTTTTGGACCCCCTTAAAGTATTGTCAAATTTCTCTAAAAGTCGCCAGGTCACTTTTATTATTGCAATAGGTCGAAAGTCGCCTCCAAAATGGCCCAGGTCGCCAGGTCGCTTTTGACCCATCTGCAGCCACATGCTGCCACCTGGTGGAAAATTTAGGAAGCAGTCATCGCTATTATGGGATAGAAGCGGCCATATTGGATTACGAGAATGGCCGTGGAAAATGGGTTCAAATGTAATCTGCTGTCATCATGCTTTTTAAAGGCATGTTGAGGTATAACTGATGGTGAATGATATTAAATAGTGTTCCTTTATTACTTGTACACGGATATTTTTCATGGATGGACGGTAGGTCAGGATTTCTGAGCCATTCCTTTTCCCTTTTCATCATATGCTCAAAGCAACTGATATCTTATTGTTCTCGTGGAGACAGAGTCGATTCGTCAAGTTATCAGGCCCATAGCAAATGTTCTGGGGGATTAGGGCCTAATTCATCTGTTTGGCCTGCAAATATAGGATGTTATCAAGTGCATGGTTTCTATTTTCTTCCAAATATAATCCCAAAAACAATGAAAAGTTTGGATTTGTACCGGGCCACAGAGACCGTCTCTCGGAATGAACCTTGGCCGGCCCTCCTGCAGTACCGGCGGGGGGCAGGGTAAAACAATGGCGTATCGCTCAGCTGAACGGGCGGCCTGCCCAACCCCTTCTTTTCTCCAGTTATTTATATATGATAGAATACAAAATATCTGAAATAAATACGAGATATGGGGACAGCATACTGTATAGCTTTATTTCTCATAACTGATTTATATCACAGGTGAGGAAAAGGGGGATTTACATCGGACAGAAAATGATATTCACTGTCAGACAACTTCACTTTTGCCAAAAAATTATTGATTTCATGAAAAAGTGCAATAACAAAATAAAAAATTATTTTCCGGTGAAATTTTTTTTTTTTAACCATTTGCATGTGGATATTGTATCCTTTGATGAAAAAATCCCTTCGTTATCTCCTATATTGAGCCATTTAAATGGAAAAGATAAATCTGAAACTTGCATAACTATAGGCTAGTCGACCCCAGCCAGTGGTATGGAGGGGGAGTAGCACTTGGTGTGCTTCGTCTGGGTGCCTCCTCGCCAATTATCATATATGTATACATTTAGTTCTAGCTACATGTATTTCCATTTTATTGCATAAGTCAGTAATCCTGACATTGGATCATGTATTATGTTTTATTAACCACATCAAACCAGATGTGCATAATATTTAATAAAAGTGATTTACTAAAACCCAAATAAATGCTTAGTATCTTAAATATTGTTCGGGTCAAAAGGGGGATTTAGCCTTAAAGAATGACATATGCATGATCTTGATGGGATACAATCGCAAGGAGACACACAATGCAGGTAAATTTATCCTGGTCATATCATTATGTACAGTGTATATACCGGTACTAGTATATGGTGTGCTACTTAGCTCGACCAGGTTGTTATCTGCTTTGATGATCACAGTAGATGATCACAAAAGAAGAGATCAGATATACACAAAGAGACTTTATTTACAACCAGATATAGTTTAATAGTACAGGATACTGGATAATTTTCCCACGACTAGATTGCACAGAGGCGGAACCTGTACATATCGCAATAATATTAAACACGGTCACGGGTTATCATATACATACATACATCTACAGACCTAGCAGAATCAGGCTTGCATTACTTTCCGAAGCATTTCATTTTGAACTCCTATATTTCTCCTTCGCTTCCTATTTGCACTTCGGGAGTTATGCCTTGTGGCACTCGTTTACCTGCAGTTGGAGTAAACCTCAGGGCATTCCCAGCTAATTAGAGGATATCCTTCCGGAGGGCATTGTTGCCTTTCAACGAGTTTAAGTCTACATTTCCCCATAGGAAACTTATAGTCTTTTAGTAAATATAGCAGTATTATTACCCTGTTCTCTAAATGTAATGCTTATTTCAGGCACCATATACGTATGCAGTCCACTAAGGCATCAGAAGGAGCCATTTATCATTTTACTAGGAATATCAGGAACAAAACTAATTCCTAAGTATTACGGTATGTTATAAGTCAGAAGAGCAAGGCTGGTTCTGACTTAAAAAGACGCAGAAAGTCTTCGCCGAATAGGTTATTGTGCGCCCTTTCTCCCTGCCACGCACACTGACAGTGTCCAACGTGTGGTGACAGGACCAGAATAAGCACATTGAAGACCTTACACATAAGAGCAGCTATATATTATTCTGAGCTTAAATCTGTTCAGAGATTCCAGTGGAGTTAATTGTATGGTTTTTAATTCCTCTTAAGCCCTTTCTCCTGACTAGTGAAACTGACGACAGCTTTGGGACTGTTTCTATGTTTAGCTCACTTGGTCCAGGAGGATTAAATAGCTTTAACAATGAGTGACTGAATTCGAAAGTTGGCCTATTTGAAAGGACAGTGTGTGTATATACACACTTAAAGTACACACTTTGCAGCTACGTTGGCATTAAAGTGAATTGCATATATAACCTGGCGATTTTATTATGATCATTTAACCATGCAACGTGTTACCACATATACACACTATGTACACTCATTGCATGTGAAAGGTTATCAATACAAGTAAAGTCTCAAATATCATCACACAAGGAAGCGTATTTATATGTAAGTCTATGTCACCAATGTTGACGATGGTAAATTAATACTCGCATGGTCAGGTTGGTATTGTATTTGTCATAATCCCTCCTTACTTAGTGAGCTATAACCGTAGGACCAACAGGCAGGTGGCAGGCTTTATGTATACATACGCCTGTTGGCGGATCCCACGGTAGGTGTAATTAGTGAAGTGATCAAGTAGCATTACTCTGATTGCAAGATAGGTACAACTGAAGAACAGGCCATGCAGGTAAAGCCTAGCCCTGGGCGATCATATGCAGCTCAACCAACAGCCACAGGGAAATAGCAATATTTATTGAACTTCTTATCGTGAAAACCTTGTGCTGTAAGAGTCTAAGACTACTTGATAATGGCCTCTATTTGCAAATACTGTGGATTGGAGTCAAAAATTATATAAAAGTCTAGTGAAATTACTGAAATTCCAAGTAAAATTATATTCACCATATAAAAACTGGCTGTTCAAGATGCGAGTGCATGTCAGGGACAAAGTTCTCCATGTAACTCACCGCGCTCCATTAGACAACCAAAAACAGCTGATGACAACAGGCTGGTTGGCGGTAAGAGTTGACACAGTCCTTTAACTTGAGTTATAGTGTGTGCGAGCTGAGGTGGGGGTATAGCCATATATTGGTCATGTGACAGGATGACTACCCCAGACTCTTAGCCTTAGCATGTAGCAGACATGAAACTAGGAATTCACAATGCGGTTATGCACTCCAAAAAAAGGACCGTACCCACCCCTGCCTACCTCCCCTCCTGAGACATGTACCATAACTGGAGTCAGGACGTAGACGTACATCACAGACATGCGATGGGTTGCTACTGGTTGGTGACGGACTATAAGACATGCAGCAGGGGGTATAATTAACCACAAGTATGTCTGCTTCACCTTACCATGTCACTGCTTATAGGTTTTAGCCCACACCGCTACACCCATCCCATTTAACTATTTGTCATTCTTACATCCTTCCTGTATCAGGTGCGGTCGACGTCTCATATACTGTTCCATCTACTCAATTTAAAATGACTTTTAATATTTCCCTGGTAGACCATCCAAAACATGGTCGTCTGGCCCTATGTGGGCATATTTAACTCAATGTATTATAAGAATACATGTAAGAAAATTAAAGCTACCGTACATGTATTTATTATACCTAGCATATGACATTGCTATTCCTACAACCTAGACTGTGCGGAATGCCAACGTGTGCGATACAGACCTCTGTATCACAACCTCTGTATCACAATGTGTGCGATACAGAAAAGTGTGCGCAAGACACTTTCTCATCTGATCGATCCAATTCTTTCACCATGAGAAAAAGGAGCTTGAGGGGATGCTAGGTATAATAAAACAAAAAAAGAACTTGTAAAGATACAACTGGATGCACGACGACTTGTTTGGGTGTGCCGCATCACACGGTGCAGTCGTGCAGTTGTGCGCACTGTGCGATAGAGCACACCCAAACTCGTCGGCGTACATCCAGTTGTATATATCTTTACTTGTTCATTTTTATGTTAATACCACACTGGATAGCTGTATCCAGTATGCATTTGAGGTATTGACATGATTCTTATGTCTTTACCAAGATATCCCAGACCCAAACTATTTACGACATTGGTATTTGATGTGTTAGTTGTCCTCTTAATGTTTCCTAACCCCTACATGTACATACTGTTCACTTCATGTATGATACATGACCCCTATCACATGCACTTGGTACTAATTAAGCACACATACACACACATCCTGATGACCTTCCTACCTTTCTGACCCTGTGAATGGTGACCACCCCACTGGGACGACCTTGCCCCTTCTTGACCTTGGCCTGGATGCGGATCCCCATCCTTAGTGACGTCACACCCGGTCCAGTCGGGGTTTCCACCTCCGACCTCCTCCGGCACCCGGACAGAACCTGCAGACAACGGGCATGACCTTCTACAGCAGGGACCTTGACATTGATGTGACCTCTTTTTGACCTTGTGGGGCCTGACCCTTGTACTGGGAGTACATTCAGACTCCTCCTGCCCATCCGTGGTATGCTCCTTGTGGTGAGACCTCTGGCGGGCGTCATGGGTCTAAGATCACACTCAGTGACCTCCCCTGGAAGATCCATGAGTGACCTTGACCTCCATGTTGGGTCAGGTGGGCCTGACCTCTGTGTATTTGATGTGAGGTCAGTCTCAGACCGAGCAGCAGTCAGCTGTCCACTTTGTTTTCTCATCAGGTATTGGTTCCAATGTGCAAGAGCCAGGGTGCCACTGGGTGATAAAGGAGCCAACATATTGTACAAATAGGAAATTACGGCCACACTTTTTTTTCTTTGGATTACGGCTCATTTTAGTTTGTAGAAAGTAAAACCTAAAAATTTTACCCGTTGCTATATATCCTACATGAAGGAAGATTTGACAAAATGAAGTACGGTAACTGCTTGATTCTTTCTCAATATGAAATACTTACTATGCTATTAACAACAGAAACAGAAGCTAATGTGCTGAAATACTACGGTGATTATTTCTTAAATTTGTCCTTTATACGTATTTCCTGAGCTGTCTTTGACCCAAAGAATAAAAAAGTTTGGCCCCCACACGGAATGAGTCGTTTACGTTACTTTTAAGAACACCCCCACCTCTTATTAAAGTTGATAGGTGATTCGCCTATGTCCCAAATATTGATTTTCCTAATTTTCTATGATTGTAAATGATAGCTCATCTCAGAATAGATAATGTGGTATTTGATTTTTTCCAGTTGCATATGGGAACATAAGCTGACATACTTAGTCCAGGTCCAGCGACGTTGTTGATGGGATTTCCCCCTCATTGTGATGTATTTAGATGGTAAACCAACCTGGGGGGAAATATCACAACTTCCCAGTTCACCACTTGACAAGTATGAGGTAGCTGCACAGGACCTTGGTGGTCAGTTGTTCACACATCTACAAACACAATCCAGCTGCACGCCTCCCAGCTGGGCCATCCCCTCCTGCCCTTAGACATGTAGCACTGGGATTGAACTTGTACATCCTCCAAGAATTGTACCCCCGTATACAGGGAGGATCTATGAAGAGTAGTTGCAGGAATCAGTGGCAACACTATACACTTCACATATATTCCATGAGAGTGTGTGTTTGAAGGCTGCCTGGTACGTAGGTTAAGTGTAGCTAGGTACAGCTGTGGGGGCTTAGCTGTTCCTAACCCCCCCCCCCCTCCTGCTACATCAGTCTTGTATTAGCTGACTGGGATCCCAGTAGCGGTGCCTAACTTGTTGTATGACGTAATATAAGCGGCTCTGACCACTGGCCAGACGTGTGCCAAACAGGTAGTAGTTGACGCCTTCTGTTTTATCCACCTGTTATACAAAATGCCAATACCCCTTAATTAATGGGCTACTTGCCATGAATGTACTAATTGATTTGGGCTACTGTAATACCCAAGAGGAAATCCACCATAATCTCAACATTCCTCTAGACGTTTTTCACTACCGCTTAGCACATTTATGGGACAGTACCAATAATATCCAATAATAGAATAGGTAACTGTTGATATGATATATATCTAACAGAAAGTCCATAGTGTGGGAGGTCATTATATTAATACCTATTTGAAATATGAATAGCCCTATAATGAATGATAAGCCGGGAGGCGACGGTCTGGGAAGCAATGCGTGCTGCCGCCTACTGACAACCAATAGACGCTACACGGCTACCTTTCTGTCTACAGAATGGGGGATCCCAGTCGGATTTTCTTTATAATTGAGCTGAGTTGGCCTTATTTGTCCCTCTCCATCCCCTCCAACCATCACACGAATGTATGCATGCATCAAATGTACTGAAACCAACCCGCCCTCCCTCTTGGCCGGCAGCAGCGGGTGTAAGTAGTAGATGGAATCAGTCCACGTGGCCTGGCGATGGAAGTGTGCATGTAGGGCTCGTGGGTAGGGAGATAACACTAAGATGTGTTGGTTTGGCTGTCCCAAGCCTGTGAAGACTTGTAGCTACTGTCTGTTCTAATTCTCACTAGCCAGATTAAACTCTGTGTTTGAACCAAAGATGTCAACTACGTACGGTTTACAATATAACTATTGGGTAGGTTAAGAGCTTGTGAACTTTAGAATACTGTATGTGAACAGACTGTAGTACATGTACTTGTACAGATACAACAGAGAATGCCACGCTTGCTCTTTGTTATTGGGCCTGTACAACCTATCTGAATTACTTTTCCACATACAAGCCACACACCCATATATTTTCTGTACTATCTAAACTACAAAGTGTAACCCCCACCCGGCCCAACTCCTCTATAAAGGCCCAGAGTGCCGGTCCTCGCTCAGCTTCGACGGTTACTGGAAGGGCAGCAAGCGTTTCGCTTAAAGGGAATGAGAATGAGAGTGTGAACCATAACGTTTCATGTCACCTCGCCAAGCATGTATACGGCCTCTGCCAAGCTGACCTCTGTCGGCAAGGCCGTGAACTAACCGTCAGTAGAGTGCCAACTGAGGACCTCCACGGAGCTGTTCCCATAGACCCCAGGTGTACCCGGGCTGGGCGCCGAGTGGCAGCCGCACACTACCCACACGGCTGCTTACTATACCATACCTATTATCGAAGATATGTACTATTAGGATCAATATTCTCTTTTTTTTCTCTTAACTTTCCTATATACTTAACGCTCAACTGAAAATATTTGATTATCGTCTATCACTATTTTCTAACATATTTTACCATTTACCAAGTGCCTCTTGTTGTGTCTGTTTGTAGAGTTACAGTATCTTATAAATGTATAACACTAAACAGAGATAATATTTTTGATACGTCAAACCATATATGATATCAAGCTAAACTAGGTAAATTGTACAATATCTATAAAGAGTTTGGAAGAGTTGACACCGTGCATCCCCATAGTGTAGGACCGTGACCATGGAGTAAACCATCCCAACTAATCATATCATACACCTGAGTGCCTACCGAGCGTCCCTGCCAACCCGACAATACATATGTAGTACAGACTGAAAGGGGCGATCTTCGTATCAAACTGTTAATGTACACACAATAGGTAACATTTTAACGGGCATTTCAAGAAGCCAATTATCAATACCAAATATTCCATTTTCTCTATACCGGTACATTTTGGTCCCACATTAAGTATTGCCCGGTGCCCTTTCCAATTTCTTATTCACTGACCGACACTGATCAGAATATGATTAGAACTTCTCCCCCGCTTTCCATGCAAACAGTTGTACTCACCAAAAGTATATGCAGTCATGGCTTCAACGATCCAGCTAGAACCAGATACATGTACAACTCTAGTCCATGACACAGTAGAAAGAAGGCGAGCTTGAAGACCAAGAGTTTATAGACCTAGTGACTGTGTTCTAGACAACGTGTTGAACAGAGGGTGATGAGCTGCACCATTCATGCAAACATGGAGATGGTGGAGTGGGTATCCCTTAATGAAGGACAGGGTCAGTGGTCTGTCAACAGGTCGGGGATTAGCCATAACCCCACCGATACTCCTCATCCACCACCAACACAGCAGACCACCGTCACATCAATGGGTAGACCATCAATGAACTGCGGACCACCATTTGCAAATAGTATATTAAATGCATGAAAATAAGTATTTACGATGTACAGGTGATTCTGCTCTCACACTGACCAATGAAAGATACATCTTATCCCCCCTGGATCGGTTTTATGGAAGTATTTCTCAAATTCTGTTTAGGTTATACCACTGTTCCATAGGCACCAGTGCAGTTCCACTGCTAGTTAGAACACACATAATCACCAAATCTGTGATATATGATTTACCACATTAATATGTAGTTTATGTATTCTGCATCATGTTTACCGTTAGCTCATACACCGTCTTAGTCGGACACATATGAACATGTTTGGGTTCGCTCGGAAATAACGGGAGGCTGTAGGTAACTGATACGGCTCTGCAACTGTGCCGTCACCGACCAGTTCGTTGGTGAAGTGGTCAGCAGCTATAAGCTTCAATATACTTATAATATACCTGTTCAAACAGGACCATGGCTCACCCTGACTATCGATTCACGTCCCATGTCAGATTGTCTTCATTGATATGGGCTTTATAGGGCCTACAGTATGTGTGGAATAACACCAACGTTTATGCATTTACATAGATATACATCTAGGGATGACGAATGTTCAGTTCATCGTGACCATACACATGGAAAGGTAATTTCGAAGACTATGATCTTTTTGAGATCCTGAGTCACCCCTATTAGTATTAGAATAGTTCTCAATGACTTTGTGGAAATCACAAGAGTCTACTTTCATTTTTACCTCAATACGCATATGGCTCAGTCTCATGAGTTTGTAACATTTCAGGCGTCTTTGACCGGTGGCGTCTTTGACCGGTGCCGTCTTTGACCGGGTATGTGATTAAAATGAAGAAAAAAGTAGTATATAGTCAAGAAATTTAAGCTTCAACTTCTTATATGTAATAAACAGTCTATGGTTGTTTTACCCAATTAAAAAAAAAAATGTTAATGCACATATTAAGGGTTCCTTTTGGGCTTCTTTTCTTCAGCCGGTCAAAGACGTCACCGGTCAAAGACGACGCCGGTCAAAGACGTTTCAACTGTTACAAACTCATGAGACTGAGCCAGTAACATAAATATATGAAATATATCAATTTTAAATAATGCCTCTAAATTTACCCATTTCTTTACTATACACTACTTTTTTCTTCATTTTAATCACATACCCGGTCAAAGACGGCACCGGTCAAAGACGGCACCGGTCAAAGACGGCACCGGTCAAAGACGTTTGAAATGTTACAAACTCATGAGACTGAGCCATATATACCGTGCATGAATCAGTGATACCGTAATCAGCTTCTAACCCTCACACTGAATAGAGCATTGACTACCCCCATGTGTGTATACACACACTCGCAGCAATCCATATTAACTTAAGTTACTGGTCAATACAGTGGTCAATATGTGGACACACTACCTGCTGAGAGGCTGGTACTCACTACCTGAACCCATGACTCATGACACACCTGTAACCCGGGGATGCCTCACAGTGGACCTCAAGGCACCTTGGGGCATAGTGAGTCCCACATGGCATAACACCATCCCTAAATTTGATAACACAAGTCAAGTCTTTCTGCCATCCAACTCTTCCACTTGTGCTTCAACATGGCCCTTTGTACGCACCATACGGACTGGCCCGTCCTATCCATGTTAACCAGCACCATTGTGTTGAGTTTCACGCGTGGTTCACACA
Organism: Harmothoe impar; assembly: GCA_947462335.1. Lineage (NCBI taxonomy): Eukaryota > Metazoa > Annelida > Polychaeta > Phyllodocida > Polynoidae > Harmothoe > Harmothoe impar. The sequence continues at coordinate 41,822,487 of OX381706.1, read as the reverse complement.
ATGACCAGCAGGGGGCGTGGGAGTGGCGCCCATTGGATCCCACCATTACAGGATAGGGATCAGAGGGTGGGTCAGGTACGGTAGGTCAGGTAGGGTAGGTCAGGTAGGGTGGTGGCTATTGTTAAGGTGGACAACGCCCACCTGACACCTACCTGCAATTACTCCACACCATTGTTAAAGACATGACAGGACAGGTGGCCAAACCTCTGGGCAGCTGGAGGAAACCCTGCCCCATGACGTCATACTCCGGTTGTCACGTTATAATGTTAACAACGGGGGGTGAATCTGATGATTTGGAGTTTAGGTTCTCACCCCCTGACCTTAAAGTCAAGTACCACTCTTTCCTCGTTCTATCAAATGGGTATAGAGGGACCTAAGGGGCAACATATGTTAGTCGGTGAATAGGGTGTTTACTATGTTGTAGGATCACATTGTGTTCATGGAGCCAAAATGTAGGGAAGTCAAATTTAGTTGCCTTGATTTCATCGTAAGCACTGTCAGCTTACAAGGCCTCAAGTGCTATTTTTGTAATGAACAATGTGTTCTATATTCACATTTTGTATACCTCACTTTGAATTGGGTTAATTCAAAAGTCCCAGTACTGTGCTCCAACATTATCTCTCATATTACGTGTTACTGTACAGTCAAATCATGTCATTGCGGGGTACCAAATGCCATGTTGGTGTTAACATGCGGCATGCCCCATGCTGGCGTTGACAATAACTAAAATTGCCCCTCCCTTCCTTTTCTCTGCAGGCACTAACGAACATAACACGTTTCCGTGGAAGAGGGACAAATACATTTTGTTGCGGTTTACAAGAAACAGAAGGTCTGACCTAAACGTGACATCATTACACCATGACTATTCTTGACATGAGCAGTTTCTTCGGGCTTACAGTTACACCCGCCACATGGGTGTATTCAGTCTATAGGCCAACAATGACGAAACTGGCCTGAGGGAATCTTTGAAACTAAAGGTCCCCACAAATAGGCTCAGTCCAGGCTTAAAGTATCCATGCATACTATTTTATTTATTGTGTGGAATCCATGATTGTTTATGCTAAGGCCAAAAAAAAAAAAGGTTTGTTTCAGGTCACCCGACCGACCCTATGTAAATAGGGCCGACCCTACGTTTTTTTATGCAATTTTGAAGAAATTTTTATATTTTTACACTTTTCGGGGATAAATCTTAGGTTTTCAAAAGTTTTAAAAAAATCTTCCCATTTTAATACTTTTTTGGGTCAATTTTAGGGTTATGTAAAAAAAAAAAAAAAGTAAAAAAAAAAAAAAAATCCGACCTACCGACCCTAGAGTTTAACCCCATGTTACCTGAAACAAAACATTTTTTTTATTTGGCCTAATTGAAACCTTATTAAATAACCGTGTGTATCATGGCCAAAAACTGACACGTCAAATAATATATGCTTAGAATTTACATCTTAGTTCTGGTTTTGGAATAAATATAGCTAATGCCTAAAGCGAGGCCTGAGTAGATATTTTAACAGTACCTATAGAGACTAAGCGGGTTTGGAATAGACCCATTGTTCCCGTTGGTGTAACATATCTGATGGCTTCCAAGTGTGTGGGCGTTACATGGCCATCCTGTATATTTTGGTATTTTACAGTCATGAAATGCGACAATGGGTGAGGTTCCAAAATAACCCCTTTTTAAGGTTATACCAGCATTTGTTGCTTCCTTAGGAAATCCCCCAAGGCAACCCTGCTAACGGCACATTATAAACCTATCGGGTGAGACCATAATGGTCATAGCCAAACGCCCTCAGGCATGGGAGGAACTACTTCCACATTGGTGGTGTGCTCCTCTCCTTTTACAGGCGGCCACACATTTTGATCCAAAATGTGAACCTTTATATGATTTCATGCTAGGCGTGTATCATAGGACTATTATGATCTATATTCAGTTGGTATCATTCGTTTTTTATGATGTGTACCTGCCCATGCTACAGTGCAATAGGAGATACCTGTGTGGGAGTCTAAGTTCTATAAGTTCTATCCAAATTTGTTAGGGTCTTTCTTGGCTCAGCCTATATTCATCCCTCACTTCCTGATGTACATGGTACATATTGAACAACATTGCTGTATTGTGGTTGTATCTTATCATGGGTAATCGGGAATCGCTGATGCCAGGTGTATACAGGCATATTAGTTCTCTGAGTTAGTGCAATAGGGAGCATGTCTCCGATAAGTTATCTCGTTATGAACTGGCATACATACAAAATGTACTTCAACTGGTCTTGTATATATTGTCATACAGCCAGTACTCTATGTAGATATACACGAAGAAAATTGATAAGCTGAATCCCATTATGGCCGTCTTGGTTGGGGATATGTACTAAAAATGCCGGTAAGAATGTTATAAGAGCTACATGTTTTGGGTGGGCAGAGACATCCATAGAGAAGTGAATACAGGTATGTATGGTTGTAGATGTGTGTCAATGCCATAGGGCGCGCTCATTGCACCCACATCATACAGCAGCAAGTGTTTGCATACTCCACATTCTGGGCACCCCCCCCCCCCCCCCGGGTCATGCTGTGTGTTGGTGCACCCCCACACAGGTGGCTGCTTCGTGCTTGTATGGAGACGGTGTTTGTGTTGAAGGACACTTATGTCATCTCTTTGTTTTCTGTTTAGTCCTACATGAGAGTATATGCATTTACATACCCAAATACATGTACATATGTGTGGGTTTACTGTCGGTTGCATGTACTACCCGGTAATTACCATATACATGTATTTCTAGACTTCTCTGTCAATATTGAATATCAATGTATACCACACCTTCTATATCATAATGATGGTGTGTTTATTTTTATCAATAGACACCCAGTCTTATCATATGGGTACCCACACTGAATCCAGGAGATCCTCCACATGCACAACCTTGTGAAAAGGTTGCTGCAATCTACCTGTATCACCTGTAAAGTGGGTTATAGGTTATCAATGATAGTGATAGTTAGCAGGGCAGATATTTCTGTTCTAATGAATGGCCTGTTAATAAGAGAAAATATTTTTTGATAATTCAGATCAGATTGAGCACAGCGAAGCCCTGGGTAGATATAACGTCATGTCGAGCAGACTAACAGAAAGTCGGTGCAGCATAGTTCAATGGAATCTAGTTGAAAATTGATGTGAAAATCGACAGTGGGTCAAGTAGTTGAAACGCAAGTGGCAGGCAATAATAAGGAACTGCTTTGTATATGAAGGTATCAAGGGTCAAGTTGACCCAAGATCACAAGAAGTGTTAATAGTTGTATCACAGCAGGGTGACAGGTATATTCCGGTGGTATGATGTCAGATATCCAGTAATAAAAGCCCATTCATCATAAGTTCATAAGGGGATATTTAGAGGATAGTTTATATGAATGTTTTTTCCCACAGATTATGCTCATACATCTACAGTCATGTTAATGTGCATAGACGCATTTAAATATGATTATATTTTAAAAGGACATTTCCCCCTCCTATTACCGAGTACATTATGACAATTTCAAAATAAGCAACATGATATTCATGTATAGTCCATAATGATGCGATTGGGGTTATGATCAAGACCATTTCAGAGGAAAACCTTAGCTACCAGTGGGTATTCAATCCACATGCCCGGATGTCGAAGTCATACCTAGAATTGCCCTTTATGCATGACCCAATTTAGCATTCTTCACCCTGGACTAGGTTGACCCTAAAGTTGTCCTCTGAAAGGTCTGTAGGTGATGGGAAGCTTACCTTTGCAGCTATCACCATGTACATGGTGATGCCTTTCTGTGATGCCTTTATGTATACACAGGGACGTATAATCCTCCCCTAGGTATCCCTGTGTGACTTATCCCTGCGTATAATTAACCTACTCAAGCTGTCCCTGTTGTCGAACTCTGATTAGATGCTCCTTCAGCCTTGGACGTATATTTTACAGATACGGAGCTATAATTTTCCCCTTTAGATTATTTGTTATCTCTTCAATGGGCCCTTTGGTAGGTCATTGCTACATTGCAGTATCTTTTGTTGTTATCACCATCATCATCTCTTCTCTCACAAAAGTGAACTGCCAAGTGCCATGTGTTCCTCCCCAACACAGTACAGTGCCGACCTGATGTATTCTGGCAGCATGAAACCTTTCATGTACTGGTGGTATTGATCATACCGTCATGTGGCACTTTGCTATGAGTAATGGCACTTTGTGCTGTGATGCTATCGCCTGGGATGTATTCCTAGGTATGCCACCATGGACTGTGCTTAACCTTACCATATAAGACTCCTCGGTATGCTTTCATTGCTATATCCTCGTGCTCCTCTGCATCATAACTCCTTGAGTTGTACCCTCTTTTCTCTCCCCATATTCTGCAGTACCTGGACCTCCTATAATACTTCCATACTCCTCTCCTCCTCACCAATATGCATCCCACCCCGGAATAGGCCCCGTCTCCCCTGTCTCCCAAACCCAGTCTGTATCAGTGTGGGGTTGTCTCCACCTCTGTCCCTGTCTGTTCCCCTGTCTGAGGGGGCTGTGTGGTGTGGATCACTACAGATCCCAGACTGACTACCACGACCAGCTCCTGTCCCATACTCCAGTAGGTGTGTGTGTGTGCTGTGTATCTGCGTGCTGGGGGTGAGCTAGGGTGGAGGTGGGTGGGGGTACAGGTGGGAGGGGGCAGGGTCAGGGTGCACCAGATCTGCCAGACCGTCGTCACACTGCTACCTGGTGGTGGTGGGTGGCTACCTGTTCACCTCACGTCACACCCACATACAGAGTGGGTCAAGCTGTCTCTTCTCACAGTACCACGCTCATGTGCCCCCCACCCCCTCACCTGGGTCCTACACCTGCCTGCCCCGCCCCCATGCGTGTGTGTGTGTGTGTGTGGGGGGGGGGGGGTTAACACATGTGCATGCTCGATGATGATTGACTTGTGATTGACTTGTCGAACCAATATTTCAAACTAATATTATACCCACAATGAACTTGGCATTGGCCTTTCTATGTTTCTTAATTTTTTAAATTTCAATTCATACCAATTCTTTAACACCCTTATTCGAAAAAAATCGGTCACACCCCTGAATACTCTATTAGCCAATACTTGAACCCCAATATCGTGCATGTTCAATATAAATTAATGTGGATGACATCTGGACAAACCATGAGTCACTATCCCTTATCACAGCCCACCACATGTTCAATATGCATGCATATTGATATGAACGGGCAGGTAGCATATTAGGATGCAGTCATTTATTGATGAGATTGGTGAAATGGAGGCATTATTACCGGTAATACTTGTACATTAAGTCTCAAGTTTCCTCACTGCGTTTTCCTTCGTACTTTTTTTTTCAAAAGCTTTGTTACTTGTTAGGATTATACCCGTGCATAGCCGTGCAAATGGCAAGTATATCTGCCCCAATCCCTTTATTACAACTGCCGTGTGTTTACTATAGCTACACGGGATAGGGTGTGACAGGTGGAGTGGTGGCCACAGCACCACGCCCCTCCCGGGGCTACACTGACGGGTCAGACGGGGGTTCGACAATGTTGACTTAGCCACCTTTGCCGACGGTCATACAGCATACTGTGATGGTTGGGGATCAGGGACCTGGGGCTGTGGGCGCAGTCGGAGGGCCATAAAGGGCACCAAGGGCTGCAAGGGTTCAAGCGCCGCCCCCCCACCTTTAAGAAGGTTGGGCAAATAGATTAAAAGGTTTTATACATATTTTTTATATTAAGGGGGGAATTCAATACCTCTGAGAAATTTCAAGTAAATAGACTGTTGCCTATAAGTTTCCGACAAAGATTTATCGGTATTTGCAGAGTATTTAATCAGCAGTAACTTTCATGATGATACCACTAAGCAACAGCTAGACTGACAGTGGCTCGTCAACTTTATTTTACCAGTAATAATTGATTTGTTATGGGTTTACGTGTCTACATTTTATATTGACTGGATGCACATGATAAACATATAATGTTTATGCATACGCTAGCAAAGATTGGCATTGGAGTAACTAGAAAAGAAAAGACATGTGTACGCCAAAAATACACAATATGTATAACAAATTCCAAAGAGCATAAAACCCGTATACAAGAAGACAGAAAAATGCTAAACTTCAGAAACGTGTGGACAATAAAGTTAAATTTGTTTAAAAAAAAGTTGATATGTATGTAAATAAGGTGAGCTTACTTTTCTTAGATTCCCTTATGTTGATAATAGTGCTTCGTTTGAATTAACAATGCAATGCCGAGAAGATGCAGCGTAAAATGTGAGCTATCGGTACTCATCTAAAAGATCTACTGATCCATTACCATACTTATATTAAAATGAGGATAATGTGCTTATTCAAATATGTCACCTTTTCTTTTGCTAAAGGGTTGGGCGACTGCGGACTATCCTCAAGGAAAGTAATCCTATTCAAACTCTTGAAAGTGTTCTAAAAATGTTGGTTATTTCGTTCTACCTAACTGCATTACAGTGGTCTTGCTCAACTTTGTATATGGTGAAAGTCATTATTATCGGTATTAGTTTATGCCTAAGGTCGCACCTCCTCAAAGGGAGGGGGGGAAATGGGGGGAAATAAGTGCTCATCAACAAGATCTTTCCATTGGTGAGAGACAACCCTGAGAGCAGGAATGTCATGACGATGTGCCCCCAGGACCAGTGCACCATGTGCCTCCCGCGGTGTAGCAGCATGGCCCCTGTGTGGTCTAACGTGAGGCATGCTGTGTGGACCTCTGACATGGACGTCCAACACGCTACATGCCCCACAACATGCCCCACAGCTACTGCACAGCAAACTATTTTTAAGTACAATGCAAAACCATGTCTGAACACACAGGAAAGGCTCATCGGTTCCATATTTTCCTATTTTCGGTCACCCAGCCATCACAGCTCTGATCACTATACCTCCTATCTATTTAGTTTTCTCATCTGGCCTTCTGAGTGGATTATTTACTGTTACTACCAAAACAGGATGCCACCCTTATTCCTTTTCCCACCCATATCTATAATGTGTGACTGTGTAGCTGTCGTGCATCATTAAGGCATTTCTGGCATGCAGTATTCTTGCCATTTTCCATAGGTTTTAATCGGCTCATGAACATTTTACCGCATACACACAAATTTGTGGGTCGTGTGTGTATGCAGGTCTCTCCGCAGGGCCTTAACCGCATCACTTCCCCTGGATATTGGAGGGATCCTTCAGCGGTACCAGTGTGCATTCATAGTATTACGGCACCCAGCATGCCAGACTACTCAGACAACACAGCCTCTGTCAAACGGCTCATTGTGTGCACAACTGGTTTTTCAATCAAGCAACGGCACGGCAAATAGAGACGGAACGAGGTTTGGTGGACGGGGCGGTGGAAGGCACCATGTCGCAGAGAGTCCAGATGGTAGAAGGTATGGAAGTGGAGCTACAGTGGACAAGGTAGCAGCACGAAAGCAACAGCGGTCAACTCGCAATGAGAACTGGAAGTCAACGGCGGCTACTTTGGCAGAAACGGCAGGTGACCAAAATCTGGCGAACGCAAGACGAAAAAGAACGGGAGGAAGGCACTAGCTAAGATGGCCAAAATCGTGGAGCAAGTAAAAGCAGACTTGTAAGTTATTCAGGGTAGCGTCCACCATCAAAGACAAGGCCAAGAGTTCTACTAAGGAGAAGACAATGTTCATTACCTCGTCGGTGGCGATCAGGTGGCAAGGGGAAGAGGTCACTGCTGATTGGCCACCTTGATTGTTGTCTCCACTGTACAGAGAATAAAGCACCTCTCATATGTCCAATAGATGCAATCAGTGTAATCAATCTCATTCCAGCAAAGTGTGGCCAGAGCAGTGACTGCCATCAAAGACAAAGCCATGTCTTCTGGCAGGACAAGAAGACGGTGTGCATTACGGTTGATTGGCTGACTTGACCATTGTTCAATCAAGGCAATGACTTCTGGTAAGGAGGAGGACAAGGAGAACTTTGTGTGCACAACTGGATTTTCAATCAAGCAACAGCACGGCAAGTAGAGACGGAGCAAGGGGCGGTGAAAGAGGCGGGGGAAGGCACCTTGTCGCAGAGAGTCCAGATGGTAGAAGGTATGGAAGTGGAGCTACAGTGGACGAGGTAGCAGCATAAAAGTGACAGCGGTCGACTCTCAATGAGAGCTGGAAGTCGACAGCGGCTACTTTGGCAGAAACGGCAGGTGACCAAAATCCGGCGAACACAAGACGGAAAAAGAACGGGAGGAAGGCGCTAGCTAAGATGGCCAGAATCATGGAGCCGGTAAAAGAAAAGTTCATCAGGGCAGAGTCCACCATCAAAGACAAAGCCAAGACTTCTGCTAAGGAGAAGACGATGTTCATTACCTTGTCTGTGGCGATGGGGTGGCAAAGGGAAGAGGTTACTGCTGATTGGCCATCTTGATAGTTGTCTCCATTGTACAGAGAATAAAGCACTTCTCATGGTGTTCTAGATGCGACAAGTCTTTTAAATCTCACTCATTGCTGGAGAGTCCAGATGGTAAGAGGTATGGAAGTGGAGCTACAGTGGACGACGTAGCAGCACAAAAGCAACAGCGGTCAACTCGCAATGAGGACTGGAAGTCGACAGCGGCTACTTTGGCAGAAACGGCAGGTGACCAAAATCTGGCGAACGCAAGACGAAAAAGAACGGGAGGAAGGCGCTAGCTAAGATGGCCAGAATCGTGGAGGCGGTAAAAGAAAAGTTATTCAGGGCAGAGTCCACCATCGAGAACAAGGCCAAGACTCCTGCTAAGGAGAAGATGATGGTCATTACCTCGTCGGTGGCGATCGGGTGGCATGGGGAAGAGGTCACTGCTGATTGGCCACCTTGATTGTTGTCTCCATTGTACAGAGAATAAAGCACTTCTCATGGTGTTCTAGATGCGACAAGTCTTTTAAATCTCACTCATTGCTGGAGAGTCCAGATGGTAAGAGGTATGGAAGTGGAGCTACAGTGGACGAGGTAGCAGCACAAAAGCAACAGCGGTCAACTCGCGATGAGGACTGGAAGTCAACAGCGGCAACTTTGGCAGAAACGGCAGGTGACCAAAATCCGGCGAACGCAAGACGAAAAAGAACGGGAGGAAGGCGCTAGCTAAGATGGCCAGAATCGTGGAGGTGGTACAAGAAAAGTTATTCAGGGCAGAGTCCACCATCCAGAACAAGGCCAAGACTCCTGCTAAGAAGATGATGGTCATTACCTCGTCGGTGGCGATCGCTTGGCATGGGGAAGAGGTCACTGCTGATTGGCCACCTTGATTGTTGTCTCCATTGTACAGAGAATAAAGCACTTCTCATGGTGTTCTAGATGCGACAAGTCTTTTAAATCTCACTCATTGCTGGAGAGTCCAGATGGTAAGAGGTATGGAAGTGGAGCTACAGTGGACAAGGTAGCAGCACAAAAGCAACAGCGGTCAACTCGCAATGAGGACTGGAAGTCAACAGCGGCTACTTTGGCAGAAACGGCAGGTGACCAAAATCCGGCGAACGCAAGACGAAAAAGAACGGGAGGAAGGCGCTAGCTAAGATGGCCAGAATCGTGGAGGCGGTAAAAGAAAAGTTTTTCAGGCCAGAGTCCACCATCGAGAACAAGGCCAAGACTCCTGCTAAGGAGAAGATGATGGTCATTACCTCGTCGGTGGCGATCGGGTGGCATGGGGAAGAGGTCACTGCTGATTGGCCACCTTGATGGTTGTCTCCATTGTACAGAGAATCAAGCACTTCTCATGGTGTTCTAGATGCGACAAGTCTTTTAAATCTCACTCATTGCTGGAGAGTCCAGGTGGTAAGAGGTTTGGAAGTGGAGCTACAGTGGACGAGGTAGCAGCACAAAAGCAACAGCGGTCAACTCGCAATGAGGACTGGAAGTTGACAGCGGCTACTTTGGCAGAAACGGCAGGTGACCAAAATCCGGCGAACGCAAGACGAAAAAGAACGGGAGGAAGGCGCTAGCTAAGATGGCCAGAATCGTGGAGGCGGTAAAAGAAAAGTTTTTCAGGGCAGAGTCCACCATCCAGAACAAGGCCAAGACTCCTGCAAAGGAGAAGATGATGGTCATTACCTCGTCGGTGGGGATCGGGCGGCAAGGGGAAGAGGTCACTGCTGATTGGCCACCTTGATGGTTGTCTCCATTGTACAGAGAATAAAGCACTTCTCATGGTGTTCTAGATGCGACAAGTCTTTTAAATCTCACTCATTGCTGGAGAGTCCAGATGGTAAGAGGTATGGAAGTGGAGCTACAGTGGACGAGGTAGCAGCACAAAAGCAACAGCGGTCAACTCGCAATGAGGACTGGAAGTCGACAGCGGCTACTTTGGCAGAAACGGCAGGTGACCAAAATCCGACAAACGCAAGATGAAAAAGAACGGGAGGAAGGCGCTAGCTAAGATGGCCAAAATCGTGGAGCAAGTAAAAGAAAAGTTATTCAGGGCAGAGTCCACCATCGAGAACAAGGCCATTACGGTTGATTGGCTGACTTGACCATTGTTCAATCAAGGCAATGACTTCTGGTAAGGAGGAGGACAAGGAGAAGACAGTGTGTATTACAGCAGCGGTGACGACCGGGCAGCAATGGGAGGAGATCGATGCTGATTGCAGACTTGATCGTTGTCTCTACCTTCCAGAGGGTAAAGCTCTTTACATGCACCTTACAAGAAATGCTATCATTATCACGATGTTCTTTACCTCCTGGGCGGCGACTGGGGGGAAAAAGGGAAGAGGTCACTGCTGATTGGCCACCTTGATTGTTGTCTCCACTGTACAGAGAATAAAGCACTTCTCATATGTCTAATAGATGCAATCAAAGACTAAGCCATGTCTTCTGGCAGGACAAGAAGACGGTGTGCATTACGGCTGATTGGCTGACTTGACCATTGTTCAATCAAGGCAAGGACTTCTGGTAAGGAGGAGGAGAAGGAGAAGACAGTGTGTATTACAGCAGCGGTGACGACCGGGCAGCAATGGGAGGAGGTCAACTCTGATTGCTGACTTGATTGTTGTCTCTACCTTCCAGAGGGTGAAGCACTTTACAATAATACAAGCACCTTACAAGAAATGCTATCATTATCACGATGTTCATTACCTCCATGACATCTGGTAAGGAGGACAAGTAAGTTTGTGTCCACTGCCTTGACCCAGAGAACACAGACAACGAGGGGTTGTATTAGTTCATCTGTATGCCCTTTGGCCAGTGCAACGTGCCAGCAGACATTAATAAGCTTTGGAAACCATTGGGGAACTCGCCCAGTCAAGTGCATCGGCCAACATAGCCCCCATGAAAATGCTCATCGTGCAGCAAGACCACCGAGCAGGGGCCTCTAGATTAGAAGGTGGATACCACAGCAGAGGACAATATTTAGACCCAGCTAGCAGAATCTGGGGAGACACTTTTTTTAAGAATGCAAAATGCTAAACCCCAAAACTAATTCTTAGAATAAAGGTAAATAATGTGTCTCAAATATGACACAAAATTTCCATCAGTTGGATGAGGCTGATCATAAGGGGAAACTAAACAGCATGAGAGGTATAATGCAATCCCAACAGATCAGTACCTACTTGGTAGGCTAAGCTGTACCACCAAATCATGCCATTGTATCCCTCATGTCTCTGTCTAACACTAACAGACCAGTGACATGCATGTGTCACAATTACTCTCGTTCCCAAATCCTTCCGAAGGAAGGCTCTGGGGACAGCCAAATGACCTTGAACTTGGGAAATTTGCTGGGTCTGGGCAACCCCTGCTGGTAGGCTTGAACCAGCGAACAGGAACAGGAAATGGAACCAGAATGTATGATGGTAGTTTTAGGTAGATTTACCATCAGCCTTTCTGGTTCCATTTCCTGTTCCTGTTCGCTGGTTCCAAGCTACCAGCAGGGGTTGCCCAGACCCAGCAAAATCCCTTCATTTGGCAGTTACCAGAGCCTTCCTTCGGAAGGATTTGGGAACGAGAGTAGTGTCACAATAAGCAGTGATCCCTGACCCTGTGGTAGCCGCAGTCTGTGACTATGTCATGTAAACACGGTCTGCTGATACCTCCCCACCGTTTAAACAGGGCCATCAGTCTACGACCTAGTTACCATGACCCCATAGTCATAATCATTCTCAGTAGAAAAGCTTTCATCCGAATGGATTCACCGTCTTTGGTTCCGTGCCTCATGGAAAGGCATTCAGCATCTAGATTACCAAAAGGAGTTAGCACAAACCCATGCTCAATTGCTACCTTCCCTATTATCATTTGTATTCGGTATAACATCCACATTGGTTGTCTTTTGCACATACACCCTGCCTCAATTTGCATGGACGCCAAACACACACCGTCTTACATATCTAGATTCTAGAGAATTCTTTTATACTTTTTTGTATTTTATGTTTTCCATGTACCCACAGAGGTACAAGATCGAACATCGACATTCCTTCCATTTACACAAACCGCATAACGCCCTAGCTATGTGGTGAACACAATACTACTAGAGCATCAGCATGACCGATGAGTTTATTCTTTAAATATTCATGATATCTTTAAATATTCATGATCATCTACAGACATACCACTCCAAAGCGCAGTATCGCCTTTGATGTATAATTGCATGGCACCTGATTAGCCTTACACATGTAGTGCCTCAAATCAAAGCATCTATGTATTATGAGTCAGGATACCAAATTGGCGGGACGTAAGATAACCCCCAGGGTGAAGCACTACCATGTTCAGCACAGAATATGGTGACAATCAGCTGTAGACAATAGGAGAACCATTGTCTGAACACCACAGGGGCCCTCTCTACATCAGTTGTTTTTCCACCGAACACAAGAGTACTCACTGTAAGGTTATACCAAAGGTAAATACACATTGGTGTTCTCAAGTGCAAGAAAACATGGCAAATCTCTGGTGGTAAGTATATTCAGGCGGGTGTGGTCATATAGAGACATCCTTGCAGATGGGGGGGGGGGGGGGGTGTTGGCCAGGATCAACATTATAAGGAAAGTCTGCGGCTGGTTCTCCTCTCTCTTCACCCCACTGATCTTGACAATTTCCGATTCCACATTCCATGCGCTTTATTTGTTTATAAGCTGAAGGGCATCAGCTTGTGGCTGGAATGTTTGTGGCACATTAGGAATTAAAAATACAACACCAGAATTATTAAGTCGAAGGCCCGCCTCAATTCGTTTCAATGACACTTGGTGAATCAATAGAATATGGGTGTGACACTGGGAAAATGTAAAACAAAATGATAAGTCAGCACCAAACCCTTCATTGTCCTTTTCAAACTACTATTTACTGCAAAAAGGCTTTCGAATTACGTAAGAAGCCTTATCGTAGAATATTGTAAACGTATGTTATTTCGCACTGTACTTATTTTAATATGTACATAGCGAATATGTATCCAGTATGGTCATACAACTACTATACTCCAAAATCCGCGAATTTAAATACACTTGATAGTGCATTTTGTAGTCAATTCGCGAAAATATACATGCGCGAAAATATATACGTTTACAGTATTTAGCTAAGCCACCCCAAATTACAAAGTGGAGTTGGGTAGTCTTTAGCTGGTAGCTGGATCCTTATTTATCCATAATGACAGTACAACTTCAACCCCCAGGTGTTAACCAATAATACACTATGGGCCTGGACCTTCTATTGTGCACCACAACTCAACCACCCTCACAAATTTGCAGTATGCCAGAGGCCACATTCCATTCCGACTAAATACAACTCTTGTATTTAATCCTTTTACATGTACTTCCGTCATTCAGTGCTTTACGACTACGCATTGTTTCCTTTCTATCACTCACTTTCCAATGTCAGTACAATCTATAGACTCTATCTACTGCTCTAGGACTAGGTCTGATTTCCACTCCTTTCTTGAATTCCTTGAGCCTCCCATTAGCAAACATCTAATACAGGTACATGCCCTCAATGACTGCTGTGTCCGCTAATCATGTCCCCCTTCATTCCCGCCCTCTACCTGCCATTCTAACCCAGTCATACCTACATCATCATACCATGCTGCCCCCTCTAGGCTACAATACACACCACATCCCACTCAGCAGTAGTGCTTGTAGAACAGCATAATATATAAATGGATATTTCATTTCAGATTGTTCATGTTTATGCCTTGTCCATTATTTATTTCTTGTATACAATTGTAAATAGTAACACTTGTGTCTAGAAAGTATATTATAGTTGACTCTCAATAAACACATTTGATCGTCACTGGTTGCAAAGAACAAATAAATTTGTACAAACTTAAAGAAAACGTAACGGGAGCCCACTGGAACCTAAACCGATACTGCCACCCCAAATAAAATACGAGCAATATCAACATTGATCATAACTTTAGTATTTGACTGCTAAACGAAGACGCCCTTTTAGACCAACCATATAGACAGACGTTATCAGTATAATATAGGAAGCATGAAGGACAACACAAGCAGCACGAGATACCACCACCAGTACCATGCCCCTGAGTAGGCAGTAAGGCATCGCAGAGACGACTTGATTATTGCCCTTAATGCATGCAATAAGCAGCGCATTGTTCAAATCATGCTTATGCTACAGCCACCTCTTTAATATCCATGTCATGTATATGTAGGCCATATACCCATAGCCGCAGCGTCTATATGGCTCTAGATAAAGCTCATAGTTATACCGGCAATAGTATACAGTGTTAATTAGTGCATAGATTATCATGATGTTACAAGCAGATAGATGGGCCTGCTGGTACGCCTCCATACCTGTGTGGTGCCTCCATCTGGTGGCAGCTACAAGAACGAATCATGTACAGCACTTCGCGCTACTTAAATAAAGAGATTTATCCCCTAACCCCAAATTGGTAAATTCAGCTGTAATTTCCAAAATATGGCGCATTTGGCTTTTCGATATTTATTTCATACAAATTTATAGAAAATTCCGAAAGTTTGTTATTTTTTGTTACAATGTAGGTTTCATCTTTAACTGCTAAAGTTACTGGCATTTTCTAATACTCGATAGGCCACATATAGATTATGACGTCACAAGAGCGATTTTTTGTCTGTCATAAGCTAATACTTTTTGTCAATTTGTTATTCTTCAGGAAGATTTTTAGGTATTTGTTTATTATCTTTTATGACAAAATACTCTTAATTCGTTTAGTTTCTCTGTCATGTGACGTCATAATATATGTTTTATGAACCCTCAGCAACCATATCCCATATCGTTGAAAACTTATACTGCCACTACACTAAAATAGAGAAAACTAGCCCTGCATGCAATGCTCTGTGTCCAGCCTACAGCATGTGAAGTATATCTACGGCTGTTCAGTAGCGCACTGTACCCTTACCACATCCTCAAGCATAAAACAGTTCTACTTTAAGCTTTGATATTCTATCCTATTTTGTGGATATGCTTGGTCCATTATGTCCAACCACTTTTCCCATTTCAAACGTCTAATCGGCATTGTAAAATATGTCTTTAACGTGTCCAATTTAACTGGGGGTTTTAATGTTATGCCATAAGTATAGTCATATTTCCCATTAAATAAGCAATAGTAGCCCCAAGTTGATACCTCATGACGTATTCTAGTTGAGGATATAATGGACCAAGTGCGCATGAAGCTTAAATACTGCTGCTATTCTATCAGTTAACGAAGATGCTAAAGGAGAATAATAGTTGGCCACTAAGAGACGAAATCTGTAATACTCTGTCCGAATGTTTTCCATAGATTTGAAAATGTATTGCGATTCCCTCCAGAGGAACTTATTTTTATAAGACTAAGACCACTACCCTGGGAGCCCCCCATATAAGTATAAGCTGTAACACACAATTGCAGGGACACAAATACAGCCTGTGCCTCTAAAACGATTTTTTGTAACTTCTCGCTGCACCTACAAACGACATAACATTTTCCAACATGGAGCATGCTTGGCTGTTCATCCACTTTAAGGGGTCGTCCATAAATGATGTCACGCCTTAGGGGGGGAGGGGGGGTCAGAAATTTGTGACAAAACGTGACAAGGGGGGGAGGGGGGGTTGGCAAGTGCATGATGTCACATTTCCAAAAATAAATTGATTACAGTGTTATGTAATAGACTACAGCTAAAGGGGGCTTCCATAAAGTATGTACATATATTTTCTCCAGAAATTGACCCCTTCACCCCCCCCCCCCTGCTAGGTAAAGTGCTTGTACACATTAAAATAAAAGGTTTATGTATGCAAAGATTTTCAGAAAATAGACACCCCCGTCGTGCGTACATACTTCATGGAAGCCCCCAAACCAGTGTAACCCCAGAAGTCTGTCTCTGGGCCATTACAACGTATAGATTGAATACATGTGTAATAATAGTGAAAGTTTCCAATCAGGTATGTTGGCTTTTCTTTATGGAAGGCAATTAAAGTAAATGAAGTAAATATTGTGTTAAGAGCAGAAAAACAGAAAAGCACCTGTTTGATAGGCTATAATTATGGGAGAGACTGTATATTACAGATGAAGATCCCCTTTTGCAAGCAGATATTAACTTTTTTTTAAACTCAAAATAATCAATATAATCGGAAAATTGAGAACTAAATGGTGATAATCGAAATCGGTATAAATATCTACCAAAATTATGGTATAACCTCCCTTACCATACCATTGCAATAATGCCCCTAGGTGGTTTCAGGCTACCCCAAGGTGCTTTTTAGGGGTGCAGAGGGCTTCCCCCTTAAGGTCGGAAAGTCGCTGAAATAGAGGGTCCCAAGTCATAAAGTAGGGTTTTTGGACCAAAATTCCTGCATTCAATTTTGTTCAAAAGACGGAAAGTTGCTAAAAATTTGTGTGCCAGGTCGCCAGCTCACTTTGACCCTTCTGCAGTCACCTTTTTCAAGAGAGTTGGTTATTCAAGGTCCTGCTTTAGCACTAAGGCTACCTCATTTTGATTATGTGCCTTAAGAAAGGCTTGAAGCCTTTTTAATATACTCCCAGCACAGTCTTGTACAAGACCAGCGCTATTAAAAGCAGGCGCCTGATCACAATGGTATAGTATAAGAAAGGTATGAGGAGAGTCTTTAAATCATACTAGGGGTCTGATTATGATAGCGTAAATTCCTGCATACAACCCAACCCGTATCTTGTGTATAACCTGCACCCTCGGCTTTGGTAGAACCGTCACACACCAGGTCTGGAAATTGCTGTACTGTAATATCCTGCTAAAACCCCTCATAAGCAAATCCTCCCTCTAATGGCTTCACAAGGTTTTATGATAAATCAAACAAAAAAAATTTAAAAAGGGAGAAAATTCCTTCTTTTGGGGGGGGGGGGGAAACCTCCAAATTCTTTGATTTTATACACATGAAGCTGGGTCTGTTTCTTTCGAACTTTCTTTGTTCTGAATTATCAATTGTATTCTTTCTTCTCTATTTAGAAGTGTTTGCTGGTATCAAGTATAGGCCTGTTTTGTAATTTCCTCATGGTACCCGGGTATTGTTTTCATTAAAGATCAAAGGGGGGGGGGGGGGTTTCTGCTTGTGTGACGTCACGCCTAGAGGGGGGGGGTCAAGCAAAACGTGACAAAGCGTGACATGGGGGGGAGGGGGGGTCAAAAAGGGCCCAAAAAAGCGTGACATCATTTATGGACGGCCCCTTATCGGTGCTGTTACATGTACCTGTTAAACATGGGGAGAAGACTGGTGTTTAGTTGGTGCGCGTTCCACATGGTGGCGGCGCTGTATGTACGACTTACCTGTGCGGGAGCGGCGCCGGCCGGGGAGGGTTGGCGTACAGGTGTCGGGTAGGTGGGGGACCGGCGGTGTTTGGTCTTCAGGCTGCGAGGGTACATAGCCAACACGTCAAACCACCTGAAGGACAACCAAAAAGTAACATGATAATTCAGCGACTTCTGTACCTGTAATTTACAACGCATACTTCCCATATACACAAGAGTCAAAGATTCCTTTCCGCTAACACAGTGATATATGTTAAACAGTCTATAGCTCAAAAGGAAAAGGAAATAGAATTTCAACATGAGAATTCGTCATGCAATATTTCTGCATATACACATTTTTTCTGCATACATAATTATGTCGATCCCACATAAAACCCAGCAAGGGAACACTATGGATGATTAAAGCCGGGCCCTATTCAACGAAAATATTCGAATTGCTGTATTAAATATTGCATTTGGTACACAAGATGTATTAACTTTGAGACTACCATACAAGTTGTTACAAGATAACTTTACATGAGCAGCTACATAAACGCCAGCATTAATGCCCTAATGGCCGCTACATTGTACAATTTTACGAAACCCATGTCAAGTCTGTTAGCACATGTATAAGCTGTATTAAAGTCTGATGACTCTCGGCTCTGCCAGGCAAACACCCGATAGCTTCAGCCAATGGATCCTGGTCAGGGGTAAACGGTGCTTGCTACAGCTTTAAAAGTTCCTGACGTAACGTCCAGATCCCCATAAAGCCTCCGTGACATAACCCTACGTCAACAGCGGCCATTACTGCATTTAACCCTTTAGTAACGACACTTAACAGAGTGTACTTGTACTGGGAGGAGGCTCTCTGTGTTTTGTGTGTAAATCCCATAAGGGCTGGCCACACACTCACAGCACGTGGAGAGGTCACAGTATTCACCATTATACAGATCTGGGATTAAAAGGGACGATTTACCCTGTATTGGTACTACGGTATACAAAAAAACACACACTTTTTTGGTTGACAGAAAATCAATAATTCATATTGTGAGACAGATGAGTTGCAGAAGGGGGATGGTCAACTACGTTGTACAGCATACCCATCATCATACCCACGTTAAATTCCCTACCAGATATGATAAGTCAACAGCAAAGGTAATACACACGTAGTTTGAATATCACACCATAGACTGATGAATATTTGTCATTTTGACCAATATGATGTCAACTTCCAACTTACGAGGTGCTTCAAAAAGTACCAGGGTACATGTAGAATCTTCACACCCAAGAAATAATTGCAAGGATATTGCACAGAGACTCTAGTTTTACGGCACATCATGGGCAGTGGGTGGTACCTACGTTACGACAGGATTGCCTCGGGGGTATTACCCATATGTGTGTAGAGTGTATGAATAGGGTGGCCACACTTCAAAGGTGTGCGGTGCTTCACAGTAATGCGTTAGACAATTTAAACATTGGTACAATACATGCCCTATGTTCATACCTTTCGTGCACTTATAGGGTATGATAGAAGCATGTGCAATGTGTGCTGTTCTTCGAATAATCATGAAGCCTGAAGGGTATATGGGGCGATAAAAAGGGTATTCCCAACACTTCTTTGTCAAATTCTTGACAACTGTATTCTATTTCATGACAAGAGATTTCATTATTTACCAATGCACAAAAATGTGTATGCCTCCCCTCCTCGAAGGGTACAATTTGTGTGACTACCCCACATTGTTAACTTAAAACGACTCCTGACCACTGCAGTGCAGGACTTTTTTTAAACTCAAATTAGAGGGAAAAGAATATATTTGGTCCTGTAACATACCGCTCGATCTCATGTTTGTCGCTGCCCTTTATGAAGGTTGTCTTGTCTGGGGTGCGCACGGCGATGGCTAATGAGTGTGACGTTGTCGTCTCTGCGTCATGTACGTCGTTACACTTGTTCATGTCAATGATACCCTGCGGAACTGTCCCAACCTGCATGCAAAGAAGAACACAAAATTTAACTATATTCACAAAAAAGTAAAGCTATTTAGATTAACCTATATGCTGTTTTCACCAGTCCTAGTGAGCCCATCAATTAAAGACGAAATTCAGTTTCCCATGACAGTTATATTGAATTCTGCTCATACACGGCAATTGCAAGAGCACAGATACAACTCTATGGTTAACAAAACTATTCCGATTGGTGTTTTTTTACGTAAATCAACATTATCTTATACCGGACATGATGGTGGACTACGTGGGAATCTTTTCCCATACAAAACTAGGAAAAGTGACAACGCTGTTTCATTTCTCTATAGATGTTGAATCTACTTGTGCTGATACAACTTATAAAAGAGAATTAAAATCAATGCCCCTTGGGAGCTCATGTGATTAAAACGCTGAAGGTTCAATAAAGGTATACAAATATTTCACTACCTGCTATTACACAAAGGAGACATAAAATAAGAACAATGTTGTCCTTTGGGAGCTAATATACAAATAGCTTAAAGGTATAATAAAAGCACGGACGAATACAGTACAAAATGTACAATGTTACACTTTGACCGTGAATAAAGTATAGGAACATAGGCATAACAATATTATACGGCCCAACACATTTCCATACCGAGCCACAACACAAGAAACTATGAAAATAATTCCAAATTAATACCCTTTAATAGAACACCGCTGGGAATACATGTGTGGAGCAAAGGCGGGTTATTCATACTACACAATGCGAACAAAGGCTGACATCACCTTCTGCATATTACATATCAAACAAAGGCCATTGGGTTCCTTCTATATGACCTTTGTTACCCCATGGCTATTTAATTTGAAGCCCTTTCTGGCCGAGTCTGTGGGGAAAGGGCCCTGAGGCTAGTGGCAGGCGCTAGTAGCATGTCCTTTCCGACCCCACCAGAGCTCTTTCAAATCAGTCAACTTCACAAGAAAGGAAAACACACCTTGGCCATAGCTAGCCGAGCTCTTGGGAAACCAATAAATAGAAGACCATTTCTTGTGCGGATAATAAAATAGCTGTGCGAATAGAGGGATAAAGAGAGGGTTTATTCGGGGTCGACTCGCTGGTGTTTAGTTAATTAATAACACGGCGGTGTTGTGTTGATTTAGTGGATCGCAGCACGATCAGAATTAGACCTAAGACGACCGTGGTGCCCCCTACCCGCTACCGGGATTAGGGCCGATATTTGGGCTATTCCTCTGATTAAATCGGTCAACATTTCCCCCTAACAGGCTGCGTGCCTAATTCTCTCTTCACACAATGCACACCCTTTTCTAAAACTAATTTAGGGGCCTTCACCCTGGGGATTCCTGAATCCATCACTTAGCACCCAACCCCTGCACCAAAAACACATTTAGGCATAACCTATTATCCACACGCTAACGGTGGGGCTATGCCAAACACTTTTCACCAAGACTGCGCCAAAGCGGGAGTAAGGAAGAACGCTTCAAGTTTTATTCAGCCCAGTGCTCTATTTTGAAGTGCATACTTGGGGAATTTCGACTGAGTGGCACTTTGCTGCAAATGGTCCTCGGATTAACCACTCCAATGCAGTCTACTTATATTGATTCATATAGCAGAAGGTTCCACCACTGACGTGGACTTATGTAGATATATCCTTCCTAGTTTGTTTAGACCCAGAAGCATTCAGTTGGATTTGCAAATCGATGGCCCATGTTGGGATAGGGGTTAGGCCAAGAAGATCGGCGTTTGCCCATAAATGAACTGCGTCTTACATTTGTTTTGCATTTGGGAATCAAAAATTAGCAGCAATTGTAGGAAGGCATCCTATACGTCATATAGCCCCACGTATGTTCATCAGAATGCATACATTCGAGAATAATTATATGGACTAGGAGATACGAACATGGTCAGATTATGTGACGCCTAGAATTACCTCATATCGAAATTATTAAACCTAGCTTAAATGAAGACATCGGCTTAATCAATAACACGCTGCCCCTAAATCTCAGACCGACCTGTGATTGTGATTCCACATTGAGTTCACAGAGGTTGAAGACCCATTCTGGACACGACACCTCGCTGTCCTGACCGACTCCAGTCACATCATATCTGGCCTGCGTCAAGGACGACTCCAGCTCAGCTGTGATTGGAAGCGATCTGTTCCCCTTTATAATAGGTACATGGGAATGACATGGGGCATCCATGGCAACCCGCGTCATGGGGCTACTTCCTATGAAGTCACTTAATGAGACATTACGATTCACCACATTCCCAACCATGGGTCTGCGTTTGAGAAGGTCACGCCACATGACGTTATGTCGCGAGGTACTTTGCCAAACCCTATTATGTCCGACGATGCTACACCGCGCCACGTCCATGGAGACCTGTCGTTTTCGCAACAGTTCAGGGAGGGAGGCCACTTTGACACGTGAGAATTGGTGTTGTCTAGAGGACAGATCTGTGGCACATCTAGGTTCAGTTAGAGCTAGAAGCTGTCTTGGAGCAGCAGACCTCACAGGCATGCAGTCACCAAGCGTCACAGGTGACAGGTTCCGGGGAGGATGTCTCAGCAGGGCTTCTTGCCTAGCAATGTCTTCATTGAACAGTCTTCTCTCGAAGCTATTAGAATCGTCATAATTTCTCTGGTATGGTACAGGTCTATGCTCTTTGCCCTGAGATGGTATGTGCTCTTTGCCCTGAGAGACTGCGATGTCATTCCTAAGTTGTTTTATCCGTGAGATGACTGTATCATCACTAACAGTAGGTTTTGGACTTTGGGGTGGACTACTGGTAGTGGAACGGGCCTTGCTGTTCTTGGACGATGTTGTGGCGGTACTGTGGGTCATTTCAAGAAGACCACTGCGAGATGCTCTCCTCCTAAACTTTTCCTGTTCACCAGAGCCTACCTTTCGGTTTTGGTCTTCGTAATATCCTTCATCTTTTAGAGTCAACGATTCACCACTGGAAGAGTTTTCGTAAACTGGTGAATGGTAATCATAGGTGAAGCATGGAAGGTCGCGATTACGCCAAGTTGGTGGCGTCATAGGACAGGGTATGTCCCCTACATCGTCATGGTAAAGACATGTTCTAGACATCAGGGTGGGGTGTTCGTCATCGTCGTCAGACGTCTCTGTGGACAGGGAGGACAGGGAGGACAGGGAGGACAGGGAGGACAGGGAGGACAGGGGCCGGATAGGGAGGTGGTTCTGACGACACACGGTACAGAACCATGGGGGTGTGCCCGCCTCCCTACCACCTACCAAAGTCATCCTGGTGCCTCAACTCACAACCCCATAAATCACCAATATCACACATGCATCCTCACGTTCACAAAATAGTGCAAAGTCTCAACCTTCTTATTGGGTAGGTGACTTAATTCGGCTCAGGGGGTTCCTTTGACTGGACAAAATGGTTGTCGTCCGATGCAATTAGTTTTATACACGCATTTCCACTAGATTTTGCAGAATTCAAATAGTCATCTGTGATACCATAGTTTTAAGTCGACTTGATCGTTACAGCAACAGTGGGTTACTTATCTAGTTTTCCACATGTGTACCTTCTACTCAAGTTCTAGCCGTAATCTATGTGAACCTACTGGCTAGGCGTAAAACTGTGGTCAACAAAGTCATACAATGTGAGTCATTTGCTCACTACAAATTCACCAATCTGCCAATTGAAAGAGGTCCTCCTGTTTCGCACATTTTCCAGGAGGTATTCAATTACGTTGTTTGTTGCCTAAGGGGGTAGTCCACAAGGTGTGTGCTGTGGTACACGGGGTGGGACATGTGGCATGCTGGTGTGAGTCCACACACAGCGGCTCTGGTTCACAGCGCTATGTGGACAGGACAATGTGCAGCATGTATCTGTGAGTACCGGTAGGTGCATGTACAGTCACCCCTTACATCCTTAATCATTCCCGAACTTGAATCCCTCACTAGCTCAGACTGAAGCCCTGCAACTGCCCTTCTACGTTCCCTATTATTGGACGTAGATCCTTAGGTAAATTGCTTCCTCAGACTTTTTTCTTTGCATTTTCCAAATTCGAGGAAGTGACGCTTGGCTGAAATAGCTGAACTGCTCTGTGAATGGACATGTCAGAATGAGCAGGTTGTACGTGGACAGTCGATATCAGAACTATCTGAACATCCAGGGATGAATTACCCTCAGTGTGATACAGTGATATCCGCACCTAGGAGTACCTGGTCATGTAGCCATGTATACAGTTATGTGGCCATGTACATACAGGGGGTAATTATCTCATGTGTTAACACAGACCCAGCTGGTCTCTGTGCTACTCAGGCATGACTCCTTCTCATGCTCCTCTGTCCTGCACGACCAGCAATACTCCAGCAACCTTTCAAGTCGATACCAAGAGCCTGATCTGCTTGATCCTGTTACAACTACGATATTGATTAATGTTCCACGTAGATCAGAGGCAAAAATTAGTATGCAAGGAGACTTTTTTTCTTATTCGGTGCAGGTACGTTCCTATTACATGTATAAAGACTGGGGCTCTTAACTGAAGTTACGTCCAACTGACTAGAGCAAAAGTCTTCAATACAATCTTGGTGCATCTAGGGGCTCCAGCAATCATCAAATGTCCAATAAATGACTGATGTTTCCTCGATGGGAGGTGGGGGCAATGATATTCTCGATGTGATATTATAACGTTTTGTTCTTTAGATGTCCCGCAGCTCAGCATTTACAGTGTCTGTTATAGATGAGATGAAGTTGTTTAATCCTTAACGCTAGTAACTGTGAACGTTGCCATTGAGTCCTCCATTTCCTCATACGATATAATCAGCCACATCTCTAGTGCCAGTGTGCTTCAGAAAACCATTCACATTTCTGACAATGCGATTGAGATATCTCAAAATCCAGTTATTGCAAGAATCCCAATTCCTATACAATCCGATTGAATTGCAATGGACGTAGATGCCGTGATTATTGTATTGCTATATGGGATGTGTCATGCAGTGATGTGGTGTATCATGCAGTGCATCTGGAGAGATGTGGATCCCACTCAGCTGAGGTCCCACAGGGCACAAGGACTGGGCCGCTATGAGCCCGGGGTCTCCTGGAAGTGGTCGGTACCTGGAGGCACTGGGACACCCTCCCACCCCCGGCCATGCAGGTGTGGGAGGTGGGGAGGGGGTTAGATCCCGTGTATGGCGTGTACCTGGGGCCATGTTAATGTGGCTGGTCAACATGATACAGGCCGCCTCTACTCCTCTACCCCCGGGCCGAGACACCGCCCAGCGCTGCAGGGGGTCTCACTGACACTCAACACAGGTGTGGAGAGGGTGACAAGTAAATGGTGAGGGGAGTGGACAGGTTAAACGTTAGTGGAGGTGAGAGGACGTGACTGCCAAGGAATGGGTGGTGGGGCGGGGGGGGCATTAATGGTGACTGGCGGCAGAGATGCTCGGGGGAGGGGGGGGGGGGGCAAGGTGAGAGAGGCTACAAGGAAAGGGTGAGGGTAGGGACAGGTAAGGGGTGAGGGGAGTGGCAGGAAAAGGGAATGTGGGTAGGGACAGGTCAGGGGTGAGGGGAGTGGCAGGAAAAAGGAGTGAGGGTAGGGACAGGTCAGGGGTGAGGGGAGTGGCAGGAAAAAGGAGTGAGGGTAGGGACAGGTAAGGGGTGAGGGGAGTGGCAGGAAAAGGGAATGCGGGTAGGGACAGGTCAGGGGTGAGGGGAGTGGCAGGAAAAAGGAGTGAGGGTAGGGACAGGTCAGGGGTGAGGGGAGTGGCAGGAAAAAGGAGTGAGGGTAGGGACAGGTAAGGGGTGAGGGGAGTGGCAGGAAAAGGGAATGAGGGTAGGGACAGGTAAGGGGTGAGGGGAGTGGCAGGAAAAAGGAGTGAGGGTAGGGACAGGTAAGGGGTGAGGGGAGTGGCAGGAAAAGGGAATGAGGGTAGGGACAGGTAAGGGGTGAGGGGAGTGGCAGGAAAAAGGAGTGAGGGTAGGGACAGGTAAGGGGTGAGGGGAGTGGCAGGAAAAAGGAGTGAGGGTAGGGACAGGTAAGGGGTGAGGGGAGTGGCAGGAAAAAGAAGTGAGGGTGGGGACAGGTTTTGGGTGAGGGGAGTGGCAGGAAAAGGAGTGAGGGGGTGCCGGGTAAGGGGTGAGGGGTGGCAGGTAAGGGTTAAGGGTGAAGGGAGGGACAGGTAAAGGGTGATGGGAGTGGCAGGTAAGGTGTGAGGAGTGGCAGGTAAGGGTGAAGGGTGAACGGAGGGACAGGTAAGGGTGATGGGAGGGACAGGGAAGGGGTGAGGGGTAGGAAAGGTGAGGGGTGAAAGGAGTAGCAAGTAAGGGGTGAGGAGAGGGATAGGTAAGGGGTGAGGGGATGGACAGGTAAGGGGTAAAGAGAGGGACACGTAAGGGATGAGGCAAGGCTAGGGGATAGGAAGAGAAAGTCTAAGGCCGAGGCTTTCTAATTGAGTAGGTGCTGGGCTTTGGAGGTAGAGGGACGGCTTACCACTTAATAAGGTGAGGGGCAGGTAATAGATGAAGGGAGGGCCAGGTAAGGGTAGGTAGGGGTGAGCTGCGGAGCTGCTAAGTGATGAGGAAAGTGACCGATATATAACACTGCATTGGTTGTGTAGTTAAGTGCAGTTGCAGTCTGAATACCCTTTTGGGCTTTTTTGGGAAAAGAACACGATTTTATTTTAGTGCCAAAAATGGCGAAATATCTGTAAAATGAACTAGTCTGAGTGACATAGCTTACACTATGCAGTTTGTAGTTGACATGCTTAGTCTATAGCAGTGAGGATAACGCACCATGAAGTAGTGTTTTGTCCCTTATCCTCATTGGACCCCACATATCGGTTGGAATATTATGTGATCATATAGGCTAGAGAGAGTGATAGTGGAAGAACAGCGCCCCGATCTCTACAGATGTCTGCTGACTTAACATCAGTATTTGCCTTTGACCAATGCCTGGATTCCCTCGCCATGCAGGTAACATTTGACAAACAGCTGTACCTACTATTTTCATTTACATGCCATTTTGACCACGTATTAGGACCAACCAAAACAAAGTGAAGGTAATTACCACAGAAGGTGTGCAAATCCCTGTGATTACAATACTACTAACACCTCTCTCCCCAAACATTGACGAGGGTGGCAGTTACTGGTCAATGGTTACCTTGTGAGTTCGCCTCTCGTTAGCTAATCAGGAATAATAAGGAATAATCCGGTTGGCAGATTGGCTGCAGGTATAGGACACAGTGGTGATCTTTGGTGTTGGTAAGATTGGTTCTCAAAGGCAGTGCTTTCAGAACTTAATGGCTTAAATTAACTTTGAAAAGCCACTTTTCCAGAACCTGCTGGCCACCATTTAACCCAAAGCTTTACTAATCCCCCATTTGAGATAAAATAAGTGTTTGCACGGAAGGGTGTTTGCAGGATCATTCTGGAAATATAGTGGTGGGACCCTGTGGAGATGTTCATAACCTTTAGAAACTCACTAACACCACCTGGTGGAATTCTCAGGATCTTTAGAGACTTACCGACTCACCCTGGTGTGTTGGTTCAAGGCTAATATTTGAAAACATTTTAGTAAGTTTCCCAAAGAGAGCCCCTGACCCATGACCCTATAGGATTTAGAAGCAGGCAGCCTATCAACTGAGCTATCCAGGCATGTGTCAGCAAGGCCAAGTGATGAGATAGCCAATTGTCCATAACTATAGTTTAGAATATTCTATTTGAATGATATGTTGGATATTCATTTCTTAAGTTATCATAGAAATGCACCAGTAACCAACTCTGGGTATTTTGATATATTACACTTTGGATATTCTCAAATTTAAGACTAGGTCTGATGAGGAGTATATACACCATTCTTAAAAAATGTCATGTCATAAGGACAGACCTCTGTTATTTTCAATGTAAATATTCCCCTTCTGTAGAAAGCTGTAGCCTAGGCCTAGTATCACTATGGCTCGATCACTTCCATATTTGGTTTTGGTATTGGTTATCATTGTAAATGAACTATAATACTCTGGAGGGGTTTACAAATGATATTGAGATACTCAGAATGATCCTTAATACAACAGCAATGAACCCAACAATGTACAACAGAGGGGGGGGGGGGGGGGCGGCGGTGAGGGCCCCACCCTCCGGTCAAGAGGTCGATATGTTTTACCCCATCTTTAATGTACTTTAATCCATCACCTCCTCCCTCCCCTCCGGGCCTCCCCTTCATTGCCAAAACATGATCACTCCCTAAGATGTTGTTTCATTTAAATCTAAAACCCGTCCCCAAACCAATCCTTAAATGATAAAGTTGACAACATGGAGGTACATGTCAGTTTCTGCGCCAGTAAAAAGCTGTAGCCTAGGCCATATCAAACATAAAGTTGGTCTATGCATTTCCCGCGCCACATTATTTTGACAGATACAATGTACATGTCTTCTTGTGTGCGTTTTATTTTTGTCAAGAAATATGATGTCAATGGGTCTCGCTCGCCTAATTGGTTTTAGCAGTTCAATATTATGTGACCACACTCATTGTTTCCAATATGTCTCTGTAGAGTTAGGCTGAAGACCTGCCGAATGCCGTTCTGTTCCAATGCTAGCAAATTAGGGAGCGGCATGGCCATCGCATCGAAGTCATACATAGAACCTACCACAAGAGGACGTAAGTGTGGAGCAAATGTGGTACCTGGTCTCCTCACAAGGGGGCACCACTGAGCTACGGCATTCCCCAAACACAACTCGTGTGCCTCTCTCCCCGTCTGCCTATCATTTTCACCGGAGATTAGAAAACTATCAAATTGAAGCATATATGTCAACCAGCCTTTAATGGTGGTTGAGACGTTGGACATTTTTCGCACATCTTTTACCAAGGTATGTCGCTAGAACCTCTTCTATACTCCTTGTCCAAAATCGTTAACAACATTCCCAAAAGTAATGTTTAGACAGATAATATAATTGTCATCATACCAGTAAACATGCCAATGAATTAAATGAAGGGCAGTTGTTGTGGCCCTGGACGAGGAGGGTCCCATCCATCCTGATCATTTCATGAGATAACCATAATCGCAGTGCCGGGTTCGGGATACTATTGAGTAGCTTAAACGTGTATGGTCTGTATTCAATACCCCAGATAAATATGGAAGTGGTTGACTGTGTCGTAGTGAAATCAGACTTTTGCGTATGAAGGGGATTTTAACGTAGAAAATGAGAGTGTCCTGCCATACGACATGCCATTTTCAAGAAATGCTTCACCAAACCTAGTTATACTTCGGGACACATCTCCCCTGTAATATATCGAAATAGCAAAGTAGCTGGTAATAATCCTCCTCTAAATATCAGTGTCGAGGGTTCAAGGCTCTATTGTAAAACATAACCTATTAATTAGAACCAGCACCAAGTTGACCAGTGCCACCAAAACTCACCAGGGGAAGTTGGTAAGGTTATGAAAATGTCCACAGCTTAACGCAACCTACTCTCGTTCCCAAATCCTTCCGAAGGAAGGCTCTGGTAAAAGCCAAATGACCTTGAACTTGGGATTTTGCTGGGTCTGGGCAACCCCTGCTGGTAGCCTGGAACCAGTGGACAGGAACCAGAATGTATGATGGTAGTTTTACTGTATTGTACCATCACACTTTCTGGTTCCATTTCCAGTTCCTGTCCACTGGTTCCAGGCTACCAGCAGGGGTTGCCCAGACCCAGCAAAATCCCAAGATCAAGGTCATTTGGCTGTTACCAGAGCCTTCCTTTGGAAGGATTTGGGAACGAGAGTAAACGCAACCAGGTTCTAAGGCCCCACCAACAGACGGAGTGGATGCAGGATACTACAATGTATTGCCAGATTGGCTCCGCACACTAAAATGAATAGTACGATGTATTAACATTGGGTACAGATGGCGCCCACACTGATGTGACCCCAGCTGAGGTTATAGCCGACCTGGGGATGGCCCAGGAGCAGTGGGAAGCAGTGACAAGTGGTTCCCGGCGCCGGCACCAGGTGGCAGCCCGGTGCCAGGTGGAGGGACGCCACATGCTGATACATTGTACACTTTGAGTTATGAAAAATAGTGACTTGAATAAGCGCAGGAGTCTCAAATAAGCGCAGGTCTTGTATAACACTGTAAAAAAAAAAAGGCTATAAGGCATATATGCCTATATAAAGATACCTAAAACGAAAATAGTTATATGACTCAGAAAACAGACCCAGGGGTGAATATAAAACAAAATTAGTATGAGCAGATAGAAACTAATTCAGGAGTGTAGAAAGCACGTTCCTACATTCTACATTGTATTGATCAGATAGACTTGCCCTGAACAGCTGACCTTTCACATCAGTGACATTTTCGTGACAAATTCCCGGTGACTATAGATCGTGGTGCTAATTATTTTTATAATTATGTCACTAATTATGCTTTCGTCCACCACCAGGTGTTGCCATGTACATATTCGATCTACCACTGAAGCTGCTACTGAATGAGCCTGCCCTTAATTGGACTTGGACCACGTCATGTCTCAATACTGCGCCATACAAGATGTTTCTTCCCCTTGTGATGACCAAAGTGCAGCTTGTGGACGGAATCAGATAGCAATAATCCATACAGCTACAGAAATTAACAGTTCATTTCAAATGCTATGCAGAGCTTCTTTGTGGCCACGCATCTAACCATCCACCAGCATAGCGACGTATATAGTCATTTAGGATGGGACTATTTTATGACTCCATATATTCACACATTATACTTATCGTTAACACGAGATCTCACCTGACTTCCGGTCATGTGATGACAGCCGCCACCCCAGCACGTGACCACCAGGTGGCAGCTGAGACCGACAGGCTTTTTGTTAATGTCACACCGAGATGTGTATACTAGTGCTGTATGGTGCAATTGTTAGGTATGCATTTACCGTGAGATCTGAACAGAAAAACATATAATTGTCTGGATAGCCTACACCTGGACAGGGTTATGTCATATAACTACTGCCCCACAAGTAATTACCACAAGGTCCAGACGAGGTGTGATAACACCGAGTCGATGACCAGTTATGCTGTGGGGGTATACGATATAACAATATGACATATATATGGCACGTGCCAATTTCTAACTGCAAAGTTCATTCAAGTGTTACTGCTTCTTTTTTGCTGAGATGGCAAGTCATACAAATATGTTGCACACAAAATACCACGGGTTTTAGCAGATTGATGTTCCAACGTTGAGTAAAGTCTTAAATTGTTCTCACGTACGAGACAGCACCCCGCGCCACACCACACAGTTATTAATGTCACAAGTACAAATATGCAGTGACGTAAACAACTTGTGCACGTGCTTGTAGCCCCTGGAACTAATCAAACTTACTACCGGTAGCTGTAAATGGTATAATGTATAAGTATACTGTATGGGC
Organism: Harmothoe impar; assembly: GCA_947462335.1. NCBI lineage: Eukaryota > Metazoa > Annelida > Polychaeta > Phyllodocida > Polynoidae > Harmothoe > Harmothoe impar. The sequence goes on along the minus strand of OX381706.1, from coordinate 41,791,478 downwards.
GAACTGACATTTACACAAACCGAGGCCTCCTCCACGCCGCTGGTTATGAATTTCCTCATTTTCCTCTTCCACTCACACACAGACAAGATTTTTCTTTTTTCCCATTTACTTTATTTGTTATAACATAATGGTGATGTATATGATATACTAGATCGACATGTACACCGGGAATTAGAACCAGTACGTTTATGAGGCTGCTTCAAGTGTATCAGAGAGCACCTCTGTTTACGATATAGCCGGCCTCACCTAGCCCCTTGTCACGTACAGTACATATTGCTATAGATTATAGCTCTAACAAGGTACCCCTATGGTTTCACTTCATGCACTTTACACGGTATGCCCTAAATAATCAAGAATTCCTACAAGTTGTGGACAATAAGGCTTAAATATCGTCCACAAGTGAGGACAAGTGGACGGCGCCCATGCACTGTCCCTGCAGCTAGACCTTACAGAATACAACCATAGTATATCATATAGTATATTGTGGTAGAATCCAATCCTGTTCCAGGTGTTTCTGCCCTTCCCACATTCAATTGTACTTGCATCCCACCTACCCTTGATCTGTTCAGTGATCTTCCGATATTAATTAATGTCACCCCAATGCCATACCCCTCTATGTGAGGATTCTGTTCATCTAATCATTGCTTTATTGCATACAATCTGTTTGAGTTGTGTTTGTATATAGTCTGTTTGGACCTGTCCTGGCCTCACTTCTTTCCTCTAAGCTGTACACACTCTCCAAGACTGGCCTCCTCGTTATGATCACTGTCCTTTCCTGCGTCCCGTCCCCACCACCACCTGTCCTCTCCTCCTTTACTCCCAATACATGTACCCCCTTAGTACGTGGCATGCCTTACTGTAGCGGTGCACAAAGGTCATGTCTGACTGCTACATGGAGCTGGTATGATGACTACATGTCACAGACACATGGACAAGTACCACCCTGTTCTGTACACCCCACACACCGGGCTGCGTCCTCAGGAGACCTTCACAGTTCTACCTTGGTGGTTATATGGTCAGTGCCCCGGGTCAGTGCTAATGATATGCTTCCACCCTCCATGAACGCCGCTCCATTGCCGGCAAAAAAGTAGGAAAGATTTTGGTTAACTTTCTGTACAGAAATTCCAGGGAATTATGGAATTGCTGCAAAAGCAGGAAAAGTGGCATCACTGAACATCATTGACCTTCCTTCAAAACCTGTTATCTCGGAAGGTCTCTTTTATCTAGGAAGGCAGTGAGTCTGCTTCGTGATAATTCATATTCAGTTTTACACTGCACCCCGAACTCTAATCCCTTTCTGTATCCATGGAAACCACCCTAACAGCATCCCTGGTCACGTTCTGCTCGCGTCCAACTCTAGTTCTGCTCACGTGACGAGCAAATCAATCACATGGCGTGGTTCCACGTGAGTAGACACAGCGAACTTGGGCCAAATAAAAAAAAAGGTTGGTTTCCGGTAACATGGTCAGACAACCCAGACCCGGCCGGTCGGAAATTTTTTTTTTTTTTTTTAATTTTTTTTTTTTAATTTTCCTATTTAAAGCCTATTTTTAGCGTTTTTCCTCTAAAATCCTTAAAAATTATCCGATTTACAAACCGTAAAAACTGGCATGCAGGGAAAAATTTGAAAAAGAGAAAAAAAGAGGGGGACCCGGCCCTGTTTTGCTAGACCGGGTCGGGTTACCGGAAACAAACCTTTTTTTTTTTTTTGGCCTTGGTAGTACGCTAAAGGAAGTGTTTAGAATGCGTTGCCATGGAAACACATAGGCAACGCCCCCTCGCCCTACCTGATGTGTTTGGACCCGAATAGCTAGGGGTGTTTAAAAAGGGTTATTTGACCCCCCCCCCCCCCTCCACCACACACATACAGTGACGCACACACAGTATAGCGAATCATATATTTTGAATTCCTTCAAACTAAAGTTTCAATCAAAAGGCCTACTCTAGATATTTTGTATTGGTGTTTGTTGTTTTGTGCATTTGTTTTGTTGCTTTTCTTCTATGTCATGCCTATAATTGGTAGTAGTTCTTATCCTGTAACAACAATGCATATGGGATTACTCAATTTCTAGACTAGACTTCCGGTGTGTTGTTATTCATCAGCTAACATTAAGGCTAGACTTAAAGGAAAACAAAAGATTAAAGCCTCTAGCCATAATGGTCTGTATGAATGCAAACTAATGCTTGAGTAGTTTAAGACGTTGGTGCTGTATGAAATATAAATGAGCTTATTCTGCGTAAAACACGCAATGAGATGCGTGGTCGCACGAGTTCCCCCCGACCGCCTGCAGGCATACATGCACGCAGCACACAGCGTATTCACACTCACTGATACATTCTGTACATGTAGGTCGTATTAAACATGACGACTCAGCCTGCAGGTAGCTAGCTGTGTTTACTATCAAACTACAGATACCGGTAACCAATGATGAGGGAGTGATTGGCTTTTAACTATCCCAAATTATCAATTAGCACATGTGTAAACACCTATAACTAATTTGTTAACAGCATTGATCGAATGGAAATCAGATAATTATAGTGCTATGATTTTGAAGACATATTACCCAGGTAAGATACACTGGCTTCTCCCTTTTTCCCATTAAAAGTCTAAAAGGTGACCTTTTTTTTAATCTAGTAGAGACGATCAGAGACAATGGTTTGTGACTGTGATGGGAAACTGGTGCTGCCACCTGTCAGTGCCAGTTCTGAGGAATTGGAGCCCCACCATGGGCTGTAACTGCCCCACCCTGGGGGCCTCCTTCCATTATTACCTGCGTCTTTAAACCCATCGACTCATACTCCTAATGCCCATGCCTCTGATAATGGAAGAACTTAAATCTTCTTTAAATCGTGCATTTTGAAAGAGAGTGAAAGTATACTTTTGTACTTCAAGGAAATTAATGGCGATAGATTGAGTACAAATTGGGGGTCGGCCTCCAATGTTGGCCTTCAGGTAAGTTTGTGTGTGTGTTGCAACGGTGATGGCAGGTGGGGGGGGGGGGGGGATAGGTGGAGGAATTGTGCGGCGAACATAGACCAGTGTCTAGTAAACTATCACGACTACATACTGGTAATATCAATTACTGACGGTCCACAACGTGTCTATTATACAAAGACGCTACTTGGAGGATAACGATAGCAGGTGCGAATTCTCATCGTGGGAAGTTTACCCTTTTTAGTCATTTTGATGTGGAAAAACATACTCAGCAAAAACCTCTTGGTAAACTGGTTGTAAAGACTCTACAGCTAGAGAAGACAAGCCACCCATGAGGTTCAGACAAAAAATAATTACATTATCTTATTCTTTACCTGGCTATTCCGCTACAACAATAAAGCACTTTGATCCAAAATCAACTACAGATCATTTATCAAATGTTTAAAATGTGTATGCAGTTCACACGCGTATTTTTTTTCTTAATATATTGGTCTTCGCTACTTCAATCGTGGGCGTAGTTTTATGTTCACTGTCAGGAAGAGTTTAGCATAATTTATTATCATTTGGCGATGTTGATACATTGACTCAAAGAGGGACCCGCATACTAGGGTGATAATTATTCTCGTATTCACCCTGTCCACTGGCAAAAAAGTAGTCCGCCCTAATTAACAGCAAATCAGAGGAGAGGGCACTGCCCTATATACTTGAGCAACTAAGGGAGTGACCATTTTTTAAGAATATGATTTCGGGTTCTTGGGGAAGGGGTTAACTTTATAACCCCTCTTGTGTGAGGGAGGGGGAGCAAAACAATCTACCTGTTTTCAGGGGGGAAAGCCCGTTGGTAGGAGCATAATAGGAAAGTTCAAGCCCTCTAGAAGGGGGGGGGGGCAGGTAGGCCATAGTATTTTACCCCATCCCCACATCTACCCCCTTTTGTTTAAAAGTGATCACTCCATAATGTGTCTGATGTCATCAGAAGTGCACCACTTGCGACCACTGGTCGCTTGAACAGGTGTGAAAAACAATCCTGTATAGTTATGTGCAGTACTACAGAGTTGTTGGAGTATTGTGAAGTTAGGGGATATTAGTGCTAGGGCTACTATATTGTAGTACGCCTAGCTCTATGAATTACCAGGGCCGTACCTGAACACATTAGCATACGGGCACAGTACATTTGGTTAATGCTCTTGGAGAAGTAGATCCATTCACCAACATAAACAGAATATTCTAACATCGATTTTGGGGAAGCCAAATGATAATAAATCCACAAACATACTCTGCGGGCTCTGCTGATAATATCACTACACCCTTTATAAAGGAGTCTGATAAAAATAGCTGTATTGGAGACTCGTATGTTAGTGTGTATTTATCGATCAAAAAGTTGTTGTTATTTGGGGGCTGTCTTGCTTTCATTTCTTTTCATTTTGTAGTTTTTAAGTTGTTGTTGTAGTTTGGTGGGTTTTTTTAAAAGGTTTTTTGTTGCTGTTTTTGCGGGGGTCATGTACTATGAAGCCTGGTACCATGCGTCGTCCAGGGGCAGTAAGTCATGACTGTTGGTGAGGGGAGCCCCTGTGTGCGTCACTGTGTGCCGTATGTAACGTGTGGTGACCGTCTGGTCACTACCCGGGGCTGCCCTGCAGGTCATGTCTTATTTACACCAACCACTTAGTGGCCGTTACCATATTCATTACCGGACCTACAGTCCCATACTGACATGACCAGGCCATGCTTCACACCCGCGGCCCTATTCTGAATGACAGTGGTCAGAATGGGACTGGGATGTGTTCAGTATGGTCTTTAGGTCAGCTGTGTAAAACATACATAATTAATGTAGACATCGTCCTGTCAATAGCTGCAACTCGCTTTAAGAAATAGTGATATCGTATTAAAGGCTAGGACCTCCCAGCCTAAATCCTAAAAACCGCAGCCAGGCTTGTTGAGTTTATATAACACTTCAGTTATATTTAGAATCCACCTAACAGAATCCAGCACATGCAGGCATATCCTAGCCCTGTGAGCCTGTATTCCCCAGCACCAGTACCCCATGTATAAAGGCTCAGGCAACCAACAAATGGTTTGCTTGTTGTTCCTTTTCAGCAGTCCTCTGGTCTAGACAAGTTGCACTCTGCCAGTGGTATAGTATTGAGTACTAGTGATACCCACCAGTGTACTGACTGACACCAATGTGCCCACAGAAAACGGTATACTCCCCCTTGAATAGGCCATATGCTACTATTTTGGGTAAAAAAGGAACATCTATACACAATGATACCATTGCACAATGTGTATACCTAGAAGCCAATATGTAATCATAAAATCTAAGAGGGTGCTATAGTTTTATCATTATTTTATAGACTATTTAATTCCAAGCAAAGCCTGATTCATGGTCCCCCTACTTAAGTCACCTGGCCAGGTCAGCATGATCACCTGGTCCCACTGCTCACTGCACCCTTCACCCATACACTGTAAAAAATGTGTATATAATTTAAACACTTTCACTGAAACATATTGATAGCAAAATCTTTTTTTTTTCTGTAAACATGTGCAGGAATATGGCCGCCAGTGATGGGTGAGCTGCAACAGTGAAAAATGGTGGGCGAGGGCAGTTTGGCTAGCCCACTTGTATTAATCTCCTACTCCTTCTACAGGCTCTTCCCCATATATGGGCTCTTCTTAGTCAAATACAGTACCTATACTGTTGTTAAACATCCATGGTAATTTAGATAATGTCAACAATAATGAGTAGATAGTGCTGTCCAGAATATTCCAGTGAGCCAGCCAAACTGGCCTTGCCCACTATTGTTTAGGCCCACTCATCACCAGCAGCCGTATTCCTGTACCTGGTGACAGAAGAAAGTGCCTAAATGCTGAGATTCAGTGAAAGTGTTAAACTTTAATGTGTTTGTGTAAAATTATGTGTTTAAATTAGAAACACTTTTTACAGTGTATGTCTGAAGGCTGTTAGCACACTCAGTCTACTAGCAGGCCTTTGGTGGGCATGAGGCCTTGTTTACAGCCACATCTGAAGGGTCACTTGGATTGGGGTCAAAATCAGCCCTCTGGTGTAAAATTTGTGAAGTAAAAATCGATCTGGAATTTGAGGAGCACAGTTTAGTGGTAGAGTTATGAACTACATGAACTCCTAGAGATCCTACCCTTTAAAGCTACGTATAGATATTGTAAATTTCTTGTTGGATCAGAAGTAACCTCAGTTATAGCAATTTCTTTGGTTTCAGTTGAAATAACCCTTTGTGCTGTTATAGACTATACTATTAGTTATGCCCTATTAAACCACGGTGGACGGCTAAGATAAAGGCTTCACACATTGGATATATTGTATACCATGGTTTAAAACAGAAAGACAATGGTTATGAAAAGGTAGTAATAGATAGACTATGGTTATGAGAGGCTAACTCAAAATAACCACAGTAAACTGGCTGGCACCCTTATAGGGTGCCTGCCAGTCTACAGTAGTCATATTTTGAGTTAGCCTCACATAACCATTGTCTATCTGTTTTAAACCACAGCTGTAAGGTTATGTGAGTCTACACAGAAATCCGCTGTGGTTTAGTAATAGATAGACAATGGTTTTGAGAGGCTCACTCAAAATAACCACTGTAAGCTGGCTGGCACCCTTATAGGGTGCCTGCCAGTCTACAGTAGTCATATTTTGAGTTAGCCTCTCAGAAAGCTGTGATTAATTCTGCATACCTTTTCATAACCATTGTCTATCTATTGCGTGTGTTCGGTCTCTGGCTGGCACCCTTATAGGGTGCCTGCCAGTCTACAGTACTCATATTTTGAGTTAGCCTCTCAGAAAGCTGTGATTAATTCTGCATACCTTTTCATAACCATTGTCTATCTATTGCGTGTGTTCGGTCTCTGGCTGGCACCCTTATAGGGTGCCTGCCAGTCTACAGTACTCATATTTTGAGTTAGCCTCTCAGAAAGCTGTGGTTAATTCTGTATACCTTTTCATAACCATTGTCTATCTATTGCGTGTGTTCGGTCTCTAGCTCGGACCCCACTAGCCTAAGTTTTAACCTTATCAGAGCTAACCTCATAAAATCGGATACATATGTACAAACAGTGCCTATACATTGTTTAGTGCTTCTCAAGCTTCAGATCATATTGTTTGTATTAGCTATATAGCTATATTTGTGAAACTATATCTCCGATTCGATGGGAACATAACGTAGTTGAGTCCCAGCTTATAAATGGTGGTGATTTGAGATCTTTGATTGAATAAAGCTGGCGATATGCATTACTGCAAGGGCCGATTCGAAAGAAAGCTCATTATTATACAGAGTATGTATACATGTATTGTATTGCAAGAATATTTATATATCGTGTCTTTTAAAAGACAACTGACTTGACACCTTGTGATTGGTGGCCTATGATTATGAGGCAACCAGTCAGTCTGTCGTAGTTGTTTTAACATACACTCAGTTACTCGTTGGGGTATCTACTACATACAAAATGTAGTACACTTGGTGTATGTACGAATATAGACATGTAGGCATTATAATTGGACACTCATACATATTTAATTGCCTACAACCTGTTTATGTTTGCTAATGTTTATAACATCCACAGACAATGGGACACATTTTAGTCACGGTGACTCACACAACTGAAGTTAAAGGTTATGTATCCTGAAGCACTGACCGCATTATTCTAGTCCTTACAAGAATGTCTACTGACCGCCAGAAACCCATCCAATTACCGACATCCCAGAGGGGGCACATATACCGTAGTGGACGGCATGTATATGCGCCTGGTCTTTGAATAAGGATAAGCGCCGGTCTTGAATAAGCGCTGGGAGTAGAATGGTATACTACCGGTAGTACTGTACAGTAAGTCTTGAATGAGCGCCAGTCCTGTATAGGCGCTGGAAATAGAGCCTAGTTGAAATTAATAATTAAGCATACAGTACACGTATGGTAGGGATGTATAAGGGACTTTTCCTTGCCAGGAACGCCTTTGATATATAACATACTGTTTATACATCTGGATCTGTTATGCATTATACTCTAGGCCAACTGGAGACCAATAACTGAGCTGATCATTGTAATCTGTCCGCTTTATAGGTGAATTCCCTCCTGTATGTTAAATTTGTCCCAGTTTGGTCCTGTATTATCAGGGGCGGCATCGTTCCACTAGACCGACTACCACTTAATTACGCTGTACCGGTAGTGACAATCTAAAAAGGTGACTGCATGACCTTTCCTACATTGGGACATGCCAGAACCCCGGTCCCCACATTTCCAGGACTTCTAGACACCATCCTCGTTAGAAAAAATGCTGATATAGGGTCATACTATTGTGAATATGCATGTCTGCGTTTTCTGAAAAAAAAGGGCCATTTTTCAAAGTAGAAAACGTGAAATTTGGGGGGAAAGGGTGTATTTTTACACTGTATAGACTATGAGAACCCACCTTTATTCTCAAATACTAGCTGACAGTTTCATAACATAATATCCATGTCATACGTCATTCATAACATAATGTCCATAACATAATATGGCACCTTTAATGCCAGAACAATATTCATAGGATATTCAGAATTAACTGCGGGTGAAGTTCTTTTTCACACAGAGTCCTTGGAAAGGGTGTATATTTTACATCCATTAAACGAGGATGGTGTCAGGTTCGTTGTGGCAGTGCGGAGACCGGGGTCAGAACTCAGAAGTTGCAAACATGAAGGTCCTGAATAAAGGACAAGCACTGTTTAAGTGTACCCCCCCCCCTCACGTAATCTTAAGACTGCAGGCCAGTAATCCTTTTTAAAACAACTTTTATTTGGTGGATTAATGACAAACAAGAAACCCGCTAACCTCTCACTATTAATAGCAATAATCCCCTCAGATATGCGTGATGGTCGGGAGGAGGGGGTTACCTCCACCCCCCCCCCCCCCCCGAGGACCATGAGAGTTGCTAAGTCGGCTTACCCCCGGTAGGTGGCGGGTCGGGGCATGTTCGTTAATCCGGCCAGTAGCAGAACCGTCACAACACCGCCTCCGTGCAGGTATAGTATACCTCTCAACACAGGTATGGTCTATTAACAAGTGAACAAGGTGGGGGGGGGGGCGGTAGTCAGTGATCAATATAATCTAACAGCAAATAGTTTTGTCCCGTAAACGTATACATTTGTACGTACTAGTACATGTATATAGGAGTCGGCATATTGCTATCATAGGCCCTCATCCTGTGGACTGAAATGCAGCTGATCAGGTATCTATCTGCCACACATGTACATCGGCCTTTAACTCTCTGGGCGTATGGAACATTGTTTGGGTGAGCTCATGTACTATTAAATTAAAAGGCGTCCACAACGTGGCACTAATCAGACCGACTTCATGAATTCATTTAGATGTCTTAATGAATTCTCTTTCTTATCTCATGTTAACACGTAACCCTGTACACACGTTAAGGGTTATAATGATACACCCCTTCATGGACGTTACCACCCCCCCCCCCTCCCCCATCAGCACACACTTAATCACAACATCTCACCTGCCTCTCATGGCCGTAATTAACGGTCACATGACCAGTGGCGGGTCACGTGAGTTGCCGTGCGTCTGTAGGCCGACATGCTATGAGAGGGCTGCGACGTGTGGGAGCAATATGGTAACACAGGCGACACGCGACCGTGACATGCACAGAGTGAGAAAATCACAACATTCCCACAAAGATGCATGTCGACAGTTTTAGTTAATAGGCAGTCTAAAAATCCAAACTATTTCATAGTTGAATGTTGGACTAATATAGCCCGGTCCCCTATAAGAGGTAGGATGTGGTGTGGGGTGCGTGTAGGCTACATATAATTATAAATGCTATCAAACATTATTGAACCAGGCAAATATATAAATGTCATTTCGGGTCTATACCTTATGTCAGACTAGGTGACTACGTCGACAAAGGTATTCCTAAATGGGACCATAGCCGCTATATAGATCATAGGACTATCTGACATTGGAGCACCTGGAGAGTGCTCTCTTAGTCTCTTATCACTGTTGGGTCAACCCGAGGAATAAAATACACCTAAACGTTGTAAATCCTGAAGAAGATCAACATAACAAGTATCGACCATTGCCTTGTACATATTCGCAGTAATAAATGCGACATGCACACCCTAGTTGTAAATTAAGTAACGTTGTAACAAGAAGGTGATGGGGTTTGACATAATGATAATCTACTAGTACCCGGTATGTGGAATTTAGTAGATGTCAAGGGACATTTGATAACAGATACGTGGGTTATCGAAACCTCATAGACATAGTCAAGGGGTTCGGCACATATTCTTAAAGTATACATAGATCTATCCAGGTGACCTGGGGCTGGGCACATACATGTACTACACGCTGATGGCACTGCCACCTCCAGGGTGGGAGTCACAGTGCCTGACCCGGGGTCGTGCCCTCATTATGGCCCGTTATGACCATCACCAACCCATGATGTATAATTCATAACTAGAGACAATAGGCTCACATCGTTCACAGTTAGTGGTCGACTTTAATCAATAGGGATATGATTGAATGATGCACTGTACTCAGAAAAAAAACCACAATATTCTGAGGTTTGGCACAAAAGGGCATGAAAGGACTGAAAATCGTCATTTCTACATGGGCCGAAGATGACATTTTAACCCTTTGAGGACGGAACTTTTGTTCACAGTGACACTAAATATCGGGCTTTCCATTATGGTACCAGCATCCAATCTTCGTCCGTGTCATTCTGAACGTCCTGTTAATGGTGTTGCTTATATGCTTGAACCAAAAAATGGATCATGATAATCCTGATAATCCAGCTAAGTCTAAGAGTGCACGTCTTGTATACTGTATACAGTTTGAACACATGCTTCCATTCAAGCAAATGTATTGGAATTACGAGTGTTTTACAATCGGTTGAACAGTACGCCACCTCAATTTAAAAATTGACTAGAATGACAAGCCATATGTTAACTTCACTGCTGAAAGCTTCCTCCACCAATAGAGCGTAGACGGCAGTGGCACCGTGGAGGTGTACTGCACTCTGTTGGCACCTGAGGCGGCATGGTGCAGGGACTGGGGCAGGATGCCCAGGCTGTGTTTGTGGGAGTGAGCAGGCCGACTCATGGTGCGTTTAGCAGCCCTTTGTTAGGGTGCGGCTGGTGGGGGAGGGGGTGTGCGGTAATCTCGGTCACCTGTGTGAGTAGGCTTTGATCCTCGGCCAGGTGAGTCCGTACAGGTGAGAGAGGCAGAGCTGTGTGGGAGCCAGCAGAGGATGGACAGGTATTGTTTGTTACGGCAGATGATTACACCTGGACATGTTCTACATTGTAGTGCTATCAGCCATCCCCTTCTCTGTTTGCTGGTATTTTTAGAACAACTTTAAAGACGAAAACCAAAACTGGTGTTAACTCCCCGCGATTAGAACAGTATAGTGTGGACTGTAGACTGCAACATAAAGCCCCAGATCTTGGTACCCCTCCAGTGACGTAGTCGCATGGAGCCGGGACAGGTACCCAGTCTTAATTGTAAGGGCGCTGGGGGTTTAAATCTCTGTCCAGTGTGCCTGTACTGACCTTGCAGCTGCTGACAGTGCATGGGTCAGCCAGGGTATGGTGGGTAGAAGCTGTCCCTGCATGATTACCTGCATCCTTCCTCAACCCCCCTCCCCATCACCCCGAACAACCCCACTCTGAACCTTACATTTCCCACGTTACCTGTGACCCTGGATCCAAGGACTAACCAATCAGGTCACAATACAAGGCCCTAATTAGGTTAATTGTTAGGTCCCATGAGTGAAGTGTTGTAATGAATACACCCTCCCTGCACCACACCCCACAGTACGTCTCACCCAGTGAGGGAGGTAATCATCATAGGGAGAGGCAGCTTTTGCATCACTGTATTTAATTATTAATGCTGTATTTAAGGCTGGGCTACATGGGTTGCTGAAAGCCATTGCGCATGTAACAGCTTTTCGGCATGACATGTGTTTGCCCTTCCATGTGAAAAAAAGAGGGTTTGCCAAATTGAATCAGTATGTGGAATGTCAACCCAAATACCTACCAAGTATATCCCGTGGCGTGAGAGTGTTAAATATAGCTTGTATTTACTCATTATTGTATTGACATCACCAGCAAATACCGGGTAGCTGGCAGGGCTATCAAGTACTTTAAAATGTTGTCTCTGTGATCTAGTCCAGGATATTGATATGTTATCTTGGCAATGAAGTGGTGTGATTAATCATTATCATGGCCATGATGGGTATCTTACAAGGCGATTTAATGAGATACATCTGCTATGTATATACCGGGTAGGTCTATTACCTGTATATAGGAGTTTCGAGAGTAGAACATCGCCATATACATGTAGATACGGGATCGGATACTATCTGCAGCCTATGTGTTACCTTATAAAGGTATTTACCTTTTATTTCTTGACAGCAAATATCAATGTTTGGAAACTAAGTTGCTCTTAATTAATATGAAGTCTTATACGTGTTCCCTTTTTCGGTACACTACATGTATACAGTAACATATATACTAGAAAATAGCTTGGACAATGAATTTCTGTATAAAGGGTTCTCAAGTTAACATCCTAAACGCCAAGCCTGCATTTGAGGACTATTTTCGAACTGCTGGTTGTAAGTCTAAGCTGGTTTCAGATTACTATATGTATTCCAACATGCATGTTCTGTGACAACATGAACTGCTTGCGACCTAGTTGTTCTTACACATATATATAGCCCCTTCAGTACTACAAATGAACAAACATGAAGTACAGATACCAAAGGAAGCTCAGTCTAATCTATATCGGGCATTACAGGTACATATTCTTTGGGTAAACTGTGGAGACCAGAGGTCAGATTTGGTCCTAACAGGGAGTAGGGGCATACTAATCATGGTACTTGTAGAGGTGTAACTGACTGGGTACTGTGCAATAATGGCAGTATAGTGGTGACTAATATCTAATCACTGTGATACAGATGAGAAATATGGCAGTGGTCACTGTTCAACAACTGTAGTGGATCGAGTTGTCAAATTGACTTATGATTCATTTTTGTACCACTCTAGGTGACGAAGCGCTCAGCAGGAACCTGCACACGGGGACACCATCCACACGGGGGACAAGATGGCTGCCTACAAAGAGAGACTCGTCACGACTCTATAGCATGCTGAGCATGTCACATCGACATGGTCAACACGTTAGGTCACCTGAGGGTCGTACCAAGGCTCACCTACTGGGCACACACCCACGTACTGGAGGAGGGTCACAGCACGTTATGTCAATAGACTCAAGGTTTAAGTAACACACGGCCTGTGGCAGCAGGGTCTCCTTCCACCACTCACCACCAATGCCTTATTCCGTCTACTAGAGGTAGTTACCATGTCCTCAATGCACCATGAATACGCAGTTAACAGCTCAGGCAGAATGTGTGCTTTATGTGTTTGAGACAGAGAATATGTAATCATTCTGTGGAAGTGCTTTCGAGGCTCTATATTCATGTTTTTTCAGACATGTATTGTATTTTGTATAGACCTGCAGGGTGAACATAATTACATAGTGAATTTCTATCAACAATGACAATGATGAAAGGAATACAGTGTACCACTATCCTGTGGTTCGACAGGTACATTACAACGTTGTTTTTATATGAAATACATCGTAGTTAGCTGTATCTGGTATGACAAAGCACATCTTGCTCTGAGCAAAAAGAAAAAAAACTTGTTTGAGAGGAGGGGAGGAGGGTCTATGTAGACCACATTGTTACACACTGTCTAAGGATCCTGAACAAGGACGTATATGAACAATACCAAGCCAAGGGGGACCCAAGGGGGACTTTCACAATTTACAAGTTCACCAAGTTCAGTGCATCTCTTTTTGCAGGTTTACCGCTTGTTAAAATAAAAAGGCTTAACAAATCTGGTGACTGCTCATAACCACCATGAATGCAGGCCAAGGTATTGCTGTCCCTCAAGCAAGAGTTGGCGTATAGCGAGGCCAGGTAATCGATCTGTAAAGGGATGGTGGGGGTTTAATGATATGGTGATGTTCAAGTTTCTGAGCCTGTATTGATGGTAATATTTATATGGTCTGACCTAACTGGCAATATAGACCCAGCATAGCAGTGAGCTGCCATAGCTAGATGGCCAACTTTATTAAAAGTTTGAGTGCCGGACCGATCGAGTGCTCCAACAAATGGCAGATGACGTTGTGCCTGACATGGCCACTCGATTGGATCTACCACTACATGTAGTTACACATGCATTCTACCTATAATAAGGCTCTATAAAGATATCGCAAATAGGGATGTCAGACTCCGAGGCCCTCTATGAGTCTCTACAAAGTACAGAAGCGTGGCAACCAGGAGAGGGGCGTGGCAACCGGCCGGGACAGAGGTAGGGTCATGGGCCTACTCAGGTCTGAAATGCACCCATTGCCAAATGGCCACCACATGCAGGAGAGGTTTCAGGATTTGGGAGTTTGTAGCTCTAAAGGAGGACAGTAATTGAGTCTCATCGTAAGTGTTGAAATGCTAAAAAAGAGTATAAATTATCCATGTCTACTTTATACTGATTACATCAGGAAATACAGGTACTGATAGTATTATCACAGGGGTCCCTGAAATGTCACTGTACAGGGGCGATGGCTTATCTGGAAAGCAACAGGGAGAGAGGGCTGGGTCATCTGCACTTACGAGGGGCAGTGGTTTGGGAAAATTGTGTTGTCATGGAGGTTTGCAAAACTGTGTTGTCATGGAGGTTTGCTAGTGTTGTATGGTATGAATCTATTACTGATTACCTGACGTTATCAGCCTCCCAGCCTCACCACCCCCCCCCCCCCCCCCCCCCATCTCCACTCCTACCGACAGACACACACACAGATAAGAGGTATACTGCTGATTGTGATACCACAGATAAACCCCCAGTCTAAACAAAAGCCTCTGCATAGCAGTAATTAACGTCTGGCCGTCTCCATGACGACCCTGACGTGACACGACGTGTTATCAGTGCGCATGACCGGCTGAGTGCCTCCCATACTGCCACTCAATACCGCAGCTCACACGATGCTGATAGGGCAACTTTATATTTCAGATTATTTTTTGACATTTTTCCCCTCATAGATCAGTGATCTTCACCTTTGTTACACGTGCATAAAATATACCGTTTCGTTTAAAACAATTTTAACTCCACGTGCCCCTTGTCATGCCATCCATATAGATGACAATTTGGGGCAGTTTTCCTCAACTTCAGCACGATACTGGATATTACATGAAGAATATAGGTAATAGCCTTACCCACTAATGGCATTAGGCACAATATAATCCAAAGTAACTCACAATATATATGTGACAGCTCATATGTTTCTAGTGAATCTGGCGGTCTGGCGTCGAGGTTTATTTATTCTATGTATATATTACAGATCCCCACCTCGATGCGTCCCTACATGTTTGCAGAGTACACAATAACCCACCCCGTGTGGTCACATTTCCTATTGTTTCTCGGACCCTACTACTGTTTCGCAAACGATATTGACACCTTGTTTCCCAGGGTTTCCCAGACTCTATTTGGCTCATACAGTCAGGGGCATGTAGTTTTGGACATAGGCTCTGATCCCTGCATTTATTTGGCATGAATGTCACTCTAAACACAAGGATGTCTTTCTGCACTGATAAATAAAAGTAACAGTAAACTCTGAGGTCACCCAGTAATTTGATTTTTGATGGGGCTGAAAATAATGTATTGGCAATAAAAGTACGCTCCTTAATAGTATGTGACTATGACGAGGAAGGTACGCAGTTCTACCCTACAGTCATGCTGCTCCCTTTCATACAACACTAATCCCGTATGATGGCTGTAGGGCTATATGTAGCATACTTAGAGCTGGTGTCATTATATGGCGTTGTGTATTATCTCCACATCTATACTAGATTACCGACGTCTAGAACAGCGTTTTTTCTCGGTAGAACAGTAAAACAAATGTCATAAGACACAGGAAACGGACAATTAGCGACAATCATTCTCATCATTTGTGTGGTTGGCTCTAGGTGAGAAAGTGGCTGAAGCTATGGCCCAGGTGGGTGAAAAGTGGGGTGACTCTTAAAACATACTTTGGCGTCAAGCCTTATTATTGTGGATTGTTATGAGAGCTTTTAAAAAAAACAGTCATCATATAACTACAGCGCATGACTTTGAGGTGACAATCATAATTGTGACACAAGGATATATTTTGGCATCAATTCCACGAAGTCCGCCGTCATTATGATCCAGAAAAATATTCCACATATATAAAGTATATACGTCGAGTTTATGAATCAAACATAAAGAAACTCCATTCTAAATTGCCTAGCTATTGATAGGGAATACGCTACAGGCATTGGAGGAGTGTATTCCGTTCCTCCCTTTATTTACATAATGACTAAATGTATATACATGTAGATATAAGTATAAAAGTTAATTGAGCCTCTCGATCCACGACAATATGATATAGATGCAGATGGGAAGTACAATGTAATTGATGGGCCAGATCACATCCACTGACCACAAGGGAGGATAGATACGTACAGTTACTACATGTAAAAGGTTACTTACATTTTCGTCTACGGAGTAGGTAAGTTCTCCGTCGTCGTACAGAACGAAGAACCGACGTTGCCATCGCTGGAAGAAAGAGAAAAAATGCTGAGAATAATATATGTAGGTATTTGACTCTAGCTAAGAATTATTCGATTAATTAGAGTAAAGTAGACACGTGCTAATCCCCAAACTGAAGCTTTACAGCTATATATAAGCAGGGCCCCTCCATGTCTCTGATATAAGCTAACTACCGGTATGTGTACTTTTACATATACATGTATATTTTCAGGTGGATCTACGGGTAGATCCATATGTTCAATAATGTATATAAAAGGATCCAACTTTAACTATATCAAGTACATGTACTGTATTCGACAAATTGGTGAGTTAGGAAAAAAAAATCCACCAGGTTAACCCCCTTCCTTTTTTTTCTTTTTTTATTTAAACCAAATTGTCAAAATTACACCTTTTTATGTCCAATACGTGTATTATGACGGCACAATATCATTTTGTGCTAGTTTAAACCGCAATAGATGACTATGATGGTGCACACCCATAACCAGGTGTGAAAACAATACCGGGTGAGTCATTGCTCTCAGTGAGGGTGGTTCCAATCTCCACCTGCTGTAGCATCACACCATTCTCAGTTAGTGACATGATATGGTATGTGGGCTGACTGGCGATCCTCAATTTGCAAGGACATGTATAGATATGATTGTATATACTAAATTCAACATACCGTGCATGCATAACTTGATTTAATCAATTTTATTGTATATATAAGCTCATGCTTTGTTAAGTAGGGCTTAGGATAAACGTCCATGTAAATCGTGATTGAAGTGCATTGTTTTTCTCTCTTGCTGTAATGTTGTAAAACCCGGGTGTAAAACTGAACACGATCAGACTGCGTCACATAATTTGAGTGTGCTCGTATATATATATACACCTTTTCCATTTTACTACAGCACAACTATGGAACAATAAAACAATAATTCGGGTGACAACACCATCATAGGCCTGAACATGGTTTTACACTGCATGCACACTTTCAAAATGCGATCCGACACCGGCGGTAGCGAAACAGCTTCAGGAATATTTATAGGAAAATGCGTAAAAAAGTTAGTATCAGTCTGAATTCAAGCTGCAGGGTGTGCGATATGTAAGGTGGAATCCCACAACGCGATAAATGGGTCTGAAAATCTTGCTTATTGATACTGTGGGATTTGAAATCGCAACACCTCTGCCACATTACTGCATTCTCCGAATCCCACACTCTACGATTTGGACAGGGAGAGTGTTGTGATTTGGGCCATGTGGGACATATGGTGTAGGGTTTAAAATCGCAACAGAAGGGACATTGAAATTCAAACATTAAGGAACGTTGATGCAATTACATTACCTGCAACTATATTCACCATTATATGCATAGCTAAACACTATAAATCACAGAGCAAATCCCCTGTATATATGGAGCATGTGGGATTTGGGTAATGATTAATCAGTGACACAACCATTGCGATATATAGCAAGAAACCTTGACATATTCCATTAAGCAATATCTCAACTAAGGCCTTCTGGGGGAAAATGTCTAACTTTTTTTGATCCTTGGGATTTCCCAAATCAAAAGACAGAGGCAACACTTTCTTGCCAATTTAGGCCTGTATTAGCCAATATTGTGCCCAAAATCGGCAATAAGACCAATTCTCAACATTTTCTGACCCTCTTTCGCGTTGTGGGATTTGACCTGTAGCGACACTTTCTTCCTGTAGTGCGTCAACCAGAGATTCTCTGTATCTCTAAAATCACTTACCTACATGCCCAACACAATCACTCCAGATCGGGATTTAAGTATCCCTTAACGCCTCCAAAATCACTGTATATAAACTGTGATGACACCTTCATCATTATATGTGGCTTGTGCCGTCAGTGGTACACATGTATTATAGACATGATGAGCAGCGCCCTGCTGCTTCCCTCTGGTCACCAGGTGATTAAACACCAACATACCTATATAAGGCTACCAGCCATATACATCAATAGGGATGCATATATGGCTGTGCCTAACCAAATCAATACAAGTTGATAGTCTTTGACCGGCTGACGTCTTTGACCAGGTAACGTCTTTGACTGGGTGACGTCTTTGATCAGCAAGCTTTAAAAGGGCTGAAATGGGAGCTATGTTCACAGAAATGCCATCACCCAGCCAAAGACGTCACCCGGTCAAAGGCGTCACCCGATCAAAGACTATCAACTTGAATCTATCTGGTGAGACACAGCCATATACGTGAAGTACAGTGTTTTTGTATATCACCTCGCACTTAGGTCCATTTACTTTCTAATATATACCATAGGCATTTTTATCACAATTTAGTCTTGGCCTACTTTTAGTTCTTGTCTACCATTCCATAAGTGCACCAGACGGCAGCTATTATATTAAGTCACGTCACTAGACACATATGGTACTAAAACCACACAAAAATAGTTGATTCAGGTCCATACTGTCATCTCTTTTTAACTCACCCTTTTAGATATACAGTAAGATTAAGTACCGCATCCGTCACCAGTAATTATTCCTCTTATTTTGGTCATGTAAGTCTTTCTCATCGGCCCCTCAGTCCACTGCCAGTTTCTGAGCCTATCGGTCTCCAGACCGTTTCTAACATTGATCAAATTTGTTTCACCATACTTTCTTATTTTGTTACCCTTCACATTAAATATATATTCATCTATAAGGCCGGGAGTTCGGGGCCTTCTTTAAACCCTGTCTGAAGGCACACCCAACGCCGAAGCGCTGTGACCTTATTATGAATAAAATCTGAAATTTTATTTTTTTTGCAGTTGTGTTTATCATAAAACATTCCTTTGAAACTGTGTATCCTTTGTTATTACTTTAACGCTTAACTATTTTAACCCGAGATGGTAATTGTAGTAACCAACATGTAATATCCGTCCCCCAGGATCCCCCTACATCCGCAGACAGTTGACACAATGACATAGAACATGTCAGAATGGAGTCTGTGCTTGTTCAAACTGCAGCAGACTCATCATGATTCACGTAATATATGGACACCCCCTCACTCCTGTATTGACACACCTATAGCCGTCCCCACAGGATCAACACTCAAGCACCTGCTCCCCAACTACTGTGTGCAACTAGTTTGATGTGGGGATATGTTACTGATCTCTATATGGTACATATACTCAATGTTCCTACAGTACTTATACAGCCTATTGATAACTGTAATAAAAAGATCCTGATGGAGATATATGAATATATCGAAACGTTGATAATTGAAATGCTATAAACCTATTCACTCTCCACAAACCTTGCTTTTGTATCTGATATACCGGTAACTGTTTTCACCATGAATAAATTGACAACCCAATTTGGAATAGTCTGGTTTTGTGAGCATACCATGACGTCACCTATTTTGGGACCCCCCCCCCCCTCCTCTGTCACTTAATCCAAAGATGTGTGAACGTTCCTTTATACATGTAGTAATTCAATCATCTTTCATCTTCTTAAACTTGGATTTCTCATGACCTCATAAAGTTGCCAAGAAGAGTTGCAACAGATGAGGAGAGAAGGGACACCACAGGTTCGGCTTTAACGCACAAATTTAAGTCTCTTATTAAATGGACTTGGACACCTAATTAGCTTTTTCAAGAATTGTAACTTAGTTTTACTCCTCCTTCTCTCATTTCTCGCACCCCTTTTCTATGCGTGTTTGTGGCCTAGGGTAGATGGTTTACTTCTTTTTTTATGTGCTTAAATCAATTTGTCACAAAAGTTATGACCTGCTTCTAAATGATCTCAAGGTGTCAAAAGTCTAGACTATATGGGCCAGAGTAACATTTAATAGTCTCTCTCCAATTTGGCTCCATGTCTGACTCCTTGGCCTGTGACTGCCCTGACCCACCTGGACCAGCTGTGTTGTGGCCTGCAGCTATTATTAGCTGGAGAAGCAGGAAATCACAGGGCCTGGAGTAGGTCTGGCAGCTTGGCACAGGACACCAGCGTGTTAGTGTAACACTTGGTAGCAAGCCAACCTCAGGTCGTCACACGCACAACACAGGCGACCACTCTCTGACTGCTGTAAACCCAAGCTCGCACCACCTCGACCTCGTTTCCCGAGCGTCATCGCTGGCACCAAAGGCTGCTGGTTAAAATAGTTCCTGTGCGCTAGGTGCTGTTGTATTAAAAGTGCAGATGGGTACCGCGTAGGAATCCCCCCCAATATACGGGGGAAGTGACGCGGTCATGGCCCCCTAAATACCAGCGATGTCGCTCGGACGTGTCCAAGCGCGAGTTGGGGCCAGCTTGCTGTAAACCTTGCCGATTTAATTCAAGGCTTACAATTACAACTCGGCCATGTATATGTCATTATTTTCCCACAGGGATATACATTTCGTACCTCACATATCTTGACCAGTTAATCCCGAATGAAATAACCCGGTACATGTATATATGTTATTTAGATTGCCATGATGTCCATCTAGTTCTTACACAAGTTACAGCTTAGCCTTAGCCCTACCCTTTGTACTTCTCGGAAAGGGCATCTGAGGTTAGAAACATCTCTCCCTCCGCACTCATTGACACCATGAATAGGATAACAGTACTAAAGGAGTGCCGGTAGTCATCTTTTAACAAGGTGGGGGAGGGGGGGGGGGCTCTTATAAAATTGATCGCGGCCGACCCCTTTTTAGCTTTAATTTAACACTAACATGCAGGCCTTTTCCGCTAAAAAGGGGTGAAATCGTTATGCCCCCCCCCCCTCCAAAGGGGATACACTTTTTTTGCCCCCCCCCCCCCCGACCCATACCAATTATTTTTTTTATTAAAAATCCCCTGTCGTTCAGAAAAAAATAACTACTTGATTGATTGATTGAGTAGTTTAACGTCCAGCTGGGCATTTCTACACGTTATAAACTACTCAATCAATCAATTGATCAAATGATTACTCCCTCACGCAGTACAACTACTTAACTCTATAATGAATCCACATAGCCATGTACTCCCCTGTAATGATTATGTGATATGATACATATTTACGCTTTTATATTCATTAACTTAACTATTTTGGACATTTGCACCCCTCACTACCTTCACACCCTTTCAGTAAATTACATACAGCCACTGGGTCTATTACACGGCACCACTCCACATTCCTGGCCACATCTATCCAAATGATGGAATAAACCGGTCCTCAAAACATCCATATCACTGCTGAGTAAATATTTAATATGGTTGCTTGCAGAAATGTTAACTTTAAAAGCCCTACATTATTTCTGTACTTTAAGTGGACAGCAGCCGGATATGACAAATCGAGTTAGTATACACAATTGGACTCACTGTGTAAAAAGGAGTTGCCCTTCCTGTCTATTCAACTATGGACATTAAGTGCAGAACTCAAATTCGGTGAACATATGATATCCAAGTTTATTCTTTTTTCACTTTTTTGTTTGTTTGTTTCATGTTGTGGTTTTCAAAGAAATAATCTCAATATCAAGCTGTAGTATACATAAAAACGCCAAACGAGTGACACACAACATACTGAAGGTGTAACTTGATATGAATAGTACTGACTGTGTGCCAGTCCTGTGTCAGTGGGTGTTTCAATTTGATGTGATTTATCTTGTTCAGACAGAAGATGCATCTATAGCTGCCACTAAAAACATGTCACCCTACATCAAGGTGAAGGGTCAACAATACGGTTTGACAACCCACACAATACCGCCCAAACAATGCTGTAGGGGCGTGTTGATCTAGTCCCTTCTAACCTGGACTGATATTCTATACATCATAAGGTATACAAAGGGACACTCCCTGTGGATCAGACTTTGGAACAACCTTTAATATCAAATCTATTTCAATGGAATAAATTACAAACAGGATTTTACAGGGCGTGACAGGAGGGTAAGGTGGCATTGAACTCAAATGTCCTGTTTCTGAGTCAACTCTCTGTTCGCCTATGCCCTATGCTCCATTGCTTGCGATTGATTACAACTACTGACAATTACGCAATTGATATGGATGGGCCAGAAAATTGGTCAGGAAGAGCATGGTGAACGGTGTGAGGGCTAAATAGATTTTTTTATATTAAAGTATTACACATCAATACATATATGTGTTTGAATTGTATTGAGGGTGCAGAACGTTCACAAATGACATCGCCAGCTGGTGAGTAGAGGGGATCTTTGGGTTTGTGATGGAAGATGACTCAGCCCATATGCATTTGTTCAAAATAGTGACAAGCCTCACAAGCGCCTGTGTATGTGAGTGGAGGGGTGGGGGTCTTGAAAGGGGTCTCAAAATAGGGTCCGCAAATAGGAGACGTGATTTGTGAACGTTCTCGTGTATAATACTGCACGTATAGCGTGTGTTGTACGAATGGGGAGAGGTCAGTAGGGAGAGAGGGGGAGGGGGGAGTGTTAAGAGTGGGGTGGGATCGTTCCCCAGGTGCAGTAGTACACATACATGTACACGGTTAGTCAGGAGGGGTCGGCTCAGGTGACAGGGGAAATCAGTCTAAAAGCTGACAGTAATCATCCTAACAGGTGGTGCGTTCAGCATTAGTATATAGCTTAGCGGGGGAGGGGTTTGTAACTGTCTATTACAAGCTCAATTTCCTGGAGACGTGGATCCAAAGATCCAAACGAATCATGCACAAAATAGATCACAAATCTGCATTAAAATGACTTTGGATTCACCTCAGTGAATGTGTCGCTAACAATCTTTATGTTGTAAATGCTTCAAGGTAATATACGACACATTTCACTTCGATGAAAATTACTGCCATCAGAACATTAGGCCTATCCCGATCCTATATAAATTTTCTGGTTTCTGCATGTTGGCTTTGTTACAACAATTATGAGCAATCTATACAGATTTACATAAATGTATTAATGTGCTATTTCGTCTATATAATGTAAAGTGTGAAATCAAATTACCAGCACTTGTATATTAAAATCATGACAAACTCTCTGGTGCCTCAAATTCCATAATCTACATCATAAGGCATAACCTCATTACACCACACAAGAGACACGAAACGCAGGGCAGGTGGTAAGTGAAAGCTGTAATCACACAGCATTCTGACATGCATGGGGCTATATATACTCAGTTATAGGGCACGAGGGAAATTACACTTTAGGCCACTTTTTTCTTTGAGCAACGTGCCCGCCATACTTGGATTGGATCCCTTGATCGGAAGGGAGGGGGCATTGGATCCCTTGATCGGAGGGGGGGGGGGGGGGTTGTTGCGCGCTTTGCGCGAAATATCCACCCACGGTATCCAGACAACTCGTCCACTCACCAACTCGCCCACTACCAACTCGCCCACCATTTTTTATGGTCATCTCGCCCACTGTCCAAGTCGCCCACTGTCCATGTCGCCCACTGTCCAAGTCGCCCACCCTCCAAGTCGCCCACTATCCAAGTCGCCCACCCTCCAAGTCGCCCACTGTCCAAGTCGCCCACCACTGTAGGGAGGTGGGAGTCAGGGCTTAGTGCAAATTACCCCTAAAATATTTTATTTTTTAAACTTTAATGAACATGGCTAAGGACACATACAACCTTATCAATAGGGTTGTTGTTTTTCGAGTTACCTATATAAGATCTTGATATACAATGTATCTCTGTTGCCTTCTCTTGGGCCAACAGTAGGGGGGGGGGAGGTTGGAGGGGTAAGGAGCGGGAAAGGGGCAGCAGATTAACATTCCTTAATCTAAATGATATATTTGTCTTATCCCTCACCTACTCGCCAGGGTATTATGATTATATCCTTCAAATTCAAGTTTTGTTCAACGGATTCTAGGGCAATAATATCTGGTATCTTAGAAATATAACCAGGTAACCCCCACCTCCCAAGCATTATAATATGGTGGGCGAGTTGGTAGGTGGGCGAGATGGTAGATGGGCGAGTTGGTGGGTGGGCGAGTTGGTAGGTGGGCGAGATGGAAGGTGGGCGAGATGGAAGGTGGGCGAGATGGTAAGTGGGCGAGATGGTAGTGGACGACTTGGTGAGTGGGCGACATGGTAGTGGACGACTTGGTAAGTGGGCGAGTTGACTGGAATTCGTGGTCCATGAGCTGGGGCACTCAGACTGCGATGACTGTTGTGATTCCTGACATGCTGCCCCCAATACTAGTGGTACAATATGTCACCAGCTCTTCTAGGGACTGTGGGTGTTTTGTGGCGAGTCGTGTTCCAGGGTTATGGGTACTACATATGTATCTATAGGAGAGCTTTTTTTTTTAACCCCCCCCCCCCCTCCCCCGTTGATTAAAAAAAAAAGCTCTCCTATAGATACATATGTAGTACCCATAACCCTGGAACACGACTCGCCACAAAACACCCACAGTCCCTAGAAGAGCTGGTGACATATTGTACCACTAGTATTGGGGGCAGCATGTCAGGAATCACAACAGTCATCGCAGTCTGAGTGCCCCAGCTCATGGACCACTACCAATCCATTGATGAGTGGAGTCGGAGGCGCCAGTAGTAGGGACCTTTAGCAAACCCGACGTAGCTCATTAAACGCAGACGTAGTAGTGCTAAAGGGATAGGCTACGTCTACGTTTATTGAGCTTTTACGTGGTTGCTAAAGGTCCCTAGTAGCTACACACACACCACACGCACGTCCAGACCTAGCACTACATGTAGAGGAACCCCTAGGAGACAGTGGAGACAAGGTCAAAGGTCAAACCACAGTGACCTTACCAATCCGCTGTGGTCATCTGAGAACACACCACTGCTCCCCACCTTCCATACACCACGACTCTGTGGTTGCAGACACATTCTGGGAACTGACCGCTTTTCGCGGGAGTTCCCCCTGCAGGGTCAGGGTGTTTGCTTTTGTTGTGTGATTACTTGGTGTTTTTTTGTGTTCATTTACATTTTCTATGTGTTTCTCAATAATGCATGTACCGTAGTAGACATGGAGACTTATTCCAATGCCATCAATTCATAGAATTTCATTTCCCTGTAAGTTGCAGGCTACTTATACATATAAGTAATAGATACCCTACAAGTAACTGAGTGTATGTAATAGATAGACAATGGTTATGAAAAGGTATACAGAATTAACCACAGCTTTCTGGTGGGGCCAGACGAGGGCGAAGCCCAAGTCGCCCTACCAGAAAGCTGTGGTTAATCCTATTTACCTTTTCATAACCATTGTCTATCTGATTTAACCCTCGGGTATGCAATATACCCAACGTGTGAAGCCTTTGTTTCAGCCGCCCATCGTGGGTTAAGTGAAAATAACCAAGGTGTGAAGTCCTTTGTCTTGGCCGTCCACCGTAGGTTAAATATATATATTGTATTATAAATTACCAGCAGCTTCGCTGCAGGCATTTGGTGCCATCCGTGAGAAGAAACCTGCAATAACAACATGGCGCTGGGCGAGAACGCAACTACCGACCAGGACCCAACAAAATTGCCTCAGGTGAACTGCATCATGGGAGCCGTATCGTTATTAATGTGGTCCTAACAAGGGCGTGGCAAGCATTTTCAAAGTAGGAGACTGAGGGGTATTTTGACCCTTTTTGACCCCTTTTCGCTTGACTTTTTTGGTTTGACCTTTATTGTGGTTGGTCAAAAGTGTGTGTGGGGGGGGGGGGGGGGACATGCCCCCCCCCCCCCCCTGTTGCAAAACGTGATCAACATTAAATGTGAATGTATGAAGCCATCAAACAAGAGTAGATGATCGGATGGTTTATGTTATCATAATTTAAGACAGTTGTTGTATGTTTCGTCTTGGGTCCTCAATAATACTGGCATGATGGGTGGAGCTTCCGCCGTCCCCATAGTAACCGACTTGGTTATGAAAAGAGGGAAGGGACACTAAAGAGTTCCACAGGTAATTGCCTCATGGCTGGAATCCGTCCAAAGTGTTTATAACATTCTTGACATGTCTTTGTCTCCCTAACAGAACAATGCAAGTACAAATGGCCATGTAGCAGGTTGTCACAGTTCAGAGAACCTCCATTCTCTGCTTGTGTTGGGACTGAGGGGTACGAGGTGTGTGGGCGAGTTGGTGGGTCTGGATATCATATCTAGGGTAACCTCAGTTTACTTCTTTTCAAAATCTATCAACAAATAATGTACATTGGTGCCATTAACAATACATATCATGGAATTTACCTTCTACCCCCCCCCCCCCCCCCAAAGAAAAAAGTCTACGGTATGTATGATGTGAGCTCAAGTAAAAAGTTAAAAAGTCGCCTGGAAATGATTTGTGTGTTGTACATGTTATGCATGTGCTAATTCAATACACACATGTATATTCACTTTTGATTGTAAAACAACTGATATCCCTGTTATCCCATTCAATGAATGGTATATGTGATATATATCACATGTGAACCAGGGCTTTTTTTTTGCGATACTATTGTTTTCATTTAGTTGGTTTTTTTTCACTGTATTTATCTATAATGTTTAAAATGAAAATGAAATGTAAGTAAAGATTGAATATGTGATTAACATCGCAAGCGACTCAGGGTCAGGGTGATAAAGGGATTGAATTGATGGACTAAATCATGTGTCACACTAGTATGTTATCATATTTCAGCTGAGCCGGTGGGTGTGGGCGAGACGGTGGGTGTAGGCAAGCTGGTGATGTGTGGGTGAGCAAGTGCGCCTAGGCAAGCAGGTGGCTGTGGACGTCAGCGCCCGGTGGCACGTAACCGCCGTTTTACGTCTCGGCCGAAAAGCGAGTCGATCAGAGCGTCAGCAGCGACACCATCTCCGACGAGACTCTGCAGTCTGCACCGTGTTGCTCGCTTTTGTAGTCCACCTGAGCATGCGCAATATTTAGCACAGTATGTATTTCATTCCATCCAGCACGCTACCGGTGAAATTTGTCTGTTTTATAGTAGTATTTCACTGTTTTAATCCACTGCCGATCAGTCTATCACGTTTGCATAGATCTAATATATTAAGGCTATGAATGTGAACCAGGGCATCTGTACTTCTCTTCATATGTTACAGAAATAAAGAATTTCAGCTTTTGTAAACAGGCCGCCCTGATGATTTTTGGTGTTTTTCCGTCATCCACCATGTAAACTATGGCCTTACCTTCATTTTCATGAAGGTTACCGAAGGTAGAGGCAATATTGCGGCCTCAGAGCGTCTCAAAAAGCGTCTCACCCCGTTTTTACATAAATATGAAGAGCATTTCATGCAAAGTGACACTTCATGAAGGTCTGTAGTTTGCTTGAAACCCCATCCTCTAGCATTAAGCTGAAAAAGTTGGTTTTGTGCTGTTTAAGTGACTTTTTTGGACTACATTGTATCAATTTTGTATATGAAATATTGCTTCTTTTGTTTCAATATTTGATGGCATGGATTAGCATTGATCAAGACTTGTATGCTGCAGCATTTAAATATTTTATTTGCAGGTTTTTCACAGCAAAATAACACCCAAAAGGCAAGGGATTTTTTTTGGCAAAAATCAGAAAAATACCTGTCGTATAAGAACCTGGCACAGGTGTGCCCTGGTTCAATAACAGTATATCAACACGTTTACTACTTCTATTCACTGTATTTTACAGCAGGATTTCCGGGTGTGCCTAGAGGCAAGTGTCAGTCGTTAGCACCTTAAGGTGTCCGTTCCTGGGAATAAAATGGTTTAAGGTCCCCACAAACTCTCTACCTATTACCTACCCTCAACCCTACTTGTCACCCTAGAACTGTCTGGGTTGGCTTACCTGTATGCTACCTTTACCACTTGTGTCATGCTTGGCTGCTCAGGTCACTGTCATTTGTTACTATGGCGAACTGATCCAAACCGTCTCATCTGCCTTCATGATGTATGTGACCCTATCAGCCTGTTACATATTAACAACCCCCATTTCATGTATGTAAATACATTTAAGCTGTGTATACCTGCATTTCCATTTTATTTTTTTGAAATAAAAGATTTCCTATGCTTTAGCACTGAAGGGCCGTATTCAATGCCCCCCATTGAATACAATGTGGCCGTATTCAATGGGCTGGGAAAGTATCTGCGGCTTCGTGGGATATGGCCCCAGCCCCCACTCGTGAAATACAACAGAGACAGCATCAATGGGCGTTGGCGTTTGTCTATCTATGTTATTCAGTAATTCTGTACACTATCTGTAGACTGAAATCCAGTCTCATCCTCTCAACGCACTATGGAAATACTTGTATATTTAACACAGTTCTGCTGCTAGCAAACACTGCTGCCCTATGTAACATGACATGAAGATTAAACATCAGCCTTTATCCAAGACCATCCTGCTTCATTCTCCATTCTCCTCTCCCAACTCAACAAACACTCCTCCTTATGAATCCGCATCTTCAGGGACACTTCGCGGAAGGTCATCGTTCTTGGGGTTGAAGGTCGTGGCCACACTCCACTTCATGATGGAGGTCAACAAGGACAGATCAGGGATTACACTCTCCAAGCACAATGTGTCGTGTGGTGGTATCCTGTACGTGCTGCAGCCGTGGGGCTCAGGGGCAGCCATCTTGACCTCTAACCCACATAGTAGACCCACTCTCCGAGACACTTGTCTCAATAAGAATGTACTGACTGACAGATGACCCTTGTGTCTGGTCTTTGTGTATGTTACTACACATCACAGGCACTGGGCCTTGGTAGTACTATCTAGTACATGCTAGCACAGACTAATGAATAGCCATGTGCATCCCACGATAGGCCTGATGTACATGTAGACATTTACACGTTGTTATAGTGCTTTCATTATCACTGATGTCACGAGAACATCTTAGATTCTCTTAGCTGTGAGACGCAATGTAAAAGTGTCATCTACCAGTATCTAGCATCTGCTAATCACCATGCTGCGTTTCTTTTATCTAACCAGGCTGAATTATTTTATAGCAACTATGATCAAACAGACTGAATTCGTATGAATAGCAAATACAATCACGCAGAGTGAATTCGTTTATACATGTATCAACTATGTACAATCAGACAGACTGAATTTGTGAACAAATTGCCAGATTTGCCTCAAGCAGCTTGTAGTATAACAAAACGTGTCTTTGAGGTCAGAGGTCAGTGGAACCCGTACGTCACAATGGTGTAGGGTGCTTACCCTGGTGTAACCCCCAATATAACTCGTCACCTCAGGTATGGTGGAGCAGTGATGGGATGGTGGATTGGGGCAGGGCAGTGTAGCTGCTAGTGGCAAGTGCATGTCCCCCGGCTATATACTATAGGCCACTCTAAGCTACTATATAGTACCCGGTAAGTGTAACTGTAAGTGGGCATGTGGGTTGTGGTTTAAACTTTTAATGTACACCTATGACCATTATCCCCTACTCCTCCCACCCCATCACCCCTCCCGCCCACCTCATCACCTGGGCTTTATATAAACTACACACTGACTAAGGTGGAGGGGATACCACAATACTCACCGACTTGATTTCACTTGGATTCACTTAATTATGGTGGCAAGGATTGGCGGCTACAATAGTTGCGTTCTATTTGTGGCAAAGTGCTTCACAACTTAAAAAGGTTGCAGCTAAGGCAATGAGGGTGGTTAAGTATGTTAGATTGGGGAGGAAGAAAAGTACAGAAAAGTTGCTGGTACAATATACTACAGTGGAATGTCCCTTCTCGAAGGATGCGACTGTTGTCACCTTGTCTTTCAATACTACATTTTGTATTGTGTTACATGTATAAATCGTCGACTTTTTCTCTCTCACTGATAGCTGAGGTACTCCATGTACCGTAAAACCTCGCTTATAGGTCGATTTATATTTGGAATTTATTTTTGCTATAGGTCGAATTTTCACCTCTCAAGTCCAATTCGACCTATAAGTGAGGTTTTGAAAAAAAGTAAAATTATTTCGGCACCCACAATAGGTTAATTTTAATGCTGTAAAAACACTTTTTAGGGCATTGTTTTTTCATGTAAGGCTTATTTCATCACACCACATGTTGGGAGTCATCTTTAGGACAGAATATCATGACTATTACTCACTTTGGCTATAGGAAAAGGGTGGTCATGGGGGGTCTGGGTTGGGGTGTGGCCCCCTCAAAAAATCTCAAACTCCAATTCGACCTATAAATGAGGTTTTCCAAAAAGTGAAAGCTTTTTCCTATAAGTCGATTTTTTCCCTCAAAATTCCAATTCGACCTATGAGTGAGGTCGACTTATAAGCGAGGTTTTACGGTAGGCCTGGTCAGGCTACACTCTTTAAACCTTGCTCTAGAATATACCGCTAGATAAAGAAAATGTCACTTTAAAGTTGGATTGAGAAGAGAACCCATGTTATTTAAAGTATGTTTGTAATCATTGTGGCAAATACAATGGACAGGTAGGTGATGGGTTAAATTGTGGAGCTCCGGGGGTAGGGGAACTTATTTGGAGAGGGAGCATAAGGTATATTTTCATTTTCAAATATTTCCTAGACTCTAGGAATAACAATACCATGGAATAATGGCCTCAAGGGTGTTTTAGGTGAATACTGTTTCTACAATTGCAAGGGCTTGTACTGGAGATTTGTCCACGTTTCCCACCCCACCCTGTGAATGGATAGCTGGACACCCGTGGTGTCCCGCAGTGGACACCTGTGTGTCCACACCTGGACACTGACCGTCCACCCCCTACCCCCTCTGTAACCAGTGTCTAACCAGGCTTCTGCTGCTGGGAACAAGGGGCACAGTGAGGGGCAGTGAAAGGCAATACAGGGGGTGGGTTAGCTGTTCACTACACAAAACCTCAGCCTTTCACTTCATGCTTAAATATCATCCAAACCTAAAAATTCTAGTTCGGCAAGACCATTTTATGCCCACAATTGCTCGTGTAAATTTACATGTTTAAGGATAGTTAATAAACTAATCGACAGTATGTGGAGAAAGACTCTTAATGGTGTGAAAATGTTGATATACGTTTAATGCAAATGGCTATGGAGATCATACACATCAGTATTCACACCTTCAGGCTTAGAGAGGGTTTAAAGACCCCTTTAAATTCACAGCTTTTCACGGCTTGCCTCCTAAGTGGGGCAGGGATAAGCGTAACGAAAGGAGAGAAAGTCTCTTGGAGCCTCGTCTAGTGGTAATTGTCGAGGGTTGGTTCGCTAGATGCCCAGCGGGGAACATTTGTAAGGTGCTATAGTGGCTTGTTTAGAAATAGATCGGGGTTCAGTCGAGCTGAAGACGCCAGTAACTTGCTGGGTTGAAGTCAGTCCGTACTCGGAGGGAGTACCCTCAGTGCATACTGCATAGCCGTGCAAAGACTATAGGAAACTCGAAAATCAATGAGAAAGTTGTCGTCTAAGAAGAGACTGCCAAAGAAATACAACAAGGTACTCACGATGGCATAACAGCATACGTTAAGATTTGCTACCTTATACATCCATCTCAGTATCATGACCCTTGACTGCAGCTGGACCCATCTCATTGATTGTAGCCTATCTATAAATATACAGCAGTCCAACATTATAGCACTCCAATGCACTATATGGATATATATCTAAAACTGGACATCGACATCCATGTAACAGAAAGCTATATTTATTAGAAGTAGAAATCCATGAATATCTATATGAAGGAGAACACCATGTTCATGCCTATATGTCTGTGTGTATGTTCATTTCGAAATTCAAGATTGCAACCATTGATTGAATGCCACCATGCTTTCAATGTAATCTCGAATTGCAGTTGCAGTAGTTTGATACTAATAAAAAAAAAATCTATTCTATTTTTCTTTCATGAACAGTTGGCATCCCATAGATTCAAGATGGCTATCACTTATTGAATGTCCCGATGCTTGAAATGCAATCTTGACTTGTAGTTGCATTAATTTGATACTATAAAAAAAACAAATCCTATTTGATTTTTCCTTCATTCAACCCATTCAAGATGGCTACCATTTACTAAATGCCACAATGCTTTCAGTGCAATGAAGAATTGTAGTTGCATTAATTTGATATCTATATAAGAACATTTCTATTTGATACCTTTTTCAAACACAGTTGGCACCCCATAGGTTTAGGATGGCCACCATTCATTGAATGCCACAATGCTTTAAATGCAATCTTGAAATGTAGTTGCATTAATTTTAAACTGTTAAAAACATCCAATTTAGTTGTTTTTTTCATGAAGAGTTGGCACCCCATAGGTTCAAGATGGCCACCAATCATTGAATGCCATAATGCTTAAATGCAATCTTGAGTTGCTGTTGCATTAATTTGATTCTTAAAAAAAAAACTTTCTTTTTTTTCTTTCATGAACAGTTGGCACCCCATACATTCAAGGTGGCTACCAGTCATTGCATGCCACAATGCTTTAAGTGCAATCACAAATTGTAGTTGCATTAATCTGATACTAATAAAAAAACTAATTCTATTCTTTTTTTTATTTATGAACAGTTGGCACCCCATATATTTAAGATGACTACCATTCATTGAATGCCCCGATGCTTGAAATGCAATCTCGAATGGTAGTTGCATCAATTTAATGCTAATAAAAAACAAATTCTTATCAATTTTTCTTTCATGAATATTTGGCACCCCATAAGGTGGCCACCATTCATATTAATGCAAATAGAATGCTTTAAGTGCTATCACGACTTGTAGTTGCATTAATCTGATACTAAAAAAAAAAAAATCTATTTGAATTTTCTTTCATGAACAGTTGGCACCCCATAAATTAAAAATGCACCCAGCACCCAGGTCAACAGCTATATACAGACACGTGTACCTCCCCTGCCTGTTCTCCCTCAATGCACAGTGAAGAGGGTGGGAGGGGGTGACCATCAACAGTGCATAAACACTTTGATTGGATGACAATGCAGTTTTTATATTACAACCTAAATTTGTGCAACGAAAATCATCAAGAAATACTAAGTATTTTTTCCAAAGAATAGCTTTTCTAGAATGGCTCGGTATTCAGGAATCCTACTGCGAATAAAATAATGTCAAATTCTAATTCTAAATACCTGAAAATTGAGAAATGCTGACGTTCACGGGTTATGTAGGAAATGTACTAAAAACAGCAAAAAAGGGCAACAAAACCCTAATTTTCTCAAAAACTGTTCAGTAGGATTTTTTCTAACTGAGGTTCCACTGTTTTCTACCCTCATATTACACATTGGCATAGAGAATATATTGACACCTAGTCAGGATTTTGCGCTAGGAGCAATCTGTGAGGCGAAAAACAGCCAAAATGAGCCACTGGTCTGAAGTATAAAACTGGGCATCGATCACTATAGAGCTACAAAGAGACAGAGAATCGATGTCCAGTAATAAGCCTAAACTACTTAAAGCTTCTGCAGCCAGTTGCCCATTCGTCAAGACATATTCAGGGTTGTTGTTTTTTGTCACAGTCATGCCAGGTTCTACAGTGTTTAACAAATCAGCCATATTGCCGAACAGTTTCTAGACTCATTTTCTGACACCTTTCTGCTCCCAGACCTCACAATACCTGTGTCCTCACCCTGTACTCAGGGTTACCCCCGGGGTTACCCTCATCTGACACTACTTACATTGTCTGTGCTAAAAACCTGTTTGCGCTGCCAGTATTTGCCTGGTTCTAAGTCTGAATGTTAAACACAGACAAGGCCAGGTGTATGTATTGCTATGTATGTATGTACCTGTATCTGTGTGAAGTGGGTAAATGTTGGGGGATGGATTCTTGTACACATATCCGACATTAGGGACAATAATCCACATTGTCTACATGACCCATCTTTATGATATGGAGTTTTATCAATCATCCCAAGATAGTAGCACTGGTCTTCAAACCGCCGATACATGTACCGATATACATCTGATGTCACAGATGAGAAAACTATCTCTCACTCACCTACATAATATTAAAGACCAAAACCTTCAACGCCAAATGATTTCGATAGAAATTTTACTTTCTAGTTCACAATGTCACATATACATGGCCCCAGGGGGAGGGGAGTGTGCCAGATCACCAGGTAGCCATGCTGGGTACTGGGTGTCGGGGTGATTATTAGCCGTGTCGTCACCATTTGTCATCAGGTTAGCCCCAGTGTAGTGTGGAGTCATGGTTGTCAGTGCTGCTAGCCGAGTGAAGGCCAGGCAGGGGATGAAAGGGGCACGGTCATATATCATACACCTTGAAGCCCCCCTCTCGGCACCAATACATATATGGGGTATCCTAGACATCTCTTAGGCCAAAGATCTAGATACAATTTCATATATGGTCGTGCCCCAAAAAGAGTTGCTTATGCCAAACTGTTGCCTCCCTACCATCTACACTACACTACACTTTCAGTCATCTCCATTTTGGTTAGTTGTCTCTCTTTAAATGTCCTTTTTTTTTTTTATACATGTACCACGTAGGATGGTGGTGGGGGGGGGGGGCATGCCCATGCCTTCCTGTTCACTGCATAATGCCTACAGACCAATCCTCCATCCAACTAACCTCAACTATGCCAGCC
This sequence comes from Harmothoe impar, assembly GCA_947462335.1. Lineage (NCBI taxonomy): Eukaryota > Metazoa > Annelida > Polychaeta > Phyllodocida > Polynoidae > Harmothoe > Harmothoe impar. The sequence goes on along the minus strand of OX381706.1, from coordinate 41,756,571 downwards.
TCGTTGGGTATGCCTTAGAATACGTGTATGTATATACTCATGTGATGTAACCGCCAACCCACAGGTTGGAGGGTTGGGGTAGCTGAAGGTGGAGTGGGCGACAATCTGAGTAACACCTGCCGTAAATTCTCGCGTATAAGCGTAACTCTCGTATAAGCCCCGAGTTTGGGTCGATCCTATAAGCCGCACTGGCCATCTGATTACGGTGGATTTAAAACTGTACTATAGTAGCAAAAACTCGCGTATAAGCCGCACCCTGACTCTTGGCCAATCTGACCCTTGCACTACCCGCAGCTTCTACCCGAGAATTTACGGTGGTAGTTATCGTTATGGCATGTTGGTGGCAGTGATAAATCATGGTATTGATGTTTTAATTCTAATTATGTACAAATTGTCTGATAAGCGGAGTTCGGAAATCAAAATTGAAAACGGGTTCAATTATTGTGAAGTTGTCTCTCAGTTAAAGAGCTGAATGGCCCTAGACCCCTAAATTCGACATGGCGACATGGGCATTTCTTAAATTCGACATGCGACATGAGGCCTAGTGACATGCGACATGAGGCTTAAAAAGATAGTGACATGGGCCATGGATAGTTCTTAAAATCGACATGGGACATGAGCATTTTTAAGCGACATAGACATGCGACATGGCCATTTCTTAAAACCGACATGCGACATGGGGAACCCCCCATCAAGGGCCCCAGCTGAGCTAACAGCCATGGCCGTGTGTGGGCAGTGAGGGCGGGGAGTGCAGAGTGGATGGAGGCATGGCTGGAGGCTGTGATGGGAGGTAGGGAGGTGGGGAGGACGGGTTGGGTCTGGGATGGATGCAGGACCTTGTTCTCACCTAATCAGGGGTGAGGGTGAGATGGGTACCTCCTGGCCCACCTCACAGCTGGCACGTCGTCTCAGCCATGCCGCACACAACCCCTGCCAACGGTATACTCTGTGTACATCTAAAGTTGCAGGCCACCCACTCTTAAACCTATACCACATTTAAATCTAAAGTATCTGATTCATGTATTTACAGTGTTGCCGAAATTACGCCGGCACACCGGCTTTTGCCGGCGTAGAATCTTAATGGCCGGCGTAGAGCCTTAGGACGCAGGCTAGAATGGCCTGCCATAATCCCAGCTTTCAAATGGTGAAAGAATTGTTCAAATCAGCCAATTAGAAGTGAAGATAGGACTATATTTATATCTGACATTTTACAATTTCTTTTAAGTTTGTGCATAGTATGAAACAAGTTATAATGAAGTTTATGAAGGTACCTTGAAATATCAAAACTCATATGGCCTGCGCGAGAAACAAATGGCCTGCGTAAGATGCCAAGACGAAGGCCACATTGGCCTGCGTTGAGAAAAAGTTTTCGGCAACACTGATTTATAATAAACTCTAATACCGGGTGCCTACACATCTCCCCCTAGCTGAAAGTATGGGATGAAAGGGGCCGTATTCCTAAGTAGCACACCAGAACATTGGCTGACCAAAGATACGGACATTAGAACATTGACAACATTGGCCTATGGGCCCCAGTGTTGCCGAAAAGTTTTTATGCAATGTGGCCTGTGTAGCGAGGTCTTACACAGGCCATCTGTCTTCTACACAGGCTATTTGAAATTGGCGTGTATATATTGATGTCATATAGGGGATTTTACACTAATTTATATTGATGAATACAGGTGATTTTCTTAATGAGAACTGTCAAAATGTATTGAGAAAAGTGTAAATCCATTGAATAATGGTTACATAACTTTCAGTCTACTAGGTCTATCTGAAAAATTCTTTCACGGCTATATAGCTAAGATCATGGCCGGCCATTGTGGCTGATGTCTGATGGCCTCACATCGGCCATTACGATTCTACATCGGCAAAAGCTGATGTGCCGATGTCATTTCGGCAACACTGCTACAGTACTACAGGTTATGGACATAAACAACAGATATGGATATTATAATATTGGCCTAGTGCAGATATGGATACAGGTAAATCCTATAATCCGCACTAGGATTCTCTTTCATGTATTATCTGCGGGTAACATGTGGGAATTGACGGTACTACAATGTGGCTTATAGGCCTCGATTACTGTGGAACCGACAGCACCTTGCTATATTAATGTAGTCCCCATGGTCATAATGAGCAGTCAACAACCCTACCGCCCATCAAATACCATTATGAAGATTGCTTTGATACATTGTTTAATGTGATTTCAATTATGAGATTGGACACTCAGACTGAGAAGCTAAAATGGTTTAGTTATTAGCATCATCACGCGAATGTCCCTACACAAATACAACACCAGCATGATTAACCGCAGACCCTTTCAATCATATTTCAACAGGCAGTTTCAACGCTAAAATTTCCCTAAAAGCAAGATTCATTTAATATGAAGCATTTCATTATTTATAAAACTAATTTTGCTCTTTTGAGTCGGTAACACCTCTTTTCTTGGTATATGTTAAATACCGGGGTTAAATAGTACAAGCGTATGGGATGTACGTACTTAGTACACATGCCCCAGCTCTTCACACATCATTTCACGTTATTTCACAGTCTCTATTGATGGGGATGTACAAGTCGATTTTGTATTGATTTACCTGTGTCTTACATATGGATACCATGTACCTACCGTTAATGTATCATATAGGCACTGCTGCTAAATCAATACACAGATAAATCAGGATAACCGAATACATGTATCATTGGAAACATGTCTATGTGTAGCTCTGATTGTCATTGATTCTAATTGTAGCCTTTACGTTTATTAGGTGGACCTGTGGCGGGACCTGTAGCTTCGATCCTGACACGCCCAGGTAAATGCCTAGTGTAAGAGACTCAGATTGTGTTCAAGTTACCATATAATGATTCTCAGGCCCTAATGATCATAATATACTCAGAATCAGAAGTTTATTGGCAAGCTGGAAGAGCAGGCTGAAGAAATAGGTCATATCTCTGAAGGACCGGATATGTGTATTTTCAACCACCCTGAATCTCTCCTTGAGGCTTTATAATAGATTTGCACCGGTTTTCATGACTGAGTTTGAAGAAAGATCAACTTACCCGCGTTCGGTCCATAGGATTTGCGAAATCGAAGGAGTCTGGTGCCACGAATAGGTATCCACATTTTGAGACTTTGCGTAAAACCTGAGATTGAAAACAATGCATTGATTTACTTAAGGTTATCAAATAGTAGGTTTATCTTAAGGGGTTACCATGCAGACGTTTGGTGACAGGAAAGTATGATCACCATGAATGCCGTTATTTCGGAACTTAATTATTACATTGCATTATGTTAACATTAATCGGATTAGAAGAGCATTAAAGGTATCAATTTCCCGCACTTAACCCAAATACTAATAAGAAATAAGGTACATAGTCCCTTTACACAGGGAAAAGGTTGGTACTTATAAGCAATGTTGAGAACGGTAGGCCAGGCCAGGTATATATGTGTGTGTGTCAGGAGACCTATTACTTGTGAGTTCACCTAATCATCTGGCTCGCTGCCATGAATGTTAAAGTAACCCTCTGTGGCAGATCGACACATTACATCTCTAGACCTTAAACTTGACTTTAGGATAACCTTGTTGTGATTCTTATCATTTTTATAATTGAATTTCCCCTTACTTTGGATATATATCGCAGGCCACTTTTCTTATTGGTTACCGTATATTGTGAAACCATGATCGGTCCAACTCAAAAAGTCCTAAAATGCAGAATTTAAGTGTGGGGGAAAAAAGACAGATCTGAGTATAGTAGCGGAGAGTAAACACCCTCCTCAACCCTTAGACGAGTAGTACCAACCCGAATGATATTCTTCATCTTTCATTTCGGAAATATTAATCATTTTCAACACAATTTTATGCACTTGTACATATGTATATACTCTTTTTCCCTGTCTTTATAACGTCTTAGGTAAGAGCATTATGTGTTTTTTTGTTGTTATTTTAAGTATAAGTCAGTATATCATATGTGACCCCAGAATGGAATCGTTATGCCATAGGCTAATCCCATGAATTCGTACCTTAGAAACTATGTACTATGGCCTTAGCGACTTTCATGATTTAACCTCACATTCCATTCTATTCAAGCATGGTTAAATTTATGTTTTATCTTTTATTTCTTAGCAAATTCAGGCATATTATTTTTTGTTTTCAGTAACCGTACTCTGGTATCTGCTGCGTCTTTTACAAGGGTTTACTCACACACAAGAGTTGGATTACGGTATTCGCCCTATTAAAGTATTCACATTTTGTATATATATATATATATATATATATATATATATATATATATATATATATATATATAAGTATTGTTCGTGCCACTACCTTTTGGATAAGGTATAGCAGTCCAGTCTGCAGCACAGTGGCTGCTATATCAAGACTTGAGCCTGAGTCACCAAGTAATGTAAACACCAACCACTGGGCCAGAGCCTGGCATTTTCTATAAAAAGATTGATTGTGTTATATACATTAGTTTTAACATGTGACCCAGGGCATAAGTAATGGATACATTTTGAATACCAGTACATAAAAACATGTCCAAACATTAAATGATTCTGGGTGAGGGTGATCAAGTGATCGATTGAAAGATTAAAGCTGTGTTAGAACTAAGGGTATCACAGAGCGCAAATACAAAGCGAGGTGGATTCTCTACACTATCCTCCATAGAGCAGACACGCAGGGAGACCAGTTGAACAAATTGATGTACTCTGTATCTCTAGGAAAAAATATAAAATCTTTGAACTTGAACTTGTAAATCAGTTTTGAAACAAGGAATGATTTGCCAATTCAAAGAGCAAAAACGCGATTCCTATTTCAAAACTACCCTCAAATCATGTGCCACTATTCCATTTCAGACAAGCGGGTGTGTATAGTCCAGTCAGTGTGTTCGATTTTTAATAAGAATTGTGCATTTTGGTATTAAAGCATGAAAATCGGCACAGAGGTACATAAGGGTATACCGATCATTTTTGGATATAGACCCATTCTGGAATTTTGTTTCCTTGGATACGGTTGCTATGGAAACCTTCCAAGGTGAAATGTTGATATTTCCAGTGGATTGTAGGTGCTATAGCACTACTAATGACATCAAACTTATCTGTAAGCTTCATTTTAGTATGATAATTGATTTTGTATATTATCTGATTATGTTGACCTCCTATGGTGGGTTGTTGCCTAGCAACAACCAACATTTTTGTTGATTTCCCTAGCAACCGCCCTAAAAAATCACTTATGAGAAGCCTATTGATACTAAGCACCACTGAGTTGATTCCTCATGTTTCAAAAGTGTCAATTCTTGCTTTACCTGAGTCAACAGCTCCCTAGCAACAGACATTCCAATTGTTTCCTCCCTAGCAACACAGACCTAAGGCTATGCTTGTGTATTTCACTATCAGAAATTACCCTAAACACATTGTGAGGAAGTAAATAGATTGGTTGTAAGGGGTGAAAAACAGGTAAAGTTACATATTACATTAGTGCAGAGCTTGAATATGGCTGATTTTCAGAAGTTTCATATTGTTGCCATGGAAACCTTCTTTTTAGACAAAGGAGATATATCATACAAGCTCAACATATTTTTATTTGAATATAAGAAAATATTTACTAATTTTTGGTCCCATTCATATCTCCATATCTGCTATTTGAATTTTTACTAAACTAAATAACAAAAATAAACTGATTTGTACTAAACTAAGATGTAGATCTTCTGCTGACTCCTGCCTTGACAACAACAATAACAGACACAAGATTTGTCACCAGATTTGAACTTCTGATGTTCTATGTGCTACACAGCTTTTTCAAGGTGAGTGACACAAAATCCTTTTATGTGTTTTTATGAATGATGTATTATAGACATTTAATTGAAGTAAACTGAACAAAAAAAAGGTTTGATTCAATGAACAAAAGATGTTTTTCTTTTCAAAACAAAATGCTGTTCGTGGTTTCAAGATCTGCCACCAGGGGTCAGCACTGTCTAAATCTAAGAATTTTTAGTTAAATACATCAATTTCATCGACTCATATTTGATTGAATATTGGAACCAAGAGACTTTTTAGGGTATGGCAAATCATGTTAAGGGACCATAAGTTCCAAATCAATCCATATATAGTAATAATTGGAGTGGGCTATGTTCGCTGTAACGCTATGAAACTAGGTCAAGCCCACTCTTATATAGTCACCCTGTTTTTTTGTGCAGACATGTTTTGCCTGATCTGTTACAACTTGATGAAATATCCTGTGGACTATTTGAGCTATATCATTCTTTTGCAAAACACCTCAGGTATCTATATCTGTAAAAAGAAATGGGAAAAAAAGAAGTTAAATCACCTAAAATAAGAGATTTCTTTAAAAAACTGAAAAAAAACTCAGATTCTGCCAAAAAAAAAGTGAATGTTGGGAGAATGTAATTTTCTACATGATTTCAGTATTGTACCATTTCAAATATTGCTCTGTTGTATTCCCTACTAAAAATGGTGATAACTCCTGTTGTTAGTTTAATGAAAATACTTAGCATCAAAACAATATATTGATGTGAAGTTGGCGTTTTTTGGCGCTCGCCATGTTGGATTTCGACAATTTTCTGCGTGCCGACGAGTCGATATCTCCGGATCTACTTCGTTTTCAGTGTTGCGACCTGTCCCATTGTCTTAACTTTCGAATTTTAGGCCGAAAACATGTTCTGGGGGGTGGAATGGTGGCTATTTGGACCAATTTGATCAATTTTATCGATTCGAGGAGACGAGACGCAAACGAAATCCAACATGGCGGGCGTCAGCTAGTTTTTTTGGCCGATGAGTCAAGTTTATAACCCTCAACCAAATTTTCTGGGGGGTTAAGGCCTATTTTACCTCTTGTACTTCCAAATATAGGATCTTTTCTCCACCCTGCGCTATGTTTCTTTCAATATAACTCCATTTTAAAGCTGAAAACGACCATTTCATTTTTCGGGGAATGTGAAGAAAGCACTCGCGGCCTGCCACTGTCAAGCGCAAGACGGGCGGGCACATTTTTATCGTCTAAATTTTTCGCCGATCCATCAACTAAATAAGCCTCAACCAAATTTTCTGGGGGGCTAGGGCCTAATTCATCTATCGTACGTGTAAATATAGGATGTTTTATAGTGCTTAGGCTTTGTTTCAATCAGAAATAACGTATTTTCACCCCCGAGCGAAGTCAGTGAAAAAAAAATCGTCCCAAATATCTTCTTTATTTCCTTGCCGCCTGCCGCCACAAAGACGTCGTCTCCTGCGTGATTTGCTTTTGACCAATCAGAAGTCAGGACTGAGGTCACATGACTTTGCGCCCTACCAAGATGTATAAATTTTCAGCCGCTACTAAGATGTATCAATTTGCAGCCGCTACTAAGATGTATCAATTTGCAGCCGCTACTAAAATGTATCAATTCGCTGCCGCTACTAAAATGTATCAATTTGCTGCCGCTACTAAAATGTATCAATTTGCTGCCGCTACTAAAATGTATCAATTTGACCTAGGCTAGGCTATTGAAAACAAAGAGGGGGGGGGGCACCGGGACTATAATCAATTCTCTCAATGTAGGCCTACTAACTATAGCTTGGCCTATTTTATTTATAGCCCCCCTACCCTTGCTGAAGCCAAAAAAAAAAAACACAAAAAAAAAATAATTATTTAGCACCTTTTCTGCCCGAGATCCTCTTTTATAGCACCTTTCCTCCCCAAATTCCTCTTTATTAGGACCTTTCCTGCCCCTAATCCTCTTTTATAGGGCTAGGCCTACTTTTAGCTTGAGGGGATAATAAAATCTTCCTACATAAATTCAATTCCTATTGGGACTAGGCCTACATTTTAGCTTGAGGGGATAATAAAATCTTCCTATATAAATTCAATTCCTATTGGGACTAGGCCTACTTTTAGCTTGAGGGGATAATAAAATCTTCCTATATAAATTCAATTCCTATTGGGACTAGGCCTACTTTTAGCTTGAGGGGATAATAAAATCTTCCTACATAAATTCAATTCCTATTGGGACTAGGCCTACTTTTAGCTTGAGGGGATAATAAAATCTTCCTACATAAATTCAATTCCTATTTGGACTAGGCCTACTTTTAGCTTGAGGGGATAATAAAATCTTCCTACATAAATTCAATTCCTATTGGGACTAGGCCTACTTTTAGCTTGAGGGGATAATAAAACCTTCCTACATAAATTCAATTCCTATTGGGACTAGGCCTACATTTTAGCTTGAGGGGATAATAAAATCTTCCTACATAAATTCTATTCCTATTGGGACTAGGCCTACATTTTAGCTTGAGGGGATAATAAAATCTTCCTACATAAATTCAATTCCTATTGGGACTAGGCCTACTTTTAGCTTGAGGGGATAATAAAATCTTCCTACATAAATTCAATTCCTATTGGGACTAGGCCTACATTTTAGCTTGAGGGGATAATAAAATCTTCCTACATAAATTCAATTCCTATTGGGACTAGGCCTACTTTTAGCTTGAGGGGATAATAAAATCTTCCTATATAAATTCAATTCCTATTGGGACTAGGCCTACTTTTAGCTTGAGGGGATAATAAAATCTTCCTACATAAATTCAATTCCTATTGGGACTAGGCCTACTTTTAGCTTGAGGGGATAATAAAATCTTCCTACATAAATTCAATTCCTATTGGGACTAGGCCTACTTTTAGCTTGAGGGGATAATAAAATCTTCCTACATAAATTCAATTCCTATTGGGACTAGGCCTACTTTTAGCTTGAGGGGATAATAAAACCTTCCTACATAAATTCAATTCCTATTGGGACTAGGCCTACATTTTAGCTTGAGGGGATAATAAAATCTTCCTACATAAATTCAATTCCTATTGGGACTAGGCCTACATTTTAGCTTGAGGGGATAATAAAATCTTCCTACATAAATTCAATTCCTATTGGGACTAGGCCTACTTTTAGCTTGAGGAGATAATAAAATCTTCCTACATAAATTCAATTCCTATTGGGACTAGGCCTACATTTTAGCTTGAGGGGATAATAAAATCTTCCTACATAAATTCAATTCCTATTGGGACTAGGCCTACTTTTAGCTTGAGGGGATAATAAAATCTTCCTATATAAATTCAATTCCTATTGGGACTAGGCCTACTTTTAGCTTGAGGGGATAATAAAATCTTCCTACATAAATTCAATTCCTATTGGGACTAGGCCTACTTTTAGCTTGAGGGGATAACAAAATCTTCCTACATAAATTCAATTCCTATTGGGACTAGGCCTACTTTTAGCTTGAGGGGATAATAAAATCTTCCTACATAAATTCAATTCCTATTGGGACTAGGCCTACTTTTTTAGGCCTACTTTTAGCTTGAGGGGATAATAAAAGTCCGAAAAAAGTCGAAAAAAGAGGATCCACTCTCGACGAGATTATTTATGTCCCGCGACATTCGACTAAGAACACTACATTTTAGCCCTCAAGCCCTTCCTTGTTTTGGATCAAAATTACAATTAGGAAAATTCCAAGATGGCTGCCAAGATGGCCACCAAAAACTCAAGATATTCTGATTTCCTTGTGTGATACATGGATTTTAGGGTTATCTAGGGTGTAGAATCCATATTTTGGGTCAAAATCACAATTTGGAAAATTCCAAGATGGCTGCCAAGATGGCCGCCAAAAAGTCAAGGTTGTCTGATTTCCTTGTGTGATACATGGATTTCATGGTTATCTAGGGTGTAGAATCCATATTTTGGGTCAAAATTACAATTTGGAAAATTCCAAGATGGCTGGCAAGATGGCCACCAAAAACTCATGATTGTCTGATTTCCTTGTGTGATACATGGATTTTAGGGTTAACAAGGGTGTAGAATCCATATTTTGGGTCAAAATTACAATTTGGAAAATTCCAAGATGGCCGCCAAAAAGTCAAGATTGTCTGATTTCCTTGTGCGATACATGGATTTTAGGGTTATCTAGGGTGTAGAATCCATGTTTTGGGTCAAAATTACAATTTGGAAAATTCCAAGATGGCCGCCAAAAAGTCAGGATTGTTTGATTTCCTTGTGTGATACATGGATTTCATGGTTATCTGAGGTGTAGAATCCATATTTTGGATCAAAAATACAATTTGGAAAATTCCAAGATGGCTGCCAAGCTGGCCACCAAAAACTCATGATTGTCTGATTTCCTTGTGTGATACATGGATTTTAGGGTTATCTAGGGTGTAGAATCCATATTTTGGGTCAAAATTACTATTTGGAAAATTCCAAGATGGCTGCCAACATGGCTGCCAAAAAGTCAAGATTGTCTGATTTCCTTGTGCGATACATGGATTTTAGGGTTATCTAGGGTGTAGAATCCATATTTTGGGTCAAAATTACAATTTGGAAAATTCCAAGATGGCCGCCAAAAACTTAAGATTGTCTGATTTCCTTGTGCGATACATGGATTTCATGGTTATCTAGCGTGTAGAATCCATATTTTGGATCAAAATTACAATTAGGAAAATTCCAAGAAGGCTGCCAAGATGGCCACCAAAAAGTCAAGATTGTCTGATTTCCTTGTGTGATACATGGATTTTAGGGTTATCTAGGGTGTAGAATCCATATTTTGGGTCAAAATTACAATAGCTCTCTAACAACATAGCCCACTCCTTTAGTTAACATTAGTGTTACTCTATAGTAGCTATAGTTTTAAACCACTATTTATTCCATTTCCTAGTTGCTTAGCAACAGGGCTAAACATGGTATGTGTTCTATGGAAATCTCTCTAAAAGGGCCCATGATTTATGTAAGGAAAATCATTAGCACAACGGCACTTAATGATTCTTCATATCATCCAACCTAAAATAACGACCATGTCTACCCACTGAAGTAGCCCTATGTTTCTGTAGTGTCACTTAACTGTAAAAGGTATCAGTTGCCTAGCAACACTGTATGTATATTAAGCCATAGACTATTCTTAAGTTTATGCTCCTTGCCCACCTTACCCACCTCCCCAAAGAAATTTTCACCTCCGCCAGTCTTACTATTGCCTACCCCATACTCCAATATCACCCTATAAAGGTGCCTATATACCTAGCAATGCCTTTACTTAGACACTGAGTAACATCTCCAATGTAAGAAGTAAATTGCATAGGTTATAAGTTATCCCTCATTTGACTCCCTGAAGGAAACTTTTCTTTTTCTCCTAGGGAACACAGTGTCGACCAGCTCCATACTGCACCATGTGGTTCCTAGAAGTTGTTTCATTCTGAGAGAAATATTTTCACCAGTCATCATGGATTCAGATGTGAGTAAAACCTATAACTGTACTTAAACCTTCTGAGCCCTATGGGCCCCTACTAATCTTGCGCTTAGGGGTTGGATAATTTATCCTCTTGCTCTACAGACCAAGTCCAGATGGTTCCCTAAGCTCAGTGAGCATGTGTTCACTCCCTGACTCTCTGCTGTTCGGGAGGGGGGACCCTATAGCATTGAAGATCATTCATGAAATACTCTTTTATGAAGTATGTAGTCAACTCCCTGTAATGCGGCATGTGGGGCCCCTATGCCACAAATTTGCCACTAACCCTCAAAAGGATGACCTTTTGAGGCATAAGGGCAAGTTGATATTTAAGGACAGTTTGGTTTATCAATCTGCCTGTATGCCTCATACACTTCATAGTGAAATGCATCAAACAATCATACAATATCCACCTGCCCTTATGCCTCAAGCACTATTATCATGGTGATAAAGCCCTAAAAACCCCTAATATATCAACTTCCCCTTATGCCTCAATTGCTTTAATAGTCAGCTAATGCATTTAACTGACCAAAACTATCCATCTGCCTTTATACCTCAAATGCTATGTAGTGTGTAGAAAGTCTATATGACAGGGAAATGATTTCTTAACTTTTACATTTATATGTTTTACTTTGAACATATAGTCATTTTGTATTCATTTGATTTGATTTCAGATAACCATGTCAGAAGCCCCTGAGATGAATGCCATGGATTGTGAAGAGAAGGTCAATTGGTCCATCTGTTGTCTTTGCAGAGATGATGATGATGATGGCCAATTTACATGCCCTTCGAAGACTAAAAGAGGTGATGTTGGAAGTGGCTACTCTACAATGGATGTAAACTTGAGACGACTTGCAGAGATAGATGCAGTACCATTCAAATTAGACATCAATAGCTTGGATGATGGTCATGGTATAACGGAAACTCTAGTGAAACATGAAGCTAAATGGCACAAAAAGTGTGGTCTGATGGTAAACAATCTTAAAGTTGAGAGAGAATACCGTAAGCGTAAGAGGGATGCACCAGAAGTTACTGGAAACAAGGTCTTCACTCGAATGGATGGCTCTGGTGATGGACCCAATAGAGATGCAAATATAGATACTTGCTACTTCTGTTCGGAAGGAAATGAGATTGGAGATTTGCATAGCTTCAGCTGCCTTCCCACAGACTATGCCATTAGAAAATATGCAATTCTGTTAGAGGATAAACACCTAATTGCAAAATTAAGTACTGGGGATCTCATAGCCCAGGAGGCAAAGTACCATCGGATATGCCTCACAAGATTGTATAACAAGGGTCGATGTGCTCTACAAAAGAGAAACCACGCCAATTCTGAACAACATGTGAAAGAAGGACTTGCCTTGGCTGAATTGATAAGTTATATCACTGAGTCTTATACAAATGAAAAACAACACATATTCCGGCTTGCCGATCTTGGAGATCTTTATAAGAAGAGATTGCAACAGATGGGGATCAGCGTAGAACATAGAATCCACACTACCCACCTGAAAGAAAGACTTTTGCTACATATGCCACAAATGGAGGATTACAACAAGGGTCGAGATGTGTTTCTTACATCAAAGAAGCATGTTTCTGATCTACTCTACCAAGGCTATCAAATGGACCAAGATGAATTTGCAGTAGTAATGCAGAAAATAAGTGGCAAAATCCGAGAAGAAATTTTTGCCCTTGAGACAAGCTTCATTGGATCGCTTGAGCAGAAGACAGAGGGTTCATCAAAGACGCTTAAATCCCTACTAACAATGATCGTTAACGGGTCTAACATTGTTGATCAGTCAGCAGTGGAATTGAGTCAGCCAGTTTCCACAGCAGCACAAATTCTTACATACAGCACTGTAAAATGCAGAAGGAAAACTAGTTCAACAACCCATCAATACCACAGTCAAGACAGGGAGCCACCACTACCTCTGTATCTTGGGCTCAAGCTCTACTCAGCTTCTCGTCAGAGGAAACTAATCGATGCCTCTTTTGCGATTGGCATATCATGCTCCTATGACCGTGTGATGAACATCGTTTCCCACCTGGGTGATAGAATTTGTCGCTATTATGAGGAGAAAAGGGTAGTTTGTCCCCCGCAACTGAAGAAAGGCATATTTGTTTCAGCAGCAATCGACAATGTGGATCATGATCCTAGTTCATCATCATCAAATTCAGGGTCGTTCCATGGTACCAGCATCTCCATCTTCCAAAACATCTACAAGGAAACAGTGGAAGATAAAAATGAAGATATGCCACTCCAAACAGAATTCCGAAAAACAAACAAGAAAATCCGGGATCTTCCGTTGTATTACACAAACATTATTATTGTGCTCAAGTACAATGGTACATCACTGTTTGAAAGTGGTGAGAGCTGCAGTGAACCATATTAATCCTAGTCAACCAATCATCATCTGTGCAGATCAGCCAGTATATGCCAAGTGCAAGCAAGACCAATGGAGCTCGGAGTCAGAGTTTAATGAAGAGAATTCTGTCATGCTCCTTGGAGGCCTTCATACAGAGATGGTTATATACAAGGTGCTTGGTCATTGGCTTGAAGGGAGTGGCTGGGTGGAGACTCTGCACCAGGCAGATATTGCCACTCTTGGTGTTGCAGAGTCATTCCTAAAAGCCAGCCATGTAACAAGAACACGTCACGCCCATCATGTGACTGCTTGTGTGCTCTATGCAATGCTGAAAGATGCTTATGAGAAGGATCAAAATGAAAACCTGGGGCCCAATTGCATCAACTTTCTAGATTGGTGTCACAAGAGAAAGGGAGAGAGTCCACAGTTTCTTTACTGGTGGACATGCTTGGAAATAGAGCTTGACAGCTTTGCATTTGTACGTTCTCTTCGCACCGGGGACTTTGACATGTACACAAACTCATTGGGCAAAATCGTTCCATGGTTCTTCGTAACAAACCGCACACACTATTGCCGGTGGATGCCAGTGCACATACGTGACATGCATAGCCTAGATCACAAACATCCACTAGTAGCACAGGAGTTCAGAAAAGGTGGATTTGTGATGGCAAAGTCTTGTAGGAAATTCTCCCTCATGAGCCTTGACCAAGGCCATGAGCAGAACAACTGTAAGATAAAGAACGAAGGAGGCATCATCGGAATCACACAGGACCCAGAAGCCCTTCTGCGTTGGGCGGTCTCCGGCCCAGAATTGGTACGAGTCATATCAGAATTTGAAGCAACTATCATTGGAAAAGAAGCACGAGACACACCCGAAAAACACCATGAGGAGACTAAATCAGTCCAAGATACCTTCATCACCGATGTGAATTCCCTCACTAAGGTATTCAATGAGCTTGGGAATCCCTTCACAGATACCTCTGGAGAATTAATCCATTTGTCCTCAAAGGATATTATGGAGAAAGCTGTCGTAGAAAACCTATATGGTCTTGTCCAGAAAGGCAAAGAGCAATATGCAGACTTCATAGAAACACGGCTAAAAACCAAAAAGACACCTTTATCAGACAGGATACCGAGGAATGAGGTTCTACTCTTTCATCAACGCCCAAAAAAGAAAGAGCACAAAAAAGATGAGAACATTCATCTCCTCAAGAGTGAAGCTTCCCTGTTCTCTAAGCTCTATATTGCCAGCCAACAACGTAAAGGAGATGTTGATACCTTTTTCTCACATGAGAACCAATCATACCCTCCCTCACTCTCCGTGAGGAGTGAGTTGAGGTTTGGCACAAAGTCGGATCTTCTAGGTATACTGGAGAGTGAACAAAGAGAGGCAGAACCATCAACACCTCGTATCTCAGCTACTGTCATTGATGGTGGAGTCCTCTTGCATCTGTTAGAGCCTCATGGATGCGACACATTTGGTGACTATGCCACAAAAACAGTCATCCCCTACATACAGAGCATCGGCACTTCCCGCGTAGACTTAGTTTGGGATCAGTACAACAAGAAAAGTCTTAAAGGACAACTTCGTGAGAAACGGTTGGCTAAAGGGGCATTACAAAAGAGAGTAGAATCCTCCACAGCAGTGCCCAAACCATCAAAGTGGCATGACTTCCTCACTGTGACTGAAAACAAGGTCCGACTTTGTGAATTTCTTACCGAACAAATCACAGAAACAATGATCTGGCCAACCAATGACAAGCAGTTAGTGGTCACAAATGGACAAAGTGTTATTTGCATCCCAGAAATGGAAACTGTCCAACTTGCCCCTTGTAACCATGAGGAGGCTGATACTAGGCTGATGGTCCACGTAAAGGATGCAGTGAACAAGGGACACAGACAAATCTTGGTTCGTACTAATGACACAGATGTCCTCGTACTAGCAGTATCTATAGTTCAGGAACTTGGAGACACAGAGCTTTGGATCCTTTTCGGAAAAGGGGCTAACTTGCGGTACATTTCCGCCCATGAAATCGCTCAAAGTATTGGACCTCAGAAAGCTCGTGCACTACCGCTATTTCACGCCTTTAGTGGTTGTGACTGTGTATCAGCCTTCCTAAACATCGGCAAAACTACCCACTGGCGTGTGTGGTTAGAGTTTGAGGAAGTCATGGAGGCCTTTATTCATCTTCAGAATGCACCTGATGAAATCGAAGAGGCAACATTCACACTGATTGAACGCTACACCATACTCCTCTATGCAAGAAGGTCTGCATTGACATCAGTAAATGCACTCAGGAAGTACCTTTTCACAGAGAAACACAGAGAGATGAGTAACCTACCACCAACACAAGCAGTACTGCGAGAACACCTGAAGAGAGCAGTACTGCAAGGTGGACATTACTGGGGTAATGTAACCACTGCATACCGTCAGCACCCAAGTCCAGATCTGTGGGGGTGGAACTTGACTGATGACAAATGGCAACCACTGTGGACCAAACTACCACAAGCATCTGCAGCCTGTAGTGAGCTTACACGTTGCAACTGTCGATCAAAGTGCACAAGTTGCAAGTGTGTAAAGGCCAGCTTGAAGTGTACGTCTCTTTGTGGCTGCAAGGCCCTCTGCCAAAATATGTGAGCATGGTGCATTACAACTAGGAAGAATTGAACTGTAAACACTACCCATCTTTCCTCTATCGACACAATGTGTATGCCAAAGTCAATGAGATTCATACATATCAGTCTAACATTTCAGCGTACTATTGGAATCACTGTGGCTTCTATGATGAACGTGTGATGTGAAATCAACCTGTCCTGTCATATCTATAATGCTTATAACTAGTCTCCATGTAATACCTAAGTTATACAAAGGTTTATGCAATACTATCACAACTGACAAACTGTAACCATTTGGGATTCCTATGGAACTACAGGATTATAAAAAGTATGATCGAATAGGAGACTGTAAATAAAATTTGCAAAAAAGATGGAATGCATGTATCAATTTCTTCCTTGATTTAATTAGAATTCTCATAAACAACTATTCTAGACTGGTAGCTAAGGCTGTCAACAATGTAATTGCTAGTTGCTAAGAAAATAAACAATTAGATTGGCCATTCTAAGACTAAGTAATTGACATGGATCAATGCAAATAGCACAATTGAAATCCTTACAATGAGTTTTGGAGGATAAGTGGCCTTAAAACACTATTATATAGACATTAACCTCTGTCGCTAGGGGAAATTACAATTGGAAGGTCTGTTGCTAGGGAACTGTTGGTTCAGCAACTGAAAAATGATACCATCTGAGCCACAGGCATCAATTTAGTTGGGGTAGGTAACCTTAGAATACTCAAAAATGTTTTTTCAGGGTGGTTGCTAAGGAAATCAACAAATATGTTGCATGTTGCTAAGCAGCAATGCACCATAGAAGGCATTATCAATTAGATTGGCCATTCTAAGGGCAAGTAATTGACATGGATCAATGTAAATAAGCACAATCGAAATCCCTACAATGAGTTTTGGAGGATAACTGTCCTTAAAACACTATTTTATAGACAATAACCTCTGTTGCTAGGAGAAAATACAAATGGAATGTCTGTTGCTAGGGAACTGTTGGTTCAGCAACTGAGTAAATGATACCATTGGAATCACAGGTATCAATTAAGTGGGGGTAGGTAACCTTAGGATACTCAAAAATTGTGTTTTAAGGGTGGTTGCTAAGGAAATCAACAAATATTTTGCCTGTTGCTAAGCAACAATGCACCATAGAAGGCATTATAAGAGGAAAAATTAATTATCACACTAAAATGAAGCTTACAAATAAATTTGGTGTATTTGGTAGAACCTTAAAGCCAATAATCCCCTGGAAATGTATAAAATCCATGTTGAAAGGTTTCCATGGCAACCGTATCCAAGGAAAAAAAAATCCAGAATGGGTCTATATCCAAAAATGATCGGTATAACATAATGTACCTCTGGACCGATTTTCATGCTTTAATACCAAAATGCACAATTCTTGGACGCATCTACTCAACTAGTATGGGTGTGTGCACATGGGTGCAGGCGCCCTTTGGTTTCCGTATGGATCACATAAGATGTAGCCTATAATTATGACATAATAGACTTTTAACTGATATTTCTTGTCTGGGTGGGTCCTAAAAAGTTGCCTGCGTAATGAAAACATCCATGTAGCAAAGAAATTATACCCCAAATGAAAACACAATTCATTTTAACAGCACCAAGGTGTGTATTTCCCCGGGTATTTCCATTTTCTCCTTAACTATAGGCCACAGCCCTATCTATCCTGTCTTATTCTTAGATGGTTATTTTCACCAAAGCTAACCTCGTAAAAATGTTAAAACATTGTGTATCACCAACAACAAATATTGCATCTACAGTTTCAATGCTAAAGGTATTAGTTTGTGATTAACGGTACATGTATTAGGATAGAGGTGCATTGTTATAATAGTACACATCCAATTCTACACTTGAAAACAGAAAATCAGAGACTCTATAGTCCTTCGTATAAGACCCAGGTGCACTGCATGCCCTGAGTCAATGAACGTCCACTACCCCGAGGTCACACGGCAGACATTTATGACATGCATTGATTTAGAACTCCTGACTGACATTGTTATACCATGTAGGCCCATAAAGTGACACCATACTGGTCCTGCTCTACTTTGCAGTAGCATTATTGAATACCGGTATTCTTGCGTTGCAGTGAGCAATATACCTGATCTATTTGTAGCAATAAGGTAGTGCTCATTTTTTAACAACGGAGTTGGGGGTAACCAATTTCGACCCACCGGGGGGGGGGGGGGATTTCGCCTCCTTACGGGTGTGAAAAAATAACCCCCCCCCCCCATTGTTAAAAAGTGAGCACTCCCTATGAATGATTTATTTCAGATAATATGGTCTTATGCCATTAGAGCATTATGGAGCTCCTCAGGCTCAGCCTTATAGACTTTATAGATTAGGCCCCAGCCCAGGTTCATTTATTCACCAATAAAGGCATATAATACATGATTATCACATGTCTATAAGCTATTTTTAGCACTCAAAACCGAACAAATGGAGTAGATCTATCAATATATTTGATAGTTATACTAGTCTAGACTAGTACTAGTAACTGCAACGTTGAACTTTATAAAGCCTTTATTAAATAAAGGCTAAAGCTCCTCATCAGGCAAGATTATATTTATAATTACCGGTAATAATATCTGTTAGGGAGTGTTCATTTATTAATCACAAGGAGAGGGGGGTGATTTCGACCCTCGATCCTGGGGGGGGGGGGGTAAAAACTCTTGACCCCCCTCCCCTTCTAGAACGGACAAAATTTCCGCGCCTCCGCACATTTCAACCTCCAACTCCACTGACATTTCCTTTATTGGCTTGAATCTTAGAATAGATCTATACTTGTTTAAGTTGTTACCACTAAATACCAGGGTAATTGAATTGTAGCTAATAGCTTATTGACAGTTGTCACTCACGCCCAGACGTGGCAGCTTCTTTACAGTACTTAATCATGAAGCAGCAAATCACAACAACAAACCAGGCCATTCGATTTCGAGCATTGCCTGCCTCTAGACCAGCACCAGTCACCACCGACACAGTGATGGGTGTAGACCCCTAAAATCGACACGGCGACATGGCCTTTTCTTAAAATCGACAGACGACATGGGGCCTAGTGACAAATGACAGGAGAAATTAAAAGATATTGACAAGGGACATGGCCTTTTCTTAAAATCGACAGGCGACATGGAGCCTAGTGACAAATGACAGGAGAAATACAAAGATACCGACAAATGACATGAGCATTTCTTAAAATCGACAGGCGACATGGGGACCCCCCATCTAGACCCCCACAGTGCTCGGCTCTAGACCAGCACCAGTCACCACCGACACAGTGCTCGGCCCGCCCCTCCCCACCTCCCGACCACCTCTCCCGGTCGCCTCACCTTGCTCGACTCCAGCGCCTCAGCGGAGTGGTGCTCCTTCACCCGAAAGCAATTCTGACATTTGCTTTTGTTGAATATGTTGGCCTGAAACTTCTTGCATTTAGATAACGTATTAGTATCCATGTTGTAGCTTTTGGTGTGGGTAAATCCGGCGTGTAAACCTTGCTAAACCGTCATAGACATAGCATAGGTCCAACTTGGGAGGGGACCGCTCCGCTCCGTTGGCGTTGATCCTACACCACCAACCTGGTCAAGTTGGGGATCGTTGTCGATTCCGCTCTGGGAACTAACTTTGTAGAATCTCCTCTTCCGAAAGCACGCTTCTAAAGTACAAACATGGCATATCCAAGAGCACGATCCTATTAGGGTAACATGGACGGCGATTGTCGCATGGGATGACAAGCTGGAAAGTTTGAAGATTGCATAGTTCCAGAAAACTGCAAAGTTTTATCACAACAGTGGCCACATGTAGGGCGTGACACACAGCTTACCGTGACCTATATAACACTCCGCCTTAAGGCCATATCACTACGCGCTCCAAATTTAGCCAGAAATAATTCTTTGTCGCCCTTTCTACATCTTCACATCTGAAACATACGATAAGGGCACATATCTCTCAGTTTCTGGAGTTGTGCATTCCATTAGATGAATAAAACGATGTTAAAACAAAGATCGAAAGAAGGACTATCTTCTGGGCATCTTCCGAAACATTGCGCGCCCCCTGTGGAAAAGCAGATGTACTATAACGAGAAGAACGTCAGGACACACATCATTTGTGAACAAATGTGGAGATCCGCAGTTTAATAGTTGGTGGTAGCGGGGAAAACGGAGAACGGGATAAACGGATAAAGGGAGAACGGGATAAACGGACAACGGGAGAAAGGGATAATGGGAGAATAGGATGAAGGGAGAAAGGGAGAACGGGATAGCCTAAAGGTAGAACGGGATGGGATAGGCCCTAAACGGAGAACAGGATAAACGAAGAACGGGATAAATGGAGAAGGGGATAAAGGGAGAAGGGGATAAAGGGAGAACAGGATGAACGGAGAACAGGATAAACGGTAGGCCTAGGGATGTCATTGGTATCACAGGTATCGACACATTGCTATTTTTTATGTATCTGATAACCGAATCGACAAACTATGGGTATCGATACACCGCCATCTTGGATTTTCTTTTAGCTACATGTCAGTTTTTACTGCATGTAAATCGGATCATTATTAAGGTATTTAGGTAATACAAGGTGAAAGACTAAATTTTATCTTTAATACTTAAAATGTTGCTGTCCATACTTAATGATTTTTTAGGGTGTCCCTGTGTACTTGAGAATATTTTTGTCGGTGTCTGTCTGTAGGCCTACTTGAGAATTTTTTTACAGTGTCCATAACAGTGTCCATACCCCTAATTATTTTTTCAAAAAGTGCCCTAATCTACCTCTCATATTTTGATAGTGAATAACTGATATATTGCTATAGGCCTATCGACACCAAAATAGTGAATAACTGATAATCTATAAAATTTGATACCAATGACATCCCTAATAAACGGAGAACGGGATAAACGGAGAACGGGATAGATGGAGAATGGGAGAAAGGGAGAACAGGAGAAACGGAGAACGGGATAAAGATAGAACGGGATAAAGAGAGAATGAGAGAAAGGGAGAAAGGGATGAACAGAGAACGGGATAAAGGGAGAACAGGATAAACGGAGAACGGGATAAAGGGAGAACGGGTAAGGAGAACTGGGTAAAGGGAGAACAGGATAAAAGGAGAACGGGATGAACGGAGAACAGGATAAATGGAGAACAGGATAAAAGGAGAACGGGATAAAGGGAGAACGGGATAAACGGAGAAAGGGAGAAAGGGAGAAAGGGATGAACGGAGAGCGGGAGACACGGAGAAAGGGAAAACGGGATAAAGGGAGAACGGGATAAAGAGAGAACGGGATAAAGGGAGAAAGCGATGAAGGGAGAGCCGGATAAAAGGAGAACGGGATAAACAGAGAACGGGATGAACGGGGAACGGGATAAATGGGAGAACCGGAGAACGGGAGAAACAGAGAAAAGGAGAACGGGAGAAGGGGATAAACGGAGAAGGGGATAAACGGAGAATGGGATAAAGGGAGAACAGGAGAAAGGGAAAATGGGATAAAGGGAAACAGGATAAGGGGAGAACGGGATAAATGGGAGAACGGGATAAAGGGAGAACGGGATAAAGAGAGAACGGGATAAAGGGAGAACGCGATAAACGGAGAACGCGAAAAACGGAGAACGCAAAAACGGAATCATGAGCGGGGGGATAGGGGGCGGGGAGAGCGGAGAACGGGAAATTGAATATAGATCGACGGCAAAGGCATGGACGCATAGCACATGCTGCCCCGACCGACACGGCGCAGACGGAGATGCCGTCGCTGTTGACGCTTCGATCGACTTGCTTTTCGGCCGATAAACGGAGAACAGGATCAACGAAGAACGGGATAAATGGAGAAGGGGATAAAGGGATAATTGGATAAAGGGAGAGTGGGATAAAGGGAGAACGGGATAAAGGGAGAACGGGATAAAGGGAGAACAGGATAAATGGAGAACGGGAGAAAGGGAGAATGGAATAAATGGAGAACGGGATAAATGGAGAACGGAACAAAGGGAGAAAGGGATGAACGGAGAGCGGGAGAAACGGAGAACGGGATGAAGGGAGAATGGGAGAACGAGATAAAGGGAAAACAGGATAAAGGGAGAAATGGAGAACGGGAGAAAGGGATGAAGGGAGAGCGGGATAAACAGAGAACGGGATAAACGGAAAACGGGACGAACGGGATAAACGGGAGAACTGGAGAAACAGAGAAAGGGAGAAGGGGAGAAAGGGAGAACAGGAGAAAGGGAGAACAGGAGAAAGGGAAAACGGGATAAAGGAAAAAAACGGGATAAGGGGAGAACAGGATAAATGGGAGAACGGGATAAAGGGAGAACGGGATAAAGGGAGAATGCGATAAAGAGAGAACGGGATAAATTGAGAAAGGGAGAACGGGATAAATAGAGAACGCGAAAAACGGAGAACGCAAAAACGGAATCATGAGCAGGGGGATAGGGGGCAGAACGGGAAATTGAATATAGATCGATGGCAAAGGCATGGACGCATAGCACATGCTGCCCCGACCAACACGGCGCAGACGGAGATGCCGTCGCTGTTGACGCTTCGATCGACTTGCTTTTCGGCCGAGACGTAAAATAGCGGTTACGGGCTGCCTGGCGCTGATGCCCACAGCCACCTGCTCACCCCCAGCCACCTGCTTTCCCACAGCCACCTGCTCACCTACAGCCAAAATCATCTGCAACGCAAGCCGCCCGTGGCCGACCGACACGGCGAAACAGATACATGCCGCTGCAGTTTATGCTCATACCGACTCGCGTTTTGGCTGAGAGGTAAAACAGCGGTTACACGCTACAGGGCGCTGACGCCCACTCCCACCTGCTTGCCCCCACCCACCTGCACCCACCTGCTTGCCCCCCCCCCCCCCACCTGCTTGCCCACAACCACCACCTACATAGACATGATATCAGCTCTTTACGTTTATGCGTGATTATAACTGAAATGTAGTGGATTTTTCCCACCAAATTTTTATTCTAGAATGTGTGGAGTGGAGAGGATGCCTACTAGGCCTAGGCTTTATGCATGTTTACTACCAAATTAATGCTGGGACTGATTTACTTACTTTTCATAGGCATATTTTATATAAAGAAAAAGCAGATGACATTCCTGTTAAGGCGACTTCATGTGTGTGTGTGGGGGGGGGGGGGGGGGGGGGTTACCCACAGGGCTGTTTATAGAGGCTAGGGGGGATCTTCCTAGGACAGAAAACCTGTCATAGGAATATCCTCCCTTTAAGGGCCGCAAACCGGAACTGACAGAACTGCCTTGACTACCGGTAGCAGAATAGCATGCTCAATCTCGGCGATTTTGCATCCAAAATCAGCGATTCAACATAAAAAACCCGGCGATTCAAGGGGGTCTAGCCAAGTGTTACATAACAATTCTCAAAAAATATATAGGCCTATACAAGAAAGAAATCTCTAATTTTGGAAAATGCACCACCATCTAACAGCCAGGTCTCAGCAACATTATGTTTCTCTCACCTCATCCTTGTAATATTGTATACAACATTTTGGCCCTCCCCCCCCCTACCTGCCCTGCCAAAAAAAGGTATTGATTTTGTGAAATGGACTCATCTCCTGACCCTGATCTGGTTTTGGAACACTGGTCAGGGTAGAGGATGCACAACCTCAGGTCTCCTCTAATATAGGCCTAATAATAGATATTAATAAACCAGTAAACATAGATCACTAGATTACTTTTTTTGCACTAAGGGAGTGGACATTTTTTAACAACAGGGGGGGGGGGAGGTCGTAGGATTGTTGTGCGAGCAGGTCGGAATTTTTTTGGTCCTCCCCCCACAAGAGGGGCCGAAAATTGTTCAGTCCCTCCCTCCAGGCAGGTTGAAATTGAGCGTGGCGACCAGCCCCCCCCCCCCCTGTTGTTAAAAAATGACCACTCCCTAAGGAGGTTATAATGGTGTTGGGAGGAAGGGGGGGGGAGAAATCAGTTTCACCTGGTTTCAGACTTTGAGGAAATCTATACCCTGCACCTGTGGTCTGTGGTTCATCTATCAGTTACTGGGGGAGGTTGCGTAAAAATTTCATACCCCTCCTGAGGGGGAGAGTGTAAAAAAGTCTGACCCCCTTGAGGGGGGGGATAGCCTAAACATTATGCCCCTTTTTAGCCAAAAAGCTAGAACGTTACTATAGTTCAAAGAAGGGGGCAAAAAGTTTTGGAGGGGCGAGGGGGGCACACAATCTTCCACACACTGTCCGGTGGGGGGGGGGGGGGGGGGGTATAAAACATTTCCTTGTCTCTGTGTGAAATCTCAACCCCCCCCCCCGCCTGTAAATAATAAATGAACACTCCCTTAGTGTCTGTGTTGTGTTGTATCATCCTACTTTGATTCAACCCACTGGTTTTGCTGGTGCATTTGGGGGGGACATGAGCATGGCATAATTATGTTCATTGAAATAACAGAAATTGAAAGGTTGAGAAATAACAAAGAGAACAAAGTAATACAGAAAGGCCTGCTGTCAGACATAGGCCTGCGAATACAACTCATGAAATGATGTGGGGGGGGGGGTAGAGGCCTGTGTTACGTAATTATGGAGGGGGGGTCTGGCATTTTGTTACAGTGTGTTACAAGGGGGGGAGGGGGGATCAAAAAGTGGCCAAAATTGTGTTACGTAATATTTGAATGGCCCCCAACATCAAAACTTGACAATTCAACTTGTCTTTTTTGTTATATCACTTAATCAGCAAATTGTATTGCTATACCGGCGAGTTCCCTTGCCTTCGGGCACAGTTCTGGATCATACCATTCATCCAAAAGCCTAAGGGGTGGCCGCTAGGTAAACTATGACCTGTCATGTAGGAGAATCCCCCTTTATAAGGGCCGCAAACCGGAAGTGGCAGAACTACTATGACTCTCGGCAATTTAACATGAAAACTCGGCGATTTAACATGAAAACTCGATGATTCAACATGTAGAACAGATATGTGTGTGTGTGTGTGGGGGGGGGGGGGTTAGGAGGATGGGTAGAAAGCACATACACGTACACAAACACTGCCAGTCACAGTACCGGACCATACCATGTACCCAAAAGGGGTGGCCGCTAGCAATTCAATTCGATTCATATCAAATTACACTGCCACACTTACCGACAGAGATCAAAGACCAAAAGCACAGTTTTGGCAATGAAATAGAAATGAGATCCGCACAAAGGCTGCTAATCGAGACCGGCGTTTATTAACTGCGTTTGGCGGATCTCATAAAAACGATGCTATGGGTAGGTGCCCGGGGGGGGGGGGCACTTAGTATATTTTGCATACACAAGTGTCCGGCTGGCAAGGGTACTTTTTCAACAAAATTTCCCTAGGCAAGGGTCCACTTTTGAGAAGAATTCCCCTAGGCAAGGGTCAACTTTTGCAAAATTTCCCTGAGCAAGGGTCATTTTGACCAAAATTCCTCTGAATCGACACCATTTTTACCAAAATCTCCGCTCATTTTCAAAATACCCCAATTAAAAGGTCCATTTTTACCTAAATCCCCCTAAGCAAGGGTTTTTTTTCTCCCAAATCTCTCTAAGCAGAAAATCATTTTGGCCAAAATCTCCGTATGAACTGGTTCATTTTTTTAAATTTCCCTAAGCAAGGGTCAAGGGTTGCCAGGGGTCCAGCCGGACACCCCTGTCAAAAAAAAATTGAGTGCCCCCCCGGGGGTGGTGCAGTCTATATAAGGGAGTGATCATTTTTTAACAACAGGGGGGGTGGTGGGTTTGGGGGGGGGCAAAAAAATTTTGACCCCTTGACCGGGGGGGGGGGCAAAAAAATTTGGACCCCTCTTGGGGGGGTTCAAAATAATTTAACCTGTTTTGAGCCAAAAAGCCCGTGCTTTACTATACTTCAAAGTGTTGGGGGGCGCATCGGACGTGCGACACCAGAATCCAAGATGGCGGACTTGAGCGCACATGGCAGACAGTGTCCCAACATGTATTGATGTAGATCTACTGGTAACTCAACTGATAATAAAGAAGTCTAACATCACTCTGACTCACAGCTTGTATGCTCCAACTTGGTGTCAGAAGTGGGGTCAGTTTCAAACACAGGAGCTGTCAAGAGCCAGAGTCACCAGCAAGTCACAAGTGGGTATCACCTTCAATTTTCATTCAGACTGTCTGGAAGTGGAAATTATAGTGTAGGCCTAATTGCACCAGATCTAATAGTAATTAGCACACTAGTAGCCCTAATTGTTCCAACTCAGATCAGGACCCACCTTCATCTACACTATGTCTAGGCCTAGAAAACCAGGACTTAGCCTGTCAGGGAACATCTCAGAGAACTTTAAAAATTTTGAGATGAGGTTCCATGACTATTGTACAGAGGCCGAATACAGAGATTTGGCCAAGGACCCGGCGACTCATAGAGTCGAGTACTATGCCAAGCCACTGATGGAGATCGCGGCGCTCCGATCGTCCATGCCGGATGAGGCACTACAGGTCATCCGGTACAGCATAGAGCCCCAGATCCCGGTTGCAGACAAGGCAAAGCCATGGGTCTGGATGGAACGGCTCAGAATACATTACACCGGCACAGCCACTTCCTCGCTATTGACGGACAGATTCACCTTCTGGTTGGCCACACAAGGTGCTCACGAGTCTATACAAGACTGGGAGACCCATGTACGACGTGACTGCAGCCTTTGTGGCTATGATGCCTTGACGGATGAGATGAGTCGCGACAAATTTATCTTCGGACTCCGGAACAGTGACATACGTGCCGATCTACTAAAATGCCATGTCAAAGCCGACGACACAAAGAAGACCCTGAGTGACGTGGTGGCGGAGGCCAAGACACTTGAGGCGGCTAAAAGAGTGAATCAGCTCATTGGCGAGGCGAGTGGCAGAACGGACGAGACGGTCAACTGGGCGGCCCAGGGAAAGGCCCACAAGGACATGCAGTTGAAGCGTGAGAGCGGCACATGCCACTGGTGTGGTGACAAACGTGGCCCACATCCCTGGTCGAACTGTCCTGCTAAGGGAAAGACTTGCGACAAGTGTGGCGGTAATGATCACTTCTCCCGCGTCTGTCTCGAGACACAGGGGGATAACCGCCGTCCACAGTCCCAGGGCCGTGGTGCTGGCCAGTCACGTAGGAACCGCCGAGGGAGGGGAGGTTATCATGGAACTCCGAACAAACCTCCGACCGATGATCGAGCCCGGCAACACAGTGTCCATGCAGTTCAAGCTGATGGCGACCAGGCTTGCGCACCTGAGAGTGCCTACCCTCATGATCAGTACGACGAACAGTGTTACTCACTTGGTGATGTGGATGCATTTCAGGCCGGTGCAAGGAAGGGTCGTAAGTATTTTGCACACCTTCTCTTATCAGACAAGGGGGACAGCTTTGTCAGAACCCCGGTACAGATTGACTCTGCAGCAGGGATCAACACGATGCCTGAGCGCCTAGCTAAGAGTCTGTTTCCCACCATCACCATGTCACGCTCACCATATCAACTTTTCCCATACAAAAAGACCTCACCTGTGAAACCGCTTGGTCAGATCAACCTCCTGTGTGACCGCGGGAATCGATACTATAATCTAGTATTCCAGGTGCTAGCAGACAGTGACATTGGTGACAAGCCTGCACTGCTTTCTGGTGAGGACAGTGAGAGTTTAGGTCTCATCAAGATCATGGCAGATGAGGTCCTGTCTCTTTCCCCAGATGTGGTAGATGCAGCAGATCAGGGGCAATGCCCACCATCTCCAAAGACTATCCAGATTCCGCTCTCCAGACGCCTACCACCCGCTGGCAAGCTAACTAAAGATGCCATCTTACGTGAGTACAAGAGCAGCTTTCAGGGCCTCGGATACCTTGGCCCCACTGTACATTTTCAAATGAAGGCAGACGTCATGCCAGTTCAGATGCCCAATCACCGGGTACCAGTCGCCAAGAGGGAAAAGGAGAAGGAAGCATTGGACAGGTATGTGGCCCTAGGGATTATGGAGAAGGTGGATGAACCCACCCCATGGTGCTCAAATGCCCTCATCAGGGAAACCCCGAAGAAATTCCGGGTGTGTATCGACCCAAGTCAGACAGTTAATAAGGCGATTATGAGGCCTTTCTTCCAGATCCCCACACTGAAGGAGCACTTGCACAAGTTGGGTGACGCCAAGTGTTTTTCCCTCCTTGATGTCCGTGAAGGATTCTTACACATACCTCTTGATGAGGAGTCTTCACTGCAAACCACTATGCACACATCCTATGGCCGATACAGATGGCTGCGGCTGCCTTTCGGCATATCGAGTGCACCAGAGGAGTTTCAGAAGAGGCTCTTGGATGCCCTTGAAGGGCTTGAGGGCACGATATGCATAGCGGATGATATTCTAGTGTATGGCGAGGGTGAGAGCTATGATGTGGCAAAGGTCAACCATGACAGGAGACTAGTGGCTTTAATGGAGCGCTGTGTGGCCAAAGATATCAGACTGAACCCAGACAAATTCAAGTTTGCTCTCAAGGAACTCAAGTTCATGGGCAACATTATTACAGACAATGGTATGCGACCTGACCCGGACAAGGTGGCAGCCATCGTTGGAATGCCGACCCCGACCAACAAAGCTGGGTTGCTCAGGTTTATAGGCATGGCCACATATTTGTCACAGTTCTGCGAGAATTTGAGCTCAACCCTACAGCCACTTCGGATGCTGACGAAGGATGGTGCAAGCTTCATATGGTCAGACACACAAGAGCAAGCCTTCCAGAGCGCCAAGGCCCTCATCACATCGGCACCCACACTCCTGTACTACTGCTTGGACAAGCCTGTCACCTTACAGGTGGATGCTAGTGAGTCAGGACTGGGTGCAGCGCTCCTTCAACCAAATGCCAAGGGTGAGTTACAGCCCGTAGCATTCAGCTCATGTCACCTCAGTGCGACAGAACAACGCTACTCCCAGATGGAGAAAGAATGTCTGGCAATATGCCAGGGACTACACAAGTTTGACCAGTGGCTATACGGGAAAGCTGACATTACAGTTCACACAGATCATAAACCACTTGTCCCGATCATGTCAAAACCACTACACAAGGCGCCTGCCAGATTGCAGCGGATGCTAATGACCCTGCAGCGCTATCGCTTCGCACTTGAGTACAAGAAAGGCACTACCCTGCTCATTGCGGACACGCTCTCTAGAGCGGCCCTGCACACCCCAGTCAACACGCCTGTAACTGGGTTTGAGGTGTTCAGGCTGGAATGTGAATCTATCTGCCGAAGCCCCAGGCTGACTGGAGAGACCGAGAAGGAGATAGTCCTACTCACCAATGCTGACGAGACCCTCAGTGCTCTTCGGGACACAATCATCAATGGATGGCCCGACGATCGTACCCTGTTGCCCAAGGATCTTAGGCCATTTTGGGGATACAGGGATGAACTGTCTGTACTGAATGAGGCTATATATAAGGGGGAGACTGTGTTGGTGCCTCAACAGCTCCGGGCCAAAATGTTAGGCAAGATCCATGCAAATCACCTTGGGGCTGAGTCAAACTACAGAATGGCAAAGCAGGTATTGTTCTGGCCTGGAATGAGAGCGGCAATCAAGGACATGTGTGAGGCTTGTGGGACCTGTGCATTGTATGGCTCAGCCTCACAAAAGGAGCCCATGATGTCACTACCGATACCAACCAGGGCTTGGGAGCTACTCAGCCAGGACTTGTGTGCCTTTGAGGGTAAGGACTACCTAGTAACCGTGTGCCATTTCTCAGACTGGATTGAGGTAGATGAGCTGGGGGACACTCTGGCCTCCACAGTTGTAGCCAAGACCGAGGCCCATCTAGCCACTTTTGGTGCCCCAGCAAGAATACACACAGACAATGGCCCTCAATTTATAAGTAAGGACTATGCAGATTTCGCGATCAGGTATAACTTCAACCACACAACGTCATCTCCTTATTACCCCAAGGGAAATGGCCGAGCAGAGGCGGCTGTGAAGGTAGCCAAAGGCCTACTAAAGAAATCCACGAACATCAGCCTGGCCCTACTCCTTCATCGGAACACCCCTCAATCTGGCTACACATACTCACCTGCGCAGCGCATGTTGTGTCGCCGAACACGCACCCCTCTGCCGACCTCAGACAGACTGTTGGACCCTCAGGTGGTGGACACTCGTGTGGTTCAGGAAGAGATTGAGGCTCGGAGAGTGGCCAGCAAGACATTGTATGACAGGAATGTGGTCCACCATTCCCCACTCTCAATTGGGGACTATGCCTACTTAAAGCCCCCTCCGAACAAGCGTGGTCAGCCATGGGCTTATGGGCAGGTAGTGGACTGCAAGGGACCTAGATCATACACCCTTCAGACTGACCGTGGGACAGCTAGCCGTAACCGGGTTCATGTGCGACCAGCTGCTCCCCCACAAAAGGACCTTGGATGCGTACAAGTGCCACAGGTACTGGTACCTGGTGGCCCACCTCTGGTGAGGGCCCCAGATCAGCCAGACCTACAAGACAACCAGCTTGAGTCGCAACCTGGGGTGACAGCACCTCGCTCTCCAGTGCGGTCCCCAATGGGTCCTGCACCGTCTACTCCAAGTGTTGGTGCATCTCGGCCTGGTGCTGGTAGTGGCCCAGTTATGAGCAATAAACTGGCCCTCGCACCAAGCCCTTCACCTGCTCGTCGTACAAGGACGAGAGACATATATCGACCAACAAAATATGATGACTACGACCTCACATAAAACCAACTTTGTGACTTCATTCCCGGTCTACCTGCTATGTTAAACCCTGTGACATTATTTTATGCCTCATTGTTCCCAGTTTCTTTCCAGCAAAGTACTGCTATCATGGGATAATATGACTATGGAGGTCGCCACTATTGTGTTTCTTATGATTTGGACTATACATGTCTGCGGGGATGTTTAATTCTTTAAAAAAAAAATATATATATAAAAAAATAAAAAAAAAATTAAAAAAAAAAATCTTTTAATAAAAGGGAGATGTTGGGGGGCGCATCGGACGTGCGACACCAGAATCCAAGATGGCGGACTTGAGCGCACATGGCAGACAGTGTCCCAACATGTATTGATGTAGATCTACTGGTAACTCAACTGATAATAAAGAAGTCTAACATCACTCTGACTCACAGCTTGTATGCTCCAACTAAAGGGCCCGCGCGCGAGCCGATTTTCGGCCGTAAGGGGGGGGGTAAAACATTTTGACCCCTCTACCGGGGGGGGGGAGCGTGTAAAAAAATTTCGCGTGCTCCGCGCGGAAAACCACCACCCCCCCTGTTGTAAAAGATGATCACTCCCTAATATATATAACCCTGAGTGTCTTTGCTGAGGGTTTTCAATCAGTGCTGCCCTCATCCGCCCTAGTGTTAACTGGACCAACTAACACACAGGGGAGGCCACTCCTCATTCAAACTGTGTAGGCCTATGCTGGGTTCAGTATGGAGGTGAGTGGTGGGCAGTGGGTTGGGGGTGATGGCCCTATATATCCCTAGGGAGTGATCATTTATCATCAACAGGGGGGGGGGGCAAAACAATTTGGACCACTCTTGGGGGTTCAAAAAAATGTTTTGAGCCGAAAAGCCAGCACCAAAAACTCTCAGGGAAACATGTCCTGACTACGTCTCGACTCCCAAACAAAAATGTTCGGTCAACCAATATTGCCCCACCCCTAATTGATCCAAACAAGCTCTCCTTGGTTTAATAACTATACAGCCAAAAACCCTCAGGGAAACGCATCCTAATTAAGTCATCACTCCCAAACTAGGTAAAAAATGTTCGGTCATCCAATATTGATCCCCCCTTGAGATTTTTCCGTCATCTAACACATCCGACCCCCCCCTAATTGATCCAAGCAAGCTCTCCCTGTTTTGATCACTATAGAGCCAAAAACCCTCAGGGAAACTTGCCCTAATTATTGCCCGACTCCCAAACTAGGTCAGAATGTTCAGTCAACCAATATTGACCCCCCCCTTCAGATTTTTCCGTCATCTGACACATTGGACCCCCCCTAATTAATCCAAACAAGCTCTCGTTGGTTTAATAACTATAGAGCCGAAAACCCTCAGGGAAACGCATCCTTTATTGCGTCTTGATTCCCAAACTAGGTCAGAAATGTTCAGTCAACCAATATTGACCCCCCCCTTGAGATTTTTCGTCATCTGACACATTGGACCCCCCTAATTGATCCAAACAAGCTCTCCTGGTTTCAATCACTATACAGCCAAAAACCCTCAGGGAAACGCATCCTTTATTACGTCTCGATTCCGAAACTAGGTCAGAAATGTTCAGTCACCCAATATTGACGCCCCCTTTAGATTTTTTCGTCATTGACATTTTGGCCCCCCCCCTAAATGATCCAAACAAGCTCTCCTGCTTTTAATCACTATAGAGCCAAAAACCCTCAGGGAAACGCGTCCTTTATTACGTCTCGATTCCCAAACTAGGTCAGAAATGTTCGGTCAACCAATATTGACCCCCCCTTTGAGATTTTTCTGTTATCTGACACATTGGACCCCCCCTAATTGATCTAAACAAGCTCTACTTGTTTTAAACTCTATACAGCCAAAAACCCTGCTTGTTACATATACTCTTACCATATGAACTGTTACCTACCAGTTTGTACAAGTCAGACAAGATCTTGCAGTCAACATTCTCATCTCTTTTTCGTCTAGCTGCTGTCACTTCTTGAACAAAAGGTTTGAAAATTTCTTCAGGTGTGTATTGATCTAATAAATGCACTTTGCTAACTTCCGGACTTCAACCATTTCAAACAGACTCTAGAGCACAGGAAATGGCTGTATTACACTTGGGTGCTGCTAAGTGATAGCTTCAATGAGGATAAATCTAAATGCAAAGACAAGTTGATACTGAAGCACTACTTGTCCAAGTTTTCAGCTGTAGAAGCTCTTGGATACGGGTGGAAGTTTGGTTGAATTAAGAAATCAAACCTCTTAAGAACTCTGACCACCTTGCTATGTGGGAATCAGCGCTGAAACATCACTGCGAGAACAACCCTCACCATCCTCAGTACCACTCTGCTAAGGACATGCCGAAACATTATCTATTAGAGAGCATAATAGACATGTTAGGTTGCCGGTTTCAAAGGAACCTCGCAGGTTGTTCAGATTTGAAAATTGAAGACATTTTCAAAATCCTAGATACGTATCTAGAACGTTACACTGAAGCAGCCAGATATAGAGTTAAAACTTATTTAAGTCAGTGGGAGCGTGATATTACAACGTCCCCTCATCGTAGCGGTTTAGCACTCAGAATGTTATTGTAAACAGTCTGATAAAAGTAAAACGTAAGAGTATCATATAGAGTTGGGTAGGGTGGGGGGGGGGGGTGTATAGTATCAGTATGGGGTGTATGGGGTGGGTGTATCCCTCTAGTGTTAAAGAGTTAGGGGGGAGGAGTTCGGACTTAAAACGTTTTGTATACTCCCTAAACGATTTCCCTATGTAACTACCTAAAAGAGCTTTATAAAAGCTCTCTGCCTATTCTAAATCTCCCCATACAACTCTCTACCCTCCTACATACCTATCTACTTGTTCACTGACTCACTCATCATGGCTGATTTAGTACGACCCGTCTTGTCATACTTCAAAGGAGAACCACTAGGATACTTTCCAGATGCTATGCTGCTGAAAATAAGCACCAGGTTACTGACATCAGATTACATATGCTTAGGTTTGTACCTTAAAGTCAACATGAAAGACATGGGATATCTCACTTGTGAGAGTAGTGTCATCACTCTAGCTAGAGAGATGCTCACTACTTGGTACCGCAAAAGTTGTACTACTAAGTGGGCTGAACTAGCAGATTCACTGGAGGAAGCATACCGTATGGACCTTCTCCAATTCTAACATGAGTACCGGAAGACTATATGGATACATCTAGGTCTGACTTTTCATGGACTAGCTCTCAACCTGTACCTTCCGACAGGACTATAAAGAACCCTGTCTATGAAGTGTTGAGAGCTTGGAAGTACAATGAGACGTCCAATCCTATGACTCTGATTAAAGTGTTGCAGGAGGACATTGGTTGGAGTGACGTCTCAATGTACGATGAAGGGTTGTATGCAGTTGTACCCAAGACAGTAAAAGTGAGTGGTGTCACCTCAGTGTTGACCACTCTAGTCTGATCACTATACCAAGAGGGACGTCTCTAGCACTGCAGAATCTGTTGAATTCGATCCTAGACTACAGTACCTTTCACTATGCTAATAGCAGGACCTACATCATGCGGGAAGAGTCGTTTAGTTTTCGAAGTAATAAACAATGTAAAGACTCTCGTCACACCAGAAGTACACAATATCACTTACTGCTACAGTCAATGGCAATCAGAGTTTGAAAAGTTGAAAAGTGCAGGTGTGAAGTTCAACGAAGGTCTCCTTACAAGAGATGAACTTTCTAATCTAGCAGAGATACAAGTAAACACTCTATGCTCATCATAGACGACTTACTAGACCCGAAATATGCATCTATAGCTAAAGACCTCTTCATTAAAGGTTCTCATCATCTCAACATGAATGTAATTTTCATAACTCAGAACTTATTTAATGCTAACAAAGACTTCAGGGCTTTCAGTCTAAATAGTCATTATATAGTTATTTTTAAAACCCTCAGGATATGAGTCAGATAGGTTATATATCTAGGCAAGCTTTTCCTGCACACCCATCTTTCTTGACTCAAGTATATAACAACGAGACTACAACTAAGCACTCACACATAGTGTTGGACTGTAACTCACCTCTTAGTCTGGACAGTAGTCTTGAGTTTCATTATAGCCTTCAGTTGTTTCTTGTACTGTGATAACTTCTTGACTGTGTGAGCTGTGTTCCGCGTCGAGCTTTTGTTCATAACATTGACACATATTTGACTCATAAGTCTGCTGACATCGTCACTCAAACCTCTCACTACATGTTGACACTCTTCAGTTTTACATCTAGCTATATGTTTCAATAAAGGGTAATGCTGACGTAGTAGAGTCAACTTCTTGTTCTGGTAACTAGATCGCTTAGCACGCTTCATTTCTTCTTCTTTTTTTCCAGTAGGTATGAAAACTACCCAGTGGGCACAAAACCTTCACTGTAAAAAATATCCCGTAAAAATTACGGTGAATCACTGGCATCACTGAATGCCGACCGTTTCCCGTTTTTTTTACGGTCACCGTATTTTGCTTTCCCCCGTAAATTTTACAGGCC
This sequence comes from Harmothoe impar, assembly GCA_947462335.1. Classification (NCBI taxonomy): domain Eukaryota; kingdom Metazoa; phylum Annelida; class Polychaeta; order Phyllodocida; family Polynoidae; genus Harmothoe; species Harmothoe impar. The sequence goes on along the minus strand of OX381706.1, from coordinate 41,721,186 downwards.
TTTCCCGTTGTATTTTTACGGTGATTCATCATTATTATAAGATGATTCTCTGCTATTCAATGATGATTATATTAATTGTTTCTGGATTCATTGTTGTATATTTCATAATATCATCTTAATTCCAGGCCTGTATATTAGGCCTGAGAAGCATAATTGAATGCCTCATAGCAATATACAATTACAATCCATGAGCAAAAGGTACTCTAAGATTGTTACAAAGAAACTCTGACAACAGTCTCAATATGTATAATTCTAATTACCACGACATGGGTGTTTATACTACTCGTACTAGTGTTCAGGGTCTCAAAAAAGGAAATGATATACTTTTTATCTTTAATATGCCAAAGGCTTCAATTTTGATTATGTAATTAATGAGATAGTTGGATATCTTTATAAATCTAACACAATTATGTATGTTTTTAGTTGATAGCTTCCACTGAAGTCTCTCTATCAAACCAAGCTGCCACCTGGTGAGCAAACTTTTAACGTGAATTTCACCGTAAATGAGAAAACATTGTTTCACTGTACTGGTTTACGGATGTTCAATGTAAAAGTAATAAGTTTTACAGTGTCTCACCGTATATCCCAATTACGGTGATACACCGTCAAATTTAGCATTGATTCTCCGTAATTTCAACGGTAATTTTTTACAGTGTTGATTCAACGTTGACAACTGGTTGCAGGGTAGATCAACCTGTTTTCAACATTGATGCAATGTTGCAATTTCAACGTTGTCAACCAACACCTGTTTCAACATTGATGCAATGTTTGGATATCAACCTTGAATGAACCATGGGTTTTCCCACCTTTCCCACTAGGTGCCTCCACAACCTACTCCTTAGCATTTCTATCTCCATGCTACATCAATTTTTCCCTAATTGTAAGCTCTTATTTTCTCATCAATGTATACAATTGATCAAAATGTCATTTATTTTCATCGACAATTATGGTGTGTGCATTTGTTTGACATTTGGAATTAAATGACAAGAATACATGCATGGTTCCAGTGAGACACCCTTTATGTTGCTAAGAATAATAGATAAAGCCTCAGTCATGACCAGGTCAGTTTGAAATGGATGTGAACGCCTCTTAGTGTGATCATCAGAGGTCATTCATGTACCCCTTCCCTGGATGGTGCTAGAATTAGAATTTAATCTTGGAGGAATGGAGGAGGGGGAGATGTTGTAATAAAAAAATATAAATTGAAGGAATGAGTCTACATGAGAATACTGTATCTGATATACTGAATCTCAATTTATGCATCAACAGTGAATATCAAATCAATGTAAATCATTTTATCATGTTCAGTTATTGTTGATTCACAATGGCCATATCAATGTTGAATCACTGATGAATGATCAACGTTGATGACCTCATCAATATCAACAAAATGACAACCCTGTATCAACTGTTGATATCATGTCGCTACACACATTGAATCAACATAGAATCAACTAAAGTTTGCCCACTGGGTACACTGTTCCAAGGTGTTGTAATGCTATTCCTCACTCTCAAGTTGTCAGGTGTGCTCTGCTTAGTACTACAGCAGAAAGGTGGATTCATAGGTGCATTGCTAGGTGTAGCACTACCCCTGATTACTCATATCATAGGCTCAGCTGTCAGACGGTAGATATGTCGTACACACATATGGCTGTAGTGAGACCTGATTTGATAGGTAAAAGCCACACTCCCATTTCTGCTATTACTACTACTGACACACTACCCACTGCAATGCTCCCGTCTTCAGCTCCAGCTGTACTACCAGACCCTCAAACTCAGTTTTATGAGAGTCAATTAGTTAGAGAAAAACTATCACCACATAGTAGCCCAGGTAGCAAGGGTATATTAGGCCAATGTCGGCAATGATTGACTCCATCCCAATGGTTATGCCAACCATGGCCCATTGTAAGTAATGCATACATTGGTTCAGCATACAAATTACAATGATGGCCCACCTCTGGCAATTCTGATAATGGGCCATCGCTGGGTTGACTGCTGGCCCAGAGCTGGTCCATGCTCAGGGGCGGATTTAGGGGGGGCGGACCCGGCGTGCGCCCCCCCCTATTTTTCTGTATATTTTAATTTGGCAATTTCCAATACCCCAAGTACATTGCCTATTTCACGCCCCCCCTTTTCCAAAATCCGCCCCTGATGCTTGATATTGTTGATATTGACCCAGTGTTGGCCCAGTATTCAGGGCCATCATATTATTTCTGATCTTGGACCAACATCAATTCTATCTACACTTGTCCAATATTGGCTGTGATCTACACCAGGGGGATTCAATGTTGCCTGAAGAATTTCTTACAGGATGGGTCCTACTTTGCCATCATATTGGGTTATAAACGTGATCCCCAGTGTGCTCTACATGTTTAAAGGTCAGAGGAAGTTCATGGATGAAATTTGATATATAAAGTGCCATTAACTGCATGACACCCGTGGGAATTTGTCAAAAGTAACTTGAAGACACCTCATGTGTGGTTAATGGAGTTAGATAAGTCCTAAATGATAGTAATACAGTTTGTATTATTTCTAACCATGTTGGGATAGAGATGGATTAAAAAGACAGAAATGGCTTTTTCTAAACTGATGATTCTTGACAGTCATGTCTTAAGTATGCTTGCACATTCAATTATACACATAAAAATAATATTGGTCAATATCAGTGATTGTTGCAGTGGTCCTATATTGAAAATTATATGTTGGGGCGACATATGTATTACAAGGTTGGTCCTATGTCTAATTTCTAACCTTGGAATAATGTAAAAACATTTTGATGTTGGCCCAACATTGGGCCAACATGAAATCAATATCCCTTTATTCGAGCCATTACTGGGCCAGCGGTCAAACCAGCGGTGGGCCAATATCAAAATGCCATTATTGGCCCAATTTTAAGTGGTATATTGGCCCAATCATGGCCCAATGTACTTATGTTACCTGGGAGTCTAGTGCAGATATTGAGTCACTTACAGAAAGAAGCAGCTCGAGTTCTGAACGATTCACAGTTGAAAACTAGTGAGAGACTCAATCAGATCATGACTAAATCCTCTATACTATACAAGAAAGCTAAAATTGTTAGTCGAGCTGCCTCTTCCATGAACCCTAAAAATGTTACTAGTCGCTGTCAGAGACAAGAGTAGAAGTAGCATCAGAGGCAGATGATGAGGACACTTCAGACGATGATGCAGATATATTTTCTACTACTAGTCCCCGAACTCCAACCCCGAGTTTACATGCTAGTAGCGGGGAAGATGAATATGAAGATGAAGACATGGGAGGTGCTATGGACAGACGAGGTGTCATGGTGATGGATAATTTAATTCAAAGGCGAGTACCTACCTATCAGAAGACTGCTATGAAGCTATATAAACACCTAGCAGACTCAGACAGAGGTCAAGGTACTCTGAACTGGACTCAAAGTGGTGAACTAGTCGTGCAAGGTTGACGTATAGTAAGTAGTAACATAACAGATCTACTAGGTGATGCTGCTCGGAAAACTAGTCTAAGAAAACCTCTACTAGGTCAAAACATTTCATAGCAGCTGTTAAAAGGATCAACCCCGACTTGACGTTCATCAGGAACAAAGAATCCTTCAGAAGCACTCCTCCTCTAGGTTTATCACCCTTCAGAAGACGTACGGTTAATATCACACAGAGTGGTAGTGGTCAACTAGCAAACAAAGCTTTCAAGAAAGCCGTAGTAGATCGCTACACTTCACTGAGGGAGCCTGGAAGTTTTACTAGTGTGAGTAAGTTGCGGCACCATCACTTCAAGAAGACTAAACTAAAGAACATCGCTGAAGCTTTAGAAGGTGTAGATGCTAACACTAGACACAAACCTTACAACAGACGGTTCACAAGACACAAGACTCAGACTTGGGGTGTAGATAGACAATGGCAGTTAGATCTCATTGACTTGACTCTTCACGTGAGAACAAAGGTTATCAGTACATTTTAGCTGGTATAGACGTCTTCTCAAAATATGGATTTGCTCAACCTGTGAAGAGTAAGAAAGCTGTAGATGTAGTGGAATCTTACAAAAAAAAAGACTGAGAGTAGACGACCTCTTAAAATCCAGACTGACAAAGGAAAAGAATTCTTGAACCAAACTTTCAGAAGTCTTTTGGAAAAACTGGTGTAGAATTATTCACTGGAGAGAACGATGATGTCAAATGCGCTATAGCTGAGCGGTTTAATGCTACACTGCAAGGTAAGCTGTGGCATTGCTTTGCTTACTTCAGCAACTACAAGTGGGTAGGAATACTTCAAGATTTAGTCCACTAGGTGCAGCTCCAGCCGCTATAACAGATAAGAACTCTGACGCTCAGTTCTACAGGTTATATGAACAACCTGACAAGAGAACTGTCCCTAAGTTACTTTTGAAGAAAGGTTCTAAAGTGTGCATGCTTGCTAAGAAGCGTGCTTTCAACAGAGGTTACGAACCTGGAGTGAAGAAATATACACAATAGATTCAGTAAAACCTAAAGGATACCAACAGGCCCTTCTGATGTACTCTCATCCTGAATGCAGGGAAAATGCTATATGTAATGTATGATGTATCATGTAGAAGGGGTAGGGGGAGAGTGGAATGTGATATACCGAGTCATATTGTATTGCCCCAGCTCATATGGGTGAATAGAACGCGTACCGGTACAATTTGATATGCATATACCAACCGCGGGTAACCTGACCGGCTACTTTCCGGGCGATGTTCATGTATTAATATTACCATAACACCCCCCACAAAGTACATGTTTCCAATCTACGTTGTTTCAGCTATGTCATAGCACAGCAAAAACATGTGTGACCTACCCTTTTGTTCTGTCTACCCATGTTTTTGTCGCTGTGGATGAGTGGTTTCGTCGTCTTGTTTACTGTTTGCACGTTTCTGATATTGCAAATGGCGGCGCCCACAAGTCACGTGTTAATGACGTCACATATGGAGTTCCCTGGTATTCCCCTGGATGTAGCCTGGTCTGGGGTGCGAAATTCTAAAGTGGCGGGTACTGAGAGACACATGCCGCATGTATGGTAACACATTCGGCTGAGCAGGGTCGTATGTTGACAAATGTGTACAGGCAAGGGAAAAGGGATATCCAACGAAAATGTCAACTTTAAAATTGATAATATAAGCTTTCCAGTGATATATTACACAAGACGATATCATTTCTAGTTTTTGAGAAATGGCTGTTTGAATATGGGTGGGCATTGCCTCATCCAAAACTCAAATTAGCTCTAAGTCTCATAGTTTCCAAGATATCTCTATCTAATGAGCATAATTAGAATAATTAGAAGATGACCATACATTTTCATTCTATAGGCCATAGATTTTGATTTAGAAATGATAATTTTATTCTGTTTTGACCATAGTAATCCTCGTGAATCATTCTATCATTCGGATTCTTTATTTTCTTTATTTGGAATGAAAATCATGTTTCCATGGCAACACATATCAACAAAGACACCCATTTAGGCTCTAAAACGTTCTTTTCACATTCCAAATAAGGAGGCTTTCCACCAAAAATGGAATGTTTTGTATAAGATTACTGAATTTGCCAGAAAAAAAATACCAAAAAGCAAATTTCAGCCTGTGTCTACCATTTTAGGCCATGGTGGAGCCCCCTAGTAGCTAAAATTGGTACTATTCCCGCGGGGATACACCTTTCTGCTTGCCTGCTCACAAATTGTGAAAAAAGATACGGAGGGTATGCGGAGGGTGAACAGAAATACAAAATAGGTTTGGAATTGGATATATTATCTCTGCATCTTGACCGCATCTTGAAGCCGCATGTTGGGTTTAATATCAACATACGGTGGTACTCAATTTCAACATGCAAGCGGAAATAGCATTCAAGAAATTAGTATATAAATCTTATTTGACTGCTAGACTTAGGGATATCCTAGATAATGATACTATGCTTAATATATATAAGACAATGGTCCTCCCTCATGCTGATTATGGAGATATATGTGACCCGTTTTAACGAAATGGGTTGGAAGTCGCACATTAAAAATATTGTGATATTGCAATATTCGTGTACAGCTCATCAAGAGCTTTCATTTGGTATGTGACATGTAGTATATTGGTAGGGATAACACACCAAAATCATTTTTCCGGTATATTAAAATAACATTTATGCATCTGAAAGTACAGATCTTGAGAAGGACAATGCACTTTACATCATAGAAAAGGACCTTCTAGAAGCCAAGCTATGCACTTTTAAAGTAAAGAAGTTTGTAAATTTTCCTCTTTTTTTCTGTCAGTGTTTATGCAGCAATTAGGCCTTATCTCTGTGTACACACTGCCATGCTGACTGCAGCAGAGATGGGCCGTTTTTGTATTTCATTTCAAATGAATGGCCATAACTGAGCCCTAGATTGGAATAGGGAAAGTCCAATGATACCATTCAAGAGAGAACACTTTAAGGATTGATATGCTATGTTTTCAGAAAAAAATGACCAGATGGGTATTTTTTATCACAGTGGAAAGTCAAAGTTTTGTGATTGCTCCATATTCTACATGCCTCAATTTCTTGCATTTTCGGCTAAAATATACCTCTTTTGTATTGGCTTGTGCCAAGTTGTGCTAGCAGATAGAATTAAAATAAGACCAGAAATCAAAAGTAAACATATATGGCAATGTTCTGTAAATGTGTGAGAAAGTGTGAGAAATTTTAAGTAAAAAAGTAAAAGGTCCAAAGTTAAAACCCTTTAGAGTTTGCTACAATTTCCACATGGATTCCATTTATTCTTTCCTCATATTGAACAGTCAGGTTTTAACCTTTAAATAGAGGGGTCAAACTTTAAAATCGACCAAGTATTAAGCAAGATATTAATAGATTATATTTTAATGTAATTACAAAAATGTATCGGTATGCCCATCAATGCCCCTTCAGAAATGATACCCTATTTCCGTAACCATTGGACTTAGAGTAAAATAACTCACAGATTCTAAATCCTTGGTCATTTCTACATGAGATGACCAAATATGGTTAAATTTGAGTCAGGGAAAGGACCCGAAAAAAGCTAATAAAAATCTTGCGTTTACTATGGTGACAGATAGGGCTCCGCGGAAATAGGCGCTGGGGTGTTATCCCTAATATTGGCCTGTTTTGACCATTTGGCAATATTTTTGATACATTTTTGTTGAATTAAATGGAAATTCATTAAAGTGACTAGAAATATGGGTATTTCTAGAGTATGATATGGCGACTAATTGTAGTGGCGGGAACGAGCTAGTATTCATGTTCGGCGCGCATGCGCGTCAGGTTGGTTATTTCCAGGAAGCCGTTGTTTGGCCATTCAGTCGACACAAAAGACTGGCGCATATCAACTTATTTTTTCGCCTTATTGCGTCTAAGGAGCCAGAATTGTTGGAGGAGCAAGTATTCACTTCATTCTGTTGGAGGAGAGTTAATTGAGGCTCATTTTGTGAGTATTGGCTGCATATTTGTGCAGAAAACAACGTGTTCGCCACGCCGGTAACCTGGTGCCGCCATCTTGTGTCAGTGCCCGGAACGAACTTTGTATTGATAATCGAACGACCGGTGAATGATTCTGCTAATGAAGGAGTGTCTGGTCTGTGGTGAGCTATATGATGGGCGAAGTAATCGAGAAATGGACGTCTGTAGGAAATGTGCAGGGGCTCAGGATGGAGACCAGAGTGATAAGGGGGCCGGTAATGGTGGTAGAGGGCACCATGCTGGTGTCGGTTCAGGTCACCATTTGGACTCAGGAGGACGACTACTTGGTTCGGAGGAGACGGTTCCAGGTACCTTACAACCAGCTAATGGAGGCAGATTTGTCTTGGGAGATGGGTCTGATGCAACAAGAGATTATGAGCATGCTGACAGCTCAGCGACAAACAGGGGCGGCGGTGCATTTGGAGGTGGAGGCCCCTGTAGCGAGACAGGATCAGGATGGGGTCGCCGATAAGCCCCTTGTTGTCTGACTTGAAGGAGAAATTACGACGTGAACAGGATAGATTGGCATCCATGTGTAGAATGAAGTAGTATTCTTTTATACATACGGGAGGTATTACGTAATAGTAGATCGTCATAAATAATGTACTGAATAAGTGTGTGATCGACTGAGTGTTATATGATGGTTATATTCATATGCAAGGATGATTCATGTTGATAGGAGGGTGGGGGGGAGGGAGGGTGGGGGGGAGGGAGGGTGGGGGGGAGGGAGGGTGGGGGGGAGGGAGGGTGGGGGGAGGGACCCAGTAGTGTTAGCTTAGGATTAAGACTGTGTAACCTGGAGTGCAGGTGGAGGCTTGTAGTAAGGACAGGCCTGGACAGAACCAATGTAAAGGATTGTGAACAATAAAGAAGCTGATTTTTAAGTAGTAACCAACTAGAGAGGTTGTGTTTTCTGTGCTCCTAGGAACATATACAATTCTATTAATCCTACCCTATCTAAAAGATCTTACTTTTACACTGATGACCACGACGATTTCTTGGTGATTTACCAAGAGGACCGCAACAAGTTTAGCAAGAACAGGGTGGGAAATGTGTTTCTAGGAGAGACAGGACACCAACATGGATAATTTAGTGTATGTAGCTGACCAACGCTGCCAGATTGAGGTTGGTGTGGAGACAAGGAGGCGGATACAAGACTTTGCTTCAAAGATACCGGTCACAAACGGTGATGACAGGGATCAACTACGGCAGTGGCTTATAAATATCGACGAGATTAGAACATGGACACGTGCCCCGGAGCCATTGGTGGTAGATGTAGCTGGACAGTTGTCAACACCCCCCTTGAAGTCGGCCATACTGGCTATTAGGGAGGGGCTGCCCCAGGATCAGAGGACATGGCCAAATGTACGGGCTGCTATAGCTGCACAGTTTTTGGAGACAGACGAGCTGCAGTTTTTACAAGCCAGACTGGATAGGCTTGTACAACAGCCCATGGAGGATGTACGGGGGTATTCTCGTCGGTTTAGAGCCCAGATGCTCATGGCTTACCCACAGGAGGAGAGGCAGGTGCCCTCTGTACGTAACAGGCTGATAAGAATGTATATTGGTGGCATAACCAGCGAGACAGTAAGACAACAGGTTGCTAAGGACAGACTGCAGGATATTGAGCTGGTTATGACACTGTCACATGACGTGGAGGATTCATTCCGGCAGGCTAGACTGGACGCTAGGGGGGGCCAGGTCTGACACTATGGCACACACTACTAGTACTAGGCAGGAGGAACCCATGGACATTTCAGCCATTGCCTTGGGTATTGATAGTACTGTCAAGTCCGCTATGAAGCATGTAGACCAAAATATCAAGACCATGCAGGGTGAGCTGAAGTCTATCAGGAAGGTAGTGGTGTCTCCCCCTCCCAGCGACCAGTTACAGGTGGCTGCAGTACACACAGCACAGGGTAAACGGGAGGCAGAGGCCTCACCTACTGGAGGACCATCATACCAACAACAACCTCCACCATGGGTTTGTCCATGGCAGTCACAGGCTCCTACACCATGGCTACCACCCTATCCATGGTACCAACAGCAGCAGGCTTCGTGCTGCAGTCATCAGCACCAGCAACAGTGCTGTGGTGGTTACCATCAGCCCCGGGCTGGGGGTGGTCACAGTCATCAATCCCCTCCTGACTCATCTCGGGATCAGAGTAGGGATCGGGATCAGAGCAACTATAACAGAGGTGGTGGTGGCGGAGCTACAGGAGGTGGGGGTGGATACAATGGTGGTGGCTACAACGGCGGTGGTAATAATAGGAATGCTGACCAGGGCAGACCTATGCGGCGCAGGGCATGCTATGAGTGTGGTGATTTTGATCATTTGGCCCGCTCCTGTCCAAAGAAGGTACAGGCCATCCAGGCTGTGGTAGAGGCTGCCTTTGATGCAAGGATGCCACGTCCCAGTGATGCCCAGGGGAGCGGGGCATCATACAGCAATACTGGTGGCCGCTACTACAATCAGGATGCACGTTTAAACTAGCAGCCGCGCCGGACCGTAGAGTATGTGTGTCCCTGGATCTTAGTGATGTACATATTTTGGCTCTGGTGGATACCGTTGCGGCTCGCAGTATGATGAAGGAGGATGTGTGGAGGAACCTGTGTTACAGGAGGAGTCAACTGGCTGTGACCCTTCCTGGGCTGAGGTTGAAAGCACTCTCAGGCCATGAGATTGCAACGTTGGGTAAAGCTGTAGTTACTATAGAAGGGAGGCGTTGTGAGTTTTATATTGTAAAGACATTACAACACGACGCCTTACTGGGAGACGATGTTTTGACGGAATTGGATGCTGGTATAAACTTTTATGATAGAACAGTCCAGTTGGCGAAGGAGAGGTACAATGCAGTGGAGGGGGTGAATGTGCAGTCACCCATGCATGGGGTGTATGCAGAGGTGGATTACTGGAGCTCACAGTACCCGGATGTTTTTCCAGATACTGATGACCCCATTGGTCACACTACTTCTGTTAAAATGACCATTGATACTGGTAATGCATACCCAGTAAATCAGAGACCCTATAGACTCCCCCTGGCAAAGAGATTGTTTGTGGATCAGCAGTTGGACATGATGTTGCAGAATGACATTATAGAACCGTCCAGTAGCCCCTGGGCTAGTCCCATAACGTTGGCCAAGAAAAAAGGCTCGGATAGGTTGCGCTTATGCACGGACTACCGGAAATTGAACGCACTCACACGTAAGGATGCATACCCTCTGCCCCTGATACAGGATATATTTGATTCAATGCAGGGCAGTGTGGTGTTTTCAACCCTGGACCTGCGCTCAGGGTACTGGCAGATCCCACTAGACGAAGACAGCATTGAGAAGACAGCCATAGCAACCCACAGGGGCCTGTTTCAGTTTAAAAGAATGCAGTTTGGCCTGGCGAACGGCCCAGCATTTTTCCAAAGAATGATGAATAGAATATTGGCCCCATTCATTGGCAGAACCTGCATGGTATATATAGACGACATAGTCATTTACTCCAAGACGGAGGAGGAACATGCAGCCCACATACACCAAGTGCTACAGGTATTGCGGAAACATGAACTAGTAGTGAAGGCTTCTAAATGTCAGTTCTCACTCCCACAAATAAAACTGCTGGGGTACATCGTGGATAAGGATGGCATCACGTCAGACCCCAAGAAGGTGGCGGCCATACGTGACATGGCCCCTCCCAGAGACTCAAAAGGGGTGAGGTCCTTCCTGGGTATGGTGGGTTACTATCGTCAACTGATTGACCACTTCTCTGATAAAGCAAAACCACTTGTCGACCTCACTCGTAGGTGGCAACGTTTTTATTGGAATGAGGAGTGCCAGCACTCATGGGAGCAGCTCAGGGATGCTCTGATGTCTGACTCCATTGTGGCATAACCCCAGCTAGACAAGCCTTACAAGTTGATGACTGACTCCTCTAAATATTGTGTTGGTGCAATATTATTTTACAGGACGATGCTAATGGAGTGGAGAGGCCCGTGCAGTATATATCTAAACAGCTCTCAGAAACTCAGCAGAGGTGGCCGGTGGTGGAGAGGGAGGCATACGCCGTCATATATGCCCTCAGGAAGCTGAGACCGTACTTACATGGTGCAGAGTTTACCATATATACAGATCACAAACCACTGAAATGCCTGTTCCAAAACGAGATAAACAACTCTAAGATCCAATGCTGGGCGGTCACATTGGCAGAATATGCTGCCCCCATTGTCTATAGGCCTGGAGCAATCCACGTCCGGCCTGACATGTTGAGCAGATTGCATGTAAATGTACCACATGACCACGCCCCTCTCGACCCCACAATGGCTGCTATCATGTTGGGACCCCATTTTAATGAGGGACTATTGGAGGCTGACAGCATTGATTTGGTTTTGTTACAGAGGGAGCAGCGCCTCATGCCAGAATACCAGATGGGGTTGGACCAGGAGGAGGAATACTATGTGGCTGAGGGGTTGTTATTCACCCTCAGACCTCCTACCGGCCAGCTAGAGTATCCCAGACTGGTATTACCAAAATCTGCACGACACAAGGTGATACAGCGGGCACACAAGGAGGTGGGGCATATGGGTATAGCAAAGACATTGGCTAGGATACAGGAGGCGTATAAATGGCCTAGAGTACACAGGGATGTTGTGAACTTTGTTAATAGATGTCCACAATGCCTTACAAACAGGGCTAGGATAGAGAAACAGATCCCAGACCCTATGCCCCTAGCTCTATACCCCGGCCAGGTGATGGCTATGGATATATCAGGACCCTTCGGGGCATCTACTTCAAACAACAAGTATATACTGACATTCATTGACCATGCCACCGGGTTCCCAGAGGCTGTTCCCATTAAAGACAAAACCGCCCTTTCGGTATACAATGTACTGCAGCGCTCATTCCTGCCGTGGGTGGCGCCACCTGAGGTACTTGTAGTAGACAATGGGATGGAGTTTGTAGCAGAATTGACTAATTCTTATCTAAAGGAATTGGGCATAGATGTGAGGCATATTACCCCATGGAATGCCAAATTGAACGGCCGCGTTGAAAGAATGCATAGATCCTTAAAAGATATCATAAGGAAGCTAACAAATGCACGCCCACATTTGTGGGAAGATGTGTTGGGGGATGCGCTGTTAGCACTGCGGACGACACCCTCTGACGTCACTGGGTTTTCCCCATATTACCCATTTTTCGGCCGTCACCCACCTAAAACTTATTTTAAGTTAATGGACAGGGAGGAAGGCAGGGAATCATCCAGAATGGCACAGAGGGTGGACGAGTTGTCAGCTGCCTTGAAGCTCTCTTGGAGGAAAGCTTATGTAAATAGGCAGTATAATACAGAGAGGCTTACAAGGCAGGCCAATGCAAAACCCCTCCAGGTGGGGGACGCGGTGGTGGTATTAAATCACGATACCACTAAGCTAGAACCCAAATGGGACCATGGGTATATTGTTACACGTGTTAGGGGGGCGGTTGTCACAGTGGTGGGCCTAATGCTGAACGTAAACAACTGACCCGGGACAAGATGAGACCGTACCCCCCGACGTGGAGTGGGGTGACTTACGTCACCGGCAGACGAGGGCACAAAGGAATGCATGTATACGCCAAAACGTGTTGAATAACATGCCAGATCCTCCACACACACACCAGCCGGGCCTTAAGCCAGCGGCCCCACCCGCCCTTAGGCCCAAGCATAAACAACGCAAACGGCCAGCAATGGGTACAAGCTTGCCCAAGCTTTCAAAACGGGGCAGGAAGGGTAACACTGGGTCTCACCACACCCCTCCCCCCTCTCCCCTCCCCCTCCGGGCGGCAACGCACTGCCTCGGGTGGGCAAGGAACCAGCCCGCCCACACCAGGCGCGTCCAATAAGAGGTCAGCTCCGGGGGTACAGCAAACCTCACGCCCCTGGACACGTAGCAGGCACAACTTAGCAAAACGCATTCAGCTGTTGGCACCAGATGAGGAGACAAGTTCCAGTGCAAAGCAAATGTGCATTGACGCAGTGGTAGCAGTTTGCAGGCATGAAGATGGTGTGGGTGTTAGCCACACTGCTGTTATGGCAGATACTGTCGGCAAATCCCATCTTTGAGCAAGACGGGGTGTTGGTGAAACCAGATGGGGACGTACGGCGTATAACTGCGGCATGGTCCGTGGTAGTTATAATACAGCCACCCACTCCCCTGGATGTATCACAGCTGGACAAAACATTTACAACAGCCTTCTTACAGGCTAAGGTGAGGTTCGGTGGGCAGGGAGCAGTGCATTGGGAGAGGAAGTGGCACTCTCTTAAACACATGCTCAGGAGGGAGACGGCAACAGTGTTCATGGAGGAGCAGCCATTTCACCAGGGGGTGGGACGTGTTAGATCAAAACGGGGATGGTTTAATTTTATAGGGGCCGCAGTCCGGCCATTATTTAACATTCCAGACTTCACGGATATAGAAAAGTTACGCAAATTAATTGTGGCAAACACAAGACACTCTCAGGCCGTGATGCACCACTCCAGGGAAATGGTCACAATGATAAACGCCACGCGGAGTTTCGTCCAAATGAACGCTGACCATATTGATATTGTACAGAATTTGTCTAGAGAGGCGTTAAGACAGGTGGATATTAATAGGAAAGCTCAACGTAATGACTTTGAGGCTATTAGTGGGCTAAAAGTGGCCAGGGCCCTGGATGTGGCCCTGCAGGAGGCCGAGTTTGCTATTAGGGCGTATATTCATGCTGTTAAAGACTACCACCAGAAAAGGATGGAGCTGGAACGTGGCTGGCTGACGGAGAACATTTTATTACAGACTGAGTTAAACACAATCATTGACCAAATTAAGAGTAGAGGATTTAACCCACTCCCAGTGGAATGGTATTATCAATATGTTGCTGTGATTCCGATCTGGGAGGCACAGGATCATGTAGCCTTCAGAGCCATCCTGCCCGCCATTGATGAAGAACATTATATTAAGTATTCTTTGACTTATGTTCCGGTGCCTTTTGGTACGGATCATGTACGTATTGTGGATGGACGGGATATGATTGTTTTGCATACCATGACTAGGGCATTGTTTACACCCTACAATTGTCTAGGAAATAGGCCTAATGTGTGTTGGCCAGAGGTGGAGAATTTGGGAGACTCATGTGAGTTCCAGTTAGTAAATGGTAATGAACCCAGAGCTTGCAGTGTCCACATATTGCCGGTGAAGAATGAGTCGGTGCATGTTGTTAAGGTATCCCCACTTGAGAGTAGCGTGATTATAGCACCAAACTTACAGCAAGAGGTGGTGGTGCTGCGCTGTATCAAAACCCCCCCTACAAAGATGGTGCTATCTAAACCCTCAGTAATCAATATTCCTGACGGGTGTGTGTTGGAATCTGAGAAATGGAGAATTAAATCTGTGATACATGTCCATGAAACCCTGAAGGGTAGACCTGTACAGCCTGTAGCACTACCTGCATTGAACGTGTCATGCCCTAGGAGGGTTCAACCCTCTGTAGTCAGGGCATTAAAATCTATTGATCATTTGAAGGTACCGGTAATTGAAATACAGAAATGGTCGCAGGAGGATAAAATGGCGACTGTGGCGGAAGGGAGTTGGCTAAGTGCTGTGTCACACCCATATGTAACTGTGGGGTCGAATGGAGTGGCAGTGGTAATGTGTGTAATTCTCATGATTGTAAACCTGTATTTCTTGTGTTGCTCTGGTCGTATGAGAATGCTGCGGGGGTTGGCTGACATGGCGCTACCCACCACCATGCCCACACCTGTGCCGCAGGCCGCCCCCTCCGCTCCCGCCCAGGTCACAACACCCCCTGTATGTAACCCGGTAGCAATACCACCACCCCCACCCCATGTAATGCCAACGGCAGCCAGCATGCCCTATGCGATGCCACCAGGGGCCGCCATGTACAACGACCCTAATATATCTGTCACAGTAACCCCAGAACAAATTGCGAAAATAATTGGATTCTCACCTAGACGCACACCACGTGCAATTCATGAGTAAGTTGATAACCTGGACATGATGTGACACTGCGAAAGACAGCTCTTGTACATAATATTTTCACGGGTGAAATTATTTTGGATAAACGAGGGGAGATGTGTAGAATGAAGTAGTATTCTTTTATACATACGGGAGGTATTACGTAATAGTAGATCGTCATAAATAATGTACTGAATAAGTGTGTGATCGACTGAGTGTTATATGATGGTTATATTCATATGCAAGGATGATTCATGTTGATAGGAGTTAATGTGTAGGTTGTGATAGTATTAAATGGAACAAGAAGTAGTAAACATAATTATTATGAGCTAATAGTTAGAATGTATAATCCCCTTTTATGTTGAATGTGTACCAATACAAGAATGGGCAGGTGTGTTACCTGTGTGGTCCCAGCCGGCTCCCCACCACCCCTCCCCGCTGGGAGGGTGGGGGGGAGGGACCCAGTAGTGTTAGCTTAGGATTAAGACTGTGTAACCTGGAGTGCAGGTGGAGGCTTGTAGTAAGGACAGGCCTGGACAGAACCAATGTAAAGGATTGTGAACAATAAAGAAGCTGATTTTTAAGTAGTAACCAACTAGAGAGGTTGTGTTTTCTGTGCTCCTAGGAACATACACAATTCTATTAATCCTACCCTATCTAAAAGATCTTACTTTTACACATGGTCCATGATGAGGAGGTTAAGGTTCAAGCTTGACTGTCAAAAATCCGAGCAAAAACAGTTGACACAGACAAACGGCGGGTGCAATATGACGATTATACAGATCAGATGGATGAGGTTATAAAGGACAAACAAGGGGAGCGTGACAGAATTATTCATGACTACATCAACCGACCGAAGTCATTTAAATGAGATAATTAACATTTAAATTAGATATCAACTATATTATACAATACAATTATAAATCCTATAGCCATCATTTTGGGAATAACGGGTGTTGAAATGTTGTTGCTACCTTTTTATTCTATAAGATAACTATTCATATGTTAGAAAAATGTCAAAAACTCATTTTTCAAAAATCTAATTTTTTCCACCCTATACTACTTAAAGAGGCCATATCTAGGCTCTTTAAAGTGCGACTTCCGACCCATTTAGTTAAAACTGGTCACATATTGTATGTTGTGGCAAATAAGGCAATACTGGATAAACTAGAAATTGTTCAGAACAAATCTCTGAGGAGATGTCTTGGTCTGGATTATCTGTACCCAACCATAGCGACTCATTAAGAAGCTCGAATATCCAAGCTCCACCCTCGTAGACACATGCACCTAATTTGTGACGAAACCTGGGAAATGGTAACATTAGGGGGAATAGCCATTAATGCTCTAAACATGATATTTCAGGAGATACAGCTAAAAATGTGAATATTTAAGAGAAAATGACCTGAAACTAACTTTTCCCAAGGAATATTTTGAAGCTATTATCAAAATTTTATTTTCATTCTAAATTAGTCTTATTTGGAATGTAAAAAGAATGTTTTTCGCCATTTTTAGCCCATTTGTTGATATTTTTTTAAATTTTCTTTTTTAATGTTTTATTTAGGTTAAATAAATACAGATACACCGAAATAAAATGTAAATGTACCTAAACCTAGCACGGGCGCATTGCCCTACTCCCGCTAGGACCTCTATACATACTTGCAATCAATCAATAATACAAAATGTCCAGGTATGACATAGCTTATCAGAATCCTGAGTCAAGCGTTCTTTCATACATTGTTTAGAGCGATCACTACTGACAGTTTATCAGTCTGATGAGATGTGATGAGATGAGCTTATGAAAATGAGGTGACATAAAGATGAGTTAATTTGCATTCATAAAACATTTTGGGTAATTTTTCTTAATAGAAATTTTAAAAGAAGAAATATTATCAATCACAGTGTATTCCGCCTTTAGCTGATTCCATCTCTGGATGCCTCTATAAAGCGCACTTCTAAGGACAATTGGTTTGAGAGACCTGGGTAGGAGTAAACGTTTGCCCTGACCTCTCCTTGTAGGGAGGTTTCTATTATCTATATATTTGTCTTGTTTGGATAAAGTATATGCAAAGAAAAGTAAATGTATGTCCCTCCTATCATTTAACATCATACATTTCGATTTTTCATGTAGTTGAAAAGTGGTAAAAAGTGGATTTTTTTCTAACTTAACTTTATATATTGTTCTTAAGGCTTTATTCTGTATACATTGTAACTCAAGCGTTTCACCTCTCAGGTCTCTGTCCCAAATAAAGTCCACATAATCAAAGCTTGGTAGCAACATCGTCTTATACATAATTAAAGCATCTACCGTATCTATGTGATCTCGAACCTTAGCAGATTGGTGGACCTTATGTCTGATCCCCGTAATAGCTTTTTTCCTGTGCTCAATAAATTTGAGCTCTGGGTCTAGACTTAGCCCAAGATATTCAAATACATCTACCTTTTCAATGTGAACATTATTCATAATTAGCGGTTGACAGAGAGTGTTATTACCATTAAATAGCATCCATTTTGTTTTCTTTTCGTTAATGGTGAGGCTGTTTAGTCTGCACCATACAGTTAGCTTATCAAGAACGGGCTGCATAGATACATAATCATGGACAGAAATCACAGCGTCGTCTGCATATAGAGTAATATCAAAGTCGCCTAACATGGGTAAAGAATTTATATAAATAGAAAAGAGTACAGGACCACATACTGAACCCTGTGGAACGCCATAACGTGTGGGTTTTTGGGCAGAAATATGATTATTAGCTAGGGTACATTGAGTTCTTTCAGTTAGGTAGCTTGAGAACCAGTCTTGGGAATTTTGACAGAGGCCAAAAGTGGATAATTTTTTCATTAATATGGAGTGGGAAACCGTGTCGAATGCTTTTTTATAATTGAGATATAAAGAGATAGTAGGCTTATTTACAATAATATTTTCTATTATATTCATTAAGTGCTCATTGATTGCAGTGACTGTCGAGTGATTGTCCCTGTAACCATGTTGGCGCGGGGTGAGGAGGTCGTGGGTTTTCATGTAGTCCTGTAGCCTTTTACACACAACTTTTTCTAAAAGCTTACCAGGTAATGGCAATAAACTGATTGGCCTTAAGTCATTTACATCTGTAGAATTAGCCTTCTTTGGTAGCGGTATGACAGTAGCCATTTTCCAAGAGTTTGGGAAGGTGCTTTTCCTAAGACATAAATTATACAAACACATTATAACATCTGGAACACTAATAAAGGCATCTCGTAATACATATGCTTTTACGTGTTTAATAGAAGAGGGTTTATGTATCTTAATTGAGTTTATCATTTTAATAATATCTGGGTACGACATAGGCAGCATAAGACTCGTGGTGTCGTTTGGTTCATTAAGAGGTGCATCATACACAGTATTATCAGGTATAGGTGGAAGAGCTTCAGCAAGTCTCTCTCCTACACTCGAGAAAAAGTTATTTATATAGTCTGAACACTCAGCTGGGGGGATGGGCGCACGCGTCATATTGTTTCTTAACTTAATATAGGTAGCGTTGGTTTTAACCGGTAGTAATTTACGAATAGCGAGCCAAAATTTTTTAGGGTCATCTTTTTTCATAATTAATAATTCATTTATTTTTAATTTCCTACTATTAAATATCATTGCTTCAACCTTATTTCTATAGAAATCAGCTATGCGCCTATCATCCTCTGAGCCTGTTCTTTGTGCTACCCGGTAGAGAAAATCTCTCTCATTCATTTGGCGTGAAATTTCTGGGGTTAACCATTCTGGTGTGAATTCAGGTAGAACCAACGTGCGTATTGGACAATTAATATCAAGACAGGATTTCATAACATCAATAATTGCTAACCACATCAGATCAGGGTCATCCATTGAAACAATAGGGTTCCAGTCCTGGTCCTTCAGGCTATCCTTATAGGCTAAGAAATCATAGTTTTTATAAGACCTCGCCTTAACAATTTTCTTTTTAATCCTAGTCCTCTCACATTTTATGCGTAGAAAGGTGGGAACATGATCAGAAATGTGGAAATGTATTAGGCCAGATTCTGCAACATTATGCACATTAGTATACATATGGTCCAGGAGTGTAATACCCTCAATGTACTGAAAAACTTCATTATCGGTACAGAAGTTATCTACCTTTGCTTCATCAATATCTTTCTGTGTTAATAAATCAACATTAAAATCACCCATAAATATAATTTTTCTGTTTTTTGTAACAGTGCTTTTCAATGCCGTTAGTTTTTTGTAAATAGCATTTTTATCCACATCTTTATCAGGGGGTCGATAACAGACATAGACCTTATATTTTATCTTACCAAATTCTAGGTCTACACACAAAATCTCATATTCTCTATCAATAATTGACGAATTATTATCAATAGTGGCTATCACATCATCTTTAAAGTATAGCATTAAGCCACCAGACTTCTTGTTCCTATTTGGGTATCTATCCAATCGTATAAATTGATATCCCGGTACATGCATCATACTATCACTTATTGTAGGGGTCAGCCAGGACTCCACCACACCAGCAATATCAAAACCTGAAATGAGCTTCGCGGCATTAGTACGTTTTGGATACACTGACCGTGCATTAACCCCTTCCACGCGGTAAGCCAATATATTGCACAAAATTGCATTGAGTTACAAGAAATCCAGTGGTGAAGGGGTTAAAGCATACAAATAGGAGACCCTTACGGTCTTTCATATCAGATAAATATACCATTTTGAGAAAATCTAGTGGAATGTGACAAACAAGGTGAGGTGATTAGAATGATTCCTAGTATGAGGTGATCATATTGTTCACTATACATGCTTTCAGGTATGGCTTAGAGAGGCTACACACTCCGATAAGTATTAGGTACATAATAAACAAATAAATAAATAGCTAAGACCGGTGTCATGTAATAGCATGATATATATATGTATTTCAGTTGGCACGTCATGATATTATACCATTAATATTAATGTAAGTACCGGTAGAACAAGTCTATACTATAGCAAACGCATTTACACACTTTGGTCTGCTGCTCAGCTGACCAGCGATTATATACTGTTTTCTCAACCACTGGTCCCCTACTGTGGGTCAATCCAATCATATTACATAAGTGTACTTTATAGGGGTCAAGGCAATTGAATCACCCTAGAGGAACGGGTGGTCGTTGCATAAGTCTAACTAGACACTATTAGCTCCCGGTATAATCTACACCGTTACGCTATAGCTTATGTCATCAAATTAGATGTTATTTCTCAATACAATTAGTGTCTACCGTAGTGTACACATTTATTATACATATGTATCAACATGTTGAAGAAACACCTATTTGAGAGAGGAGTCTTTCAGGTTCCATATATCATTACAATATTGATTAACATTGCCATGCGACATTTTAATTTAAATAGAACAGTACTAAACTTTAATTTACTTTAAAAACACACTGAGGCACACACTCATTATTTTGACTTAGTCTTCCTAGTGAACACCTCTCGTAGTTTCATTGTTTGAGCCCTCATTGCCTTCATGGCAGAGGTTTTGATCTCACCTCCCCTGCCACCTTTGTTCTTGCGTTGTTCTTTGGGGGTGGTGACGTGTGGAGACAGGGTAAAGTCAAGTTTCATCGGTTCCAGTGTTGTACCTATGGACGGGGACGCTGTAGGTTCAGCGCTGGCTGGGGCGGACGCGCCCAGTGATGCTGAGTCATTGGGTGGAGTCGCTGTAGGGATTACACTGGCTGTCGTTGCGTTCAAAGTTAGGCCTGAACCTATGGGTGGAGACGCTGTAGGTTTTGCATTGTCTTTTTCGTCTGCAGTCTGTAGCACTGGAGGGCTCGGCGCTGTTCGTTTCTGCTGGTTTGCCTGTACCATAGTAGAGATAGCTGGAGACATGATGGTGCTGGTAGCCATGACAACGGTAGTTATTGCCTGTGTTGGTGAGCTGCTCGGCATATGTGTTACTATTGGGATCACAGACTGGGTTGTGGCTGCTTCCTGAGTTTGAGCTGCTCCTGTGTTGTTCATAGGAGGGGTCTCATTGGCTGGTGAGGACTGTGCTACCGGTACTGACGTAGGGGTGGTAGGTTGGGTAGAGGAGACTGTGGGTTTTACTCGTCTGATTAGCTCTGCCTGGACCTTCATAAGTACCTCACCTCCCCTGTTTTTTCCCTTATATTTTCCTGTAAATAGGGATTTTGCACGCAAGCTGGCCCCTACTCCCGTTGCCATGGCAACCATCAATTCATTCTTTTGGAATAATAATTATCCCTATCCAATTGCCCCATCCATGAGAATTTCAGAACTGAAAACAGAATGCCAATATTCCTACCAGATCCAAATCTATGTACAATAATATGCATTTATTGGTTTAATTTCTGATAATTATGATTTATATGGATTATCTGAAAATAGATTGACAGGTGATCGCATTGCAGTCTATTCTGAATTCCTACATGTCCCTACCATCCCATGTTTGAGATGTCATTTCTCAGCAACTATTTCAAATATTTTGATGCTTGAAGTATCAAATTGTAGCTGAAGACATGAACTTAAATAAAGGTGTTTTCCCCTAATGTCACGTTTTCCCACGTTTTGTCACATTTCATGCTTAAGCAAAAAGGAAATGCAGACTTAGTTAATAATAGAAATGTTAGAACAGAGCTTATGTTTACTGCTACTAAACCAAAAAATGAAACATGTAGAAAAAGCGTTCTATATGGAGGAGCTATGCTCTGAAATAGCCTAAGTGTTGAGATACGAGCCATTGATGATTATGAGGAGTTCAAGTTGAACCGGAAAAAGTGGCTTGGTAGCACCAATTATATGTTCTAAGTCTAGTCTCCCCTCCCCAAACCCCCCTATCTGTATCCCTGTGATTGTTGTCATTTTAAATGTAATTAATTTACAACCAGTATTACCATATATATATATTACATTGAACTCAATACAACTGTGATATACATAGGTTATAGTAAATTAAGCTATAATCATGTATTAATACTTAGCAAACGCTTAAATATATGACTGTATGCTTTAATAATCAGTGAGTTACAGGTACACAGGGTGCCCGCCCCAACTATCCAACCCTACATGTTTGAGATTGGTTCTCGATTATGAGGTTTAGTAGATTGAAAATTATGTTAATAATGAATTTATTCATTAAATATGATGTTAATACAATAACTGGTTATTACATGTTTAACGATATGTAATTTTATGTTAGAAATGCCCATGTCTCATGTCACTAAGGAAAACCCCATGTAGCTAGTGTCACTAAGAGATGATAAATCACTGAATATCCATCATTAATATAGGCATATGCCCATTGTATTGAATTACGATCTACCACTGTGGCGCTACTTGTGGATGAAAAGATTTCGGAAAAATGGTAAGGTCTAGACTTCAAATGGTCATTTCCTTTTTTTCCTAAAAGGGGCATCTATTTTTTTTGCACCCTCCCCACCCCCCTCATGAGGTGTCGAAGTTGTTCGGGAAAATTCTGAAATTCTTGAAATGATATAGTGCATTCTGATGAGTTTTGAGAGCAACATAACATTCTGCAAGCTATCATACTATTCACATCCATGTCACCATGGCCAATGTCCCATGTCGGAGTGCCCCATGCCCTATGTAACTAGTATGGCCATGATTTTAAGAAATGACCATATCACCATATCTGATTTAAGAAATGGCCATGTCGCCATATCGAATTTAGGGGTATAGAAGTACCTGGCGGGAGATCCAAAGCCTGGTGACATGGCAGTTGGTGAACGGGTACCCATTGACAGTGAATTGCTAAATGCTTTTGTGACAGAATGCAGGGAGTCCAGGAAAACAATGCAGGACCAGATGGCATTTATTTGCCGAGTTGGTGGGAGGTTTGGTGGGTTTAGACCTCGAGCAAGGTGTCATGGCGGCTGGTGGTATAGAAAAAGGGGGGTATACCAAAGCCTCTTGTCGCCGGGGACAAGTCGGATGAGGCTTCAGCTGTAAAACAGAGGGAGGACAAGTCTCAGGAGGCAGCTGATGAACAGGTACTCTCGTTCCCAAATCCTTCCCCAAGGAAGGCTCTGGTTACAGCCAAATGACCTTGAACTTTGGATTTTGCTGGGTCTGGGCAACCCCTGCTGGTAGGCTGGAACCAGCGAACAGGAACAGGAAATGGAACCAGAATGTATGATGGTAGTTTTAGGTAGTTTTACCATCAGCCTTTCTGGTTCCATTTCCTGTTCCTGTTCGCTGGTTCCAAGCTACCAGCAGGGGTTACCCAGACCCAGCAAAATCCCAACATTTGGCAGTTACCAGAGCCTTCCTTCGGAAGGATTTGGGAACGATAGTAATGAACAGGGTGAAGGGGACCCAGATCTTTACGGCATGCTGGGCAACATTTTGGGCGGCAGGTAAGCGGCTGGTGCTACTGGAGGGGAGTCGGCAGGACAGCTGTTGGGTGGACGGTTGGGTGGACAGTTGAGTGGTCAGTCAGGCGGAGCGGGTAGGGGCCTGACACCGTCACACTTGTTGTACAGGGACCCGACTCAAGGTTTAAAGGGAATTGCTAGTTCCTACACAGAAGCCACCTGGCGGCAAAAATCGAAGGTCATGAAAAGTATTCTTTAAGCTGTATTCATATTCCTACATAGACCACTTTCCCTATATCAACTATTTGTATTTGCTATTTTGACAGTATACCTCCATCGTTCACATAATATCACTGCTAGGACACCCATTAGTGGGGTTCCTTAGCTCCCCATATATGAATGATCGTTCATTTTGTGATAGAATGATATAATTTGGTCCAAACATACTTTGTAGGGTACTTTTTCATTTCAGGATGGGAGGCACCTGGAATTTTGAATTATTAGGTCCCTTTTAAGCATCTAAAACTAGGTCAGAATGAAAAGCTCTGAATTCTATATCAATTTTTAAAGCAGACTATGTTGAAAAATATAGGATTTTGAATTTGAATGTAGCCCCATATATGACTGAAGTCCCCTAATTGTCTAAGTTAGATAAACTAAATGATTTCAACCTCATTTGCATAATTTGCATAATTTTGTGTTCCAAATCTAGATCACAAGTTTGACTTGTTTAAAAGGCATAATACCCAGTCACCATATACTTAGGTGCCTTTTCAGCAAGAAATGGGAGGCACCTGGAATTCTTAAATATAAGGCCAATTTAGACTATATAAAAACTAGGTCAAGTTGAAAAGCTCTAAATTATGTATTGAATTTTATGACAGACTCTCATATTCTGAATACATTGAACATTCAATTTAAATGTAGCCCCATATATTCTAATTATTCTAATATGGACCTATTTTTACCTGATTTGCATAATTTGCATATTATTGTGCTCCAAGTCTAGATTACAATTTGAAATTTAGTTTATGGGCATAGTTTAGAGCACAAATATGCAAATTATGCAAATGATGTTAAAGTAAATCAGTATATTATGTATAGGGCTTCATTCTAAATAAAGATTCAATGTATTCAAAATAGGAGAATTTGCTTTAAAAAGCAAAATAGATATTAGGACTTTTAAATTTGACCTAGATACAGATGGTCCAAAGTGACCTAATATTCAAAAATACAGGTCCTCCCATTTCACCCTCAAAATGCACCTATGAAATATTGTTATGATGTAATGTTGTGTTGATGGTATGCATTAAAACAAAATGTGTGATCTAGACTTGGAATATGAATATGCAAATTATGCAAATGAGGTTAAAGTAGGTCAGTATATTTAAAGTTGGTATCCCAACTGTTGCGGTGATGAATTTCCACTTCCAGCATGGGGATAAGCATGATGATGTTGTAAGACATATGTGAAAGTATTAAAGCTCTATGAGAATTATTTCCATACAAAAATCCCCACACGGTAGCAAATAGGAATTTTCACTGAGCAGTCAAAAATAGAGCAATTAGCATGCCTCTCTTCTAAACCACAAGGTGGCAGCTGTACCAGTGTTTACAAAATATTCCCATTGCAGACCCAGTAGCTCAACTCCATTCATGAATACATTAGTACATTGCCATCTTCACAGGTGGCAGCACATCTCAGATGGTTTGCCTAAAGACTTTCAGGTAATTATTGAGAGGGGTCAATTCTAGTCACTCCAATTGGGATACCAACTTTAAATTAGACAATGTTAAGACTTAGGGCACATATATAGGGCTGCATTCAAATTGAAGACTCAATGTAATTGTTAGGTAGCTACTTGGATTACCATAACTAGTATTTAGGAGAACGCCTGGAGTAGAGTTGATGATGAAGTTTATTGTGTACAAGTGCCTTGAGGGTGGTACACCGAAGAACCCTCGATAGGCACGTCCGGTGGATATTGTATATGTGTAAAGAGTGAAGTTCTCACTGGTCAGCAGGTGGGATATACCTGCCTCACAGTGATGTCGTCATACCCTGCCTGGATGGCGACATGGTGTCCCGGGGCGCGCGATCCCGACCCACCCTCCCACCCAGGGTGCAGGGTGCATCCCGGGGGGGGGGGGGGGGGGGAAGGGGGGGGAGCGCACGAGTCGGCCAGACACCAGCGCCCTCCAGGTGTGTGGCAATCCCCACACCTAGGGGTGAAACTCCAGGTGTGTGAGGATCGCCCCACCAAGGGTCATTGAGTGCACTGTGAGACTCTCACAATGCATTATTGTAAAATGTAAAGGTTTCAGTGCGTCCACCAGCACCCTGACATAATCAACCTAGGAGAGTCTGCAATATAGATTTCAGGGCATCTAAATTGGACCTAGATTTAGATGGTCCAAAGTGACCTAACAATTCAAAATTCCAGGTGCCTCTCATTTTTTGTCAAAAAGGGATTTACCAAGGTATATGTTGACTAGCTTTTGTGCTATCTTAACAAATTTAAACTTGTGATACCGATTTGGAGCTCAAATATGCAAATTATGCAAATAAGGTTGAAATAGGTTAGTATCTATATTAGATAAGTGGAGCACTTAGAGCCTCTATGGAGCTGTGTTCTGATTGGGAAGTTAATGTCATTTGACAGAGGATGGTCCCTTTAAAAAAACAATGGACAATTTACAGATTTTCAAATGGCTGATAAAATAAAATCAAAATTCCAGGTGCCTCCCATGTTGATATGAAAGAGTATCATACAAAGTATGTCTGGACCAAATTATATGCTTCTATCACAAAATGAACGATCATATTGCTAAGGAACCCCACTACCATAGGATCCTATAGTTAAGGCAAAAGAAATATTTTTCCCAAATTCATGTCTTTCTCATTTCATCCATGACCCCCTGTTTTATTGGTCCTAAAATCTTTCCATAGATGTATTACATTCCCAAGGTTTGGTTGCAATATCAATAGAAGAAGGGGATTATCCATGAGAGATAATGTGAAAATGCTGTTTTCCTATTCATTTCTATAGTTAAGGTACTCCTTTGCTCAAATGGCTGTACCAAGAAAGTTAGTACCGTGATATGGCAATTTCTTTTGATTTTCTATTAGATAATAAATCAAACTAACATAATCCTGAGTTATATGCAAAAGTCAATAGAACATCAGTAATCCTGCGACAAGTAGCAAGTCCCTTTATTGAATGCACCATCCTCGGTGCAGCAACAACCATAACACTAACAAAATCCCCTCCAGCGCCTGCTATAGCCACAGTTTCAACAGCAACAACAGTCACAACAGTCACGTCTCCTAGGCCAGTTACAGGGGTTTCTACAAGAGAGCCAGGCAGGCTTGCATCATCCGCAACACAACACAACAAAATTGGGTGTTTTCGGAGAAATTTCACTTTTTTGAGAATTTGACCTTACATCTTGCCAAGTTGGGCGTATTCTGGGAAATTTCACTTTTTTTCGTTTTTGACCTTTTTTCTCACCAAATTGGGCCTTTTATGGGAAATTTTCCTTTTTTATATTTTTGAATTTTTTGTCACCAAAATTTAATAAGCTCTTTTTAAACAAATATTACCCCATTCCCCTATATCGCTTCATGTCAATGCTAAAGGATACTTGTCACAAGCTGTTCTTGACAGTTGACAGATTGACAGCACCCATTTCTGAAATGAAAATTCACTGTAACTCAACAATTGACTGCATGTTACTGTGTGTTAACAGTTGACACCTTGACAGTAGTGATTTCTCACTTGTAAATTTGTGATAGTAAAATTAAGATAAGTTAAGATGTGAAAATGAATTTCCATTTCAATTTTCAATTTTGAAAAGTAAATTTTCATTTCAATTTCTATTTTGAAAAATGAATTCTCATATTGAAAAGTGAATTTTCATTTCAATTTTCAAAAATGAATTTTCATTTCAATTTTCATTTCTGAAATGGAATTTCACTTTTTGACCCTCTTGGGCCACTGTAGTACTCATCTAACTCGGGGGTTTGGATCAGAAGGGCTAAAAACAGAATTGAGCGGAAAAAAGGCCGCCCTCACCATATTCTGAGCATCCGTCCACTGACTCTTTATAATTTTCGGTGTGGCCTTAACCCCTTAAAACTTTATTTTCAGGACGTTTTTCACATTTGTTTAGAATGGGTGTCAGTGTTACGCCCCCCCCCCGGACCAAAAAGGAGGGGTATAACAGTATACAATTAGTGCAGAATAAGCATGGCCTTTCAGTAGCATTAGAGTATTGATAAAGTATACATGCTTTTCTCCTCCACTGACATGAGAATATAGAGAAGTATTGAGTATAGGATAACTAGTGAATAGATAGAGCTTCAGTACAGGATAAGTAGTGAATAAGTATATCTGAAATATCTAAATGAGGTAAAAGTATAGGAAAAGTCTATGAAGAAGTATATTTCTAAAATGCTACTTAAATAAGTATGCAAATATTATTGGTTGAGCCTATTGCATTTCTGGGTCAGTTCAGTAGCTGATATACTTTTCTACTACTTCCTGTCCTGAGGTCCACTTGTCTCCACACAGGCAGGAAATGTTATATCCAAGGCTGTCAAAACATTATTGGCAGATGTTAAATAGCTAATTTACTCACCAAAGTCAATTGCTTACCACTGTTAGATAGATATATACCCTTAGTTTATTATACCTTAGGTCATTCTTATTAGGTAGGTTTCAAAGTGCCCACTGTGGTCACCAGGTCTTCAATGAATTGTGTGCCCATTCTCGTAGCAGTATGACAGGACCTTGACAGAATAGTTCTTTATAATAATGCTCCATGTGTGTTCCGGTGGTATAGTCGCGCTAGATTCTGGATTTAGAAACTAGGACAGAAACACTAGAATGCCCTGAGAAATAAGTATGTATTTAGTGAAATACTAATCACTAGAATGCCCTGAGAAATAAGTATGTATTTAGTGAAATACTAAATCAATACTACCATGCACCCTCTGGGCTGTGTCTCAGAAGTATTAGTATTATATACAAATAAAAGCGCAACATCACCTTTTTTTTTATAATATTTATTTCCTTTTTGTAAAGATGATAACACAAGGTTAGTGAATATAGCCCATGTAGACATCATGATAAATATAACTCTTTACAATTTAGCACAAATAGCTAACATCATTCTTTATACAGTACAATCCAAAGGTTGTTATAGGAGATGTATGACAACATGCTACTGTCAACAGGCTCCATATAATATATAGTTCATTTAAACTTACTGAGCCATTGGGCACGACTCATTGGACAAGGGGTATTGGAGAAGGTAATCACTTTGTTTTTATAGATCCTAAATCAATTCCATCTGACATGTCAATCCAACACAAAGCAGTTAGCTCATGAGAGCAACCCTATGGCTATGTTGCAGCGGATCTTTGTGATGTCATGGCTAGATTTCCAAATATATATCGAGTGTGGGACACAATTAGTCCTAAATAATAGGAAAACAAGCTACCACCGAAATCCTAGGCTTGACGCAGTCGGATCGAGTGCAATTCTTTTTGTTGATTTCATGTATGGCATACCTCCTTGGGGATGTAAACAGAATGGGTCTAAATGGTCAGGTAAGCTTAAATGAACCTACAATTTTATTTAGAAGACAATGACATGCATTTGCTCATCTGATATGATTCACAGGCAATAGATTTAAGGCATAAGCTAAATTCACTATCAGTAAATATCGCCTTGGTTACACAAGCAAGCATACAAGCAGGCAGCCAGCTTATAGACCTCGTTGCTCTAGCAAGGGATATTGATAGAAGCAATGATAGATGGACACGCATATGTGTAATCAGCGAAAGTTATTGCAAGACACACTTGAATTCATCCATCTGTTGCGGACAGTAGAAAGAAGAAAACATATCTTAATGAGAGGCGGATCTATAGTATGGATATCCATACATAACCGCATACATGTACATGGCTATGCAGCATTATCTTATCTTAGATAGAGGGAGGGAATTTTCACATACTTAAAACCAAGTGTATATTATTATGTCCAGTCCAACCACACTTCATGTCTTCCCACAGTTAAACAGTTAAATCATCATTCTAAGTGTTTTTCTCGATAACGCTGGTGGATGACATCTTATGTGTGTGCACAAACTGGCACGTGATATGTAAAAGGGCATTTCTACCATTTAATCTGAATGAACTAATAAGAATGAAAGTAACAGTGTTTCTAAAGGGTAATAATTAGTTAAAAGGCACACTTTGCTGAACTTGCAAACTTCAAACAAGACCGGCTTATTTGAAGCTGCACAATCAACACAGGTGCATGGTTATCAGCTCAATATCACAGGTCTGATTCTAGTGAATGTTCACTAATTGTACTATATAAACATTGAAAATCGTTTTCATTATCATAAACCAAATCAAATGGTTTATACACAATAGTTGGTAATGGCTGCACATGCTTGTTGGATAGTTTAGGTATTCCCACGAAGCTTTGCATGAAAACATATAACCCAATGAACACCAGTTAATACATTTCAATAAAAGAAAAAAATATGACAATATAATGTATTCGTCAACAACATATATAGAGTTCTATGGTGCGTAATTAGACAGCAAATTCTCAAAAGAATACACATTTCAATGAGGCAATATCAATCAAAATGTCAACAACCGTTTCTCAAAGCAATGTCACTGGGAAAAGGAATAGTAAAACTGATTTACAGTAGATGCAGTATATGTATGAGTTGCTGTGAATCAAGCCACCCAGTCCCCAGGAAATATGAATCGAGCAATCAATTTGCAAGAGAACTCCATAAAGATTTTGTTGCGGACTAGGCAGTAGCTCGGAGTGCCGGCACTAGTAGGCATCATCCACCCCAATCACCCCCAGATCCCCAGACAATGTAAATAGTTGCAATGTACAATGAAACTTTCATATCAGAAAAACCCACTGAACCTTGCTCAATTGCTATAGTAGCCGATCTTACATGCACATATATAATCAGGTAGAATACTTGAGGCACTGACTTTGGTCAGGCACAAGCTTCAACCAGATTATTTGTCAACCACCCACAATGTCTAGAACGCTGTTGAAATGTTATTGAAGCTATAAAGCAGATGAAGTACGGAAAAGTTGTGCAACATTTCTCAGAAAATTGCAATTTGATCGTCAATATGAATCCCCCCCGCTCAGATTTACCCATTGTTAATGTTTAAACAGAACTGCCAATTCTAGAAGACTATGCCAGTGCAAAACGGTTGTTGATATTCAGATATTAAGGTACACGTTGTATCAAAGTGCAAGAACATTAGTACGTTGCTGTACTAGCATTTAGGAAAGAAGCCAATGGATGCCCAAGTGGGCATCGAGTGACTTCTATGTCATCCAGCCCCATAATATCAGATCACCAATGATTGCGAATGGTTGAAATGTACCACTTTGTTTTCACCTTTCCTGTCATCAAAACCACTTGAATCCCTGTTCAATGGCTTAGGAAGTACAGTGTACTAGGAATAACGCTGTGGAGAACCGAGTCACCGTATTTTACGCACGTTGGGTGTAGCTCTTCCAGGTATGTGGACAAACGTTCTGTGCCCAACTTAATCTTAATTCAATACTCTATAAAATCCATAATCTTAACACACAGTTCTCACCAAATAAAGTTGGCGCAACAAGTACCATATTATTATGTCATGCCCGTTTTTTTCTTCATTTTTTTCTCTTTCAGATTGTACCAGGACTGCCTTCATGCACGTCGTACATTTGTAACCCAGCGTAGGGTATATGGTAGATATAGTAGTGAGTTGCTGTATAAGTGTTATAAGCCAAGGACAGGCTAATTGTCCAAGGCGCCAGCCAAGGATAATTACCATTGCCCAAAGGCATATAACACTTATGCACTACTCACACATATCATATCTGACTTACACTCACAGTAGTAGAGGCTGCTCAATGGACTGCATCCTCATACAGCCGTGTGTGTAATATACAGTCAGGCCATTTCTGTTGTTCTCTCAGCCAACTGTGGTGTAAGTACTATTCCAGGCAATACTCAGATACAATAGATCTGGTAAGTGACACTATAGGTGGCATCGTCTGCAAGATTATACATTAAGATTATGGCTTTTTAAGACTATTGGCTCAAAATTAAGATGGTGCCCAGAACGATTGTCTGCATGCTCCAGTGAGAGATACCATATTTGCGTACCTTACATACCGACTGACTGTAACAGGGACCTCCATCAGATTTGGCGTCAACCATTCACAATGTTTGATAATCAGGTATAATAGAGGGATAACAATCACCCACAAAGATTTTGATAAATAAGCTAACCCTTGATACACAATAATGTCAATGCGTAAAGCAGCTAAATACAATGATGCAGCACATGATACATTCAAAACATTTTCCCACGGCTTGATATGATATATATAAGGCTACTGTAATTGCCTGTTTAAGCGCACCCTGTGTCTATCAATCAATACGCTTATATGAGTCCTTTTAAAAAGCGATTTTGGCTTTCAAGGCCTGCGCTTAATCCTTAAGGACGGCATAATGCATCATACTTTTCGTCGCCATGATGCATTAAAGCAGTCCTGGTGAGTAACTCACCAGTGCTGCATTGAAGCATCATGCCGACCCTGGAGAGTTGAGACACTCCCGAAGGGTCGCCATGATGCACCAATGCAACACTGGCGAGTTGCTCGCTAGGGCTGCATTCATGCATCATGACGACAAAATTTAATGTCATCTTTCAGCAACTTGTTATCCTTAACGGGTTAAAAGAGTCCTGCACTCTTTTGGCACCCCTGCGCTTAAACAGACAATTACGACACCCATTGAATCCCAGTTTAATTCAAAGCAAATAAAATATGTTATAATAAAACTTAACCCACGGTGTAGGGGTAAGACCAAGCGTTTCACACCTTGGTCATACCCAAAAACCAAAGGTTAAGTACACAGAGAAAATGTGACAGTCATTGTCGCCAAAACGACCATCCTCTGAAAGTCAGGCAGTGCCTCACTTTCAGAAGTGTTCGTTTTGGCGACACATGATTCTCACATTTTTCTCTGTGTGGGACATCCCACTCGTAACTGAGTAAAGCAGGGTGGCTTGACCTAGAGTCCACCACATGCCTTGAGATGTCCATCTCAAATTTGAAGTCATTCACGGATGATAAGCATCTAAAGATACGTGGTTAATTCTATGCCAAGCTACCCTAATAATAACAATGGCAGAATGGCTGGTGCCCTATGAGCCAGTCTGTCGTCGTTACCTTTGTTCTTACAGGGACTCAGTTACTAGTGGGCAATCTTTTACATAAAATACATGGAAAAGTGTCAAATTTTGTCAATTCACAAGGCAGAGATTGTGACTTTTAAAAATTGGGATTAGTAGAGCCCACTAAACATTAGATATACGACTAATCAACACCTGTTCAGTGTTAGTTCAAGAGAGGAAATAACACTGCGGCGGATACGAATCTAACTATACAGTAAACAGGATGACAATAGTGACACTTAATAGTAACGAGGATATAATAGGAATGATGGTGAGAGAGGAAGATCCTTGAACACCATCATATAGACATAGGTAGAAGTAGCAGCATTCCCATACCGCACGTGGTCTTAGGGACTAGTGACTATCCAAGTGAGCCATATCAACCAATCAACTGACCAGTCACGTTAGTCGGTCGTTTTCATTGAATGGACCACACCGGTGGGGGATGCCATTATTTAAAAGTCATTCATTTAAGGTGAAAAGGGAAAAGGTGGTGTGTATTATGTT
Organism: Harmothoe impar; assembly: GCA_947462335.1. Taxonomy (NCBI): domain Eukaryota; kingdom Metazoa; phylum Annelida; class Polychaeta; order Phyllodocida; family Polynoidae; genus Harmothoe; species Harmothoe impar. Next base: position 41,687,617 of record OX381706.1, on the reverse strand, counting down.
GGTGACACATGCACCACCCCGGTGCACCACCCGTTCCTTAGTTAAAGCTCCACAATCACCGCTCACACGTCACCACATAGACTAGAACAGTACTAGAAATGTGAATGGCAGGTGTTCAGTGATTATGTCGCTTTAACAGTCGTCTTGAATATTCCAGTCAAAAGCCTCATCGTGTGTCATTGAGTCGTTTTCCAGGTCTGATATTTGCCATGGGATGCAGGCGTCTGCAGAAGTAGAGGGTCCATCTGTCCAGTGTTGTTCCTCTACTTCACCCGGTATCTCGACACAGAGGTCGGTAGATGTTCCTGGTACCACCCTCCAGTCAAAGTTGTCTTGTTGGTAGGGCACACACGCCATATCAGCTTGGTAGGGTGCACACGCCATATCATCGGGTTCCATTGTGTCACACCAGTCAAACGCATCAGGTCTCTCCACAGTCCCACAGTCCATCGGATCAGGTGCCATCCGCCAGTCAAACCTGTTGGGTCTTGGAGGTGGGACATGCCCCCACTCGGCCCTGTTGGAATCGTCACAACCGTCCTCCATGTCCTGTGTGGGATTGCTGTATGTTGGCAGGTAGACAGCGCCCGGGGCAGGTGGCTGGTACTTGTACACCAGCCCGAACCGCTCCCTGACTCGCATGCCTGATGGTACTGAGGGTGCTTGTGCTCGTGCTCGTGACCGCTTCGTCTTGTAACCTGCCACATATCTGTAAGAAATGTGGAGACAACGTTTTAACTATCAGTATTGTTATGTCATGGAACCAATCGATCATAGCAATTTTTTATTTCTTCGGTAACTTAGGGCTTGTGAATGGTGGACAAATTTCATTTATTTTCAATACTTGAGGAGAAATTCTTGTACATTTTTGGCTGTACTCTACCCTATAGCAGCAATAATGCCCATATATTGAGCAGTACTAAGGACATTTCATGAATCTATGTTCTGGCTATTCTATAATGCCCCATGTGATCTGCCCAGCGTACATGGCAAACGCCCCACCCGGATGCCCCAGCATAGCGGCATACCCGACGTATCATCATGGTATGCCACGTATGGCATATAGATGCGACTTGCCCATGATACATTTATGATGCCATCGCGTCTGCCCATGGTATATGACATATAAGCCTGAGTAATATGCTGGTGATGTGCCCATGAGAACAGAAGCCCTCAGAAATAGAATAGTTGAGTCCATATTCGCTTTCCATGCCCAGGTTAATATCTAAACAATTAATACGTCTACATACCGTTGTCCAGGGAAGGCTGTAGTTTGTGCCATCTGCCGTCTACGCCAGATACACACGCAGATACAGCACGATACAAAGGCGATGACCAGCAACACGACGACCAGAATGAGCGCAATCTGTAGTCCATATGGTATTGAGCTCCCAGAACTGGCTCCTGCAGCAATTGGAAAAGAAGGAGACATAGGTCATACTCATGTAGGACCCAACGTGTAAGATTTTTCAAAGGACAGACCATTGAAATATTGGTTTAAAAAGTAAAAGAATGCATTTATCTTTAACATTTCAAAAGTAGGCCTTATACAGGTAAATCCCTTATAAAAGTAAATTAGAGGTCGAACTTTGGATAAAAATAAAACACTATAATACAAATTTACGGGCATTTTATCAAGCAAATCAAGCTTCATCTTATAGATTTATGCCAATAAGATAATTGCTTAAATGTCTAGGCAGAGCCGATTAACAACTTGACATACCATTTTCACACTTTTCCCCGCTAACTCCGTATGGGCAGATGCACGTGTAGCTTTGGTATGTTTGGATGCACCTGCCGGAATGACACGGTGACGACAAACATGGGTCAATATCTGAAAATGAATGTTCATGAATAATTATTATGAGTTTTATCCACACAACAGCCTGGCAATACGGATAGGTCTAGTCGGTCAAATTCTTCATTTATTTGACCGTTCATGACATACAACAAGCGATACATGATTGAGAGACACATGAAATGTCTTATCTAAGGGAATTAATGTAAATGTGACAATACACTGTGAAACAGGCCCGTAGTGTAACTTACACTATATGCCCTTTCCGCAGGTCATCTTACATGATCAAGAAATGCATTATAACCTGTGAGAACACGGGGAGACAAAGTAAAACTTACCCATGAGTATCTCACAATTGTGTCCTCTGTAGTTATGGTTACATACACATGCAAAACCGCCCAGTCTGGTTTGGTAACATGTACCGTTATGCTGACATGGATTTGACGTACATTCGTTGATATCTGAAAAAGGAAAGAGAACGAGAGTGCAATTAAACCAGGTCTCATATCACTGTTTATTTCAAATTTGCATCACTAGATTAAAAGCAAAGAAGCAAAGTACCAGTGAAACATTAGCCTCTCACGGAACAGCTATGCTTCCACCCACAGGCTGTAACTGAGTGCTGCTGCCATTATATTGTGTATGTATAGTGTATGTAAAGGCCTGACACTACTAGTCTCCAGTCATCTATCCACTTCAGGTGGCACCACTGTACATGGGATTGCATGTAGACAGTGGCACCATCTGACGTACAGAGATTTGTAGTTCCTACCTTTCTACTAGATGGGCCACTCCTATGTACAGTGGTGCCACCTGAAGTGGATAGATGACCGGAGACTAGGAGTGTCAGACCTTTACATGCACTGTACATACACAATACAATGGCAGCAGGACTCAGTTACGGTCTGTGCTTCCACCAAATGACCCTCTGACTCGGTTGTATGTTTTCCCTAAACTAGTGAAACATTGTATGATTTTATTGATGTCGGTAATGCAATTAAGCATCACTACTCTACTAATTCATTAAGTCTGTATTGTTCTTCCTTTAACCAAAGATAATATGAATAATGACTTACCCTCCTCGCAGCTGTGTCCTGTATAACCAGGCAAGCACTCGCACGAGTAGCCTGACGGCTTTGCGGTACAGCGTCCCCAGTTGAAGCATGGGAAGCTCGAACAGTGGTTATCAGGAGCCACAGTCCCTGGAAAATACAGGATCAGTTTTGTATCAAAACACGGAACAAGTCTATACCTTCAAGCTGGATTTATTTGAAATATCAATTTCAGATCCGAAAATCAATGTCCAATACATTGTATAAGCAACACCTATAGATATTTATAACATACGCATATCTATTGACAGCAAACACAATTTCATAAATATTATCCAGTATAATAAGAGTTTAAACTGGGTGCGCACACCAAGAACTGAGCGTTAAACTCCCGGTCCCTGCACTCTCCGTGATGGATATACACAACCTGCGTTCCCAATTGTCATAAATATTATCCAGTATAATAAGAGTTTAAACTGGGTGCGCACAATAAGAACTGAGAGTTAAACTCCAGGTTAAACTAGTATTTGTGACCTAGATAAATAGGAATAATGAGCCCTAGACATGTCATATGCAACAGTCAATGGGTAACCGTATTATTATACTGAGAATCAACACATTGACTGATAATGTAATACACTGTAGGGATTCAACTTACCTTTCTCACAGCGTCTTCCGGAATACTCGCCCGTGCATTCACATGTGAAACCTCCAAGACGCTTCTGTGTACATGTTCCGTTGTGCAGACATGGGTTAGACAGACATTCGTCTATGTCTATAAAGATATGAAAAAGGTTGTGTAATGTAAGTTTCACACCAGGTGGGCTCAAGAAAACGATAAGCAACATTTGCCTTAATATTTCAGGCATAATGGTAGTTCAACAAGCAATAGCTCTTCATAGTATCCCCACCCCGCCCTTTTAAGTTGAACACCTTTTCATACAGTCCGTCCTACCCCCTCTCAATCACTAGGTATATGTCTATTATCTATACATGCAATCTTACCTGTGTCGCAGTTATCGCCAGTAAAACCAGCAAGGCATAAGCACGTGTAGCCATGGGAGGGACCTGTAGTGCATTGCCCCCAGTTATGACAGGGAGCAGAGGCACAGGGATTCGCCACTTGATTTTCGACTGGAATAGCACAAAAGAATATGCAAAAGGGTTAGACAGGCATAGAAAATACAAACTATAAATCATACTGAACCCTGATCAACCAATTCCAAAATGAAACAAAACGGAGAAGACAATGTACACTATGAACCTGGCTGATTAACACACTATATACAACACATAATTATAAGCTTATAACATAAAAAAACCCCAATAATATACAGATGTTTATTATCAAAAAGAGGTTTACCTGCTATTCCGCAAGTTCTTCCAAGGTAGCCGTTCATACAGGAGCATGTGTAGCCACCACCTGGTTTCTGTGCACATGTTGCGTTGTTTAAACATGGCTGAGATAAGCATTCGTCGACATCTGTCAATGATACTCAGGTATTTCAAAAGTTTGACATAGGAAATAAGAGCATTATGGTGTACATACACAGGCATGTTCAGGTTTCAGTAATTGGAATACTCTAACTGTAACGCATGCTTAATAAATCTACCGATAGTTCTATATGGTAATTTTATGAGTACATACGTAAGCTATATCTATAATTGTATGTGGATTTAGCATGCATCTTACCTGTTTGACAATTTGCACCAACAAACCCACTTGGACAAATGCATATGTAATCCGAGCCCGTTTTAACACATTGGCCTGAGTTCTGGCACGGTGTAGACAAACAAGGGCTGACCTCTGGAATGCAAATTGATAAGGGAGTTTTTATTGAGATTCTCATTTTGTCTGATCTAGTTAGTAGTATATATGGTACAACGGACTTGCTGTATAAGTTTTATAAGCCAAGGACAGGGTAATTGTCCAAGGCCAGTCATGAATTATTACCATTGTCCAAGGCTTATAACACGTTTGCAGCTGAGTGTGTTCAATGGACCATATCCACATACAGCCATGTATGTAAAATACAGTCAGGCCATTTCTCTTGTGCTCTCAGCCAACTGTGGTGTAACTACATACAATTCATGTAGACCTTTATCATTTACAAATCAGAATTAATGAGTGCGCAAATGAAGGATGGTTGCCATGGTAAGTCCTATCATGTTCTTTATTGAATGCTTATCATTTTGTCAAAATGTAACTTTATCAAGGAAATAAATTAAATCTATTGATGCATAGGTGGATCTGGTAATCACCATCAGAACAACATGTGACTAATCTTTGTGCCATAATTATGATGCGTTCCTGTCGTCTTACCTTCATCACAGTTGGCCCCCATGTAACCGGCCATACAGATACACACATATGAGTCGTTCTGATGTGTACATCGCCCAAAGAGGCATGGGTTTGATGAGCAGGGATCTACTATTTCTGCAAAACATGATATAATAAACAATTTATATGGGGTGGAAGTATCGACACAATTATACATAGTATCGGACTCTGCATAGCTTTATAAACATTTTTTGTTTTTAAATAACCCAAAATGCAATTTTTCTCGAATGAAAATGACCAATAGCAATGTCGCGGGAAATGGCAAACCCATTATTTTGATATATTTTCTAACCTATCTATACTAGCTTGGCTATTTACTGCACATTTCATATATATTTAAATGCATATACCGGTATAATGATCATTCTGACATTGTAAGATTTGTAAGATATAATGATATTAGTGTCTTACCGATATCACAGTTAGCTCCTGTATAACCTGGCATACAGTCACATGTGTAGGTGTCATTGTCGGCTACACACCAGCCCCGGTGACATGGGTTGGGCAAACATGGGTCCGTATCAGATGTCACTGTAATAGGAAAACACAATGTTACATCAATTTATATTCACATCAACCTTATTCACTGCATATTGGTACCTAGTTAAATGCATATTTGAAGTCAATGTATATAGTTATAATAACATTGTAAGTATTGTAAGACATGAAAGCATTAAATTAGTGTCTTACCGATGTCACATTTAGCTCCTGTATAACCTTGCAAACAGTCACATGTGTAGGTGTCATTCTCTGACACACACACACCGTGTTGGCATGGGTTGGGCCAGCATGGGTCCGTATCAGCTATTGCTGTAAGAGGACAATACAATACAATCATTAATTTTTATGTTCATTGATGTAATTCGCTGTTCATATCAATATTATGTTTAAATGCATATTTGAAGCAGATTTATATAATTATTATGACATTGTCAGTATTGGAAGACATGAAAGTAATGATGTCTTACCAATGTCACATTTAGCTCCTGTATAACCTGCCATACAGTCACATGTGTAGGTGTCATTGTCGGCTACACACCAGCCCCGGTGACATGGGTTGGGCAAACATGGGTCCGTATCAGATATCACTGTAATAGGAAAACACAATGTTACATCAGTTTATATTCACATCAACCTTATTCACTGCATATTGGTACCTAGTTAAAAGCATATTTGAAGTTGATGTATATAGTTATAACAACATTGTAAGTATTGTAAGACATGAACGTCTGGGACAGAGGCAATGATTATAGGAGAAGCACAAGAACTGCAGCATTTGCAAAATAAGGCGTTACGAATGATATATAAAGTTAGGCTTGAAGCCAACCCTTTACATAATACTGTACAACTACATAACAAAAGTGAGTGCATGTACCTCAACACGAGAAGGGACATACATTTACTTTTCTATGCCTTTACATTAAAAGAGCAGAAAAAACTAATTGATACCAGAAACCTGCCCACACGCCTTAATCAAGGCATTACACTTAAGATACCTCGTTTGTTGAAACCAATTGTACTGAGAAGCTGTTTTTATAGGGCAATATTACGTTGGAATCAACTGAAACCTTTTTATACCACTATAGAGAGCCTGACTGATTTTAAAATTGCAATCAAATCTGATTATCCAACCTGTTTTATATGAACATATAGCATTATAGAGGATGACTCCAAATGTAATAAGGCCACACACACCCCTCATCTCATCTCATCTCATCATTGTTATTTTAGAACGATTGTGAACCAAGAAAACACTGTCTGTTCAACTTTTATTTTATTTCAACTTGTACGCCATATACCATCTTTTAAGCATGATACTATGTTAATCTAGTCTAATGATAGGGGACCTAGCGGAAGAAAGGCAATGCGCCTAAGCTAGGATGATGCATCTACTTTTGTATTTGTTATCTTTTACCCAATAAAACACTTTAATTTTTTTTTGTCTTACCGATGTCGCAGTCAGCTCCTGTAAAGCCTGCCATACAGTCACATGTGTAGGTGTCATTGTCAGCTACACACCAGCCCCGGTGACATGGGTTGGGTAAACATGGATCCGTATCAGATATTGCTGTAAGAGGAAAATATAATGCATCCATCAGTTTAAATGTACATCAGTACCATTCACTGTGCATATCAATACGTGATTTAATAAATAGATATTTGAAGCAGATATGTAACATTATAATAAAATTGTCAGTGTTATGGGATACAATAAAAGCATGGGATTCATGAAAATATTATTGTCTTACCTATGTCACAGTTAGCTCCTGTAAAGCCTGGCATACAGTCACATGTGTAGGTGTCATTGTCGGCTATACAACGACCCCAGATACATGGGTTGGGTAAACATGCATCCGTATCAGATATTGCTGTAAGAGGAAAATATAATGCATCCATCAGTTTAAATGTACATCAGTACCATTCACTGTGCATATCAATACGTGATTTAATATAAAGATATTTGAAGCAGTTGTATAACATTATAATAAAACTGTGAGTGTTATGGGATACAATAAAAGCAATGTCTTACCGATGTCACAGTAAGCTCCTGTATAACCTTGCAGACAGTCACATGTGTAGGTGTCATTGTCTGATATACACACACCGTGGCGGCATGGGTTGGACCAGCATGGATCCGTCTCGGACATTGCTGTAAGAGAAAAAATGATACGATCATCACTTTATATGTCCATCAATCCCTTCACTGTGTATATCAATAGCCGATTCAATAAATGCATATTTGAAGTAGATGACTGTATACCATTATTAAAACAACTGCTACATTGTAATGTTATGGGATACAATAAAAGCAATGTCTTACCGATGTCACAGTAAGCTCCTGTATAACCTTGCAGACATGCACATGTGTAGGTGTCATTGTCCGATACACACACACCGCGTTGACATGGGTTGGACCAGCATGGATCCGTATCAGACATTGCTATTAGAGGAAAAAATGACACAACCTTAATATTATGTTCAATTTGATCGAAAACAATCATTTAGCAGTATGCAAAGTCAACTGATTGGATATATACTCTCAAACTGATACATTTATATCATAACACAAATACGAAAATATGGGGTCAGTTGGAAAGGGCTTACCTATTTCACATCTGAAGCCTCTATATCCTTCAGTGCAGGAACACATGTAGCCGTTTGATGGAAGCTCAGCACACTGACCCTCATTGAAGCATGGATTGGATGCACATTCATCGATATCTGTCAAAATGAAAATGAAAATGAATTGAATAATATGGAATGTGACAAAGCCACCCCAAACTATTAGGAGGGAAAAGCTCAATCCTTTTTTCTGTTCAACGAAAATGAATGTATACTCATGTTTTCACTTTCCCTAATGTCTAAAAGAACGTAACTGACTGTTTTCACTTATGCCAAATTTAATACAGATCTATTTGGGACCATTGGGACAAATGTGGTAGAACAGTGGTCAGAATGTTTGAGTAGCTTGAAGCTTATATAAGCTAATATAATTGAGGAAACAGTCTGCTTATATATATAAGAACAGTCAGCTTTAATGAAGTAGGCTTGAGAGTCATAACAAACTAATGCCTACCTGTCTCGCAGTTGTAACCTGTAAATCCAGGTAGACAATGACATCCGTAACCACCCTCAATCCAGTAGCATTGGGCATTGTTCTTACATGGTTCAGATATGCAATGGTTATCTGAAGAAGAAATGGAAAGTGTTATCGCAGCAACTTTTTCATGGGTGTCAACAGTCTCCCCAGATATTGGAGACGTTTTAAAAACTTGCGCTTTTGGTTTCAAGAACACTTTTGTATGGATTAGAATATTCGGAATTTACACCGCTCTAGAATGATGCTTTGTCTATCTTGTAAAGCAGACAGTACTGTCACTTTTCATAATTGAAGCTTTATATTAATCCACCTTTAACTAACTGGACAGAAGCAATGGTTGTAGTCCTCAACATACCTTCACCTGGAGGTCCGACATTTCCAGAGAATCCGGGCGGTCCCATTAGTCCCGATGGTCCGCGCGGCCCTGTAGCTCCCATTCCACCAGACGGACCGGGATCCCCAACTTCTCCAGACAGTCCTGTAGCACCTTTACCTCCATCAGGCCCGACTGGGCCAAGTATACCAGGTTCTCCTACGACGCCTGTAGCTCCTGTACTTCCAGTCTCCCCAGTGGCGCCTATGGCTCCTGCTTCACCAGAAGCTCCTGCTTCGCCTGAGGCTCCAGACACCCCTGTGGCTCCTGTGGCCCCAGTGTCACCAGCAGCTCCTGTAAAAGAGTGCAAATGTTGATGTAAGATAGTGACATTATAGATATTAACCATCTGTCATATTTTTGCTTCATAATGTTGATATATTTCGTTTTCAATAGGTATGCGATCCTTTGTTGAACCAAAAGAACATCTTCCTAGCCCCATGAGCATTATATTAGGCCTAAATGCACAGCTAAAAGAGCAAAAATAGCCCTCATGGACAATATATCTCATATTGGTTAAAAAGGTCTCTCAGTTGTCATGGTATGCCAACTTTGAAAAAGTAATGAACGGGCCATTTCAATATTATTCATATCTTGTAAATATCAACCAAAGATATTTTCTGGAGAATATCTTTTCTTAAACCAAATTGAAGATTTCTCCATGGTTTGCCCTCTATCTACAAGGGATCAGTTGGACTCCCGACGTTATGATGATACTGTGAGGAATCTCTGTGAGGAAATCTGCAAAATTATAGTTGTACCTCGATAATCCGACCACCCATTTTTCAGCCAAAATACAGCCGCATGTTGACTGTATACCTTTTTTTAAATTTAAAATTTGTTATCATAAGCTTTTCATTGATAAATGGCCCTAGAAGTTATTAATTCTAGTTATTCAGAAATGCCTTCACAAAATTGTGACGAAACCTGGGAAATCGTAACATTAGGGGGAATAGCCATAAATGCTCTAAACATGATATTTCAGGAGATATAGCTAAAAATGTGAATACTTAAGAGAAAATGACCTTAGACTAACTTTTCCCAAGGAATCTTTTGAAGCTATTATCAAAATTCTATTTTCATTCCAAATTGGTCTTATTTGGAATGTAAAAAGAACGTTTTTAGCCATTTTTAGCCTGTTTGTTGACATTTGGTTGCCATGGCAACCATCAATTCATTCTGTTGGAATAAAAATCATCCCTATCCAATTGGCCAATCCTTGAGGATTTCAGAACTGAAAACAGAATGCTAATATTCCTACCAGATCCAAATCTATGTACAATAATATGCATTTATTGGTTTAATTTCGAATAATTATGTTTTATATGGATTATTCGAAAATAGATTGATATGTGATCGCATTGCAGTCTATTCTGAATTCCTACATGTCCCTACCATCCCATGTTTGAGATGTCATTTCTCAGCAACTATTTCAAATATGTTGATGCTTGAAGTATCAAATTGTTACTGAAGACATGAACTTAAATAAAGGTGTTTTCCCCTAATGTCACGTTTTCCCACGTTTTGTCACCAATATGTTTGGGCAATAATTGCGGCATAGTCTAATATGATTTAGTTTTGATGGTAGTAATCCTCATGAATCATTCAATGGGCTTCTCTGTTTCTTCTATTTGGGACGATAATCATCTTTCTATGGCAGAACATAATTATCAGTATGAACACCCGTTTAGGCTATGAAAAAATCTTTCTACATTCCAAATGCATATAGAGCAAAGGCGTGGGAAGTAAGTCTTCATTGCGGGAGGGGAAGCCTCTCCAACAAGAATTGAGCATCAGCTTTAACGCAAGTCCCGGGTTGTTTTGGGTTTTGGTACAAGGGAAGGGCCAAACCTGGGCACTTTGACTCCACCTCATGACTGGAGGCTTAACTATGTCTGGATCACTGCACCGCAGCGCCACCTACAGTAATATAGGGGTGCCACCAGTGTGTGGGAGTTCTCTAATAATTTTGTTCAATATTTAACTGAATCGTCTTAAAGTGGGTATATCCGATTTTTGCCAAATTCTAAATCCTACATAAATGTGTTCCAAAAAATGATAAAGTATATTATTTATGGGTTGGGAGACATTGAAATGGTATCCATGGGCAGTAATAGCTCAGGAAGTGGGTCCCATGGGGTCCAACCATCGCCTTTTCTAGTGTATTTTCCATGGGGCATTAAAATCGTGCAGGATTTTATTCTAAAAATGATTATATTTTAGGAAATAAAATCAAAATTGGGCAATATCGGTGGGAATAAGGAGGTATTAAGTAGATAGGAAGTTAAGTATGATATTTGGGAACATTCTGACTTATTATTAGGGAAATTTATTTTTTTGTCCCACACATCGGATATACTCACTTTAAATGAACCACACAATATAACCTTTACTATGAGGTTACATGTTATCGTTTAGTAACCTCACACAGCCACACCTGTTTACATTCATTTGGTACCAAGCTTATTGGGTGTAAAACTAATAGAATCCATGAATGTAGCATAATCCAGGAATCCATTTTTGCAACCTAAGACTAGTAAGGTAAAAACACATCACATATATGGCGGGAAGATATTATTTCTACTATAGGAGAAATGCCTTCACATGATATGGATGGGCATAACCTAATTTGCAATTCAGGACCATGTGCTTATAAGATATAGCACACATTCTATGTGAACAAGGTAACAAAATTATGCTACAGGATTTGCCTGCACTAGATATTATATTTAAAGGTATATCTAGGATTGCAAATCGTATACCATCTATGCTACTATACAAGGGCTAGGCTTCACAGATTAAACCTACTGGAATAATTTAAGAAGTTATTGAAAGGAAAAAAATTTCACGCACCAGTGGCACCAACTACTCCTGCTGCACCAATAGCGCCAGGGGCGCCAGTAGCCCCAAGAGCTCCAGCGGCGCCAGTGGCTCCTGCTTCGCCAGATGCTCCCGACACGCCTGTGGCTCCTGTTGCTCCAGTCTCACCAGCGGCGCCAGTGGCTCCTGCTTCGCCAGATGCTCCCGACACGCCTGTGGCTCCTGTTGCTCCAGTCTCACCAGCGGCGCCAGTGGCTCCTGCTTCGCCAGATGCTCCCGACACGCCTGTGGCTCCTGTTGCTCCAGTCTCACCAGCGGCGCCAGTGGCTCCTGCTTCGCCAGATGCTCCCGACACGCCTGTGGCTCCTGTTGCTCCAGTCTCACCAGCGGCGCCAGTGGCTCCTGCTTCGCCAGATGCTCCCGACACGCCTGTGGCTCCTGTTGCTCCAGTCTCACCAGCGGCGCCAGTGGCTCCTGCTTCGCCAGATGCTCCCGACACGCCTGTGGCTCCTGTTGCTCCAGTCTCACCAGCGGCGCCAGTGGCTCCTGCTTCGCCAGATGCTCCCGACACGCCTGTGGCTCCTGTTGCTCCAGTCTCACCAGCGGCGCCAGTGGCTCCTGCTTCGCCAGATGCTCCCGACACGCCTGTGGCTCCTGTTGCTCCAGTCTCACCAGCGGCGCCAGTGGCTCCTGCTTCGCCAGATGCTCCCGACACGCCTGTGGCTCCTGTTGCTCCAGTCTCACCAGCGGCGCCAGTGGCTCCTGCTTCGCCAGATGCTCCCGACACGCCTGTGGCTCCTGTTGCTCCAGTCTCACCAGCGGCGCCAGTGGCTCCTGCTTCGCCAGATGCTCCCGACACGCCTGTGGCTCCTGTTGCTCCAGTCTCACCAGCGGCGCCAGTGGCTCCTGCTTCGCCAGATGCTCCCGACACGCCTGTGGCTCCTGTTGCTCCAGTCTCACCAGCGGCGCCAGTGGCTCCTGCTTCGCCAGATGCTCCCGACACGCCTGTGGCTCCTGTTGCTCCAGTCTCACCAGCGGCGCCAGTGGCTCCTGCTTCGCCAGATGCTCCCGACACGCCTGTGGCTCCTGTTGCTCCAGTCTCACCAGCGGCGCCAGTGGCTCCTGCTTCGCCAGATGCTCCCGACACGCCTGTGGCTCCTGTTGCTCCAGTCTCACCAGCGGCGCCAGTGGCTCCTGCTTCGCCAGATGCTCCCGACACGCCTGTGGCTCCTGTTGCTCCAGTCTCACCAGCGGCGCCAGTGGCTCCTGCTTCGCCAGATGCTCCCGACACGCCTGTGGCTCCTGTTGCTCCAGTCTCACCAGCGGCGCCAGTGGCTCCTGCTTCGCCAGATGCTCCCGACACGCCTGTGGCTCCTGTTGCTCCAGTCTCACCAGCGGCGCCAGTGGCTCCTGCTTCGCCAGATGCTCCCGACACGCCTGTGGCTCCTGTTGCTCCAGTCTCACCAGCGGCGCCAGTGGCTCCTGCTTCGCCAGATGCTCCCGACACGCCTGTGGCTCCTGTTGCTCCAGTCTCACCAGCGGCGCCAGTGGCTCCTGCTTCGCCAGATGCTCCCGACACGCCTGTGGCTCCTGTTGCTCCAGTCTCACCAGCGGCGCCAGTGGCTCCTGCTTCGCCAGATGCTCCCGACACGCCTGTGGCTCCTGTTGCTCCAGTCTCACCAGCGGCGCCAGTGGCTCCTGCTTCGCCAGATGCTCCCGACACGCCTGTGGCTCCTGTTGCTCCAGTCTCACCAGCGGCGCCAGTGGCTCCTGCTTCGCCAGATGCTCCCGACACGCCTGTGGCTCCTGTTGCTCCAGTCTCACCAGCGGCGCCAGTGGCTCCTGCTTCGCCAGATGCTCCCGACACGCCTGTGGCTCCTGTTGCTCCAGTCTCACCAGCGGCGCCAGTGGCTCCTGCTTCGCCAGATGCTCCCGACACGCCTGTGGCTCCTGTTGCTCCAGTCTCACCAGCGGCGCCAGTGGCTCCTGCTTCGCCAGATGCTCCCGACACGCCTGTGGCTCCTGTTGCTCCAGTCTCACCAGCGGCGCCAGTGGCTCCTGCTTCGCCAGATGCTCCCGACACGCCTGTGGCTCCTGTTGCTCCAGTCTCACCAGCGGCGCCAGTGGCTCCTGCTTCGCCAGATGCTCCCGACACGCCTGTGGCTCCTGTTGCTCCAGTCTCACCAGCGGCGCCAGTGGCTCCTGCTTCGCCAGATGCTCCCGACACGCCTGTGGCTCCTGTTGCTCCAGTCTCACCAGCGGCGCCAGTGGCTCCTGCTTCGCCAGATGCTCCCGACACGCCTGTGGCTCCTGTTGCTCCAGTCTCACCAGCGGCGCCAGTGGCTCCTGCTTCGCCAGATGCTCCCGACACGCCTGTGGCTCCTGTTGCTCCAGTCTCACCAGCGGCGCCAGTGGCTCCTGCTTCGCCAGATGCTCCCGACACGCCTGTGGCTCCTGTTGCTCCAGTCTCACCAGCGGCGCCAGTGGCTCCTGCTTCGCCAGATGCTCCCGACACGCCTGTGGCTCCTGTTGCTCCAGTCTCACCAGCGGCGCCAGTGGCTCCTGCTTCGCCAGATGCTCCCGACACGCCTGTGGCTCCTGTTGCTCCAGTCTCACCAGCGGCGCCAGTGGCTCCTGCTTCGCCAGATGCTCCCGACACGCCTGTGGCTCCTGTTGCTCCAGTCTCACCAGCGGCGCCAGTGGCTCCTGCTTCGCCAGATGCTCCCGACACGCCTGTGGCTCCTGTTGCTCCAGTCTCACCAGCGGCGCCAGTGGCTCCTGCTTCGCCAGATGCTCCCGACACGCCTGTGGCTCCTGTTGCTCCAGTCTCACCAGCGGCGCCAGTGGCTCCTGCTTCGCCAGATGCTCCCGACACGCCTGTGGCTCCTGTTGCTCCAGTCTCACCAGCGGCGCCAGTGGCTCCTGCTTCGCCAGATGCTCCCGACACGCCTGTGGCTCCTGTTGCTCCAGTCTCACCAGCGGCGCCAGTGGCTCCTGCTTCGCCAGATGCTCCCGACACGCCTGTGGCTCCTGTTGCTCCAGTCTCACCAGCGGCGCCAGTGGCTCCTGCTTCGCCAGATGCTCCCGACACGCCTGTGGCTCCTGTTGCTCCAGTCTCACCAGCGGCGCCAGTGGCTCCTGCTTCGCCAGATGCTCCCGACACGCCTGTGGCTCCTGTTGCTCCAGTCTCACCAGCGGCGCCAGTGGCTCCTGCTTCGCCAGATGCTCCCGACACGCCTGTGGCTCCTGTTGCTCCAGTCTCACCAGCGGCGCCAGTGGCTCCTGCTTCGCCAGATGCTCCCGACACGCCTGTGGCTCCTGTTGCTCCAGTCTCACCAGCGGCGCCAGTGGCTCCTGCTTCGCCAGATGCTCCCGACACGCCTGTGGCTCCTGTTGCTCCAGTCTCACCAGCGGCGCCAGTGGCTCCTGCTTCGCCAGATGCTCCCGACACGCCTGTGGCTCCTGTTGCTCCAGTCTCACCAGCGGCGCCAGTGGCTCCTGCTTCGCCAGATGCTCCCGACACGCCTGTGGCTCCTGTTGCTCCAGTCTCACCAGCGGCGCCAGTGGCTCCTGCTTCGCCAGATGCTCCCGACACGCCTGTGGCTCCTGTTGCTCCAGTCTCACCAGCGGCGCCAGTGGCTCCTGCTTCGCCAGATGCTCCCGACACGCCTGTGGCTCCTGTTGCTCCAGTCTCACCAGCGGCGCCAGTGGCTCCTGCTTCGCCAGATGCTCCCGACACGCCTGTGGCTCCTGTTGCTCCAGTCTCACCAGCGGCGCCAGTGGCTCCTGCTTCGCCAGATGCTCCCGACACGCCTGTGGCTCCTGTTGCTCCAGTCTCACCAGCGGCGCCAGTGGCTCCTGCTTCGCCAGATGCTCCCGACACGCCTGTGGCTCCTGTTGCTCCAGTCTCACCAGCGGCGCCAGTGGCTCCTGCTTCGCCAGATGCTCCCGACACGCCTGTGGCTCCTGTTGCTCCAGTCTCACCAGCGGCGCCAGTGGCTCCTGCTTCGCCAGATGCTCCCGACACGCCTGTGGCTCCTGTTGCTCCAGTCTCACCAGCGGCGCCAGTGGCTCCTGCTTCGCCAGATGCTCCCGACACGCCTGTGGCTCCTGTTGCTCCAGTCTCACCAGCGGCGCCAGTGGCTCCTGCTTCGCCAGATGCTCCCGACACGCCTGTGGCTCCTGTTGCTCCAGTCTCACCAGCGGCGCCAGTGGCTCCTGCTTCGCCAGATGCTCCCGACACGCCTGTGGCTCCTGTTGCTCCAGTCTCACCAGCGGCGCCAGTGGCTCCTGCTTCGCCAGATGCTCCCGACACGCCTGTGGCTCCTGTTGCTCCAGTCTCACCAGCGGCGCCAGTGGCTCCTGCTTCGCCAGATGCTCCCGACACGCCTGTGGCTCCTGTTGCTCCAGTCTCACCAGCGGCGCCAGTGGCTCCTGCTTCGCCAGATGCTCCCGACACGCCTGTGGCTCCTGTTGCTCCAGTCTCACCAGCGGCGCCAGTGGCTCCTGCTTCGCCAGATGCTCCCGACACGCCTGTGGCTCCTGTTGCTCCAGTCTCACCAGCGGCGCCAGTGGCTCCTGCTTCGCCAGATGCTCCCGACACGCCTGTGGCTCCTGTTGCTCCAGTCTCACCAGCGGCGCCAGTGGCTCCTGCTTCGCCAGATGCTCCCGACACGCCTGTGGCTCCTGTTGCTCCAGTCTCACCAGCGGCGCCAGTGGCTCCTGCTTCGCCAGATGCTCCCGACACGCCTGTGGCTCCTGTTGCTCCAGTCTCACCAGCGGCGCCAGTGGCTCCTGCTTCGCCAGATGCTCCCGACACGCCTGTGGCTCCTGTTGCTCCAGTCTCACCAGCGGCGCCAGTGGCTCCTGCTTCGCCAGATGCTCCCGACACGCCTGTGGCTCCTGTTGCTCCAGTCTCACCAGCGGCGCCAGTGGCTCCTGCTTCGCCAGATGCTCCCGACACGCCTGTGGCTCCTGTTGCTCCAGTCTCACCAGCGGCGCCAGTGGCTCCTGCTTCGCCAGATGCTCCCGACACGCCTGTGGCTCCTGTTGCTCCAGTCTCACCAGCGGCGCCAGTGGCTCCTGCTTCGCCAGATGCTCCCGACACGCCTGTGGCTCCTGTTGCTCCAGTCTCACCAGCGGCGCCAGTGGCTCCTGCTTCGCCAGATGCTCCCGACACGCCTGTGGCTCCTGTTGCTCCAGTCTCACCAGCGGCGCCAGTGGCTCCTGCTTCGCCAGATGCTCCCGACACGCCTGTGGCTCCTGTTGCTCCAGTCTCACCAGCGGCGCCAGTGGCTCCTGCTTCGCCAGATGCTCCCGACACGCCTGTGGCTCCTGTTGCTCCAGTCTCACCAGCGGCGCCAGTGGCTCCTGCTTCGCCAGATGCTCCCGACACGCCTGTGGCTCCTGTTGCTCCAGTCTCACCAGCGGCGCCAGTGGCTCCTGCTTCGCCAGATGCTCCCGACACGCCTGTGGCTCCTGTTGCTCCAGTCTCACCAGCGGCGCCAGTGGCTCCTGCTTCGCCAGATGCTCCCGACACGCCTGTGGCTCCTGTTGCTCCAGTCTCACCAGCGGCGCCAGTGGCTCCTGCTTCGCCAGATGCTCCCGACACGCCTGTGGCTCCTGTTGCTCCAGTCTCACCAGCGGCGCCAGTGGCTCCTGCTTCGCCAGATGCTCCCGACACGCCTGTGGCTCCTGTTGCTCCAGTCTCACCAGCGGCGCCAGTGGCTCCTGCTTCGCCAGATGCTCCCGACACGCCTGTGGCTCCTGTTGCTCCAGTCTCACCAGCGGCGCCAGTGGCTCCTGCTTCGCCAGATGCTCCCGACACGCCTGTGGCTCCTGTTGCTCCAGTCTCACCAGCGGCGCCAGTGGCTCCTGCTTCGCCAGATGCTCCCGACACGCCTGTGGCTCCTGTTGCTCCAGTCTCACCAGCGGCGCCAGTGGCTCCTGCTTCGCCAGATGCTCCCGACACGCCTGTGGCTCCTGTTGCTCCAGTCTCACCAGCGGCGCCAGTGGCTCCTGCTTCGCCAGATGCTCCCGACACGCCTGTGGCTCCTGTTGCTCCAGTCTCACCAGCGGCGCCAGTGGCTCCTGCTTCGCCAGATGCTCCCGACACGCCTGTGGCTCCTGTTGCTCCAGTCTCACCAGCGGCGCCAGTGGCTCCTGCTTCGCCAGATGCTCCCGACACGCCTGTGGCTCCTGTTGCTCCAGTCTCACCAGCGGCGCCAGTGGCTCCTGCTTCGCCAGATGCTCCCGACACGCCTGTGGCTCCTGTTGCTCCAGTCTCACCAGCGGCGCCAGTGGCTCCTGCTTCGCCAGATGCTCCCGACACGCCTGTGGCTCCTGTTGCTCCAGTCTCACCAGCGGCGCCAGTGGCTCCTGCTTCGCCAGATGCTCCCGACACGCCTGTGGCTCCTGTTGCTCCAGTCTCACCAGCGGCGCCAGTGGCTCCTGCTTCGCCAGATGCTCCCGACACGCCTGTGGCTCCTGTTGCTCCAGTCTCACCAGCGGCGCCAGTGGCTCCTGCTTCGCCAGATGCTCCCGACACGCCTGTGGCTCCTGTTGCTCCAGTCTCACCAGCGGGCGCCAGTGGCTCCTGCTTCGCCAGATGCTCCCGACACGCCTGTGGCTCCTGTTGCTCCAGTCTCACCAGCGGCGCCAGTGGCTCCTGCTTCGCCAGATGCTCCCGACACGCCTGTGGCTCCTGTTGCTCCAGTCTCACCAGCGCGCCAGTGGCTCCTGCTTCGCCAGATGCTCCCGACACGCCTGTGGCTCCTGTTGCTCCAGTCTCACCAGCGGCGCCAGTGGCTCCTGCTTCGCCAGATGCTCCCGACACGCCTGTGGCTCCTGTTGCTCCAGTCTCACCAGCGGCGCCAGTGGCTCTGCTTCGCCAGATGCTCCCGACACGCCTGTGGCTCCTGTTGCTCCAGTCTCACCAGCGGCGCCAGTGGCTCCTGCTTCGCCAGATGCTCCCGACACGCCTGTGGCTCCTGTTGCTCCAGTCTCACCAGCGGCGCCAGTGGCTCCTGCTTCGCCAGATGCTCCGACACGCCTGTGGCTCCTGTTGCTCCAGTCTCACCAGCGGCGCCAGTGGCTCCTGCTTCGCCAGATGCTCCCGACACGCCTGTGGCTCCTGTTGCTCCCAGTCTCACCCAGCGGCGCCAGTGGCTCCTGCTTCGCCAGATGCTCCCGACACGCCTGTGGCTCCTGTTGCTCCAGTCTCACCAGCGGCGCCAGTGGCTCCTGCTTCGCCAGATGCTCCCGACACGGCCTGTGGCTC